>JAPTYO010000007.1:22978762-25478762 GCA_036873135.1 Clarkia xantiana subsp. parviflora
CTAGTGTTTTATTTTATTTTATTGATTATTGTTTTCCTGTAATTTCTGCTTTTTACTACCTTTATTTATATGTAATTTCCTAGCCTTTGTTTGACTCTATGGACACTAGTGTTTTATTTCATCTTTTATTGTTTTCCTGTATTTTCTGCTTTTTACTACCTTTATATGTAATAATACGATAAATAATTTATTTACCAAGTCCAAGATATATATATAATTACATAGACCAATAAGAGGCTCAACACCAAAGGGTGCGAGAAAGTGGCTGGTTCTTCCAATATCCATGTCCATACACTAAAAACAGTTTACCCTAAACGTACAAGAGACACAGAAAAAGAACACGTTGGTGGGGTGTCACACTAAAGTCTGATCCCTCTTTTGGAGTTTTTGGATTTGGATTACACTTCTCTTTTCCAATGTCATCATCATTGTTTTGAAAACCGGACTGACGATCATACAATGAACTGGTCATGTAAACGGTTCGATTCTAGTAAAATGGTAGAATATATCATGAGTCGAGTTAGATTGTGAAAATTGGGTTGGATTTGGTCATCTAGCCGGCCGGTTTAAGGTTCAGTTCCGGAAAATGCAACGGGTTACTTCATGAGATTGGGTACTTCAAATAGCTAGCTTGCTTGCTGACTTGAGGGCCATTCGGGATGGACTTAATATAGCCTCAATTAACCAGATTGAATCCTTCATGTGTAAACGGATGCTTTGGAAGTTCATCATTTAGTTTATAATGATTATGTTGAGAATTACATTCTTATGCTTATTATTATTGATTGCAGATATCTAATGGAGAACTTCAAAATATGCAAATTTCGTCATGTTTTTCGGAAAATAAATGGAGCAGCGGATGCAATAGCGAAACTTAGAGTTAATCATGAGAATAATTGTTTAGTTATCCACGATATAGCCGTTACTAAAAGACATGTTAAACATAGCAGAGCCGAAAAATATATATTATAAGAAGTAGTTTATTACTCTAGTAAGATTCTCTATTGTCAACTTTTTTTTTCTATATTTACCAAAAAAAGGGAACGGCGGTGCAAACAGCTCTATTTTAGTAAAATGGTAGAATGAATGAGTTGAGTGAGATAGTGAAAATACTAAATAGGAAACCAGTGGTAAAATAGGAATGAAAGTAGGGGTAAAGAAGACAACAACATAATGGAGAGTCAAGAAAAAGCCACATGAAGAAGTACAATTTCCTAAAACCACATAGATTTGAAAAGGTGGAACCATTTTTCCTTTTCTATTTGAAGACAAAGATGTGAAACACATTTATAAAGAGCATACGATATTTATGTAGTAAGGGAATTAGGAGAGTAAATTGCATATTGTAAAATAAAAGCTAGTAAATACATCTTCATACATACTACATACTTGCATGAACATATATATTTATTATTTAAATAGTAGAGTGGGTTAATTCAGATGAATTATCTTTGTAAGGTTTTGACCAGAAAAGAATAATCATTTCAGAATCGGACAGTTGGAGATGGAACTATATGGTTGTTTTTGTCGGGTGGGGAAGTAAATTAATTAAGTCTCTCCAAAAATAGTTGATAAGAATGGAAAATCTATTTGCACTAACACACTATACAATTTTTCTTTCTTTCTTTTGATTGATGATAATAATGGAGATTATCGTGTCCTCTTGTGGGTACTTCGTGCAGTTTGAGGGACAACTAAGGGCATGTTCAAGTACACCAAATTTAAGTATTCAAATTACCTGCTCTACTTTTCGTGTTTAAAATCGTGTCTGATCGTTAAAATTTTAACACGTATTTTTAGATTTAATATTTTTCTTCTAAAGTTCACCAATTTCAATAGAATTTTGAAAGAAAAAAAACTATAAAATTAATTATACTAACTATAAGACACTATTTGAAGGATGAAGAGTGAGAAAGAAAATTTGCATCCCAAATGCTAACAACCAATAATTGCACACTTAAATTATTAGTTGGAAAAAAGAAATCAAGACAACAATTAGTTATAAAAAAAGACCACTTTCTTAGATCCTGATTACGCCATTCTTTTCATCATAAAGCAGAAATCTAGCAGAAACAATAATAATAATGGACAAACGGACGAAAACACATTATGATAACCCACCTTTTTCCCCCGACAAAGATCGACCCTTGAAGCACCATTAGTGTATGATAATGGAGTTCTGTTTCATTATGTGATGTAAACTCACTCACCAAAAAGTGGATCCTTGCTAATTCAATAACATATCCCCACTTGCCTGCCTCTACCACTACCACAGATTTGACACTTATTATGATGCGATAACATATTACCCAAGACAACACTAATTTGAAGCATATACCTCTTTAACTAATAGACATCATTTATTTGTGTGCAAGTCAAGTTAAATGAGACGTCCAACCACAAGCCTACATAATATTCATCCTTTTAACAAGAATTATACAATAGCTATCAGTTTGTAACTTTTCTTTGATTTGTAAGGAAGCCCCAACTCATCTGAAGCATGTAATATGAAAAATACCAGCATCCTTATTCTTCATCTTCTTGGGATCGTCCTCCTTGGCGGTTGTTTCATCACCATACCCACGTTTCTAGCAAGATTCCTGTGGAGAACAAACCAACACTAGTTAAGAAGATGAAACATGGTGTCTAAGAATATAGCCTTTCATGACTTCACTAACATAAAAAAAAAGAATACAGTTAAGACAGAGAAAACTCCAAAATCTTTACACAAAGAAGATGAAACAATGCAAGTATAAGAGAGCAGCTACCTGAAACGATAATTGTGTTTGTCTGAGACTCCAACAGCTTTTCTTGGATCCAGTTTTCCATCCAACTCGAGGGGCCGCCTGATAAAAAAAAAAAAACAGAGACAATAATAAGTAACCAACAACATGTAACAATTCATCTAAGCAAAGCAATAAGAAGAAGCATCAACATAGATAGAATATATAATCATCTAGTCTAGAATTGGGAAATTGAAAAACTTACAGATTGCTCAAATATATTTTATCCTCATTAAGAAGAAGGGTCCAATTGGTTCTTCTTCTTCTCTTCTTCTTCTAATTCTAATTATTTTTCTTCTTCCACTTTGCATTTTCTTAGGCAAAATGGTCTTTTATCCATATAGCCCTCCTCCTCCCCAGTCGAAGCATGAGTGTAAATATCATCAGTGTGATTTTTGCCTGGTTACTGCTGCTGCATGATCCCAGCAGCTTGTTTCCTTTCCATAAAACTCTGGTTCCTTCTAACAATATCCCTCAACAACCACGACTAAAAAACAGTGTGAGGGAAAATAACCTTCCATTGGTTGTATGGTTTTTCCGGTTCGGTTACGATTTAAACCGAAAATTCAAAATAAACAATTATCATTTAAAATTCTTGTTATTTTCATGAAATTTATCAAAATGAAAAGAACGTCCATTAATATAATTAAATAAACTATAAAAAAATTAGAAAAAAAAATATTCATAAGTGCCTATTTCATAATTTATATTAACCTAATTAATTAATATCAACTAATATAATATAAATTGTATATATTTAGTTAGCATAACGGTCGGTTCGGTCCCACGGTCCTCAAAGCTCAAAATCCGAGCCGGACCGAAAACCGAATTAGAGTAAAAAACCGACCAAAAACCAAACCAAATATTTCAGATTCGATTTTTTTTTTTTTTTTTTCGGTCTGAACCGGTTCGTTTTAACCGATTTTTCTAACCAACCGAATTTTGGTTTCACCCCTAATTTAGTTAATACGGTTCGATCATGTATCCTATGGAGTTCGCGCTGACATTGCCAAGAGAAGACAGCTCAAGGCCAATCACCACTTGAATTATATATATATATACTAGATAGTTGACACGCGCGTTGCGCGGCAAGTAATTTGATACTAAAATTGTAGGAATATTTAACATATTTTATTCAAAACAGATTAAACATTTAAGATATATATACAATACTTAAACTTGTATAAAGTCATCTTAATCAAATTTCATATGAAAATTGGGTAAATGTAGGTTCTATTTGTTAATTAATAGATACGCGCGTGTGATATTACAATTTTTCGAGTATACCAATTAGATTTATTTAAAATAAATAAATAATTGTTAAATAGTATCGATAATTATATTATTATAATTTTGATATCTTATAGATTTTGTATATATTTTACATATTTTTAAAAGTAATTTATGTGTTTAATTGATAAATAAATTTTTAATTAATATTTAGGTAATACTTCTAGATAGTTATTTTAGTGAAAACATATGTGTGTGATATAATTACATCGTTGTTTACTTCTTATAAGAAGCTTAAAAAAATCAACATTTTATACTACTTAAATAATAAATATTAATATTTTAAACATAAAATGCATATAATTTAAATTAATTTAATAATACTATACATTTTATTAAATGATTGTCATGAATCAACCATGAAAAATAATGGTCACAAAGTTATAATGTATAAAATTTTACGTTGTTAGAATTGAATAGAAGTTTACTATCAACGTTAATGTTAGAACGAAACAGGAAAATCAAATTATTATATATTATTAATTAAGGAATTAAATGATAAATAATATTGTATTATTAGTATTTATAAAGTTAATGTATAATTAGAAAATATAGTGGTTATAATAGAATAATATAATTAATGAATTATTATTGTCAAACTAAATTAGATCCTAGCTTGTTAGAAAAATTTAGCATATTTCATGTTTATCTATTACAATTACATACTATGGCAAAAAAAAAATCACAATTCTATACATTAATAATTAATTACAAATTAATATATATATCATGTGGTGAACAAAATATTTTACTTCATAGTAATATTTCATCAACTTTTGGAAGCCACTCCCACTCACTACAGGAGAGAGCTGAGATAACAGCTATGGCTAACGGCAGTATAGATATTTAGCCGTAACAAAGTAGTCAAATTTATAGATAACGGCTGTACATATGTACAACCGACAATTTTCTTATTTTGACGGCTCATTTATGAAGCCGTGGAATAAAAAAAAAATCTCTAACGGCTCATTTCAGGAGCCGATATGAAGTTTTTTTTTTATATTCATTACGGCTCAATTAAAGAGCCTCCAAATTTTTTTTTTTTTTTTTTTTACTCATAATATGTAGTTTTGAAGATGTAAAGTAACATTTTATTATTTCGTAACGGTTGAGAAAAAATTAAACGGAATCTAGGAGGCAAAGAGATGATTTGGAGGCAATCTAAGGCCAAAGAGTGGCTTACATGTATAATGCGACATCATTTAGGAGAGAGATTAAATGATGTAGACCAATTATATTTTGGTATTTTGACACATAGATGCTCCGTTTTATTACTTGTCGAACTTATGTTAACTTTTTTTGAAATTATCTATCTATCTATCTATATATATATAATAAGGCAAGAGGAGAGAGGTAGGGAGAGTGTAGTTTCGACATGTCAGCACGGTAAGTTCATCACAAATCGACACGTCAGCATTACTAACCAATTAAAACATGACACCTCATCTCTCTTATTAATCTATTTTTATTATTTATATTAAACACATAAGCAATTAAGAGTAATTAAAAGTCAATTTCAAATACTAATTTTTCTCTCCACCTCTTGGTTTTCTCTTCTCCATATCTGAAATATATATATATATATATATATATTAGAAGAAATGTGTGAAGAAAATATGGATGAATTACGATTTTCATAATTTTCAGCAGATGCAATCTTTATACTCATCACTTTAATCTATATATATAGAAGCAAGAGG
This sequence comes from Clarkia xantiana subsp. parviflora, assembly GCA_036873135.1. Taxonomy (NCBI): domain Eukaryota; kingdom Viridiplantae; phylum Streptophyta; class Magnoliopsida; order Myrtales; family Onagraceae; genus Clarkia; species Clarkia xantiana. Next base: position 22,984,536 of record JAPTYO010000007.1, read on the forward strand.
AAAGAGAGTATAGCAAAAGAGAGTGCTAATGTTTCTTTTTTTAAGTTATATCGATGTAGGGTATTTCGGTCAAGATTAATTCTATAGAATCCCGATAGCTGAAAGAAAGCCAATAAGAAAATTAGACATTTCAATATTTTCCATACATATTAATATTTACGGTTTAGCAAGTCGCCCTGCGCGTAGCGCAGGGTTAGCACCTAGTATTATATATATAGATATAGATCATTTTATTTTATTACTATTATTATTATTATTATTCCATCAAAATTATTATTACTATTATTATATATATTTTTAAAAAAAAATTGACATAATTTTACATGAGAAACAATCAGCTTAACAAATATCCTCGCGGGTTGACCCGCATTCATCGTTCTTTAATCAACCATTTGTTATTCAATTCCATATCAATCCGTATAAATGTACAATCAAATTAAAGTAGTATGTATAAGTGAATATTCTAAAAATATTAAGTACTACTCAACTTAATTAATTTTCTTTTAGGCATATATTTTAATTAAGTTTAGGGAAATAATAGAAATTCTGAGACAAAATTCCGACGAACTGCGAGGAATAGATTTACCTTCGAATTTGTAAGAAATTTACAGAGCATAGCACTCCCTTATAAATTTATAATTGTCTGAATTCCTTTTTGGAATTTCTAGTAATAAATATTTATTTACATAAATATAAATATTTATACTTACACAAGTCAGCGAGTTACACATAAGTTTTACCCAAAAAAAATATACACATAAGTTCAAAGTCAAAACCCAAACTAAACACCCAAACTCAACTCATAGAAATGGCAGACTAGGTCAAATGACTCGTAAATTGAAATTTTCGTTATCAATTATGATGACTTATGTATAACAATGAGTGCACAAATTATGATGCAGAGTCGTAGATAATGTATTACCCAAGATAACATCTTGGTCTTCTGAAATCTTAAGGTAATATATATGCGCCAAATATATGAATTACCTTATATATATAGTAATAGTAAAAAATAATACTGTTTGCATCAAATTAAGGGATTAAATAACATCAGCTAGTAGAGTGGAAGTATTTGATGAAACTAATAATAAAGAACCAAAAAATGGAGATCTATTAGAATTTGAAGCACAGACCTGGGAGCTTTGATTCTTTTGGTCCCAATAAAGTAATTGGTCGAGTTCCAGCAACAGAAAAAAATCACCCAGATTTAAAACGTCTCTACTTGGAGGATTTGCTCTGATACCTTGTCTCGACCTGACAATACAAAGCTCTTCTTCTCCTCGGCTCCAGAATCCACGATTCTAATCATAATAGAAATCAGGTATCCTAATATCAGTGCAGAGCTTCTTTAATCCGACTTAGCGGAAATGGATCTAACTTACCACGAATGAACAGTTGTCGTTCAGTATTCCATAAACCCTCCTAGAAGTAACTGTGCCATTTTACTGAACCCAAAATCAATCTGTATCAGCAAATTCGGATAGTTTCACGGACTTATGTTGCAGTCACTCAAAATCTGGTCGTTCCAATTTAGATGCTTCTTCCAGTAGGGTTTATATTTGCGGATTCCTAGCTCGAGCCAAGGTTTCATGTTCCCATTGTAATGCAAAACTGCAGCCTTTCTCAAATCAGTTGTGCTGAGTTCATAGTTATGCCCCAAACCTGATAGCATCCAAGAACTGTCCAGAGCATAGATTTGGTCCTGGAAAGTAAGCAAACTTGCTCGCAAAACCGCAAAATCAATCGATTCAACATTTCCCTCCTGATCAAATATAAAAGACAAGAGAATAACAGATTAAGAAGCAAGCAATGTCCAGATTTGAGAAAACATGATTCATTTTATAGATTTTTCCTTTCCTTTTTGTTTTTAATTTGTCTTGTTTACCATGGAAAAACTCATAGAGTTACCCCTCGTGGCGAGTTGCAAATTGCAATTACTTAACTTTTTTTTTTTTTGGGGTGAAATTATTACTTAGCTTTACTCACACCAGTAGCATACTTTATTTCAGTAAATACATACAACTAACTCCATATCTGTTATGGAATATAAATTTTAAAAGATTTCCCAAAATCCTTATCACTTTTAAGGTGAAATATTGGAAGAAATGAAGAGGTTTTTACCTGCTGTAAGAATAGTCTGTAAGTTTCAGTAAGCTCCAGGTCTCGCCATCTTGAGAGATCAATTAGATTCAAACCAGACATCCAAGCACATGAATCTTTGTTCAGATTGCTCCCACCTAAGAAACTCTTCATTCGATCTAGTCTTAGAGAACATGCTTGTATCGCACCATTCACTTTCCCTCCAATATCGAGACTCCAAAGTGCTGTTAAGTCTTTCTGAACAACCACATCTTGATCCAAAACTACTAATTTTTTCAACTTTGGGAATGCCTTAGGGAGGAGATAGTGAGACTTTGAGAAGATGGAGAGGTACTCTGTCTTCATAGTAGGAGTTGATTGACCATCGCTACTTGGAATGGAGGCACGGAACTCCTCAGGCAATAAGAGAAGACCTCCTTTGTCTTGGAACTGCTGATCAAGTTTTTCAACATTCAGAACTTGGACTGTGGCTTCCTTGTAAGTATTTCTGTAGAACCATACTTCCATTGCAAAGTAATTCTCTTCATCTGTCAGCACGTGAAAAACTATATTCTGACTATCCTGGAAAGTTTGATTAAAAGAAGAAAGATAATCAATGGCACAGCAGAGATGATTATTCAATCCAAATTCTATCAATATACATTGCAAGAACTTACATGTGCATACGAAACGGTTGAGTTAATTACCACAGATGCTGCTAGCACATTGTTAGAGAATACAGCGATATGTAGAAGCAATGGATCTGAGTACTTGTCAGCTTTATCTTCAAGTTGTGGAGGAGATCTAAAATAATCCACAGTTAGTCTCATAGACAAGCAGTGGAGACTTTTTGGGGTGGTCTGGGTCGCCACCTGGTAAAGGAAGGCACTCTGCTTCATATGAAAGTTCGCTTCATCCTCAGTCAAATCTAATAGTTGTCTGAACTTCTTGTCAACATTGCTGCATTCGACTGGACATGATTTAGCTTTGGTTATTACAGCTTCCATCTTTTGCATCTTCTCCCCAATCCTGCAATTGGAAGAATTAATTGTTCAGTTTATCTAAGCTAATCACTGGAAGAAGAGTAGATAATAGAATTCATCTAGGCAACCATAACTTACTGGGATGGGAGTTCAGAATCCGTTGAAGACACACTTAATAATCGCTCAAAATCTTGAATGTTTTGTCTCATTTCACGAGTCAAGCTATCCTTAGATGGAAGTTTAGCAATACTGGGGAAGTATGCCCTTGCTTCAAAAAGACGATCTTTCATTTTCCTCACCAAAGAATCTTTGACGTCCTGTCTGTGATGTTGACGCCAAAGACAATAGGCCCCAAATTGCAACTCACATGATTTGCCGCTTTGATCAGCAGTCTCTGTATTGCTCTTCACAGTTTTAGTAGTTTGAGGAAGAGTAGTGGCCTGCAGCCAAATTCTAACATATTAATGGGGCTGTAATGACTAAGATTCACATAGATTTCACAATATATGAATACGCAACTCAAGTGTACATACGTTAGAGCTTATGTCTGACAACTGTGAAGTACCTGCCATGATTCAAAAGGGGATAGAATGAAGTAGTGTGTTAGTCAATATCTAATGGTAAGAAGCAGATTTGTCTAGCGAGTAGCAACACTATTTGGCAATAAGAAGGGGATTCATTAGCTCGTTATTCGACCGAATTAGTGAAATGACAGAATCTATCAAAAATTTCAGTGGGGTTGATAAGGAATTCTGAGGGGGCCTTATCAGAAACTGGAAATACGATGCTTTGATAGAGAGAAGGATCCAGAATGGAATGGTTTTGAATATACGATACTTGTTGAAGCTCCAAAAGGGGAGTTGGTTATTAAAAGGAGATCAAACAACAGACCTTTTTTCTCTTCCTTCTCGTGTGAGGTTCCATTTTTGAAGATTAGCTTCTTATCTTCATTAGGCAATGTCACAGGTAAATCCTGAAATAAATATAAGCAGCAAACAGGGTCATTATAAGTAGTTTGTGTTGCATGACTCGAGCCCCAGGCTTCACTAAAGGTACGGCATATTTCTCCTGTTTATAAGGAGGCGACTAACATTGCATGCATTGGCAGTAATATTACCAATTTTATGAAGTACAGAATGATGATCATGGGTCTAAAAACTGATATGAGGGTAGTTAGGGTAATATAAAGAGGCTATTATGCAAGCATAAGTTGCAGTCATAAGCTACATTGCATGTATAAGGAAAGTGAATACTGGTTGGTGCTTGGGTAGTACATGTTTCTGTTATTGCAATAGTCAAATATATTACAGATATTGCTATGACAATGGGTGCTAAGGATAGGGAATAGGACATAATTGCCTATCATTATGGAATTCAAAGGTTCCTAACTTGCCATGATAAAGATCCAGATGACATCATGATAAATACTTGATTTTAGGCTCCTATCAGACTCTTGCTCTTTAAATCATGTTATTTATAACTTAAAGGCTTTGGGTATTGTTTAACATGATGACGGTAATTAAAGTTGGTCTTTGGAGGCTATGTTTACTGAAAACATGTCGTTCTAGCTCAAAATTTTATGATGTTGTGTCATGTCAGAAATTGAAAGATCTACAGGAAACCTCCCGATGAACAAAAGCCTAAGCCATCTTTCTGCTATGCATTTTAAGTAGAGAAAGATCTAATATGAGCTAAAGTATAACTCACAGTTAAATGGCTTCGCTCATAAGCAGAAGTATCTATAATTAAGGCATATAGAATAGTCATAAAAAAAAATTCTAATTGAGCAGCCACAACAAGCAGTTCAGCTGAAAAGGAAACAATTGAAGTATCCTCCAGAGACTTATTTTGCAGAAATTAACAGTCACTTAGGACAAGAACGGTAAAGGCACCTTAGGAAGAGTAGGTCCCAACTTTTTAATTAAATAGTCAACGTGTCTTGTTTGATTCTTCTGCACCATAAAAAAAAAACAATTCATAATTTGATTAGAAGTGCATAACAGTGTTGAATATAATAGCATACAGTAAAAGCATTTCCACAATTGGGATGTAAAATTTCCAATTACAAGTACTACTATAATCTGCAAATTTTACATGCTTTTGGATTCTTCAGAAGGTAAACCACCAAAACAAAGTCTGTCGAATCTGCATACATAAACAACTCTACCTTAGTTATAGACTGTATCTCTGGCCCGCGAATCTCCAAGTTGGTGATAGTTCTAACGTTATTCTCCTTCAAATTCACAAACAACAAAACCCGAGTTGGTTGGTGAGGTTCAGAAGTGTAAAAGTGGAAGATGCTTGTAAAAAAACAAATGAATTCAAATTCCTTACTGGAACTGGATCGTGCTGGTCAGACAAGTAACCTGAGAATGAGAGATACAGATCAGGGCTACACTAAAGAGAGGCTGGAAGCAAATAGTGCCAGTTACAATTGTCACTTCAAAATAAGTTATGTTTCTAGTGAAGTACAACTGAGATATTAGTACAAAATTAAAGCCGACAGCCAATGAAGATTCAACCAAAGAACAATCTAGCACGCATTACTGGAAGACATCTTAGATTCAGCAAATCAGACAGAAAAATGACAGAGATCTGATGAAATGAGCAACATATCAGCTAAATTAGCGGCAGATCTGAGCAAAAAAGATACCAGTAGAAACAGAGAGGATTCCGTTGTGAAGACCGAGTAGAAAGCCAAGAGGAACGAGCATAGAGAGGAGTATAATGAGGCCTAACACTGCAAGCGCCAGACCTCTCCATCGCCTTTTACTACCGGCGCCGACGCCGGCACCGCCTCCACCTCCACCTCCTTTCATCTCCGCCACCGCTTCTCTATCTCATGATCTCACCGCCGAAACACTGAATTCTAGGAAGAAAATTGACGACTGTATGAGCAACAATCGAGCACCAACACCGCAAAGCAGATCGGTTGCCACTTGCCACTATACACACGGATTAAGATTCAGTCCTCTACTCCGCTTCTGAGAGAATATTAATATCAGTAGCAGTATCAGTATCAGTATCAGTATCAGTGGCAGTATCAAGCAAGCCTCCGTCAGCAGAACCCTCCGCCGCTGTCAGCACTCTCCGATTGCGATCGCAGTACCACACTCCACTTTGCAGAATTTTACCCAAAGAGAGCGAGAGAGAGAGCACGTGGGAATGAATCTGCTGGTGTTGGAGGTGGGGTGGCGTGATCCAAGTCCAGTGGATTACACGTGGCACGATCCTAGCGGATAACCTCTTGACTCCCTGAGCATGCGCCCGGTTCGCCGTACACCGAGGCAGTTTTTTTTTGGTAAGATTTTTTTTTTTTTTGGGTAAGAGCCGAGGCAGTTTCAAATGGTTACACTTGCACAATTTTTTTTTAATTGGTAGTAATACTATTAATAAGTGAAGGGTGGGTCTTTTGGTACCGTTTGCAAAAATTACACTGTTCATATCATTAGTATTTTTTGTATCGAATTGGTACCATATGTTTCCAAACTTTACTGTTTTGGTACTTCCGTTACCATTCCGTCAAAAACGGCCGTTAAATGGCATGCGACAAGCACGTGAGCAGCCCAAAACTTTCAATTTTGTTACAATTTAGTCCATCTAATGCATCCTTAACTTTTATTTTGTTCAATTTAGTCCTAAAATTTCAAAACCAAACCATTTTCCCAAATTGACCTAGCCGGACCTAGCCTAGGGCTAGGTCTGACCCTGGGTCAGGGTCGCCTGTGTCCGGTGACCCCGACACAGGGTCGGACCTGCCATGACTAGGTTCGGCTAGGTCAATTTGGGAAAATCATTTGGTTTTGAAATTTTAGGACTAAATCGAATAAAATAAAAGTTAATGATGCATTAGATGGACTAAATTGTAACAAAATTGAAAGTTTTGGGCTGTTCACGTGCATGACACATGCCATTAACAGCCGTTTTTGACGGAATGGTAACGGAAGTACCAAAACAGTAAGATTTGGAAACATATGGTACCAATTCGGTACAAAAAAATACTAATGGTATGAACAGTGTAATTTGTGCAAACATGTGATACCAAAAGGACCATTAACCCTATTAATAATAGTTACACAATTCTACTAGGGTGTGTAATCGTGAGTGTCAATGAAATCAACTCGAGGGCTACATACACTATAAAGACTAGTGAGAGGCCGGTAGTTCGTGAATGTATTTTGTACACTTAATTGGACATCTATTTAATTTTATTGGTGCATCTAAATAGAGTTCAATTTAATGTATTTTTATATAATTTTTATTTATTTATTATTGAATTTATCTTGAATTCGTATCAAAGGATATCATATATTTAAAATATGCTCATTTTATGTTCAGTTGGATAAGCTTTGAAATTGAAAGTTTAAGTGGTTAGTTTTAACAAAAATAAAATTTTGGTAAATATTCCTAATTAGCTTAAAATTTAGGTAGTAAATTTGTTATTAACCATATATTATTAAAACACAATACACCTTAATCTTGCACTTAGAAATCTCAACCGTTAAAATTTGAAGCTTTGATATTGTTATTGTATTAGTTTGAATTTTTTATATATTTTATTTGTATCACTTTCAGATGATCAATTTTGTTTGAAATAAATTTGTTGTCAATGTTTAACTAGTTGTGAAAATATAGGCAAATGTTCATAATAAAGTTATTATACAGAAAATGTAGCCACAATGTCCAATGATGGAGTGTTACATAGAGGTAAGTGGAAAGCAACTAAACTTTTGTTATTTTTACTAAATTATAATTTTTTTTTTTTTACCATACTCCAGAGTAGTATACTTTTGGTTTTTTATTATTAACGGATGAACTTAATTGTAACATATATAAAACTTTAAAAGCATGGAAAAAAAATATATGTAAGAACAAAGACTTCCCTGGCCCTTGTAATATATAAGATTTTTTATTTTGTTTTTCCAATTTCGGGTATGAACATTAAAATTAAATCCTCCTAAAGAGGCGTCTCCAAAGCAATTCGAATTCGGTCGTCCTACGAATACAACTCGCTTCCCAAACTATGGTAAAATATGATTCGTCTAAAAATGTACCATCAGTCACTTACATAAAGAAATTTGTAACCCGATATCGCATCAAAATCAACATTCCAACCATGAAACTCGTATCATACTTACTGTCGAATTATAGTTGTTCTGGGTTCGATCTTAAAAAAAAAAAAAAAAACTTGTGTTTTCGAGTCATCCACCTTTATCCTTCTGGGGCAGAGCATCATCGTATGGACTCCGTGCGCATTTCAACCGTTCAAAATCAATTGAAGCAGATTAAGCAGATGTCGAGTTCGTGCTCAATCCTTCGTTATGTAATATCGTCTCAATGATCTTGACAATTTCGGACATTGTCGGGCGGGCCGAAGCAAATTCAGATTCTTCCACATACTACATCGCTAATTCTACGAATATGCTGAACCCGTCGAGATAATAGTTCAAGCTTTTGATTGTTGGGTCGATCATGTCCTGCAATCCGTAAAATTTCTCATCGACTGCGTCCATTGTGTTACGAACCTCCTGAACAATGTACTTTCCCTTGCCAATTATCAACTCAAGTACAACGATTCCAAAACTATAAACATCACTTTTATCGGTAAGCTGTTGAATCATGTAATATTCAAGATCTAGTAACCCTGCACCGCGAAATCCATTGTTAATAGATTACTTCAAATTAATATGGAGTTTATGTTTTGTTTAAGAAATCTCTTAAATAAATTTTAATATTTACACGACCACTGTAAAATTGTGTTGTGTTTAAGAAGAAAAACTATTTGACGCATGGCACACTTGGCTTATGATAAACATCAAACATACATAAGAATTATATTGCATTATTATTATTATTGTTATTATTATTATTTTATTTGGTGATTTTTTTGTAGTATATTACACTACTGTAAACACAAACGCAGTATTTTTGTAATTTTTTTTGTTATGGATCAAATTACTATTTGAATTTTGATTAAATTACAAGTTGTTATTCAAACTTTAATTTAAAAAAAATAGATATTTAAACTTCTAATTTTCGAGCTAATTGTTATATTCGTTATAAATCCTGTCAAATTGGAGAGAAACAAAGCAAGTGCTGGCTATGTGAGGTTTTTTTATAAGTACCCAAGATAGATTTGTCAAGAAATTGAAAGTATTGTAACAAAATACCTTCAATTGGATACTCAATTAAAAGACACCGTTAAAAATTATGAATGTCTAATTGAATGTATTTCGTTGCAATCATTTCTACTTATCACTGATTCCATTCAATATTTGATACACATAAAAAAAACTTTACGTGGCCGGAATATACTTCTTCTATATCTATTTTGACGATAATTTTAACAGATGTAACAATTTATTCGAAAATTAAAAATTTATGTCACAAATTTTATATAACATTAAAATTTATGTATCAATTTATATATTGATCAAAGTACACACATTGATTTGTTATTAACCCTTTTATTCTATTGGCAAACAAAAAAAAAGCTTTTATTCGAGTCTTTCTATTATGGTGCTTGTGGTTTTTTTTTTTTTGTGCATTTTATTCCTTAAAGTGAATTCTATGCGACGCAAATTGGAGTTATATTAAAAAAAATAATTTTAAATTTTTATTTATGTTACAATTAAGTACTCTTTAACATAAAATATATATATATATATATATATATATATATTATATATTATATTATAATATATATAATATGTTTGTAGAGAATGATAGAAAATCCATTTTTATTCCTTTTTTTTTTTTTTTTTTTTTTCTAAACTTTATTCCTTGAGTTAACCCCTTCCTTAAACCCTACTTATTACATACAGTAGCGCAATCCCTTCCTCATTTCTCCGCAACAAGAAATCGATCAAGCTCTGCTGAACTGGAGACGATGATGCGTGCTGTTCTCAGGAAATCATCTCCCTCTTCCATACATCTGAATCGCGCACTCGCTGGCGCCCTAACCTCACTCCAGATCACCGCACCATTAGCCGAGCTTCCACGTTCTAACTGCGATTCTACTGCCGTCGGCGAAGACGGCCGTTTCTCCCAGTTCCGAAATCCGGGGAAGTCCTCCCGGTCCAACCCAGTGCGGGAATTTCATGCAGCGTCTGGTGCGTTGAACTTTAGGGCATCGCTTACATCTGCTGCAGAGTTTCCTGCAGCTGAATTCTCCACCAACGATGATGATAGGTTTTCCAAAGGAGCAATTAGCAGCGAGGAGGGGCTTGAGATATCGAAGCTTGGAATTGATGAAGAGATTGTGTCTGCCTTAGCGAAGAAGGGTATCACCAAGCTCTTTCCAATTCAGGTAATGTGTACCCTGCAATTTATTCATCGAATTTCCTCAATGTTTCTTGCATCGTGATTATGGTTAAGAATCAGGCTAATTGCTGCAACTTGTTTGTCCTGTCGTTTTTGTACAGCGAGCTGTTCTTGAACCAGCAATGCAAGGACGGGACATGATTGGCCGAGCAAGAACTGGAACAGGGAAGACTCTTGCTTTTGGAATCCCCATTATGGACAAAATCATCAAGTTTAACGCAAAGCACGGGTTGGTTTCCGTCGCTATCTTTTGCTAATGAGTTGGCTGAAATGAAAGTTTATTTTGCTAGTTTGGTGCTAAGTGTGGTTGCTCTATGAAAAGAAAGTTTATTTTGCTTGTTTGGTGCTAAGAGTGGTTGGTCTATGAAATGTGTAATGCAGGCGTGGAAGGAATCCTTTAGCTTTGGTTTTGGCTCCAACCAGAGAACTTGCACGGCAAGTGGAGAAGGAATTTCATGATTCTGCTCCAAACCTGGACACGATGTGTGTTTATGGGGGTACACCCATCAGCAGCCAAATGCGGCAGCTTGATTATGGTGTTGATGTTGTTGTTGGAACTCCTGGTCGTGTCATCGACTTGCTGAGGAGAGGTTCCCTTGATTTAAAACAAGTTCAGTTTGTTGTTCTTGATGAAGCTGATCAGATGCTTGCTGTGGGTTTTGAGGAAGATGTGGAAACTATCTTGCAGAGCTTGCCACAAAATAGGCAGAGTTTGATGTTTTCTGCAACAATGCCTAATTGGATACAAGGCCTTACAAGGAAGTACCTAAAAGATCCCCTCACTGTTGATCTTGTGAGTGAATTAATTTTATGCCGACATGTTGATGAATTGAAACTTTTCTCTTTGGTGGTTAATTTATCTTTTTGCAACATCTGGATTCTAACACAAATTCCCAATCATTTGAACAGTTCCCTAAAGTTTTGAAATGACTTATCATTTCAATCCATCTATTTGATTTAATTGTGATTTTGTAAGTGGCCTAAGTTTATCAACTACATGTTTTGGAAGTTTGCCATCAGCATGATGCCTTCTGGTCTCTATATTTAGGATATACTAGTAACTAGTGCAGGAAAGACTCATTGTAATTGATATAATCAGTGAAAATAAACAATTATTTGGCAGGTTGGAGATTCTGATCAGAAGTTGGCAGATGGAATCTCTTTATTTTCAATTGCGTCAGATATGTATGGGAAAGCATCAATCCTTGGACCTTTGATTACGGTATAAATACAGAACATTGCGTTTTATTTGATGCTACAACTATTGCGACGAGTGGTCTGCTCTGTCCTAGTTGCAATTAAATTTCTTGGGATTTGTTGGTTTATGATTTATTTTTATGATGCGTGTGTAGGAACATGCAAAAGGTGGTAAATGCATAGTTTTCACTCAAACAAAAAGGGATGCTGATAGATTGGCGTATGATTTGGCTCGAACCTACAGATGCGAGGCTTTACATGGGGACATCTCACAAAGACAAAGGGAAAGAACACTTGCAGGCTTCCGAGAGGGGCATTGCAATATTTTAGTTGCTACTGATGTTGCCGCTCGTGGTCTTGACATTCCTAATGTTGACTTGGTTAGTTGAAATTACGTTTTCTTCTCTTACTATTTGAAGTTTATTGCACCTACATTTGCCAAACTGCTTTTTTTTCATCCCCATGCTTCTCTTTCTGTTGCTATCTATGTTATCTGTTTCTCTTATCCTGTTGCTACTTACTTTGCTACTTTTTTTTTCTAGGTCATTCATTATGAGCTTCCCAACTCATCAGAGATATTTGTCCATCGATCAGGAAGAACAGGCCGAGCTGGAAAGAAAGGAAGTGCCATCCTTATTTACACACAGGATCAGGCAAGAGCTGTGAGGATTATTGAGCGTGAAGTAGGAAGCAAATTTACAGAGGTTAAATTCCCTTCTCTATTCCACTTTGTTTTCTAGTCTTTTCTGGATGAACTTAAACCGTAAAAGCTAATTTCTGATGCACATTACATGGTTATCATTTTAGATATAGTTCTGCATAAAAAGTCTGAATATGAACAGCATCACTGCGATAGAGACGATAGGGACAGTTATTGTGTTCTCAAAACTAGTTCTTCAATGCATTATTTTCTCTTGGAGTGTGCTCTTACTAGTGTAGTGATAACAAAGACGCTATGGATGCTGATTGTTTCTTTTAAATGTTCAGCTACCACGAATTTCTGTTGAGGGAGGAGATTCAGACTTGTTGAACTACAGGAGTGGTGGTGGCCGTTTTGGTGGTGGTGGTGATCGCCGGACTGGTGATGGAGGTTATGGGCGGTCTGGAAGTTCTGATTTTGGCCGTCGTTCTGGTGGCTACGGTGGCTCTGGCAGCCGTTTTGGCTCCTTTGGTGGGCCCAGCTCGGGTCAGTCAAGTGGTGGCTTCGGTTCATCCAACTCAGGCAGGTCCGGAGGTTTTGGTGGTTCTGATTTTGGTCAATCGGGTGGGTTTAGAGACTCTAGACCGGGTCGCTCTGGTGGGTTTGGAGATTTTGGATCGAGTCGCTCTGGCGGGTTTGGAGATTCTGGACCGGGTCGTTCTAGCGGGTTTGGAGAATTCGGAGCGGGTCGTTCAGGCGGGTTTGGGAACTCTGGTGGGTCAGGGCGATCAGGTGGGTTTGGTGAAGGCAATTACAACAGGAGCAGTGGTGGCTTCGGCAGTTCGCCGGGTCGCTTTGGAGATGACAGGAATGATGATCCTAAACCGGGGAACAGATCCTTCTGATTCAGTTTCATGGTTTGTTAGATTCTTCTTTTTTTTTTGCTACATTATAGGTTCTTGTTGATATGATGTAATTTTGAGATGGATTCTTCCTAGATTCTGATTGATTCAATTCAGCTGTTTGCAGGGGCAGAAGAAGAAGGTGACAGAGGAAGCTGCTGCTGCTGCCTATGGTAATTTTGAATATTCATTTTGCTGCAGCAACAACGGTGTCCATATGCATTAGTATTAGAAAGTAGTTTCTGTTGTGTAGAAGGAAAGAGTAGAGAAATAAATTTCAGTTTAATGTCTTTAGAAATCCTTCATATATGAGAGTGCGGCACTTTATCTTTCTTTCTCGTCTCTTATTCTGCAGGGGAATACTGCAGTTCCGCAATTATATAGTAGATATATACTACTTTGTTTCTCGTTGTGCTGTTTTTTTTTTTTTTTGTGATAAAAAAATAAATATATTTGATCTAAACTTAAAATGGTACTTTTATTAGGCATACATTTCATATACTTTTGCATGATAATATTACAATAATATAATAATAAATAAAACAAATTTAATTGAAGTGTTTAAAAGTACAAAGTTTGTAGTAAATTTTAATGTTTAAAGTACATAGTGAGCACATAAAAATTAATTTCTCTATCTTTGCGACTTTGAAAATAGTCTATGAACTTTCAATCTCATAAATATACAAAAATATATGGGTTGAAACTTGAAAGACCTCAAATTTGTGGCCTCATTATTTAATTTATATTTTGCTGAATTTAATTCTAAAGTATAATTCTTTACATATATATATATATATATGATATCTTACTTATCATGCCGTTTATTTTTTAAATCATAGAAATACAAGGTTTATAATTTATATACTTTATTAAAGAAGACGAAATTAAACGATGGTCCTTTTTGCAAAATTGAAGTTGGAGGTTGTCACTTTTGCCCCATCTCTACTTTCAAGTTGTGCAAAATTTAAAAAAGAAAAATTTCTAGTTTTACACCAAGTAAGATTCACACATAATGACATCGGTGGTATGATTATACATTATATGATAATAAACTGATAAAGTGAGTATTTGTATATTTGTAAATAAATATAATTAAGTCAGCAAAAGTTTAGTGGAGAGAAGTCGGAAGGAAGCAACATTAAAAATAGTAAAGTTGAAGTTGAAAGCGATACACACTAGTTGGTGGGTTAATGATTATTTGTTACATAATAACAAAAATTAAAAGTAATAATTATTTGGAAGGTGGAAAAGTTTAAAGTTAACATTATTGTAGCTACCACCTGATAATTTTCAACATGTTCCATAATGCACCCCGACCCTTTTTAACACCTACCTAGTTTTATTGCATATTGCGTGACTTAACTATCCATTATGCCTCTATTGTTCTATTTCTTATGGATGGGATGTATACGCATATATATATTAACTGAAAGGTGGATTTTTTTTTCATTGATTTTGTTTGTAAATTCGATTATTTCAACACAATCTAGTATCTATAACTCCTTAATATTAACAATAAATTCAGTTTTCATAATAATATATTATTTATTTACAAATATATATTTTATTTGTCAGTTACTTAGAAGAAATATAATTCCCTCTACATGAATCAACCCGTTCGTATATAGTATTCCTTAAAATGACGGATTCCTAATTGTCTCAGTTTACCAAAAGTTTGAAGACACTTGGTGCAACATAAGAAAGTTGAGGTTCTAAATTGCAAATACAAAATCCAAGTAAGCATAAAGTATTTTTATTAATTAAGCCATTAAATTAGTTTATTTACTTCTATTTTATAAATCCATTATTTATTTAATCTTTATCACACCATGAATTGTGGTCTAGTGGTTAAAAATGCTTATTTTTAAATAAATTAATTAGAAGTTCCAACTCGAAGCTCATCAAGAATTCTCGGTGTTACACCGCACAATGACCTAATATATATCAGGTCATACATGGCTCAGATATCATATCAGGCATAAGAGGAACCGCTACTGACAATATTAAGTTGTTTGTGAGTCTGCAATGAATCATTGTATATGTTGGTTGTTCACTAAATTTAGTCGGAAAAATTCAATATCGTGAACAAAGGTTAAGAGGAGCTAGAACTAAGATTAACGACAACTATTGACTATATAACTAAGATGTTGGTGAGGTTATGTTGAAAATGTCAGTGTATATATTAATTATTCACTAAGTTTAAAAGGAGACGAGTAGAATTAGGTTTAACTATACTAAAGCTGTCTGTGTACCTATGTTAAATAGGTTAGCATATGCTGATGTGATGTTCATTATGTCCAATAAAAAAAAAACTCAAAATCATAATGAGAAAAGAGTATAATAAAACTATAAAATTACGTAACATGATAGTCATTACAATTTTATTTTAATAAAAAAATTTCATTATCATCGTGCATTAAATTCGGTAAGTGTACAAAGCATGTTCATGACATCAGATGTAACTGAACTTTACCCAAAAAAAATTCGATTTTTAGTTATTATTAATATTATAGTATTAATTAAAACTGTAGATAAATAAGAAACAGAAATATCCAAGAAATGCCGCACCCACGCTACTTCCTTTTTCTCCACTATGACAACAGTATCCAACAATGGCGTCTGCACTGCTTACTCTATACCCATCGCTGTCACTCTCTCCCATTCACCTTCGTTTCAACTCACAACTCCTTCCTCAAACGTAACTTCTAATCCCTCTCCCCCACCTCCTTCCTCTTCTCTTCTCCTTCTTCCTTGCTCGGCGCCGTGATGGAGAATTCAGCTAATGAGCCTCTTCGCGCCGCCGAATCTGCATCGGATTCCCGCGAAGATCCTCCCCCGCAGGTATTTTTCATGATTTCAGCTTCCGCTAGCTGTTATTAATGGTTTCTGGTGTGCCTAATTCCGTTAGATTTCGGTTTCTGAGCAAGTTTTGGTAACTGCTAGCTGAAATTAGCTCAAAAGGAAAATTTCGTGAATTCGTGTGGACTGAATTCAAAATTTTGATTTCTTGATTTACTGCAAATGTATGTTGATCCCGGTGGAGTTAAATTATGGATGTAAAATCTGAGGAGGAATTTTCTGAATTTTTGTAGAATTGTGATGATCAAAAGGGAGGAAATGAAGGGGGTTCCTTTGTTCAGCAGTCTAGAAAGCCAAATCTATCATCTCTACAGATACCTGTACGGTCTCTGGATACCGCAGTGTCTTCTTTTGTGCGGATAGATATTGCTGCAAGTCCTAGTTCAACTAGAGGTGGACTGCCACCTCGGCCGAATTCAGCCAAGTTGCGATCTTCTGTGAAAAATCTGCTTCCACAGAGGAGCCTTCGAACGAAAAACGTGTCGAATGAAATTGAAAAAACAGTTCTGATGATCCCGGACACGGTTCCATCGGATGGGTCTGATAAACCTTCCACATCAAGGAATTTTTCTCTGAATAAAGTTCTTTTCCCATCATTGAAATCGGCACATTCTTTACCAGTTACACCAATTGCAAGCTCATTTCCTGAATCTGCTCAAGAACACGAGAGGGAAACTCCGGATTGTTCTGTAACTGTAAGTGTAAGTCAATTACCAACTTCTACATAGAAATTTTGCCTATTGGTATATTCTTTGTTTTATAGATACCTTGTTAAGTTCTAAATCCCGGTTTGTGTTTGGTTACAGAAAATGGAAGCTAAGCACCATATCCGACGATCATTGTCAGTCCCAGTGAATATAAAAGCCAGGAGTTTGAGAAGGACTGATTCTGGGGGTCTGATCCGTGTAATTTCAGCCACACCACGCCCTCCAGCTTGTGCTCAAACGCAAAATGAAACTTTAGCAGATGAGATTGGTACCGATTGTTTTTTCCCGCCTTATTGAAGATAATGCTGAGTTAAATCTCTGTATGGATTGTATTTGTGCTAATGTGCTATCTTTCTGGTAACTAGTTAATGAAGCCTCCGGTGAGGATATTCCAGAGGAAGAAGCAGTTTGCAGAATTTGTTTGATCGAGCTTTGTGAAGGAGGGGAAACTCTAAAAATGGAGTGTAGCTGCAAAGGAGAGCTTGCTCTTGCTCATCAAGAATGTGCAATCAAGTGGTTCAGCATCAAAGGAAACAAAATCTGTGATGTCTGCAAGCAGGAAGTCCGGAACTTGCCCGTGACATTACTGAAACTACATAATCCTCGTACTGCTACTAGGCGACCACCAAATTTACATCAGCAGAGTGAAGCCAATACTTACAGGCAAGTCTAGTGGGTTTATCAAGTCAATTTAGATGCTTGCTATATCTCTTTTCTAAATCACCAACAATTTGATGAATTTGATTGATAAAGATGTCTTACTGTGAGAATTTGCGAATCTGATCTTCTTATTCATAGATGATGTATTTGTGGAAGCAGTACAATACGATCTCAAATAAAAGCCTGAGTGCTTGGCAGGATTGTTATTAAGTTGCATTCATTGGCTATTGAAATATATATCTCCTTGCTTTAAGACATTTAAATTGCAGAAGTCCAGCGCTTTATCTGTGGTTGAACACCTACCCGTGTTGATGCTGCACATTTGTTTTGACAGGGTATGGCAGGATGTACCAGTTCTAGTCATAGTCAGCATGCTTGCTTATTTTTGCTTTCTGGAGCAACTTCTGGTAAGAGCCCGATATATACAATAGCTTGATTACCACATTCATAAATCACCAGAATTGCTGAGTTGCAGTGCTGATTTAAAAGTGTACTCTCTAGATTTTCTCAATTTAATACTAATATAAACCCTATAATTCATGCAGGTTTCGGATTTGGGACCCCGAGCACTTGCAATATCGTTGCCATTTGCCTGTGTTTTAGGCCTCCTCTCATCTTTGATTTCCTCTACAATGGGTGAGTCCAGCTGCTTTTTCAGTTTAAGCTTTCTTCTGCTGATAGATTTAGCAACTTGAAATTCTTCATCAATGGAACATTCGGTTTGAAGTAATATCAATCTTTTTTCCCACATTTTGCTTTTCTGCAATTACAGTGAGTAGAAGCTACATTTGGGCTTATGCATCCTTCCAGTTTGCAATTGTGATCCTCTTTGCTCACATATTCTATACAATTGTAAGTAAAAAATCAAACTCTTTGCTCATTTGAATCCTACCAAAACCTCATTCGGTTTCTAGGTTTTCTCTGGACCGACACATTTTCTGTCTGTTTGGAATTTACAGCTTAATGTAAATGCGGTTCTGTCGGTTCTGCTATCATCGTTTACTGGATTTGGAATCGCAATCAGCACGAACTCCCTTCTAATCGAGTATCTGAGATGGAGATCGAATCGGCAGCTACGACTTTCTCACCCCCAAACACCCAGAGCTCCAAGAGAGCACCACAGACACCACCAAATGCAGCAAGAACAGCATCACCAACAAGAAGACCACTCAATCCACCAATCTGTGGTTGAAAATGGAAGTACTGAACCGATGCAGAGTTCGAGACAGCCCGAACCATGATTTGCAGATGGATGGCGCTCGAAGTGCTGATTCGATTCAATTAAAAGAGAGATTAGGTAACAAAGTGAGTCAAATTCTTATTGATATATATATATATATATATATATATGTTGTTGTAGTAGTGCAAATGACTTTAATTATATATACATATATTATTACAATTGAAGGAAGCTCTTTAGTTTTCCATCATTTCAGTCCTAAACTCTGAAAGCTTTCAATTTAGTACCTATAGAAATCACAAAGCATATCAACAAACCCCCTGCAAAACTGAAGTTATTTGCTGAAACCGGGTTCTTTAAAGTACAAAACATCCACTTTACACTTCGGGACAACACTACATGGTACAAAAGGAACAAACATATCTATTGTAAACAGGTCGCATAAACCCTAACAAGAAAGGCGACGCTAGACTAAAAGCGTCGCTACTCCTCCTTCTTCCTCTTACGTCTTAACCGTGTTTCATCCGGAATCCACGACGCCCAAAACAATGGCAGCAATGTGCAAATCGCTTGTATTAAAATCGCATGTGGGAGTTTCGAGAAGTCAACTCCGTCGAGTCCAAAGAACGAAGAAACTGCAATCCCTGCAAATCCGCTCACCAAGAAAGCCAGAGCTACCGCAGATGTCGCGAATGCCATTAACGGTCCCTCGCATCCGGGAGGACAAAGCTGGGCCATCAGGACACTGAAAGGCAATATCTTGAAGAACGACAAAACATCAATGAACCCAGAGAAGAACACGGTGTATACCGAGTCTGAGATCCCAAACCTCTCAAAGAACCCCTCCACAGAAAGCGCGTCCAAAATCAAGAAGATCGCCATCATGACTTGGACGTCGCAAATGATCTTTTGGGGGAAATCGTGTTTAGACGTCGGTTATAAACAAAACTCCATAAAAGCGTCGCTAATTGTCCGAACACTTTCGAAAGTCCCAAAACCGAAGGATCGAGCTTCAGGTGATGTGTCTGGAAGAAGAACCCGGGCCCCGCTAGGGAAGGAATCACAGCATACGAAGCTGCAAACCACATTACGGTGTACGCGATTTCAGGCTGCTCCAATACCGACCAGAGATCCGAAATCTTTTTAGCGACGCTTTCTTTCGCTGGTTTCTTGGGGAGTTTAAGAGACCTTTCACTTATAGTGACGGTTAGGAAAAACTGTAGCGCAAGCAAAAGACCGAAGAACTTGAACTTTGAATGTGGGGAGAATGTTTCAATGGCGATGCAACAAAGAAGGTTTCCGAGAAGTACGCCGGTGGTTGAAGCCGTCCATACGAATGACTCGATTTCACCTGATGAAGAAGCAGGGTGTTTCCCTAGCTCTGAAACAATGGCGTCGTTTGCAACCTCAGCTATTGAAGCGCCGACATTAGTTACGAGAAGATACATAGATATGGATACCACGTTTGTTGGGCAAAGAAATGCAATAGCTAGCCATGATATTGCTTGTAAGAAAGCTGCACAGGGAGATCAATTTTCATTTATTACATCAACTTTCTGAATTAATCACAAAATTGTACTAGTCATTCTTAACAAGGGAGTAAAATTCTTGTCACTGAAGATGAACTTACCGACAATAATAGAGAAGAATCTCATTGTTAAAAATCTAATGAATTTTAATAAAAATAATGTGTTGAAATCAGTGAATTTAAGTTTAAAATGCACTAAAATCAATGTTAAGTTTCACGTAATTAAATAAAAATTTATAATTTTAATCTCTATAAATATATATAATTTGTTTCTTTTAATTTATTATAAAATTAATAACTGAATATCGTAATCAAAGAGACGTAATTTTTTACGATACTCTATTTCTCGAACAAATTTTTTTTTTCAATTTTTTTTCATGTGAAAGTAGAGATCGTGCTAGATATGATCTCTCAGACTAGGTGATTAGGTCTAGTATGGACCCGGGCCAAGATAAGCCCCATAATTAGGTAAATCGAGTCATGCGTCATTGAATAATCACACTTATAATATTTGAGACACATTAAGTAAAAAGAATGTATACCAATAAATCAATAATCATTATTAATTAAGATATTTGTCCATTAAAAGGAGTACTGCTAGCAAGGAAGAAAATTTTCGTCTAATTTCTGTTAGTGAAGTGTTGCTAAATGCTAAGCTACTGTTTATCCTATCACCTTTCATATCCGTCGCTATAAACCGATTCACCTGAAATCTCCTTTCTTCTTTAAATCTTGAGAACCCTAAACAAAAAGGTAAAAAGACTAAACAGAATTGGGTATATAGAAGATACTTACCTCCAAGAGCAATGTACGGGATCCGATTCTGTCCTCTGATATAAACCGTATCGAAGGCGATCCCGTAAAGAGGTTTTGCGACAATCGGGATATTTGCGAAATTAAGGAGAATCTGAAGGGTAGAAGGGTCCACAGTGAGGCCATCTTTGAGGAAGTAGTTCACTACCATCCATGGAAAACGCCTCAACCCTTGCAATAGAAACCCTATTCCTAACACTACTTTTGGGATCATCAACAAGCTCAAGCTGGTATTATTGCTTCTTGTACTCTCCACCATCTCATCACCAAATCAAACACATGAGAGAGAAGATATCCTTTTCTGATGAACTGATATTATGATTTCTCTTACTTTCTTTATTTCAGTGTAGTTTCTTTGGCCTTTCCTACTCAAATTAGTCAACTTGGACAAGTCAATACTAAACTATTTTATTAATCAATTAAGTCATAATCATCCAACTCACCCTTTTGGACTTCATAAATTTTAATACCCTATATTTTCATTGTGAAATTGAACTATATAATAGTTTAGATTTTAATTCATATGAAATACTCATAGTGAAATTCAAAACCTCAAAGATGATTATGTATAACATACTAATCTCGGGCACATAGAAAAGTAATATCTAAATAAATATATAAATTAGGTGTTATTATATCGTGCACCACATTAGATTTGATAAAATTATAAAAGTTTAATGAGAATAATAAAATTATAAAGAATAAAGATGGCATGAAATTAAAGAGATGTGATTATTATTTACATGAATGATACAATCTCAAAGAAATTTATGAATTTTTTTAGAATATATATATAAAATATTAAAATATTTACCTCAAAATTATGCGCATCCAACTTTAAGCATACCTAGGAAAACCTCTCTCCCATTTTAATTCAACCTGACTCTGTAAGTTTTCGACAGACTCGATTGATGTCCACCTTGTCTCATATTCATCCGCCTCCGAAGGTATGAGAATAAATTTGTTATAGAACTTGCTTGATATGACGTTTCCAGAGTTTTTTTTTTGTTATTTAGATATTATTGTCGTTTGAATAAATATATTTTAAAGTGAACTTTATATAGTGTATTAGTATTTATTTATGTGATTGAATATAATTAGTTTATATATTATAGGATATAAATAATATATTTCAGAATATAAATGAATTTTTATTTATTATGATTGTTTTGGAATACGAATGTGCCGAATACGAATAGTTTACAAGGTGCAACCTCATTAGCCGATAAAACTGACATATTGGTTTGATGTTCTCCCTCTTATTTCATTACTATCAGTATATTGATAGTATGGAGGCTGTGTTATATATCTCTAAACCTTGAAAACTACTATTTATAGAAAAGATTAGGTTGTTTCTGTCTCAGTACAATCATCACGTCACTAGATCGATTAACAATGCGTAGAAATATATTAAATGGTCAATCCGATTAGGCAACACGTTGATAAGTGGTATAAGAGATAATGTATAAACCAACTACCATTTTCTATATATATATTGTAATGAAATATTATAGGGTTGCTTCACTACAACTTGCCAATATATATAAATCATAAGAAACATCTTTAGTAACGGCTAGAAGAAGCCACTAAATTCTCAATTCCCCACTATGTATTAGTGTTATTTTGGTCATTAGACACTATGTATTAGTTAATACATTTTTTTTTTTTTTGGAGTCTTAGCTAATACATGATTTACTATAAAAATGAGTATTAGCTAATACCAATACCAAAGCAAAATAAACAAAGTATTAGCTAAGACATGTATTAGTATATCCTAACACATTTAATCAAACATGCGCTAAATGTACCACCTTAGTAGTAATTTTGTGCAGTCACTGTATATAAGTATTAAGTAGCTTTATCTATTTGCCACAAAAGAGAGTTTATTGTGACAAAACTTTAGCAGCTTGTGTTCTTACAACACCAAATGGCATATTGACCGGTTCACTTGCCAATTCGGAATCTAATTAAGTCTGGCCAAGACCGATCTAGCCGGGGCTTAACAGTGTTCTGCACTAAGTTTCACTTAGTTCAACAAATGGTTGTCTCTTCGTTAGATATTAAAACCATTAAACGGGTTTTTACCTACCACTATAAAGTTTTTGGATATTTTATTTTTTCATATAATATCAGAGCATTTATAACCATTAAATTTCAAATTTATTTCTTGCGACTATTAGCACACAGTATAAAACTACAAGAATGACATGAAATTGAAACATCATAAGATTTTTGCATAATGGAAAGCAGAGACACATACTAAGTGTCACTATAAGTCCATTTCCTTTAGCAAGCTGGAGCATCATATCACATAATCACAACACAAATCACTGCAACAACCTCCAAATCCTTCTACGTCTTGGTTTCGAGTCGTCTGGAATCCACGATGACCAAAGAAGTGGTAATAACGTGCAGATCGCTTGTACCAAAAATGCATGCGGAAATTTCGAGAAATTGTTGTGTGACGCCTAAACAAGACGTCACCAAAACTCCCCAGTATCCGCTCAGTATCACAGCGATTGCCTCTGCAGACATCACGAAAGCCATGAGAGACCCCTCACATCCCGGAGGGCAGAGCCGAGCCATTAACACGCTGAAGGGCAAGATCTTGAAGAAGAGCAAAACGTCAGAGAACCCAGAGAAGACTACAACATATACCGAATACGAAATTCCCAACCGTCGGAAAAAACCCTCGACAAGAAGTGCATCCAAAATCGTCATTACCGCCATCAGCATTTGGATGTCGCAAATGATCTTTTTTGTTGGAATAGAGTTTAGGCGACGGTTATAAACGACGCTCCAAATTAGCTTCAAAAGTTGACCAAATACCTTCCCTACTCCCGAAACCGACTTCTTAATCTTGATCTGGGTGTGGTAGTAAAACATGGTGCTCGACATGTCGGGAACTATGGCGTATGATGCAGCAAACCATATTATCGCATAAAAGATGTCGGATTTTCTCGGGTTGGACCAGAGATAAGAAAGTTGTTTCTTGATACCCAAGGTAGGGTTTTTAGGGAGATTAAGAGAGATCTCACTGGTTTTAACTGTTAGAAAAAGATGTATGCCGGTTATAACGCTGAAGAACAGGAAGCTCGATTTAGGAGAAAATCGGTCGATCATTACGCTACCGATAAGGTTACCGAGAATGCCGCCCATAGAGGAAGCCATCCAGACGAACGATTCAAGCTCACCCGATTTGGTCGGCTCTTCTGCAGATGAAGTAGATTGTTTACCGAGCTCGGCTACCATTGCATCATGCACAACATCGGTTATTGAAGAACCGAGATTGCAAAGGAGAAGATAGACGAAGACAATACCAACATTGTTTGTGGAGAGCGTTGCTAAAGACATCCATGAAACTGCCTGCAAGAAAGCTGCATAGGAATGATTTTTTGTTGAATAAGTTCATCGTTACTCGTAACTAAATCCGCAAAATCGAGTGTTTACAGCTACCTCAAAATGACAACAGATTGAGTTTCTGATTACAAGCAAAGTTTTCACAACAAATACACGGTTATCGCTTCAGATTTAGCCACATAAACTACACCTATTTGGTGACAGCTAAAATGACTATATTTTTTGGACTGGCCGAACTGGAAACCGTTCATCTCACAAGCTCGACGATTGGTCCGGTTTTTAAAACACTGAGGTTATCATTGCATAGCAGGTTTGCTCAAAATACGTTTTGACAAATGGATACTTCAAATTTTCCCTGATTTTTTTTTTTTCAAGTATTTGAAATATATCCGCTGACCCGTCAGTTTTATACAAAAATTGAACTCATGTCACGCACGGATTCTTTGTTGCAACACAACAAAGTACCCCTACAACATATTGCAACAGTTCAACAAAGTACATACTAACATATTGCAACGTTAATGGTGTCGCGAATGAACACGTGCATAACAAACACATGTTCAATTTCAATCTTCTGACGGGTCATTAGATAGAGCAACACTTTGCAGTACGTAATTCTGGACGCATATACAGAAATCGAAAACAAGAAAAAATTGATAAATTAAAGCAAGGAGATGATGAATTTGTACCTCCAAAAGCTATGTAAGGGATTCGATGTTGGCCGCGTATGTAGAAAGCGTCGGAAAAGATACCGTAGACGGGTTTAGCGACCTGAGGGAGATTGACTGTGTTCTTGATGAGCTGAAGAGTGGCAAAATCAACAAGGAGGCCATCCCTCAGAAAGTAGCTCACTGCTCTCAGTGGCACACTCCGCAGTCCCTGAACCATAAACCCGACTCCGAGCACCGCCTTTTGTGTGCGGCGATCATCGCCATTATTATTGCTTCTTCGGCTCTTCACCATCTCTTGATCATGTACCAAGCTTTCCAGGTTCCAAGTATAGTTTAAAAGAGAGATGACAAAATAAGTTTGTACTTGTTGTTGCTTATGTACCAAGTAAGTTGTTAATTCAGTGGAGTGACCCTACTTGTTGAATCTAATGGATTAGATTCATTTTTAGGTTTTATAATATATTATATTTACGAATAAAAGATTCATTTTGTGGCTACACCAGGTGTGTTCACGGAATTAAGCTCCCTCATAATGGGGCTAAACTAAAACAATCAAAATTTACCTTTTAAACACGGTGTTCGTGAACCTATAGTTTTTTTTGGATACATTATATATATACATATATTCCATCTAATATGTGGGTTTCCAAGACTGTTTCATCATTATGTGTGTACCCACAAAATTTAAATAGGATGTTTGACACGTCGTTACGTGAGATAATTAATATGTAAGATTATTTGATATGTGAAATTTCGGGTTTAGGGTTTATGAGTTAAGTGTTATTACGTTATATTGCAGTATTTAATTTGTATTATTAAATACAATCTAATATGAACAACCACCACATGACAATGCAAAGATTGGTCGCGACTTGAGTTGCAAACGTTTCGATATATCTTATCTAATAAGTATATCTAATGATTATAAATTTGACTGCATTCACATTTAGAGTTGATTGTAATTTTTCAAACAATTAAATCATTTTTTTTATGCTGGTTAATCCGGTGCACCCAACTTTTTAGGCGTCATTTGTTTTTCCACATCAGTTATTTATCATAAATACGATTATCTCTTTCATTTCCACTCCACTTCGTCTTCATATATACTACTAATCCATAAGACCAAAAAAAAAAAAAAAAACTACTAATCCATCATTAGATCCCCTATTTTATTTGTTTTCACAACTTGAATTTGTTTTTTGTCTATCTTCTATTTAAGCGTAAATATTGCCTCTTTTTCCGGACATTAAATAATTATTGACAAGTGGATAAATAGATAAACAATAAAGGAAACGGGTGGGGAAAAACAAAAAAAGTGATTTTTTATTTTATTTTTTCCAACTGGATATTCTAAAATAAAAGTACACATATTTTTCGACCCAAAACTAATTTCTGCCCATACTAAATCGATTCGTAAGAGTTAAAGTGCAGATATATAATTAATTTGTTTCGATTGTAAGGAGGATTTTTAGAATATAAAGCTGTATATATTTTCTTAGAAAAAATGATAAGGTAAACAGTGCATGACATTCTCAACATGTATGTGATGAGCAAATTGCCATTATTATTACATCCTTAAATAAAATAAATAAATAATAATATTTTTACGTTCACCTAATGCGTGGCTAGTGGCACACATACTATTATTACTTCGTCAACTATATATATACTGAGACATCGACGTCAAGGAAAACTCCCAGAAACGACTAAAATGACTCGGTCGTGAATCCAGGTCGGTATCCACAATTTTTATATTTCGAAAGGGTGCAAATTATGACATTTCAAAAGTCCAGGGGGAAAATTATGATTTATGACAGGTTGGGTTTGCCCTATTGTCTTCTGTTGTGATACAATAATGCAAATGGACAGACAGGACTCGGGAGACTTTAACACACAAATCAAATGCTTAAGTCAGCGTAATTTGAAAGATCAACATTCATGTACCAAAGCAACTATAAAATTATAGCACAAAATTGTTGCACAACTCAAACACTAAAACTTATCGTTTTCTTGATAAAACTTAGGGTGCTAAAGTTGATACTGTCTATAAACTTCAGTTTCGTCTATGTATGGCTCTAAACGAGTATTGATGAGAAAACCTGTTTCTCAAGATTGAGATCTACAATGATTTGATGGTTGTAAGTGAATACAGGGCCTTTTGACCAAAAATTAAGGCCTCCAATTTCTCTATGTATAGCTTAAGTTTAAAAATTGTACCTTTTAGTCTTCGTCTCAACCGAAGATCTATGACACTATTAGTTACTGTTGGGCAGCAGGATTATAACTCTTCATGAGTTTCGGGTTTTTCTTCAGACTCGATTTTTTCATTAGCTGGAGCTTCTGCATCTTCATTCTTCTCTGGCTTCTCTACCTTGGGTTTTGGCTTTGGAATTTTGTTGACACTAGTCACCTGTATAAATTAATATTATTTAGTAAAAGTGACTTTCTGTTTGAGACATAATCTTGAAGGTTAATTGTACCTTGTCTAGCAGTGTCATTGCCCTGTCATATACATTGTCTGATGTTACTGCAGGAGTGATGTATCCAGATATCCTGCAAAATGCACATATACGATCAGAGTTGAGCTCAAATTTATTAGTAAAAAACACAGCACAATGGTCAATTGGCGGTTTTATTCATTCATCGGGTATTCAAGTTTTATCTACACAAGCTTTGTAATAACTTTCAATGAGAAAGGATAAGAGAAGAAAAGATGTGTTAGAGAAACAGGTTGGTGAACTCACTTCTGCTCCGTCTCCTTCTTATCCAACCAAATCTTGAACTCATTAGTTTCTTTCACTACCTGCATGGTCCAAATGGATGTACCACAAGAATTACAGTTGGATCTGGTTAGAGATATGGCAAATTTCTTTATTGTTGAGGGAACAACTATAAGACGATCACAAACCTCGTCTGTTCTCTCTTTGGGGAGCCAAGATTTGTTAGTTTGCCAAGTCTTTAGAGTCTGAAAGTGAAAAGAAGCATCAAAGCAATAAGACGAGTTGATAAACGGATAGGCTTATCACTGTTAACAGAGAGATTGAGGGTTTCGGTTATACCTCTTGAACATCACTGAGGTAACTTCGAGCATATTCAAATGCTGCTGGCAATGCTTCAACTTCTTTTAACCTAATAAAAGAAAACATGGTTAGTTAGCAAGTAAACAGAGCATCACTGTCAGTAGAAAAGAGAGATGAACAAATCAAGAAAAATGCTTCTATAAAGCTGGTATCTAAGAATAAGACCATATACAAGGAAATGTACCTGAAGAATATTGGATCGCCTTTAGCTTTTAGAGAATCGAGTTTCTCCTGAAATTCTTTTGCGGTAGCATCTTCTCCATCAGTGTAAAGCCAGTCTTGCACCTTAAAGACCGGCCACAGTCAGAAGAAAGAAAGAACAAATCTGCTTTTGCTTCATGAACAAGCCACTACAATCATAACCATAGGAGCAATAATGCTAACCTCATCTAGCTTTTCAGTAAAGGATTGGCGTTCATCAGAAGTTGATACTTTGTGCAATTCCTCAGATTCTTCAAGCTGTTGCAGAAAAATTACATCAGAAATGACATGGTTCCATTGTTACAGTTTTTAAAGGAAAATATAGATGAAACCTTTGTACGAGTAATCTCCTTCTTATAAGATAATCCAGAATTAGATTAAACAATAAGAATAACAGAGGGTCAGCTTTTATCGTGCGCCATAAGACTTTTCTAGATTCACTGACCTTTTCTTTAGTTGAATATATGTAGCCTTCTAAATTGTTCTTCAACTCTGCCGTCCTTCTCCTCTCTTCATCCTTTTTATCAACAGCTTCTAATTTAGCTTTAGCTTCTCTGAAAGATTCCTTATTGAGGGACATTCCAGGTCCTGAAGTCTTCTCAATAATCTGGAATCAGTAACAGATTAGTGTCAACAAGTAGAGAAAGGAACTTATAATACTAAAAGGAACTTCACTCGCTAGTGAATATGAGGAGCTGCCAAGCACCTGAACTCATTTACCTTCAATGGGACTCTAAATGTTCGTTTTTTCAGTTTTCTTTCAGTACCCAGATCCGCAGCAGCTTCCTCAACACTAATGCTATCTGTGGGGTTATTACCATCATTAACTTGTGCAGTGTCATTGCTTTCGCCAACTGTGTCGTTGCTGTCAGCTTCTACTGATGCAGAGGGAGAAGCAGTAGTTGAATTTTCCACGGTCAAGTTCTTCTTAGGAACTTCTACCCATTCAGAAAATTCAATTACAGCATCTGCCCGATCTAAAGAGAGAATACCACTCCTACTGAGAGAAAAATGCAGGCTTGCTTTGATAGGAGCGGACAAATTCCGAGATGCATATCTGGATCAAAGTAAAGTCATGTCAGAATTCAGAAATGACAAACGCTCATGGATAATACTTCTACAAATAGGAAAAGAAAAGGACAAGAAGTTTCAAATCAACTTGTAGCATAAGAAACTAGAACATGAAAAGAAAAGGACAGTACTTCTCAGAGGCATCAGCCAGACCAGAAACAGCATACTGCGCAAAGACAGGAGAGCTGACACCAGGAGGTAAGAGATCTTTGCTCTCATATGCAAGTGAAACTTCGAAGTCTTTATTGTGAGCAATAGATTTGAAGATCTGCAAAATTATCAACCTGTTAAGTATTTAATTTTGACGATGCTCGAGTAATTTTGTAGTCCTAATCCAAAGTGAAGTCTCATTTACCTTACTAGGAAGCTTCTTCATACGAGGCACGAGTAAGTGCCTAGTTGTGTCGTCTTTACTGAGATCTGGGCCATTTAATTCAACCGCAAACCCGTAGGGAGAACCATCAATCATTCCTAGCTTCCGATTCAATCTAATTCCATCACTTATATTGGCAGCATGCAGTGCTGAGCCAAGAACAATAGCTTCATCAGCATCTAGATGTTTGTCCAGTGCCTTTCTTCCCAAAAACTCTTGCAGCTTAGCCTGGCAGATAGTAAATTTTTATCAACTATCACCCTTTGTCCACCCCAATATATCAGATGCTTTATTGCAAGAAAGGAAAGAAGTACAATTTTTTTTAGAAAGAAAACAAGCGTTGATACACCAACAAAAGAAACATTTGATAGATATTATTGTAGCACGAACTGAATGACTAAATCTAAATATGAAATCTGAATGACCCTAATATGAAAGGCATATAGACCAAATATAGAATTTTATATCAACATTCAAGGAAGACGGAAACTCAAAGAAGTTTCAATTGCTTCTACTACGAACCTACTACCGTGTTTCATGGACTGACACTATCATTCATACCAACTGGAAGAAACTAAATACAAACCTGCAATTTTGGTACCCTTGTAGCACCTCCAATTAACTCCACAGCATATATTTCATCAAGCTTCAAACCAGAGCGCTCAAGAACTTCTTTTATTGGGACAAGGGATTTTCCCCATAAATCAGCACAAAGCTCTTCAAATTTCTCGCGAGTTATGGTACTCCTGAACAGGGAAAAAAAATAGTACTAGTAGTTTAGTTATGCTTGTTAGGCGAGTCCTACTACAACTTTGTGTCAGCAACCTCAACCTCAATATCGATATCTTTTGTTGAGGAAATATGATGTAGCAACTAGTGATGATAGTGTAGTTCAAGAAAATGATTCTCTCATTTCTGGGACCAATGGTTTAGCTCCACTAGACTCTCCTAACTCATGATAATAATTATATGAATTTCTGGGATCTGATCAACAAGAGTGGGTTACATATGGAACATTGGTATCCTAGCAATCATATACTGTATCCTTCAAGTGGCTGAAGGCAATATGGATATTCTTTTAAAAGGTCTAGAATTTTTCCCCCCGCCCCACTACCCCAAAAATTAAGAGAGAATAATGTTGACGAAGTTGGTATTATTTCAAGGCATAATGGATTTGGCAATGCTTAAATCCCATTTACCTGAAGTCACGATCATCATAAAGAGATTCAACTGATATTGGTGCAGCTGTGTTTGCACTAAGAATTTCTTTTGTTCGTTTAACCTGCTTCTTCAATTTAGCCATTGCCTTGGGAGATTTCCTCACATCAACCCCATTCCTGACCTGTTTGTTGAACTCGTCTGCGAAGTATTCCACCAGCCTAAGTTCCATATTCTGGCCACCAAGTTCTGTGTTCCAGCTAACATCTTTAACCTGCATGAGTTAGACCAATTAAATAAGCAAAATTTAAGTGAGAGACAAAGTGCTAAAGAATACAGGCGCTCATTGTCATTCAAGATATGTACAAAACAGATGCTTTCAGCATAAAGCATACACATGCAACAAGGAAAATAAAACAGCACAAAGGTACACAAGTCAAACCTCAGCATATCCAAACATCAATTTATGAATTAACCCACAAATTGCCAATACCTCAGGACTAAAACTCTCAAGACAAACTTAAACTTCAATGGTCATCTACATCCTCAACATTTTGTCCACATTTGACAATTAGAATATAGCTCCACGCAAATGCATAAGTCATGGGCCTATAGCTTCAATATTTCCAAGACAAAGCTCCCGTATTTCTAATGTTAACACGTACGTATATTAGTATGGATGTGTCTTCTTTCACTTCCAGTAAGTAAGCAGTGCTCACTACTTCCTTAACGCGACTTAACTACAATATTTTTTATTGAAAAAAAAAAATGCCGATACAATTATAAAGCTGTTGCAAAGTGGAGCTTTCTGGAAGTTCGCCGACAAAACGCAGGAAGAAAATCTAATCAAAGTGTAATGTTACCTGAAATTGGTTGACAGACACGGTCTTCCCAAACTCTTTAGCATTATAAGCTGAAAACTGTACTAGGGCCGCATATGTGCTACTTGAACCCATATCATAGAAAATAACATATCTTGACCCATTTGAGAAATCCTTGTCGATTCCATACTGCAAAGCAGCCCCCGATTGCTCATTTATCAATGAGAGCACATTGATCCCTGCCAACTGAGCTGCCTGGAGCAACCCTCTTCGCTCTGCTTGCCCAAAATATGGTGGTACTGAAATGACTGCATCCTTAATCGGCACTTTGGAATGAAACAAGGCTAGCTTAGCTGCGTAGCTCAAAATCATGGACAATAGTTCTTCAACCGAATAGATAGTACTGTCAACCTT
Source organism: Clarkia xantiana subsp. parviflora (assembly GCA_036873135.1). Classification (NCBI taxonomy): domain Eukaryota; kingdom Viridiplantae; phylum Streptophyta; class Magnoliopsida; order Myrtales; family Onagraceae; genus Clarkia; species Clarkia xantiana. The sequence continues at coordinate 23,016,556 of JAPTYO010000007.1, forward strand.
AAAGCTCAGAGTCCCTCTAGAGTCCTCCAGTACATCAAAAGGTAAGTACATTGAATCTAGAATTCTTTTAGCGTAGTCGTATGGTTTTCCTAGCAGGTCTCTAGTCTGAGAATAGACCTTATCAGGGTACCGGGCAATAATACCGGCTGCTTCTTCACCCAGTAGACGGTCCCCGGAGTGGAATGCCACTAGAGCAGGGGACTTGCGCTTAGACATCTCATTGATTGCGATGCTGATCGGACTTTGTCCAGGTTTTATGTTGACCACAGCGACTTTGATCCACTCCGAGCCCAGATCTATGCTTGAAACCGCAGATTCGGCTGGAGCACAAGCCAAAGTAGCCAAAATTAGGAGTAATAACCCTAACTTGGGAATCATCGCCCTCATTCTTGATCGAAAGCTCGAATTATCTGGAAAGCACGAAGAAGTTGATCCAGTAAGAGAAAACTGTAGTCTGAAATAAACATCAAAACAGAAGAAGGCTTCACAACCTGATCTAACGGTAACAAATTTGAGCTCCGCCATGATTACAGAAACCACTTCGAACAGTGAGGTAGTTGCAGCATAATGGCCAAACAAGAACATGGAAATGAGCAAAGAGGTTAGAGCAGAGAGTAAATTACCGGTGGAGCAAGGATCGCATTCTCCACAGAAAATAAATTGATGCAGGCTTCTGTGCTTAGTGAGGTTGAAGAAGATCGCTCAGACCAAGCAAGAGTGACGAAGGAGGTGAAGCTGAGAAGAGCGGAGAGAATATACCGAGAACGGTTTGGCGATCTACGTGGACGGTGGAGAGGAAAATTAACCAATAAATTAGTGCCACGTGGGTGGATGGGCACGTGGTGAGCCATGAGAAGCTTGGTGATGTTGGGTGACACTTCCAACGTTTCGGCATTTCCTTTTAAGTTTTAATAGAACATGTTTAGGATTTAGAGTTTAGGGCTCGTATAAATTCATAAAATATAAATTATATTATTTAAAGTTAGTATATATTAAATTATATTTAAGTCATAAGTAAAGTTAAAATATATATAAAAAAATATTTGTTTTTAAATTGTTTTATTTAACTATATTTTTTAAATATATTTTATTATTAAAATTTTCAATATCTACCAAAAAAATATTAGTATTAATTATAAAATAAATTAATTTATAATAAAAAATTGATTATGTAAAAACTCGAAGCCAAACCATATGGGAATAAACACTCTTGACCACTAGATCACCACTGCTAGTGTCAGTCTATACTAATTAAGTCGTTTTGTTTGAAATATTATGTTAAATATGAGCTCGGTCCAACGTAAACCTCTTTAACTCGGTCAATTAAATTATAACCAATTAACCATATCTCATCAATTATCAAGACAACAGACTCGCATTGTTCCGTCCTACTGCTTAACATGGTTTATTACACTATGCGATCATAGTGACACAACCTCGAATCAAGACGAGTCACTACTCACTATACCACCTAAAGTAGATAAATAATCTAAGCCATATAATACTCATAATCGACACTTATGATAAGTGTGAAATTTAAACTATTAAATAATAACAATATAATAATAAGCATAAAAATGCAGCGGTAAGACACTAATTATGTCTTATATATTTTGACCATCCATAAATGTAATTATTTCTTATATAACACGAATGCGCACGAAAAAAATCGTGTTTGTATAGACATATGACGTAATGATAATATTATAGCATAAACATGATGTAATTATGTGTTGTATTTATATATTATTACATGATACGCGTGATAAATTTATGCTAGTAAATCTAATTATTAAATACTTTTTAAAGCAAGTCTTTTCAAATAGTTTTAAAAAATTAAATTAGTTTTTTAAATTTTAGAGTTTGTCAATTAGATTTCAATAACTTGAGAAATTTTACATATTAATTCATATTTTTTACTATATATATATATATGTTAAATTCATTATATTGATATTTATTTAAATTGTATGTGGATCTGCGAAGCGATTAACTAAACCCAACACAATAGTCCGAAATGAACACGAATGAAAAATTGTATATAGTATTCATGATTCCAAGACAAAACACGATAAGCTTATCGTCCAAATTCATAGCACGATAATATTACTGACACACGTAATATAGCAGACAAGTCCATTTAACAATACTAAGGCCCAGATGAGTCCATTTCACAATATTAAGGCCCATCATGCGAGTCCATTTCACAATGTAAAGCTCTAGGGTTTACATACTTATTATCCTTCTTCTACCTAATCGCGCAGACCGAAGGTAGAACAGCTGCGGCAGAAGAGAGCTTGAGAGACAGAAACGTAGTGAGAGACAATGGTGAAATTCTTGAAGCCAAACAAGGCCGTTGTGGTTCTCCAAGGCCGATATGCCGGACGCAAGGCTGTGATCGTCCGCAACTTCGATGACGGGACGCGGGACCGCCCCTACGGCCACTGCTTAGTCGCCGGAATCAAAAAGTACCCGAGCAAGGTCATCAAAAAGGACTCGGCAAAGAAGACGGCGAAGAAGTCGCGCGTCAAGGCCTTCATCAAGCAGGTGAACTACCGCCATCTGATGCCCACTCGCTACACTCTGGATGTGGATCTGAAGGATGTCGTCACCGCCGAAAGCCTCCAGTCCAAGGACAAGAAGGTGACTGCCTCCAAGGAGATTAAGAAGAGGTTCGAGGAGAGGTTCAAGACAGGTAAGAACAGGTGGTTCTTTACCAAACTTAGGTTTTAATTTCTTCAGATGCCGCCATCGCGATGGATTTGCGTTCATCGTTCAGCTGTGTTGCCCTTTGGTTTATCGTTTTATTGTATTTCGTTACATGTTCGAAGAACCTTGCTTGAATTTTGCTGGATTCTTGATGGATTAATGCTCAATCTTATGAATTTAGATTATGAATTGATTGAGTTATGAGTTTTCTGTTCATTGTTGCGATGAATCCATCAATGGGTCATCATATTCGCAATGGGGTATGCTAATGCAGAGTATTTATCTCTGTTATTCTTCTCTAAATTGATGAGATACCAATATAATTGTTGATAGTAGTTTCTGGAATAAGAGGATTGATGACAATGAAGTAATAGCTGAATCAGAAGCATTCATTAGTTCTTTGCTTTTCAGCACCAATTCGGATTTTGATTAATTCTTGTGCTTAGATCCTTGAGTGCCTTAAACACACCCAAGTATAGGCTATGTCCGAAGCATCAGATTTGTTGATTTCTACTTTTTAATTGATGAAATAGAAACATGTTTTTTATGTAAAGCTAACGTATTTATGTTGCTTAAAAATGTCAAATTGAAGGCCAAAATGTTTTATTGCTTAAAAATGTCAATTTGAAGGCCAAAACCAGACGGAAACAAATCAATTAGTGTTGCCTATCAATCAAGGCTGGTTGTTAGCGTGTTAATTACTAGCCATGAGATTTGAGCTTGATTGCTTGCTACGCGAATTCAGTTTCCTATTAGTATCATTATTATATATATAGATAGATAGATAACACTAAGAACATCATAAGATGCTTGCTTATCCGTTTATTTCAAAAACCAGATATGATGCATTCGGTTACACTAGTTGCATTAAACAAAGCAGCAGCAGCATTGGCAGTTTGATTTTCAGCACCATCAGTATATCTAGCTTCGGTTGATTACTTGCGCTGCAATTTTAATTCCTTCACTCGCTCTTCTGTATCCTTAAGCGCCTTACCGTATTTGATTATTAGCTGAACAACGATAAATCGACCGAGTTATATAAAGCTTGATCTTCATATCATCTAGTAAAATTCAGTACCCTACAAAGTATATTTGATTCGAGAATTTGTTTACCTCATCGACCTCCTCCGAGGTCATTATATAAGGCGGAGACATCATAATGTTATCTCCGGCGACCCGGACCAACATTCCATGCTTCTCACACTGAGCTCCAAAGTATGCTCCTATCCCTGATAGACAACAAGATTAATCATATTCTGTGAAAAAGAAATCAAATTTTACTTAATCAAAAAGTTACCCCATTCAGCAGGGAAAGGATCGTTTGGCGACTTGTTATCGGTAAACTCAGTACCGTGAATCAAACCCGTCCCTCGAATCTGTGAAAACAGAAATAAATGGAAGATTTCTTGAAGAGCAAGCAACTAAGCCAAGTCATTTGATTCAAATGTAAACACTTACCTCGCCAATGATCGGACTGTCAGAAAAGGCTTTGAGACCTTGTTGGAACTTGGGAGCTATGCTATTTATTTGCTCAAGAATGTTTCTTTCCCTGCAAGAAATTAACAAAAGGTGATTTTTCATCTACTTTCAAATTATTTGAATTGACAGTTGGTTAAAGCGCGCGTCTTATTCTTAAAAGAGAGCAAATTACTTGTATATTTTAAGGGTTTCTAGTGCAACCGCACAGGATACAGGGTGACCGGAATAAGTAAACCCGTGAGAGAAGGAGCCTGAAAAATGCAGTAGTAACAAAAACTCAATTACTTACAAGAACAGAACCCAAAAGGTAAAATCACAGCATCATATAGATCAAAAATTAATATTTTTACGAATTAAAGCCAAATACCCAGTTTGTTGCTCTGCGAGGATATAACATCGGCTACTTCAGGGCTAACCAGGACAGCACCGATCGGCATATAAGCAGAAGAAAGAGCCTAGTACAGTAAAAACAAATTTCAGGAGAAATTTTACTTGCAAATAAGTACAGACGTTGCTTCAAGAAGTTAAAACAGAAAACTACCTTGGCAACAGAAACAAGGTCGGGTTTAATGTTGTACTTGTCACAGCCATACATTGTCCCCAGCCTTCCAAATGCGCAAATCACCTGAAAAAAAGAAGCAAAGGCTTGAAAAGCTAACTACAAATCTCAAAATTTGGTCAAGACATACCAAAGGGTGAGAAATTACCTCGTCGGCTATAAAAAGAATATCATATTTCTTTGTGACAGCTTGTATCTGTATACATTAAAAAAAGTGACAGCAGTTATTGAAGATTGCATAGATCAGCTCTTGATTCAAACTTGAAAGAATCATTTAGAGATTTACCTTTTCAAAGTAAGTTGCTGGAGGTACAATAACCCCTCCAGCGCCAATTACAGGCTCAGCAATGAAAGCAGCAATCTGCAAATAGATGATAATATACCCGGAAAATTAATGACTTCACAAAAAAAAATTATAATCTCTATTAGAAGAATAAGGGAGCAGTAAATTTATATTACTGTTTCTGGTCCTTCTTTGAGAATCAGATCCTCCAAGTTCTTGGCTAACCTTGTAGAGAACTCCTCCTCTGTCTCACCTGATTATTGAATCATGTTATGCCTTTTGTTAGAAACAGTAAAAAATAGAGAATACCGGTTTAAGTGAGGTGAAATGCGACAAACCTGGGAGGTGAAATCGCCAGTAGTGTGGACAGTCGGTGTGCAGTACAAAAGGAGCTGGCAAATCAAATTTCTGATGCAAAGCTGGAAGGCTGAAGAAAATTTTTTAGTCTACTAATGATAAGGCATTAAAAGAACAATTTGGGAGTGAATTATTTTCGTAAAAAACTCGTACCCAGATAGACTAGCTGCAATCAGAGTTGAACCATGATACCTGGGAAAAAGCAATGGTAAGTAACAAACAAATGGTTGAAAGGCATAGAGCTAATTTTGGTAAAGTAAATTCTGAGCATACGATTTTGAACGAGCTATGAACTTCTTCTTGTCGGGTCTTCCAAGAGCATTGTTGTAGTACCAAACTAGCTTGACCTACAAGCAAATGGAGGAAGGTAAGTTATTAAGAGGAAATAATGATTTTATGAGATTTTTAAGGATTCACACAGATATGTAAAAAATTACCACTACTACAGAGAGGGAGGGAGATAATGAAGGGAAGAACAAACCTGAGTGTCATTGGCTTCTGATCCGCTGTTGGTGAAAAAGGCTTTCGCCATTTTCGAAGCTGTAAAAGTCTTTAAAAGTTCCTTGGCAAGGTCCTGAGCCAAAATGAGATCTTCAGTTAAAATCTCTTATGAAGTTTACCAACAATGGGGAACAAGGAGAAAAAGAATAACGCAAGAACTAAAAAGTTCATGGATGTAAATTTTTGGAAACGAAGAACGTAATTTATTGGATTAGTAAAATTTTATCTACCAATGAAGGTTGTGTTGTACGGTTCCAGAAGGAATGATAAAAGGGTAGAGTTTTCAATTGTGCAACAGCAGCATCAACAAGTCGCTGTTCACTGCCCCCTGCAAAATTTCATCATACGGTTAACAATCACGCTTTACAAGTTTAAGAATTTGGCTAAAGATTCAAAAAAGTTTGTAGTAAATATTAGGATTACGACCCAATTTAGCAGTATCATAATTCATAAGTCACTTTTTGAATACAATACCTAAGGATGTGCACCAAAGACCAGCAAGAGCATCAAGATATTTCTTCCCATTACTGTCATAAGCATACGATCCCTGAAACAGATATTCAGCATTAGTCATATAGAGCTTTAAAGAGATTCAATATAACAAGAACATCTACTAAACAAGCACATGCCTCTGACTTTACTATCACCAATGGATGCACATCAGAACTCTGCCACCCAGCTGTAAATGGAGCCAACATATGGTGGCCCTTAAATCTGCATAAATTAATAGACATAAGCATTTCTTAGATGCATATTTAGCATTGAAAGTATACTTTCCACAAAATGAAGGGGATATCTAATACTGAGTAGAAACTGGAAGAGAGATTATATACCCTTGACCAACATTTGAATCTGCTACTTCTTTCTGCAAAGACGCTTCAGAGCTATAAATTCGAGAAAGTGCAGGAGCGCCACCTTGGAGATGGTCTGTGAGGGTTCTAGCAGATGCAGCTTGTCTTGTGCATAGTTGAAGCTAGATTTGTGGAATTGAAAAAAAAAAAATATCCTAAATTAACCTTAGTAAACGAAAGAGACGATTTTGACATCTAATAGTGAAGTATAGGTAAAGCAACCATTCAAATCAGAGACAAGAGAGTTCGAATTTTTTTATTAGCAGTAACTTAGCCAAAAGGACCAAAACGATGATGAATCAGATTTTAATTTCTCCACCTTAAGAGATGATCATACTAAGGCCGAGGAATCAAAACAGGCAAATAAGGCGTATGTGAGTAGGAGATCGATTCAGCAAATAGCATGCACAACGAGGAATTTGAAAAGAAGCAGCAGAATTGAAACCTGGGTTTTGAGGGTGGAGCGTAGAACTCGATTGATCACCATTCTTGGGTTTCAGTTTGTCAAACAGCGTCCAACAACTTTGTTGCAGCTGAAGTTAATAATGGATGCGAGATGGGTTGGTTAAGCTTTATCGCTCAGACAGCGACGAATCAGTTACTGACTGTGCAGCGACTGCGAGGCGAAATGACGTGCTTTTCTCAGTGGTGAGTGATCTCACTCAACTAGGATGGAGTCGTCGTCAACAAGGGATGAATGTGGACGGGTATATAATGAAGTGACAGAAAAGGACATCCCGGCAGTTTTGGATTTTATTTTATTTTTTGCCATGTTTACGAATTACGATTATATATTATTTTCATTTAATGAACTTTTCTAAAAAGAAAAATTGCAACTTTAAGTAAATCATATTAATGTGATAAGATAGTTCAGTAATGTAATATATATTATAATAATATAATAAATAAAAGGAGAGCATATGAAATCTGATTTAATCTGGTGCCGATTCTCTGAATATCTACAATGGTTTTATAGCATGTTTCGTTCATGAGAAATTTAATAGGGAACAGAGAATATGTAGTATTAATATGATGTTATTTATTATCATGAGTAATATGAAAAGAGGATTTCAAATATAATATTTGGTTGATAAAATGTTATAAAAATAAGTCTTAATTACCAGATATACAATTTTGCTTTTTTATAAATTAAGTTAATTATTAAACATGAAAAAGGCAAATCAAATATTATTAAACGAAAAATTAAGTATATTTTTTTTCTTCACGAATGATTTTTTTTTTTTACAAAATAATTTTTTTTAATATTTATTTAGATATTGTAAAATTCACTATAAAAGAGTGAATTATAAAGTAAAAATAACATGCTAAACTATAATTCTTAATTAAATTAAAAATGATCACTTTTAATTAGATTTACTTATATGATGCAATACATTATATAATATATATATATATATATATATATATATATATATATATATATATATATAAGAGCATCCACAGTGGTATTATAGGGATTACATAAATGTGGTACTACATATTTTTTTAATGTAACATGGAAAAAACGTGGTGTAGTCAGGTTGTTAGTATCCCTAGCTATGATCGATTGAGGGTAGTATCGGATCGGGGATCGTACGATCCTATAAAATTTTACGAATTATTTCACATTTAAAATAATTTATTTATTTAATGTGAAAACATTACTCAATATAATATCAAATCACCTAAATAGTATTCAATAGTATTTTAGACATTATTAATTAAGTTATACACTTCTAAATAGACATCCAAGTCCAACAAAGTACTGATAACTTTAAATTAGTTTAAAGTTCCAACTTCTAATTATAATAATAATTGTTTATAACAACATTATCAACTCCGTTTAAGTCTTCATCAGCTTCAAATGTTAAGCATACACGATATTTTTGTAATATCATCTAAATTCAAGTCCAATCACCTTGATCATTTAAGTTATAATTAGTCGAACTTCTACTTGTAAATGATTTGAAAATAAGAATTCAATCACACAAAAACGTATGAAGTATCAAGTTAATTATAAGAATCGTATATGTTTAATGTATCATAAGTAAACAAAGTTACTTGATTTATTAGAGACATATAAATGGAGATGAATAAGAAATACAATATAAATTTTGTGTTTTTGATATTCTATTTACCAATTAATTTTTATTATTAAAATATAATTAAAATTATGTCATAAATAAGTATAATGAGCCTTCAATTTGTAGTTAGTGGTTGAAATAATAAAAAAAACTCAATCTATGTATGATTATCTTAGAATATTTTAGGATCACGATCCTAGACCGATCATAATGAACGATCCTACGATCCGGCGCTCGATCTTACTCTGATCCTAAGTGCTAGCGATCCTAGGAGCGATCCGGATCGATTTAGCCTTGTAGGATCTTAGGATCGTACGTTTTGGATCGCGATCCTGACAACCTTGGTTGTAGTATTTTTACATAACAATCCTTAAAAATGGGACCCACGTTTTTTTAATGTTTTTACATAAATCATTCCTTAAATATAAGTAAAGCATTATGTTTATGTAAAATTAATTGCTCTCTTTTTTTTTCCAAATCCAATTCTGGACAGCCCCTCGTTTTTTTTCTTCTTCAAATCAGCGGACAACTTCCCTAATTTTTTTTATTGGCAGCGATTCTGGACGAATATATATAACGACCGAGAATTCTTTAGTAACTTTTTCTTTCCCGGTCGTTCGAGCATTTCAAACTTAAGTTGAAATTTATTTTTTAAATTATGTTATATTATTTTAATTTATTTGTTTTACAAAAAAAATCATTCTTTTTCATTAAGCTCTATTCTTGTATCATTCTCGGGGTCGGATCGATCAGGGTCTTGTATCATCATTGGAATTTTGATAATCATGGCATGCATCATTCTTTACGACATCATTGTAACAATTTGACCATGAAATTATGCGTACGCACATAGCGCGCGCTGAGTCTAGTATATATTAACCAATATATATAAAACAAATATGCGATAATTGAAACTTTAATTATAATTATTTTTTAAATTGGTTGTAAAATTTAATAAGAAAATATGTTTAAGTAAAACCAATGTAGACCTACTATTATGTAAGCATTACATAAGTTTATGTATTTCTTAAACCCACACATAAAAAACTTACGTGACACTTTTAAGAAAAGTCAAATATGTAATACCATTGTGGATGCTCTACACAAACTATAACATATTATAACATAACACAAATCTAAATCCAGAGCAGTCGGCAGAGCGACGACAGTCAATGCCCACTACATTCTGAAGCAGTGGGCAGGCGCATGAATTATAGGAGACACCATTTTTTTGGGTAATGGATATGTCGTTGCAATATATATATATAATATAAATTTGACGTGATCTCTTTATTTTTGACACATCATATTTTTAGTTATTTTGTTGTACAAATAAAGTGTTTCTATTGGTTCTTGATTTTTTTTAAAGTTACATTAGTCATCTTGGGATTGCTATGTATCTACAAACTCTAGATCTTCTCCAAAGAACCACATTCATTATCATGGGCCTTTACATTTTATTGAACCGTTACGTTTTTTTAAAGTTGCTACATAAATATTTAAGGAGACTTTAAGTAATATGTAAATTTAAGATACACATAAACAATATTTGTTCTATAACAGTTTTCCTTAACAATATTTGCCCACGTGCGCCGACCATGGGCACATTATATGTTCTAAAATTGTAATTTCTACAATTTTCCTACTTCTAGAATGTCGATTTGCTGCTCAATACCGTCTTGCAATACGATCATCATGGTTTCTTGATCACTTTCCTGCAAATGAAAATGTTTGAATTGTAATTTATGCAATTTTCCAGTCAATATGGTATCTTCGTTATCGTGGTTGCAGTTTGATTTTATTTATGAGGTGATTACTGGAACGCGTTGTCGAATTGTGTGCATTGTGTGTTCAAGAAGGTGTTTAGGACCGCGGCGAATGATGTCAGTGATGCGGAAAGGAATAAGGTCCCTATGCAGCTGGTAATGTTTAGTTCGAACTTAGTTTTCCAATCATTCATAAAATAAAAACAAAGTATGATGACGTTTCTTGGTATTTTATATGCATGTTGTTACTTTAAGTTGTAGGCTTCATGGGCTTGGACTTTCTGGCAACATGCTTAACGAAGTTCGGAGCTTAACTCAGATGACATGATTGTAAGTACATGAATATGTGGTTCTTGCTATTTGTTACCATATAGTATGCATCAACTCAGTTTTTAACCATGTCAGACATGCCCTAAGATAATAAACAAACGTTAAGTCGCATAGTAAACAACTACTTAGAACAGTAAATAAAAGAAAGATATCACTTACCCGGGCATAATGAGACATGACCCCTTGAACAAAACACCTAGTTTTCTTAGGAGACTTGGGAGAGAGATGCGATCTCCAGGAGCAACAGCACTACGTAAGACACGAACCCCAACCTCAGGAGTGTGCATGGAAGAATGGCTCTCAAAATGATACTCCTTCAATCCAGCAAAAGGATTCCACTCAGCCCCAACAATATCCTCGTCAGTCAGACGAACCAACTCTCTGCGACTCAAGGTAGGGAGTCGGACCGTATCAACAAGTTAGAAAATGAACACAAGCAACAAATAACAATATATCTACAAGTTATGAAGAAGAAACAAACTTGAGACTCGTTCCCTCGGCTGGGGGGCAAGGGATGGAGAAGATGCATCAACACCTATGGTCCTCCCACCACCATCGGCAGGTCGCTTCCCTTTGTCAAGCAAGGAAGGCGTCTCTTCGACCACTATCTCTTTATCACGAGAAGGTTTCGGCAAACGGGCATTCGAATGAGAGTCTCTTGCAGACTTTTTCTTTTTGACAGCCGAAGGACCGACCTCAGAGTCAGGTTTCCGTGCCTTAGAGTTTGATTGACTCGAACTCTTGCTCACAGGAACGACACGCTCGGTGACCAATGGCGAGTGCCCTGATAACATAAAGAAAACAACATGAGAACGGTTAAAAGTATGTCATAAAAGAAAAAGAAGAGAATGAAGAACATACTGGAAGTCTCTGCAGCCCTCCCTGAATTAGAAGATTTCTTGGGAGCAAAGCTGGAGGGTCCCTTCCTCTTGCTCAAATCAATGGGCTCCGCCTGCACAGTATAGGTTTTTCCTTGAAACCAACATACAAAGGAAAAACAAAAGATGAATGAAAACGAGAAGACTAAGTGACATACCAAACCCTCGGGGGAGGGTCAAGCGAATCCCCGCCTCATACAGATCCATCTCGGTCATTATAGACACAGGACAATAAGACATGGTTTGATGGCTTTGATAAATAACCTTCATGGTCTTTATATCTGAGGAAGAGAACTCCCCAAAGGAAGGCCAGCCATCCGACCGATTATCGTGAAGAACCGACCAAGTCACATAGCTATCGGTGATGAAGAAATAAACTTAGACCAATGTCTCGACGAATTATCAAGGGGAGCCACAAAGCGAAGGTCGTTGTTCCACTCGACCTCACCCAACCCCAAATCCTCAAATCGGGTTTCCTTAAGAAGAGGATAACGAGTCACCAAGCTCATGAAACCGATCTTCTTCTGATATTGGAAGCGATAAAAACACCGGAACAGAACCAATGAATACTTCCAGGAATACCACTGGCATAATACTCGAAATCCTACCCAGACACGAATAACACTGGGGGCAAGGTTCACAGGGGAAATCCTGAAGAACCGGCAGAGTTCGATGAGGTCGTCACAATAGGGGAAGGGTAACCTGTATCGAATATGGGAGGTGTACACTACAACCTTCCCCTCCGGGGGCACTGTCACGGTCTCTCGGATATTCTTCAGAGACGGAAGGAAGGGGTATAAATGTTCATCTAAGGGACTAACGTCACCTAACTCAACATGCTTGTTATAATCACTCCAGCCCAAATGATTCCCCGACAACGGTGCAAGACCTAACTCGAAAGCAGTAGGAAATTCCAAACTTGAGACAGACTCCGACTCAAACCAATATTCAAACTCAGTGTCTGACTCAGAATATGACTCTGAACTAACATCAGGAAAGAAAGTAATGCGACGAACCGATGGGAAGAAGAACTTACTCATTCTGCGTAGAATATAGCGTCGTTGCCAAGTCTGAGTCTTTGGACACCACCACGAGTACAATACCTGTCGTATCAAGCTAAGCGTCAGAATAATAGCAATTTCTCGAGTAAGTTCGGAAATAATCCAACACCGACATATCGACAACTATACCGCATAACGATCCACGAGCAACAATCAAGACTCGAGGATACCCAATAACAACAACGGCTATGTACGAGCAATTTTAAGACAACAAAATCGGAAAATTTCACTCGGGCAAGAAACCATTTCCCCCCTCAACAACACCCGACATACAAGTAATTCTGCGACATCAAAGTCGAACAAGAAAAATCCAACGGGCAAAAAACCATTTCCGAACAAACAACTATATATTCAACACGACCATCATGACTCAAGCACTCGGAAAATCAACACAAATCAAGCATAGGCAATCCAAATACGAGCATTTCACATGTTCACAAAAGGAGGAAAAGATCGAACCTTGGGAAATCCCGAACCGATTCGAAGAGAGGGCTCGGAATTTAACTCCCGCCATCGTCGGAAAAAGGAGCCCGACGTCGCCGGAGATGCCTCCACGCAACGTCGGAGCTGCCCCGGTGCTGCCTCGCCTTCGCCGGCTGGAAGAACGGCCAGACCTCGCCGTTCGACGCCGCGGGAAGGGACGGAGCTCGCTCCCTCCGCCCTGCGACCACCGTGCCACCCGCCCAGCACGGCCGCGCCTCGCCTGGTCTCGCTCTCGCCGTGCCGGGCCGCCGCGCCGAAGCTCTCCATTCCCCCACCGAAAAATTTGGCCGGCCACCTCCTAATTCTAGGGCTTGAAGTTTTTTCTTGGTCCCCAAGAATGTGAAATGAAGAAAAATATGATGGTGGCTCTAAGTGAGGTAATTCTATTCCTTTATTTTATAAGTAAAGGTGTGTAGGGTTTTTAGAGGAGACATAATCACCACCATCAATTTGAATTAAAGGAGATCTAAGGGTGAGATAGAAAACTATCATCTTTACCTCATTTTTAACTATTGTTAGACATATTTTTATTCAAGTTAGCACTCCAAAGGCATATACCTCATTTTCTCATTGTTAAGTTATGAGATCTAGGTCAACGGGGGGTCGGCTTTGATCTCACTCCTTACGGGGGATGTGTGCGATCCGGTGTTCCTGAGTTGCTCTACCTTAGCCTATCTTCTTCTTTCCTTCCTTCCTTCCTTTGTTTCTTCTCCTTTTGCCCTGCAGAAGGGGCAATACCAGGCACAGAGGGGGGGGGGGGGGTGGTGCCTGATGAACCCTCTCCGATGCCTAAGTCAGTATCGTTTTTAGAGAGATAAAGCTAGAGAGATGTCAGAGCAAAATAATCTAAATTGCCAAGATGATCAAATGAGTTGTGAAGGTGGGGTATTTATAGGCAACGGTGTCATTAAGGTGGCTTAATGACATCGTTAGCCTTTAAACACAATTAATTAACCTTTAAGCACATAATTAAGACCTTAGGATTCGGAGGAGGTAGGCGGAATGGACCGAGCATGGGAGTCCGAAGGTGGTGTCGGGGCCCTTGGGGGGGGAGAAATCCGACCTCCAAGGATAGGGGTTGGGTGAGGGCACCCAACCCCTCCTAGGGAGGGTGGGGTTGGCCAACCCCATCCCTCCTAGGAGGGATCGGGTTGGCCGACCCGATCTCTCCTAGGAGAGATCGGGTTGGTCCACCCGATCTCCCCTAGGGGAGATCGGGTCGGGTGTGGCCACCCAACCTCACCTAGGTGAGTTCGTCTCTGCCGGACGGGCGCTTCGGCCCCGTCCGAGCCGTCGATGTTCTCGCGAAGTGTCCGGGTTGAAGTTTCGATTTGCAATCATAAATGGGACGATAAAAATACAACGGTTCGGAAGTCAACGGGTTCAAATTGGGCGTATATCCATCACATGCCCCCGAGTCAACCAATGGCCTAACCCTTGATTGACTCTATTTTAGGATGGTATGACACGCGCAATTTGAAACCGGGGTTTTACCTTCTTTGTCTGAATGTTTGCTTACCCATGGGTGCGAGCCTCTGACTTTGCCCCCTGCCTTATGAGATAGAGGAATTGTAAACGTCAGAGTGGCGCGGACGTGTGCCTAGGCACGCGTCCGTCTGAGGTGGGAGTAATAAACTTATCCTTGCTATAGATGCATACTCAAAAAATACACACTTACACAGGGGTGTGATACGAATGCAACTAAATGACCTATGCTTCAAATTCGTGCCGGGATTTTATCTAAGTAAGGAAAAATTTAATTTTGGCCAAAAATTTTCCTAAGTATGGAATGCTCAAAAATAAAACTATCTTGATAATTTTTCTAAGTATGAAGATATACTTAGCTATAGGTGAAAGGGATAAAAATGATGGTTTTTCCTTGACCTTTAGATTTTATTTAAAGCTAGATGGATGGTGGTGATTAAAACCCTCTAAAAAACCCTATCATCTTTTTAACATAAAAAAGAGTTAGAAAATACCTCAAGGAGTCACCATAGCCACCATCTTCCCTCTTCACTCACCCTTGGAGAGCAAGAAAAATTGGAGAGCACCCCCAAGGTTAGGGCCGGCCGGAATTTCCACCAAGGGGCAGAAATCCGACCAGCAACTCAGCCGGGACCGGCGACGGGAAGGAGCTTGGCCGGAGACGACGACGCAGCTCCAGGCGGGAAGTAGCCAACGGCGACGCGGAGGCGGCAGAGGGTTTGGCGGACGACGGCGACGCCGGGCTGACTGTCGACGGGGTACGGCGACGACGACGGGACGGTGTGGAGGATCGATCGAGGACGACGACGTTGGCTGGACATCACCGGCAAGTGACGGCGGAGGAGCGACTGGGCTCTGCTCCGGTGACGGCGAGATCACCCCCGGCGACGGCAAGGCCTAAATTCCGGCGAGGGACTGATTTCCGGGGGTCTTCAAATTCGAAATCCGGACCCGTTTACCATATCGGGTCGGGTTTTCCAAAGGTCCGCTCTTTTCCTTTCCGTTACCGCGTAAAACGTCGATTTTTGAATCGTTGATATTTGATTGCCGATGCTTGATTGTCGATGCTTGATTGCCGAAATTTAAATGAATGTGGGATTGCCGTAGATAGCCGTTGGTAGTTGTGGATTTTGGGGAAAAATGTTTACCGGTCGTCCGGATATGGTTTCTTGTCCGATTGGGCTATTCCGGTCTTGAATTTGATGTCGTACCGCCGTTGGTGTGTTAATCTTTGTTGGAGGGTATAATGGTAATTTTTTCCAAAACCCGACCTTAGGCTCGGATAAAACTATTTGACTTGGTTGTTGTGGTGTCTTTGGTTCATGTTGACTATCTTTGCTGGGTGTCGGAGTATTTCCGGTTCTTTGGAAATTTCTCTTATCTTGATATTTGTCGTGTCGTGGCAGGTGCTATATTCTTGGTGGTGTCCGCGCACACAGACTCTTCAGAGACGTCGTATTCTCCGAAGGATGAGTGAGTTCCCTTTCTCTTCCTCTTCGGTCGCATTACTTCCTTTTCTATTGCTGGCTTAGTATCGTGACCTTCATTGGGGTGTTAGTCGAAATTTGATTCGTACTTTGGAATTTCCTCCTACCTTTGCCTTAGGTCTTGCTATCCTGTCGGAGAACCATCTCACTAGGTCCGATTACAACGAACATGTTACCCTAGGAGATATCTGTCCCCTAGATGAGCCTCTGTATCCTTTTCTCCCCTCCTTGGGGAATACTCGTGAGACGGTGACGGAGCCTCCTATAGGGAAGGTCGCCGTGTACCCCTCCCAGATCCGATTCGGGCTGAGGCTGCCTTACTGTGACGAGCTTATAGAGTTGAGCAGGTTCTTCAGGATTTCTCCTGTGAACCTTGCCCCCAGTGCCCTCCGTGTTTGGGTGGGCTTCCGGGTATTGTGCCATTGGTACTCCTGGAAGTACTCTCTCGTTCTATTCCGATGCTTCTATCGGTTCCAGTACCGGACGAGGGTGGGGTTTGCGAGTTTCGTAACTCGCCATCCGACCTTCAAAGATCCCCGATTCTCTGATTTCGGGTTGAGTGGGGTCGAGTGGGATACCTCCCTCCGTTTCGTGACCCAGATTGACAATTCGGCCAGTCAATGGGCTAAACATTACTTCTTCATTACGGACCGATACGTCACTTGGTCAGTCTTGAATGAGGATCGGTCCGATGGTTGGCCTGCTTTTGGAGAGTTCTCTTCGGTTGATTTGAAGACTATGAAGATCATTCACGAGAGCAACAGGACTCGGTCGTACTGTCCCGTGTCCTTAGTGACTGAGACGGATCTTTACGAGGCCGGGATCAGTCTGACTCCTGACTCCGGGGGTTCGGTATGTCACTTGGTCTTTCCATCTTTATTTACCTTCTTCTCTTCCTTTGTAGGTTGGTTTCATGGAAAAACCTATAACGTGCAGGGAGCCCCTGTTGATCTAAGCAAGAGGAAGGCTCCTTCTAGTTCTGCTTTGAAGAAATCCCCCCTGCCTGGGAAGAAGGCTGGGGCCTCTGGTATGCTTTCTCCTATTTGCTTCTTTATGGTATAACCTATGTTTTCCTTATCTTGTTTTTCTTGCTTTGCTAGGGCGCTCCCCCTTGGTGACTGAGAGGGTCGTCTCCGTTGGCAGAGATTCTGGACCTTCCAAGTCCAAACTGCGGAGATCTGATTCTGAGGCCGGGGCCTCGGCTGCTAAGAGAAAGAAAGCTGTGGATCCTGCTTCGCCTACTGCTCGTCCTCCGACCCTATCTCGTGATAAGGAGATGGTGGTCGAAGAGGTGCCTTCCCTGGCTGACAAAGGGAAGCGACCTGCTGGTGGTGGTTCCCCTGCCCCCCAGCCGAGGGCACGGTCCTCAGGTATGATCTCTACCTTGTTGCTGATCTTTCTATGTTTATATTCTCCTTTGACTTGCTTTTCTTGTGTAGGTGGGCCTCCGACTTTAAGTCGGAAGGATTTCGCCCGTCTCACTGATGAAGATGTTATTGGGTCTGAGTGGACTCCTTTCGCTGGTCTGAAGGAGTTCCACTTCGATAGCACCTCCTCTTTGCGGACTCCTGAGGTTGGTGTCCGCGTACTCCGCGGTGCCGTTCCCCCTGGGGATCGTGTTGCTCCGCCCAAGTCTCCTGGGGAGACTCGGCGCTTTGTTCAAGGGGTACTTTCTCGTTATGCACCTGTAAGTTGTTCTTTGCTTCCTCTTATTTCTTTCATAATGTCTATCTTTCGGTTACTCATCCCTTGTTTGAATTGTTAGGGTATATCTGACATGGTGAACATGTCCTCGCTCGTGCTCGAGTTATCTGACGAGAGGAAGACCCTTGAGGACAGCCAGGTCTCTCTCAAGGCGGAGGTCGCTACTGCTGCTGAGAAGGCGCGATTATCTGATTTGAGGATGCAGGAGCTCCAGGACCAGGTGTCCTTGCTTGAGACCACTGTGGGCAGTTTGCGTCGGGAAGCTGAGGTTGCAGCGTCGCTACATTCTGAGGAGTTACGGAAGTTGGAGGCTAAGTGTCGTGCTGAAGAGAGGACTGTTGCGGTTTCTGAGTACAAGGCCTCATCTGCCTTCGTTGCCGATTATAGCGTGCGTCTCACTCAGGAGATGAACCAGTTCGGTGAGTATCTGGTTGATCACATTTACCGAATTGATCCTCAGTTCCCGTTTGGTGACCTTGGTGACTTTGGGCCATATGCCACTGGCTACGCGACTGTTCTGATGGGTCAGGCTGCCGTTGCAGACGAGCCTGCCCCTGCCCAGGTGGATGCTACACCTGTGGAGATTGGTACCTCAGACTCCTCCTCTTCATCCATTTCCGCTGGCGGTTCAGCTTCAGGGCGTGAGGGTGACTCCCCCGAAGGTTCTGACTGACGTGTTTATCTCATGCTATCCTTGTGTATATAACTACACTCCTTCTCCCCTTGTATGGGATGAGTGTCTTTTGAGATTGTGATGGTGTTTGTTGTTACTTTCCTTTTCCGCATTGTGTTGTTGACTACGTGGTTCGTTTGCCTTTACATTTGTACTTCTCATCTTTTTGTATATATCTCTTCTCATGATGTCTCCCTATGCCTTGTGTATGGCTCTTTGGGTATGGACCCTTTCCTTGGTGTGTTTCCTTTACTTATCCTTCTTTCGTGCTTTCCTTCATGTCTTACCTGCCATTTCATAAAGAAAAAACATTACTTGTTCTTCACATTACTTTACTTAGAAATTTCTTTCTCATGGTATCCTTCTGAGCATGGTATCCTTCTAAGAATGGTATCCTTCTAAGCATGGTGTGATGATCTCTTCTGATACCCCTTACACGGTATACGTTGTACTGTTAGACCAAAGATACGCTCTTGGTGGGCGTCGAAATCTTTTCACGAGACAGGCTCTCGGACGGCACTTAACGTTTCACAGGATAGGCTCCCGGAGGGCACAGGTTAGTCCACCGATACGTTCTTGACGGGTGTCAAAATCTGTTCACGAGACAGGCTCTCGGACGGCACTTAACGTTTCACAGGATAGGCTCCCGGAGGGCTCAGGTTAGACCAAAGATACGCTCCTGGTAGGCGTCGAACTGGTAGTTTGAAATCTACCTCAAGATACGCTCTTGGGGGCGTCGAACTGGTAGTGTTTTTTCTACCTCAAGATACGCTCTTGGGGGCGTCGAATCTGGTAGGTTGCAAATCTACCTCAAGATACGCTCCTGGGGGCGTCGAAATCGTAGTTTTTGGAAACCACTCTCAAGATACGCTCTTGGTGCGTCGAATTCGTAGTGTAATAACTACTCTCAAGATACGCTCTTGGGGGCGTCGAAGGTCGTAGTATGAACACTACTCTCAAGATACGCTCCTGGGGGCGTCGAAATTCGTAGTTTTTGGAAACCACTCTCAAGATACGCTCTTGGTGCGTCGAAGGTCGTAGTGTAAAAACTACTCTCAAGATACGCTCTTGGGGGCGTCGAATGTCGTAGTATGAAAACTACTCTCAAGATACGCTCTTGGGGGCGTCGAATGTCGTAGTATGAAAACTACTCTCAAGATACGCTCTTGGGGGCGTCGAACCTGTCATTGACTTGAAGTCATATCTGTGTAAGGATAACTTCGTGGTTATACCACTGCATTCACTGGAAAATACTTTTGAGTAACTACTACTCCCTTAGGAGCATTCATGTTTTTGTACACTTGGGATGCCTTGGTGCACCAAGACATCCTTTGTAGGAATGAAAGATAGTTGTAGAGTTGGAGTAACTTCGTGAGTTCTCCTTCTCAATAGTTGTTTTTGAAAAGCTTGTAAAGGTGAAATATGCAAAATGCTAGATATGAAACTAAGGATATGGGGTGGCCATTGTGTCTGTTGCCACGTACTCCTTGAAGCCTCCATTGTAAATTATTTCTTCCACTTCCACCTTCAACACCATGCAGTCATTGGTTTGATGCCCCCAGGTCCCATGGTATTCACACCAACCCTGTGCATCTCTTCCTAGGAAGGCCTTGCCTTCCTCCCTGCATGTTGGTAGCTCTTGCTTGAGGTGCTTGTGGAAAATTTCTTCTATGCTGAGTGTGAGGGGTGTGAATGTGAAATTGACACCTCCTCCCAATGTGTCTGTTTCTCTTCCTCTTTCTGGAACTTCATCCAACTGTTCCGCCTCTTGTTCAAATGCCCTGTCCAGCTTTGTCTTGAGCTCTCTCATTGTGCTCGTCATGACCATCTCATAGAGCCCTCCATAGGCCTCGAATGAACTTGGATGCATGTTTCTGATGAATGCT
Organism: Clarkia xantiana subsp. parviflora; assembly: GCA_036873135.1. Taxonomy (NCBI): domain Eukaryota; kingdom Viridiplantae; phylum Streptophyta; class Magnoliopsida; order Myrtales; family Onagraceae; genus Clarkia; species Clarkia xantiana. The sequence continues at coordinate 23,037,132 of JAPTYO010000007.1, forward strand.
CTGACTGCTTCTCCCCTTGTGATGTCCATGTTGGCACCATAATCAAAGAATCTCTGGAAATAGCTTGATATAGACTCCTGCGGCATTTGCTTGATATCATCTATGTAGCGGAAGCCTTTTAGGATGGAGTTCCTTGTCCTGTTCCCTATTATGGTGTCTGGCTGCCAAGGTATGGATGTCGCCTTCACAACCTTGCTCCTGTGTCTCCTTGTAGGCACTGTTTGAAAAAACTGCCTGCTCAAACGGAGTGTTACTCCACTCCTCCTCCTTCTTTGCCTTTGTCTCCTTCCCCTCCTTCTTCTGTCCTGGTTGGCCCCTACCATGACTACAGCCACTGTATCTGTCCCGTGTGATCCACGTCTCATTGAGTTGACGTAGCATTGCCTTGCGGTGCGTTGATCACCCAGGACCTCTCCAACCCCGTTCTCCGTGATATACTTCAACTTCTGGTGAACAGTGGATGGCACTATTTCATATGGGTTTATGGTTGTCCTTCCTAGGATCCCATTGTAGGCTCCTATGGTTTCAACCACCAAGAAATTGACATTTACCTTCAGCTGGGTCCATCCTTGGCCCATGGTCACTGGTAGGGTTATCATTCCCAGGGGGTAACTTGTTGCCCCTGAGAAGCCAACTAGAGGGAAGTTGACCGGTTTGATGTCTGCTTTGGTTTTCCCTATCTCTTCCAACACTCTCAGGCTTAGGAGGTCAGCTGAGCTGCCCCCATCCACCAAAATTCTCTTTACATCAAAATTGTCAATATCTAAAGTAATAACTAGAGCATCGTCATGTGGAAAGACGATGTGGCTCTTGTCCTTCTCCGAGAACTCGATCTTCACTTCTTCTCCTTCTCTTGGCCTTTTTCTCCACCTTGGCACTGAGCTTAGCTTGGATGCATAGACCTCTCTTGCGTTAGCAGTTGGGCCACCCGATGCTACTCCCCCATGTATCATATTTATGACTCCTCTTTTGTTGGGTGGAGGGTTGTAGTCTATCTTTCCCTTGCCCTTGTCCTTGTCCTTCTGTGATGGCCCTAGTTGCATACTGTTGCCCCCATGGTCTACGAATTGCTTCAGTTCTCCCCTCTGGACGATGTTGTTTATGCTTAGCTTTAGGCTAAAGCATTCATTTGTGTCGTGACCATAAGCCTCATGGTTGTCACACCATCTATCCTTGTGATTTCCTACCATTGGGGCTCTCCACCTTGCAGGGGGTGACCAAAGCTTTTGGTTCCGCATCTCTCTAAGTACGGTGGCTGGAGTGGCGTTTAGTGGGATGAACTTAATGACGTTTATTTCTCTAGCCTTTAAGGGTTCACCCATTTGGTTTCTTTGCTGTGGCGGACGCCATTCCTGCTGCCTTGCATGTTGTGGTGCCTGGGGTGGCTTTCCTTTGTTTGGCCTTTGAGTATCCTCCTTGGCTGCCTGAATTTTGGCCTTCTTGCTTGCCCTGTGCCTCTCAAGGTCAATATGCGTTTTAACTCTCCCTGCAAGCTCCTCCAAGGTGCTTGCTGGCTTTTTGGCCATCTTTTCAGCCAATGTTGACCCAAAGCGACCTAAGTTTCTGATAAAGGCTCGGATTATCTCCCCTTCAGTGATGTCTCCCTGGATGTCTGCAATATTCTGGTTGAACCTAGTATAGTAGCTGGCCAGGGATTCATCGTATTCTTGTTTTACGTCATCAATGGAGTCTGTTCCCTTGAGGAGTTTCCTCTCCCCTAGGTATCTCTGCAGAAACTTAGCTTTTAGCTGCTCCCATGAGTGGATGCTCTCAGAGGGCAGGCTGAAGAACCAATGTGAGGCCACCCCTGATAGGGTGTTTGGGAAAAGGAGTGCCTTGTATCTTTCATCAGTTGTCCTCCCGAATAGAGAGGCCTCATGCTGTTGGATATGCTCTAGGGGGTCTCCCTTCCCATTGTACTTTGCAATTTGCACAGTGTGTAGGGAGTCTGGCACCCTGTTCATCTCCAGCTCCCTTGTGAAAGGGTGGTTCGTCTTGTCACTTAGACAATGCAGGCTGGGTTTCTTTGACTCATTCAATTTCCGGGTTATCATGGCTTCTATCTCCTCCGGGGTGATCATCACCTGTGCCGGAGTATAATCCCTCTGATATCCATTGTAGTTGTAGACTGGGCTTACTGGGTTCCCTTGTCCCTGCTGGTATGGACTGTAGGTGTACTCTTGATACGCCTGCTGGGGTGCTTCATAGAAGTCCTGCCTCCTTGGAGGTCTTGCTTGTCTTTCCTCCCCAAGCGGGGTGTAAGCCCTGTTGTTCTGCTGTTGCCTGGGAGGCACGAATTGTTGCCTTCCCTCTGGGAGTGGCTCCTGGTAATATCTTCTTTGCTCCTCTCGCTGCCCTGCTCGAGGGTGCGAGTAGTGTTCTTCTGTCGGGATCTGCTCCTCCTCATGAGCTTCAGTGTAAGTCCCTTGAGTGTATGCCGGCCTTGCATATGCTGTGTGGGCGCGGTTATCATCTCTTTGTGCCGGCATCCCATATGGGTACCTTTGGGGTTGCTCCTCATAATAGTATCCCTCAGGGGGTGCCGTGTTGTGGGAAGGCACTCCCTGTTGTCCTCTTGCTCTCTGTGGCCTTCTTGCCCGGGGGGTGGAGGCTGTGGAGGACTCAGCCCCAGCTGGGCGTGAAGGTCCTCCCTCCTGGTTGTTCTGTTGCTGAGGAGGTTGTGGTATTTCTTGGGGCTCTGGATGCATTGGCTGCTTCCCAGGGTTAGGCCGCCTCCCTGGGGGTATGGGTTCTCTTCTCCGCCCATTGCCCCCGGGTGGGTGTTGGGGCCTGGACACCCTACTGTTCGTCATAGCTCGTGTAATAGCCAGGCTTTCTGTTCGAAGCCCTCAGACGGCGCCAAGTGTTAAGTTATGAGATCTAGGTCAACGGGGGGTCGGCTTTGATCTCACTCCTTACGGGGGATGTGTGCGATCCGGTGTTCCTGAGTTGCTCTACCTTAGCCTATCTTCTTCTTTCCTTCCTTTGTTTCTTCTCCTTTTGCCCTGCAGAAGGGGCAATACCAGGCACAGAGGGGGGGGGGGTGGTGCCTGATGAACCCTCTCCGATGCCTAAGTCAGTATCGTTTTTAGAGAGATAAAGCTAGAGAGATGTCAGAGCAAAATAATCTAAATTGCCAAGATGATCAAATGAGTTGTGAAGGTGGGGTATTTATAGGCAACGGTGTCATTAAGGTGGCTTAATGACATCGTTAGCCTTTAAACACAATTAATTAACCTTTAAGCACATAATTAAGACCTTAGGATTCGGAGGAGGTAGGCGGAATGGACCGAGCATGGGAGTCCGAAGGTGGTGTCGGGGCCCTTGGGGGGGGGGGGGGGGAGAAATCCGACCTCCAAGGATAGGGGTTGGGTGAGGGCACCCAACCCCTCCTAGGGAGGGTGGGGTTGGCCAACCCCATCCCTCCTAGGAGGGATCGGGTTGGTCCACCCGATCTCCCCTAGGGGAGGTCGGGTGTGGCCACCCAACCTCACCTAGGTGAGTTCGTCTCTGCCGGACGGGCGCTTCGGCCCCGTCCGAGCCGTCGATGTTCTCGCGAAGTGTCCGGGTTGAAGTTTCGATTTGCAATCATAAATGGGACGATAAAAATACAACGGTTCGGAAGTCAACGGGTTCAAATTGGGCGTATATCCATCACTCATACTTAGAAATTTTTTGGGACCGGTCTAAATATTTTTTCACGAACAAGATTCACCATATATGATCACATATTGAATATGATGACATGCAATTAGATTGCATTAGTCCATATTCATGATTGCATTGCATCCCCACATATGTACATGTCCTTAAAATATATAGAAGAGAAGATCGGATTTTTGTATCCACATTTTTCGGACGCGTGTCTAGGCGCGTCCCCTTTTTGCTCTAACGTTTATTCTTCCTCTATTTTGAGAAATTGAGGATACGGCCCGAAAAAGGCACCCACAGACAAGCAAAGGATTCGTCAAGAGGTAACAACACAGTTTCAAATTGTGTGTATCATCCCATCATAAAATAGAGTCAATCAAGGGTTAAGCCATTGGTTGACTCGAGGGCACGTGATCGATATACGCCTAATTTGAACCCGCCTCCTTCCGGATTGTCTTATTTTAATCGCCCCACTTACGATTATAAATTGAAACTTGGACCCGAGCGCTTCACTCGCAACGCGAACGGCCCGGACGAGCCAAAATACTCGTCCGGACCGATCCGTTGGTCTCACCTAGGTGAGATCGGGCTAGCCGGCCCGATCTCTCCTAGGAAGGATCGGGTCTGCTGACCCAGCCCCTCCCAAGAGAGGTCGGGCATGCTGACCCGATCCTAGGCCTTAGGGGTCGAATTTTCCGTCCAACCCCGAGGGTCCCGACATCCATTTTACCCGACTCATACTTAAGACTTTTTCACCCACCTCTCCGTGTCTTTAAATGTTTTAATCCTGCTATTATGTGTTAATAAAGTACGTTTAGGGATTAACGGTGTCGTTAAGCCACCTTAATCCCCCCATAGCCTATATAAACTTTGCAAGTTCTATTCATTTGGACAAGTTTACATCTTCGCACGTTTTAGCTCTGCCTTCTCTCTAGGATTTTCTCTCTCTAAAGAGCCCGAACTTATTTAAGCATTGGAGAGGGTTCACCGAGCACCACCCCCTTTCTCCGTGCTTGGTACTGCCCATTGTGCAGGTTTGTGAGGAGCAGAGGAACGGATCACACCGACAAGCTAAACGGACCAGGAAGAAGAGCGAAATACCCGTAAGAGGTGTCACTCGGATCAGAAACCCATCACCCCGAGGCACACGTCTTAACAATTATAAATATATATATAGAATCATTGTTGCTTATTTTATGACACTTATTTTGTCCAATTTTTAGGAATAATATTGCAACATTTGATTAATTTTAATTAAAGATCATCTACTTGATTGGCCCCCCAGAAAAGGATCATTTAATTGTGAATATTTTTGTTAAAAAGTTAGGGTAAATCTTATTAAACCAGTTTCTTAGTTTGTAGGTTATTTTATTTTTTTTGGCCAAAAGTTTGTAGGTTATAAAACTAGGGAAAAATAATGTAACCCATCATAAATATGATGATATGCTAGTTAATTCGCCAACTAATTAAACGTGTCTTGGCCATTTTTCAGTCCTACTACTACTTAAGGTTGTCAGGATCCCAATCCGGATATTATAATCTTACGACTTTACGACCCTAACGAAGTAAAACGATTCCGATTATTTGTAGGATCTTAGAAGATCTTGATCCCGATATTAGGATCTTACGATTCGACGACCATAGTTAAGTAAAACGATTCTACGATTCAAATTACGTAAAATCATCTCCATAGTAAGGATGAAATTGATAATTAATTTTAGATTAAGTAAATCAATGTCTCTATTATATATCAGTAAATTTAGGGTGACAAAACTAATTTTTCTCAACTTAAAAATAATTTTTAAGCTATTTTAAAATTATGTATGGGCAAGTTTTCATCGTCTCATATTATTTTTTTATATATTTATATCTTTGATAGAGTAGATTAATATAGTGAATTAGAGTATTATGTTATAATTAATCATAATCATTTGTAACGTTAAGTGTTACACGATTTAACGTATTCTAATATTTGATAAAACTATTTAATATTTTATAACGAATATGATTTTGATAAATGTGTACATATATTAAATGATTCTTTTGTGGTATTGTTTATTTATTTGATAAATAGTAAATGAGTATACATTTATGTATATAGTATAACATATCATAAGAAATTATTCATAAATCATATGTTAATTTATAACTCACGTAGGATTTTACGATTCACGATCCGATCCTATGAACGATCCGATTCTATACTAAAATGATTCTAGTTAGGATATTGATCCTAAGAACCTTGCTACTACCATATTATTATAATTTTTTTTAAAGATTGACGATTGATCTAGTATTTGACTAATCTATAAATTATTTTGCTTTATACCTAAATTAATACATATTCACACTCCGTAAAAGATAAAGAAATAATTATTTAAAAAAAAATATTTATAGTATTACAGTGCGGTTAAACCCGACATTTGGTTAATGGATTTAGTGCTCCATAGACATATTACATGGACATACACGTATACCAGACCAGCTGTGTTGTTGCTATCAAGCATGGCAATGGAAACAGACATTTCGGTCTCATACTTGGAATGAAGCGTCAATGACCAAAATGTTTTCGGCCCAAAAGAATAGATTAAATGGGCCTCCTATAACCGGCCCAAATCATATGGGCTAAGGAAATGTATTGTCGTTTTAGCATTCAGGTGAAGAATAGTTGTGTTGAAAGTTTGGAGCTTCATCGGGTGCAAATGCAATCATATCATATAGTATTTTTACTTTTACATTCTTTCTTTATATTTATTATTTATTATTATTATTGCTCTACTATGGGACACAACTCACAAGTTGCAACATGTAAAAAGAATACACATGTAGAGCACATGGGTACACATTTTTTATGGAATATAGAAACAGAAAGCTACTTCACATTTAAAATAATCCATTCACAAAGTTTGATATGAATATTTAGTATGATGAGGTTTGAACACAAAACGGAATATCTAGTTAATAAATAAAATGTTAAAATAATGTTTTAAAAACCTGTTTGAATTTTGAACCAGTAAGGTGGTTAGCCCCGTTTGGTTCAGTTCAACTAGTTAAAAGAAAAAAGACAAACCAAAAACATGTAAACTCAATCTAGTTTAATACTTTTTTTTATTTGAACCGCGGTGACCGATATTGGTCCGATTCGGTTCAAACCCTTCTAATATTTACCAAAACAAGACCGTTTATGTGCCAGGTTCATATTCCGAGCCAGTCCAACCATCAGACCGGTCTTCAAAACAATGCAATGCACTCGACGCTACAACAAACATATCAGAACGCTAGTCTAGTCTGACTAGTACGTGGGAATATGATACCAGTCTAAGTCAAGAGGCGCATGTCTTTGAATATTATTTATTCATTCATTCATTTTCGTTGAATAATCGATGCAATATCTGTCCCTTTCCTTGACTTGGATCCTTCTAATTTGACTGAAACCTTAGAAAAAGCTTACCGTCATCATCTACACGAAGCTGCATATCGACATCCTAAAGAGTCTCCTTTGAATATTAAAAGTCACATAAACCCCTTAGCCACTCATCGGATTAGCAACGTTAGTCTATCATTTAAGAATAATATTTCCTCCATCAATTTTAACCGCTATTCTCACTCTAACACCCTCATAATTTGTACCATGTAAAAAAAAAAAAAAATTGAGTCTTAATATGCAATAGAGATACAAGTTAAGTTTAACAAAAAAAATCTTATTTTATAGGTCCAAGTGAGTATAATGGGTTCGGATAATATTGAGTTAGGCTAGTGGGACAGTCGCTCAAATTTGGGAGTGACGGAATAGTAGCAGAGCTGACCCGAAACTATGATTAGACTTACAAGGAAAATGGCCTTACCAATAATAGCTGGTGTCCGACCATTATTTGGTTTGCAGGTATTTGGAACTATACACCCTTGAAGTTCTGATCACCTACTAAGAACAAAGATCCTAATCTGGTCAGCGACGAGGGGGCAATTCTTGTGTAGGCTTGGTGTCAGTGGCGGATCCAGGAACCCAGCTAAGTGGGTTCCTGTTATGCTCTTTCGTAATATTAAGAATAAGTTATATTAATATCAATTCGGGTCGATTTTTTTTTCTTTTTAAACGTAACATTAATGACATTTTTATAATAGCTATCAATCTGTACAACTGATAAAAAAGAAGAATTATCTATTCATTAAGAAAAAGAAGTAAAATCAAGATCAAGATGTTACATGATACTATTGATTTTGTGTGGAAAAAATAAATCATTCATACGAGCAGGGCCGGCCCAAGGGTAAGGCAACTAAAGCTAGGGCTTTAGGCCTCCACTTATTGAGGGCCTCATATTCATATGTATTTCAATAGAGCGGGCCTAGTGATGACAAAAAAATAAAAATTAACGGACCTCTATATCTTTTAAAATTGTAATGGATGAACTAATAAAATAACGATTACCCAATAAATTAAAATCATTAATGTTGACCTCAAATTCATAGGTATATTTTAATAGTGGGCCTAACGATAACAAAAAAAAAGGACTTCTATAGCATTTCTCTATAGCATTTAAGGTTGTAATGAACAAATAAAATAAAGATTACTAAAAAACTAATAATCGTTAATGTTGCTATCACTTTTTTTGTCATTTCCAAATTTATATTGAGATGGAAAAATATATTTTCTATGATAACTTAATAAACTCTTGGAAACAGTTTTAATCAACCACCTAAATATTAAACAAAAAATTCATCTAATTAATTAGGGATAATATTAATTTAAAATAGCGTAAAATCTTAAAACTAGATAGTATTTATACATTTTAATTTCTTATTCTCTTCTAATTATTCTTCTTATAAATTATTGGCTCACTCCATTATCATTATATGATCTTTAAATATATAATTCTTTCCAGTTTGCAAATGAATTATTTATATTATCAATTGAAAACGTAATCTTAAAGAATCGAACATAAAAATTTCATTAGTGATTTTGTTTTTATAAAGTTTGAAGAATAGATTTTAAATAAAAATGTACTATTAATCAATTTACTTATTTTTCATATTTAGCAAAAAAAAAAAAAAAAAAACAATTTTAGGCCCCAAATCAAAATATGGCTTTAGGCCTCGACTTCGTTAGGGCCGGCCCTGCATACGAGAAAGAAGATTATGGATATTTTTATTTATAAAGTGTATTTTGTGGCTTTATAAAAAAAGTTGGAAAGAAAGGAAATCACGATCTGGTATTTAAAATGTGCATATTTTATATTATAAAAGTTTTTTTAGTAAAATATTATAAAAGTTGGAAAACTATATAAACTAGTAATAAATAGTTCAGAAAAATTATATCTAGAAAAAGACAAATTCACGCGGTCTAAATATATTATCTAGAAAAAAGCAGAAATGCAGAGAAGCCACACGTTGGAATCGAACCTATGACCTATAAATTATAATCACTGCGCCTTACCAGCTCGGCCACAGGAATAATTGTGTCAAGTGGTGTTCTTCTAAATTATTAAGCGGGTTCCCAAGAAAATATTAATGAAAATATACATATATTTACAAAAAAATACCCGAGCCAAGCGGTGTCCCGGGAACCGCTTAACATACTATAGATCCGCCGCTGCTTGGTGTTTACACCAAACCAATACAATTAGGACAAGTGTCCCACTATTTTTTAAGTTTTTTCTAAAACCCTAAGGATGAACCCTAAAATGGTGGGAGCAAAAGACACTTGTCGACATACCCGAGGGAGAGTAGGGGCATTAAAGGTAGCCTTAATGAGTAGGGATACTTGTCGCGAACATTATATTCTTTTTCTAAGCTCAAGTAATGACAATAAGTTCATCAGACTAAGTTGAAATGACCCAATTAATAATAATGGGTACAGTCAAATTGAGTTCGGCCAGTGGGGATAGTCACTCGATCTTGAGGCGATGACACTTGTTTTTTTTTTAAAAACTATTATTATTTTTCTCACCACGTTATGGGACCACAAGAGACAAAACGTGCAAATTATAAAGGGGTATGGACTTTCATTTTCATACCCCTATTCATTTTCCTCCATAAATATCACAACCCTAAGCCTTCCATTATTTCCTTCATAATATTACCTCAAAAGTATACCAAAGCATGCTCTAGCTGCTCTACTTTATGTCAGGCCCCAACGACTGGATGCAGTTCTATCAGCAAAACTTGGCACCTCCTCCGGGCCGGGCTCCACCCACGGCTAATTTGTTCAGTGATGGGGATTCTACTCTTCTCTCTACTAGCCCGAACATGAGCCGGGATTCAAACCCGGTTCGGATGAGTGCAGAAGGCGGTGTATCGAGGCCCGCCCGAAGAAGGCCTCGGGCTTCTCGTCGGACTCCTGTCACCACAATGAGCACCGATGCAGCTAACTTTCGGGCCATGGTGCAACACTTCACAGGGGGCCCGAGCGTGGGTTCTGCTCCTGAACCGGGCCGTGGCGGACTGAGTTTTGAGTTTGGGCTAGGTGCAGCCCGTGGTGGAGAGGTTGCACCATCTGGGTCATTTCAGCAGCACCTGCAGCAGCAACAGTTCAATCAGAATCAAGTATTATATGGTGCAGTTAATAATGACCCGAGATTCGGGAGATCAGGATTAAACATGGATGGATCTCAAGCTCATCATGGGGATGGATCTTCTTCAAATGACAGAAGCAATAACAGCAACAACACTTACCACATGTTTTGATTAGAAAAAAGAATCATCAATCTAAAAGATGGTTACTGATAATCTGATAATTTCTATTTCTATTTGTTTGTATCTTTGTATTTGTTTGTTTTGACTGTAAAAGGACTGCTAATTAGGCAGTGACTTTTCTTTAGGAGACAATGTTTCTTTGTTGATCTTTCATGTTCAATGGTATTATTAAGATTAAAGGAGTTGGTATCCTTCAAATCTTGGTCTTATATGATGTGTGTATAGATAATTACTTATAATTGCTTACAGATGGTATATGAACATTCAAACAAAAAAGCCGGTCATGCCCGGAAATATTGACTGTAATAATGAAGCTCAAGATTCCTTTTTAGACTATGATGATGATGTCAAGCATTCTATGAGATTAAAATAGCTTTGATTAGTCTCTTTGTATTCATCTAAGATAGTGGTTTATATTATATAAGGCACTGTAACTTTCTAATCTATTATAAAGATACATAGTATAATATTTATAATCAGAGAAACAAATTTCAACAATGGCTGCAATCAGAAACAAAACCAATGATATACCATTCGAGGCGATAAAATGCCGGGAAGCATCAATAAATATCCTAATGGTACTACAGAATAACCACAGAGAGACTTCCTTCATTAGGTAAGCAATTTTAAAGGAACGAGATCAGGAAATGAATATGATTGGTATCAATTTACCTTCAGTTTTTGTTGAAGCGACTTTATACCATTCCGATCTAAGGAGTTTCTGCAAAAAAAAAAAAAGACGATAAATGAACAACAATTTTCATCTTTCACCGGACTCATAAAACTAAATCTGCTTTTGCTAAAGAACCTGGATAGTAATATCTGCACTGAAGCAGATTCTTGAACCTAGAGGCCTTGGTTGCAATTTCTCGCCTTCGTCAGTTTAACATATTTGAGTAGCATTCATCGAGTGCGACTGTACAAGCAATGGAGGTTACCAAGACACCTCAGGCTGCAGAATAATAGTTTCACATAAGCAAGGTGCACAAATAAGAAGGCAAAGTCCATGAATATATCAACTACTTACCATTCCCTTAATAGCTAACGTTAGAACCATCAGTAGTATCAGCATCACAGCTGCCTCCTCAGGAAGTATTTCCTCACTCTTCAATTTCAGACAAATCATTTGAATCAGACAAAGGAGAAGGTTGATACCCAGCACGTTTCATCTCCGTGGCAAGTCCTGCCAACATATCATAAATCTCACGACTTTTATGGTGGGTCTGATCCTTTGATGCAAAATAGTTCAGATCCCCCGATATATCGATCCAACTTTGACCCATATCTTTTCTGAAGCCTTTTTCTCGCATCTCTTCTCTCACTCTATCGACACTGTCCCAGCTGCCTTCCTCTGCATACATATTTGAGAGCAACACCTTATACCCTGACAAACTGTTGCCAGTTCCCAATTTGTCCAACTTCGCACAAATAACCTCTGCCAAATCAAATTGCCGATGAATTCTGCAAGCTCCAAGTAGTGAACCCCAGGTTTCTAAGGTAACCTCATCTTCATTCAATTTACTGACAAACTCGAATGCTTCCCACACTCTTCCGACTCTCCCCAACATGTCTGCAACGCAACAGTAGTGCTCCTTTGATGGTGGGATATTGTATTCTGCCTCCATTGATTCAAATATCTTAAGGCCTTCTTCAACTAAACCGCCATAGCTACACGCAGATAGTGCAGCAACAAAGGTAATGGCATCTGGCTTAATCCCAAGCTGCTTCATGGAGTAAAACAAGGAAATGGCTGTCTCACCTAATCCATGCTGACCATAACCAAGGATCATTGTGGTATATGTAACAGAGTTCTTTTCTGAAGTATAATTGAAAATTGTTTCAGCATCCTTAATGGCTCCTAACTTGGAGTACATATCCACAAGAGCAGTGGCAACAAATACATTTTGGTCTAGCAATCCACGGACGGAAAATGCATGCAGTTGCTTACCAAAATGCAAGCTTCCAGTTGAACTAGTAACAGGAAGGATTGATGCTACTGTGATGGCATTTGGCATGATGTTGCTACCCATCATCTGCTGCAGTGTCGAAAAAACTTCTTCGGTAAATCCATTTTGTGCATACCCAGATATCATAGAATTCCATGTAGCTTGATCTTTGTCATTCAAAGAGTCACAGTTGAAGATTTTCTCGGCACTGCTAATCAAGCCACATTTAGCATACATGTCTATTAGGTAACTACCCATTCCTTCAAAATGTATTCCCTGTCCTAGAAGATAGGCATGGATCTGCTTTCCAAGACGTATATCCTTAAGATTCGATGCAGCAGAAAGCAAAGCTGCTAGTGTAACTGGGTCGGCCACAAAACCTTGTTTCTGCATCTCATATGCAAGCATCAACCCTTCATCATCCATCCCATTTTGCACAAAAGCAGAGATCATTGCGTTCCATGAGACAACATCTCTTTCTACCATCTTATCGAAAACTTGGAATGACATTTCAATAGCACTGCATCTAGAATACATGGCAATCATAGTGTTCAATATATTGACTGGCACCACCTTAAACTTCTTAAATACATAGGCGTGAAGCTGTAAGGCCAAATCCAGTTGCTGCATTACCGAAACAGCAGTTAAGGCCATGATGAGGGTCACCTCATCGGGATCATTTTCCTCAGCCTCCAGCATCCTTATAAAAAGGTTCACTCCATCAAATGAAAGATTGTTCTGAACATACGCACCAATCATTGTAGTCCAAATTTCTGTATTTTTCTCCAAACAATGGTCAAAAATCTTCCTTGAAACATCAAGGCAACCGAGCTCCGCATACATGAATATAGCAGAACTCACAACATACAAGTCATTGACATAATCATCTCCTGATTTGAGGATCAGACCATATATAACATTTGCTAGCTTAACACGTCCCATGTTCGATACAGCTGGGAACACATTGACAAAACTAACTGGGCTAGGTTGAACTCCCGTTCTCATCATCACCCTAAATTGCTTAACCGCTTCCAGATACCTTTCCCTTCTCACGTACCATGCTACCAAAGTATTCCAAGCAACCACATTTCTTTTACGCATTGTGTCGAAAACCTTCTGCACTAAATCACACTTCCTATCGTCAAAACCTCCAAGACCACCTGCTTCACTTTCAGTAGTGCTTAGACACGTAGCATACATACTTAACAGAGAATTATGCACTATTCGACTAGGGTTACTCTGGCAGCGTAGAAGATGAGCATGAACGGCCTTACCGAGCCTTAAATCTCTGGTCTCAGCGCAGGCCTTGAGAGTGGAAGAGTATGTGTATGAATCGCAATTAACTGCAGGAGCTGCTCCCTTCATTTGGGAGTAGAAGTGGAGAGCCTGCTGGGGCATGTGGTTGCAGATGAAGCCAATGATAAGGGTATTCCAAATGGCGGTGCTCGGACGGGGAATTGTGTCAAACAGTTGGCGGGCAATAAGGGGCTGGCCTTCCTGGCAGAGGCGACTGAGGCGGGAACGAATTGAGGGGGTTTTGAGGGTTGAGTTTGGAGGAACCAGGCTCGCCGGAGAAAAGGATGGGTCAGTAGTTGTAGCGGGGGTGTGTGAGGATGAGGGAAGGGGAAGTGGAGGGAGAGCAGAGGCGGTCGCCATTGTTGGGTTCTCTGGAGGTGTGTTAGCAGCAGCTCTCAGCTCCGCCTGTTGTTGGTTACGAGATAGTGTTTGGATGACGGTTATAAGTTATCCCTTCCCTCCATACAATCTAGGGTTAATAACTAAAAAACTGTCCAAGGTTTACCCTATGTTAAAATTAGGTGTCTGAAGTTTGAAATGTTAAAATGGACTGTCCCAAGTTTCATTTTTGTTGAAATTTGGTGTCTCGGTGTGATTACTTTAGAGAAGTCAATTCCGACGAAACAGTCTGTCAAATTCGAGCTCTCATACACACTCCCTTATCGTCATCTTGCCGGGACCGTCACCTAAAAAAGTTGATCACATCCGGGCAAGTAAATCTCGCTCTATTGTCCTTGGAAAATGGCTCTACACCACTCTTCTAGAAACTTTTTTTTTAATGTTCAATTTTTATGTGAAATTTGACGATTTTGTGAAAAGTAAAGAGTGATGGATTATGAGTGGGTTGATGGGTTGATGAAAATGATGGAATGAATATGAAAAGACGCACAAAGACACCAAATTTCAACAAAAATGAAACTTGAGACAGTCCATTTTAACATTTCAAACTTCAGACACCTAATTTTAACATAGGCTAAACCTTGGACAGTTTTTTAGTTATTAACCCTACAATCTAATCTAAGAAGTAAAAAAATCTTTTGATAAAATTTTCTGGGGTTAATTACCCATTTGGCAGGATGAGAAATTCTTTTATCCTCCAACAAATGAAGTTGAGCGGGTAGCACTACAGCCAATAAGCATGTGACACATGACAGAAAATGGCTGACATATGACCATGTCTCACATGTTTATTGGCTGAAGTGCTACCAACTCAGCTCCATCTGTTAGAGCTGAGCCATTGAAGAATTTCTCCTCAGTGATAGAATAGGATAGGACGGTTTGCTTTCTTTTTTTTTACTTAACATTAAAGCCCTCCCTAGACAACGAGATTTAAATTGGACCGTTCCTGTAAATGCAACTTTCTTTTTCAGTTGGTTCAGTCACGCTTAACCATGTTTACCAGTTTGCTACCCCACTTTTACATGCCGGAAGGTTTGCTAGTGCAAGTTTCTTTTTCCCAAATCGGTAGCACAAATTTGACCGGTTGGTTAGTGTGCTAACCATGTTATATTTTATGTTATCTCTAACAAAAACATTCACATGATCAACATGTGCTTAAAAAACGTGGCAAAGCTTTAAGGAAATACCATTAAATATGCTTGATTAGTTATGAAGTGGAGACGAAGCTGAATGCCTTTTATTGACGGCTCTAAAAAATACACTAACATGGTTAGTGTGCTAACCATGTTATATTTTATGTTATCTCTAACAAAAACATTCACATGATCAACATGTGCTTAAAAAACGTGGCAAAGCTTTAAGGAAATACCATTAAATATGCTTGATTAGTTATGAAGTGGAGACGAAGCTGAATGCCTTTTATTGACGGCTCTAAAAAATACACTAACATGGTTAGTGTGCTAACCATGTTATATTTTATGTTATCTCTAACAAAAACATTCACATGATCAACATGTGCTTAAAAAACGTGGCAAAGCTTTAAGGAAATACCATTAAATATGCTTGATTAGTTATGAAGTGGAGACGAAGCTGAATGCCTTTTATTGACGGCTCTAAAAAATACACTGGGACGACGGCAGAAACTCTATATGTTTGGAAAAAAATTAAGCGCTGCAAATGTAAAATTTTAAAAGGATAAATAATAATAATTTATTATAAATTTTAAGGTAAAATTTGCATATTACAAAAAATTGAAGATATTCCACCATAATAAGGCTTCGTCCCTAACACTACCTATAGTTACCTTCTTTTATTCCATCATCATTCCATTGGTTCATATCTAGATTTGAATTTGACTGAGAACTAGAATTTTGATATCAAGTGTGTGATCATGTGCGATCCTACTTCAAATAACCTAACTCATACTATCTTGTCTCTCTTTGAAATTCGTTGATGTGATTCGATTTAAATTGTTACAGTTTCCTAGATGGCTAAATATGAAAATCATATTAATATTAGAATATTAAAAGTTGAAGAGTTAAAGGACATTTCAGTCATTTCCTTCAAGGTTTGCCACATTTATTAAGCATATATATATATACATTTCCGTAAAAATGAAAAAAAAAAAGTGTAGTATAGGCATATAGCTAGCACATTGTCTAACTAGTCAAACTCAAACTTACGACAAAAAAAAAAAAAAAAAAAAAAAAAAAAAAAAAAACTTGAACTAAGATACTATCTTACCGGTAAAGCTTGAGCTAGCGAATTGACAAAAAAAAAAAAAAAAACTTGAGCTAGCAATTTAGCTAGTAACATGAAACTATTTGTATTAGACTGCACGAAAGCATGAGTTAGACTAGTTGATCTGTCAAAAATAAATTAGGATAAGATAGTGGAACGAGCCAATCAAAAGTACGCAAAATATTAAAGCGGTTAATCCAGTAGAAGCTTCTACGAGTCTCCGAGAACATACTCGGCAGCATAGAATGTTTTCAGAAAACGAAGGACAACAAAAAAAAAGACACCAATCCTTCTGTCTCGGTAGATTAAGATCTGTGTACTACAAGCACCAAGGTTACAACCCTCGGTGCCCTAATTAAACTTGGGAATCACGGAATCTATCAGACGCCAAACTACAAAAACCTGATGCTTGAAGAACAATAAACTCTTATTTTTTTTTATCAATCTTCAAGAACCTCCTCTGAAACATCCAGCAACTCCTCGACCTCGACTTCCTTAGCCTCGTATTCTTCTTCCGCATCGCTTTCCTCTCCATCTCTCAACTTCTGCCTCTCCAGCTTCTCTTCCTCGAGCAGCTGCTTCCACCTTCCGAGCCATTTCTCCCATTCATCCTTCACCATCTTTCTCTTCTCTCGGTCTTGCTCGCTCAATTGCAACGACACATCCTGGTCCTCTGCCTCGTACTTCTTGCTGTACTTCTTCAGATTCTTTGCAATTTCCTCTTCTTTCTCGACAGTCAGTGGAGATGGTGGCCTTGGGCGCCACTGGAACTGGAAGAAATGGTCTTTCAGGATCTTGTACAAAAACTTTCCGTTAAACGACCAGATGTTAAACCCGTTCTCCATCTCATTATGCACAGATGTCACGAGTGTAGCCACATATCTCCCAGTTGGGTCCCACTCAACATCCGTGGCCATGAAATGTTCAGCTGTCGCCATGGTTTCGAGCTCATCCACATTGTAGAACTCGAGCTGTCCATTGATGTTCTTCAACCCAGCAAGAACAATGTATCGGCCTGAAGGAGACCAGTACAGGGCATTCGCTTGTTTACCTTTGAGGGTTGTCAGTTTCGAGACCTTGACAGTGTTGTTTCCACTCTTCATGGTGTAGAAGCTGATGTCGGGTTTCGGGCTATCTCCATGGATTACTGCGAATCTGTGTCCCTTTGGTTCCCAGGCGAAGGCAATGATCTTGTCGTTCTTGTTTTCGAGTTCCAGGACCTCGATCGGGATGTCGCGCTCCTTGATTCTGAAAAGCTCAAATCCTGTGTATGTGCTTTTCTTCGTTTTGGTGTAGCGGTCGACTTGGACTGCAAGGTAGTCGCCATTGCTCTGCCAGTACATTTTGCAGTCGCTTACGCTGAAGAGGTTCTTCTGCCTCAGTTCTTCCTTTCCAGGGATTTGGACAAGACTTACCTAAAAGGTTCAAGAAAAAAAATCAACAAGCAGATTAATGATCAACATACGCTCTTATAATACCCAATTTGGTTGAATAATATGTGCCAAGATAATTAAACCAACTGTAAGTTATCAAGAAACCAAAAACATATATTTACTTTGTTTACATCATATAAACCCAATCCAATTTTAATTTGTGCAGTCCCACTCTTCCTGAAAGTGATGGAATAGAGCTTCAGCTATAAATAATTAGCAAAAAAAAGACGAGGTATCAATCCTATCACTGAAATATTGTGTAGTTATCCTTTTTTGGGAACTCCTTATTGTATAGCACTTGATTAATGGAGAGGAAGTGCCCTTACCCTGGCAGGTTGGTTTCCCCCACCAAGTTCAGGAACAAAGAGGGCAAGAATAGGGTCAGCAGGCGACCAACAGAAATCCACAACATTTTCAACTTTCATTGACTTCTTGTCCACAAGCGTGAAGTTCTCAGTCTCATAGACAGAGATGATGTTTTTCCCAATTCTTGCAAAATACTTATCATCTCTTCCACCTGCCCACCTGTTGAATTGAAAAATCAGCACAAACTTCAACAACCATGATTTTAAATATAAAAATTAAAGGTTGATAGATACTTTTACATGTAGGTAGACAGAGGAACTAACCTGAAGACGGGCCAATTAACACCTCCAGTTGTTCCAACTGAGAAATCATCAGAACTTCCTTTGAAGTCTCTCATGCATTTTCCGGTTCTTGCATCGAATATATTGATCACAACCCTCTGAAGGATATGTTTATAGCCAAGATGAGGAATGATGACTACATAGAGACCCCAAAAACAAAGGAAAGAAGGGATAAGATATTAGTAAGTACCTGAGTGTCACGAGCATTGCTAGGCTCTTGACTGCTATAGGTGACTAGATACTTCTCACCAGGTGAAAAATCAATCAGCTTAACCTGAAATTTAAACCTATATTAACACCAATCAAGTGATAATTTAACCCTATACCACACATCCTTAGTCACTAATAGTCTCTACTGCATTTCTCAAGCCACTAATGAACAAAACAGATATACAGCAAAGACAGATGAAGATGGTAAGATTAAGAACCTGGGGATGAGCAAACCGCATGAGACGATTAAAGGTAGAAGCACCACCCCACACAGCAGCCCCCTGCCTGTGAACAGTTGCCAAATAACTTCCAAGAGGAGACCACTGCACAAAGCTTTCGGTCCAGAACTGTTTGCCAAAACCAGATAACCAGTAAGTTAACCCAGCAAAAAATTTACAATCACTAACAATGGCAGAAAATCACCAGAAATGTCTGTTTCTAGAAGGAAAAAAAAAAACACGAATGAAGTGGGTTCTTCCCGTACTATTTTTTATTTTTTTCAAAAATAAAATAAAAATGGAAGAGAAAGACCAAAGAAAGCTACCAGACAAGAAACACAGCACAATACATAACGTTCATACAAAATACTAGGTTCTTAGAGACTCTATACTACTCACAGTCCGTCTGTAGACAGGGTCAGGATTCAGTTGCCGGGCATCATTCCAGAACACCTCAGTATCATTGCCAGCACGGATAACAAATTGGTCGCGGGCCTTTTCATCCATGAGCCACTGGTGCAGATTCTCCTGAATTATATACAAAGCAGATAATTGTATTTAGCATAAGATAAAGCACAATATCCACAATAAGAACATAGCCATATCTAATCTGAAGCTATGAGAATATTTCCATCCTGAAAAAATAAGTGTCTGGCAAACCAGGAAATCCACCAAAGATGGATCACCTCTTAGAATGGTCTCATTTAAATATGTAAAGGCTTGAATAGCAATTATTACCCCAGGTGTATATGGCTTAGTCTCGGGAGGTGCCCATTGATCCGGGACTTTACTGAACTTTTCAATGTCCTCAAACAAGTTCACAGCAAAAATATGTGCTCTGTCCAGCTTGTATCCAGCTGTCTTCTCCCTAGCCAATTCAGCTTCCTATTCAATAATTAAGTGAAACAACTTCATCAATAACTTATCAAGTATCAACAGCCATAATTTACGTCAATATGACAACACAAAAGAGCTTACGAATCAGAGGAAAATAAGTGTAATTTATAAACAGTATATAGTGCAATCAAAACTTGCAGTTAAAAAAAGAGAGAAATTATTAACTACACATAAAATGATAGTTAAACCTCAAAACTGGTCGTCAAAATTCCTTAATAAAGATCTACGATGTTGTCTAAAATTTCATATACTTCCCAGAGTTGCTTTCAGTAGCATAGGGGGAAGTGAAATATATGCTTGATACTGGGAAATTGGAATAGTACAAACCTGAGCGGTATTATACTCAATGAAGCAATAACCAAGAGTTTTCTCCTTAGCATCAACTGGCATCCAAAGTCCATCCTCCTTTATCGTACCAATCTGACTGTAAATTTTCCGAATCACACCTTCAAGTTTCTCAAACTTTTCCTTAGGGACAACTGGGAGATTGTCAACGACGACAATGTTCCCAAAACCAGTGTCTAACTCCAGATTATCCTCCTGATACAGATCTTCATCATCACTGCAAAGAGGTGTACAAAATGTCATCAGAAACCCTCAAAACTAGCAAAATAAAAAGTTCAGTACGTCAGATTAATTATCCATGCAATATTGATCCACTTATACTTCCCTTCAATTAAAGAATTAACAATACTGATGCTGTGGCAATTCAACACAATGGTAGTATATTTATACACCATAAAAGCCAATTTGGACGACTACGAGCGATGATGAGTTTGATGACACTGTAAAAGAAAATCTAAGGCCGCAGGAAATGCATTGATGAACGAAACAACTTACTTTTCAAATTAAAAGCGAGATTCTATTTAGTAAAATTAATAATCTAAACATAGGTTTGTATTCAAATCAATCAAATTAAACCAGAGGACGAAACTAAAATGGCTACAAAATGTTCAAGATTCCAAGTAAACTTACCTCGGAATACCAAAATCTTCGCCTGGTGGAAGCTGTACTCCGGTAACATCAATATCCGGCGGATGTATTTCCAACCGGGCTGAGATCTCCTCTATAAAACTGTCCGCCATGGCGGCTGTTACCGAGCTGCTACAATCTGCAAAAAATAAAGAAAGCCAACGCTCATCGGATGGAAAAGAAAAACTACGCAGTCGAAGAAACCAGTATCAACTTCATCGTGAAGAAACTTGCCAGGCTTTCGGATTAGGGTTGAGCGTAAAGAGATGAGAAGTGAGGGGCGGCGCGGTAAACTGCAAGTGCAGACTCTGATTCGTGAGCTCTCTGATACTGATGAGTGAAGGAAATATATAAAGTGGGCTTGGTAAAAAGAAATTATCGGCCCGATCCATACTCACATATATCTTTTATTTATCAAGAGGAGCACGTTTGCTTCGGAACGTATAATTCTTTTTTTTTTTCCTAATATTAAAATATAGGTTAAGTTTACTAAATTACATTTCCAGTATAAATTGCTAACTGTAGTCTTTTTAGGCAATTTGTTAAGGGAAAAGTATGTAAAACATGCAACATGTTTGAAAAAGATAGTTTTATGGACCAATATGTTTTAAAATGTACAACATGTTTGAAAAAGATGGTTTTATGGACCAATATGTATTAAAATGTACAACAAGCTTACAAAAGATGTTAAAATGACGTACCGTCCACTTATTATCAATAGTTTCGTTAAGTGAACACGTGCGGGAAACATTTTTAGAAAGAAAAAAATAATAATTAAAGTAAGAAATTAATTTATACATAACAATGATTATTAATGGGTGGATGTAGATACTAATAATAATAAGAATTATTTTTTAAAAACGTGATCCGCACGTATCAACTTAATGAGACTAGTGACAACAAGTGGACAATATGTCATTTTACCATCTTTGGTAAGCTTGTTGTACATTTTAATACATTTTGGACCGTAAAACCATCTTTTTCAAACATGTTGTACGTTTTAAAACATATTGGTTCATAAAACCATCTTTTTCAAACATGTTGCATGTTTTACATACTTTTCCCATTTGTTAATCAGGTTTGTCTAATGTCTAATAAACAAAACGTTTTCATTGCAAATACATGTGTGTATATATATATAGGGTTTGAAATGAATTATCACATGACTGAAACATGATTAAAAAAAAAAGTGGGAAACAAATATAAAATATTGAAACTACCTTTATAGAAATTATGATTTATGGAATATTTCTCAAAAGGAATTTTTTTTAATTTCATTTATATAAATACTTATTAATAATTATGTGCAAAATTTCATTTATGTCGATTAATAATACAACTCATATGACTAATTTCATTTATATATTATAATAAATATATTTGACAGTATTAACACTTTATTCACAAACAAAACATAAGCTATTAAATTATCTAAAAGGAAATTCAACTAACATTTTATTTAAGTGTTTAAATATCATCTAGCAATTTAATAATTAACCCTAAAAATATAAGGTATTCTTTTTGTGTCCATGTTTTGCCCATATTAAAAAAAACATTTTTAGCTAAAATTTGTGGAATTTGGTTCTAAATTCTAATTCCACGTAATTGACACGCATATTTAGTATTAAACAAAGGTGTATAATTAATGTTCCGACCGCTAAGCTCCGAGATGTTCCGACTCTAAGAGGGAATATAAACACTATGAAAGTTGCTTAAATTTACACTTAATGCCACCATGAGTTATTTTGGAACTCCGAGTCGGAGTTTGTATCACAACTTTTAAATAAATTATGTTGCAACTTGAAAATACAACTTTATTTGTTTTTGACAATTAAGATTGATCTAAGTGTATCTGTAATTGATAATTAATTTATATTTCTTAATATTATTAGTATTATTGTTAATAAGTCTTTATTTTCGCTCGGTTAATATATGGCATTTATATAGATGGTTGTGTCAAGCATATTTTGTTATTTAAATAAAAAATATTATTACAAATCTATATAACTTTGACAATGACAAATAATTTTTTTAAAAAAATATTTTATTTTATTATCTTATAGTTCTCATTTTGTAAATTGTAAGATCAATGAAATAGTTTGTTTTTTTTCTTTTGATTATATATACATATATTATGTAAAGTTTAGTTCAAAATAAATATAGATCAAACCTAGATCTAACAAGCTTTAGATCCGAGAGGTTCTCCGATAGATCTAAGCGAGATTCTTGTAAACTATAAGTTGTAGAGTGGTTATTGCCACAAACAAACTTCCAATGAGGGGATACAGTCATACCGATTTCTTGCCCCACTTTTCAAGTCTCAGATCGTATCTTACCGTTAAGATATTGACACTTGTCCTAGATGTAATTACTTTTGTGATTTATGAGGATACGTGTTATAATCATAACGGTGAGGCACAATTTGATACATTAAGAGTGGGATAGGAGATCTGAATCCCAAGAGAGGGGCTCTTCAATGGGAAATCGAGAGTTCAAGGAGGGGGTTCCAAAAGAGACTAAAAGAGTGTCTAATAAAAAAGAGAAGAAAGACCACCGGCCGAGGCCATAGTCGTGGACGGAGCCACTTGACAAAACTTGTCCAGCCACAAAACGGACAACCAAGGAAGCAAAGAGAGGCCTGTGATATCAACCGAGGAGACGCCGCCTTGGGGAGGACTTTAACCTTAACGCTTTCGGTCCGA
Organism: Clarkia xantiana subsp. parviflora; assembly: GCA_036873135.1. Lineage (NCBI taxonomy): Eukaryota > Viridiplantae > Streptophyta > Magnoliopsida > Myrtales > Onagraceae > Clarkia > Clarkia xantiana. The sequence goes on from JAPTYO010000007.1 coordinate 23,060,434, forward strand.
AAGAAAGAAAGCAATGTAAATATATCAAAAAAAAAAAAAAATATATCATAAGAAAAAGACTTCGGTGAAGATATCTGAGTGAGTGAGGTCCATTAACTTTACAATTTTTTCTTCACAGATTTTGTAAGTTGACATCTCTACTAACTGCAGACACTTTCATTGTGAATGTTCACTAAGAATGAAAATAAAATTACCTAGCTCACTCAGGATAGTTTCATTAAAGATTCAAGTAAATACATCTCCGCAATGGAACCAATCTAATTCCTTGGACAACAAGGATACAGATTACGCAAGGAGAAACAAGAGCAGTCATGAAACATTTTAATATCACAAATATCTTTCAAAGATCGTCTGCAAGTAAAACACCAACCAAAGTCGGAAGAATAATCCCAGGTTCTGAGACGAAAGAACAGTGTTTAGCTCAGTCGAAAGAATTAAGTCCATCAAAGATATGACGCATTGGCTTTTCGAATAGTAGATCCCATAAACAGAACCAGGCAAATGTTTACTACCACAGCAGGAAGGAAGTTTTCAAGGAAAAGGCAAATTATCCAGAACCCTAAACAGCATTCTCAAAAGCAAAATGACCAACCGAACAAGTTGCGCACGATACAGTGCAAATGATATCTCAAATTCATCAGAAAGAGTCTGAGCTAACAAGATAATTATATACCATATCATCGCTAGAATGGCATTAGTTCTGCAAAAGCAGATCAATAAGCCTTTTTTATGTTCACTATCCCTTTCTGAAGTCCACTGAATCTCAGTAAGGGTAAGCTAAGCTAATACTAATGGATTCAAGTCAAGATTGATTTTGTGTTTCTCTTTCAGCACTATATAGTAACAAGTAATAACCAGCTATAAAGGAAATTGTATATTTTGGAGTTTTCTTTATTGTGCTTCAAATGATAGTGCTCTGCTCAACAACCACAAATGATGACTCAAAAAGAATGTAATTGCCATGGATCAGAGGCAATTTAGGAAAAATAAAAAGAACTTCGTGTAATTGGAAATCAACCAATCACGAGGGACAACTAGGATCTTCAAATAGGGTTTATAGGAAGCATCATGTGAAATACAAGCAATTCAATCTAACCATCATAATGTTCGTTCATGATAAATCTGAAAAGCTAAATCGAAATCAACCTCAATTTTAGCAGAACCATATAATTGAACAGCAGCAAAGACGAATCAAAATCTACAGTCAAATACCACGCTTATTAATGGGCGACGGGGGGAGTCCCGAGGAGGCTAGCCTGCTGGAGCTCAAGATCGGTCAGCTGCTGCTCGCGGTCCATCTCGATGATCAAAGGCACGAATAGAACGAGAAAGGTCGTTCCGGCGATCCACGCGGCCTTTCCGGTGCTCTTGAGAAGCTTCTTGGTGACGAACGCGGTGTCGGACGCGGCTTGCTTACCCTTGGAAACGATCGGAGACTGCGATATCCTCGAGATGATACTCATAACGCCTTCGCCGTTGGACTTGTTAGGGTTCCGCCTATCGGGAAGGGAGACACCTCCTCTACGGGATTGGGATGCCATGGCTGATCGTTGCTCTTCCAGCCGCAATCGTTGAGTTGAGTTCAAAAGAGCTCAGAGCTTCAAGGCGAAATGTCTTCTGCGTTTTAGATCCCTTTACATAAGGAAAAATGACGGGCCTCCATTGTATGTAAATTATTAAGCCCAATACTGCTTGTTCTCTTCAACTATATATAAATATAAGGCCCCAGCCCACATATAAACTATGTAATTGCTAAACCTAAAAGTCCAAAGTGGCTGAAAGAAATGTAAACCTAATCTCGAGTTTTTCACCAAAATAGATCTAAATAAACAACCAAATACCAATATAACCCTCATAAAAAATGTTTTACAAATCTAGACCTAGTTTAGAGTTTTTGACCAAAATAGACCTAAATAAAAAATCAAATACAAAAATAGGCCACATAAAAAATGTTTTACAAATCTAGGCCTGACCGGGTTGGGCAATTGATTTTTTTTTTTACCTGCCGAAAAAAATTGGTTGGCCGGGTTGCCCCAACCCGGCCAAGTATGTTTTTCTTTTTTTTTTTTCGCTTTTTTTTTGTTTTTGTTTTTTTAACAGATTTTGTAAAAACTAATAGTATTGTAATTTTTTTTCTTCGAAAAATCTATTAAACATGATGAACCTAGAGAGAAAATTGACATTTCGCAGAATATATATATTTTTTTTCTAAAAACCTATTGGACATGGGAACCCTAGAAGATAAATGTGTAACTGTGCCCTCTAGAGTTTACCATGTCCAATAGCTTTTTAGAAACAAAATTACAAAATCATTAACTTTTACAATTTCTATTAAAAAAAAAAAAGCAAAACATACTTTGTCGGTTGGGGCAACCCGGCCAACCAATATATTTTTTCCCGGAAAATTGTAAAAAAAAAAAAAAAAATCAGTTGGCCTATATTGGTATTTGGTTCTTTATTGAGATCTATTTTGGTCAAAAACTCAAAACTAGGCCTAAATTTGTAAAACATTTTTTATGTGGTCTATATTGGTATTTAGTTGTTTATTTAGATCTATTTTGGTCAAAAACTAAGCCGAGTTTGTTTTTTTTTTTTTTTCTAAAAACCTATTGGACATGGGAACCCTAGAAGATAAATGTGTAACTGTGCCCTCTAGAGTTTACCATGTCCAATAGCTTTTTAGAAACAAAATTACAAAATCATTAACTTTTTACAATTTCTATTAAAAAAAAAAAAGCAAAACATACTTTGTCAGTTGGGGCAACCCGGCCAACCAATATATTTTTTCCCGGAAAATTGTAAAAAAAAAAAAAAATCAGTTGGCCTATATTGGTATTTGGTTCTTTATTGAGGTCTATCTTGGTAAAAAACTCAAAACTAGGCCTAGATTTGTAAAACATTTTTTATGTGGTCTATATTGGTATTTAGTTGTTTATTTAGATCTATTTTGGTCAAAAACTCTAAACTAGGCCTAGATTTGTAAAACATTTTTTATGAGGGCTATATTGGTATTTGGTTGTTTATTTAGATCTATTTTGGTGAAAAACTCGAATTCATGGAGTCTGTGTATTTAGACTCCATCTAAATACATGCACAAATGTCACTCTGATGGCTCCTAAATTAGGGTCATTCGAAGGTCCTTCATGCTTTTTCTGCACTGACAGTGCATTTGAGATGTATGGTGGTTTTTTTTTTTGGCCAAATGAGTAATCTTATTCATACGAAACCAAGAAACAAAAGTCAAGGCGGATTACATAATCGGTCTTTCCGAATAAAAGAGAAAAGAGAGGGCGGGGGTTCGAAAACCCAATTATCTAAGCACGACCTCTTTCTAGCTTGGATGACAATCCAATTAGCAACTTCATTAGCTTTCCGTGAAATCATATTCCAACGTATTATCGGAACTTCTTCCGCCAACTTGCATATCTTGTCCACGAGAAATTTTATACGCCAATTGCACGCATGACCCGGTTGAGAAACTGCTTCGATGGCTTCTTTCGAATCCGATTCAATAACAATATGTGTCCACCCTTCTTGTATCGCTAGTCGAAGGGCTTCATGGATAGCATATACTTCCAGGACGAGAGCTCCTTGTCTAGGTGAGGATCGGTTGAGTCCACCTATTACTTGACTCCATCTATCTCTAGCCACGACTCCAATACCACCTGTTTTTGTCCGCTCTTCCCATGATGCGTCGCAATTGATTTTGATGACCCCGTCTTCCGGAGCACGCCATGTTGTCAATTCAGGACTTGTCGCTTGCTCCGTGGCATTTGGCATCAGTAGTTGTGATCGACATCCCCAAAATTCCATGTGGGTATTTTTTGCTTGATCGGTTGTTCTTATCGGGTTTGGTGACTCATTTTCGTGCATTGCTCGACATTGCTCCTTCCAAATTAACCACGAAACGAGCCCCACAATGGACCACCTCTCTTCATACTCTTTCTTTGACAGCCCTTCCCCCTTTCTAAACTGTGCAAACCACTCCTTCATTGTAATCAAGTGAGGGTCATGGTACCGAGTGTTGAGCATAGCAAACCAGACCGGTGTAGTCCAGGAACAGCCAAACAACATATGCTCTAGAGTCTCCTCATTGTCGCAGAAGGGACATTGTGTGTTAATGTTCACTCCCCGACGATTTAGTTCATGTTTCACCGCTAGAGCTCCCGAGTTAAGACGCCACATAAACGATCTTACCTTTGGTAGTGTTTTCATGGCCCACATTTCCTTCCATCGAGTGTCGGTGCGATTTTCGGTCTCCACCCCTTGGTCGCGCATCTCGATAGCTCGTCGATACACCGACTTCACCGTTACCTCACCCGATTTGCTATGTGGCCATATAATCTTGTCATCACATTGAGCCTCATTTACGTGAACGTTAGAGATTGCCCTCTTCTCCTCATGTGTGAGAGCATGTTGGATGCTGGAGGTGTCTGGATGAGCATTCCCTGGATGTAGCAATAATGACACCTTCTTCCCAGCTAAAGTAGCTAGGTGTGTGTCTTCATGTAGTCTGTAGTTGCTCAACTCAGGAATCCACGGGTCTTGCAAATTTTTTACCCTTAAGCCATTACCGATTAGCCAAATACCATTCTCCATTAGAACATCACGTCCCACTAGTAAACTTGTCCACGCCCAAGAAGCTCGCCCGCCCTTTGTAGCATAACGAAAGTCACGATAAGGGAAGTATATGCCTTTTAATGTACGTACCCAATGAGCCCCTGGATTTTGATCGAGCCTCCAAGCCATTTTTGTAAGGAGGGCCATGTTAAAAATTTGAAGCTCTTTAAATCCAAGCCCTCCTAGCACTTTCGGTTTGGTTAGATGGTCCCATTTTCTCCAATGGATCTTTCTTTCTCCCTCCTTTTGACCCCACCAAAATCGTGCGATCATAGCATTTATCTTCGTGCACCATGTTTTTGGTAGAAGGAATAAGCTCATCGTGAACGTTGGGATTGCGGTAATTACCGCCTTTATGAGTACCTCCCTTCCTGCATTATTTAGGAGCAAAGATTTCCACCCATTAATCTTATTTAGAATACGATCTTTAAGAAATCCTAGTGCTTCCCTTTTTGATCGACCCCATATGGTTGGCAATCCAAGGTACTTGCCCGGGTTTTGGACCTTCCTTATGCCAACCGCTTGCTCGATTGCCCTATTTGTTCGATTCGCCACGTTCTTCCCAAAATATAGGTTGGATTTGCCTAGATTAATCCGCTGCCCCGATGCATCACAATATCGTCCAAGGATATGAGTAAGTCGGGTAATATTACCTGTCGTCGCTCTCATGAAGAACAAAGCATCGTCCGCAAAGAAAAGGTGATGTGTAGCCGGGCAGCTGCGTTTAACTTTAATGCCTTGAATACTTCCTTCATCAACGGCCCTTGTTACATTTCTCGATAATACGTCCGCTACAAGAATAAAGAGGTAAGGCGAGAGTGGGTCACCTTGGCGAATGCCTCTAGTGGGAACGATGGTGGGAGATCTCTTTCCATTGATAAGAATTTGATACGAGACCGTTGAGATGCATGCATAAATCCATTGAATCCATTTGGGGTGAAAACCTAGCTTGATCATCACTGCCTTCAAAAAGTCCCACTCTATTCGGTCATATGCTTTCTGCATGTCGAGTTTTATCGCACATTCCTCCAACTTCGTGCTTGACCGATTGCGTAGGTAATGGAACATCTCATGCGCCACAATGATATTGTCTTGAATAAGACGGCCTGCGACGAAAGCACTTTGGAACGGAGAAATTATATCCGAAAGATAAGGTTTCAATCTATTCGTCAACACTTTCGAAATAATTTTGTAACCAAAGTTGCACAAGCTAATTGGCCTAAAATGGCTAGGTGTGATAGGGTTAGGCACTTTAGGAATTAAAGCAATATCAGTGTGGCCTAGATGGGATGAGAGTGTACCTGATGCGAGAAAGGATTTGATCATTGTGAAGACGTCTTTGCCCACCACATCCCAATACCTTTGGAAGAAAAGTCCTGGATACCCGTCCGGTCCCGGAGCCTTTGAGCCGCCAAGTTGAAATGTCGCAGTCTTAACTTCTTCATATGTCACGGGCCGAACCAGCTCATTATTTGTTTCCGGTGGAATCATGTTAGGCACTACATTTAAGACATCATCCCACCCTCTAGTGCCATCAGACGTAAACAAATTTCCAAAGAATTGAACAAACTCGGCAGCTATCGAGTCCTCGTCTGCTAATGTTTTGCCGTCTTCCGTGGTCACTTTCAAGATTTTATTGCGCCTCCGACGCTCCACCGTTGTCATATGGAAGAACTTAGAGTTCCTATCTCCATGGTTCAACCATTTTACTCTCGATCTTTGACGCCAGTACATTTCTTCCCTCTTCCATAATCCATCGAGCTTCAGTTTCAGTTCCCTTTCCTCTTTTCTCATATCAGCATTCGGGAGCTGAGCTTGGACACTCTTTAACCGAGCATATGTCAAAGAGATCTCCTTTTTTGTGTTGCCAAATTTAACACAGCTCCACTTGATCAAGTGTTTCTTACATCGGGTCAAATTTGTACTTAAAGCTCCTCCAGCACAAGCTTCGTTTGGGGTCTCTTGGTCATCTTGGGTCCCACTCCAAGTTTCCTTTATTAACTTAGTGCATTCCTCATGTTCAGTCCAGGCTTCTTCAAACCTAAATAAAGAAGGTCCCTTGATGTCATTACAGCTCGGGACTAGCGCTAGCGGCCTGTGATCGGAGCCTAAAAACGGCTCATGGAAAATCTGAGTACGAGGGTGTTTTCGTACCCATTCAGCATTTGCTAAGCCTCAATCTATTCGTTCGCATACATAATCTGCCCCGAATTGGTTGTTTGCCCAAGTGAAAGGGTACCCATGAAAATGGAGATCAACTAGGCCAACATCGTCAATCATATTGTTGAACTCATCCATCCTTACTTGGTCCTTCAGATTGCCTCCAAACTTTTCATGTTGGAACCGAATATCATTAAAATCACCAATACAAATCCACGGCCCCGTCCTCCTCCGAGCTATCCGTCGCATGGTATCCCAATTCTTCTTTCGTTCAAGCGGTTTGGGGTGGCCATACACACAAGTAAGGAAGTGGCTTTCTCCAGACTGGATATGTTGTACTGTACAATCGAGGATGTTCTTCGAACGATATATTATCACTACGTCGTAACACGCGTCCCACCATAAAGCCAAGCCGCCCGATCTTCCGAGTGGTTCTACGTATTCGGCACTTGAAAAACGTAGTTTTTTCCGGACGGTCTCACAAAACTCCGACTTGTTTTTTGTTTCCATTAGGAAGATGATTGCCGGCTTATACCTCCTAATGAGATCCTGGAGATGTGGAATCGTCAGGTCGGATCTAAGTCCCTGACAATTCCATGAAATTAGACTCATGGATCCCGTGTGGCTGTTTCGGGACAACCACCAGAACCCGTTGAGTCTTTTGATCCAGAACCAGTCCTCTTTATGGGAGAACCAATGGAAAGCCCTTTCGATCTTCTTCCTCGTCCCCTTCCAGCTGTTGTTGTTCCACGCCCTCTACCCTTATTCTTGGGGATAGTAGCACTTGCTATCTTCTTGTCAAATTCCGGAAGAAATTGTTTGGCCTTTTTTAATATACCTCCTTCGTCACTTTCCTCCACTCCCTTTCTCTTCTTGATAGTGAGCCTATTAATAATAGGGCTTAGGCCTGTTGTAGCTAAGGAAATGGTTTGGTCTCGGGTGGGGGAGGTGGGTTCAGGTGGTAGCTCAATGATGGGTAGGGTATTGGATTGTATTGTTGTAGGGAAGGCTAGGAAGGGGTGAGTGATGTGGGCGATTGTTTGGTGGGGGTGAGTGGGGAAGGGAGGTGGGGCTTGCATATGAGAGGCTTGAGCAAAAATCTGGATCTGATTGAGGTTGGGTACCCTAATATCTAATGAGGTGATGGCCTCCAAGTTATCATACATTTGTGGATAGGGTGTGAGGCAGTAATTAGGCTTGCTGGTGTTCGAGGGCTGTAGGTGGGTCGTTTCAGAGGTTGACGAGGAGGGTTCATTCACGGGCATTGAGGTATTCTCCATGGTAGAAACCTCCATGGCAGGTGCATGGTTGACTTTAGAATTATGCACCTGTTGCATGGCCACCTTTCCTCCATTATGAAGAGAGCTTTGCGATATCGGCTCTTTGTTTAGCTCAGGGGATGGATCCTTCATCATATCTTTCCACTGCTTCATCTTATCTCCTGCTACATCTTCATTCGAGGATCGGCCAAGGAATGTGGCTTTTTTATTAGTGAAACGTGGTCTTGTTCCGATCACCCAAGGACCATACATCGGCTTCCCCGGCTTCATTGCCGATGGAGTCACTTCTTCTTTGCAAATAGATATGGAATGTCCCAGTCGGCCACAACCATAGCATAGCCCAGGCAGGCGTTCATATTGTAAGTTTGCCCAAGAATCTTTACCTTATTCATCAGTCCACCAGAAGCCCGCCAACAGAGGTTTACTTGCGTTTACCACTATCTTCATTCTGATGAATCCCCTCATGATTCCATTCTCCCCAACCGTAGGCTCCACCTCGACAAAGCTCCCAATATATTCAGCAATGTGTTTTGCATTAGTCTCATTCACTTGCCCCGGCTCGAGTCCATGAACTTGGACCCAGAACTGTATATTGCCAAACTCCAATTCGGCCAACTTCGTCCTGTCATCCCATTGTTGTAGACTTAGACAGTGTCCCTGAATAGCCCAGGGTCCTTGATCAATAATAGCTTCCTTCGCCTTCAAGTCACTAAACTCAAACACCATCAATTGCTCGTTAATATCATTCATCTTGATCCCTGACAACTTAGCCCAAGCCAATTTCAATACATTGTGCACAACCACGTTCTTAATTGGCTTATCTGATAGCACCTTCCCAACATATCTGTCATAATTCTTGCACGTTGTGTCTTTGGCGAGAGTAAGTCGGGGTGGTCCAGGACGAGGCTCTCCATCAGTATTGGGAGAGATATCCATCGAAGTGGTGAGCAAAGGGGCCGTCACAAAGATCGCACCAACCTACAACAAGTAAATCAGAAAAATTAGGGTTTTGATAAAATCGTCTAGTGTTTCTCTCACAAAAACCGCCTAAAAGCTTGATGACGCTCAAAGGGGGTGACGGATGCTGTAGCGAGATGTTATAGAGTGAATCTAGCACAGCTGAAAGGCCTAGAAACGAGTTCTAGGAGGGGGTTCCGCAGCAGCGGTGATGAAGGCTCCCACGTCCGCATCATGTTTACATCTTTGCCGTTCTATTTTGAGTCGTGTTTCTCTTCATAAGGAAAGTCTTTTTCCTTACATAACCACATTAATTACTGAATATCACAATGTTTCTCGAATCTTAACTATTGTTGGTTTGTTCTCCACGTGGAACATTGTTGGTATGTTCTCCACTGAGTGGACAGAGTATGATCTTGAACCTGGCCAAGATGGCCGGGATAGTGTTTGTTACGACTCAACAAATTACACAGACATAATTTGTTACTGCCGAAGAGATGACATGGACAGTGATAGGGACATAGAAAGAAAGTAGCATGACATGTGGCAGAGAAGGAGAAGCCCTACAAGAAAGATGTGGTGACGAGCCTCCCGCCAAAGAAAGTTACAAGGATTGAAGTAAGCATGACATACCTCATTGGTGTGATGGCAAACTGTACGGATCCAACGACAATGAACAACAGGGGAATAAACCCTCATTGCCTGATTGAAGCGATTGTCATAGTGAAGATATGTCAGAGCAATTACTGGAAATAGCAATGTACTAATTTGACATCTGTGATGCTTGGAGATAAGGTCGTGTAGCTTACACACCTCGCTTTAAGATGCTTCATCTCTAAGTACATCTCTAAACCTTAACCATGTGAAGATTCAGAATTTGAAACTTTTAGTATGTGTAGTGGGAAGTTGGTAATTAGTTCTAATTTGCAGTTTTCGTGTTCAAATATTGATGTTTATCAGTATTTGGAACTGGTATACATCGATTATGTGAAAGTTAGGCAGATACCACCTGATAGAAATATGTGTATATTATGCGTTCTAACAAACAATTTGTTATTTGTCTTATATTTTAGTAATATATATATGTTTAACAAATTGCATAGTAAAAAAAAACGTTCATCTTCAACTTATTTGCTTATAATAAAAGAAGTAGATTAGTTGAAGATGACGTTTTTCTACTATACAATTAGCTTATCATGTATATCTTAATAGAATATAAGACAAACAACAAATTTATTGTTAGAACAAAACATGCACATACTTCCATCAGGTGATCTCAGTCTAACTTTCTGATAATTGATGTATAGAGATTTTAAATACCGATAAACATCGATATCTTGACACATTATGTGTAAGTAGATGGCAACAAGTGCACACAAATATGGAACAGTGGAAAATGCAAATTAGAGTTAATTATCAGCTTCCAATTACATATGTCTAGTTTCAGGAAACATAGCTTTCAACTACACATGACTACCCCGATTTTTTGCCACAATTCTTTCACCCCCAAGGTTCCGCTTGCATGCTTCTTACGCCCCCAATCTGTTACAATAGACCTCTGCATTTTCAATTTGTTCGTTTCCAATTGGATTCAATGCATTCAATTGAATATGATGGAATCAAACAAAACAATGTACCTCACCATTACGAAAGTGTAGATATTTGGCTATTTGAATCCCTAATCTAGACTTGTTCTTCAGCTAATCATAATCAACGTCTTCGATCATTGTGTATGAAGAAAGAGCTCAAATAGAGCAACTGGTATGCTTTATTTGACTGTATATAATTTCTCCATGTTGAATTCGTTGTTACTGGTTTATTGAATTCGTTGCTTAAGCTTTCTCCATTATGAAGCTCAATTCGTTGTTCAGATATGGTGTGGTTTCGATTCTGCTCTTGGCCGTGGTTTTGTTCTTGAAATATGATGTACATAGTGTGAAGCAACTGTAAAAGAAATGGCTGCTTTGGCTGCTCAAGCCATGGTTTTAGATATTAACGTAATTGTGCAACTTGATGGTTATGTGTTCCCTTTTGCTTCTTGCTAAGTACAGGAATTGGTTCTTATTTGGACTTTTTAGTTTGTTGACTTTTTGAATAAGAAGTGTTCTCTAAAACATTAACCACATCTTGCAGTCATGTGCAATATATGGCCAAGGCAGCCTCTCTAAAAGCATCAGTATGTTTTTCACTATACTATATTTATAGGAACTGTTTTTCTTGACCCTATATGCTAAGTGTGGGTTGATTAAAGATGCAAATTTAGTTTTTGAGTTTTTGCATTTACATGGAGTTCGATGGTGGTGGGCTTTGTTAGGAATGAATTATATGATGTGGTTTTTAGTATTATTTCACAGTGGCGCAAGTTGCTGGTGTGGAACACAACATTCAGTCACCACTTGATTCTTTTTCACTAATGCTATATTATTTATGTAATCATTGCATATATATATATCCTCTATATGTACTATTGTTTTCCATATGAAAGTCGTGATAATGAAAGCTTGGGACAAGAAAATTTTATAAACAAATTCGCAACAATTCGAAGACTTATATAAGATGAGCAGTTGAATGCCCCGCGACGCCCGGGGCCAGCACCATAGTTATGAATGAATAATTTTTTTTTCGTATATTAACTAAACTGAATTGAAAATAATTTTAAATATTTATAGTTTTTTTGTTATATTTGAATGTTTTATTTATTTGTGCTTATATTTTCTATATTACAAATTGTGATTGGTAATTTTTGCTAAATTAAAATTTTGACATATGAGTTGAGTGTTAATGATTCAAATGTAGTAGTAGAGAGTGAGATTTTACAAAAAAAAAACAAAAAAAAAAAAAAAAAAAAAAAAAAAAACACACACACACACACACGCTTTTCAACAACCAAATACAAAACTAGTAAAGTGTTGAAAATTAGATAAGATTCAAGAGATAAGCACTACATCTGGGTCGATCTTAGAGTTGGAGGACATTCTTAAAGATGTTGACAATAATAAACTGAAATGATAAGAAAGTACTGGTTTCATCTCTTGGATTTACAAATTAAAAACAGGTAATCGTGATGCTGTAGAATTGGTGGATGAATTCTTATACCCCAAATTTTCTATCAAGTCTAACAAGAATGAAGATGACGATTTGAAGAGAGAGAATGTAGTACAATAACGTTATCATACTTGGATGTAGGGGTGGCAACGGGTCACGGGTACCCGCCGACCCGCGGGGCCCCGCCTCGTTTTTGTCCCATCGACCCGCGATCTGTGACCCGTGGGGCGGGTACGGTTTTGGAGTCGACCCGCCCCGCCCCACACATGTATCATTTGTATATATATTACATGTATATTATATAAAACTATATAGATAATATACTACATTGTCAAAATAATAAGAATTCTAATGAGTTTGGTGACTTGTATTTTAATTTGGATTTAAATTTATAATTTATGATTCGAATTTTAAGTAAATTTGAATATATGAATATATAATTTAGGGTTTAGAATTGTTGTTAATAAAGTATGTGCTTCTAGTAGGCGCCCCGCAGGTCGACCCGCCCCGCCTCGCGAGATGTATGGGGCGGGTACGGGGCAAGCGATTCCCGCCCCGCCCCGTTGCCATCCCTACTTGGATGTGAATGCAGATACGTTGGATCAACCATCATAAGAAGTTATAGACTTGATGTCGAAGATAAATGAGATTTTAAGTTTTAGAAGTCTGACATGTCAAATTCCATATATGTAGAGAAGTCTTATCCAGTGCTGGAATAAGTCCACATGAACTTTACATGGGAGTCATGAAGGTTCAATAAATATTTAATATCCCATAAAGAGACTTTGCTTCATAGTTTCCGAGCACATGACATGTTCTTTGAGGCATGGTCTCTACAATTTTATCTCATCAAATAAGGTTCGCTTGGATAGAGAATCTTACTGTTAAGAAGGCATGAATATTACACGGATGCGGTTAAAATGTTCAAAAGGACAAAGAATTTCCAATCACGAGGATGATTTGACGTTGACCTTATGTGTTATGAAGAAGAAAATTCGCAAAAGGGTGGCATGCAAGAAGTATATGCGTTCAATTCTTCAATCATAAGTGATGGATATACGCCCAATTTCAACCCGTTGACTTCCGAATCGTTTTATTTTGATCACCCCGTTAATGATTATAAATCGAAACTTCGACCCAAACACCCCGCCGAAACACCAACGGTCCGGATGAGGCAAAAATACTCGTCCGGACCGCGGCGCACCTAGGTGAGGTCGGGTGGCCAAACCCGACCTCCCCTAGGGGAGATCGGGTCGTAGGGGAGATCGGGTCAGCCAACCCATCTTCCCTAGGGAGGGGTTGGGTGGCCACACTCAACCCCTACCCTTGGGGGTCGGATTTCTCCCCGCCCCAAGGGCCCTGGCACCGGTGCCCGACTCCTGCACTCAGATTATTTCCGCCAACCTCTCAGTGCTTTAAGGTATTAATTATGTGATCAGGGACTAATTAATTGTGTTTAAAGGTTAACGATGTCATTAAGTCACCTTAATGACACTGTTGTCTATAAATACAATCCTTCCACCATTCATTTGAGCATCTTGGCCACTTATGCAATTTTAGCTCTGGCATCTCTCTAGCTTTATCTCTCTAGAAAGAAACGTACTGACTTAGGCATTGGAGAGGGTTCATCAAGCACCACCCCCTCCGTGCTTGATATTGCCCCTCTTGCAGGGCACGTGGAGAAGAGAATGAGGAGGACAGAAGGACACGGATCAGAACGACAGGATCTAGAAGCACCGAACCCGTAGTTTCACCAGTGAGGAGTAAGGTTTAGACCGACAACTCGTTGACCTAAAACTTAAAACCTAACAATAAGGACCTAATATACTTTAAATTTTCAATAAAATTGATGTTGGGATTTCCTAAAGAATAGGAGAAACTCAAATTAAGGAAGTTCTAACTCAATAAGAAGAAAATATATCTGAAATATATATTTATAAATATCTATATCTTTATATTCTTGAATATCTTAGTTTAAAGTATATATAGTTTTCACTAGTAATTCATATATTTGATATCTACATGTAGCACTATAGTTCATATAGATAAAATGTATATATATATCTAATATATCATGGTTAGTATCCTATATATTTGTACTTTTTTCTTGTTATTAATTTCACTTTTGAGACAGTTAAATAAATTTCATTTTATTGTGCTATAAGTGACGCATTGGATGTCAATAAAGATAAATAAGTACTTAATCCATTATTTAAGAAAAAAAATTGAAAATCAACCAATATAATAATTAAAAGGGTTAAGAACCTATGAAAGGTCTGAACTATCACCCATGTTAACGGGAGAGGTCTGAAATTTAAAAAGTTAATAACAGAGGTCTGAAATTTCTGTTTTGTTGATAACAACGGTCTCCGTTAGTTTTTTCCGTTAAAACTAACGGAAGTTGGTCACATGCTTGGCATGTGACCGAAAATAAAATAAAATTCAAAAAATGCCCTTCTATCAAGTGTGCCCCTCACATGCATGGAGTGAAAAGACCAAAATGCCCTTGAAGCCACCACGGTACTCCGGCGACCACCAATCGTACTCCGGCGACCACCACCGTACTCCGGCGACCACCACCAAGGCTCCGATTGGGCCAAAATCGGAGCCACCGGCCCCGATTGGGCTCCGATCGGAGCCACCGGCCCCGATTGAGCTCCGATCGGAGCCACCGGCCCCGATTGGACTCCGATCGGGGCCAAAAAAGCTCCGATCGGAGCTTTGTGGCTCTGGTCGGAGCCACAGAACTCCGGTCGGAGCTCACAAAGCTCCGATCGGAGCTTTTTTGGCTCCGATCGGAGCTTTTTTGGCCCCGATCGGAGCTTTTTGGCCCCGATCGGAGCTTTTTGGCCCCGATCGGAGCTTTTTTGCCGAGGTGGTGGCCGGAGTCGGGTCGCCGGAGCCGAGGTGGTGGTCGTCGGAGTCGAGGTGGTGGTCGACGGAGTCGGGTGGTGGTGGCCGGAGTCGGGTGGTGGTGGCCGGAGTTGGGTGGTTTTAATTTGACTTTAGGGGTAAAATTGTCATTTCACATTTCCTTAAATAAGATATTAAATAAAACAAAATATTAAATGGGCAAAAATGTCATTTCACACAATTCTGTTAAATTTAACCCTAAAAATGGACGGAAAACCTCAAATCAACAAAATTGAAATTTCAGACCTCTGTTATTAACTTTTTAAATTTCAGACATCTCCCGTTAACATGGGTGATAGTTCAGACCTTTCATAGGTTCTTAACCCTAATTAAAATACCGAAAATCAACATTTTAGCAATATAATAGTGTGTCTGTTTTTAGATTTTTAAAACAAAGAAAGAAGAAAGCTTATAAATGGCCGACGGGACGGGACATAGATGGTTATTGATTATTGGTTATTGTACCTAATAAAGAAGGCTTCTCTTTTTGTTAGGCAATACCTTAATTGAGCTTTAAACGTAGATAACAGACTAATAGAGTAGCATCGTTATTTTCCCTTTTCTCCTGTCCAGAATTTATGTCCCTGTTAATACCGGTCCATTTTAATATCGGTCCAAACAATTCAGTTTAGAATCGATTTTTAGATAAATATACTAACGATATTGTCCAATTCTACCCTTTGAAAACCGGTATGTTTGGAACTAGTCCAAACGATCTAATTCCAGATCAGTACTAATTCAGCCAGACCGATTTTTTTGCCCAAGCCCAATTGCTGTTAAATGTTCAACATTTTCATTTAGACTTCTATGGTTCCTCTCTCACTTGGCTTACTGGGCTACCTAGAGTCTGGTTATTACAGTAACTAAAGTAGGGATATAAACGAGTCAAACTGAGGATATGATAAGTTCGACTTTTCATTTTACTTGAGCTTGAATTCGACTGAGTTCAACTCGATACCATACTCAACAAGCTCGAGCTCATCTCGACACGACAAGTTTACAACACATTAGTTCGAGCTTGAATTTGACTCCATAACTAGTGTGTAAATATATAAATAATATTAGGTAAAACTCAAATAAAGTCGAACTCGACTCGAACAGACGTTTGACAAAAAAAGAAAAGAAAAAACTCGATGAGGCTCGCGAGCTCCTCACGTGTATAACTGTACGCGTATTTTACTTGGTATCGGAAAAAAGTTCGACTTATAATTTAGCGAGTCGAATTCAAATATCGACCGAGCAGATTTCGAGTAACTCATGAGTAACTTGACTCGCTTTTAGCATAAAATGAAATTATTAAGTTACAAAGGTATAACCCTAAAAATTGCAAAATGAAAATTACGGTCGAAAGTGCAAACCAGAGCCATATTTAAAATAATTATTGCTTGTACCGAATTAGTTTGTAAAAAATAAAATAATATTTTTTTATCATAAAAATCTTAACTGAGTTTGAACTCTTTTAAACATCTAGTTGAGAGGTTAAGCTGAAACACTAAACTATACTATAGATCTGATCGACACGGAATTTTGAGGTTGAGCTATGTTTTTTTTTTCGAAAAAAAAAAGAATATAAAATGGAAAATGAAAAAAGAAATCCCTTCATTCGTCCCGCGACACAGATAGCTGCTCATCTTTAAACCTCACGCTGCGGCCATATTTAGGGTTTTAGAGCTTCAGCGTTTTCGTGGTTTAGCAGAGTATTCCGTTTCATCTGACACAGTTTCAGTTCAGTGTATGCGTCTCTAGAGGAGATTATCAGAATCAGTAAGACTAAAAATGGCGTCTGCTGCTCAGGTCATCCATCAATCCTCTGCTCTTACACCTTGAATCATTGTATTTTGTCCCTCTGCCATATTTCTCAAGATTCGGAATTTTACAGGTTGGTTCTTACTTCGTGGGACAGTATTACCAGCTTCTTAAAGAACGTCCCGAGTTGGTGCATCAGTTCTACAATGAATCCAGCTCCATGGTTCGGGTCGAGGGGGAGATCAGTGAATCCGGTTACTCGATGCTGGTAATTGATTTTTTAATTTATATTTAATTTCGTTTAATAATTTACTCTGATACTGTGGAGCCAATCCTGAGCTCTAACTCGATTTACATTCGATAATAGATTCGGTAAGAATAATGTGTGATTGTTTTGGATTGGATAATTGGCGTGTTTCAATTGTTCATTTATTTTGGAGGATGATTGTGCTTATGATATTCTCCTTATGTTTCATGCGCAGGATATTCATGGTCTTCTCCTGTCTTTAAATTTGACTTCGATAGAGGTGAAGACGATAAATTGTCTTGAGTCTCTACATGGGGGTATTTTGGTGGCGGTTTCAGGCTTAGTTCGAACGAAGGATTTCAATGGCAAGAGGAAGTTTGTCCAGACCTTCCTCCTTGCACCTCAGGATACGGGTTACTTTGTACTAAATGATATCTTTCAGTTCTCAGATGACGATTGTATTTACCAACATCCACCTAAGTCAGTGCCCAATGGTGTGCCACAAATGCAGTTCAACACATCTAACCCTGCTCTGGATCAGGGTAAGGATACTTGGGCATCTGGATGCACTACATTACTGTAGAGTAGTAAAGTTAACGTTGGCTGATTGCTGTTATTTCATGTTTAAGTACTTGTTTGCAGCTCATGTCATATTGGCCTTGGTTATTCTTTGCAATTCTACACTAGTGCACCCGTTGGGAGTTTCACATATATTATCAAAAGAAGGCTGACTATAAGTAACTGGTGTTTTCAAGTTGTGCTTTGCAACATGCTTGAATGAGAAAGTGAAAATGGAGAAATCAAATCTAAAGTCATAGTTTTCCATTTTGAAAAGAATTTACAGGACTTCTCATTCCCCATAATCGTTGATCACATTTTTCTTTTGCTTTCTTCTCTGTGAATATGCATGCTTAAAGCTAGGATTTGATGTTTGTTCAATGCAGTAGAGAATCTTGTATGTGCTCTTCTGAATAATTCTAAAACCTATCACTCTTGATTTTTCTTCATGTTTCAAATATATTGCTTTTTCATTTATATTCATGAGTATGACTGTGTTGGCTTGTGCAGTTTCTAGCTACATCTTTGAGGAAGAGGCTAGAGAATACATGAACTCGCTAAACAGAGAAGACTCTACAGTGGATGAGTGGGTTCAAGACAATCGTGTCAACTACTACGACCAACATAATCCAGTTGAGGACTACAATATACCAGAACAAAACCACTTTGATGAAGTGGAGCCTGAAAGGGCGTTGGAAAATTCTTATGCAGAAGACGTGTCAGCTTCCATCCAGAATTTGCGCATAGTGTCGGACGCTGTAGAAGAACCCACAGAAGAGCCAAGCAAGAAAACTTACGCCTCTATTGTATGAAGCTCTCCCATTGCTTATGATTTTATTGAAAAATATGAGGAGAGCACCATTTATAAATATGAAATATCTCTACTTGTAGGACTGCTGAACTAGCTCGTAGGGAAATATTCGTTTAAATAATGGATGAGGTGCTTAAATATCAACTAACTAAGCATACATATTGCCTCAGTATGGAGCTTATAGTCAAATAGCCTTAGAAATTGAAGTAAATAAGCCATGGGGTAAAGGAAGTTTTTAAATGATGTTAGTTACCCCGAGGCCGAGATACATGGTACTGGGTCTTTTTGCTTTGCACAATCAGTGAAAATATGTTTTGAGTAGTTTGTAAGTTACTCTTTAGCGTTTGACTCTGGTTTCTCTTTGGAATTTGGCAGTTGGGAGTTTCTAAAGGACAAGGACAGTCCACATCAGCAGTCTCTTCTCAGCCATCCTATAGTAAAGCAGCTCCTGTAACATCGGATTGGAGTTACACACTGCAGCCCACTGCTGAGCAAACCAACTCTACTACAAATGAGGAGCCTGAATCTGTTCCTGAAGCAGTTGATAATGGTTTCATTGAAAATGAAGGTCGTACTTTTAATAGTTTTTTAACAGAATTTATTTTGATGTTTTAGGGTACAAATATGAATACTTGCGCAGTCCTGGATAATTTTTTTTGTCTGATGTCGTTAAAGATCATAGCTTTTGTTCATTTTTGCTGACAAAATTATATTCTATCAGGTTTATTGAAATCTGTCTATGTGAGAAACTTGCCCCCTGATGTGACAGAGGATGAGATTGCAGACGTTTTCAAGAATTTTGGTAAAATCATACCGGATGGTGTTGCTATTAAGTTGAAAAAGGTACTTTTGGTTCCCTTTGATTCTGCTTGGTTATTCTAAATGCCTTTAAGATTCTAACAACTTAATAGTAACTCTCAGGAAATTGGCATTTGCTATGCTTTTGTCGAGTTCAAAGACTTTGTTGGCGTGCATAATGCAGTAAAGGTTTGTAAACTTGCCTTGCACAGTTGCTTCTTCAAGAGACCTGTTTCCTGGCTTTTTACATGTAGCAGTTTGACAGTCCTAATGTTTCAAGGGTGTGAAATCTCTTCTAACCTCAGTGATATCTGTTTGAAAACCAGGCATCTCCAGTTCAATTAGCTGGAAAGCAAGTTTACATTGAAGAAAGGCGAGCAAATGCAACGGGAGCCTCACGTGGAGGAAGTAAGCACCTCCTTTCTTCAACTTTCTTACTTTTTTCAATTCCATGCACGCTTACTACAAACACCTTAGAACAGTAACAAGACAACGAGATGTATCTTATCAATATGATAAAAACAACCAGAAGCCAAACAACTGAATAAGAAATGGACATTGAATTTGTTTTTGCCATATAATCATGATGTAACAAAGTTTGCGAATTTGGTACACTTCTCCCAGTTTGTGCGAAAAAAAGGGTACTTATATTCATGTATTTTATTTGATGCGATTTCCAGGAAGAGGCGGGCGATATGGATCTCAGAGTTCCGGTAGAGGATACAGTTACGATGGCGGTGATTATAGCCATCGTTCTAGAGGCAACGGTCGTAGTTCTCGATGAAGCATTGAGCAACCATCATCTATTTATTAGGTATATCTTCTTCTAGGTATTTTAATCTCTAATGGTTATCGATGAAGCAGTTTTGGCTCAGTTTCAGTTTGATTATCATGTTGTCTTCGGATTTACAAACTGATAGTTTGCTGTATATTGAAGCATAAGATGTTCTTATTCTTTTGATTTTTCTGGGGAAGTATGATTATCTTATATGGGTAGTTCGATTTTTGCTTGATCAAATGAATTGATTTTTTATATGTACTAGAAGGATCTGCATGGATGTTGCTAGTTTCGGTGACGAAAATATAAGGGATAAGGGTTCCTTTGGTACCACTTCTTTGGACAGAAACCACTTTTGGTTCCCCTTCTTCTTCTTCTTTTTTTTTTTTTACACTTTTGGTACTAACGTTTTCCAATTTGTACCATTTTGGTGCTTCCGTTAGAATTTCGTCCAAAATGGCCGTTAAACCCCCATGTGCCATACACATAACCATAAACTAAACTTGACTGAACGGATTTACTTAGGGATAGTGTTCTTTAGAGCATCCACAATGGCTTTACATAAATTGTATTCTTTAAAGTTGCCACGTAGACATTTATGTACACTTTAAGTAATACGTAAATTTAAGATACACGTAAAAAATATTTTCTCTGCAATCGTATTACTTAAACATATTCCTTAAATATATTTTATTATTAAATTTTTCAACAACCACCAATAAGATATTAGCATTAATTATTAAATGAATTAATTTATAATAAAAAAATGGTTACGTAATACATAGTGCATTACTTAAATTTAAGGAATGTTTTATGTAAAAACATAAATTAACGTGTGGGTCCCATCTTTAAGGAATGCTATGTAAAACCACTGTAGATAGTTTTTGTTGTTTTACTTAAATAAACATGTAGGACCCACGTATACGTAATCTTTACGTAATACCACTGTGGATGCTCTTAGGTACCACTTCTTTGAGTGGAATCCACTTTTGGTACCTTTTTTTCTTTGGGTATATATATGATATTTATATATAAAATACAGATTTATTTCATGAAGTATTTTTTTAATGCGTTTTAAAATTTAAAATTGTCAATTATGCCTATACTATAATTGAGTTTAAACTTATTGATAGTTTCACAACGTGTCAATATATTTAACTCTTTTTTGGCCATATTAATATCTAACCATTTCACCAAAGAAAAATCTAACTTTTTTTGGCCAAGTGAATTCATTAATATTCAAAGAATATTGTTCAAATATATCATGGTGGGAAATAATTCTGATCCTTATTAACTAAAAATAAAAGAGAGGGCGGGGGTTGGGAAACCCAATTATCACTACACGATCTCTTTTTGCACTGTGTCGCAATCCAATTTGCACATTCATTTGCCTTCCTTGGGATAGCATTTAGCACGCCAAAAGATTCGGGGAATCTGAGATGCTATGATGTTTTCCACAACTGGGGCTATTCTCCACAGGATTTGGTGTGACTCTTCCATTAAACCCCCACTTTTGAGCTTGAACTTGTTCTTTTAAATTCAACTCGGCTCGTAAGTTCATTATGCATCACAAACTACACAAATCGTAGTCAAACACAGTTCCGTAAACTCGGCTGTTTATTTTTGTTTAGCCCAGCTTTATACAAGGAAGAGAAATACATGAGCAGGAAGACATTTAATGATATTGTAAATGGTCAAGTCTATACAAAACAAACAAGGCAGACTCGAAACCTATACATATATTATAGGGATAAGGGTTCTGTTAAACTCGATCTTGGCCAAAAGTGTAAAAAAAAAAAAAAGTGGTACCAAAAGTGAATTCTAACCAAAGAAGTGGTACCAAAGGAACCATTATTCATAAGGGTAAATCCGTCCAGCAAAGTTTAGTTTTTGGTCACGTGCAAAACACATGGGGTTTTAACGGCCATTTTGGACGGAATTCTAACGAAGGTACCAAAATGGTACAAAATGGAAAACGTTAGTACCAAAAGTGTACAAAAAAAAAAGTGGTACCAAAATTGATTCTGCCCAAAAAAGTGGTACCAAAGGAACCCTTATCCCAAAATATAATTATTTAATACGTTATATTTTGAGAAAAAAGTTATATTATTATTTATAGTTTGAGATGAGATAATAATCTAGATTATTTATAGATATATTTATTGCTTTTAATTATGTTTATATAAAGCTCTAGGTAATCTATTTAGATTTGGAAAAAAAAAAAAATCTATTCAGATTCATTCCCATATTCATAATGTCTTCCAAAATCAGATTCTAGAAAGGCTGTGTATATAAGCAATCAACTTCATCATAATTATTGAGACGACTCACATAAATCAATCTCCTTTATTCTGGTTTCACAATGGTGACGTAATCATTTTCAATATAATGAAAAACTTGATTACATAATAATGAAGTAAATTTGCGCTAAAGTTTCTTATAATTCTACAGGAAAACATCAATATTAGAGTTGTTCTGGTTACGTATATGATAACTATACTAATGTTGGGATCAACTCAAGCTGAGAAAGCTGTAACTACTGACACCAAAGTACGTATATATATATATATATATACCTTAACACATTACTAAGTATATGTTACGAATTAGTCTCTTGATTTTTTTTATTGATATTCGATCACTGGAATATAAGTTTTGTTGTTTTCCACTTCCAGTTAAAGTGGATGTTTTTAGGGAAAAAAATGTTCGTTTTTTTTTTTTCTCGAAGTATTTCATTTGTTATTCATAATTTAGACTTCTTTAATGTTTAGAAAAATAAAATTTATTCCGTTAATTTTAAACGGAAAAATAAAAAATTTAACAAATTTGATACTTCGATAACGAATATCAATAAAAAGAAAGCTAAAACATCAAATCACAATATGACATATACTTGGGAATCTGTTTAAGTTCTAAACCCGTAAATCCATGCTTGCCTTAAATACTAAATAACTTGCTGAACATTTACCAAAAATGTAACCAATTTTTCTGGGACCAAATAGATATCTGAACTTTCCATAGCAAAGTAGCAATTAGGTAGCTCTGTAAACAAATTTGTAATGAAATTCATCTCGCAAGAAGCACATGATATCGCATAACCAACAAATTCCATACATCATATACTCATTGCTGACGACTGCAGATAACTCTTATTCGAGTATTTTAGAAGTCGAATCCGCTCTTGCGGAGATAATCTAGATGAATTGTTTCAATAGTAAAATAGTCATTCATCAAAAAATAAGAGAGGCGCAAGTGAATTCTAGTCACGAAATACACTAATGCTTATGTGAGAAATTCATATAATTTTTAACCAAAAAATTAATAGAGCTATCTACTACTTGAGAAAATTCAGCTAATGATTTGTTTAAAAAAGTTTAGTTAGCTATTTTAAATTTTAATAAAAAAATGATATTTAACCCTAATTATGCTTCACTACTTGTGTAAATTTATACATCACTTGGAAACCCTAACCTAAGTAGCATTATAAAACCCTATATATTTAGGTAGTTGGGATCAAATTATCAGAGTCTGGGGTGGTTGATGACGTGTCTTCTACAAAGATTGTACTTGATGTTTGTGAGGAGCGGCGACATGGTTGTAGATCCCATGGGAAACCTACCCCTGTATGTTACTGCTGTGCCATTGGAAAAAGAGGTCCGTCCAAACGCTGTTTCCTAACTCAACAACATTGCCTTGAAGCTTGTAAATGAGTGTGTCTATATATATATATGCTAGCTAGCTTGGAATGAATAAAAGCTTACATATATAAGGCTTATTAAGTGTTATTATAATAACTTTAAAAATAAATAAAAGGTATATTCTGCTTGGATTGGATATTCCTTAATTTCGAAAAATATGATTATAATCGATTTCGATGAAAAGAAAGTATGTCCATTCGAGTTCTATCCGTCGCCAACTTCTAACAATTAATTATAAATCTCTTCTTCAGTGACTGCGCGCATTTAGATGTGGTATTTGTGTCAATAATTGTATCGTTATTAAATTTACTGAAAATACACACAGTAAGCTTATTTATGCTAGATATATTATATTCTAGCCATTATTATCAATCACGATTTTAAGACAAAAAATTAAATCTCCAACCAAGTGTAGGCCTACGTATCATTTTGATAAAGATTATCCAACAACTAGATTTTCACAATGTTTATAGGTGATCAGTTTTACATTCACATGCAATCAACAATAAACCCTAAACTCTAAACAACAGACCTAATAATTTTAAGTAAAAATCATCTAGAACTGGGCAATGATATTGAAAAATCCAACTGGACAATCTCTTCTTTTTCCCTAACAGAGCTTCTCGGATCTCCTTATCCCTCTTGAACCTAGCAATATTCCTCGCCAAATTCGCATCGTACTCTTCAGCTTCATTGATGATCTCATCATCAATGTTCACAGCCTCGATATTTTTCTGGATTTCATTATCCATACCGATCAAATCGACAACAATCTGCTTCGTCTCCTTCTTCCTCTCCTCGATTCTCCTCTTCTTCGATTCCTCCAAATCTTGTTGTTCTACTCCGAGCCTTTTCCGCTTTTCAATAGTCGATCTCTCGGATTTAGAGATAAACACAGGCTTCATTAACTCAACACAGCCACTATCTTCTTCTTCTTCTTCTTCAATCTCAGATTCAAATTCAGACTGATCTTCATCCTCTTCATCATCCGGAATAATTGCAGCAGCAGCTTCCTCTAGACGATTCCTCCGAAGATTCTTCTCCCGAATCTCACTCCTCTTCTCTTCCCAAGTTTCTAAATCGTCTTCCTTGGCTTCCAATTGCTCGTGATTTTCCTGTAGTCGGATCTGATTCGACCTAACTTCATCACCACCAATATATACCTTGTTCTTAGCAAGACGATGCAACCTACTACCTCTTAACTTTGGACTCCCCAATTTTACCTCTACCACTCATCACTGTATCACTAACACCTGTGTTTACCCACATTTTTAATTGCACCAACAATCACGTCACCTCCAAACTGCTCAAACCCTCACTTTCTTTATTCAGAGAATAAAAAGCAGCGATCCTTTATATAGAGTAGTAGATAGACTCACTAGAGCGTCACTTAAATATATATACCTATAATCTATAATATATCTAGATATAATATATATTATATATCTATCTATATATACAATATGTTCTAATCATTTTGTATAGATTGCTCATGTTTCTAACGTAGCAAATGTTGCGACTAAACCATTCAAGAAGCCTAATGCCCCGGTCCCGAACATGGGTTATTTTTCGTATGGTTATCCATCTACTCCATACTCTTATGGAGGTGAGCTTTTAATTTTGTATAAACATATTGATGTAGATTTACTTCTCGTTGGTGTTTGTATGATCTAATGTATTATGAGAAAATATTTAGGTATGGACAGAACAATGAATGGATCAACACATATGAGATTTGACACAATAGATGCTGCAATTGTAAGATTTTGCTTCTATGAATTTCAAATTGTAATATTGTCATGTTTGTTGCATTGATTATTTTGGTTCCCTAGATCGGCTCTCCAATGAATCACCAAGGTTAAGGTTACATGCCATACGAAGCATATTCCCCCTCACCTTCTCCAGTTCCAACCAATGAAAATGAAGTCCACTATTACCTTTATTCTCCAAATACCAAAACCAACATACTTATGCTGAAGGTAACAAAGGAAGCTTAACCAGCTTTGACAATACATGAAGTAGAAATGGAACGGTCTACATATGAAACGGAATCCGCATTCTTCATTTCCTAATGACTTTCTCTCTTGGATGCAATTGTTTGGCACTTGAGTAAAGCGTAAGTCCTAATTCAAATCCTTAATTTTGTTAACGATTTGGATTTGTTCAAATGGTCTAGCTTATCATCCATTTAAGATGGTATATTTCTGATCATTTGTGTTATTATAAGAATGAAACATGGAGAAGACATAGTGAAATATGTCTCTTTTTCACTTTTTTACAAAGGAATTTAGTTTTGACCAAAAAAAAAAAAAACTAAGGAATTTAGTGGTGTCTATTCTATTTATTATGTGTGCCTTTGATTTTCCTTATATGGGGTTGACTTAAAGAAAATCAGAGTTTTATTGTAGTGGGTGGAGGGCATGGGTATGAGATGCTAACTATTATAGTAATTGATAGTAACAAGGTAAGTTGGACCAACTGGAAAAGTGAGTTGTGTTTCCCGTGGGCGACCCGATGTCGAAACCCGTCGGAGACGCCTCCTTGGGGAGTTCTTTAACTTTAGGGTTAAGAACCTATGAAAGGTCTGAACTATCACCCATGTTAACGGGAGAGGTTTGTGGCCGGAGTTGGGTGGTTTTAATTTGACATTAGGGTTAAAATTGTCATTTCACATTTCCTTAAATAAAATATTAAATAAAACAAAATATTAAAGGGGCAAAAATGTCATTTCACACAATTTTGTTAAATTTAACCCTAAAAATGGACGGAAAACCTCAAATCAACAAATTTGAAATTTCAGACCTCTGTTATTAACTTTTTAAATTTCAGACCTCTCCCGTTAACATGGGTGATAGTTCAGACCTTTCATAGGTTCTTAACCCTTAACTTTAACGCTCCCGGCCCGAACTTGCGAAAGCAAAGTAATATATAAAAAAATAATTTTAATTGATAGTAAATTAAATAAATAAATTCCGCAATACGGTCCCTCCGGTTAACCTTCGTGTTTAATGAAATGAGACTACTAAACCTGGGCTAGATTTCCTATTGAGAATAGTTGTGGGCCTGTTAATTGTACCTGTGTTGTAGTATATTACCATCTTAACCAAAATTTCATAGTTAATCAGAAGTGCACCTACGAGGACTAATGTTAATTATAGAGTTTGGCTAGCAATGAAGAAGTAATTTTGTATTGTTTCAACTTCACACCTTATTATTAATTATGGAGTTATATGTAAAGATAGCTACATGCGAAAGTTTGAGACCTTTATGATATACAACTTGTTTTTGGATGTTTGCTTTTCTAATTTGTGCTATTTTTCCTTTTTCTTGGAAAATCAAGAATGATAGACGACATTTACTAATGTCATTACTTAAAACATTTTATTAGCTTGAAATTTAAGTATTTATACCTTAGTTTATTATTTTTCTGTTAGGACTAACTAAGAAAAAATCACAGCCACGCGTGCAACGCATGCATAATCTTTTAGTTATTATAAAACTTAGCCCGCCCATGTTAAAATTCATTAGTCGCAGTAGCTTGATCATCATCCTCTTTGATAGAATTCAAAGAAGGAATTGTGTAAGTGTAATTCACTTTATTGTCGCCGTAATCGATATTTTTTTTTTTTTTTTAACTTTAGTGCTAATATTATGGTTGAAATTTTGATATTGTGACAAATAGTTCTTTCAGATGAATATTATAAATCATTATAATAAATCCACTCTATGCGATGATATTAGCTCATCACAATAGATTATGTCTCACGGTAATTGATTTTCAGTAAAAATTTGTTGTGATAAACATTTGTCATGCACAACAAAGTCAAATCAATAATATTTTTATATTATAACCGAAATCTGCATTATATTTTTATAAATTCTTTACGACAAGCAGACTGGTATCTAATATTATATTTTAAAAATGAGTTTTCATGCAAATGAGTAACATTACATCATAATTTTTTTTGTCAGACTAATATTTTTCGTGGGTGGGTATTGGGTATAAAATCTTACACTTTTCAAGATCAGTTTATATATTGCCGCCGATTATCCAAATAAAGTACATTTTTTATATCAAATATTTCTATATATAAGCAGATATTTATCCAAATATATCACATTATTATTGGTATCAATTATGTTTATATTTATATTGATATTGATTCCAGTATTCTCTTCCAAAATCAGATTATAGAAAGGCAGTATATAAGCAAGCAACTTCATTTGCATCGTCTCACATAAATCAATCAGCTTTTTTCTTGTTTCACAATGGTACGTAATCATTTTCAATATAATGAAAAACTTGATTACATAATAATCAAGCAAATTTGCATTAATTAAATTTCTTCTAGTTCTACAGGAAAACATCATTAGAGTTGTTCTGATTACGTATATGCTAACTCTATTGATGTTGGGATCTACTCAAGCTGAGGAAGCTGTAACTACTGACGCCAAAGTACGTATATATATATATTTTAGAGTTTAATACCTAAACACAGTTTCGTGTATATATCCTGTTGCATTTGATATTTCAGTTTTTTTAGCTGATATTTGATGTGGTAAGTACCATATTTGTTGCTTTCTATTTTTTCTGTCTGATTTTAGTATTAAAATTGATTTGTTTTTTTTAACCAACAGAAACATGATTGTTTTCCACATTTTCAAAGTATCAACTTTGTTGTTTATAGTTTAGGCTTCACTGCTTAAAAACATGTTTTCTTTTGATACTTCTTTTTAAAACATGCTTAAAAAGTGGAATTCAACAAATTTGATAAAAAAAAAGGCATCGAATATCAATAGAAAAAGCTAAAACACCAAATCGTAAAATTGTTTATACTTATTGGGACTATGATTAGGTAATAAACCCGTAAATTTATGATTATACTTCTGTAAATATTGGATTCTTTGATTTCCGATTTTTTTTAATTTGGTTTTAACATTAAAATTAGCATTTTTAATCAATAAAAATATTTGACTTTTCATTTTTCTGAAATATATATTGTTACTAATGGTTTGAGTTTTTTTATACTAAAAAAAACATGCTTCTGTTCGTCAATTTTAAAAGAAAAAAGTGAAAATCAACAAATACTTTAAATATCGAATTTCAACATAACATATATTTGAAACTGTGTTTGAGAAATTTTTGGGTAGGACTGTGCCAACACATGGCACTATGTTGGTGCCCCTATAGCCAATAAATAAGACACATAAGCCAATAAATAAGACACATGTGTATGTTGTCAGTTCCTTAAGAATTTCTCACTAAACAGTAAATTTATGCTTAGCAGTGTAAATTTATGCTTAACATTATAAAACCCTATATCTAGGTTGTTGGGATCAAATTAGCAGAGACTGGGGTGGTTTCTTCATCAAAGATTGTACTTGGTTTTTGTGAGGATCGACATACTTGTAAGACGGCCCAGGGGAAACCCATCCCTGTATGCTACTGTTGTGCCGTTGGAAAAAGAGGTCCGGCCAAACATTGTTACCTATCTCAACAACAATGCTTTCAACTTTGTAATAAATTAACATAAAAAACAACATCGTAATAATAAAATTGTATATATTTTCTAATACATATGAGCCTCAGTACGTATTATTAATTTATATTATTTATTATATTAATAACAATAAAAATAAATAAAGAGTATTTATATTTGCAAACCGTTGCTACCTCTCGATTTTAGAATAATATAATACAGTACATCTATCAAATTGCAATATTAATAACATCGTGCATGATATATACTCAATTTCCTTCTAAAATGACGAGACAGAACAACTCTTTACAGATCTCTTGTAAAAAAAACAAATTATTTACCAGTTTGTCAAAATGTAATTTCTTAGAGCACCTAAAAGACTTTTAACCCTAGATAAGGATCAAATTCAAAATTTGGACCTTCTTGTTATTTCAAAGAAAGTTAAGGGAGTTAATCAAAAGTAAATAAAAGTTAAGGATGCAATCTTCCTTATAGATATTTTTGGCCTAACACGAAGCCGACAAGGAGGAGCCCACAAGAAATGGAAGTGTTCCCTAACGAACCCCACCCTTTACCATTTCTGCAATTTCCTCTCATCGTGTTCTTTCCTCCCCAACAAACAATCCCTACAAAAAAGGAAAAACCCTAGACCAAGACCATCATCGCTGTCCCTGATTTCTTGTTTTTGACACCAAGCTCCTAACTTTCTCGTGTTTCTTGTTGGTCTTCGATTGGTATGAACCGGCTTGATGCTTTCCAAAGCTTGCCTTCCACTTCCACAGAAGAAAACGAAGACCCCTTTTCTATAAATCCTCTGTCTCGTTCTTCTTCTCTTCTCGCGGACCGAATTCGAAATGCGAGGCCGTTCTGGAACTGGATCGGTGCCGGAGGAGGACAACCACCTCGCACTCTCCTCGTCGGAGGATTCGTCGACTCCTGATGACTGTGAGCTAGGGCTTGGTTTGAGTCTCGGCGGCAATGGCGGATCTTTGAAGCTGAAATTGAAGGCGCCAAGGATCGGACCCAAAATTCTGACGGCTGAGGACTTTGATTCGGTGGTTTCTGCATCGTCTTCTTCACCATCGACTTGCTCATCTACTTCTTCAACTCCTGGTAGAGCTAATGGTGGAACTAAGAGAGCTGCTGATTCTATCTCTGCTCCTAATGCTGCAAGGTATGTTTTAATTTGCTTTGTCCTGCTTTAGAATCTTGGCTATGATCATCAAACTAACTGTCTTTCCCATAAGCTCCTACTGAATGTGTGGTTTAGTATTACAACTGAATTCTATTGTTGTGCACTATCAAGAAAGTGATGATCTTGTTATCTAAACTCTAATTCCAGTCTTTAATTTGTATTTGTGCAATCAATCACTAGTTGATTTGTATCTTTATGCTTTAGGACCTTGAATTCTCTCTATTTCGTGGCTGAGATTGAGTGCTAGCAGTGATCAATCATATCTTCTAGTGAGGTTTTATACTTTTGATTTAGTTATTGAGTTGAGTGGATCGACCTGAATCTATGAATGTTGAGAGAATTGGGTCTTAAATTTGAGGTGAAAATGGATAGGATCTTGATTATAGATTAGATTAGTTAAAATGATGTGTTTATGCTTTTGATTTAGTTATGTGATTCGGTTAAACAAACTCAGTCAATGACTTTTGACAGGATCTAACCTTGAATTTGATGTAAATCTGGACCATTTGTGGTTTGATTCTAGAACCCTATTTGTGAACTTGCCATTTCGCCTATTATATATCGTTGTAGCCGAGTCATAAAGGCTTGTTTTTTGGGTATATATATATATATTTCTTAATTCATTTAATCTATTTTCAGCAAAATTATCTGCTAACGGGAATCTCTGTTTATTTTAATTCATGAGCAGTCAGGTTGTAGGGTGGCCCCCTATAAGAGCTTACCGAATGAATAATTTGGTAACCAATAACGGAAAGTCCAAAGAATTTGATTCGGTAAGTGAGAAAAGGAATTGCAGTGGTAAGATGAATCATCAAGTTAGCAGTAACATATGCATTAAGCCGTTTCTTGTGAAAGTGAACATGGATGGCGTTCCAATCGGAAGAAAAGTCGATCTAAATTCTCATAACTGCTACGAGACCCTTGCTCAGGCAGTGGAAAATATGTTCTTTTCAACAACCCCCAAAAATGTCAATGCAGCAGCAAGTGAGTATCCATTGTTCTGTCTTTTAAGGAATTTAAAAGAACAACATTTCTTATGTTCATTTGGTTATGTGTTAGGAATCTTGAATCTGCTCAATGGTTCATCTGGGTTTGCTCTTACTTATGAAGATAAAGAGGGAGATATAATGCTTGTTGGTGATGTCCCCTGGAGGTATTTTTCTAGCAAATCTTTGGCACTCTTTTTTTTTAAGATTGTGGATCCATAATTCTGTTTCGGGGTGATCTTTCGATCGTTATTTTGATGCAGAATGTTCGTAAACTCGGTGAAGAGGCTAAGAATTGTGAGATCTACCAACGCTAATGGAATCATCTGTATCTAGTAGAGATGTGCAGCTCTCAGCTGCCAATTTGATGCATTATCCCACAAGAGATGCACTAGTTGAGTCTCCTATATATATATACATATACATATTATATAGCTTGAAAAATGGTTGCGTTGAGATGAGAATAAATTATTGATGGGACGGACTATCGATTTGCTATTATTTTTATTTTTGTGTCGTTTCTTTTATTTGGTTAAATATGGGGTAAATTTATAAAAGAGCATTGCAGTATTATTAAATGGGGGCTGGCTAAAATGCAGTCGAGTTTATTTAAACTTGATTTCTCAACTGTTAGATCTTGAGAGAGAATCAATCATAATTGAGGAGAGATAAAACTTATTTCTTATATATATATAATCGGATGGCTGAAAAATCAAGTTGAAATAAACTCAAGTTTATTTTAGTCGAACTGTTATTAAATTCGACTCATATCTAATCCCTTTTTCAAATTCAGTTAGTTTTACGATGTGTAATTAGGTGTGTATGATATGGACATAAAACGCTACACGAAATTAATATATATTGAACTATTAGTATATATATATATTTGAAAAGAATTATTGTTTTAGTATTTTTTTCCTATTGGAAAAGAATTATTGCATTTAGTTTTGTTTTTCCGTGAGACGGTCTTAGGAGGCCCCCATGGAGGGTGCATCCGAAGTATATTTTCTCCACACTTAAACTGATCGGGCCATTTCATAAGGGGTAAATGCTGATCATAAATATCTTTTAATTTTCATGTCACTAGCAAGGTTTGAACCGCCAACCTCTAGTTAAAGAATTAAGCTCTAGTTAAAGGATTAAGCGTAGAATTGCTATTCACACAAGACTACCAACCTCTACATGGTTTTTGTTAGTATTTAGCTATTCACAGTCGCAAAATGTCTAATTCATAAATAGAGTTTTTATTAAAAATAGTTTTTTGAATATTATTTAATTAAACCATTATTATACTTACAAATTAAAAATAATGTAGAAATCTTATGTGTCATTTAGAATCCATGTCATACTCAACGAACGGTGATACATCATCGTTTCACAGTCAAATTTTTTTTTTAAAAAAAAGTAATAATAAAAAAGGCTAAATTTTGAATAAATTTATTATGTGACTGTTTTCGTAATTAATTTTTTTAGCTAAATCTGAAACAAACATCTAAATACTTGTTTTTTTTTATATAATTTACCCTTATATATAAGCATCTTGTATGTTCGGCTTTGTTAGTTTTTCACTTTGCTTCAGAAGCAAGTCAATTCTTTCAATAAGTGACTTGCGACGCACTTTTTCCGACAATTACACACTTCAGAGTTCAGTGTACCAAGCAACAATTTCTCAACCAACTATTGGTTATTTATTTGTAGACAATATATATTATTAGAGAAAATTGGAATAAACATTTTGCAGTCTTCTGTTCAAATCTATAGAAAACCCTAATTTATGCCCAAGTACAATGTCTGGATTAGACACAAGAATCCTTTTTCAGAGAAAAATAAGTCAAACGTAAATTGCTCGGAATCAATAACCCACCTTGTTTCAAGAAGAGAAACCGTACAAGAAGAGATCAAGTAGCCCACACCTTATTAGCTTGAATGCAGTCAGTCAAGAACCTTTCTTGGTCCGACGAAATGAATGTCGTCATTCAAATATTACCTAAATCGACCATCTTCCGATTCAAAGGCAATAGAAACCGAGTCTCAAGGATATGCATCCGGAGAGACTCTCTCGCTGACTGTAGACCCAAAGTTCGGGCCTCCCTTCCTATACGAGATAAGAAACTCAACTGGGTAACCCTTTATTTTCCGCGGCGCTATCCCAAGATCATTGAACTTTAAAGCTGCAAAACAAATAACCAACATTTATTCCCAAATCTAACAAAATCTGCATTTTTTACCCTGAAATAGAAGGCTGTATAAAAAACCTAACCATTTTCAGACACAACGGTGTCTACCGTTAGTGCATTGATCTGATCCAAGTTGAAGATTTGAGGAATGGGACTTGGGAATGGTACTTTCTTAAGAAGAAACTCACGCGGAGTCGCCAATGCCTGCAAATACGGTCATTGTTAACACTAAACCAGTAGAGTAACAATATAAATATACATTTATGAATCGAAGGAGTATCAAGGAATTTAATTGATTGTTGTTTTCTGTATTTTATACAAACCTTGGCAATGGGAAAGGGAACCTTGACATAACGAGGCCATTCACGGATCATATCATACATAAGCTCGGCCTGGAAAATGTTTTTGAGTTTTAGTCGCACCAAATCATCATTTCAGTTCAAGAAAAGGTTTGGGACAATAAAGGGGAATTTTTTACCAAATCATGGGTAGTCATGATGTCTGGTCCACCAAGCTCGTATGTTTTTCCCATGCTACTGCCATCATCTTTCAAGGCAGCAATAACCGCACCAGCAACATCAACAACATACACAGGTTGGATTCTACAAAGAAATCGACAGATATTTTGATTAAATTAATAGTCGTATCAACCACACTGAACTTTTAAACTCAAGAAGCTGAAGTATACAACACCTACTTGGTTGTTCCATCTCCGAACAGTGGAAGAAATCCCCACTTCTTTACAAAGTGAGCCCAGTTGTTCAGAATCCTATCCTCAGTACCGATTAAGGTAGCGGGTCTCAACACTGTTGCCTGAGAAAGTATTTTTGTAACTCAGAGACAGCAAGAAAGTAAAAACCTGAATGGTAATAAAATTCTTGCCCAACAACGCAGACAATTATAATTAAAAACTGCAAAAATTGGCTCCAAAAATGGACAAAGGATCGCATTAGACTGATAAATAAGGACTGCTTCCAAATTGGCCACAAGACACTCCAACTGAATTGTAGAGGCTAGATTAAGTGTGCTTCTTTCTAACACTATCAAGCTATCACGAAATTTGGCTCCAAAATGGCCAAAGGATGGGGTTAGATTGATCTATAAGAACTGTTTCTATTGGCCATAAAGCAATTCCACTGGATGAAAGAGACTGGAATTAAGTGTGCTTCTAACACTATCAAGTTTTAATAAGCAATTCTGAGGTTGCCATTACTTAAATTTTTTGCTATTTTCTTAATCCATTTTGAACAGACCTGTCCCATTTAGTAATTTTGTAATGTGTTTTGTGCTCTATTTTCCGATGCTTGGTCTTACAGGAACTTCTATTACTATCAGGGGATAGATATTGTTTCACCTCAGGCATTTCTCTCAAAACCGATTCTTCACCAGCAGCTTTGGTTCTGAGCATTCTTGATGGGGAGGAAGCCGACGCACCCAAGGCAGAAACTTGAATGAACCTCATAATACCACCATGCTCTTTTGCAATCTAGACAAATTAAGATAATAAAATAAAATACAAGTCAACTGAAGGAGGTTTCAAATTTAGTCTATTTTATGAACTATGTAATAAAATTATAAACACCAAATAGAACTTCCTAAAGAGACAAATACGAAGAGATTAGCAAGCAATAATCTAGTTTAACAGTCTTAAAATTTTATGTGCGGCAGTCACCAAGACTTCAAATAACATAACAGATGCATAATAACTTGTCAAATGTCAATCTATATGTTACTGGATTAGCTGTGCTAAATCCCTGAAGGTACTCTAAGTCTTTTATATGAGCTTCAGGAAGTAGGCATCGTCTACAACGGTAATGTTACAGACTATGTCAATCTTTACTATGGTGAAATTTCATTGGATTGATAAACTGTATGCTTAAGAAGCAGTTCTCTGTAGGTCAAATCTTGGTTGAATTTTCACGCTTTGTCAAATGTCACCTCAAATGCTAGTGGATATTATAGCTTACCGTTGCAAGTTGTTCTGACATTGAATGGTTTACTTCCTCAAAGCTGTAATTTCTCGTTTCATATTCCTTTCCTGTCATTGTTTTATATAATCAAGTTAGAGACATCTACATAATCCAGTGTCCAAGAAACATGATATAGAAGAACACAAAGTTACCAATCAGATTGATCACAACATTAGCTTTTGCCATGACTGCCTTCACGGAACTTTCATCTCTTGGATTGTATTGCATTGGCACAATCTAAAGAGACCATATAAATGCAAATAAATATTAACTAATGGAAGATGAACTAAGAAAAGATTGTAAAGCAGAAACTACAATCATTTCAAGTAGAAAAAAGAAAAAGAAACAGTAGCTAATTTGATTCACCTGCCCTAAGTCGCCCATCAATTTGAGGTGACGCTGAGAATCCTCAGAGCCTCGGAATGGCACAAGAACTTGTGATCCCATTTTCGCTGAAAAGATTTTATTAATAAGTTAAACAAAAACATGGAAGTAACACTTCAAGGAGAAGACCTGTAAAGAACTCAATTCAGTCTCTACTTCTCTAATATACCTATAAAATTAGCATTCGAACTTCCAACAATGAATCAAAACAAATAACAGATGACACAAATAAAAGAGGTCATAAATTATGCTTAGTTGCTTACCAAGTTGTTGCACGACATATCGACCAAGAAAGCCAGTAGCTCCAAACACTGTGGCAACGATCCCACTGCAAAATCCGATAATTAATAAGAAATTATTTGTAACAACAAGCACACTTAGTATTTACAAAAAGAGAAACCCATTTGAACATCATCACTGATCTATCTGATGAGTAACTGATGAGTACATCCACATGAAAATGAAATTAGTCATTACGAACTAATTAATTCAACACGTCAGCGAATATTAGCTCAATTTCGCTTCTGTGGTGCTTAAACATCGTCGCAACACTCTAAAACGTTTAGGCTACAAACAGGAAGGATTTTCCATAGTCTAAGAATGACGATGTCAAATTGATAAAGATTGAAATGATAACAGCAACACTAAATGCATCAATTTTCTAAGCGTAGCAACCGGTCATTTCGGAAACCAACCCTCCTAGGCATACCTCACAGAAGACCTTCCACCAGTTCCCTTACGAACGAGGTGCCCGACACCCTTGGTGGCCAGGGTAGATCCAAAGCGCGGACTATCAGCTCCATAATCTTCATAGAGAACCCCCAGATTTCAAGATTAAATCAAAAATCAAACCCAGATCATAATATGGTGAGCTGAAACACGAAAGGAAATTGAAGAAAAAATACATTGATTGGCGAGAGGATAGACGTATCGAAGAGATTCCGCCGACGATTGTTGGCTGAGACGCCGCGATAGGGCCTGCATCGTACCTCGGCTCAGTTGCACTTGACTCGAGAAAAGAGAGAGAGAACAGAAAGTCCGAGCAGAAAGAAATGCACAACAATGGTAGAGGGAGGAGACGGAAGGAGCGACAGATTTGGGCCAGATTTTTGGATCGTCGTCGGTCTTTAGTTGATGAATCTGCTTGGAGCCCAAATCCTTCGGCTCAACAAGGTTGGTCCACTACATACACATTAACATGTTGTTTGCTTAATATTGTTATATATATTATCTAAAAAAATCTGTTTATTTAAATTTGATAATAATACGCTTCGAAATTATCAATTTTAAGTTTTTGAAATTATGTTAGAGTTTTTTATCATAAAAACAAAAAAAAATATTCTCATTTTGAGAGTTTATAGTCCTAAAAAGTATAATTATTCACAATTTCTTTTTATTTTATATTTATAATTAACCACGTGATTAATCATCTTTCCCCCTTCATATATGGATATGGTTTCGGCCGTGTTCACTGTTCAGCCACTTTGAACTACTTCTCATTCAAGAGAAGTTGAGTTTTTCTTCGGCATCCCTAAAATGCACTAAGCCCCAGATGATCCGCGTTTAAGAATGCATAGATAGCTTGATCTTTGACGTTTACTACCTTTAAGAAACTTCAACCAAACTTCGATCCCTCAAGCGGTTTATCTTGTTTGTTAATTAAAGTAATTTTATCGTATTTGATACCCTTTTTGGTATTGCTTGTCGCGCAGGGCCAATGCTAACTAGATCTTCTTTGAAAGAGTATTTGTTCTTCATAGTTTTAATCGTTCTGCTGAATCATTTTCGGTGTTCCTCACCAAATTTCTATCATTTGTCTAGGGTCTTTAATGTTGTTAAGTTGATCTTATCATTAACATTGATAAGGTTAATTGTTTGTTTATGTCATTTGTTTTTTTTTTTTTATAGATTTCTCAATTACAATAGCAGCTACATTGTATGCGTGGACACTTAAATTTATCCAAAAAATCAGTTGTAGTTGTGTTTTTCAATTGTTTTACAATCGTTGTAGTTTTTAATAATATCAATTTTTCTATATAAAGAAAATAAATTATGCCAAAGAAAAGGTGAACGGAAGGATCAAATCATATTAAATTTGAGTCGGATAATGAAATTGACTAGTTTGGATTGGTAGCCATATCAAGGATTACGATCTCTTCATAATCACGCCTCATATCATATTTCAGTATTGTGATTTTGAAACGTATACTTAATGTAATTAATTTTGTGATTTTTTTTTAATGTTTGAACTAATGAACCATAAAATAAAAATATTAAATATAAAGAACATATATTAAGAATCTTAATTTAAGATCATAACAATAAAACACAATCTGAGGTATAAAGAGTGCGGTAAATTTCACCGCTCTGAATGCCTCGGGCCACAATTAACTCGGAGTTCTTATTATTCACTGGTGTCACCACTATTCTCACTCAATTACAAACAAATAATATTAATTCAAATAATCAGCAAATAAGTCTCTGCGGGTTTATTGATTAAACTCCAAGTTTAGGGTACGTTACGCTGCCTTGCTCCGCAAGAAACTGTCCAAAGCTTGCTTCCTAAGGTGCTGATCGGCCTGGGGCCATGGCGCACCATTAGCCTCCACATGATCTTGTTTAGCATTGACATTCATAACCACACATTTCATTGATTCCTCAGCAACACATACACAAGCTTCATCTTGTATTACCTTCCATGCTTCATTCACATGTCTCTCTTCTGTCAAAACACCTCCAACTGCGAATCGCAACACAAACGTATCCGACAAAACCTGCAATCAAAATAACCAGAATCCGGGCAAAAATTGAAACACTGCCGGTCGAAAACGCAGAAAAGAATTAACTAAATCCGTAAAATTTGGGCTAAGTATATCTTTTCATATACATACAGTGTGAGAGATGAAGATTTTTCCGGTCAGGTTTACTGCGTCAAGTAGTTTGTGGTTAAGCTTGTTTGCGCAATCACGGTCACCTTTAGGCAGCACGAGCCGAAAACAAACTAATGCGAAATTCCGAGGAGTGACCACCTGTTTTTTGGTACATAAATCAACAATGTGATCATCCAATTGAATAAAAATTAAAGGTTAAGCAACCTAATCAGTCATAAGTTTACACCATGTTACTTTTAACTGTTCCAGGTTTAAATTGTTGTTAATAAGTGTATCAGGTTTCGTTTTAGTTACTTTTTTATTTTCCGTCATTTTTTATGTTAAAGCTGATAGATTTTGGTCCAGTGACTATATAAAAATTAACACCAAGAGCATTTAAAGAAGAAAAAAAAATAGCGCTTATGCTTTCCTTTAACTTTTGTCAATAAGATGTATATATTATATACAGTAAAATTGAAGAATTTATGCAAATTTATGATTCAATTTAACTTAATTGGCACAAATATACATGATTGAAGAAAACGCATACCCAATCCCGTTAAATTCAAGAGAAAAAACAAATGAAAAAATAAAAAATAATGAAAACGAAACCTGAGATACATATTAACAACAATTTAAACCTGGAACACCTATAACTATATGTAACATGGTACAAATCTGAGACTGTAATTAAGTTGTTAACTCTAAAAGGAATAACGTAACATACCTCAAATCTAGAATCTTGACGGACAAGCAATTCGAAATGTTTGGCTAAGTTGATATGGCCACGTAAGAAGTTCTGAAGAGCTTCGGAACCATAAAGCCGTAACACCATCCACAGTTTCAACGATCTACATAAATGCAGTAGAGTAGTAGAGTATGTATTAGCACCAAATTAAACAGCTGTTTTAAAGATGATGATGAGGAAAACCCGACCGGAAACGGCGTGAAAGAGCGATCTGCATATCTTTGTAGTCCACCACCATATTAGCATCAGAGACCTGGAATTGAACAAACATGCATAATATTGGGTGTAAGTGTAACCATGATATGGATTTTTTTGCAAGGTAAAACCAAGCTTTACCTTGTTCTTCAAATATTCGGGATCGGTAGACAGGGATTGAACTAGGGCACTTTTATCCTAAAGAGAATTGAAAAATAGCATCATTTTATAAACTCATTTGAATAGGTCATGCTGCTAATTGATGTACCCGATTTAGAATGTTGATATTCGATTTTCCAAATATTAAAGTTGTAGCTTTTTACCTTTTAAGGCTTTGGCATTAAAATTTGCGCTTAAACTATAAAAAACATGTTGTTTTGCACTTTTCAAAGTATCAGATTTGTTACTTGTGACATATTTTTGTATTGTCGGTTTTAATAGGAAAAAAAACATAAATCAACCAATCTGATAGTTGGGACACTGAATATCAACATTTTAAATATGAGATTTCGATTAGTAACATAACATATATAGTTGGGACTGTTTTTAGGTTCTAAACCCTTGAATTAATGTAAAAGTATGATGATTGTTCATTATTAATGTATATATTTGCATAGATATATATACCTTGACCCAAAGAGGTGAGCATTCCATGTTTGTGAATAAGGACTTGTGTGCATTCATGTTAAATGAATCAGCTTCTTCGACACCATTAAGATGAGGGCGCAATTCAGGACATATACACAGATTTCCAGCATATGCAGCATCAATATGGAACCACAACCCGTACCTCTGCAAAAATAATAAGTCCATTGCAATACATAGTTAAGGAATTTAGCATATACAATTCACAATATGTTACACTATCTAAAGAGATTTACCTTGGCAATTTTTCCTAGAGGCAGTAGAGGGTCTACTGCTGTTGAAGAAGTAGTACCCACCTAGATATTTATCAAGAATTACATTGTTGAAAGAAAAGGCTCAATAATTTATTAGAGAATAGTACTTCTAGCATCAACTTGATGAATCGAGTCATCAATGATTTACAAGTCACATTTCGAATAATTTAGATTTCGAATAATTTAGAGTTTACAATTTGATATAAAAAGTAAGTTCGAATAATTTAGAGTTTACAATTTGATTTAAAAAGTAAAACTCATAAAAAGTCACAGACAGATAGCTGAAGCATATTTTTTTTTTCCATATAATTAAAGTGGCTTTAATTCGGGTACTTACAGTAGCACAAAAGAATAAGGGAATAAGACCCTTGGAGATATCTAATGAGATTGCCTCCTCAAGTATCTCTGGACAAAGCGAATAATTCGTCGAAGCATCTGTCTCTAGCGCCCTAATATTTTCGGGGTATATTCCCGCAATCTACATAAAAGAAAAATAATACATATATTTATGAAATTTAAACATCATGATCAATTTGCGACCAATCTCTATGAAGTACAGTGACAGAGCTATATTAAGAAGATGGCCCTCTCATAATGTGCATTTTTATTTAAAAAAAATGTAATTATTGTCAATTTAATCCTTTAAATATTTGTATTTGTTCTTAATTTTTTTTAAAATTAGTTATTTGTCTCTAATTCAATTTTTGCTCCTCTAAATAATTTTTTTGGCTTCGTCCATAAAGAAATAGTTAGTACCTGACATGCTTTCTTAACAGAGCAATGTGTCTGATCCGACATGTAAATAACAAACTTCTCAAGGGCACCCCTCCCAAACTTGCGTATGAACTTGTCTCGAGCAGAGACCAGCACTACTATTACAGCTTCACAAGCTGTTCCTTGTATGATTCCACCTCCTTTTCCTATATAATCAGTATCACATTAACTACAGACATATATATAATAATAAATAATAAATACTATGTGGCTGACTCGCTGTAAATAATTTATTTATAAAATTATTAGAATATTACAAAATTCAAACTTGACACTGATAATTAATTCAATAGGTTTATGCCATTTGAAATAATTTATTACTATGCATTTAAAGTGTAAAAGTATAAGTTTGCATAATTAAAACTTAACGTGTGAACATATGTTATATTTGTTTAGCCATATGTTTATGCATATAGTATTACTATTTTAAGTATATCAATTACAACAAACCATCAAAATTTATATTAAACAAAATAAATACTTACTAAATATTGTTGTCAATAATTGTACTATTTGATAGTTTTTCTGTATATTGTATGTACAAATATTTGAAACAATTTTCAAATATATAATGAGAGAATATACTTATTATGGTTGAAAGAAACGAATGTGGAAGAAAAACGTTGGGTGAGAACCAATGGGAGACATTGTGTAATTATATAAGAAGGTTAGTTTGTCCCTCACTTTGATAAATAATTGGGTTTGTGAATGTAAAAGTACCATTTGAAAGGAAGTGTTGGGGAAGGTGTAGCAACTTGGCAAGCCAGTCAAGTACTATCCATTCAAGCTCAGTGGCGGCGGGAGAAGAAATCCAACTGAAACCCACCACATTGAGACCAGAGCACAACATTTCCCCTAGAAATCCTGCAATGCTAGCGGTTGCCGGAAAGTAGGCGAAATAATTAGGGCTCTGCCAGTGTGTCACTCCAGGCATGATCTTCATCTCTACATCTGTGTGATTTCATCCCCAAATAAATACATTTCTTTAATCAACTTTCCCAGTTTTTTTATATAAAAGTGTCGAATAATGCTTTCACCCAAAATTTTGAATTTATGAGATAGTTGGTCAATATACACATTTTGTTCTCATAAAGTTATATCAGAGTGCACAAATTCTATTTCTGATCATGACA
Organism: Clarkia xantiana subsp. parviflora; assembly: GCA_036873135.1. Lineage (NCBI taxonomy): Eukaryota > Viridiplantae > Streptophyta > Magnoliopsida > Myrtales > Onagraceae > Clarkia > Clarkia xantiana. Next base: position 23,102,856 of record JAPTYO010000007.1, read on the forward strand.
GTTATTTTAAAAAGAATTTTTATATATAAATAAAAATGATAAACCTCCTCTTAAAAAGGTTGAAGCCCACTAAGTTAAGACTCAGAGTTGGTTAAAGTCGAGGTGACCAGACTGAAACTTAATTAGTTCATAGGTGAACGAGAAAATATTAAAATATAATAATATAAATTTAAAGAGTTCTATTAATTTTTTCACCCAAAAATATTAGAAGGTTAAAACACAATAGTACGGACACACCCTCTTATTCTTCACAGATTTCTATTACCTTATTACGAATTTATTATGAGTAGAAAATGCTTATTAGGGTTTTCACTACTGAAGTCACCTTTAAGAACATCACGAAGTGATTCTGGGCAGCAAGGCGCAGCGTCTGGGAGAAGCTCACGAAGGTAGCCCGGCTGCATGGAATTTGAAATAAAAGGTAGTTATAGAATTGCAACGAATACTATTGGCGACCCTTGGCCAATCCTATTACGTAATGTTCAGGCTTTCCTGCTCACGGTCTGTAATTTTTTTCCGACCAGATTTAGTGAGTAACCAGCGCATGCACTGGTTCTGTATCTGTCAACAGTCCCAACAGCAGACTAGTATAGTCAAAATGCCGACTTGTTAAGCCCAAGGTCCTCATTTAATCAAGTCACTACGAGACGACACCGCTTTTTCGAACCTAGAACTTTGAGCCAAACCACATAGGATTAAGTACTCTTAAATATTAACCACACTAGACCGCCATTGTTGATGGTAACTTCATTTTCCATTGGAAGTTAAAAGTAGATATAGATTATTTTTTTCCACCGGTGGTTCTAGATAGTAAGGTCCATGTTAAGAAGACAACACATATAGCATGTTTACTCCATAGCTCAGCGTGAATTAAACTCCAAGTTTCTTGGTTAAGGGGCAATATATTGAACAATTACACCTTATAGATATGATTCATCATATGAGGCTTCTGAGTTGTAGCAGAAACCACTTTGACTTTGGATTCGAACACGTACCTAGAGTTTTCAGGTTCGAAAACCGGTTTAATCGGTAATTATTTAAGTGTGAAGTAATTATGTTATAAATATTGGTCTCTTGATGGGCTCTTCTAGGACACGCCATAGAAAAGAAAAAAAGATCGCCGCAAGTTTTTCGATTTTTTTTAACATAAGACGGTTAGAAATATCCAACTATATATAGTAAAGTGTACATGATTTAACGATTCATCTCTTAACTAGAGGTCTCGGGATTCAAAACCCGTCGGAGCCCTATTAATAGTATAATACTTATGGTCATTGATGCCCTCTTTTATGGTTAGTAGACATCCGTGGAAAAAAAAAAAAACAATAATTTTGATATGAATATACATACCTGAACTTGGCTGAGGACAGGATATGACTCAACGTTAGAATAATAATCGGCAATAAAATCCACCATTTTATGTGCATTCTCCCTCAATTGCTTTGCATTCATCACCTTCAAATCTGATTCGTTCTCCCTTCACAAAATCATCGTCATCATTCGAGTTAACAATGACAATATATATTTGATCATGTTTCTGCCGGACATACAATATATAATCTAACCGAGATCATGAAATAAGATTAATGATAGAATTACGGAATATCTAAAATGTGAAAAAGAAATTGCACGACTTACATATTGATCTGCAAATGCAATGCAAGTACAAACAGATAATAATATATGTATATATTATCTCTGTACTTAGGAGCTCTTGCAATTAAGGTGTTGCGTGAATTCTATCTAATTCTAATGTGTTGCATGAATTCTAATTGGCCAACACATTTATATACAGGCTCCTACGTAGTTACCCCATAGCTTTTGGAAGACTGAATCAAATAAAGCACGTGCAAAACCTACCTTTCTTATTATGGACTGGCCGATCCTAGCTAAGGTTCGTAAGCTGTGAGCTATGCAACACATAGTATTTAATGCATTATGCATATATAATATATATTATATATGAATTACTTATTAAAATATATATATATATATATATATAAATGGTATACCATTGCTGAACGAATGAACTAGCTAATTATTTCTTTAGAAATTATAAGAAAATTTAAGTTATAATTTTATTAATTCGTAATATTTTAAATTAATATATTAAAAAAATATTCATTATATTGTTGATTAATAACTTGTTATAGTGATGTACGTATGTAAGTTATAAATATATAATTTCATATGTGTCATTCCTAAATTTTGCATCTCTACTTTCACATGAAAAAATATATTTGTAAATCATAGTAATTTATAAAAAATTACGAATCTTAAACTATGCTATTTAATAGTAAATAATATTATGGTAGACCAGAGGAACTATATCTTTTTGTAAAATTTAAAATTATAAAATATTATTTAAAAAGGTGAAAACTAAAGTGATACCTCATTAATTCTGGTGCATTTTGAAGATTAAATTCACTTATTGCACAGAAAAATAAATGTTTACGCGCATGCAAATTCACTAACAAAACAATGGTTCATATCTCGCCTTAAATGTGGATTTTTTTTTCTCCCATGCACAATTGGCCAACATGTTTTTATAATTTTGTAAGATTTTTTTAATGAAATTATTATTATTTATTTATTTCATCCTAATTGTTAATTATTTTTCAACATTTTAATTGTTGAATTAATCCTTTTTTTTATTGATGAGAGTCCCATTATCTCATAAACCTCAATTAAATAATTAAGTTATTATAGATTGATTTCAGAATATAATATCGTATAAGGACAAATTGTAGTTGGCTGTGTTCTTTATATATACAAGATATTATTGATATTGAAAGTTTTTTTTATTTGTATATAATTATTTGTTTAGGAAAAAAGTGTTCATTCGATTTGAAATAGTATTTGAACTGATAATCTTTTTCTGAGTGTATTAAAAAATTATTAGATACCCACTAACATTGGGTTCAGAATACGTCATTATATGTTATATTTTTAACGAATATAAATTAACTAAAAACTTAACGAAGTTGTAACTTTAATTACTTTATTTTATGAAATTACAACTACTGAAGTTGCAACTTGGAGCCCTAACAAAGCCGGAACCAACGGATACCAACATGGAGGCACGAGCTATTTAGGAGGCGTTGAGCTCTTTTTTTTTTTTTTTTAGATTTTTTAGAATAATAAAAAAACAAATATGTCTTGAAGATAATGCATAATCTCCATATATATATATATAAAATTTAAAATACAAGTTTCCTTATTATATTAATTAATAGTGCACTTTTACTCAACGTTGTCAGGATCCCGTTCCGGTTCTTAGAATCTTACGACTTTACGAACCTAGCGAAGTAAAAAGATCCCGATCCTTTGTAGGATTTTAATCTTGTCAGATCTTAGAGGATCATGATCATGATATTAGGATCTTACGATTCTACGACTCTAATTAAATAAAACGATCCTACGATTTTACGATTCAAGTTACATAAAATCATCTCCATAGTAAGGATCAGATCGATAATTAATTTTGGAATAAGCAAATCAATGTCTCTATTATATATTAATAAATTTAGGGTGACAAAATTGAATTTTCTCAACTTTAAAAATAATTTTAAGGCTATTTTAAAATTCCATAGAGGCAACTTTTCATCATAGTTTTTTTCTATATATATATATTTGTTAGAATAGATGAACATACCGAATTAGAGTAATATGTTATAACTAATCATAATCATTTGTTACGTTAAGTGTTATACGATTTAACATATTTTAATATTTGATAAAACTATTCAATATTTTATAACGAATATGATTTTGATATATTTGTACATGCATTAAAGGATTCTTTTGTAGATGCTGTTTATTTATTTGATAAATAGTAAATTTTTATATATTTATGTATATAGTATTACATATCATAAAAAATTATTTATAAATCATATGTTAATTTATAAGTCTTATAGAATTTTACGATCCACAATCCGATCTACGAACCACTTTATTCTACATTAAAACGATCCGATCTACGAACCACCTTATTCTACATTAAAACGATGTGATAACCTTGCTTTGTACTTACGAGAAAGGCGGTAGACAAGATAAACCGGATGGCCCCGCAAATCACCACCTACTTCAATTCAATCACCCAATTAAATAGGACCGATTGCCATAAATAAATTAACCAAAACATTCCGTACAACTAATATACTTTGTCCAATATAATACAAGATAAACTACTTAGCTCTCATAATCTATATATAATATAATTCTAATAGGTTACATAGAATTTTGACAAGTAACAAAATGAGTATGTTACATGTCAATATAATGTTATTCTATTGGTCCATGTCAACTTAAGTATCTCTCCGATGACGTGTCGATTCCATGTAGACTAATATAAGCACTTAGATTTCCTCCGAGCTTCCTAATTGCATGTTGAAAGCCGTTACATTATTTTGTCCGTTTTTTGTTGTAAATTAATGGCAATCTACTATAAATAAATACTAAAATTATTGATACTTTTTTTTGCCAATAAAAATTGAGTTTTTGCTAATTTTTTTAATAATTTTATTTTAATATTAGAACTATCGAGTTTGATATTAAATTTGGTTTTGGGTAAATAATAGTATATGTATATTTTAATATCGAATATAATAACATATTAAGATGATATTTATTTCTTTATTTCATATTTTATTTCTCATTACTACCAAATTTGTACACTTTTTTTTTCTGGTTTATGTAAATAAAAAATATAGCATATATTTTATTTATCACGTGTAATATAATTAATTATTATAGTAGCGTAAAGAAGATTACTTAGGCTTTACATTTATTAATCATTTATCAATTCGAATATATGAATGCAAAATTAAATATATTAGTAAAATTATATAAGAAATATTATAAATAATTTCATAGTAATTAAACTAAATTAGATATTATTATAAAAAATGATGATCGATTTGATTATACATATATGTGTTAAAAAATTTCGCCACAAAATATATGTTAACAGAAGAATAATTATGCATACTTGATTATTATACTATAGCCTAAAATTAAATTTTCTGTATATTAATTGTTATGTTTTATTTAATTTTATCAAATTTGTTATAAAAAAAATTAACTGTATAAGCACAAACAATACATCATTATAATAAAGTTGTAGGTTACAAAAAAAAAAAGTATATAAATTAATTTATTTGTAATATATACATGAAATTAGTGTTAATTGTTAAACTAAACAGATAAAGAAAAAACAAAATTATTTTTAAGATTGAATGAGGGGTTTTTTATTTATAAATATACTTTGGGGAACTTAACTTTGACTAAAAAACCATAACAACATTTGAAAATAAAATATATTCAAAAATGTAAAAATAAAAAAATATTACAAAATCTAACACAAAACTACAGACGAACTAGCGTATGGAATTAATTTCTATTCACACTGCCATATGCTGTAATTATTAAAAAAAAAGGGAGAAAATCAGAGATATAATATAAACCTACAAGATTACATAGCAATAAGATTATTGATTTTTCCTTCTTTTATTGTGTATAATATAACATATTTTTTGTGATTGTAAAGATTTTTTCTTTTAAATATTGTGATTATGAAAATCAAATACACAAATATCAAGATTTAAAAACTAATTACCAAAATAACAATGTCACGAATTAATTATAATGATTATTCATTTCAATAATTTTTATTTTGCACATAAAAAATACTTATTTAAGATCGTAGACAATTTATTTTCTTTTGAAATATATATATAAGATATATTTGAATTTAGTTTCTTATTTTCCTAATTAATTTTAAGAAGTACTAATTTAGTTAAAATTATATATTTTATATGGTTTATTTAAATATTATATTTATAACAAAATAGTAGAATAATTAGGGAAAAAAAGAGAATGAGGCCGTCCAATATAAGAGAGGGAGTCCAATATAAGAGAGGGAGGAAGATATCTTTTAATAGTCATGTCTCACTTGCGATTGACTGTTAAAAAAAACTTCCTCCCTCTCTCAGATACATGGATATTGGACGACCTCATTCTCTTATTTATATATATATTTCAAAAGAAAATGAATTGTCTACAATTTTAAATAAGTATTTTTTAAGTAAAAAAAATGATTGAAATGAAAAATCATTATAATTAATTCGTGAAATTTTTATTTTGGTAATTAGTTTTTAAATCTTGACATTTGTGTATTTGGTTTTCAATTTTCATAATCACATTATTTAAAAGAAAAAATCTTTAAAATCATAAAAAAAAAAAGTTATATTAGAGCATCCACAATGGTATTACATATTTTGTTTTCCTTAAAGGTGTCACGTAGGCTTTTTATGTTTGTTTTAAGGAATACATAAATTTATGTAATGCTTAAATAATAGTAGGTCTACAATGGTTTTACTTAACCATCTTACGCAAATATATTTTTTTATTAAATTTTAACAACTAATTTAAAAAGTAGTTATAATTAAAGTTTCAATTGTGTCGTTACAATCGGCTAAATTTTTTTTTTGTCGTTACAATTAAGTTTTTGTCTAATTTTACAACGAGATTTGTGTTATTTGTCATTATTTATATATAACTAAGATATAACTAAAATATCTGCTATATATTTATTATGAGTCCTATTTTTAAGGGCTGATGGACATACGCGTGATTCGGGCTCGGTTTTAATTACTTGAACTTCATGCACGCACGAGACCCGTCCGAAACCCAATTTCAAGCTAACCGGGGGAAACCGGGCAAGTTTCGAACTTGCCCGACATCCCCGGGGGGCTTACCCGGAAAATTCCGGGTAAGTCTAGCTTACCCGGAATTTCCGGGTAAGCTGGGCTTACCCGGAAAATTCCGGGTAAGCTAAGCTTACCCGGAATTCCGGGTAAGCTTGGCTTACCCGGAATTTCCGAGTAAGCCTAAGCTTACCCGGAATTCCGGGTAGGCCTAGGCTTACCCGGAATTCCGGGCAAGCTCCACACCCGGGGGGTGTCGCGCACACCCCCCATTTTACCTCGGACGTATACGGAGACCCGATTTTTAACTAACTCCTATGTGTCCGAGACCTATGTTTCAGAGGCGCGCGCGTCCCGTTCATGACAGCCGCCTGAGACGCGCGTCAGAGCCCCTTTTCCCAAAGCTTACCCCTGCATCCCGGTTCACATTTCCACATTGAACCGGGTCAAAACCGGTTTACGGTCCAAGGTTGCCTATAAATAGCCACCTTGGGGGTAAACATTTTCAATTCATTCCAAAATCACTTTGGGCAAGATTGGGAAAAAGCTCTGACCTCTCTCTAGAAAACCCTCTCTTTCTCTCTCTAAGTCGACTAATGTTGATCGTCGGAGTGAGCACACCAAGCACCCCCCCCCCCCCTCTTCACGGGGACTGCTTGGTAACGCTCCTTTGCAGGTCCGGACAGACGACCTCTCTGAGAGCCCGAAGGACTTGCCCTCATTTGGAAGACGAAGTTAAGGCCCGCGCACGACATCAGAAGGCGGACTTGGCTCGCATCTAACCCGAAGATCTCGACAAGTTATCCAGCGGACAGCCCGCGATAACTTGGTCGAAACACTTGGCGCCGTCTGTGGGAAACGCAACAGAAAGCCTGCGTTACTCAAACGAACAAGCAAGATGGAAAACACATACACCATACACGGAGGCTTCAGTGCAGGGGACGAAACCTCTTACGCAAGGGGCATACAAACATGAGACCCCACGCAACGAGCAGCCACCGCCGATTAAGACAGAGAAAAGAGGACCAGGACGTCCAAGGAAAACTCCGACCCCGGAGTCAAGCATGAGACCTCCTCCGCAGAGAGCTCAGAGAGACCCCCCGCAGAGCCAAAGCGAGGCCTCAGTTGCCTCGTCTACGCCTACAAGAAGCGTACACTCTCGGAGTAACGCGCAAGGGGTCATACAGCAAACCCACGCTCCTCCGGGCTCCGCCCATCAAACCTTCAACACGCAGGAGCAATCGTACGGAATGCCAAATGCTGGGGCATACAATCAGACACCAGAAATGATGGCGGCACTCGAACAGCTGCTTCGTCTGAAAGAGGCCCTGCGCAACCAAGAATACGGGGCGCCACTGCCCCCTCCCGCGCAACAAGCAAATATGCCTCCGCCACCAACGCAGGCGCCTCCAATGAATGCACTTCAGCAGAGAGGCCCTACAATCTAAAAAACCCCGACCTTTCACGGGAATGCACAGCAAAGCAGGCAGTTCCCCCAACAAGGGACAAGACAGGAGCTCTCGCGCTCCTAAACACCCTACCAAGCAGGGCCATTCAATGAAGGAACCTGGAGACAGCCGTCTCAGACATTCCAGGGATATCAAGTTCACTCCTTGCATAGGAAAAATCATTATATAATGGCAAGCCGGGGCTTACCCGGAAATTCCGGTCCAAAACCAGGAACAAGCCACATACGTCACCAACAAAGGCCCTAGCTCAATACGCAGAAAGGGCAAAAAACAAGAAAAACCATCAAAAAGATATCAAAACAAGACTAAGCAAAGCTCATGCCTGTATTCAAAACAGAGGGAGCGCGACGCATGTAAGGAGTTGAAATACCTTCATCAAGGATGTGAACGTACTAATCTATTCACATCCTTGCAAAAGTCGGGGAATAAGCGGATCATTGGGAATCCTCCCTCGCAAACAAATGCAAGTGTCGGACGTACTAATCTATCCACACTTCGCCATCATACAAGGATGTGAACGTACTAATCTATTCACATCCTTGCAAAAAGTCGGGGGATAAGCGGATCATTGGGAATCCTCCCTCGCGAACAAATGCAAGTGTCGGACGTACTAATCTATCCACACTTCGCCATCATACAAGGATGTGAACGTACTAATCTATTCACATCCTTGCAAAAGGTCGGGGGACAAGAGGATCATTAGGAATCCTCCCTCGCAAACAAATGCAAGTGTCGGACGTACTAATCTATCCACACTTCGCCGCAGTACAAGGATGTGGACGTACTAATCTATTCACATCCTTGCAAAAGTCGGGGGACAAGCGGTTCCGTAAGAATCCTCCCTCGCAAACAAATGCAGGTGTCGGACGTACTAATCTATCCACACTTCGCAAACAAACAACTACATCAAGTATGTGAACATACTAATCCATTTACATTCTTGTAAAGGAAGACAAGCAGTTCAACATGAATCATCCTCCTTACAAAGCCACAGACGACGGTAATACCAACTCATCCACAACCGTCACCAACAGAGATGCAGTTTCCTAAGGAAAACCATCGGATCAAGAAAATCAACCATTCAATAGAGCAACACTCTTACAAAAAGAGAACAAGTCATTGAGACAACGATAAAGGAAGATGCAAAATAATACTTAGTATTATATCTTTCTAACATTTCATGACAGGCATATCTATATATAATATAGCAGGACTCAAAAGTAAAGACATCCAGCCAGCTTAAAAGTCGAGCCCAAGATGCAACCCGTCAAAATCTTACCCATGCAAGGGGAGCAACCATATGTACACATGGAAAAACAAAGAAAGATCAACCTGACCCAACGTCAGGAGCACCAGAACCAAAGACATCAGCCATAAAAACATCTTGCGCTGGGCCTTTGAAAGCACCCCGGCGATCATCACCAACAGGGACGGACGCCTGTCCCGTCAAACCACTCGTTCCACCACTCGCTCGGATCCCTGCAATAGCCCCGAGGGCATAGCCAGTATATGGCCCAGTACTCTGAAAAGGAAAATCGGGGGCAAGAGAGTATATCCTCCTGAAGCAATCCACAGAGAAAGACTCCATGTGATCATCACATGCCTTCTCAAGAAATTTGGAGTAATCAGCTGTAGTAGGAAACTCAACCATCCCAAGCTGATCACCCAGGACAACATGAGACTCCTTAGTCTCCTTCAGCACCACAGCATGTGCCGCCTCGTCAACCTTCTCCTGGCGCAATAAGGTAAACAGCTCCGCCTCCAGCTGAGACGCGCAATCCTGACTTCCCTTGAGATCAGCGGAAGCCTTGGAAGAAGCATCTGAATATGCGCGCGCCTTCTCCAACAACAACACAAGCGCGTCACACACAAAGAAACCAGACAAACATGATAGATCCAACATAAAAAGAAAACAACGTACAGGAGCAAAACCGCGCGAGCGACTCCTTAACACACTTCAAAGCAGCCTCAGGGTCACGGAGGCACTTCTTGCGGTCAGCCGGCGGAACAGACCGCTGAACCACACGCACACCGACAGCAGGTGTGCTCAAGGAAACATCCTTGGAAAAGCAAATAGCAGACTGAGAGTAGGGAGTCCACTCATTCCCGGACACATCCCAATCAAGCCGACACATCAGATCAGACTTGCGAAGAGCTGGAGGAATAGAAACAACTACACATCAAAAGCAAACACATTAGGAGAAGGCAAAACTATACCAATACAACTAGAAGTCAACCACAGTCACCTGCCAAGGAAGGCACCTCCGCTGAACGGCCGTTCCCCGACCAGGGGGCAGGCATGGTCGAATCCGCATACATTGGCCCCTTCCCTTTGTCGCAGGAAGGAGCAAGAGGCATGCCGGCAGACGTCGACCCCTTAGGATCGCTCGGGGAACGGACGTCAGCATCATTCTCTCGGACAGGTACAACTCCCCCCGCCGTAGGGAGTACCAAGCCGGCAAAGACAACCACAAAAAGACCATTAGCATGTTAGCATGGGAAAAGTCTCAACCTTTAAAGGCACAAGTCCCATACCCGGGCTGTCAGGAGGAGTGTCGCCGAGGCCGGGAACAGTCTGAGGAAATCCGCCTGCGACTCCGCCCTGTACACTTGGCGTCATTTCCGGGAAACACAACGACAAGTCATGGCGTACCACTGTTATTCTAAGATCGTCAGTTTACAAGATTTGGGAGAGTCGTGTGAAGCACGTACACCTCCTACCAAACACGCACATCTGCGAAGCGCGTACACCTCCTACCAAACGCGCGTGCATCGACGCTCTAAGAGGAGGAGTAACACCTCTCGCTCAGAAACTAAGTATAGTAGCAGCGGACACTAGGTGCAGCACTGCGCACACAGCATCGCGAGCCACACACATCAACCACATTCATCACAGTCCTTTACAAGGACATCCAACCCAACGGACCAACTGTCCGCATACAAACAGCTATGGATCCTCCCGCTCGGGAGTCAAAAATCCTTACGCTCATCAAAGGCCTAGGCCACCTACTAATCAAATTTTCATACATTCGTGCAATGTGACACAGGTATTCGAGCGCTCTACAAAGCGACAAGTTCAAGAGCTAAAGAAATCATAGACATACAAAATTGGTTATAATTACCAAAATGCCATCCGACCACCTTTCGATCAAATTTTATCCTCAAAATGGCTCAAGGCTCCGGGGGCACATACAAGCGGTTCCTTACGAATCCTCCCTCGCAAACCAGGTAGCGGTCGCTAGACACACTCTACCTTGGGGAAAATAAAGTGGCGGTCGCTAGACACACTCTACCTTGAGGAAAACCAAGTAGCGGTCGCTAGACACACTCTACCTTGGGGAAAATAAAGTAGCGGTCGCAGAACGCACTCTACCTTGAAAACGCCAGGTAGCGGCAACAACATGGATAGGCAGTCGCCTCGCCGACCTTTGACCAACGCCATGAAAGGACACGTCGCCTCGCCGACCTCTGGCTTTCTCCCTACCTCGGAAACATCAAGTAGCAGTCATGGAATGCACCCAACTTCGGAACAACCAGGTAGCAGTCGTGGAATGCACCCAACTTTGGAAAAACCAAGTAGCAGTCATGGAGCACACCCTACTTCGGGAGATCCCAGTAACCATCAACATGGGAGACAACTACATATCTACGAGACTCGTTAGTCTCCACTTATCACATAGCGAACACCCTACGAGGGGGGCAACTCCCTGTTCATATCAACCACCATGACGACACCTACTATACGTCGACATCAAGCCTATAGTAACAACATGCATGGCAACAGACAAGGAAAAAATTCTAAGTGTTGGAACAAGCGCACACATACAAGCGCACGCATACTCAGCTAGCACGCATATGGATGGTAGCATGGTCATGAAAGAAAGAGCCAATCAAGGAACATTTGCTAAAGTGTTCCACCATGTTAGCAGTCGACATATGACGAGGTGTCGACTATCAAGGAATATTTTCTAAGTGTTCCACCATCTCAGCACTCGACATGTGACGAGGTGTCGACTATCAAGGAACATTTGCTAAGTGTTCCACCATGTTAGCAGTCGACATATGATGAGGTGTCGACTATCAAGGAATATTTCCTAAGTGTTCCACCATGTCTGCAGTCGACATGTGACGAGGTGCCGACTGTCAGTGAATTTTTCTAAGTGTCCCACCATGTCAGCAGTCGACATATGACGAAATGTCAACCATCAAGAAATACTTTCTAAGTATTTTCCTATGACGACAATCAATGGCAGTCGACAAAGATCAAACAACGACAACCATGGTGACGAGTCATTAGGCTGGCGCTGTCACGTCACTACAAGCACCTCCACTCTGGGGGCAATACTATATCAACAAGGGTCTCGACTCTCGACACATACGCTGCGAACATACTCCGTTCGTCAACGACGCGGCGGATGCATCACACCTCGCAGGCTTAAGACCCGCGCGTCCGGGATACACGCTCCCTCATAAGTGTGTAGGTAACCCTTTACCTATCTCTACTTTCTTCTAAGTCTTTTAGTACGTGACTATGCATCTTTTACACATACGTCATACACACGTCATCGTCATGCATTGCACACATCCATGATTTACATCCATGACCTTTCATATCATGTCCGTTGCATGTGATTTTCCAAACCTGACATCATTTCATTTACCCAAAACCGTCGTCTCGCCGTTAAGACGGCTGTCTCGGACGACGGGCTCCCGGAAACTACCGTATTGCATGAAAAACATTTTATCAAGACTTGCATGATTTATTATCACTTTGATGCATTTAGTCGTGGCATGAACTTTCCATATTGCTTGGATCATCGCATAAACCCGAAAAATTTCACGTGTGCTCACGCCTCATTTTTTCCAAAACCACATTTATCATATTACTTGTAGTCTGTTATGCTACTAACCCGTCACGCAGTTATCAACCGTGATCATCTCGAAAATTAAGGCAAGAAGCTCGTCTGAGCCGCACGTATCCACCCTTGGTAGGTCAAAACTCAAGGTGAGCGGACGGCCCAAATCACGCGTATACCCTATCTTATAATAGAGTTAAACAAAGGTCAAGCCGTTGTTTAACTCGGGGGCAAGTGATGGACATACGCGTGATTCGGGCTCGGTTTTAATTACTTGAACTTCATGCACGCACGAGACCCGTCCGAAACCCAATTTCAAGCTAACCGGGGGAAACCGGGCAAGTTTCGAACTTGCCCGACATCCCCGGGGGGCTTACCCGGAAAATTCCGGGTAAGTCTAGCTTACCCGGAATTTCCGGGTAAGTCTAGCTTACCCGGAATTTCCGGGTAAGCTGGGCTTACCCGGAAAATTCCGGGTAAGCTAAGCTTACCCGGAATTTCCGGGTAAGCTTAGCTTACCCGGAATTCCGGGTAAGCTTGGCTTACCCGGAATTTCCGAGTAAGCCTAAGCTTACCCGGAATTCCGGGTAGGCCTAGGCTTACCCGGAATTCCGGGCAAGCTCCACACCCGGGGGGTGTCGCGCACACCCCCCATTTTACCTCGGACGTATACGGAGACCCGATTTTTAACTAACTCCTATGTGTCCGAGACCTATGTTTCAGAGGCGCGCGCGTCCCGTTCATGACAGCCGCCTGAGACGCGCGTCAGAGCCCCTTTTCCCAAAGCTTACCCCTGCATCCCGGTTCACATTTCCACATTGAACCGGGTCAAAACCGGTTTACGGTCCAAGGTTGCCTATAAATAGCCACCTTGGGGGTAAACATTTTCAATTCATTCCAAAATCACTTTGGGCAAGATTGGGAAAAAGCTCTGACCTCTCTCTAGAAAACCCTCTCTTTCTCTCTCTAAGTCGACTAATGTTGATCGTCGGAGTGAGCACACCAAGCACCCCCCCCCCTCTTCACGGGGACTGCTTGGTAACGCTCCTTTGCAGGTCCGGACAGACGACCTCTCTGAGAGCCCGAAGGACTTGCCCTCATTTGGAAGACGAAGTTAAGGCCCGCGCACGACATCAGAAGGCGGACTTGGCTCGCATCTAACCCGAAGATCTCGACAAGTTATCCAGCGGACAGCCCGCGATAACTTGGTCGAAACAAGGGCTACTATGTAAAACCACTGTAGAGATAAGACATAAATTTATGTGTGCTTTATACACAATTCTTTTTAAATTTTCAACAGTTTTAATTAATTATTATGATTCTTACATTACATTTTTTTTTGCCAAGATTATTACATTACATTTCAATAATTATAATTTTCCAAAAAAAAAAAAAAAACTGAAAAAGGAATTTGGGCCCAATTGTGGGACCCAAAAGCATATGACAGTGTGCATAGGAATTAATTCCATACGCAGGTTCGTTTGTAGTTTTGTGTTAGATTTTGTAATATTTTTTTTTATTTTGACATTTTTGAATATATTTTATTTTCAAATGTTGTTATGGTTTTTTAGTCCTTAACTTTCTATTGATATTATATTGATACATTTTTTTCTCACATTTATAAAAATAAATCCAAATTTCTATAATTGGATAAATAAAAATACTTGATAATATTTTTTTTCTTTCATGAGAGTCGTATGCAATATTTGAAAAGTGTCATCGTCATTAATTTTAATTTTTATAATTATAAGTGTTTGTATTGTTATTGTATGTAAACGTAACATTTGCAGGATTATTTTTCATATAATCTAATTTGGATAGATTGTATAGAACTATGACAAGTAATAAAATGACGCACTTACATGTAAAAAGTGAAACATCTTATTGGTCCATGTCTGTCTAATTCTCACCAATGAAGTGACAATGTCATGTGTACACTTATACTAAGATAAAATTGCTCCAAAGCCTGTCATTCAATCTTAAAAAAAATCAATTTATTTTTGGTAAGTTTCATTTAACAATATCAATTAATATTTTTAAAATTAGTACTAATTATTTTGTAAGTTTCAATTAACAATATACTACATTGATTAAGTTATTACGATTAAAATTTTATTTATTACTGTTAAATCAATCAATTTATATACATTTTCTGTTGTGTTACCAACAACATTATTATATTGATGTATTACATATTATTAAAATACATTTTGCAGTGAAAATAAAATAATTAAACATATATAAATCAATATCACACATCTCAAGTCAACAATAGAGATCATATTTTTACAATAAGTCCGAATTTAATATATATATATATTAATATTAACTATAATATTTCTTCAATAATATTACCGACATAATTATTTTTGTATTGATATTCAATTTGATTAAATGATTAAAAGATATAGTAAAATTTGAAAGCGTAAATATTTATGTCTAAACAATCCAATTTAGACTACTAAAATAATCAATCATGTTATACATTTTTTTTTCTATTTATATCTATTTTTATGGAAAAGTTAATTTAATCTACTATTTGTTTCTAAATTTTTCTATTTAAATTATTTTAGTATATTTAAACTACAATAATATAAAAATATCTTTTGAATACCGCGCAAAGCGCGGGCAAAATATCTAGTATCTAATATAATTCTAATGTGTTTAACAATAAGTTGACAAGTAAGTTTTTTACCTCACTTTCTCACTCATATGTGTTAGAATAACTCACTATGATTAGTCCATGTAGATTTCTTGGTGAGTTACATATTTGTTACTATTCTCTATCATCCACTTGGAGCTCTAGATTTAAAAAAATGCTCCTAATTCACTTTCAGTGTCGGTTACACTTACAAATTAATCAAAATTAGTATTGCACCCTATAAAACAAAAGTGTAATTTTTTCACCAAACATATTATTTTAGAAAATTTTACTATAAAAAAGAACAATAGAACAAAAAAATTTATATTATTTGTGAAATTTCTTCACTGAAAGAAATCTGTTACATTTACAAATTAGGTATCGTACCCTAATAATACAAAAGTGTAATTTTTTCACCCAATAGGTTATTTTAGAAAATTGCACTAAAAGAAAGAATAGTAGAACAAAAAACTATATTATTAATGAAATTTCTTCACTGGGAAAAAGAAATAGGAAAAAATATAAATTAGAGATAAATCAATTTTAATATAAGCTAATGCAAACTACATCCATCTTGAAATTTTTCTTTTTGACGACTACTTTTGCGTCCAACACATTTAAATCGACATATGACATGTGCATACCAGCTCTAATATTAGAAGAAAAAAATCGATTACACTTACAAATTAATAAAAAGTATTTCATTATAATAATACAAAAGTTTAATTTTTCACCCAGCGGATTATTTTAGAAATTTATACTGAAACAAATAATAGTAGAACACAAAAACTATATTATTTATGAAATTTATTCACTGGAAAAAAGAATTGGGAAAAATATTATGAACTAGAGATGAATCAATTATATCAATTATATCAGCTAATGTAGACTACTTTATCTCAATTTTTTTTTTCTTTTTGATACATTTGCTTGCATCCAACGCATATAAATCGACATCAGACCTAGACTTGATTATTAGAAAAATATCAGTGAGCATATTATTCTATAATATCCAACTGTGTCATATGGTAATGAAATATTGATAGAATGAAAGAGACATTGAATGCACGACCCAATAATGCAACAAGAAATCAAATGAGAGAGTTTCATATGCTACAATTTGCTCTCTCACCATTAGAAGCACGAAGAGCCTAGAGAAGTAGGGAATAAGAATGCGCAACAGATTGTTTTGAAGAATGAGAAGAGAAACGAGGTTGGTGACAAATGTACTGTAATGCATTCATCTACGACACTATTTTGTTGCATATATATATCAAAATCACCAAATTTAGTAAATATATGTAATTAATCTTAAAAAGAAAACAAAATATATTTTGTCTATTTAAATCATTTTAAGGAAGCTATTTATGAGTAAACTTTATCAGTAATTTCCTTTTATAGTTTCCTAATTTACATACCAACAATTTAAAACGTATTTAATTTTTTTTTTTTTTGTAGCATAACATTTTTGTTAATATTTATGCAGATGACTAACTTTGGTAATTTATTATTTTAAATCGACCTAATATAGTAATTTTGTTTGGCCGGCAACCTAATATAGTAATAAAGTGATTTAAACATATACATAATAATCTTATGAATCAATAATGAAACTTTATAAGAGTTCGAATAAATAATATAGTATTAAATAATTATGGAAATATTATGTGATAATGATAAAAATTCTACCATTTATTTCTTATGTGGGTAACTTGAAAATAAAATTAATACTATAACTAAATATAATGATGGCTAATATCATATTAATTAATGATGAAATAGAACACGTACTTGGTTTATATAAATCAATTTCAATTTAAAATTGTATTTTATTCAATGGCGATGAACCTTAATGATATTAAATATATATTACTAAAGGTAATAATTTTATTGTGGAATTGGAAACTAATTACTCAAAATAAAGTTTTCTATTAATTAATTGTTTTGTAAAAAAAATATTGATTAGTATGGACCAATATGAGACCTAATAAACTATTTGCATGCACTATAAAGACCATTCGAAAATTTTGTTATGCATTTTTTTAAACGAAATTTAAAAATAAATTTTAAATCATTAACACGAGACTATACATTATCAAATATGAGTATAATATTTATCAATATTTGTTTTAAATTTTATAAACATTTTATGTTATTTTTTCTGCATATTATTTAATAATTAAATTTATTTATCTTCTTCTTAATTTAAAACTAACTATTACTTTATGTATCTAATTTTTACCCAAAAACTATGAAACTTTTTTAATTGAATACAACTAACTTAATGATGTGAAATAATCACGTCCAATATGATTCATTTGATAGTTTTATTTTACTTTTCAATAAAATGGGTTTTTTTTTAATTATAATTACTTTTTATATTGACCGTGTATTTGTTAGTTTTTAATTTTTATTAAGTAAATAAGATTTAATTTTCTATATGTTTCATTTTAGACAAATAATAATGCATTTACTTAGTATGATCATTACTTAACTAATCAATTAAATTTAATTAATTAATTCTTATTTAATTACATTTAAAATATAATACTGTGTATAGTTATTCACTTTTCGAAACTCTTAAATGCATACAAATTAATTATTCTTTATTTCCATTTTCAGAAGAATTTAAAATGTTTCATAATTATGCATTTGTATTTGTATTTATTTTCGTAGTCTAATTATTTATTGATGGTTTGGAAAAAAAAATTATAATACTCTCGACGACAATTCAAGATAACGGTGGATTTGAATGATGAATATCATCTCGATGTATCGCCACAACACTACAAATGATAATTCAACATAAAAAATCTTCAATTAAAATAAATGTATGAATTCAAATATTATATATCTAAATGTGTGTAACAGTGATTCATTTACCTTGAATAAAATATTAAATATAATAAAACTCAACACAATAAATTGGAAATATAACATAATGAAAACATACCAACAATTATATAAATAAAATAATCAACCATGCAACACGTGTAACAAAGCTCAATAAAAAAACATCAATAGTGAAAATTAACAACATGAAATAATTTTATAAATAAATAAATAACCGCGCAACGCGCGGGTAGGCCAACTAGTTAGTAATAATTTAGTATAGATCGACCTTCCTACTTTCAGTTATTTTCCATTCATATGAGAATTTTTATTAGTAAATTATTAATTAATAGTTTTTTTTTTATAGAATTTCTTTGTTAAAACATAAAAATGTATCATATATATAATTCAAAGTTAAGAATCTAAAAGTTTCAATCATAAGCAATTTTACTATCAGCTTAGTTGAATCTTTAAAATTTAGACTTTTTAGTTATGTCGCTGGTAACACCTACAAAAGGGAAAGTGTGAGGTTATGACCTCCAACGCTCAAATTAGTATATGGTAATGTAAACAGTAAGAATTGTAATAAATGAATATACATAGATTACTATTTATAGAAGATATTAGCCTCATTTATGACAGTTCATTCCTTACTATGGAGGGTTTTTAAAGTGACGGTGGCGGCTGGTTTTGTGAAAACTAGCGATACGGAAGAACACGGAGGAATACGGCCGAAGGATCATCGGAAATACCAAACATTGCAACAGAGTAACGAGAGAGCAGTCAGGAGGAAATAAAGGGGATCCTTTGAGTTATTTCTTCATCTGTTCTCATCACTCCAATAAATACTAAACCCTAATAGCATAAAAAAAAAAGTTGCACCGCAGCTTTTCAATGTACACAAGTTTGGTCCCTAAATAATTAACAAAGTTACAGATTGGCCAAGCAAGCCCATGGATACAAATGGGCCACGCCAACAACAAATCACACAATTACTTGGGCTGGACCATTGGGCTGACCATCTGAACCGGGCTTCAACACTCCCCCTCAATCTGAACTTTGTCTAAAAACATCAATCATGTTGATTGAGCTTCATTAACAAGCGATTGTGCTGAGCCTTATAAAGTGCCTTAGTGAATAAGTCCGCAGGTTGATTCTCAGTCCTCAAATGCTTTAATTGAATAAACCCTGCAGAAACCTTATCACGCACAAAATGACAATCAACCTCAACATGTTTAGTACCTTCATGAAACACTGGATTATTGCCTATTTGAATTGCAGCCTTATTGTCACAATATAAACTAATTGGTTTTAAAAATGCAAAACCTAACTCAGAAATGATCTCATTCAGCCAAATTAACTCATAAACAGTTTCCCTTATACTACGATACTCAGCCTCAGTAGAGGAACAAGAAACAGTTGGCTGTTTTTTAACCTTCCAAGATACTAAAGAATTACCCAGAAAAATGCAATAACCTGTGACAGATCTTCGAGACTCAACACAACGAGCATAATCATAATCACAGAAAGCAGTGATAGTATTTAGTTTATTGGAAGATAACAGAATGCCCAAACCAGGTTGTTGTTTCAAATATCGTAAAATTCTTAAATCTGCATCATAATGAGATTTTTTTGGGTTTTGCATATACTGAACAGAATAGGCAATATCAGGACGTGTAATTCCCAAATACAACAACTTACCAATCAACATTCTATATCTAGTTGGATCAGAAAGTTTAGAATCATCATTATTCAAATTAAGGGTTTCATCATATCCAACAAAAGTGAATCTTACATTTTGCTCCATAGGAGTGTTGCAAGATTTACAGCCTATCAAACCAACTTCAGAAAACATTTCAAGAACATATTTTCGTTGGCAGAGCACAAGACCTTTGTCAGATCTTGCAACTTCAATGCCAAGAAAATATTTTAAAGTTCATAAATCCTTCATTTTAAATTTTTTTTGCAAAACCTTTTTTAAATCAGAGATCAAAGTAACACTGTTCCCAGAAATGAGCAAATCATCCACATACACTAAAAGGACAACAATTTCATTACCCTTCCTTTTTATAAAAAGAGAGTAATCAAGATGACTTTGGGTATACCCATTACAAGGAAGAGCTTCAGTGAGCTTAATGTTCCATTTTCTTGAAGCCTGTTTCAACCCATAAAGGAATTTGTATAATCTGCACACAAGATTAGATTTAACAACACATAACTCCCCATGATTACCAAATTCAGGAGGCAAATCCATATAAACCTCCTCAAATAAATCACCCTAGAGAAATGCGTTATATACATCCATTTGATATAAATGTCAATTATTCATCGTAGCAAGGGATAAAATAACACGAACGATTCCAATTTTAGCAACAGGTGAAAATGTTTCATCATAATCAATGTCTTATTTTTGTTTAAAACCTTTTGCAACCAGACGAGCTTTATAACGTTCAAAGGAACCATCAGAATTATATTTAACACGAAAAACCCAACGGCATCCTATGGAAGTTCTACCTTGAGGCAAAGAGATCAATGGCCAAGTTTTATTATCCTCTAAAGCAACAATTTCCTCTTTCATAGCCTTTATCCAGTTATCATTTTTGCAGGCTTCAGAAAAAGAATTAGGTTCAGGAATTTTATAAATCATGCTTAAAAACGATTTGTGGTCATTGGAAACTCTATCATAACTCAAGTATGAAGAAATAGGATGTTTGGTAGAGCAATTGGCAGACATATCATAATCATTAGTCCAAACAGGTGGTCTAATTTGTCTAACAGGTCTAATTGATGGTTCAGAGACAACAGGAATATTATCAACTACAGCAGTTGCATCATCAACAGAGTTAAGAACACAATAGGGGCCTGAAGGTTTGCCTATGTTGCCAAAAGGGGTCTGAATTGAAAAATGGTATTATTAAGGACCTGAATTTTCATGTTTGTGTTTTTTCGGGTTTCCGTCCAAATTTTCTGTTAAATGTAACGGAACCATGTGAAATGACAGAATTACCCTTTTGCAATTATTATACAATTTATCAGTTTAATTAATGAAATGTGAAATGTCTAAAATACCCATGCACACTAATTATGCCCTTAAGGCCACCACGGCTCCGGCCACCGCCCGGACCACCACTCCGACTCCGGCGACCGCCACCCCGGCTCCGGCGACCGCCACCCCGGCTCCGGCGACCGCCACCCCGGCTCCGGCGACCGCCACCCCGACTCCGGCGACCGCCAAAAAAGCTCCGATCAGAGCCAAAAAGCTCCAGATCGGGGCCACAGAGAGCTACGATCTGGAGCTTTGTGGCCCTGACCGGAGCCACAGAGCTCCAGATCGAAGCTCTGTGGCTCCGATCGGAGCTTTTTTGGGGTCGCCGGAGTCGGGGTGGTGGTCGCCGGAGCCGTGGTGACTTAAAATGGTATTTTCGTCTTTTTAGGTCAAGCATGTGAGGGGCACACTTTGGTCGGAGGGCATTTTCGGGTTTTCAGTTTATTTTCGGTCACATGCCAAACATGTGACCACTTTCCGTCACTTTTAACAGAAAAAATAGACGGAGATCTCTCATATAAACATAACTCAAAATTCAGGCCCTTAATAATATCATTTTTCAATTCAGACCCCTTTTGGCAACATGGGCAAACATTCAGGCCCCTATTATGTTCTTAACCCACATATATATCATCATCACTACCATCTAAAAGGCTATCACCTGTGGTGTCAGCATTACTGATAGCTGAGTCATCGACAACAGTAGTATCTGAAAGAACACCTGAAGTAGGAGCCTCAGAAATGAGTTCATTTGGTCCAATAGGATATGCAAAATGAACAGCTGAATCATTAGGAGCGAAAACAGGGAGAGTACTATTGCTCGAAAATTTAAAAGGGAAATAATCTTCAAGAAACCTGACATCCCTACAGACGAAGAAAGACTTCGTGGTGAGATTGTACAACCTGTAACCTTTTTGAGTAATGGAATATCCCATCATAACACAAGCAACAGATCTGGTTGAAAATTTATCTGACAAAGGCAGAACTTTAGCGTAGCAAAGACAACCAAATACTCTAATGTGATTAACAGATGGAGGTTTTCCATAAAGTTTTTCAAAAGGAGAAGAACCTTTGAGAACATCAGTAGGTAAAAAGATGATAAGGTAACAAGTTGTGAGAATACACTCACCCCAAAATTTATCTAGAACAAAACTCTGAAATTTTAAAGATCGAGCAAATTCCAATAAGTGTCTATGTTTGCGTTCAACTAAACCATTCTGCTGAGGGGTGTAAGCACAAGAAGTTTCATGAATAGTGCCATGATTCAGAAAAAAAAAAAAAAGCAGAACAGTTGTCATTAATGAACTCACCGCCATTATCAGATCTGACTCGTTTGATTTGTTTAGAAAATAGGGTTTTAACCATCACAAAAAAAGGTTTAAAAATCTCAATAACATCAGATTTTAACGTGAGCAAATAAACCCAAGTAACTCTACTAAAATCATCAACAATAGTCAGAAAAAAAAAAAAAAAAACATTTATTATCATGAGTGGGCTTATGGTAAGGCCCACAAACATCAACATGAATCAGTTCAAAAGCATCAACTGTAACAGAGTTGCTATTAGGAAAGGGCAGTCTGGACTGTTTTGCCATAGGATAAATATTACAATCCGAAATAACTTTATTCTGCAGACTAAGAGATCTAAGATCATAAATCTTGCTCATGATTTTTAGAGGGGGTGACCTAATCGTCTATGTCATAGAATGGTATTTAGATTGGTGGTGGAAGACTGAAGGGCTACAAGGTTGAAATGTTGTTGTTTTAAAAGGTAAAGCCCTGCAGCTTCATGTCCACTCGCCAACACCATTCCATTGCAACGATCCTGCAAAATCACATAGTCGGTATGGAAGGTAACATAGCAAGATAAATCTCTGGTCAACTTAGCAACAGATAGAAGATTGTATTTAAAATCTGACAAAAAAAAGGACATTGTTTAAAATAAGGTCTTTGCCAATTTGAATATTTCCAGTACCAGCAACTTTGGATTTAAAACCATTTGGCATTTGAAAATAAGATGTAATGGGTTTAAAATTGATCATCCAATCGGACTTAAAACTCATATGATGAGTGGCACCAGTATCAATGATCCAATCAGAGCAGTCAACAGAATTAGGAACGGAAAAAGTCATACCTTAAGGAGTTGAGGCTACATTAGCACGAGCTTCAACCTCAGATTCATGGTGAGACTTAGCCATGCTGCGAGCCAGGTGCTCCAGTTGCTCATTGGTGATCATCATGGGTTGGTTTTTGGGGAACTCAAAGGGAGTGGAATTTCCACTTTTGCCACCATCATTGCAAGGGACAGTAGAATTGGCACCGATCACAGCATTAGCCTGGGGAGTCCTGCCCTGACCTTGATTGTTGTGAAGCTTCCAACCAGGTGGGTAGCCATTTTTCTTAAAACAATGATCGGAATCATGACCACGAGCTTTGCAAAAACCACAGACCAAATTGAGATTCCTTTTTTGACCCCTTGATTTAGAAGAAGTGTCTAAGTTAAAAGAGAGGTTTGGAATCTGCAATGTTGGCAACAGAATTGTTTGAAATACTTTGTTGGTTTTCTTCTTGGATTAGGACAGAGTAGGCCTGAGAAACAGTGGGAAGGACCTCTCTCATGAGTAAATTGGTTCGAACATTCGAATAAGAATCGTTGAGGCCATTCAAGAACTGAAAAAGTTTCATATTACTTGCATGTAAAATGTGCTTTTGAAATTTTGGACAGCCACAGTTAGGTAGATTGCAGATGGCATCAAATTCCTCACACACAGTTCTGAGCTTTGCAAAGTAAGTGGATATGGATTCCACACCCTGCTGAGCCAGGAAAATATCTCTGTGTAACTGAAATATACGAGAGTCATTGACATTGTGCAACCTTTCTTTTAAATCATTCCAGACAGAAAAAGCACTCTCAGTGTAAATGTTCCCAGACATAAGCTCACGAGAAACAGAGTTCATGATCCAAGCCAAGACTAGAGCACTGCAGCGATCCCATAAAGGGTGAAGGCTAGGGTCAAAACTCTATTTCTTACAAGCACCAGTGACAAATCCGAGTTTGTTTTTTGAAATCAAGCAAATTCTCATAGCCTTACTCCAAAAGCCATAATCCTCGGAACTGGTGAGTTTTTCAGAAACCAAAGATAAACCAGCTGAATTCGATGGATGAAGGTAAAGAGAATTGTTGTGATCAATTTTTGGCATCGCTTCGACAACAATGTCTGTTGGAGCATCGCCTGAATTAGGCCCAGAGTTCTCTCCCAGATTTTTGTCCTATTCATTCGCCATTAGAGATACGACGGTAAAAGTAGATCAGAAAGAAGAAACAAATCAACAAGAATCAGAACAAAAGATCATGAAAGGAGGAAATAAAACTTCAAAGAAAGATCACAACTATCGAATCTTCTAATTTGTAAGAATCATCACAGGAATATGGCATGCAAGTGAAAGAAAATTCGTAAATCATCAGAAATCACCAAGATTCATCAGAATATGGGCATATTAAGAACAAGTATAGATTTGTTCTGTAAAATTCATGCAGTGTCTATTTTCATCACAGATCTACAGCAACAATATAAAATTGCGAGATCTACGAGAATCAAGGACAATCGTCACATGAAAGATAAGATTTGTTTATTGAAATAGAGAACAAAAGCAGATTTGAACTGCAAGAGTCATGCAATGTTTGTTTTCATCACGGATCTTCAGCAATAACACAAGGATTGTGAGATCTACGAAGAATCAAGGACAATCATCACATGCAAAATAAGATATGCTCATAAAAAAAAGGCAAAAGAAGATATTGAAGTAAAGAACGGAGGCAGATTCGCGTGAAATCGAGGTATTAAAGAGGAAGAAAATACGTGATTCTTAAAAAAAACAACAAGTAATCGTTACATGCAGAGAAAGAGTTTCTTGTAAAGAAAAGATTCAGAAGGAAAAACACGAAGAACAAGTGTAGATCTGAATTTATTCAAGCAAAAAGGAGAAGAAATCGCGATTTTCAAAAAAGAGAAAGAAGACGAATCGTTACTGTCACAGATCTACATCGAAAATTGAAAAACCGCGAGATCTTATGAACAGATAAACGTAAGCGTCGTCTGAAAAAAAATAAGATCCGTCAAGGAAAAAGACGAATTAGAAAAGGTTTCGTAAAGAGGTAGATGAGAACTAAAAGAGGTTACCGCAACGGAAAATCAAGGACAAGATCGTTGAAGCGGTATGAGCTTCAAAGCTCTGATACCATGTGAAAACTGGCGATACGGAAGAACACGGCGGAATACGGCCGAAGGATCGTCGGAAATACCAAACGTCGCAACAGAGTAACGAGAGAGCAGTCAGGAGGAAATAAAGGGGATCCTTTGAATTATTTCTTCATTTTTTCTCAATTCCCCAATAAATACTAAACCCTAACAGCATAAAAAAAAAAGTTGCACCGCAACTTTTCAATGTACACAAGTTTGGTCCCTAAATAATTAACAAAATTACAGATTGGCCAAACAAGCCCATGGATACAAATGGGCCACACCAACACCAAATCACACAATTACTTGGGCTGACCATCTGAACCGGGCTTCAACAGGTTCCTAATTGGTTAATCTAGTAGTTTGTGGTCTGTTAGTTGGTGATAACTATGTTGACACCTCATGTTTCTTACTATGATGAGTTTCTCTGGTGGCAGTAATAAGTAGGTCACCATTTGTTCACTGAATGTTGGGGTCGTCGGGTCTTTGTCGTAGTTATTCCAGTTTTTTTTCTAAGCAAATTTACTACTAGTTTGAAGAAGTGACATTATTACTTTCATCGCCTAAAAGAGTGAATTTTGTCGTCAAGTACGTTGATATTTATAAGGATCCAACAAACTGTCTCAACTATTTTTTGTTGCATTTAGTTGCCACAATTATCAAATTCATTTCTTTTCAATTTTTCAATCAAAATCAGTGTTAAAACTGAAGGAAAAAAATTGTGACCTTGACATACTGTTAACACATTTTTGAAAGAAAAAATTTGTAATGCCCATTATGCCCTTATATTCTTCTTCTTCTCCTTATGTTGATGAAGCTCCGTCAGATATTTCAAACATAAAAATTGATTCCTGTATCAATGAATTTTATTTTAATTTAGGGTTTAGGAGTCAGAATGAATTCGGGAAGTTATAAAGAACTTCATTCAATAAAAAAAAATTCAACCTAATAATCCATAAAAAATAGATATGAACTTATGAAGAATTGAGAAAACGGCTCGCCCATCTGAACACATCAGTGCTGCCTGTGGCGGACTTATTAAAGAGAATAGGGAACAAGCCTTCATTTTGTATGGTTAGATGTATTTTGTATGTGTATTACACAAAAATGCAGTATATTATTATGATATAAAATATGAAGTTCTAACCCCCATTTTTAATTTGCTTTATTAAAATGTATCGTTCTTTTTAGTAGTGAACCCTGATTTGAAAAATTCTTAACCAGTCACTGAAACTTCGGAATCGCAACAAACGGCCTGACGGAGCGAATAGCAGTCGAAGCAGAACAAACGTCGGCGAAGTTTCATAACAATCAAAATAAGAACACATGGTATAATGGTCATTTCCACTTCTTCTTTCAAAATCGTGTCAAGATTCTGCCACATAGTTTTTTTTTTTTTTTTTTTTTTGTCAATTTTAAACGCCTATTAGATGAAAAATAAAAGGTAATTAATTTGTGACGGGTAATCACAACAACAAATAATTGAGATAATTGACCGCATAATGACGTATAATTGAGACTGTTTTTAGGTTTAAACCGAATAAACTAAAAATACTGAAAAAATACTAAAAAAACTAAAAAAATTCCCAATTTTCCTAAATTAACATCAAACCAACAGATAAAAAAAATATCCATTAATGAAATTGAGTTTAGCACTAAACAGAATTTATAGAATCTATATTGAATTGTCTAAAATAATACAAAGGATGATGTTGTGCTTAAGTGACCTGCCTCTAAATCATGTTCACTCTTCATATAAACTTTATAAAAAAAATTCAAACCTTCAAAATATTTATACTTAATAATAATGATCGGCTTTTGGGAAAAAATGATCGTCAAAAGAAAAACACCATTAATAGATGAGATTGCTATTTTCACCTAAAAAAAAAAGGAGATGAGATTTATTTACTATTAAAAGATTCACAGAGTTAAGAGAATATGTTCGATGATTTATTTACTATCCCGACCGACAGTACCAAAATAAATTTTGTTTCATATTAATATGCCACGTGTTAAGTGTGCGCTGGATTTCAAAATCACAACGTCACGTCTAGTGATTCAGCAGGATATGGGTGGGACGGGGCGGCTATAATATTTTTTATATGGAAAATTAAAAGTAGCTGGGTTTTCTCAAATCTCTAATGATATACTTTTTTTTCATTTATTTATGTGTAGGTAGATCACTAATTAGAGACGATGGAGAAGCAAACATCTGAAAAGAGATGTGACATCATATTTTTTAAAGTATACTGAGTTAGAATGGCGTAAGCTAATCACTAATGGTTCGTTTAAAGACAACCATGGAATTTCTGGAGCAGGGCCTTAGAGATCATAACGGGTTTGAATAAAAGGATTTAGTAGAAAGTTAGGATGAACCAATAGTATTTCATAGGGATGGCAACGGGTCTTGGGGCCCCGCTGACCCGCGGGGCCCCGACCCGCGGGTCACGGGTCGGGTCCGGGCGGGGCGGGCTCGGGGCGGGGCGGGTCCGGGTCTAGAGACCGGGGGCCCGTAGACCCGCCCCGAAATCCATATATATATAATATTTTTTTTTTAATTTTTTTTTTATGTTAATATGATCTAACATTTAATAAACAATATGGTTAATATAGTACCTATATAAATAACATTGACCAAATTACAAATAGATGTATATTTAGATTATTAAGATTTGTTAATTTGGTGTTTGGATTTGAATTTGTATTTGTAA
This sequence comes from Clarkia xantiana subsp. parviflora, assembly GCA_036873135.1. Taxonomy (NCBI): domain Eukaryota; kingdom Viridiplantae; phylum Streptophyta; class Magnoliopsida; order Myrtales; family Onagraceae; genus Clarkia; species Clarkia xantiana. The sequence goes on from JAPTYO010000007.1 coordinate 23,131,361, forward strand.
TGAATTTGATGTGTATGTTGTTTATATTTGATTGATGTTAGATTTATGTTTTGAATTTTATTTGACAAAAAAAAAATTGTATATAATATTGAAAAGTAAAAAAAAAAAGAAAAAAAAAATTGTTCACATGACGGGGCGGGTCGGGGCCCCGCGGGTCGACCCGCGGGATTGTTGACCCGACCCGACCCGGAAGGTCCATTTGGCCGGGGCCGGGTCAGCCAGGCCAACCCGCGGGGCGGGTCCGGAGATGCGAAAACCCGCCCCGACCCGCCCCGTTGCCATCCCTAGTATTTCAGCTGAACCGTAGGAATTCAGAGAGGATCTTATCATAGTTAAGAACCTTCACTTAGATTCTATTTATTTTGAATTGGATGTTATGTCTGTCTGTGAACTCATATGTAATAACAAACATGATTGCTTGTCCCAAAATTTACTATTGCAAATTGCATAAAGCTTATAGAGGGATTCGGAAGATGCATGTCTCGATATATTTATAGAGACGATACACATTTGAAGATGCACTTATTCGTAGATGAGTTGCTCAGGAAAACACATTATTTTGTTTTGATAACCTTCATGAGGGTATTAGTAGTATTGTTAGTAGATATTATAACGGCAGTGCGACGCCAAAAACTGTGGGAATGGTCAACTTGTAATTACCACTTAAGAGTTTTTATTATTAGTTAATTTAATTATTCTTTCAAAAGAAAAATGTTAAATGACAATTTCCTATGATAATAATAATCATAATAGTAACTTTACACAGTTAAGTCAGATAACATTAACTGCAACATCTAATTTTTCCTCCACATGCAACTTTATTATTATTTTTCTTGAACGAATACATGAAAATGAAATGAACCCAATTAGTCAAGTAGTTATGTGAATTCTAGTAGTTGTGTGAATTCTAGGGGTGTTTGGACTTTGAATGATGTAATGTGAGATGTAATTTCATATTACTTCTCACATTATATTCATATTACGTTGTTTGGTTTGTCAAACGATGTAATGCGTATTGTAATGTAATGTCCATTGCAATCTGAGATGAATCTTGATACAGATTCCGACCTTGGGATGCCGACAAAAACACCGAATGTTTCTAAGTGGCATGATAAGTAATTAATGACAACTTTAAGGGCATAAACATCAGCCCTTTGAATCGGAATACCTCGGATTCCCAAGGTCGGAATCTACATCATTTCCCATCTGAGATTACTTCCAAACTCCATTCAATGTAATGTGAGATTACAAAAACGGATGTAATGTGAGATTACGTCCAACATTACAGAGTGCTATTATTTTATTATTATTTATTAAATACATAAAATATTTTGTATTATCTTTATAGTTTATTATGATAATATTTTTTTTATTAGTTTTTATTTTTTATATAATTTTTTCCATTGTTTTTAATATACTTCATGACTCATTATTATAATAATAATGCACATGATGTTCGTATAAAATAATAAAGTCTTTTTTGTTGCATTTTTTTAATGAAAATTATCTTATAAAACTATATATAATGTTTTAATTAATAGAACTTTAGTATTTGTGCGCATTAAGTTTAAATATTTAGTCTTTATAATTTATAAATGACTATAGTTTTAACCACACACATAATTTTTTAGAAGTTATGTTGTCAAAATATATATTCTTTTAAATTTTATCATATTAAGATATAATATACTTTCATATTTACTAATATAATAATAACAAAGTCACATTACAATGCAAATCACAACACATACCAGACATTGTAATCTAACATTACCTTCCACATTACAGCACAACCAAACACTATAATCCAACATTACATTACGTAGCTCACATTACTTGTAATCTCACATTTCAAGTAATCTCATATTACGTCCATCCAAACGCCCCCTAAATCTAGATCACCTAACACACTTTTTTTTTTTGTCTTAGATTGTGCTTTGTTATTATATTTTTAATACGTTTACTTAGTATAATTAATTTTATGGGGTTTTTTTTTTTGAAAAAAACCTATTGAGATTGATGAACCCTGAAATAAAAATATTAAATTTAAAGGTATGTATCAAGATCTTAATAGTGAGACACGATCTATGTAGAGCAGTTGATCTAAACCCCTGAATTCTACTACAAATAAAAAGTGGTTGTGTGAGTAGTATTAATTGCAACACTGCAAAGATCCAACTTTTTTTTTTTTGCCAACATAGTTACCACAAATTAATAATTTATGTTCGCTACTTTGACAGATTGTTAGTTTACGTGTAATTACTCAGACAAATTGTTAGTTGATATTTTAATTTAGACAATTTATTAATCCATGTTTTGCTTTGTGAATAATTCGATTTAATTTTGTGGGTAATTTGCTAGGTAACGAGAATTTGTCTACAAACGAAACTTGAGCTATCAAATCGTCCACAAAACGAAACTTGAACTATCAAATTGTTAAAAAATAAAACTTCAACTAAAAATGTGTCCACAAACGGAAACTTGAACTAACAATTTGTCCAAAATATAAGTGGGTCAAGTTCATGTATTGATTTGGTTATATTAACATTTTTCATAATAAAAGAAATCATACAAAATTGTATACTTTTTAAAAAGTTATAAAAATATAAACTAAAAATAACAGTTAGTAAAAAGTAACATGGTTTATGTTTAGCGTTTAAACGAAGAAAATAATATTTATATTTTAAAAAATCATTGACACTATAAGAAAACTAGCTTCTTGTAACACTGAAAATGATTTTTCAAGACACAAAATGACATTGTCATGAATATTGTGACACTTTTACCAACGTAAGTATATATTCCATTTATAATCACCGTCCAAAAAAAACACTGTAACACTTGCTTGCAAGTAATATGTTGCAAAACTCTTTAAATAGGCGAAATTTTTGCTTGTATTGCTAGTGTATGTAAGTGGCAACGCTTCTACACACTGGCGTATTTATATGTATTAATAGGATTACAAACATCACCACAATATTGAGTATTTTTATTGAGACTTTATATTTATTCTTGAAAGAAAATACACTATGATCCCTATTATAGACCTCATTATTATTTTATAAGACCTCGTTATTGTAATACGTCATTCAATTTCAATACATTAGCCTTTTACTTGAAGAATATGGTTGTAAATTTTATTATCTAGCTTTTTAATAGACTATGAATTGTAGTTAATCTAATATAATGTCCTAAGGGGAGGACCAATTAACAGGAAAATGAAAATTGTAAATCATACAATTTGTTTGAAAAAATGGATCTTAGTACCAACATGTTTTAAAATGTATAATGTGTTTCAAAACAATATTAATTAATACTTCCTTCAATCACAGGTCTAAAATTGCCCTCAAATACGTTTAAATTAAAAAAATTAACCGAGTATTTTTCTAAATATCAAAGTAAAGACCTAATAACTTATACTATTGTTACAATAGTAGGGGTGAGCAAATTACCCAGTTGGAACCGAAACCGGTCATTTGGTAGGTTCCGGGTAGATGTAAATGGTTCTGGTACGGTTCTGGGATTAAATTTCAAGAACCGGTATTTTCGGTTCCGGTTCCGGGATAAGTTTTCGGGTACCCAAATACCCGGAACCGGAACCGTTATATATATATAAATTAAAAAAACACTAAACATTTAACAAATTTAAAATTGGTTTGTGGAAAATGTTATAATTATTTTATGATTCACTTGGTATAACATAAATTTCAGTTCCAATTGGCTACCGAGAACCCGGTTCCAACTGGGTATCCAGAACCCGGTTCCAGCTAGTACCTAAAATTATATTATTTAGTTTGAAAATTTGTAACTGGTTCCTTAACGGGTACCCGGAACCGATTGGCTCTTAACGGTTCTGGTACGGTTCCGGTTCCTAAATGTTCTGGTACGGTTCTGGGTAATAAAGTTAGGAACCGTTTAGTATTGGTCTGGTTCTGGGATACCCTAAAAGTACTGGGTACCCGGAACCGCTCACCCCTATACAATAGTGTCCCGATCGACTCGGTTGGGACTCAATTTATCCTCAGTCGGTTCTTGTCCGATTTGATTTAATTGTAACAATTGTATATGTCATTAATAGTTTACTTGTGATACTTTAAAAACTACTCATTTAACTTTGAACATTTGAAATATATGTAATGACAATTTTGTTGATATTATTAGAGAAATTAACAATTATTATTGTTTTAAAACATTTTATTCATTCTAAACATATTAATATTAAAAAAATGGTACATGTTATATGTTTTATATAATTTTCCCAATAAGATACATTTATATATTAGACATTCTCAAAAATAATTTAAAAAGCGTACTCCCATTTGAAATATCCTGAATACGTCTCTGCTTATACGTAAATCAAAACTAACAAGAAAAACGTCAAAAAGAAAATGATGCTATTATAAAGTGTCGTCAAATTTAAATATTATTATAAATATACTTGAGCAAACGTAGACCAAGAAAATTATCTATTGTTTTAATAGTGTGAGGGTGTCTAGGGTGTCTAATTGGTAATTAAGATGCAATTTGCGTATAATACTAATAGAGAAACACAAGTTTATACAGAGAAGTAATCTCTTGCCGGCTGAGGGTAAATAGTTCCACTTCCATGCGCCGGACTAGCCATACTTAAGCATAATATACCTAACTATTAATTAATTAGCCAGTTGAGTTTTGAAAATAAAAAAATAATTATAATTAGTACTTAATTAATTTTTTTACGAATTGACTCGGTATGAATAGAAGATCATTCTAAGTGTTTAACAAATATAAACTATTCTAAGTGTTAAACAAAAATGCTATGAGTGTTACTTTTCAAAACAGCCGTGAAATGAAAAAAAAAAAAATTAATTAGTTCATGGCGAGGGTTAATATATATGATTTAGTTGAACACCACCTACCTCTTAAAGAAGTCTCACCAACTTAAAATAAAATATAAAAAGTATGGATGCATAAAATGCATACGTATGGGTGGTGGAACCATGCACATTCACTCCATCCATAATAGTCACGTCACAATGGCGGATGCAGAGATTTCAAAATGGAGTTCAATATATATATATTTTTTTTTGTGTGGTGGAAGTGGAACCACGTTCACTTCATCGATAATAGTCAAAGGCGGATGTAGAGTTTAAAAGAAAAAATATTTTAAAATTTTTATAGGCAAATTAAAATTTAACAAGGCAGATTATAGTACATTTATATAGTAAACAAAATAAAATGAATGTAAAAATAACTAATTCTCCATATTTGGAAAAGATACAAGATAATATCACTACTATATTTGTCGAGAAGAAAAAAATGTAGGGTTCATTTTAAATACTATATTTGTCGAGAAGAAAAAAATGTAGGGTTCATTTTAATATTTAACTGATATATTACGTGGAAAAAAGGGACAATAACCCATATATATAGTAGATACACAAACCCTCCTTACATTTGCTAATGGAAATGGTTAACTTTTCGACTTGTGTCTTATTATAAAAATGTCTTTAAATTTGTAATTTATTACATTAGCGCTTTAAGAGATAGAATCGGACTGTTCACATTCCGTCGGAATGTCTATTACGTTTCTATCAATAAGACATTTTATATAATACATATACATAATATATATATATTATATAATAAATATTACGGAAGATGTATGAAAAAGTAGTAATGTGTTTATTCAGATCATTTTTGAAGTCATATTTTTTTTTAATGTTTGTTTCATACACATTAAGTTTGAATATGTTGGTTTTCATTACAAATATTGTTGACGTGATAGACCTGTGACATAGATTGGATATCGGAATGAAAAATTAATATTTTATTTAAAATATGAAATGAAAATCATTTTTCTGTTAAAAAAGGTGAAATTATTTATTAAAAAATAGGAAAAATTATCTAAAAACTACTAAAAAAAATAAATTATTAAAATTTAACAGATAAATAATTCATTTTTTCCCTTTTTTCTAGATTATATTTTTTTTTTTTTTTTGATTTATAATTTTTTTGTAGTAATTATATAATTCCCCGTGTTTAAAAACATTTTTCCAATCCTATTAACGTTGGATAATTCTGGGCCAGACTATGATTGGGCTGTGGTGGTCGAGGTTGGGCTTCCCAGACTAGTCAAGAGTTGTAAACTAGTCAATCAAAGTCGGCCTGTCCAATCATGTAATATAATAATGGTATAGAGATTCAATGCGTTATTATTTTAATTAAAGGTTTTTTTTTTCAATTTTTACCGAATATTAAATATGAAAAAATATTTTTAATATTTTAATCTTTATAGACTGACCTGGATGAGATATGAAAGCAAATTTATTGCGGATGCTGCTCTGCTAATCCCCACTTAGAACAAGTAGAGAAAAAAGTCGGCCTGGCCAATTCAGCCCATGAACTATCAGATAATTATTTCTACTAGCCCAACCAAAGCTTATGAAATACTAAAATTTAGATAGCGATTTGATTATTTGTTCAAGAAAGTGGAGTTAGTTAAAATGTCTAAAACCATAAGGACGAGACGTGACAGACTCTTATTTTCCCCTCGTGGAATACATACCTCGTGGCCGTGCTATGCAATAAATTTTCCATAATCAACCACAGCCATTCGACATTTCAGCGCTCTGCTCAGCTTCACTCTACCCCAGCTCTCATCTCTCTCTCGACAATGGCTACAGAAGGTCAGGTAATCACCTGTAAAGGTATGTCTTCAATCCTCTTTGATCTACGGAGCCGAATCCTAACTTCACGAAATGATTGATTTCGATATGGATTTCTCCTCGTAGCCGCCGTCGCGTGGGAGCCGAACAAGCCGCTGGTAATCGAAGATGTGGAGGTGGCTCCGCCGCAGGCCGGCGAGGTTCGGATCAAGATTCTCTACACCGCTCTCTGCCACACAGATGCTTACACTTGGGGCGGCAAGGTATTGCCGTCCACATTCATTGTCCTTAACTGCAACCGATTCAATTTACTGATAAGTATTGGACTATTCAATTCTTTTATCATCGCATATGATGACAGTGTCTCTTTGTCTGATTTTCATAGTTTGATAGAAAAATTTGCAGTAGATCCAATATTGCCACATGAAAGATGAGCTAAAATTCTTACAAAACTCTCTTAATCTGTGATAAAATACTGGAACCTGAGGTGCGAAATCCATCCGATTCTGCGCATGGGGCCTTTTTTAGAGCTTGGCATTGACAAGTTTACTAAGGCTTTTCCTGTGTTGATAATTACTCAGAGTTCGACTTAATGCATGTCTTTGCTGGACTACAATTTTAAATCCCCTTAAGACACTATTGAATTATCCCAAGAAATTTGGCAAGAATTTATGATGCATGCCTTTGTCAAATTGATTCAAGGTTCTTCATTCTTAACTTGAGAAGGAAAAAATGATTTTAAGGCATTCCTTGCAAACTACATATGTAAATTACTAAAGATTGTGGTGTAGATACTAGATAGGGTAAACTAAAGGAGACATGTTATTTGCAGTTTAACAGCTTAACAATCATACATACTGAAGTATCTAAGGTGCTGCTCATATATCTTCTTGCCTGAACTTATTTTTCAAATATGTTCCTTCTCGTGCAGGATCCAGAAGGTCTCTTCCCTTGCATTCTTGGTCATGAGGCTGCTGGGTATGGATCAACCATATCATTTATCACAATTTTGTGTCCCAATTCTGTGTGAAGGGCACTAATTTTCTAATGTGATGCAGAATCGTCGAGAGTGTTGGTGAGGGTGTTACCGAAGTTCAACCAGGCGATCATGTGATCCCCTGTTACCAGGCAGAATGCCGTGAATGCAAGTTCTGCCGATCTGGAAAGACCAACCTATGTGGCAAAGTTCGTGGAGCAACTGGTGTTGGAGTCATGATGAACGATCGGAAGACCCGCTTCTCAGTTAAAGGAAAACCCATTTACCATTTCATGGGAACCTCCACTTTTAGCCAGTACACAGTTGTGCATGATGTAAGTGTAGCAAAGATTGATCCTAAAGCTCCTCTGGAGAAAGTATGCCTTCTTGGTTGTGGAGTTGCCACTGGTAAGGAGATAATATCTTATTTTTCTGCTTCTTGATTTCTAAGAGTTAGAACCTAACTGATGTGAAGGTCTGGATTTTTTTTTACCAAAATATTACTGATTAACAATATCCGCTGATATTTAGGATTGGGAGCGGTGTGGAATACAGCCAAAGTTGAAGCAGGGTCCATTGTTGCTATCTTTGGTCTTGGAACTGTTGGACTAGCAGTACGATATCTTTCAACTTTTATATAAGCATTCATGTCTATTATATTACTGTAGTGAGAAGCAATTTGATTATGCATCATTTAATTATCAAATGACAGGTTGCAGAGGGTGCTAAATCAGCCGGTGCTTCCCGAATTATTGGTATAGATATTGACAACAAGAAGTTTGAGACAGGTATAATTTTCTATTGGCATCAAACGAGTAGCATCTAAAAAGATATGTGGAGATTTCCTAACTTTATAAGGTAATTTACAGGAAAGAAGTTTGGAGTCACAGAATTTATCAACCCAAAAGAACATGACAAACCAATTCAACAGGTTATTGTTGATGCAACTGATGGTGGTGTTGATTACAGCTTTGAGTGCATCGGGAATGTCGATATTATGAGGTCTGCTCTTGAGTGCTGTCACAAGGTGAGTCAGTATTATTGAATCTGTGGTATTGTACAGTGAAAAACTCATCTATGATCTATTGATTGACCATGATAGAATAATCTTGTTGGAATCATTAAAGTATATAATGGGTAATAATCTCCAACATGGTATAGGGATGGGGAACATCAGTGATTGTGGGTGTTGCAGCATCGGGGCAGGAGATCTCCACCCGACCTTTCCAGTTAGTCACTGGCCGTGTTTGGAAGGGAACTGCTTTTGGGGGTTTCAAGAGCCGCTCCCAAGTTCCGTGGCTCGTTGAGAAGTACATGAACAAGGTAAAAGATCATATCATATCAAACTTGGCATGTGAAATGTGTTTCTCTAATCCCTTCCATTACGTTAACTATGAATTCATGCGCGAACAAGGTAAAAAAATCATATCAAACTTGTCTTGTGGGATGTGTTTCTCTAATCTCTTCCATTATGTTTACTATGAATTCATGCATGAACAAGGTAAAAGATCATATCATATCAAACTTGTCTTGTGAAATGTGTTTCTCTAATCTCTTCCATTATGTTAACTTTGAATTTATGTTTGTCCAATGTGGTTGGTTTCAGGAAATTAAGGTTGATGAATACGTAAGTGCGGAGTTGCCTTTCTTGGATATCAACAAGGCTTTCGATCTGATGCACGATGGAGCTCTGCGCTGTGTTATGTCTCTGCATTAAGGCAAAGAGTGATCTTTGTCCAGCAGTGGTCTTTCTTTACATATGCTTTTCCCTGAGACACTGAACTCTTTGTGTTGTTCGTCATGTTATGTTGAACTTCTGAACACTGTTTATGAGTTTGATCGAAGATTGTTACAAAATCAAGTGAAAAAACTCAGAAACGAAACAACGGCACACCTAGTATCCACTTGAGTGATAAAATTGTAAAATCAAAGATAACGGATGCATCTTATGTTGGTTACGCATCTAAACAATTAGTTAAAAGAGATATATGATAGACAAGCCGACAAGAGATTCCTACTTGTTCCGAATACTGAGACAATGGCAATGCTTGTACATAATGTAAACCTTTTGGGCATTTTGTTTTCCCTTCTGAATCGGAATAACTCGTCACGTTGGTGTCGGAATGTCTAACATTTCTCTTAGTTAAACGTAAAATGAGATACATACATTTGGAAGTTAAAAAGAAAAAAAAATTGGAATCTAATCCGCCAAAGAAAAATCTGTCATGAGCTTAGTTTAAGCGATATCAATCTAAAATTCAAACTATTAAAGTGTAGCTATTCAACACTGAAATTCAAGTTTAAACTCTCCCAGGTAGAAAAATATTTATGACAAGTATTTTTATTATGAAGAAACCTCTTGAAGACAATGGGGTTTTTTATGTTGCAAAAAAAAGGTTTTTGGGCGGACTCTACAGTCTACACTGATTCCGTTATTAATGTGTATCAACCAGCACGCTAGTAAAGTCAAAATGTGGATTTTTAATCTCAATTCTACTAGTCTTTTGGTGGTGGTCGCCGGAGTTGGGTGGTGGCCGGAGTTGGGTTATGTTTTAATTAGTGAAAGGGGTATTTTTATCATTTCATATTCAATTAATTAAACTTTAATTTGTTTAAAATATTGTCAGGGGTAAATATGACATTTCACGTGTTTCTGTTAAATTTGACAGAAAATTTGGACGGGAAACCTAAAAATCACAAAGTCCAAACTTCAGACCTCAGTTATCACCATTTCAATCTTCAGAACTCTCAAATTCACAAGGTCCAATCTTCAGACATCTCCCAGGTTATTGACCCTAAATCATATCATATGAGATTAAATGCTACTATTGGGTTAATAACTAAAAAACTGTCCAATGTTTACCCTATGTTAAAATTAGGTGTCTTAAGTTTGAAATGTTAAAATGGCATGTCCTAAGTTTCATTTTTGTTGAAATTTGGTGTCTCCACGGGTCTTTTCATCTTCATTCAATCATATTTATCAACCCACCCACCCACACTCATAATCCATCACTATTTACTTTTCACAAAATCGTCAAATTCCACCCAAAAATTGAACATTAAAAAAAATGTTTCTAGAAAAGTGGTGTGAAGCCATTTTCCAAGGACAACAGAGTGAGATTTACTTACCCGGATGTGGCAAACTTCTTAAATGAAAGTCTCGGCAAGATGACGAGAAGGGAGTGTATATGGAAACTCGAATTTGACCGACGGTTTCGTCGGAATTGACTTCTCTAAAGTAATCACACAGAAACACCACATTTTAACAAAATTGAAACGTTGGACACTACAGTTTAACATTTAAAAACTTCAGACAATTAGACAAAATTGAAAAGTTGAAACTTCAGACAAAATTGAAACTTCAGACAAAATTGAAACGTTGGACACTACAGTTTAACATTTAACATAGTGTAAACCTGGAGAGTTTTTTTTGTTATTAACCCAATACTATTAACAATTAGACCATCCAGTTGTTGTTGTTGTTTTTTTTTTTTTTTTTTTTTTATTTATTTATATTTACATTATTGTCATATATATATATATATATATATATATATATATATATATATATATTCACACACTTTTTTATTATTAGTTTAATTAATTGTTTACATTTTACACCGACACTCTGATTTCTGCCGCACCGGCATCAATTCTGGCTTAGCAGTTAGCCCCTTGTTACTGTCAGCTTACAACTTCCTCCGTTGAGTGAAGTGAAGTGATTTCTCTCGATCTCGATTCCACTCAACAGTCTGATTCTGTCGGTAGGAATTTTGGTTGAATCTCTTCTCCGTTGAAGATGGATCCATCATCGGCTCTTTTCAACCAGCTCAAGGTTCGACGACTTCATCTCTCTTTACGAATTCTTGTGTTCTGCATTTCTTTATCAGATTCTGGACACTAAATTCGGACCTTTTGCTGATTGAACTTCGAACTTCTTCAGGCGGCGCAGCCGTTCTTCTTGATGGCTGGCCCCAATGTGATCGAATCTGAGGAGCATATTATGCATATGGCAAAGCAGATCAAGACTATTGCCACAAAGTAAGCAACTTTGCCTCTTTTTCTTGTATCTTGATTTGTCTTGGTTTCTAAATTATAAAGAGCGAATGGAATTGATCTATTCGAGAAACTTAAATTCCACGGAAAATAAGAACTGTTCATGTTGGCTTCTCCTGTGTTATTGATTTCTTAAGCAAACTCGTTTGCTGTAGTATTGCCAGATGTACTTCTTCTTTCTTCAAATTCGAATTGCATTTTCCCCTGTTGTAACTCATTGCTGGAGAAATGGTTTAAGATTCGCGTTTCCAGCTATCTCTTCTTTGTGGAGATGAGATGCATAAAATTGTAGATTTTCCTCAAATTTGTTGGACAAACTCTTGGTTTTTAGGATGGTTTATTAGCTCAAGGTTTGTCCAATGCTGCAGAGTTGGTGTGCCACTAGTGTTTAAGTCGAGCTTTGACAAAGCTAACCGCACCTCGTCAAAATCATTCCGAGGTCCTGGGTTGGCTGAAGGCTTGAAGGTTTGTTTCCTCTATTTTTGCTTCTACTGATTGATGCTGGGATCACTAGAGTAGCTAACAGGTTACATACAATCTAAAAAGTTTTGAATGAGTTCAATGGACATTTGTTGGTATTTTTCTTATTTGCATGCTCATCATCAATAAGTAGGCATTTATAATGAGTATGTAGAGAAAACCCCCTAGTATTCATGACTGTCGTGGAACGATTATACCATACGTCATTTGCCGGCGTGCGTAGTGACTGAAGAGGATTATTTTGCTGAAAACAGTGCTATATTTCACTTGTTTTACGTTGCAGATCCTTGAGAAAGTTAAGACAACTTATGACCTGCCCATAGTAACCGATGTCCATGAAAGTATCCAGGTAAGGTTTCAGCTTCATCATAGTCTATCTTCTTACGTTTGCTTAGTAGCTTGACGAAATTTCTATTTCACTCTCTTATCTTTTTGGTCTATTGCATCTTGGATTCCTACAGTATTTTGTAGGGAATTCTTATACATAATCATCTGAGGTTGTTTACTGAGGGAATTAAACTCTCTGGAGATTGATCTCTTCTAGATTAGCTATTAAGACGAATACCATTTGGATTATCCAGCTAAAAATTTGAACTTTGCAAACTATTTATCTGCTAGGGTGAGACTAACTATTCACACCTTCATGTTTTAAGTTGTTTTACATAATCTGTTTTTTCTTTTTGGATAGTGTTTGAGTATGACTAAATATTCCACTGTGTGGTACAGTGTGAGGCCGTTGGCAGAGTAGCAGATATTATTCAGATTCCAGCATTTTTGTGCCGCCAGGTACTATATACAAACAATGACAGTTTTTTTTCTTTTATCAGTCTGTTCTTTACTCATTATGTTCTTTAATCTAAATTACAAAATGGTAATGACAGACAGATCTGCTGGTTGCAGCAGCTAAGACTGGGAGGATCATCAACATCAAAAAAGGGCAATTTTGTGCTCCTTCTGTGAGTCAACTTTCCTTTCTTAAAAATTGTGATCCTTTAATGTGTTCTTCAAATAGTTTTTACTGAGACCATTGTTTTGAACTTTACCGTGTGATGTTAGGCACAGTCAAACAAAGAGCTTATGTTCTGAGGCCTTGCTCATGTAACTTCGATTCTGCCTCACACTGTTGGTAATTTTCAGGTTATGGTTAACTCTGCTGAAAAGGTGCGACTAGCTGGGAATTCAAATGTAATGGTCTGCGAGAGGGGAACAATGTTTGGCTATAGTAAGTCATTCCGGGCCAAAACTATATTCCAAAGAATATAAGCGGCGGCATTTGGCTAATTTGTCCCACATGTAGAAGTATGTTTATAATTCACTCTCTTTTCTGGGTCTAATCTATATCTTCCTGACAATGCAGATGATTTGATAGTTGATCCACGCAACCTCGAGTGGATCAGAGAAGCTAACTGTCCAGTTGTAAGATATTGAGTTTAGCTGAAACTTTCATTACTGTTGCGTCCGGGACGACTGAGGTCACGAGGACGCGTCTGAGGTTGTGCGGGTTAGGACCCTTCTGTCGGAGGTTGTGACCCGGCAAGGTTGTGACCCGGCAAGTCTGTGTCTTGTGCGTCGGATCCTGCGCAAAGGACCAATGCTAGCACGGAGAGGGGGGTGGTGCTAGCGGAGCCCTCTCCGATGCCTAAATCACTATAGTGGCAAAAGGGTAATTTCTAGAGAGAGAAAGTTCTAGAGAGAAGTCAGAGCTCAAAATACCAAAGTTGGGCAAATGAGAGAATGAGTCAAAATGGGTGGCCAAGGCCTCCTATTTATAGGCTTCCTTGAGACCGGACCCGGTTTTAGAGCGGTTCGACGACGGTTCAAGGAGACAAACGGGAACCGTCATCCACATTGGTAATGCACGAACTTGACTTCCCTACACGTAACGGCGATCGCGGGTACGGTAATAGCGCGATACCCGTAAGGCAATCCGGACCTCGTCGAACTTGGGCAATTCGGCGAGGTCCGAATTGTCACGCAACCCGGACATCCGGGTTGCGGGCAATCCGGAGGTCCGGATTGCCGCAACCCGGAGGTCCGGGTTGCTGCAACCCGGAGGTCCGGGTTGCTGCAACCCGGAGGTCCGGGTTGCTGCAGCCCGGACATCCGGGTTGCTGCAACCCGGACCTCCGGATTGCAATGCAATCCGGATGTCCGGATTGCATGGCAATCCGGACGTCCGGGTTGCTTTGCAACCCGGAGGTCCGGTCCGGACGCGCGTAAACGCGCCTCCGGACCGTTTTGATACCGTGGGAGGTGTTTTTCGGAGCCGAGATGTAATTTTTGACGTGTTTGCGAGGCCCGAAGTGTAAATACGAACCCGAATTGGACATTTATCCATCACTTGCCCCCGAGTCAAGAAACGGTTTAGAACCTTTCTTGACTCTATTTTAAGTTAGGATACTTGTCCAATTTGAGTCTGACGCTAACCTTTTAATTTTGATCGTCGGTCGGGTGCAGACATCTCGATTCCGTCCGTCGCTTGATTTTTCGGTCGAACGACTTTATTTCCTGTCACTATGGTTAGTGCGATGGGAAATACATATATGACGTGCAAGCATGGTTATTGTCGGAGACATGAGCAAGTGGTAATGCACTTATGCAAGAATGCGTCTATCAACATGTAAGTATGAATAAAGGACGTGGCAAGATCGTAATTACGTAAATCAAGAAAATAGAAATCGTATGTTTCTAAAGTGACTAAGTGATTACCGAATCTTGGATCATGCGATTGCACCATACGCCCATGATGATTGACTTGACACGCGCGATGATATTGATGCACGCGTTGACGTTGATACACGCGTTGACGTTAACGGTTGAATGTCAGGTAGAGATTATTGGTTGTTTCCTGCAAGTATGCTAAAACACTTAAAAAATATTAAGCGATGTCTAATGTTTGTTACCATAGATGTCGTCGTATGAGCTTTGACGATGTGCGTCGTTGGCATGCTTAGGGGGCATAGCTACTCGTTGTATGCAATACATCTTTGTTGACGTGCATGTGCGTATGTGAAAATACTTAGCAAATATTCTCCCCTTGTTGTCATGCCCCCTCGTCGACATGTATATACGTACATGGAAACACTTAGAAAATATTTCCTTCTCGTCGACGTGCACCCTCGTCGACATGTATGTACGTACATGGGAATACTTAGAAAATATTTCCTCTTCGTTGATATGCCCCCTCGTCGACATGTATGTACGTACATGGAAACACTTAGAAAATATTTTCTTCCTGTCGACGTGCACCCTCGTCGACATGTATGTACGTACATGGAAATACTTAGAAAATATTTTCTTCTCGTCGACATGCAACCTTGTCGACATGTATGTACGTACATGGAAATACTTAGAAAATATTTTCTTCTCGTCGACGTGCACCCTCGTCGACATGTATGTACGTACATGGAAATACTTAGAAAATATTTTCTTCTCGTCGACGTGCACCCTCGTCGACATGTATGTACGTACATGGAAATACTTAGAAAATATTTTCTTCTCGTCGACGTGCACCTTCGTCGACATGTATGTACGTACATGGAAATACTTAGAAAATATTTTCTTCTCGTCGACATGCAATCTTGTCGACATGTATGTACGTACATGGAAATACTTAGAAAATATTTCCAGCTGCAGTTTCTGTTTTTAGCATAATTCTCGAGAGATCCGACGCAGGGGCGTGTTCCTCGAGCGATTCTTGGTTCTTTATGCTGAGCATGACCGTGCTACCCCTTTCTTGTGATAAGGGAAATAGGGTTGAGGGTTGTGTAGTGGCGTCTTCTGCCCCCCGGTCGAGGGACCGGCCCAAGGAGGAGCGTTACTCCTACTGAGGTAAGTGTTTGTTGATAATTCTTTGTTCATGCTTTTGCTTGCATGACATTTCGTCACCTGGACATTGTTAAGTACTATGACTGCCTCTCTTGGATAGATTCCACGGCATGGCAGGATGGGTAGAGCATAGGATGTTGTGACTTGCACATTATAGATTTTGTTTGGAGAAGACGGTGGCAACTTCTGCTTGTCCCGCCGAGTCTTGTTAGAGATGATGGTATATTCCATTTGTGCCATTTTTTGGATATGTTGAACTCATCTCTGAGTCTGTTTGCCCCCCGGCTTCCTTACTTCCTGATTAATAAGTTGAGATGTTCCCCTGATTGTCTGCCTGATGCATTATGCATATTATCCTTCTTTCCTGACAGTGTGTATCAACCCGCGTTGGGGAAGCATACATAAAAACATCATTTGAGAGATGTTATCTTGGCAAAGCAAGATACTAGTTTATACCGTCTCTTAGTTCCACTCTAAGGCGACGTTGTACAAGACTCGACTTGTAAGTTTTATGAGTTTTATACAGGGTACGCACCTGATAGCGTGTATCAACCCGCGTTGGGGAAGCATACATAAAAACATTTAAGTTTTTTGAAGAAGCATTTTGTGAAACTTTAAAAGGCTTGTTGATAAAATATTTGAGAAAATATTTTGGCATTGAATGTGATACATCCAAAAGACCATGTTGATGAAACATTTGATACACAAAATTTTTGATAAAATTTTTGGCAAAATTTTTGGTAAAATGTTTGAAAAAATATTTGTGATACATGATTCCTGCGTCCAGGAACCATGTAACACTTTTTTGAGAGTATGAATTGTGATGCATGCTTTCTGCGTCCAGGAACCATGCAACACGGTTTGAAAACCTATAGTACGGAATTGTCGTCTTTGCCAGAGGACTTTTGCCGTATAAAACGAATTCTGGCCAGGAATCCGTAGTGTCGTCTAGATAGAGGACACTGAAGAATGAACCCTTGGAGTCCGGAGTGTCGTCTTGGCAGAGGACACCCATTTCAAAGAATGAACCCTTGGAGTCCGGAGTGCCGTCTAAACAGAGGACGCCCATTTTGAAGAATGAACCCTTGGAGTCCGGAGTGCCGTCTAAACAGAGGACACCCATTTCAAAGAATGAACCCTTGGAGTCCGGAGTGCCGTCTAAACAGAGGATACCCATTTCAAAGAATGAACCCTTGGAGTCCGGAGTGTCGTCTAAACAGAGGATACCCATTTCAAAGAATGAACCCTTGGAGTCCGGAGTGTCGTCTAAACAGAGGATACCCATTTCAAAGAATGAACCCTTGGAGTCCGGAGTGTCGTCTAAACAGAGGATACCCATTTCAAAGAATGAACCCTTGGAGTCCGGAGTGTCGTCTAAACAGAGGATACCCATAGCTTAAAGGGTGATCAGCCCAGTATGCCCATCCTGTTCTGGATCCAGTGAATGGCTTATAAACATGAGGATTTGCACCTTAACATGCTATTTTTATAGTAGGCCTTGGCGTTATTCCAAGGCATTGCTTGTATCTGTCGTCCTGAACAGTCGTCGTTTTAATAATAGGTCTTGGTGTTAAATCAAGACATTGCCTGTAGTTGACGTCCTGAATAGTCGTCGCTTTAACAATAGATCCGCAGGTTGTCATTGCGGTATATAAGTTGATTGTGCACATAGCTTGATAGCTTTGTGTTGTCAGCATCTTCTAGAGATAGACGCCTATATTATGAATGGAGAAATAAACTCCTTGTTGGTGTAGATGACAAATGTGTTGGCGTTGTGTACCATAAATCCCTTCTTGCATACAATGCTTAGCTTGTATTGTTGAAGTAGATTTTTGTGCATAGGTTACTACTTGGCATAATTCCTGAGTAGTAATCGTAGTGTAACATGTACCTACGAGTAGAGTTGCTTTTATTAGATAGTCGCAATTTTTATAAGTTTGCAAAAGTATGAAGTCATGAAACTTTCTTTTTAGTTATGCATGAAGTAAAGGAATTTGATACAAGGATTCCTTGTTTTTGTAAGAAACTTCCCTGTTTTTGGTTCCATGATGACGTCTTGATGTAGTCGTCAATATGAGTATGTTGTTGTTGATAAGCGTTGTCATAACGCGTAATAGATTTTGCTTGCACATGGCATAGTTTCTTGGATTATTGAAGTAGATAATATGCGCGTGGTTTTGTTGCTTCGCGTTTAATCCAAAAAACAGCGTGCAAGAGATAAGTATGTACCTACAAACGTAGATTGACTTTATTAGATACTTGCGTGTATTTACATTGATTATACTAGAAGTAGTAGGAATGCGCAAAGTAATCTAGAAAAGAGTTGTTTCTCCCATTTCGTCATGGCTGGTTTGATGATGATGTCGCGTAGTTGGTTGCACCAAATCGCCTTAGTACACCTAGCCTGATGCATTCTTCGATTTCCCAGTTTAATGGTGGACACTTGTTTGTGTTATGCCCCCAAGTTTTATGGTACTTGCACCATTCTTTGATGTCGTTGCCCAAGAAAGCTGTCTCCGAGGCAAGCGGACTTGGGAGCTTGTTCTCTAGCAGGTTGACATAAATGTCTTCTGCCACCGTGTTTAGCGGTGTGAAGATGTTGTTGATACCAAAGCTTGCGCCTTCCTGATTGTTCGTTTTTGCTTGAACACCTTTGTCCCAACTGAGGGGTGTACCCCTCCTCAGTTCTTGCTCGCAAGAGATTGCTGTCTCAAGCTTTTCCTTTAAATCCGCCATGGTCCTTGTTGTTTGCCATCCATGTGTTCGTCCGAAGAAAAGGAAAGATCTGACGTTCATATTTGCGTAGAACACGCTTATCACATCTTCTCTTGTTGCTTTCGCGTTTGAGGCATTGGAGGCGAACCTGGTGAAGTATTCTGAGATTGACTCGTTTTCTCCCTGCTGAACGAGCCAAATCTGTTGCCATGGTGATAACTGGATGCTTTCTTGCGGTTTCCAGATTGTAATGGCTTGTTCCATTGGTTGCTTCTTTCTGTCATCAACTATCTTCTGCCTTTTGAAGGAATTTACCATGGCCACATGGTATTGGTTCTTTGCTCTCAAGGCATTGACGTAGCAACGCCTTGCAGTTATCTGATCACCCAGCACTTCTCCAATCCCATGCTCTGTCGGGAACTTCATCTTTTGGTGGACGGTGGAGGGCACGATCACATAAGGATTGATCGTTGTTCGTCCCAAGATTCCGTTGTAGGCTCCAAGGGATTCTACAACTACAAAAGTGATGTTGATATGCAATGCTCTCCACCCCTGGCCAAGGATGACCGGAAGTGTGATTGTGCCCAAGGGCTGTGTAGCTGCTCCTGCGAAGCTAACCAATGAGAAGGTTCCTGGGGACAAGTCCCTGACAGATTTTCCTAGTTGCTTCAGGACTTTGATGTGTAGAATGTCGGCAGAACTTCCACCATCCACGAGAATTCTTTTCACATCGTACCCGTCGATGTCCATGGTAATAACTAAAGCATCGTCGTGGGGATAAACGATATGCTTCAGGTCTTCTCTGGAGAATTCGATTACTGTGTCTTCTTGTTCGGGTTGCTTGCGCTTTCCATACTTCGGCAGTGTGACTGCTTGAGATGCATAAATGTCCCGAGCATTTGATATGTGCCCTCCAGCGGCAGGCCCTCCATGTATGACATTGATTACCCCTCGCTTGGCTGGCGGAGGGTTGTCATGAACTTTCTCTTTTCCCTTGCTTGTTCTTTTAGACGACTCTGGGTGAGTCTTTCTTGAGGGGCTGTTGCCTTGGTCCACAAATTGCTTTAACTCACCCTTGAGGATGAAGTTGTTGATCCGAAAGCGTAGACTGATGCAGCTATCAGTCTCGTGGCCAAAAACTTCGTGGTTTTCACACCACTTCTCTTTGTCGCTTCCCATCTGGCCTTTCCTAAAGTTGTTTGGCTCCTTCCACATATTTGCGCTTTTCATTTCTCTCAAAATCACTGACAGCGGGGCGTTCAGAGGGATGCAGTCGGCGAGATTTACTTCTTTGGGCCTCTGAAAATCCCCTTGGAAAGGTCTTTTTGGCTGAGGCTGCCAATGTTTTCCTTGTTGGCTGCCTGGGTGTGGCTTTGGATTGTCTTTCGCCTTAGCTGCGGCAACTTTAGCCTTGTTCTGGCTTCTGAATCTCTCAAGGTCTATATACTCCTTAACTCTCGCGGCCAATTCTTCCATTGATTCTGCTGGGCGTTTCGCCATTTTCTCCGCTAAGGCGGTGCCTCTTCGGCCGAGGTTTCGGATAAAAGCGCGAACAATTTCTCCTTCGGTCAGGTTTCCCTGAATGTCAGAAATGTTCTGGTTGAAGCGGACGTAGTAGTCGGCAAGGGACTCTTCGTTCTGCTGTTGGACGTCGTCCAGAGCGTTTGCCCCTTTTAACAGTGTACGCTCACCCATGTATCGCCTGATGAATTTGGCTTTTAGATCCGCCCATGAAGTAATGCTCCCGCAAGGCAGTGAGAAGAACCAGTGTGCTGCAGTCCCTGCAAGAGTTTGTGAAAACGTCATTGCGAAATGATGCGGGTTTTTGGTTCTTCCCAGCAAAGAGGCCTCGTGTTTTTGCACGTGTTCAATTGGGTCTCCTTTTCCCCGGTAAGGGTCTCCTCCTATTCGGTACAGTGCGTCAGGGACGTGACTGTTCACCAAGTGCTCAGCAAACGGATGTGACGCCCCTTCTTCAAGAGCGTGCATACCCTTCATTTTGGCCTCCCTCATTTTCTTCTCCACCAGCTCCTCTAACATTTCAGCGGTGAATCCCTTTGCCGGTTCGGCGTAACCTGTTGAAGGTTTTGGCTGATCGTTGTTTCGGTAGATGTCAGACTGATCCCTACTTGTGGCCTGATAAGGATCGTCTCTCATTGGTTGCTGCGGGTGGTAGAATGGGGGCTGCCTTTCGTTCCTCCATTGTTGAGCTCCTTGGAAAGGAGTGTATGACCGTGCAGGTTCATATCTCTCATGTTGGTGTCTGCCCTGGAAAGGGTTGCCATAGTGAGTAGTGTCTTGCGACATCTCTCGTGCTGGCGCAGCATGCTGTTGGTTGTTCGGAGGTGGCTGAGCTTCGTATCCTTGTGTTTTGAGATACTCGCGGAGTGCGATTAACTCTTCCAGCGCTGCCATCATTGCTGGAGTGATGGTGGGCATCGGGTTTGCCCCCGCTCTCTGCTCGCCCTGAGGCAGTTCTGTCTGAGATTCTTCTCCATGTCCTTCTGGCTCGAAACCAGGCGGGTGCGCGTGGTGTTTGTCTCTTGGCTCTCTGTGCTGTGTGTTGGGCACAGTGTCCGTTGGTATGGATGAGGCTACGGAAGTAGCCCTTGGTATGTGGGAGGGTCCCGACTGGCTCCTAGCTGGAGCTTGGCATCCCGCTCTTTTGTTCGCCGGGGACCTCCTGGGACGCCCGGGTCTTTTCTTCCGGTTTTTCACCTCCTCGGGAGGGTTGTGATCACTTGCCATGGTTTCTGTAACTTTTTGTTCGAATCGCGGAGACGGCGCCAATGTTGCGTCCGGGACGACTGAGGTCACGAGGACGCGTCTGAGGTTGTGCGGGTTAGGACCCTTCTGTCGGAGGTTGTGACCCGGCAAGGTTGTGACCCGGCAAGTCTGTGTCTTGTGCGTCGGATCCTGCGCAAAGGACCAATGCTAGCACGGAGAGGGGGGTGGTGCTAGCGGAGCCCTCTCCGATGCCTAAATCACTATAGTGGCAAAAGGGTAATTTCTAGAGAGAGAAAGTTCTAGAGAGAAGTCAGAGCTCAAAATACCAAAGTTGGGCAAATGAGAGAATGAGTCAAAATGGGTGGCCAAGGCCTCCTATTTATAGGCTTCCTTGAGACCGGACCCGGTTTTAGAGCGGTTCGACGACGGTTCAAGGAGACAAACGGGAACCGTCATCCACATTGGTAATGCACGAACTTGACTTCTCTACACGTAACGGCGATCGCGGGTACGGTAATAGCGCGATACCCGTAAGGCAATCCGGACCTCGTCGAACTTGGGCAATTCGGCGAGGTCCGAATTGTCACGCAACCCGGACATCCGGGTTGCGGCCGGGTTGCTGCAACCCGGAGGTCCGGGTTGCTGCAACCCGGAGGTCCGGGTTGCTGCAGCCCGGACATCCGGGTTGCTGCAACCCGGAGGTCCGGGTTGCTGCAGCCCGGACATCCGGGTTGCTGCAGCCCGGACATCCGGGTTGCTGCAACCCGGACCTCCGGATTGCAATGCAATCCGGATGTCCGGATTGCATGGCAATCCGGACGTCCGGGTTGCTTTGCAACCCGGACCTCCGGGTTGCTTTATGCAACCCGGAGGTCCGGTCCGGACGCGCGTAAACGCGCCTCCGGACCGTTTTGATACCGTGGGAGGTGTTTTTCGGAGCCGAGATGTAATTTTTGACGTGTTTGCGAGGCCCGAAGTGTAAATACGAACCCGAATTGGACATTTATCCATCAATTACTATCTAAACTAGTTGAAATCTAGTTTCGTAGTTCATTCTCTCGATTAAAACGATTTTCCCCTTTGCTAACGAGCATAAGGAGTTAACTTATTTGGCTTTTCTGTTGATGTTAACACAGGTGGCTGATATCACACATTCACTCCAACAGCCTGCTGGGCAAAAGGTCTGAAAACCATTTAGTCTCTTAAATAAAGATTTGCTGAATTTAATCGACTAATTTTATGGATCCAAGCATTGATGGTTTTCCTTCTTTCTGGGTATAAATAACTAATTTTGAGTTGTTATTGCAAGCAGTTGGAAGGAGGAGGTGTTGCTAGTGGCGGTCTTCGTGAGCTAATCCCATGCATTGCCAGAACAGCGGTTGCTGTTGGTGTGGATGGGCTATTCATGGAGGTACTCTGGATTATCTGATTTGTTAGATAATTATTAAGCTGCCTCTTCATTTTGGACTACCTTAAAGTTCAGAAGATTGATGTAATTGTTATTGTAATCACAACATAATATCGTGTTTTTCTACTCTATGGTCAGGTGCATAATGACCCTCTAAATGCGCCAGTTGATGGTCCGACTCAATGGGTAAGTGACGGATGAGACAAGCATAGTTTAGTACATGAAACATTTGATTCTAAATCTAATACGAGTAACTCGACTCTAATGTCAATAACAGCCATTAAGACATCTGGAGGAACTTCTTGAAGAGCTTGTGGCTATTGCTGTAAGTACTTTCCTAAGTTCTAGATACGCTACGCCTGGGTTAGGACGGAAATGCCTGAACTGCATATTTTTTGTGTGTGATTTTATGTTGTTTTTCAATAGCATACATCTGGAAATACTTATGATCTCATTTTTGTCTCTAAATTTTCCGGCTTTGATCTTGGAAGAGGGTTAGCAAGGGGAAGCAGAAGTTCAACATTGATCTTTCACCGTACCAAATCTAAAAGTTTGATTCGGGTTTTACTTCTGTGCAGTCGATTATGTTTGACCGAACTGTTATGTCACTGAGGGCAAATGCTATGTAGTGCCTTGAAAGGTATTGATATTTGAGATCACAGGTTGGTTGTAATTTTTATCTTTCTGGTTAGTAAGATTGGGAGTTGGGACTACTGAGTCATAAACTTGTACCGGTTGAGTGCATTTTTTCAGTCTTTACAACATCGGATCATCGCCGATGCTTATTGATACTTCAATCGCCAACAGGGTGTCATATGGGTCCACTTTACAACTAGAATAATCTTCATTTTTATCGAATCTTAAACCGGTGATTATGAATATATATTTCCTTAGAGCATCCACAGTGGTTTTACATAAATTGTATTCTTTAAAGTTGCCACGTAGACATTTATGTACACTTTAAGTAATACGTAAATTTAAGACACACGTAAAACATATTTTCTCTGCAATCGTATTACTTAAACATGTTCCTTAAATATATTTTATTATTAAATTTTCCAACAACCACCAATAAGATATTAGCATTAATTATAAAATGAATTAATTTATAATAAAAAATTGGTTACGTAATACATAGTGCATTACTTAAATTTAAGGAATGCTTTACGTAAAAATATAAATTTACGTGCGGGTCCCATCTTTAAGGAATGCTATGTAAAACCACTGTAGATAGTTTTTGTTGATTTACTTAAATGAACATGTAGGACCCACGTTTACGTAATCTTTACGTAATACCATTGTGGATGCTCTTATTGTTTTTCATTGAACTTGAAAATCTAAAAAACGCGACAAGACCAAACATAATTGGGTGTTAGGCAGGGACAAAGTCATTATAGAAAGAAAAAAAATCGAATTTTTTGTAATGTACAATTTTTATTTAGAGATTATAATTATTGTCGATTTTACTCTATAAAATATTATATCTGCTCTTAAAAATTATTTGATTCTAATTAAATTTTTAGAATTTCTAGCTTCAACTCTAGTATGAGATATGTCAGGTATATCATCAATCAACACAGAATAGAAGAAATACCAAGAAAGAATCTGGGATCTTGTGGAGGGAGTAAAACTGATGGCAGATGACGGTGCCACGTGGAGAACAGCAAGAATAGTAATATCTGATGATGTAAATCAAAAGTCCACGTGGGCGATCCTAGTTGGCGGATGAGATCTCGAAACCTGATCGGAAACTAACTGATGCATGAATGGATTTGTTGGGGGCCACACAAGTGGTTTCTTAACTAGCTGCTACCATGCAATCCAGCTTCATTATCCTCCATTTTCATCATCTCTTAGCTAGCCGGCTCTTGGAGTAGGAGTTACAGAAGGAAGACAAAATGGCGGCACAAGCTCTGGTCTCGTCGTCTCTGACTTCATCGGTGGAAGTCGCCAGGCACCTGTTGGGCGGCGGCAGAAGCTTCCAGCATGCACCGAGGAGAGCTTCTTTTGTAGTTAAGGCCACCGCCACTCCTCCGGTCAAGGTAAACCCACTACTGATGTATATCTTAGCTAACTTTTTCGTAAATTCGAATTTATAAGACGTAAGTCTAGGCCAACTATTACGACTTCAATCTCCAACGACTGTTCCCACTTTGCACAACTTAGTCTAATTTAGGCTTCAAATTTTTTTATTATTTCTAATTAATGTGGTACATAAATTTGGGTCTTGCACCAATTTTTTCATGAGCTCTGAACTGTTGAATAAAAAAAATTGGTATATATACTTGTATTCATATATATGCTGATTCTTTCTGGGTTTGTATATATTAAGCAGCAAGGAGGGAACAGGCCTCTGTGGTTTGCATCCAAGCAGAGCCTCACCTACTTGGACGGAAGGTAATTAACCCTAAAGTCAGTGACTACCTCTTTAGCAATTTGCTAATTAATATGGGTTAATTAGCAAATTGCTAGCCAAACTTTATATGTATGTGCAATTTGCTAGCTATACTTTTTTTCGTAGTAAATTGCTAGCTGAACTTTCTATATTGTGCAAAAAGCTAGCTCCGTCAATTTTTTCCGTTAATTTTGGATGGAAAATACTTTCAAAAATTGCTAAAAACACCCTAAAGTTTTAGTATGATAATATAAAGACATGATATTTTATATAAAATCAATATAATAAATAATAAATGTTAAAAAAATATATTAAAGAAAAAACGCACCTTAAAAATGCAAAAAATAATCTATTAAAATAATTTTTAAATTCTATAAATACATACAATTTTAAAAATATTTAATTTTAATTTTTTGAACTTTGAGATTATATATTTAACATATATATATATATATATATTTTGTATAATATATATAATTATAAATTTTATTCAAAATTTATATTTGGTTTTATATAAAATTTGAGGATATTTTACAATAATAGTAGAACTTTAGGGTATTTTTAGTAATTTTAGAAAATCTATTCCGTCCATAATTAACGCAAAAATTGACGCAGCTAGTAAATTGCACATTAGCAAAAGTTCAGCTAGTGATTTGCTACAAAAATAAGATCGGCTAACAAATTGAACTTTCCAAAAAAGTTCAGCTAGCAATTTGGTAATTAATCCTAGTTTGATTAATATTAGTGTGATCCTAACGCAATATCGGATATTAAACCTAGCCAGACGAATCTTTCATTTTTTCGAATACAAACAAAATATTGGATTTTATTAAGAAATCCCTAAATCTAACATTTTGCCCCTTCAACAAAACAAGTGTGGCCTCTAAATAACAACTTTTTTTTTTTTTTGTGTTGATCCCAATTTAAAATGAAACTAGTCTGACTCTGAACTAATTGAATACTTGTGTCGGAATTTCCTGAATTGGTTTGATATTTCCGTAATTAATATAACGGATTTTTCTACCATGCGGTTGAAGCACCATACTTTTGGTTTTTTAATATTATGATGGACTTAATTGTAACATAAGTAAAACTTTAAAAGTATGAAAACGTATGAATTCTTTTAACTACACCTAAGATGTGTATCATACTATTAATAATATCAATTTCCCTATGGGGTTCACATTTAGTGCAATAGAAAAATAAAAAAATTAGTGGCAAAAGCATGGTGCTCCAAGAGCATTGTAAAAAGGTCATAACTGATGACAATTTGAAGTCGCATATTATCATTTTCTTGGAACTAATCTTGGCGTGGTATTTTAGTAGTATTTTACATGTATCATAATAATAGTAGGATAAAAGAGTGACTTTTAATTACTTTTTATATATTACAAACTTAAAGATTACCTAGTTTTTTTTTTTTTTTTTCAGTTACCTAGTTTACCTAGTTAATATTTAAGTTTTTATTATTTTTTATTCTAAAAGTAAATTAAATCATTTAAAGAAATTAAAAATAAATTTTATACAAACAAATATGATAACTGAAATGATTTAAAAGAAAACTCTAAAGGTTATGCCTTTTCTTTTTTCATTATAGTTTTTGAAAAGAAAAATATGCATAAAATTATTCTAGATATTTTTATGACGTTTTAAATAATTTATGCATTTTTTGGGTAGTCTACTAATACTTAATAGAACTTTCTAATATTATTAGATTTATTAGTTGCTCAAGAGTTTAGACGATGGTCCGTTGTGCATAACCCTAATCATCCTTTTTTTTTAAAAAAAAAAAGATCTACTGAATGTAATTACAAATATTCTAATCCGCCAAATAGTGTAAATCACCAGACATGAATTCTAATGTGTTTCCAATGTGCTATATTGTTGCGACAGCCTCCCAGGCGACTTCGGGTTCGACCCATTAGGTCTCTCCGACCCGGAAGGCACAGGCGGGTTCATCGAGCCCAAGTGGCTAGCCTACGGTGAGATCATCAATGGACGGTTCGCTATGCTCGGTGTTGCCGGTTCCCTCGCACCCGAAATCTTGGGCAAAGCCGGTTTAATCCCCGCAGAAACCGCCCTACCATGGTTCCAGACCGGTGTGATCCCACCGGCCGGAACCTACAACTACTGGGCCGACAACTACACCCTCTTCGTCTTAGAAATGGCCTTAATGGGTTTTGCCGAACACCGAAGGCTACAAGACTGGTACTATTAGGGAATAAATATATTAGAAAAATATATTTTAATATTTTCAATATGTTATCAGATTATATCTCCCTTATTATATTTAGTCTTATCTATATTTATTCTCTAATAGGTACAACCCTGGCTCGATGGGAAAGCAATATTTCCTGGGTCTTGAGAAGGGTTTTAGCGGGTCGGGCGAACCCGCTTACCCCGGCGGGCCGTTTTTCAACCCATTAGGGTTTGGGAAGGACGCAAAAGCGTTGAAGGATTTGAAGCTGAAGGAGGTGAAGAACGGGCGGCTCGCCATGTTGGCGGTTCTCGGGTTTTTTATCCAGGCGCTGGTGACCGGGGAGGGGCCGTACCAGAACCTTCTAGATCATTTGGCTGACCCGGTGAACAACAATGTATTGACTAACCTCAAGTTCCATTGAGGGGTTGGTCGGTTGATAAGACAATTAATATTGCTTTGTTTACTACTACTACTACTCCTTTGATCATCGTTTTGTAAACTATGTGAAGAAAATTTGATGTGAAAAGATAAGTCCTTTGTGATGATATGTGAAAATCTGACAATGGGATATCGTTGTAATGGGCCTGTAATTTAATTAGACTACGATACTACTAAGTTTTCATTTAATGTGATACGAGGAATCTATTATTACGTAGAATGATGTTAAATCGACGGAGAGAGACTAAGTTGATGAATTAGTGTATCTCAAAACTGTGAGCAGAAAAAACCCAAGGAGTACATAGAGTTAAGTTTAGAATCATTTTTACTAATATTCTTTTAAGATGAAAAAATAAATAAATAATGTCGAACTAGTGGCGAAATTTTTTTTTGTCGGATCGACCTTATAACGAATGATACGAGTTAGTTAAACCGACCTTCTGCCCCATTCTTTTTGTCTCAGATCGTGTCTCATTATTAAAATCTTGACACGTGCTCTGGGTGTAATTAATTTTATAGTTTTTTTTTTTTCCTGAAACCCTATTAAATTTGTGTCCCTAGAGAAAAATATTAAATATAAGATCATGTGTCAAAATTTTAACAATGAGACAGTATTTAAGACATAAATAATGAATAATGAAGCAGGAGATCTGAATCTGGTTTAATTGTTTGAATATGTAACAAATCTCCCTTTTTTATTGCCCCTTTCTAAATCTTTCTGCCCCAAATTTGGTTAAACTGTGACTATAAATATTTTCTCATTTAGAATCTTAACCCAATTTGAAGATCCTCTGCCTTGGTTTCCTATCTTGATCCACTGTCTTAGTAAATCTCAGACGTTTGTTTTAATCTTTCTCTTTTCATCGATTTCTCTTTCCGTTTTCTTATTTTCTTTACTATTGTTATAATTAAGGGTTAATACATCGTTTGGTTACTTACGTTTGACAATGTGATTGTTTGGTTCAAACGTGTACTTTTTAGTTACCTACGTTTGTAAATATGACAATTTGGTTGCATTTTGATGAAATGTCCAAAATACCCTTTATATATTCAATCTTTAGCATATTCTCCATGTTATTTATTGACTTATTCGTCAATTTTATTAAGTTTTTCATATTTTCATATCTTTCATATTATTTTTTTTTCAAAACGGAACGCCAGATTCGAATCTAATTTTTAATTTTAACAAATGGAAAAAAAAATCGAAGTATTTTCCGAGTTGGGAATTTGATTGTTGGGTTTTGTATGTGTATAGTCACATACGTATACGTATACCCATCTTTGAATTGTAATACTAAAAGTTCTGATCAATCTTCAATTTTAATACTAAAGAGTTTTGATCAATCTTAGAGCTTCAAGATGTGAAATTCTCTTGAAAAAAAAAATTAATTGAAGGGTAAAAACGTCTTTTTATAATCATTTAATCACGTTGTGTCTAACATAAGTGACTAAATGTAACACGTTTGAACCATTTAATCACGCATTGAAACATAAGTAACCAAACTATCACGTCAAAAAACAAAAGTAACCATTTGATCACATTGTGCAAACATAAGTAACTAAACAATGTATTAACCCTATAATTAATCCATCATATTCCTAGGAATTGAATTTACATGATCTTTCTATCATGCTCTAAGAGCATCATACTTTTGGTACTTTTTTTGTATTTTTTTTATTGTTCTAAAATTGAACCCTATAAGAAAATTGATATTATTAACAGTATGATGCAAATTTTAGGTGTGGCTAAAAAATGTCATATTTTTTTCTTACTTTTAAAGTTTTACATATGGTACAATTAAGTACACCCTAGTAATAAAGAAACTAAAAGTATGGTGCTCTGGCATGGTAGAAAAATACGAATTCACATGGCCAAAAAATTCCCAAAGGCTACAAATCCACCAAAAGAAGAAGGGCATAAACTCATAATAATTTCATCATCATTCTCATCCTACATATATATACTATGAAATATTCACCAAAATATTAGTATTTGAACCACCAAATACAAAAGTAGTAAATTATTTAGATTGAAATATAAATATAGCCCAAACCGGCGATGACATTAGCGTCACAATCCAAAATTAGTTTAGGTATTTTTAGGGTTTATATAGTTTGAACTTTATTAGAATAAGTGAACGTGTTGACTGGATGAACTCTAAAAGATTAAATTCGGATGAACAGTTTGGTCGGGTGTACCCTAGATAGCTAAAACAAGATTTAAATACGTTTATGTTTTTTTTTTACATTCTAAAACTCTATTATAATGGATAAACAATTTGCCTAAGTGAACCATAAATGACTAAACTGGATGAAAAGTTTGGCCGGTGAACCCTAGATGGCTTAAAAGTCGGGTTCGTCTAATTTTAGATCTTTAGGATTCACCCTGCCAAACTGTTCACCCATTGTAATAGAGTTTTCTATAATATATATAACTATATAAAACCCTAAAAGTATATGCTTATAGAAACTCAAAATTCAGAGTTAAAAAATTTATGGTGTAGATAGGTTTATATATATTTTTTTTTCTTTCTAAACTCTATTACAATGGGTGAACAGTTTGACAGAACCCTAAATGGCTAAAATTGGATGAACTCGACTTTTAAGCTCTATATGGTTTATCCAGCCATATTGTTCATCCAATTTAACTATCTATGATTCACCCAACCAAACGGTTCACCCATTCTAATAGAGTTTTAGAAGGAAAAAAAACCTAAACGTATTAAACATTATTTTACCTATCTAGAGTTTATTCAACCAAATTGTTCGTCCGATTTTAGTCTTTTAAGGTTTATCCAGTTAACTTGTTCACATATTCTAATATAGTTTAAACTATATGAACCCTAAAAATACTTCCGCTCAAAACTATTAAAAAAAAAGTAAAGCTTGTGCCCGTTAATGACATTAAAGGCACAACTAATTTTTGGATTGTGACGCTAATTTCATCACCGGTTTGGGCTATATTTATATATCAATTTAAATAATTTACGAGTTTTGTATTTGGTGGTTCAAATACTAATATTTTGGTGAAAATTTCATAGTATATATATGGGAAAAGAACCTATTTAGTGTCTCAAGTTTACCTCATGTTTCAGTTTAGCGTCTAACGCGTACTTATACTGTCCCAAGTTTGAATAGTGTTGCTATTTGGAGTATTCGTCAAATTTTGAGGTTAAATTTAACAGAATTCGGTCATGTACTGGCACATGACCAAATAAAATTGAAAATGCCCAAATTACCCCTAAACCCTAAATCAGGTCAGCTGCTCCACTGCCAGAACCCTAAATCGATCGGAACCCTAATTCGGCCAGAATCCTAAATTGGCCGTAATCGGCCGACCTTAAACCCTAAATCGGCCGAAATCGACTGGAATCAGGCAGTAATCGGCCATAATCGGCTTGAATCGGGCCGGAATAGATCGGAATCATTTCGTTTGGAGGTGGGTGACCGGAATTGAAGGTGGGTGGGTCGGAATCAGAGGTGGATGGCCGTAATCGGAGGTGGGTGGTCGAAATCGGGTTTAGGGGCAATATGGTCTTTTCATCTAAATCTGTTAAACTTAACACCAAAATTTAACAGAAAATCAAATTGCAACATTATTCAAACTTGGGACAGTCCATATCAACACTTTAATCCTAAGACACCAAGCTAAAACATGAGGTAAACCTGAGACACTAAATATGTTCTTTTCCTTATATATATATATATGTAGGATGAGAATGATGATGAAATTATTATGAGTTTATGCCATTCTTCTTTTGGTGGATTAGCCCGTGGGAATTTTTTGGCCATGTGAATTCAATACCTAGGATAGGAATAGGATGGATTAATTATAATTAATATTAATAGTAAATAAAATAAGAAAATGGAAAGAGAAAGCGATGAAAAGAGAGATTAAAGAGCACCACGTTTTTTATGTTTTTTTTTTTTTCTATTACTTTAAAAGTGAACTATAGTATGATGCAAATATTATGTGCGGTTAAAATATTTTATATTTTTTTCATACTTTTAAAGTTTTATTTATGTTACTATTAAGTCTACTATAATAATAAAAAAAATTAAAAGTATGGTACTCTTAAAATATGATAGAAAAATTCGATATTAAAACAAACAGGACAGATATCATGATAGAGAACCAAGGCAGATATACGTCTCTGAATAACAATACCAGCGGAATTAAAATTCTTAAAATTAGATTCAAGAATTAAAAAATTATACATAAAAGATAAAACTAAATGTATGAAAGAAAATAATAATTTTCCTAAATAAATGATGTAAACCTCATATTTAGAATTTCTTCGCACGCACCATCAATAACCGGCTTGTGAGTTGTGAAAGATTGTAGATGTCCCTCGACTTACTTCAGTAGAAATGATTTTTTTTTCCCTAAACTTTTATTACATTCAATTTAGCCATTAAACTTTTACACTGGGCCGGCTCTTACTTTGTCCCGGTCTGGCTGTCAACTGTCAACATAGCTTTTTTGTCAAAACTAGCCGTTACCATTTAAAAATCGGCCGACCAAACGCTCCCTTGCTCTTCTTGCTGCCCACTCACTCTACTCCTTTCCCCTAAAACTGTGGACTCTCTCTCTCTCTCTCTCTCTCTCTCTCTCTCTCTCTCTATCTGCAGAATCTGGATTTCACAAAATTGTAGAATAACTGAAGTCGCCTAGCTGAAGAATAGTACCAGCTGAACTAAAATTCGACGCAGTGTTCGGTACAGCATCTGTTATCGCTGAATCGACTCTCGTCAGCGGAGATGTTCACCGAAGGCTTGGATGAGAGCGCCATCAGCTGGGTGAAGCAGGTAATATCTCCAATCTAAGCGCTTTCCAGAAACTGGTTTCCCAAATTCTTAACTTTTTTTGGCCAAGTCTCAGTGCTAACGAAGAATTTTAAAAAAATTATATTTCTGAATCACAGGGCTCGGATGCGAAAGAACCAAAAGTCCGATCGCCACTGATGGAGAAACTTGTAGATTCGGTTGCTGACCCATTTCCAAATTCTCCTCTTGCGTACAGTACCAGTGGTTATAAGTCCAAGCCCAAACAATTTTTACCTCCATTGAGATTTAACTCTGGATTGCTCTCGCCTCACCCTATGATCAGTCCCTCCCCTGGCGGTGATGACGATGATTATGATGAAGACGAATCTGAGAGTGTGGCTTCGGCACCAGATGATGTGAATGGAGATTATTACAGCGAGGAAGAAGACTCTTTGGAGAAGCCAACACTGGGATGCTATAACGACGAAGAAGAACTGTTCGATAGTATGCCCCAGAGAAACTTGAAGTCCAATGCTGTCCATCTGAACAGAGGACAAGCTATGGAGAATCTCAGAATTGAAGTACCCTATGGTTTTAGAAGATATACTACCAATGGTGAATTTGGAGCTAGTAAATCTGCTGCAAGTAAATTAACCCCCGGCCCAGCAAGTGCCCATGTGATCAGTGATCGGATGATTTCACTGAATAAGGGTGTAAGAGTCAAATTTTAGTAAGATTTGAATATTGTGGATGGTTTAAGTACTAACTACTAATAACTAGATTATGTTGATTGTTGCAGACGAGGCTACGAGGTGATTTAGACTTGGGAACTCCTAGTGCTCCTCCAATCATGGATGGCGGGAATGAGGAGAGGGACAGTAGCTGCGGAAATGGTTTGGAGGATCTCGAAAGGACTAGCATTGAGCCATCTTTGCCAGAAAATTGGGAGGATTATAAAGGAGTCGGTTGCGGAGAAAATAAATCACTTGAAGAGGCTGAATTTGATGAAAGGTAAATGTGCCACCAATATCCGTTGTTAATATTTGTTTTAACGAATTACTATATATCTGATTTGAAAACCTATGTTGTTGCTCCATATTACTCAGAATGGCCAAAATAGATCATGTTGAGAAGGATATCGAGACCCCTTGGCAAGCTAATGTACTGGATCAATCTCCATACTATAATACCAGGTGACACTAACCTCCGGAACTTTTTTCATTAGGATCTTGCGAACACATAATAATTAGAGTGTATATTGTGCTTGATCATATGAAATTATCTTTTTGACGAAAAATCGAACGAATGGGTTTGGGAATGAGATATTAGTAATTTTATGCTTCAAAATCATAATTTGTTTATTTTTCCCATTTTCTAAGAGTTGTCCCTTTCCATTACTACAGCAACCAAAGTGCTTGGCAAACACTCATAGCATATGACGCATGTATCCGCTTATGCCTTTATGCATGGGCAAGAGGCTGCACCGAGGCCCCTGAGTTTCTAAGAGACGAATGTCTGGTTCTTCGCAAAGCCTTTGGGTATGAAACAGCTTGCCATGAGTGAATTCCCGCAACTGAGTTGCTATTTCTTTATTTCCACTGTCAGACTTCATGTAAGAATGTATTTCTTGTTATCCTCAATTTGTGCAGATTACAGAATTTTCTGTTGCGACCACGGACTGCGAAGCTAACAGAAGGTCAGACAGCAAAGAATGGGGTTTCTTGCACTGTAAAGACAAAGAAGATCGTCGGAAAGATAAGAGTGGAAGGTATTCTGTTGGAAATCAAGGGAAATTATAATGATTCTGATGTTAGTATCTTCTTTTCATTGGTCATACCGACAGATTATAATCTAAACGTATAATGTAATTGGATAACAGTTCGGAGAATTAGAGTAATACCAAGGAGGAAGCTTAGGAACACATTTTCACAGAGAAGTGTCATGTACCTGCAAAAAGGAGCTGAGTATATCAAACATGTATCCTCAGCTGTGAAGAACTTAAGTTCTCTGAAAACTGCAGCCTCTTCTTTGGTGGCATCAGAAGGTTCATCTCGTGCATATAAATTATATTTTTAGATCTGTTCTGTTTCTTGTGAATGGAAAAGAAAGCTTCACGGTTTTAAGTAAATTTCTCCTATGTTCTCACTCTCTTTTAAGTAGATATCTGATAATATGTTCTCTTCGTCTAGAGCCACTTTCATGTATTTTCCAACTAAAGAGTGCTGCTGAAGACCCTGAAATTGAAACAAGTTCTGCCATATGTTTGCACCCCAGTTGTGGTGATTACCATGTCTTGTAAGCTACCCCCTTCTTTAGCATTCCGAATTTGATAGTATTTCAGTTTCTTTCAATAATATTAAGATTTATGTAATCCTTTGCCTAAAATTCTATGACTTGTTAAAGAGTACGTTTTTTCTCGTGATACACAAATTTCAGTTTTCCGGAGAGTCAAGGGGATGCTCTATTGGTGGAAGTCCAGGATGAAAAGAAATCTGTCCAAGGTCGAACAACAATTCCAGTTTCTTCATTAACTGACAACCCCGTGAGTATCTTCGTACTAATATCTGATGTCACATATGGATGTTTCCTCCAAATTTTGATAGATATGGAGTTGTTATTTATTTTTTTTATTTTTTTGCAGAATGACAAAGTTCGAT
Organism: Clarkia xantiana subsp. parviflora; assembly: GCA_036873135.1. Lineage (NCBI taxonomy): Eukaryota > Viridiplantae > Streptophyta > Magnoliopsida > Myrtales > Onagraceae > Clarkia > Clarkia xantiana. The sequence goes on from JAPTYO010000007.1 coordinate 23,166,655, forward strand.
GGTGGCCAATATATCACGATGATAATGAATGTGTAGGGAAGATTCAACTCTGCATTGCAACAACAATCACATCGGACGAAAAACATCAGATAAAGGCATGCATACCACTCAGTTTCTCATTTTTACTAAGTTTGGACAGCAATGTATAAAAAGGAACTTCTTTGTAGTAATAACCTAGTGCTTATAATTGATATCTTTTACAGAGTGGAGCCGTAGTAGAAACTCTAGCTTATGATTTTGTGCTGGATGCTGCCATGCGTGCACAACATTTTCATTCTCGAAACCTGCGGTTGTTTGGGAACTGGAAGTGGTTGTTGACAGAGTTTGCAGATTATTATGAAGTTTCTGATGCATATACCAAGTTGAGGTATTTATTCACAATGGTTTGGATACAAGATCTCTTCACTATTTTTTTTTTTTAATGGTATTAATTATTTTAATTGTCCATAGGTATCTTTCCCAAGTAATGAACATCGCGACTCCGACAAAGGACTGCTTGGAACTAGTGTATGAGCTGCTTCTTCCCATAACAAAGTCCAAAATCGAGAAAAGCCTAACAAGGCAAGAGGTACTGCAGTAAATATTCCCATTTGAAGATAGGAAAAATTTAAGGAGATCCAATTATTCAATAAGAAATCACTTTCCTCAATCTCTACGATTTTCTGAATTTCCCTCCTTTGCAGAAAGGTATCCTGTTAGACTGTGAAACCCAGATAGAGAGTCTACTTGCAAGTGTATTCGAGAATTACAAATCATTGGATGAAAACTCGACCACTGGAGTTACAGACTCTCTGGGCCCAATACAAGATACTGCAGCTCCAGCTCTAGCTGCTGCTGTCCAAGTCTACACCCTCATTCATGATATATTAGCTCCGGATGCTCAAGCTATGCTGAGAAACTATTTGCAGGTTAGTTCATTGTTACTTTCTTTTACTCTTTTTGTTAAATATCCACCAAAAGATTAACTGAACGATAAAAAGTGAAAATATCTCTCTTGTTTTTCCTTTGAGCAGATAGCAGCGAAGAAGAGGTGTCGGAAGCATATGTTAGAGACAGACGAGTTTGTGTCCAGCAATTCCGAAGGTTTTATGCTTGATCAAGTGACAACTTCCACTGCTTATATGAAGATGAGAAATCTTTGCATTAACCTACGTCATGAAATTCAATCGGATATTGAGATACACAATCAGCATATATTACCAAGGTATCGAATAATGCAAAAATGCTTGAAAATGAATGAATAATGAGATGATGTTTTGTGCTAGGAACTTTAAATGGAACATTTCACCTTTCTGACAGAAAATATTTATATGCAGCTCCATTGATCTCTCAAATATCGCAGCAGCGGTGTATAGCACTGAGTTAAATAGTAGGGTCAGAGGCTTCCTTGCTGCATGGCCACCATCTAGCCCTCTGCCTCATGTGAACGAACTCTTAAAGGCAACTTCTGATTTTGAAAGAGATCTTGCTTCATGGAACATCAGGTTTGTCATAACTAACAATTACAAACATTTTGCTATGTGAAAATACTCGTGGATAACTGATGGAGTAGAAATGGAAATCCTTTTCCGCAAACCTCTTAAAAGTAACCTTTTCAATTTAAGCTTCAGACTTTGTATAAGTTTACTGTTTCTCTAAGCATAAAAATGTCATGTAAAAATCATCTATCTAAGGTTGTTATTGGAGAAGTTTCTGACATAATGATTTATACTCCAGTCCTGTGCAGGATGGTCTTGATTCTAGAGATTTGTTCAATAGTCTGATACTTGTGTGGATCGAGGAAATGCAACTTAATTTGCTCGACCTTTGCAAATCAGAAAAGGTAATACTCTTAATCCTCGATTGGCATGAATCAAAACATTTAAAATTCCTTCAATTTTGAAAATTACCATACTTTCTGCAGGTGCCTTGCTCCAGCCTGATAGCAAATCACTCCACCTCACCTTTCGCAGAGGAAATGTACGAAAAACTAAGGAACGCACTTGTAGAATACGAGGTGGTGATTAACCATTGGCCTGATTACACACTTATTCTAGAAAATGTAAGGCCTTTGATTCTCTCAGCACGCCAGTAAAATCAAACGAACTGTGCTGAATTCATTAGGAATTAATTCTCATCACTTTGGTATTCTTCTCCTTAGGCTGCTGCAGATGTCGAACGCGCAATTATAAAAGCACTTGAGAAACAATACAACGATATTTTGACTCCATTGAAGGATACCATCCCGAAGCGGTTAAATATGCAAGTTCAGAAACTAACCAGACGACAGTCCACAGCAGTATATTCAGTCCCGAGTCAGGTAACTAAAAAACCATGTATTTTCTTCACAAGATTAAGCTGTTTCTGCTTTAGTGAATCAACTCTAATGCAAACATTTCTTTCTTCCATGGATTTTTTTGCACAGTTGGGAACATTTCTTTACACAATCAAGAGAATTCTCGACGTTCTTCACTGCAGAGTAGAGGATATCTTGAAGTCTTGGGCAAGTTACCTTCCTGTTACTGGGGAAAAGAAGTCGGTTTTTGGGGAACAAATGAATGGAATTACGGTTTTGCTAAGAACCAAATATAAGAACTACCTCCAAGCAACGGTAGCTAAGCTTATGAGTAATGTAAGTTCTTCTTCCATCTTTACTTAAATCTGTAAAGCAAGCTTTGGTCAAACATATGATACCAAAAGACCCTTTAACCCTAAATAATAGGGTAGGATCAGGATATTTCCGAAAGGTACAGGATACCCAGAAATGCTCGCCTCTTCTGTTGACTGATAAAAATTTCAGGTGCAAGCTAACAAACTTACGCGGTTGAAAAAGATTCTGGAGGAAACAAAGGAAGAGGATGGAGAAGCCGAGGTTCGTGAGAGAATGCAGTGGTTGATAGCTCAACTAGTCGAGTCCACATCGAACCTGCATGAGGTTTTCTCTAGTCAAATTTTTATCGCGATGTCACGTGGACTATGGGATAGAATGGGACAGGTAGTTCACTAACCACACCATGCTTCAAATATAAGGTCTACCATTTTGATCTGATTGACAAATATTCCCTACTGAACAACTATTTGATTTGATTAGATTGTTCTAAAGTTCCTTGAAGGCCGAAAAGAAAACAGAATGCGGTACAATGGATCGTACTATGCTCTCGGGGTAAGAAAATTTGAGATGATATATATACATAGTGAGTTTCTTGATCTAATTGCTTGTTTGCATAATATTGGATGTTTGGGTTTTATGGTTTACAGATATTGGATGACACATTTGCTTCCCAGATGCAACGACTGCAAGGGAACTCGCTGCAAGAGAAAGACATTGAACCGCCTCGATCAGTGGTTGAAGCTCGATCCATCCTCTGCAGAGACACTGGAAATGCTACGGATCCTTCTACTTACTTCTATGCATAGATAGATAATTAAAGCCGTGTATTAAAAAAAAAAATCTTCTTTCATTTTTTGTGATGCATATAAGGAAGGAGGTATAGAGATGGTGAATGTGTCATTTAGGTTTATTCTTTGGTTTGAAAATCTAAACATTGGTGTCCTGTAATAAAGATTCTGTGCAATAAGAGTATTGTTCTTTTTTTCTGGTTTGAAAATGCACCCGTTATGTAATAAAAAAATATGTTTTTTTTGGCCAGTTAATAAAAAAAACTAAAATGTAACAATTTTTTAATACAAAATACAACCTTTTTTTTTTATAAACTATAGAATATAATAATTTTAGAACTCAAAAAATAATAATTAGAAAACTATTGCTAAAAATAATCGAAAATTTAAAAGTAGTTGCATCCAAGCAAAGTGTTAAGGATGTCTGAATGTAGACACGTTTGTTTTGTCTGTTGAAAAATAATAAAGAAGAACAAGAACTGAGGGACATTGTGCAGATAGATGATCAAGATTATAGAACTTCATTTATTGGCAACATCTCTTTACAAAACCATGAAATTAGCCTTCAGGTCCTCTCTTTCATTACATTACATGTGGAATGAAGAATTAAAGAAGATATATAAGAAAATATTGCTTGGAAAACAAGAAAACCCTCAGAATCAGTCCTCAAATTATGGTTCCAGTTGGAATCAACGCGTCCTTAATAATCGTCACGATCCCGCTCTTGATGAAGTAACCGTCGGTTTCCCTTGCTGCTTCTTGAATATTGTCTTTGTTAAGGATCTGCAGATCCGGGGTCAAACAAGACACAACTCAATTTCAATATCGGATTTTATAGAACATGAACAAAGTTATATATATCTAAGAAACCAACCTTGACATCGTCTCCAATTCTTGCATTCTTGTCGATAATCGCTCTTTTAATATGACAGTTCTTGCCAATACCGATTGGGATGCCGCCTTTTGCAGCCAGAAGACTCCTGTCAGCATCAGTCTGGAGCCAAAGAAGAACAAAACCCGGAGATTACACCATCTGAAGCCATGAACAGAGATACGAACACGGAGATTTTCAAGTCTTACCTCGTAATAATCTGCTCCCATCACTAATGTGTCTTCAACAATCGCACCCTCAGATATGCATGACCGAAGTCCAATAACCGAGTGATGAATTTTACAGTTCTGTGTTGAATAATACAAAGAAGATGAATTCAGTTATTTGTATGCTATTGCAGAAAATGAACTCATTGCATGAACTGAAAGAGACTTGCCTTAATCACACAACCTTCACCAATAACACTATCAGTGATATCAGCATCCAGCATCTTTGATGGAGGCAAGTATCGAGGTTGGGTGTAGATTGGAGATGACCGATCGTAGAAGCTGAAAAAGAAGACCCAGGCATTAAAACATCCATACACACACACAAAAAAAGGACTTTTAATCTAGAACATAGGAGCTACCTGAAATCTGGCACTGGCTTCTTAGTAATTCCGAGGTTGGCATTGTAGAAAGCCTCGATTGTACCAATATCCTCCCAGTAACCATCATATAGATAAGCTTGCACCTGTTTTGGAATCAAATTCAAACAATTAGTACTATACTAGGTGGTGATTTTTATTTTTAATGGAGTTTTAAGTGCTGAGAATGATTTAAGGATATATAACATACCCTCAATCCAAGTGCAGTTGCACCGGGAATGACTTCGCTTCCAAAATCATTGGCTCCCGGGAACTTATCCCGAAGAAGATCCATCATCACATTCTTGCTTACAACGTATATTCCCATGCTTGCAATGTAAGGCATCTCTTTTGCTCTCTCATCATCAAGACCTAAGATAGTGGTATCAACCTAAGGAAGAAGAACAATACACAAAAAACGAAACTTTAGTTTTTTTTGGGAAACCAATCCATGAGAAATAAGGATCAGAGAGTATCGAAAAGCCATTTAACCTGCATTGCTTTTAGTTGCTCTCCTTTTGGTTTTTCAGCAAATTCAATTATACGGCCCTCTTCATCAATCTTCATCAGACCAAATGCAGTAGCACGTGCTTCATCCATCGGAAGAGCAGCCACAGTAATATCAGCATCAGTTTCTCTGTGAGCCTGAATGAATCTCTCATAGTCCATTCTGTACAAATGATCCCCAGCAAGAACCAAGTACTCTAATACATTGTGCTCCTCAAACAACCACAGGTATTGCCTCACAGCATCTGCTGTACCCTGCAACCCGACAAACACGAAAATTGAGGGCAAATAGGATAGTTTGATCGATTCGCTCTACAATTATGATATTGTACAAAAAGGATCAATGAACTTGTAAATCTAGTAAAGGCATCCGACGTTATTTTACTCAACATGCACTGATCAATCAACAGAAATTTGGGAGAATTCACAGTACCTGAAACCAATTAGGGTTCTCAGGACTCTGCTGTGCTGCAAGAACTTCCACAAAACCCTCATTTTTGTAACCAGCCATGTTGCTTGCATATGCCCTCGAAAGGTGGCGATTGAGTGACGCGGAATTAAATTGTGTGAGGACATAAATCTTATTTATGTTGCTGTTCAAGCAGTTACTGACGGGGATATCAATGAGCCTGTAGTTTGCTCCTAGAGGAACAGCAGGCTTTGCCCTCTTCTTTGTAAGAGGGTAAAGACGAGTCCCAGCTCCTCCTCCCAATATGATTCCAAGAACACTCTGAATCACAGCAGTGATGTTAGATTTCAGCAATTCAGAACCAACTAAATAGAGCTAAAAGTAGTCGAATTGAGATTTGCAGAAAGAAATCCACATATTTCAGTCTCTTCTTCAAAGGATAATGCAATCAGGTTTCTACATTCCTTCCTAGAAAATTTATTTTCACATTTTCAAATAACAAGTAAAGTCAGAGAGAAAAATATCCAGAATCTGAATCGTATATTCATGAAACAACTGGGATTTTAGAAAATTAATCAAAATCATAGATAGTTACTATAACCAGATCACCAATCCGAACCGGCAGAACCAAATGCGATCAAGCGAAGACAGAAAACTGAACCAATTTTCTCTAGTGGCACGCAAAGAGTATCAATCGACGACGTGGAAACAAAGATAACAAAATGCAGAGCTAAAGTCGGAAAGAAAGCTGACCCTGCTAGCGTCGGGGTCAAGACACGTCTGCGAGTTGTTGCTATCGGAGACCGCCTCCGGCGAGACGACGATCGGAAACCTACGGACTTTCCGAGAGGATCGAGTCCCGGAGCTCGCCGCGATCTTGTCGCCAAAGAGTTGGGATGAGCCGAAAGAAAGGGCGGCGCACTTCGGGTTGGACTTCCTCTGGCTCAATGAATCAGAGCCTGTTGAAGAAGATGGAACCTTGAAAGCGCCCATTGCAGCCATGCTCGCCATTGCCATTTCCACTGAACAACTGCTGCTGGTGGTGGTTCAGTGAGAGAGATTCTGTGGAGGAGAAGAGAGGTGGCTGATATTTGATGGCGAGCTCGGGAATTTATTTGCCACTGATGGCGGAATTATTTTACGTTATTGACCTTTTACTATTTCAGTTAATTATTTAATTGTTGGGGATTTTTGAATACCTATTCTTTATTCTATTTTAAGTGTTGCACGTAGATCCATATATGTCTCTATTTGAGTGTATCTAAAGTCTATCTATATATTACTCATCATGTGCTGTATCTGATCTATAATGTTAAGTTGAGCTAAAGCACTCATGTCATTATTGAAACTTTCTTGTAGCTGCAAATTTTAATATTGGAAAGCAGGAGTAATATAATAATTAATATGTAAGATGCTTTGATGATATTTTTACATTTAAATATATTATTTGGTATATGAATTCCTTTGGGAAAAAAAAAAAACTAAAAAAATAATTTTGGTAAATTGGTATTATATAGCTGTTTAGCTTTAGAGTATTATAGACTCGAATTCTAAAAATAAAATTTACAATTAACACTTTACATATATACTACTTAAATATTTATTATTTTAGAATTTAGAAAAAAGTTATATATATATATATAGTGTAAATACATTTTTGCCTATAATTACTTTTAAATAAAATTAAAAAGTGGTATTTGTCTGGGAGGGGACAAGAAGTTGGGATTGAGAAATTGGTGGATGTCATGTCAAGGGATACACCTAGCAACATCAACATGTACATATCCTAGTCTTACGTGGACCGTCCATTTTTTATTAATAAATTCTTAAGTTAATTATTTAATATCAACGTTTATACCGGTGTAATGTGGTTATATCGTGTATTTTTATACAGATGATTTGAGTTCAAAGTTTTAGATTTCAAAATTTTATGGAAGTTAATTTGCGGTGATTTAATGGCGGTGTAAACTACCAAACTGGAGTACTGTAAAATATTATGTTCAATAAGGTTAACATACAATGTCCAACATAAAAGAAAGTGAGTATAATTGTACTTAACGAGTCGACTTTTTAACTATATTAGGCTGTTTGTGGCACATTTACAGAGTCAATGCAATAATGCATACACCCTGTTGTTCATTAAGGGGGTATTTGGATGGATATAATGAGATGCGTCTCACATTACATTTACATTACACTGTTTGGTTTGTCAAACGACGTAATGTGCTGTAATATGATGTTCATTGTAATTTGAGATTACGTCCAAACTTCATTCAACGTAATGTGAGGTTTCATTCAAAAACGGATGTGATGTGAAATTTTGTCCAACATTACAATGTTATTATTTTATTATTATTATTATTTAAATAGATAAAATATTTTATATTATCTTTATAGTTTATTATGATAATAATATTATTATCATTATTAACTTTTATTTTGTATATACTTCATAACTCATTATTATAATAAATAATAATGCACATGATGATTGTATAAAATGAACAAATCTTTTTCGTTGCATTTTTTTATGAAAATTATTGTCTTATAAATAAACTATATATAATGTTTTACAATTTTAGTAGTATTGCATATTAAGTTTAAATATTTAGTCTTTAAAATTCAAAAAGACTATAGTATTAACCTTACACGTAATCTTTAAGAAATTAGTTGTTGTCCACATATATATTCTTTTAAATCTTATCACATTAGGATATAACATACTTTATATAGATTAATATAATAATAATAAAGTCACATTACAATACATTGCAACACATATCAAACACTGTAATCTAACATTACATTCTACATTACAGCATAACCAAACATTGTAATTTAACATTACATTACGTAGCTCACATTATTTGTAATCACACATTTCAAAAAATCTCACATTATATCCATCCAAAAGCCCCTTAAGTTTGATCGGAAAAAAAAACATATATAGTAAAATTTTAAAATTATATAGAGAAATGAATTTATATAGTTAAATGATAACTCATTGATTTCAATAAAAATAAAAAGTTAATTATTTAATGTTGTTACTTGTTAGGCAGTTAAAATCCGTGTCTAGTTAATAATAATGTTAGCTAGACACGGATTATGATGAAAGTTATTCATTAATTAATATTATTCTGTAGAGGCAGCTTCACGTGTCTTCATCAATCCCTATCTCTATCCATCACCGTTGAGCTTCCAATCTCATCATGTCACTTATTTGTTTCTTTCTTAATGTCAGGTATCTATCTATCCAACTGATTTCATTTTTATTTCCTCCCCATAATGAATAATATTTTGTATCAACTTTAAATTTTTAATAGTTTAGACTTTAGAGAAGACAATTTACCGGCTACCGCATAGCTAAATGAGTTATTTAGTGTATATATATATATTTTCAAATACATAATTTTTTTTTTTTTAACCATATAACAATGGTGTGGTGGTTCAGCGCCTATAACTTTTGCTATATAATAATGTTATACAGTATAAATCATCTTTATAAATAGAAATGGACAAATAAATAACAATTTGAAGGGGAAATCGCATTTTTCCCATTACTTTAAAGCTTAACATAATGTAACAAGAATGTGGAATTTTTTAATCGACCATCTAACTATACTAGGTTATTTTGAGGGAGATCACTATATGTACTGGTTATTTATTAAATTTAAAAAAAAAAATCACATCATAAATAAGAGAACCTGAATATTACATAGTGGAATTGATATAGATCATTATTATTAGCCATTCATTTTCGTTGAAAAAAATAATTTGAAAACTTCAAAAGAAAATAACTATTCTCATTAGGTTAATAACCAATTGTTACTTGAACTTTAGCTAGCTTATAAATCGATATCCGAACTTTAATTTTTAAAAGCAGCTATTTGAATTCTAATTTTCGAGCATGTTGCTACATCTGCTTCAATTTCCACCAAATTGGACTGAAAATGAGTATGTGTCGATCACATGGGAACTTTTCATGTGTATCTAGGGTTGTCAACGGGGCGGGTCGGGCCGATATCACTTACCCCGTACCCGCCCCGCGGGTCGAGATGGTCGACCCGTACCCGCCCCACACAGTTCGCGGGGCGGGCGGGTACCTATTAGTGGTACATAATATATTATTAGCAATTTAAACCCTAAATTCTATATTTACCATATACAAATTCAATTTAAAATTTAAATCACAAATAATAAATTTAACTTCAAATCTAAATACAAGTCACAAATCCTAATTATTTTAACTATGTATTATATTACCTATATAGTTTTATATAAATACGTGTAATATATATATAAATTATCCACATACGGGGCGGGGCGGGGCAACCCCAAAACCGTACCCTCCCCACGGGTCACGGATCGCAAATCAACGGGTCAAAATCGGGGCGGAGCCCGCTGGTCACAGATTACTTGTGACCCGTTGCCACCCCTATGTGTATCCAAGATTTATTCGTATATAAATTAAAATAATTACAACAAAAGTACCTTTATTTAGACGCTCAATTGGACCTCCATCAAATTTCAACAGTGTCGTTCAATTGAGCGTCAAATAGAATATATTTAATTGCAATACTTTAAGCTATGTCCAACTTCAATTTGGGGTAAATGAAAAGAACATAGTTGTTTAAAATATGCTCGTTTTCCAAAAAAGTTTTGATAAAAATTCTAATTTATTCAGAAATTAGAAGTTTAAATAATTAGTTTTAAAAATAAAATAAAATTTGAATAACAATTTATAAATGAACCAAAGTTCTTGTAAGAAATAAGAATTTGGTTAGGGTTTATAGGTCATTTGGTACCCTATGTTTGTCCAGTTTTGGCTTTTGGTACCACGTGTTTGATTTTGCCTATTTTTGGTACCATACGTTTGCCAATTGTATACTTTTGGTCCGACCGTTAGTTGACCGTCAGTTTGACCGTCAAAATAGTCACGTGACTTGCACATGCATAGCCTCAAATTTTGATTTTATTCAATTCAGTCCTCAAATTTTTTATCCTAACTTTTTATTTTTGCAATTTAGCTCTTAAACATTTTCAACCACACCCTAGGACTAAATTGACCTAGCATTGGTTCGACTCATGGCTAGGTCGGACCATGGCTAGGGTTGCCGGACCCGAGCGACCCTAATCATGGTCCGCCCTAGCCATGGGTCGGACCATGGCTAGGTCAATTTAGCAATTGGGTCCAATTGACCTAGTCATGGTTCGACCCATGGTTAGGGTTGCCCGGGTCCGTCGACCCTAGCAATGGTCCGACCTAGCCATGGGTCGAACCATGGCTATGTCAATTTAGTCCTAGGGTGCGGTTGAAATGTTTAAGGGCTAAATTGCGAAAATAAAAAGTTACGACAAAAAATTTGAGGACTAAATTGAGCAAAATTAAAATTTGGGGCTAGACATGTGCAAGTCATGTGACTACTTAACGGTCAAACTGACGGTCAATTAACGGTCGGACCAAAAGTATACAATTGACAAACGTATGGTACCAAAAATATGCAAAATCAAACAAAAGTCAAAATTATACAAACATAGAATAACAAAAACCTATAAACCCATTTGGTTATCATCCCTTGTCGTTATAAAGAGTCATTATCTTAAAAAAACAAAATAGAACAAGCATATCCATATATACTCTATATTCATGAACCCACTAGAGCCATCCACACATAAACAACAAAAAATGAAAAGTGTGATTTTTACCCGAAAATTGAATCAGACTGATTATGAAAGAGATGTGAATTGGAAATATAAGTCATACTTATCTATAATTTACACATTTTACAGTATGTTCACTTCAATCTATCCAACTCGTCTGAGAATCATTTCCCATATCAAAACTAACAAGACATTAATGAAGAACCAATTCTATAGATGGACAGACCAACATCTCATTCAGAGACAAGACAAACTTAACTAAACAATCAAAAAAATTCCTTAAAATCAACCAACATATATTCCTCTTCAGAGAGACAACACCAGTCTTATGAAGAGACATTATACTAAAGAAGATCAAAACTCATTGAAACAGCTAACTACAATCTATGGAATACTGCAAAATCCGTGGAACAAAACAGGGCGAGCTTCAAAAACCAATCTTTTATCAGCTAGAAGAAGATCTGCAGCTGTTAATCCCATCCTTACAGTCATTCGTGAGATCGTTAAACGTCTCGATCTGCTTCTTACCGCGTAAAAACACCTCTGTATCCACTGTCACTCTCATATAACCATCGAAATCGACCGGGTTTCCTCGATTAAGCTTCGCGGTATCTGAATACCACTCGCTCCTCTCATCCCAAAGACCCTTATAATCTTCAAGAACATGAGTTTTATACTTATCCTTTAAAGGATCGAATAATGCAGTGTTTTGTTCATTTGTCGCGATATAAACATGGCGGCCCTCTTCGATCTTGTCCTTAAGAGTCGAAAGAAGTGCGTCTGGAGAAGTATCGGACTCGAGATTCGGCCATAAGTGTTTGTTCTTTGCCTTGTCTCCCCGTTCGATATGAACCGAGTCATAGTCGAAGTTCATTTTTGTGGCGATTCCTGAAACAATGTCCATTAATCGCTTCGATTTCCAAATCAAATGCCAGGGGCGTTGAATTACTGATTCGGTCTCGCCCTCGCAGACTCGGTACCAGTAATTATCGGGCTCGACGGATCCGAATTTACGCATGATTAGGGTTTCTCTAGATTCCCGAAGCTTCATCGGTGTAATTCTGAAGTCTTCGACTAATCGTAGCTTCAAGTTGCGTCTCCTCTGCCATTTTTCCCAGTCCGACCAGAACTGATCCTTGTCTAGAACTGATGCAGACTCCGTCAAATGCTCAAAATCGAAGTAAAATCGGAAATCCTTCCCTTCCTCGTCTTGGTTCGACAAAGTATAGATTTTTGACAAACAAATGCTTAAATCCATCACCAAAGTTCTATTCAAAAACTGGGCTTCACCAAGTGCACACAAAAAACTCCACAGATAATGATTCATGCTCTTGCAGCGATCTCCACCATCCGTATAAACCAAATACTTCCCACGAGCAAACGTTTTCTCGGATGCAACGGTTGGAAGAACATCGTTTGCAGTGTCTCCAAGAACAGGAAGCGATGTTTGAGTTTGGTGTTTCTTCCCAAACCCAGGTAGCTTGTTCTTCCTCTTCCTTGCATTTACACCACTGTGATACTCTCCCATACTTAACACACTCACAGAGCAATTCCCAAATCTCGAAATCACGAAACTTCGATAATCTTTGTAAAACCCAGCAGAATTCCCTTCCTTGGGTCGATACCGCCATGCCATGTCACAAGCACTGTCGTTCGATCCTCGAACGGGTTTTCCGAACCGATAGAAATGGATGTCTTTGAAGAATTCAATGGCTTTCTGCATCATCAAGTGGAAAACCTCGGGGTCTCTGCAATCAATCGGTTGGTTAACTTTTGCCTCGCAGTTGTTTTCACGAGACTCCTCCTTCGATTCTACATCGGTGAGGTTTAGAAATGCCTGAAACACGGTTTCATTTGGGACGATGAAATCTTCGCCGGTTTTTACGACGGAGGTGTCGGATTTGAAGGTGGCATTAGAGACAGAGGTGAGGAAGTTGGTGATTTTGGTGGTTGGGCGGAAGAGAGGGTCTTCTGGTTCATACGTGGCGGCGATAATGGTGAAGATTAAAACGCCGATCACGAAGAGAGAGAAGAAAAGGTTTCCGATCATGGCCAAGGCTTGCTGGCCTAGGGTTTCCGGTCTGAAGTTCCCTGAACGCCGAAATGGTGAACGGAACGGCATTGCTGATCTAATCTGCAATTCGATTGGATTCAGAAATCGAATGTAAAGCAGTAAACCCTAAATTGCAAAGAATTCAACAATGCCGTTTAACCGAAATCGGAAAAATTAGACGTCATTCAAATGATCTAAAGCACTTGATTTTCACCTAATCGAGAATTCAATTGGCCTGGATTCAGAAATCAAGAGCCCTAATTTGCCCAGATGATGAAACCGCAAATACTTGAAGAAATTGAACAGTGCCTTTCACCCAAACTTGGAATAGCGGGAATGTCATACAATTAAACTCGGCAGTGATCTAAATCTGAATAATTTTAATCTATCGAGAAGATGAAACTGCAGTGAAGTGAAGAACCAGCTTAATTCTAGATCTGGAAATTGTCGCGAAAGATAAATGCAACCCTCCAATTTTAATCAAGGGAATCCGACAAGGAGAGAGTGTACCTTAGAATCTCCGAGGAATTAATTTTGTGGGAGTTGAGCTGCTACAGTATAGAATTCATTCTTGTTAGTGTTCAGTGGACAGCGACAGAGATACAGACAGTGAGGGAATGAAAAGGGAAGATGATGACAGGAGAAGTAGAATAATTGAGCACGTGCTCATATTAGAGGACATTCTTCCAGAATAATTAACTGGTAAGGTGGCCGGTTTCCGGTCTAATCGGTTTAAACCGGTCGATTTTTTATTTTTTATAATTCAATCTAATCTTCCTTTTAAATTCCCAAGTTCGATTCAAAATTATTTGTCATTTAAATCGGCGAATCGGTACTGATTTATTCGGTCTATCCCGATTTTCAGTCGTCAACACAGGCTTATTTTACATCTAATCTTTTAATAGAGATGGTTCGACAGTGTGACAAATTTTCAAAACATTATTTAATACCATTCTCAATTTTTTTAATGCAGTTTTGGATCGGAAATGTCAATATTAATATTATTTTAAGCAGTGTATTCAAAAGGTTTCGAACTATGTTCGTTTGTAAAATTGCTTTTTTTTTTTCTATATATTTTATTTTAAAATATGTTTTTTCAGGAAAAAAAAAGATATCTTAAAAAAAAACAGTTGTAGTCTTGCAGACCATAATAAGTTGTGTCAACTTTATGACTATTTATAAGGGTTAACGGGTTTTTTGGTGTCATATGTTTGGCCAATATTGGTTTTTTGTGTCATATATTTTATTTGGTAGGCTTTTAGTTCCATATGTTTACATTTAGTAGACTTTTGGTGTATCTGTTAGTCAACAGTTAAGTTTGACTGTTAAATAGTTTTCTTTTGTTCAATTTAGTCCCTAATCTATTACTGACCATCGTTCAAGGCCGCCGGAACCCGCACAAGGCCTCCAGAACCCGCACGAGGCCACCATCCAAACTCACTGGTGACCACCAATCGGGGCAGGACGGCTCCGATTAAATTCGTCTGGCCCCAATTAGGCCACTGATGACTCAAATCGGAGCTATAGAGCTCCAGATCGGAACTTTGTGGCTCAGGTCGGGGCCACTGAGCTCTAGGTCGGAGCTCTGTGGCACGGGTTAGGGCCACATAACTTCAGATCGGAGCCAAGGGGCCCCGACCAGAGTCACAGAGCTCCGATCTGGAGCACTGTAACTCCGACTTGAGCCCCGACTGTATCAAAAAAATATTATTAAACTTTTGACACGAAATTTCCATTCTTACATGTGTGCATTTATTGTTAAGTATAAAAAAATATCTAAAAGAGTTTAAGTGTATTTCGAAAATATTCACTCACAATTGTTAAGGCATATGTCTTATTTCCTTACATTTAGTATTAGAATCAAGGATTCGATTTCAGGGAGCGAATTTAGAAGAGTGAAAAAGAAGGGAATAAATTGAAACCTTCCCTAAAATAAAAAAAAGAGGCCAGGATGGCCGGGTTGAAGTCATGGGTATGAACTTAGTGAGATGTCCGATGTAAACTGTTGTTATTCGCAAATATCAATTTAAAGGTAGGGTAGAAAGAGTGAGGCATGTGATCTGAATCCGTAGGACGAACCTTAATTATTTTTATGCTACATTAGTAAATACATATTTTCAATGTATTTTCTTATATGTTTTATTTTATTTAAATTTTTTTTTTTTTTTGGCAATATATTTAAAAAAGGAAATCCAATTTCACCTTATCCACTACTACTCCTGATGATGTCATTGCGAAAAATAGTAAATTAAGTTACCAAAAAGTATGAACGAATATGGTTAGTTTTCCTAAATATAGTAATGAAGTAATAATAAGAAATAGCTTGAATTACATGGAAACTGGTCATTGTCCTAAAATCGCGATGAGCTTCTCATTGGTCATCAAATTGACGAAAGTCGAGCTCCAAATATCACTCTAACTTCCATTCATTCATAAACACAAATATATCATCCCACCACACACAAACCCAATCAATCCCCAACATAATATGGCTTGAATTGCAGCGTTGTCATGCCTTTTGCTTGCGTAAGAACAATCATTCCATTTCGTAATTAATTAATTACTTGTTTTTCGTGTTTATATGAATTATTATGATTATCGCTCATTGTTTCAGAATTGAAAGCTCGAGTGTTCGACTCGAACAACAATAAGCTCGAGCGAACGATTCAAGCTATAGATCATCAAACTACACTTTTATAGATGTTCAAAAGGTTATGACAACAAAGATGAAGGGCCTTTTGAAAGGATTAAGATACATTTCTCAGATATTCGGTACGTATATGTATATGCAAAGATGTTACGTGTAGTACGACAAGTTAATAACCTCATACGTATACGATGATTTTGTTTTGCAGAAAACGAGGAAGAGGAAGAATTTCAGATTGGTCTCCCTACAGATGTTAAGCATGTTGCTCATATTGGATGTGATGGTCCTGCAGCTAGTGCACCCAGTTGGGTACGTTTTTTTTATAATTATTTTTTGGTTATTAATTAGATACACTCAATGTTTCATGTGTTTTAAACACTGGATCGGACCTTGAAACCGACCATTATCATGTCGGTTTCTAGCCTGATCGGTCTGAACCGGTTTCAGTAGTACCGTCTAATATTTCTGCTTTCTAAACTTTTAGGTCCGGTAAAAAAAATGTCATTTAAACTGGCGAATTGGTACAAATTTATCCGGCCCAACTCAGTTTTCACTCGTCTTTGCATTTTGATAGTTTACTAGAACCGGACCGCGACTGTGACAGGTTCACTGTCCTGTCACTATTTGGTTTTCAAAAATTGCATATACTTGCTAGCATAACTTTGAGGTTTTGAACAGTTTACTAGCTGATTTTTTTCTTTTTGGCAAATTTCTAGTTCTCAATTTATGTATAGTTGCAATAGCTCCGTCTAATTTGACGGTGACAAAGATATAGGCATATCCATCACATGCCATTAGAAGAAATCCGGTATTGAATCGTAAATTCTCTTAAATTTCAACTAGCAAATATCAATTTTTTGTAAAATTTAAATTACAAATTTCTCAAAACTTCATCAAGCATTTATTATTATTATTATTAATTTTTTTTAAAATATCAATTACATCGTAACGGGATCGTATCGTTTTTACATAATTTCCGACACTGAGATATGCAGATGGATGAGTTTAAAGGGACCAATGCAAATGGTGGCGAGACAAAGGATGCCGGTCCCACTGAGTTGACCAGTCAAGGTACGTTATAAATGGAGAACACATTTTTTGTTTCTATATACTAAATAAATAAATAAATTTTACATATCAACTATATATATGGTACAAGAAGATTTTGCATGGCTTTTACGTAACTCTACGTAAATTATATCGTTTGTAGATTCGGTCCGGAGCAACAGTTCGTACGTGTCGTGCCCGAGCCCGGGTCGGGACAGGGACAGGGACATGCCATACATGCCAAAATCGTCCCGATCGAGACGCTCAACGGGATCTGAATCGTCAGGAAAGAGCAAATCGGAGAGATCGGCAGAGAGACACGCGAGGCGAGCCTCGAAGGGATCGGAATCGGGCAGAGATCTAGGTGCCAACTCTGCCCTAGGAAGCGAATCTCCGATGAGGTACCCCGCACCCGATGTACCAAAGAAGTCTAGAAGAAAGAAGTCCAAGGAAGCTGGTACTGCTGAGTCATCTAGACCATCTAGGTCAAGCAAAAGTCAACATTCGGCCTCGAATGAGCCGCCATTAGCGGATCAAGGTCCCGACCCGATTCAGGGTCAGAATATGGAGGGTTTTGAAGATATGGGGGATAAGAGAATAAGCATTACATCTTGATTTGGTGCAACTCATCTTCTTTTTTTCCTTTAATTACTTCCTCACATACTCAATTCCTCTTTGTCCTTTTTTTTTTTTGGATTTAGCATCAAATTTTGAGCTAGTTTGGGACATGTTCAAGACAAGATGAGTGAAAAGTGAAACCATTTTTCAATTAGATCTTTTCATTTTTATTTATTTTTTTCTAATAAAGTATGTATGTATGTATCCTCCAAATAAAGCAATTGGAGCATAATGCACTTATATATCATGTAAAGGTTCAATACATTGTGGCCCAAGAATACAAAACAGATAAGAACATCTTAGTGTCAATGATAATGAAGTGAATGTGATGATTTCAATAAAATTAGGTACTTTTGAAAACACATCAATCTTTGATTACCAAATGTTCTTCAATTTTATATCTTACCATAACAGCTCTCCTTAAACCATCAAAATGCTGCCCATCCCGATCCTGTTGAGGTCTTGGTTGAACCTGAGCTAGCTGGAGAAGGAAGATTCCTCTGCAAAATACCATTATATTATAAGATACCTCTAAAACGAACACCATAATTCAACAAAACGGTTTATGTGTCGAATCGTGGCATGTTCTAAGCAACAAAATGCAGATTGCCAAATGCATATGCATGAATATCACACATTCAGATTCAGCAGTAAAGGATGTACATGTAATTATTGTACCTCAAGTGATGAAAAATCAGAAAATGGATCTTCAGTGTTTCGCCTTGAACTGTCCTTGCTTTTGGTAATTGCGGGATCATTAGGAGGAGGTGGCAGAGGAGACCTAACTTTTACTGCTCCGGTGGGTGGTGGACCGAGCAGAGGTTTTGGTTTTGCTGTTCCAGAAGGCCCTCCTGACAACCCTGCAGCTGAAAGCATTCCTGTTCCAGTCGATGTTTTGTGTTTCACGTTTATCCGAATTGTTTCACCTTCCTGATATCAACAAATGGAACAAGCAAGTAGATTTGTTTGCTCAGGAAGGAAAATATGACTCAAATGTTATCGAATGGCATCATCGTAAACATGATATTGGACCAGAAACAGAAGAAATACGATATCTGTGTATATATATTTTACTTGGTGTGGAGTTGCTTCGCTGCTTTCAAGAAATCACATGGAAATACTATGTTCGAAGAATTTGGAGACGAGTTGAAAAGGATGGTTTACCTAAACCCAACTCAATTGAGAGGTAACCAGCAACCAATAGATTCCCAGATTTCAAAGTAATGTAACAACAAATAAAGAAAAGTTTCTACCGGAAAAGGATAAAATGTGAGAACCAAGCAGTAAACGGTGTATACTGTGAAACCAATGCAATTGTTGCTATCATAGGTGTACTTTGAAGCAATAACTCTTTTGTGCCATCACCAGGAAGTGAATAAGTTCGTTGCTAGAAAGCAGAGGCCACACAATAATAATAATAATGAACACCAAGGTCCAAGGCTCCTTGTACATCACCAAGGATTGTCTGAACATGTAACGGCAATTTGACAAGCTTATGCAACTCTAGGCTAGCTGTGGACGAGTGGTTTCAAAATTCAAATAAACCTACCAAGCAGTATTCCATGAAATTAAATATAAACTATCACTAATTCTATCTGTATCTGGATATAATGTCAATAAACCAACCCGTACATGACAATTGGAATGAAATCACTGTGGATATAACGAAACTTTGTAAATTTATTTGGTCTGTTCACAAGCAGTGAACTGAAAAGCCTCCAAATTAGGCCAAATATTACAGAATGTTTACACTTGCAAGGGAAGCTCAAATTGGATTTTTTTTCTACAACTAGAATCCATCAGATATTAGCTCTAAATCCAGCATATTCTAATTTTGTCTATGTGGGTAGAGAATTAATATGATCTCACTGGCTAGCCACTTAAACTTTGCTGATTTTTCCATGTACTATAAATTTCAAATTTATGTGAAGCATCCATCCACAAAATGGCACAGCTACAGCCTATACCACTCAGCTGGGATTTCATAGTATTAGCAATAATCAAAAGCTGCATCAGACTATTACAAATTTCTAAATTTTCACACTGAGGGGAAAAACTCAGATTTTGGTTATCATCTACTTTTTATGTTACCCAGCAACCCGATCCAAGCAAACCACCCAATGAGAAATGATATAACTTGAAGACTGAGCTAAATTCGATCTACTAATCAGCAGTTCCCAGAAGCTTATCAGTAAGATACCAACCTTATTTAAAAGTTGATAGTCATCGATAGAGATCAAAAAAAATCAAATTAGACATACTTATTGATTGAACTTCCAAACCTTAACAGTCTTCAGTAAAAAGAGCAAACGGAGGAGTAGAAGGAGCCTACCTTCAACCTGTGATTAACTGCAGGATGTATGTCAATGTGGCTATCGCCAGCAGTTGTGTCATCACTGGAAGCCTCCTTTTCGCTGTCTCTCTTGACATACTTATCATGATCGGACAAAGCCACATTGAAATCAAATGCTTCATTTCTCTCGGAAAAGCCTAGCCCGATGAACGCGTGCTTCCCTGCGCCATCCTCGATCTTCAGAACGAAGTAACGAGACGAATCCAGCACAGTCTCCACTGAGTTCTCTCGCTGCCCGGGGTGGACGAAGCAGGCGGCAAAGAGCTCACCAGTGTACGGATCCTCCAGCCGGATCTCACAGCGATTCTTGCAGGAAACCACTCGCAGCCGGCCCGTCCATATCTTATCCGATTGCAGCCACTCACCGCATTTGTAGCCGCCGGAGGTCGGGCGGGGAGGGATTTTGTAGATAGCCACCTCGCGGACCACTAGCAGGGTGTGCTCCAATGACTCCTCATCCTCTTCCACCTCGAATGACATCGTCACTGATTGCAATCGTCTAAGCTCTGTAGAGATTGCGGCTGCCGTCTAGGGTTGAGGAGTGGAGAGAAGATCTCCGATGAATTCGCAGAAGAATCAAAACTTGGGAGAAGAGGAGAAGTTTTGGATCTGCGCAGTCGTAGGTTCCAAGCGTTCAAACGTCAACAACATTCGGCGTGCTCGGCTCAGCTTGGCTTTATTCAGCTCAGCTCGGCTCGGCTTAATAAAGTTAGAAACTTAATCAGTAGATGCCACGCAACTTATTCCGATGCTGATTTACACTCCCATTCATTTCTTATGTTGCATTTTTACCCATACATTTGATAATATTACTATTTGCATCCCAATTCCCAGTATTTAAATCATAATGCAGATGCATTCTATTTTAATAAATTTTGGTATTTAAAATGTACTAAAAATTTGCGTCCTTAATTTAAATTACCCTTTCATATTTAAAAGGTTGATAGTCCAAGTTTTAAGTATCGGATTTTCCACGTTTAAGCACAAAAAACATATTTTTTTTTCCACTTTTCTAAAGTATCAGATTTGTTGCTCATGTTTTAGGTTTATTTGATACTTAAAAAATATATTTTTGCTTCATTAATTTTTTAAAAAAAATGTGGAGATAAACTAATCTAAGAGTTGGAATAGCAATTAGCAATATGGTCTATAATTGTGTCTAATCTATAATTGAGTCTGTTTTTAAGTTCTAAACCCCAATTTGAAGAACATTGATTCTCCACCCTTCCATATCAAGTTCCAATTTTTACATTCTTCAAGTTTCCTTTGGACAGGATCCCACTTCATAAAATGTATGTCTTGACCATTGAATATTGATGAATGGTAAAGGAACAAATTTAAATACAACAATTTCCAGTTTTTACATTCTTCAAGTTTCCTTTGGTATTTACTCAACCTGAGATATCCAGATATGCAATTACAGTAGTTAATCACTAACATATCTTCCTTTCTAGTATTACTATTTGGGGTGCATACTGCATAAGAAGATCATGAAATATCAAACAAAACCCCAAATTATATCAATAAATTGTCTCACAAATTTCACAAGGCTGAGTCGGGATCATCTTCATAGTCAAAATCTTGGTCGCTCGGCCTCATTCTCTTGACTTCTCTAGGTGCAGGTCTTCCCTTCTTCGGCTTTCCTCTGTCGTAACACAATGCAAAACATTACTACCATGGAAGAACCAACAAGTCTCCAAGGATGTCTCAGCAACTATCTAGTTTTGTGTATAACAAATAAGTTGTTGATGGAGCTGAAGAACTTACTGCCCGTTCGCATATATTCCGCCTTTGGACCTGCCATAACCGAAATCTGTTCTCCCATCTATTTATGAACGAAAGCATATGTCACATGATCGATCTATTATTGAAATCTTGAAATTAGAAGTTAACTGAGAAACGAAACAGAACAACTCAGACGCACCCTCTCTTCCACCAGCAAGTTCTTCAGCCTGAAAACAAATCAAGTAAAACCCTTTAAGCAAAACTCACACTCTTACAGGCTAAATATATATATATCCTTAACACAAGGGAGCCTTCAATCAGTTTCATATACTTTCTACTTCTGCAAGGTCTGTACATTGACTATGGCCAAATGTCAACCAAAAAAATTCAACTTTTGACAGTTTTGTGCTAATATGTCAAAAAAGATGTAGATATGGATATATTTTATTTCACTATGAAAGAGAATATTGAGGAACTTTATAAATAGATGATACAGATTAGATCATCCATTAGAGATAGTGTCTTAAAGCTTCTTATGCATGAATGTCTTAGTAGAAATACATACAGCAGGTGAGGTAATTGATGATAAAGAGAAAAGCCTATCTTCTGGCTGAAATTTACGTGACCGCTTCAAGCTGCAATAAATATCCACGTATGAAGTCATAATTTGCCATTATATAGAATAGATTTCATGCCATGGACAAGAATATTAGCACAATAGTATAAACATGAACTTCCTATTTAATTAAACTTGAGCCACAACATTAAAAATTTACAAATTTCACCACTAGAAAAGAACCAATTATGTGTGAGAGATCTGCAAAACTAAGATGGAAACTTTGATGCATAATTAATAAACAAATACTAACATTAGAGGACTAAAATTAAAAAAGATAGCACAGAAGCAAGATGATCCAACTTCCAATAACAGCATAGGCTAACAAAACGCTAAAAATACAGACTATGTGATCATGCCAAATGACTACTCCAATTAAAACGGCTGTGTTGCGTGGCAGTCGAGGATCAGTCAAAAATCATAAGC
Source organism: Clarkia xantiana subsp. parviflora (assembly GCA_036873135.1). Lineage (NCBI taxonomy): Eukaryota > Viridiplantae > Streptophyta > Magnoliopsida > Myrtales > Onagraceae > Clarkia > Clarkia xantiana. The sequence goes on from JAPTYO010000007.1 coordinate 23,189,552, forward strand.
CAATCAAGAAAGGACAAACTTATCCATACAAGGCAGTGTTCTTCGATGCAGATAAAAACCCGTCAAAACCTTTCAGTACATTCCCGCACTGACCAGGATCTTGCAGATAACTCGTCTCCATTTCATATACCTGAATGAGTACATAATCATGAGCATCAGCACAGTAGCAAAATCCCGGAGGATAGAATTGTTAAAAAAATGTGGAAAGTAAAAGTTAAATCCCCTAAAGAGAAATGCATGAGAGACACCACTAATGAACAAATCTGCAAATTAGCACACACATACTAAACTGAGCTAAAAGCACAAAGGGAGACGCTAAAACGTCTCATTTTAGCTGAACACAGGTAGGAATCGTTATAACGAGTTCGAGCTCGGATAGTTTCAGCTGAACAGAGCTTGAGCAATGCTTGGCTCGTTTACACGCCTAGTATAGACATGCACAAAAAAGAGTAACTTTGTTTACGAAAGACACAGATGAAGGAGGACTATACCTGCTTCTCAATGTTTCGGAGCTCCTCTTGAAGTTTGGCTCGCTTACTTAGCAGGGAAGCCATCATTGCCGACGGATTCGAGGACCCTTTCTGACCTAAAGTAAGCAGAACACGAAAATTTTGAAGTTTGTCGGGTAATTTCGACAATTAATTTAGTTGCGACAAATAGGGTTGGATACCTTCACCGTCCATATGGCCACCGTCAAAATTGGGGGTTCCAATGGTCTTGCCTTGAAAACCTATGGAGTTGGTACTGCCGCTGCGAATCAATCAGATTCAGATTGCAGGATGACCCGATTGGCGCGCAATTTCATAGGAAAGCAAAGAGGAATATAACCGTCGAACAAAATACGATAATCTTTCTTCGTGAACGGAAGATATTCCGGTTCCGGTCCGACGAATAATTCAGGCTTTACAACCGCTTTCGGCCGTAAACAATAAACATGTCGACTATGACGGGCCGAATGTTAGAGCATAACTCTCATAATAAAGTTTGTTTTTTTAATTTATTTATCTAGTTTAGAAAACTAATTATTTAACCATGTGTTGCACAATATTCTAGTTCGATATATTGATATTCTAGTTCGATATATTGTCATGGGGACTAGGAATTCGTTTCAAAATCACAATATATTAAACTGATATATATATATATATTAATAATTTATTATAGTACATAATAAGTTATAAATATATATAATTTTGTATATATCATTTAAAAAAAACCATGTCTATTTTCATATGACTTTTTTTTAAAAAAAAATTATAGTAATTTAGAAAAATTTAGGTTTAATTGGTTACGATATTCAAGGATCTATAATATTAGTTAATGATATAGATTAATTTGATTTGTTTTAAAGTTCAGAATCGTTGGTTGTGTCACGTGGTTCAATGACCCGCGCTTTGAGTAGGGTTGTAACTTACCTTCAATATTATTAGTTTGTGTTTTGTGCGAAAAATTGATTTGAATTAATTATAATAATATATTAAAATAATATGTATATTATTGCTAATTAATTTGTTTTCGTGGTCAACGTAAATGTAATATGATAATATATGTCATTCGTAAATTCTTCACTTATATTTTACAAGAAACAAAATGTTCGTAAATCAGAATACCATATAAATAGTTGGTAGTTAATATTATTATAGTACATAAAATAAAATAAATATATTTATAAAAATTAAAATTATATAATACTATTTAATGATACATAATTTTGTTGTATATTTTGAAGCTCATGATCGTCGATTATCCACGTGACACGATATTATGTATTTGGAACCATCGAATAATCTATTATTTATATTTATTATATATAAGTCACCACATATCACAACACCTTATAGCATGTTTGGTTCACGGAATAGGAATAAGGAATAACGAATAGGAATATGGAATATGTAATATTATTATGATGTTGTTTGGTTGACACGAGGATTATGTAATGAGAATTTCAAATCCTGTTTGGTTGATAAAATGTTATCGTAAAATAATAGAATAAGTCCTAATTGACAGATATACCATTTTGTTATTTTATTAATTAAATTAATATTATTAAACATGAATATGACACATCATGTATTATTAAACGAAAATTGATTTTTTTATTCAAAAACTATTATTTTTTACAAAAACTATTCCTTTTTTAGACATTGTAAAATTCTCTATAACTAATATAATAGTGAATTAAAAATTAAAAATACATGTTAAATTATAACTCTTAATTAAATTAAAATAATTCACTTTTAATCAGATTTACCATGACTAACATGTTATCCATGACTGAAAAATAATACAAATTAAAAAAGAACAATCAATTAATTAAATCAACTTAAATTACATCAAGATGATATCTATATACAAAGGCAAGCATCAGATTTTTTTGGTTTTATTATGTGGATGAAATAAAATTTGTTTAGATTGAATATTATTTAAGCAATTATATGACATATATATTAATCAAAAGAAAATCGAGTATACAAAGAAAACTCAAATTTTTCAGCATAATATGCTTCACTAACAATCAAGCATGCTATAAAATATATACAAGTTTATGAACATAAAATTTTTGTAACATACCTTATGAACAGCAAGCACACAGTAGGCAGATCACTCAGTAGGTAAGGCAGCAAGGCACGCAACAGGGAAGCGGAAGCAGTGCAACAGGAGCAGGCAGCCGTCACAGCAATTCTTTTGTTTGTAGAAAATCACGACAGTTTGCAGGAGTAATAAGATTATAATGATATATAATAATTAAATTAGATTATGGTTAAAATATGATTTTTTATTTTATTTTAGAAAAGTTGGAATACTCAATCATAGGGATAGACTAGGATTAGACATTCCTTCAAATTTAGCAATTAGGAATCTTAATTCTACAATTTTTAACTAACAAAATAACATAATAAGAAATAACAATTCTTTATTCCTTATTCCATAGTGTACCAAACATAGTGATTTACTCATTCTGAATGAGATACTAAATGAAGCACTATCAGCAAGCCACATCAGCAATATTAATATAAACAGTGTTCGATAAAATAAGAAATACATTGGAGATTCAACAAAATTGATTAATTAATATTATTATATTAGGGGACACCGCTTAGTATAATACTGATTTGGATTTATAAACTCAAAAATTAATTTTAACTATTAGATTATCAGTTTAATCACATATTGATTATATATGTTCATAACGCTTGTGTCACGGGCTTGGAGCTTTCCACGCTCCCAGCGGAATACGCCCGCGGTGCATCCGACATTCCCACGTCCGGATCAGCCCTCTTCTCTCCCAAGATCAGTTCTCGAAGCCCAACTCGCACTGCGCATACGGAAGGAACGGGTCGTGGTTAGGGGTCTTTGCTCTGGAGAGCAGCTTAACTGGTTTTTGGCCTGCCCCGTTCATCATCAGGAGAGCGGCATTAGCTCCCGAACCTGCAGGATCCCGAAGGATATGCAACGTCTTACCGATAACAACCGGGACATTGGAAACCAGCCATTGGCTTGTAAGCGACACCCCATGTATAGGGGGCGAGATCCACATCCATCACGTCCTGGCTTGGCTTCCAACTACTACTCCCCCCTAAAGAGCTTTATTTACAAAAGCTACTCTAGAAGTAGTAGACGTTGGGTGTGCTCCAACCTGCACCAGTTTTCCAGGCACGTGACATTCTCCCCCAACCAACGCAACGCCTACGTTGCGCGAACCCGCTGCTTCAAGAAACTTTAGTTCTTCCACAACAATGCACTTCACCACGCCATCAATGATCCGCCTTCTTAGGTTTTGTCAGAGTTGCTTTTTGCGTATTGTCCCCTCTTTCTCGAGAAGATCAACTTCCTCGCTATGTCGCGCTTACGTTGGTCACCGCTGGGTCTTCCAGGCCACCATTCCGTATCGGACTTCCCCCAGTGCGAGGCCCGTGGTAATATCTCCCCCTCCTCCCCGAGGTCACGCTTTTGCGTCTAAGAGATTTCCCACCTCATGGGACGCTACTTGGCAACTTGCCTCCGACTTTCCAGCAGTCGATATCATCACTCGCTCTTTTGGGTATAGACAAGTTGAGTCCACAACTTGCTTCCGCCCTTCCAGCAGTGATCCGCACAGCAACACAACTCATTCCTTCTTATCGAACACTCCTCCTTCAAGTTCCGTAACAAGCCAATATATGTGCGACTGTCCCATATCAGCGCACAACACTGAACTCCGGAGTGAAGGCCCACCTTGTTCTTAAAGGCTTCAGAGTCGCACCACACAATGGTATTCCGTGGTAAAGCAACAACCACTAACGTTCAGAATCCGCAGCAGTAATTCTTCTATCTTGAAGCTTCCATGGAACGATCGAGAACTTTGCTCTGATACCACTTGTCACGGGCTTGGAGCTTTCCACGCTCCCAGCGGAATACGCTCGCGGGGCATCCGGCACTCCCACGTCCGGATCAGCCCTCTTCTCTCCCAAGACCAGTTCTCGAAGCCTAACTCGCACTGCGCATACGGAAGGAACGGGTCGTGGTTAGGGGTCTTTGCTCTAGAGAGCAGCTTAACTAGTTTACGGCCTGCCCCGACCATCATCAGGAGAGCGTCATTAGCTCCCGAACCAGCAGGATCCCGAAGGATATGCAACGTCTTACCGATAACAATCAGGACATTGGAAACCATCCACACATCCATCGCGTCATGACTTGGCTTCCAACTACTACTCCTCCTAAAGAGCTTTATTTACAAAAGCTACTCTAGAAGTAGTAGACGTTGGGTGTGCTCCAACCTGCACCAGTTTTCCAGGCACGTGATACTTGCATGAGTCTCCCTAGTCCCTACCATACTAACATTCACCCACCCTACCCCTATTGGTGGTGGCTGGCTCCGATTGGGGTGGCCACCACCAGCTCTAATCGGGCCGGCCACCACCCCAATTAGTGGTGGCCGGCCCCAATTGGTGGTGGTCGGCCCCGTTTGGTGTGGCCACCACCAATTAGGGTGATTTCCGGCCCCAAGTGGTGATGGCCGGCGGTTTTGGGCGGTGACTTGAGCAAACAATAGGGGCTAAATTGTAAATATTAAATTTTAAAAATATAAATTTGAGGATTAAATTGAACAAAATAAAGTATTTAACGGTCAAACTAATTGTTAGAAGGACAAAAAACACACAACCTCTCAAACATATGACACTAAAAGTGTACACCGGTCAAACATGTGGCACCAAAAGTACATTTAACTCTAAAATGAATTAATACTTAGAAATTTGTTTTGACTTTTAAGAATCTCAAAATTTAGCACATTCACTTATCTAAAGCCATGATTGGTCCCTATACTATGCATAATGGATCGATTTGATCCCTATACTATTTTTGGAACTGATTTAATCCCTATACTATTCAATTTGGGTCTTTTTTAGTCCTTCTGTTAACTTCCATGGAATTTTCCGTTAACTTTTGATGAGTTGTCATCTTATTTTCCACGTGTGTTGCCATGTCATCAACCTCTTTTCATTTTTCTCTCTCCTAATGTTTATATGAACACATATATATATTGCAAATAAAACATGGTAATTAATTGTTTTCTATTCGGCCAAAACAAAATTTAATTGTTTACTATTAAAAATTGTTAATATTTTTGTTATTACCCGATGTTCATGTATTTGCTAATTTTCTTACAAAAATATCGCTTGTCCTTACTTTAAAAAAATATAATAAAGATAGTAAAAAAATCATGAACTTAAAGAGTATATATAATAAACCCACACAACTAACTCAATCCAAATCAAAGTTTGTTCTTAATAAACAGACAATCTACAAAACATAGAGTAGAATATTTTGAAAATATTATAAGTAAATAGTCTGAATATAATCAAATAAACCTAAATTTAAATAACAAGTATCTAGAATTTCTAATTTTCATATATTCCACTTTAACCATCCTCGAGTGATGAAGGTGTCTCATGATCTTCAAACCTACTATTGCTCTTTGCTTGATTGAGGCTATGGATGGAAAAAAAAAATTAGTACACCATATATTAAGAAAAAAAAAAACATAAATAAGGAGAACTTTTATGCCAAGCTTACATTCGTCGTAAGTAGACTTTTCCTCATTCCTTTGCTTACCTTCCTTGAATCATAGGCTCCACCCTAAAGTACATACAAATATATCTATAATTTCTCATAAAATAAAAATATTAATTATTAGACATTAGATTAATTTATTTCAACATACCTTATATTTCTCAGGACATGTCCTTGAATTATGACCACTTTTGAAACAAGTTTTGCAAGTCATTTTTCTTCCTTTGCGACTTATATTAGTGCCGACCGGGTTCTCCCACTCCTCTCTTATCTAAATATGCTTATATTTAATATAAATTAATATTTTTTTTTTTTGGCCAAAATATAAATTAATATTTATTACATATAGTATATTTATATTGTAGAAGAGAGAGAATGTTACATGGAAGAGAGATATCGATGACATGGCAACACACGTGGAAAATAAGATTACAACTCATCAAAAGTTAACGGAAAATTCCATGGAATGACTAAAAAAGACCCAAGTTGAATAGTATAGGGATTAAATCAAATCCAAAAATAGTATAGGGATCAAATCGATCCATTATGCATAGTATAGGGACCAATCATAGCTTTTTTCCTCTGTTTGTTTGTCATGTAATCATCATTAAATGCGGCAATTCAATATTAATACTTGAGCTGACTATATATGCTACTGGTCTATAAACTTAGCCTAACGTTGCTAATGAAGAACTAATATTTTGTTCAATGTTGTCAATTGGTAGTTGTACTTTTCTAAATGTTTCAAATTTCAATACTACCTAGACTTTTTAATTTTTTTACAATGTGGTATATGTACTTTGTCATTTGTATTTCATAATGTACTAATTAAAAATAACAATACATAGAAATTGCACACATCATAAAACACAATCCATGTCAACAACATACACTTTCCATAGACACAATCGTGGCCAGATGTAGAAGTGTATTGTTTCATACGTGCAGTCCTCGTGGAAGATCGAGATTTCAGATCTTGAACTCCTGTGAAGTGAAATCTGCAAGATTCAGGCGCAAATTTAAACAAAATAACTAAAAATTGAACATAACCTATGTTTTTCCTCATTAGAAGAAGAAAAATATAATAATAAAATATTAATTGTTAGACTTTGTAAATTGTATGGTATCTACGATCATTTAAATTATGATATTTTTGAATTACTGAAATTAGTGATACGTACAAAACATGTGATTATTTTCAATTCAAGATAAGTGACAATGCTACACTTTTGAACTACGAATAATAAAGTTTTTTTACTTTTTTTTAAATCTCAAATATCACCTTCGTACTGTTTTTGTTATGTATATTTTTTTTGTTAGTAAATAAAGGATTTACAATCTAACCTAATGACAACAAATTCATGAGATTTTCCTATCATGTGATAGTCCTAAACAATCATACAATGAAAGAGTATTCCAAGTAGGTGAAGGAGATGCGAAGTTTACAAAATCTCATTTCATTCTAACTGCTTCTTTAGTGAAGTGATCCGCATCTGATTTGCTTTACAGTAGATATGACAAATTTTAATATTTTATAGTGCTTGAAACTTTTAAAAATGATATGACAATCTCGAAGTAAAAGCATTAGAGAGCTATCCTCAGTACTCTTCTACACTATAATTGATGGCTTATTTGACATCTATTTCTACAAAAATAGAGTCAATTCTAAAATTCGATAACAATGATAATTCATCTCTAAGCAGCCATAACTCACAAATACTATTTATAATTCCTAATCTTCTTTTAAAACTACAAATCCATTCTCAATAGATAGTTACTGTGAGTATCCCCTCCCATGCGGGCTCCGGGTTACTAAGAGTCGAAACCATCCGTATTCAATTTAATCCAACCATTAAAATGAGAGTACTATAATTTTAACATGGATAATGGATATTATTTTAGGAAAAGCTTGTTACAAAGATAGCAATTCCATTAACATGAATGGCATCGTTATAATATCATCACAAACTGTTAAAAGATTTTAATACCTATCTTTTCTTAATTATCCAAAAAGACCAAACTAGGATATTAATTTCGGTAGAAGTTCAGCTATGATTGGTCCCACGCCTAGCTATATTGTTTCTAGAATAGGGTTTTAGAACTGAATAGGGTTTTTAGTAACGAAATACGATACCGAAGCACGAAAATTGTTAACGAGATGAAAAATTCAGAAATTTTGAAATGACTAATCTAATTTGATTCGGATGGAAATTATGCCGAAAATTTACTTTGAATGTCCACCGTTGCCAATAGTTTTAAATTGTATTAAAGCCAAATAATCAAGATTTAATTTGATTGAACCTCGAATGCAATATATTTTATTGGTTATTTCTAGGGGATGTTTTGCATATGTAATATTTGGGAAAGAATTATTTCTCAAGAAAATGAGTTAATTTTTTTTAAGAAAAAAGTTATAATTATTTTGTCTAGTGTATCAGTGTTGGGTTGTTAAAGTATATTTTATTTTATTTTTATGTATTTTTGCTTAATTTGATTAAAATGTAATTATTAATTTTGTCTTTCAAGTATTAAAATTCGTATTCATTAATTTGTCTCAACGAGTAAACTTAGTTTCAGCTGTTTATGTTGATTCAGTTTATGCATCAATACAACAATTCCAGAAACAGATTCAATAAAAAGGTTTTAAGGCAACAGAGTTGGCATTTAAATCATGTTACCTGCCCAACAATGCAACACAAGTGACAAAATGTGCTTTTAAACCAAAATAACATAATAATATGGAAAAAAAAAACACAAAACTTATTCATATATGCTTGAATCTCGTTTTACAAAATAAAGATGGTTTATTATTACTCTTTATGTATACTTGTACTAACTAATAATAAGTGGCAAAACCTTTAAAGACAGCTAGACATATTGACAAAGATTTACAATTTAATACTTTTGATTTTGTAAAAAATATTAAAATTAAAAGTCACTTTATAATAATAATAATAATTAAAAAAAAGAATAAACTGAATTTTATTTTCCACTGGGTACTTTAGTTGTCAGATCCTAACATAATTTGTCTGCAACGAACCACTAGTGAAGAATAAACTCTTAATCGTAAATATTTTTTCGTGCACATGATTCATACGCAATTTCAACCCGAAACTTAAATAAAGATGATAATGAATGAATTTAATTTTTAATATTTGACACCAAACGAACCCCAAAGTTCATACTTTCATTTGATCGTCAGAAGAGTTCAGAAGCTGCTCCAAGAACTCAGCCCCCAAATCCTCAAAAACCACCACATTCATGTCCTCCACAAACTCGGCCTTCGCAGGCGCCGCCGCCTGAGGTCCCCGGCGGTGCTTCCTCTCCACGTCAGACTTCCGCCTCATGCAGTGTCTCTTCTTCAGCGCCATCACCGGCGAGCACCCTTCCTCAACCCGACACTTCATCTCCCGCAGCGACTCCCTGACCCGCTCCACCGGGAAGTTAAGCACCGCCGTCGCCCCGCGGGTCGAGTACGCCGCCTGGTCGTACGCCAGAGCCGCCGCCTCGGGGCTGTCGAACGTCCCCAGCCAAACCCGAACCCCGCGGCGGGTCGAGTCCCGGATCTCCGCCGCGTATTTGCCCCACGGCCGCCGCCTGACTCCCCGGTAAGCCTTTCCTTTGTCTTCTCCGGCGGCGGCGGGGCAGGAGTATTCGTCGGAGTCTGTACTGGAAGTTACCTCCTCCTCTAATTTGATTGGCCGGCTGACGGAATTGGCTGACGTGGAACCGGAGGGCTCATCTGTGACGGCGGTTGCGGTGAGGACGTCGAGGAGGAGCATCTCCTCGGAGTCGTGGGTGTTGAAAGGGAGGGAAAATTGAGGGGTAGTAGTGTTGTAGTACTGAAAGTAGAAGGGTTCCATTGTAATAAGAGCAGAGTTAGTACATAAGGAGATTGAATAATGATTATCTTCTATATATATAATTTGCAGGGCAGATACGGAGATGGTTGAAAGTCTTGTCAAACTGACGTGGCAAGCAAGAAAAAGATTGTATGCATTAGTCTTTGAAGTGTTTAATTGAGTTTGATGACTATTGTTTAATGGTGGTGAAGCCATTTTTATTATTGGATTATTAATCATATGTGAAACAATCCAACAATTTGTTCATATGTTAACATTAATAGATTGTTCAAATATTATCTAGCAGTTTGTTCGATTGGCTACTACTAATTAGTAATTTGACGCATCTTTATCATCATATGTGGTGACATGACCCATTATATCTAGACTAGATGAAAATTCTAATGGAGTAAGCAAATTGTATATATGTGCAACTTGAATTAGCAATTTTTTCAACGTGCCAAATAGTGAAATAATGAATGTTACTCTATGTTGTAAAATTTGAAAACAGTTATGCATGCCTGCGTCAATTGTAACCCGAATTCATTGGCTCGTTTTGTTTACATGAAAAAAAAAATTGAGAATGAACATATATATATATATATACATCCCGAGAATGTATACTTTAAAAAATGCATTTTTTTTAACATTTTCCAATAAAAACTTAATTAAAATTATGCAAATAACGCGACACTAACTTAAAACGGCACGACCCACAACCCTAATAGTAGAGAACAACGGCATGACCAATTTATTCTTTATTGGAAAATAAAAAATACAATTTATATATTCAAAAAGAGTAATTCCTTAAAGTGTGAAAAAAAAGTGAAAAAACTATAGAAATTTAACAACTGACATATGCCAGTTAACAATTTGATATAAATTGAAAAGAGAATCATGCAATGCATTGCCATGTGGCAGTTGTTAACTTTCTATGATTTTTTCACACTTTTTTTCACACTTTCTAGCACAGCCCATTCAAAAAACAAAAATTGCCGCAGCAAAGGGGGGACACATTAATTAAACACGCGAGTCAGCATGGCCGCACGGCGGCGGAGTTGGAGGCGAGAAATTAAGTAAATCTTTCATTATGGTTCTAGTCTTTCTAGATCCACGACGTCCATAAAAAAGGACTAGTGGGACCGTGTGACATCGTGATTTATTATATAAGAATTGATTAGACCAACTAATAGCAAATTGTGTTTTCAGAAGCAATTTGAATTTGAGTTTGAAATTTATTGAAGACGCTTTATGTTATTAGTAAGAGTTTTAACATTTTCGCTCCAAGAAAATAAAATAAAATTGTATATATACGTAAAGAAAGGGCTAAAAGTACTTTTGATACTATATATTTTTTTCGTCTACTTTTGGTATCAAACATTTCAAGAAATTATATTTTTAATACATCTGTTAGTTTTGGCCGTTAAATGGTATGTACAAATCACGTGACTCACTCTCGCTTCCAATTATCATAACCCAGGGCTTGCCTAGGGCTGGTCCGACCCCAGAAACTCCAACTGGGGTCCAGCCTAACTCTGGGCTAGGCCAGGGCTATGTCATTTGAGACTTAGCCCCAATTGAGGCTAGGTTCCAATTGACATAGGCTGGACCCAGCCTAGGGCTCAGTCCGGTTAGGTCAATTGGGTTCGATTGAGTTCAATTGACTTTGAAATTTTAGGACAAAATTGAACAAAATAAAAGTTAGGGATGTATCTGAGGGACTGAATTGAACAAATTTAAAAGTTTAGGATGGGTCACGTGACTTGTACATGACGTTAAACAGGCAAAACTAATGGCCAACTAATAAATGTACTAAGAATATACTTTCTTGAAACGTTTAGTACTAGACGAAAAAAAAATATAATACTAAAAGCAGATTTCAATCTAACATATCATATTAAAAATACATTAACCAAAAAGTAAACACAGTATCTATGCCATGAGGGTTAATGTAATATATGTGGATTCTTAAGGTCTTCGCAAGAAGTTAAAATTGGGGTCTTTTGATAAAATATAATAAATTAATAATGTATGATTGTGTGACTACTAGAGAGAGTTTAATTTTCTAACTAAGCAAGCCTTAGCTAAAGCTAGGATCCTCGCAGGAAGCTTCAGTTAGTTGCGGCGACAGAATTGACATTTCTTGATGGACAAGGATCGATAGAAAAATTAGTCCAAGGTTTCCACTATTAGTTTAGTTGGACGATTACATAACATTCCATTATCCAATCTATTTTCATGTCTTTTTTTTATAATAAAAATGCATTATTCCCGTTTAAAAATACTGCGTGCTATGAGTACTGACGAAGGTGTTCGGAAGATGCCTATGATGAATGTGTAAAATGCCTGCCTACTTAAATACGAAATCTACCATTTGAGCAAAATGTATTTCAACTCTGTTGGTATAATTAAATTGGTTTTGGTTCGGATATGAGGTGTGAGGCAGAGTGAGAAAAAACGGTGATGATTCTATGACCGTTCAAGATCATTTGAGATCATTTAATTTTTACTCTCTTTGAGGACGGAAATCGTTACCCCACATCTGTACAATAGTATTATTTAGACTTTTTTAGTATACTTTGTAATTTTTTTTTTAATAAAGCCCTGTATTTTTTAACAATAATTTATAAAATTTTATTGGTGTAATTTGTTATTTTTTATTATTTTCTCCTAGCATCTGTCCAAGAGATAAATACCGTACAACAATAATTAATACTGAGACCAGTACCAATCAACACTTAAAGAAAAGTACCAATGGTCTTTGGTCATCATGAGGTTTTGCTCACACTGTACTGTATTAATAGTTGTCGTACGATATTAATCTCTTGAATAGGCGAAACAATTAAAAAAAATAACAATTTAATCAATACGATAATACAGATTAATGTTATAAATAAAATCAGATTTTCTTAAAAAAAATGCAAAAATCTAAAAAAGAAAAGAGAAAGAAATAATAGCCCGGTTTTTATTTTAATAGTCTTTTCGGTCTCGGGCCAAAATCAAGACCAGGACCAATAAAGATCGAAAGAAGAGGAACAATAATTTTGATCTCTAAGTCTTAATCTTTAAGGTTCAGTTATGTTCGGTTTTAGTATTAGTTCAAGTCCTAATGGATTTTTGCTCTAGCGAGGAGGACATCCGACCGCCTAACTTTTAATGATGTGTACATTTACAATTTTAGGGTATGAATCTCTAAAATTGTAAAGTAAAACCTAGCTAAGGGTTTCTCATAAGATCCGTCCATGATTTGTGAGTTAAGATCTTAGATTAGGCAGAAAGACGTAATCAATAGCTAACATGTGAATATTCATGTACTACTCCTTGTTGGGACATGAAGTGAGGGGGACCTTTTAACTTTTACCGAAATGTATTTTTATAATCTTAAAAAGTGGAATTATTCCTAACTTGAGCTTTAAAATCTTATACTTATCAAAAAATTTAGATTGATTATTCATCCGCGCTTAGTTTTTGCCCCCTAAAAAATCATGACTTCATTCCATATAGAAATCATAAGATGTGGATCATTATAAAAAGCATCGTCAGTTTTTAAAAAATTATTGAAGTACATTAAACGATCATCCTTAAAAAAAAGGTGAAATGTCATGGTGCATGCATATAACATATATATCCTTCTCAAATTGCTATAGTGATTTCTAAAAAAGATAAAAAAAAAAAAAAAAAAAAGATTGCTATAGTGATTAACTGAAGTTGAATTGAACATGTAAAAGTCAAGAGGTGCATGCATTTGAACTCAATACGTCCTTCTCTTCTCTTCTTTCTCTCTAGAGGAGTCTACGGGCTTCTAATCAACACGTGCTTTTTAAATGAAGCATCATCATGTCCACCATTTCTTATTTGTTAACATGTTCTACCTTATAAACGTTGTACGAGGTTGTCTTTTTTTACGAGGTTAAAAAAGTGGTATTGTTGGTTAATTAAGTAGCATAGGTTGTCTTTTTGGACGAAGTAAAAAAATGTTGTATTGGTTAATTAAGTAACATCACGTATATATATATATATATATATATATATATATATATATATATATATATATATATATATATATATATATATATATATATATATATCGATTAAAAAGAGACAATCCAAAATATATATTATTTGAAAATGTAAATATATTTTGAATAGAGAGTATTTCTGATGAGATTTGAACTCAACTAACATTCAACCAATTTTAAAATTCTCGATTATTTGTTTAGGATAGTTTGCTAGTTGGGTTTTGATTTACGAATAATTTGCCAATTGGAGTCTTGTTTTAATAATTTGTTAGCTAGTTTCGCTTTTTTATTAGCTTTGTGAACAAATGAAATTAATTACTGGCAAATATATCTTTGATCCTTCTTACTTATGGCTATGAATTCATATATAAGGACCGTGTACATCAAATTAAAAGGTAGTCAAGTGTATTTAACTTCCACTTCAGGACTTATATTAGGATTTTATAAAAAAAAAAACGTTTAAAAGAGTGCTAATGCAACAATTGATATATTTCATTTAGTTTTTTTTTTGCCAATTATTTCATTTATTTTACTGTAAATATTTCTAGTGCAACATGAATTTATTTCTACCAGTAAGTAGTAGTTTTTTTTTTGTTTTTTGATTATAAATTAACGGTATTAATTGGCCAAAAAAATAATTTAACGGTAGTAATACTAATACTAATAATATAAATATAATTAAGAAAATTGATACCGGCCCAAAATATTTTTTGGCACAAGCCCACAGCCCACGAAAGTTTCATTGTTCCTCAAAGGGCCATGGCCGTGAGAGGAAAATCACTAAAATCTCTATGTCCCGGCCCTTGACATTTAGGTTTTTATTATTAGCGTTTTTTTGGGCCTAATTATGCTTATGGGTCGTTTAGAAATTTAGATTTGATAGCTTATTTCCCGCAATAGAAAGTATAGAACATATCAATATAATAATCACTATGTTTTCAAGAAAATTCATATATTCCCAAGCTTTTCATCAACTAGAAAAATTAATTTTCTTAAAAAAAATAATAATTCCGCCTAATTAAACCAAATAATAATATATGGTAAAACTAACAATCTTGAAGTTTAAAATCATTTATAGAGCTTATTGATATAATTTCCTAAACTTTTATAATGTAAAACCAAAAAAATTATTAGCTTTAAACACGCCAGAAAATTATTAATAAATAAAGTTATATTATTTAAATAACTAATAATTAAATAATTATAATCAACTTATATTATAATAATGATGGAAGATTATACAAGGTACATATTTAATAATAAGATCATAATATGGAATAATATATGATATATACATAGAAGACATTATTCACTATTCATTTATATCCATTATATAATAAAAGACATATAAGATATCAGTTAAACTAACTAATAATAAATTAATTATAATTCAGCGCGAATGAAGTGTGTTGAAGATACTTACTTAGAGCATCCACAATGGTTTTACTTAAACTGTATTCTTTAAAGTTGTCACGTAGACATTTATGTACACTTTAAGTAATACGTAAATTTAAGACATACGTAAAAATATTTTCTCTGCAATCGTATTACTTAAACATATTACTTAAATATATTTTATTATTAAATTTTCCAACAACCACCAATAAGATATTAGCATTAATTATAAAATGAATTAATTTATAATAAAAAATTGGTTACGTAATACATAGTGCATTACTTAAATTTAAGGAATGCTTTATGTAAAAACATAAATTTACGTGTGGGTCCCATCTTTAAGGAATGCTATGTAAAACCACTGTAGATAGTTTTTGTTGCTTTACTTAAATAAATATGTATGGCCCACGTTTACGTATTCTTTACGTAATACCACTGTGGATGCTCTTAATGTAAGTGGAAGGGTGTTAAAATCTTTAATCTTAATGTTTTCGAAAAATATATTTATAAAGATTTAATCATAAATTTATATATAAATATAAATATATACACATATACATAAATACCTATCGTTAATTAGCCCCCCCAAAAAAAAAAAAGTATTATTGTGTAATAATAATAAGAGATATATTGAGGAACAAATCGTGGATGCAAAGAAAAAGAACGTACATGGTTGGTTGTCCGCTAACACGTACAAATAGTTCATCGTCCTTTGTTGGTCGTCGTGTCTCCAAATCCAAACGCAACGCCACCCAACCCAACGGTGTTTTCCGTCTCAGTCCTGCCGTCCGACCATCCGTCTTTGCGTTAATTTCCTTCCACCGGCTGCTCTGCTGAAACACCCTCCTCTCCGCCCATTAAAATATTCTCTCAAAATTCCTCTTTCGTCCACGCAACCATTCCCTTCTCTCTCCTCCTCTTCATCGTTTCATTGTCCCAATTCTTGCCTCCCCTGTCGCAATTCTGTCTTCTCCAAGCTTGATATTGATTGCCGCTTTGGTACCCACGATCAAAGTTCGCTCCCTTCGATTAGCCTCTTCGACTTCATCCTAAACCCTCACCTGCAATCCACCCCGCCGGAATTCGTCAGCGAGGCCCGACGGTTGACGCCCTCCCCGGACTGCGTCGTGCTGTCGGCGCCGGAGCTCGCTGAATAACTTTCTGCAGGAGAGATTCTTATTGGGTTACATTTATTCTGGATAAGATACGAGTTCCTTATCAGTAAGTTATTAAACTACTTTGATATCTACGTTATTCGTGCAAAAATCTCTGATTTATCTCGATAGTTGCTTTCCTTTTTGCAATTCCAGTTATTCGTAACATTTGGGGTGTTGCTTAAGCTGAGGATAAATTGTGCAATTGATAGTAATTACTTAATCGAATTGATCATTCAGCCTGGGGGCTCAGTTTGTTGATTCTGACTTTTGAATTTGCTTCAAGAGTTAGCTTTTATAGATTATATGTTATGCAAGTGGGTTTTGAGGTTGGTTTGAGATCACAGTATCTTTCTTATTTGGTAGAACTGGAAGAGGGTTGATTGTTTTGCTCCTAATTTTTATGTTCTAACAGGACACTCTGAATAATGCGATCGAGATTGCCCGTTAGTCAATATGCTTGCTATTTATATATCCCATTGCTGTACTGAATCTTTACACTGACTAGACTAGCTTGCCCAATAATAGAAGTAAATTTGTTATTCTTTCTTGCTTTAAATTTTTACTGAACACACTCTTGTATATATAGGGCCCCCCTCAACCAATAAGTTGATTCGGGTAATGGATTGGTCATTCTCACTTGCAATAGGTTGTGAATGATGTTCAGTGGTCAATCAATTTCTAGCAAACTTAAATGGAAATGGCGTGGTGACTCCTCTCTGAACACAAGCTTGCTTAATTATGTGCCTCCTGAGATTGAACTATCTCAATATGGACGGATTCCAAGTCCAGGCAGCGAAAGTCCTTCAGCACTTCTAAATGGTGAAAGCAGCTTTAATTTGGACCCAATTCTTGACTTGGACCTATTCTTCGGGCAGCTATATAACTATTATCTCGAGAAAGGTCTTTGGTGCATTATTACGAGCTGGATAGTGGAGCTTCTTGGTTTGGGTTTTATAATCTGTTTCTCTGGATTCTTGTTACTGTTTGTTGATTGGAATGGACTTAGCAATGCAAAGTGTGGGATCGATGCTGTTGAATCTGGAATTAAACCATGTGATTTAAGTAAACAAGCTCTGCATCAGCATCCTTTGAGTCCTCTCACTGTGTCAAGGGCTATCATCGTTGGGTATTTAGGGATTTTCTCGATCTATTGGATTTTCTGTTTCTTGAGATTTTTTGCTCAGTTGAAGGATATTCTCAGAATACGCCATTTCTACTACAACAGGTAACTTCTACAGTTTTTGCAATATAGTTTTTAGTTTAAGTTTAAAAGAGCAATGTTGAAACATAGTGTGAAATTGTATAACATTAGAATCATTTCTATTTTAGGAAACTGTTGACTATTTCATTAAATCATTCTCTAAAATAGTGACTTTTTTTCACTTTCTCACAAAAAATCTTCCATGACCAACTCCTTTGTAATGGGTTTGTGCAGTCTACATGTTACGGACAGTGAACTTCAAACAACGCCATGGCCGACAATCCTTGAGAAGATTGTTAAGTTACAGAGTTCTCAAAAACTCTGTGTTGTTAAGGATCTTTCAGCACATGATATAATGATGCGGATGATGAGGAAGGAGAACTTTTTAATTGCAATGGTTAACAGAAAGGTCCTTGCATTCGATATACCTTCATGGTTTCCTGGTGCTGGTCCAGCTGTAATTGGTTCAAATGGAAGAAGAAAAAGGTTGATTCTCACAAAGACATTGGAGTGGACTCTAGACTGGTGTATACTGCAGAGCATGTTTGATCGGTAATGTTTATTTGCTTTGCCATATCAGTTAAGAGTGAACCAATTAATTTTCTATTTGATTAGTGTGCACTGCACGTTAAGAGTTCTATGCTATTGGATGATGAATTTTTCCTGACTTTTTTAAATTGTTTTTGTTCAGGAACTTCTGCATTCGAAGGGACTTTATTTCTAACCCAGAGGCCTTAAGGAAGAGATGCAAGCTTATTGCAGTGGCAGGATATATTCTCAGTCCATTTCTTGTCATCTTTGTTCTGGTGTACTTTTTCTTAAGGCATGCCGAACAATTGTATAATCATCCAAAAACTGCTTCCTCACGAAAATGGTCAAATTTGTCAAAATGGATACTGCGGGAATTTAATGAGGTAAGAGCTGCTATCTCTTGGTTTTCCTCTGTTCTTTTGCTTTGATTTAATTGTATCAGACAAAGGCAAAAATGATTGATTTTTATGATTAACCATCATTTGCTTTATCTATCTATATATATATATGTAGCTGTATGTTGTTAGGGAGATTTATAATTTGGTTTTAATTAAAATATAATATTTTGCAGGCCGACCATTTGTTTCAGCATCGACTCAACAGCAGCATACCACAGGCTTCAAACTATATAGAGCAGTTTCCATCGCCTATCATTACAATAATTGCAAAATTCATTTCATTTGTCTCTGGTGGATTCGCTGCGATTCTCATCATGATTGCTTTTGTGGACGAGTCTCTGCTGGAGGGCAATGTATGAATCTTCTCATGCTCTTGTTCGCACATTAATTTGGACTTTATCTTTTTACTCATATATTTGAGTTATGCAGATATTTGGCCGCAATCTTCTATGGTACATGGCTGTGTTTGGAACAATTTCAGCTGCTAGTCGCACTGCTATTGCAGATGTGCTTCTTGTACTTGATGCCGAGGGGGCAATGTCAAATGTTGTCCAACATTCACACTACATGCCCAAGAAATGGCGGGGTAGAGAGCACACCCAAGATGTTCGCAAGGAATTTGCAACTCTCTTTAAGGTATAGGAAAATATTTTTGTTCTCATGAACACAGAGCATTGCATGATGAGCCCAATTTTTTTTTTTGTTTTTTCTAAAAATGCAACAAAAAAGATGAGTAAAATGAATACCTTGATTTCCAAGGCCTAGAAGCATCAAGCAAATATGCAAAGAATAGTTGTTTTTATGCACTTGACTGCATGGTTATATGGTGATTGTGCTTTTTCTTTCAAGGGAATGGCTAAAATGAGGTAGGCCATATCAGGTGGAGTATTTTAGGCTTTTTAGTTTTTAGCCATTGGATATGAAAAAAATGTATTTTTTTTAAGTTAAATAAATTATGCTCAATCTTGGTTCTGTTTCAAATGCAATGGCTTTCACCCTCTCAGCCTTATGTAAGCCCTTATCTTAATGAACGTCCTTATTTCAAAGACAGCTATTTGACATTTCAGAGTCTTACGTAGCATCTCTGTTGCAGTTCACTTTAAAGATGCTAATGGAAGAGATCGCGTCAATTTTCCTTACACCATACCTGCTTTTGTTTATTGTTCCAAAGGTATGCATTATATGCTGCTTTAATCCAGCAAACTTTCTTATGCTCTCCTTTAAGTTAAAACTTCAGGTAGCTCGGGTTCTTGAATTGGTAGTATTATTATAACGATCAATTTTGACCAAAATTCTTTTCTGCAGCGGGTAGACGATATTTTGCAATTTATATCTGATTACACTGTACACATTGAAGGTGTTGGAGATGTCTGCAGGTGATAATTTTCACCCCAATCAATTAATTGTTTTTTTCTTCTGGATTTTCTTATGTTAAAAGATTTTGAGATAGATTATCGCCTATAATTTGGACCCTGCTCTATTAACATTTAGGAATCTTATATGCTTTGCAGCTTTAGTCTGTTTGATTTTCAAAACCACGGCAACAGCAACTACGCCTCGCCTTGCCATGCTCCTCAGAATCAGAGAAGCTCTCAAGGGAAAATGGAGAAATCCTTCTTGAGGTACAGAATATTTATGAACTAACATTTATTGGTGGAAGTTTTTGTTATCTTATGAAACTTGACGAGAAATTGTAAATAACTTCTTTCTTTAACCAAAACTGTGGAAAACAAGTTTATGTTTTTATTCATGAAAAGTGTCAACTTTATAGGTGAGATATTGATCAGTTTCTTGAAACAGTAAAAGATTCAACCTTTTTCGCTAAATTTCACATTTTGTTCCATTTTGCAGCTTCCACAGCAGCTACCCATCGTGGGAACCCGAACCTCTAGGAAAGCAGTTCCTATCAAACCTGAGAACTTTCAGGGACGAGATGCTTGGTGTCCAAGCAACAAACAATTATACCTATTCACCTCCCCACTTGTGGCTTGGAGATGCAAATCTAAGAAACCGTAAGGACCAGAACAGCTTTTACTCGAGACAAACTCAGCAAGATGTTCTCCGAACAGGGACCCACCTGGGTTCTCTGTGGCCATTCGATATCAACCAAAGGAACCACCCTTATCTTCTTGATTGGTACTATACTTGTCGACCTCATAATGCCAATGTTGTCAATGAACGTTCCTGGGAAGACCCGTTACCAATGGGGTTCCCCGAGCAACAACAGAAAGAGTTGTGGGTCCCACCCGATTTTGCGCAAAATGAGGTTAAGTTTGAAGGAATGTGGGGTGGGGAATCGGAAAACCTTGGAAATCGGTCTCAATCCCACATGGGCGCCTCCACTTCCGATCCTCTGTTCAGAGAAAGCATGTTTCTGCAGCAGGATAACTATTCTCATACTTCGCCGAGCCACTGGTGGGACCGGAACCGTGGTGGTACGACCAATCAGGTTGAGACAAGTTTCATCGAGCCTCCTGATTTCAATAACAACCGCCGAGGTTTGAGCAGTAACTACTTAGACAGCTGTTCGGAACAAAGTGCAGAGGAGTGGCCACATCAGCAGTTGACGAATCCAAGACTGTCTCGCACGATGTTCTTGGAGGACTTGGAGGCAGGGGATGTAAGTCTCCATTTCGATGATGTTTATAGTAAGCCTCCGGAAACTCCGAGGATTGACTTATGAATGAAGCAAGCAGCAGCAGTAGTCATGGTTAGTGAAATCGAAAGTTCTCCTTTTTGGGCTTCGGTTTCCGTTATGATCATTGAAAAACATGCATGAGTTTTGGCCATGAGAACATAACAGAACATTTCGTGGCGAAAACTCTGGATTCTTTTATGTATATATAGGATTTGTTTTTTTTAAGGGGTTTGGTTCCGAATGCGGCTTGGGGTTGTAATTGGAATATGAATGATTTGTCGGTTGTCGATTCGGATGGTTATAAACATGTATGTGCAGACTGAATTTTCTGTGTTCAATATGATTTAGATTCCCCAATTGTTCGTTGTATTATGTGGTTTGGTTGATGTTTTTTTCTTGTGCATGAAGATGACGTGTAGTATCCTGTGTGTTCGAGCTATGCTTGAAATTTGTTTATTCGGATTAAAAAAAATTTAAGGGTTAGAAGAACCTACAACGTCTGGTGTTGTGGAATGGAATCAACATTTCCAGAGAGACTGTTTGTGGTAACTTACTTTTCAGTGGCTTTAACTTGTAGTTTCAGCTGATGTCTCGAATCTAGCCATCTTTAAGGGTGTTAATGAGAAGCTACAAAAAGCTTCTTCTGACTACTTTACATTGTTTATGACTGAACCAAAACTACAAGTTGTTGGAGTTGGTGCAATTGTATCATGGACCAGTGCATCCCATTGGCAATGAGACCAGTGCACCATGAAGAAGACGTGTAGTATACTAAAAGAAACGCATTATTCGGTGTGTTCGAGCTATGCTTGAAAATTGAAATACTTATTCGAATTCAAAAATTAAAAAGTTAAGAATCTAAAATATTTTGTTACTAATCGATGTTTCAAATTTAAAATGTTAATATTCGGTGTTTTAATTATTAAGTTTGTTGTTTTTAAATTTTTTTCAACTGATTTCTGTGAAAAATACTTGTTTTAAGCAATAAAAACAATTTTTTCAACTGATTTTCGTGTTAAAATTTGTGTTTTAAGCAACAAAAACATGTTTTTAGTTTCTAAACTATCTGATTTATTACATATGGGTTAAATTTATTTGATACTTAAAAAATATATTTTTATTTTAAAGAAAAAACATGAAAATCAAAGAAGTAAAGTATACCAAATATTAAGGCGGAGAAAAAAATCCGACAAACCCGAATTTCCAAAAAAAACCTCCATAACCCGTTTCGAAATTGGGCCTGAGCCCGTATGGGAGGGACTTTTACTCCCAAGTAGGGCTAGGGCTAGGGTTTTTTTTTTTTTTCAAAAAATCTCAAAACTCCCGAATGTCTATAGTTATTTACCATAATTCAACAATTTTCAACTTAAATAATCTAATTATACTTAAAGTAGATGGTATATAAAATAAAGCCTACTTAGTAAGTAACTAACATAGCTTCATTTCTTTTTTCGTCAAGGTATCGTAAACTGTCTAGACATTTAGTTTTAGCTTTTTCTTTAAATATTCTTCGCCCATGTAAACCCTAAACCCGTTAATAACCTTGGAAAGATCTGAATTTAGGCCCATGTTAACTAGAGATGTCTGAATTTTCAAATGTTGATTTGAGAGGTCTGAGGTTTCAACTTTGTGGATATAAGAGGTCTCCGTTAATTTTTTCCGTTAAAACTAACGGTAGTTGGTCACATGCCTGGCATGTGACCAGAAATAAAATTAAATTCCCAAAATGCCCTTCTATCAAGTGTGCCCCTCACATGCTTGAAGTGAAGAGACAAAAATGCCCTTAAAGCCACCACGGCTCCGGTAACCACCACCCGACTCCGGCAAACACCACTCCGGCGACCACCACCCTAGCTCCGGCGACCATCACCCACTTCCGGCGACCGCCACCACGGCTTCGATCGGAGTTTTTTGGCTCCGATTTGGGCCCAATCGGGGCCGGTGGATCCGATTTGGGCCTAATCGGAGTCGTGGTGGTGGTCGCCGGAGTTGGGTGGTGGTCGTCGAAGCCGAGGTGGTGGTCGCCGGAGTCGGGTGATGGTCGCCGGAGCCGAAGTGGTGGGAGTCGGAGCCGGGTGGCGGTGGACGGAGCCGGGGTGGTTTTAATTTGACTTCATGGGTAATTTTGTCATTTTACATTTTCGCAAATAAGATATTAAATAAAACAAAATATTAAAAGGTGGTGGAATGTCATTTCACACAATTATGTTAAATTTAATCCTAAAAATGGACGGAAAACCTTAAATCAACAAAGTTGAAATTTCAGACCTTTCAAATTAACTTTTGAAAATTAAGACCTCTCCGGTTAACATGGGGCAAATTTCGGAGCTTTCCTAGGTTATTAACCCAATATTCTTTGCACTAGATCATTTATTTATAGTTTTAGATTTTACCATTTAAATCTTCAACTCTTTTCAAGTGATGGAGCTGGTTTGGAGTTGATTTGGAACTGACTTGGAGTTGGAGTTGATTTGGAGATGCGTTGAGCTTGAATGCTAGTGTTTGTATTGTAGAACTTAATCTACGTGTACGAACTTAATGAATTGTTTGTGAACTTGATGTATGTGTTAGTGAATTCAAGGTATGTGTTCGTGAATTTGATGAATGCTAGAACTTGGATTTGTATTTGAGTTGAAAATTAAGTTTTATTTTCATTCTTAGGTGTAAACTAGAGTTGTCCCTAACCCGTTCCGAATTTGAAAAGTCCCGACCAAGTAGGGACTTTTTCAAATCTTTAACATAGAGCTAGGGCTATAGACGGTTGTGGAAAATCCTGAAAACTAAGGCTAAAAATATTTTCTTGAAAAACCCCACCCGTTTGTCCGAAGTCACCCCTACCATATATCAACATTTTAAATTCGAAACTAAGGATTAGCAATACATAGTATATTTACGACTGTTTTTAGTAACCCAAAATCCAAGCGATCCCACTCCAATTTTCAAATCCGACATATATAAAGTTTCATTTCACAGTTTTTATACCCGCACTATGAACGATTTTAACCGAAATAAAGCGACACAAGATTTTGCGAGGGTTTAAGCCATCGTCTGTCTTCACTTTCGACTTCACGTTCGTCTTCACCATGAGGAAAGCTTCGACTTCTCTTCTCTCATACCTCTCCCGCCGCAAACCCAATGTTCTTCCCGCCGTCAATTCGAGAACTTACAGATCAGAGATCGTTCCTTGCTCAATATCCCATGGCTTGCTCCTTAAGCCCCACAAATTCAACTCGAACCCATTTCGGAATTTCGATTCCCTTGCTGAGAAATCGACCCAAATCTCCCCTCGGCAGAGAAAGCTTCAAGAAAAATCGCAGCTTGAAGAGGATTTCGAGTCCTCAGAGGATATTGACGACATGGTCGCGGCCTTCACGAAGATGGAGGCATCATGCGACGAGAAAGTTGTAGGCTTAGCGGCGTTGAAGATTGGTCTGAAACTCGATCAAGAGGATGAAAACCCTGATAAGGTGCTCGATTATGGTAATCGAGCTTTGAGCGCTTTGGATAAAGACGGTAAGTCAAGTTTACCCGTTGCCATGTCTCTGCAATTGATGGGTTCTGCTAATTTCAGCTTAAAGAAGTTCAATGATAGTCTAGGGTTTCTAAATAGAGCTAATAGAATGCTGAATAAGTTAGAGGAAGAAGGTGGATTTGAAGAAGATGATATTCGTCCGATTCGCCATGCCGTGCTGCTTGAGTTAGCAAATGTGAAAACTGCAATGGGGAGGAGAGAAGAAGCCATTAGGAATCTCAGAGAATGTTTAGAGATCAAAGAAATGATGTTTGATGAAGATAGTAGAGAGTTGGGGAAAGCGAATCGTGATTTAGCAGAAGCTTATGTTTCGGTGTTGAACTTCAAGGAAGCCCTTCCCTTCAGTTTAAAAGCTCTAAAAATTCACCAAGATCACCTCGGTAATAACTCGGTTGAGGTTGCTCATGATCGTAGAATACTCGGTGTGATTTACAGCGGATTAGAGGAACACGAAAAAGCCCTAGAACAGAATCAATTCTCGCAGAAGGTGCTAAATAACTGGGGTCTCACCTCCGATCTGCTCCGGGCAGAGATTGATGCTGCAAATATGCAGATTGCTCTGGGCAAACACGAACAAGCCATAAACAGCCTTAGAGCCGCTGTCCAAAAAACAGAAAAAGACAGTGAAATGAGAGCTCTCATCTTTATTTCAATGGCGAAAGCTTTGTGTGAACAAGAAAAGTTCAACGATGCAAAGCGGTGTTTGGAGATTTCATGTGGGATTCTTGATAAGAGAGAAAAATCCTCTTCTTCAGAAGTTGCAGAAGCTTATTCGGAGATAGCAATGCAATACGAGGCAATGAATGAGTTTGAAACCGCTGTTTCTCTACTAAAGAGAGCCTTGGCTCTGCTTGAGAAGCTTCCTCAGGAGCAGCATTCAGAGGGAAGTGTTTCTGCTAGAATTGGGTGGTTGCTCTTGCTGACTGGGAAGGTTCAGCAGGCGATTCCTTTCTTGGAGAGTGCAGCAGAGAGGTTAGAGGCGAGTTTCGGTCCCAAACATTTTGGAATTGGTTACATTTACAACAACCTTGGAGCTGCTTACCTCGAGCTTGATAGGCCTCAATCGGCTGCACAGATGTTTGCTGTTGCCAAGGATATTATGGATGTTGCGCTCGGTCCTCACCATGTGGATTCGATCGAGGCATGTCAGAATCTTTCAAAAGCATATGGCGATATGGGAAGGTGAGAAATTTGATTCTTGAACAAGTTTATGTTGTAGCTTACATGTGCATTGTATGCAAAAAAATTCTTGCTCCTTTTGAGTTGTTGAAAAATGACTTCTTTTTTCTACAGACAAATGCCTTGTATGTTTACTGGATCATTATGTCATCTGGGTCATGCCAAATTCGTTTTTTTAATCTGTTATCGTTATTCCTGCTCCTGAAAATCGTGAAAACTTAGTTAGAAAGGAAGAAAAATGATATTTTTTCTGAAAATAATATCCATATTTAGGGGAAAAGTGATTCACTGAACTATTCAACAGTTCCATGGAATGGGAAAGATTTCATTTTCTTTATTTATAAAGTTTCAAAATGTGTACTGGTTGTTACTCATATGTTGTGGCTTACACGTGCATTGTATGCAAAAAAATATTGCTCCTTTTGAGATATTGAAAAAGGACTTATTTTTCCTACAGACAATTGCCTTATATGTTTACTGGAACTTAATATGTCATTGGGTCGTGCCAAATTCGTATTTTTTAATCTGTTATCATGATTCCTGCTCCGTGTGAATCGTGAAAACTTAGTTAGAAAGTGAAGAAAGGTTATCTTTTTCTGAAAAGAACATCCATATTTAGAGAAAAAGCGATTCACTGAACTATTCAACAGTTCATAGAATGAGAAAGATTTCATTTTTCTCAATAAAGTTTCAAAGTGTGCATTGTTTGTTACTCATATGTTGTGTGTACCTGCCAAACTTATGCTGTAGTTCTCAAATTTATGTCTTTTCATACCGAACTATTGGTACCTAAACTTTGATGTCTGAGAATTCATTGGTTTGGATGGATGCAGCTATGCAATTGCACTAGAATTTCAGCAGAAGGTGATTGATGCTTGGGGAAGCCACGGACCAACAGCAGAAGATGAGCTCAGAAACGCACAACACGCGATGGAAGAGCTAAAGAAGAAGGCCCGAGCAGCAGCAGCTCCCGAGTCCTCCACAAAAACAGAGCAATCCGACCTTCCGGTCACCCACCTGCCAGCGGTGAAAAAGTTGACATAATTTGATTTTCTTATTTAAGGCTTCATCTGTATTCGAATTTTGTGGTTGTAATTCGTAAATCTTGGTACTGTTATACAGGAAATGTTGAGCCATTTGTATTGCTTTCCTCTGTTTCTTCACTCTGGTTAGGAAATAATAAAAAGATTTAAGATTTTCTGATGTAAATGTACGGAAATGGAGGTAGTAGTGTAGTAATAATGAAATGAAATGAAATATAAAACTAAAAGTGAGAGTGTCAATGTTGTATTAAGTTGACTTTTGGTGTTAATGTTGTATTGTATATAAGTTGTCTCTCGCAATGACAGTTCCTCCAATGCTATTTTATAAGCATAACTTATAAGTACTATAATATAATATAATTGAGGGTTAATAACTAATAAAATGTCTGAGGTTTGGCAAATATTAAAATTTGGTGTTTGTTGTTGAAATTGACTATCCAGGTTTGGTGTTTATTGAAATTTGGTGTCTCTGTATATTTTTAGGGTTAACTCTAACGGAAGTGTATCATGTGACCCTCACGTGAGCTCGATAAAACGGATATCCAAAAAATGCTCATACGTGAAAAATCTGACCTTCAGTTACCTAGCGAATTGACGAAATTACCCCTCCTAGCTAAGTCAACAACTATAGGATTTTTGGGTGGTGGCCGGCCGGAGTAGGGTGGTTTTGGGTGGTGGCAGACAGGAGTTGGGTGGTGGCCGGCCGGAGTTGGATGGTGGCCGACCGGAGTTAAGTGGTGGTTGTTTTAATTTGACTCTAGGGGTAATTTCGCCACTCCATATTGGTAGAAAGGGCAATTCCGACTTTTCACAAATTCTGTCAAAATTAACACCGGTTTTGGACGGAAAACCAAATTTCAACAAAGTCCAAACCTCAGACTGTCCATTTTAACACTTTAAAGTTCAACTTGGGTCAAATCTCAAACAATTTATTAGTTATTAACCCTATAATTGAAATCTCGATACCCCTGCCACAAATATGTCTTTCTCTTAAGGAGTAACTGTCTCTCAGGAGCGTCCTTTTGAAGATTTGCTATTATTAGGTTTTTTATCCAACATTTTTTACAACATTTAGGTTTTTATTTAATGTTTTTTTAACCTAGTTTTGGTACCATAAGTTTGACAACTTTTGGCTTTTGGTCCAGCCGTAAGTTGACTGTCAGTTTGACCGTTAAATAGTCACGTGACTTGCACATGCCTAGCCTCAAACTTTTATTTTGTTCGGTTTAGTCATCAAATTTGTTGTCCTAACTTTTATTTTGCAATTTAGCCCTTAAACATTATTAGCCGCACCCTATGAATAAATTGACCTAGACATGGTCCGACTCATGGCTAGGCCGGACCATGGCTAGGGTCGCCAGACTTGGGCGATCTTAATCATAGTCCGACCTAGCCATTGGTCGGACCATGATTAGGGTCGTCGGACCTGGACGACCTTAATCATGGTCCGACCTAGCCATTGATCGGACCATGATTAGTGTCGTCAGACCTGGACGAACCTAACCATGGTCTGACCTAGTCATGGACGACCCTAACCATGGTTCAACCTAGCCATGAGTGAATAATGACTAGATCAATTTAGTCATATGGTGCGGTTGATAATGTTTAAGGGCTAAATTGCAAATATAAAAAGTTAGGACAATAAATTTGAGGATTAAACTGAACGAAAAAAAATTGGGACTAGTCATGTTTAAGTCACATGACTATTTAACGGTCAAACTGACGGTCGACTAATCGGATGGACCAAAAGCCAAAAGTTGTCAAACATATGGTATCAAAACTAGTCAAAAAAATATTGGACTAAACTCAAAAGTTGTCAAAGATGTTGGACCAAAAGACTTGTTAACCCTTATTATTATTATTATTATTATTTGTTTTCTACAAAGTGTCATAAGTATCCGATCTTAGAATAATTTTTATTCACACAGAGTCTGTCTGAAAGGAATAAAGTGATGATCATGATTGTTTTTTTTAATTCACGTGACTCGAACAAGATTTGAAACTGATACTCCTAATTAAAAGACAAGTATTGAACTGTTACTAATTATATTACACTAGATATTTTGCCCGCGCTTTGCGCGGTATGCAAAAGATATATTTAAATTATTGTAGTTTAAAGTTACCAAAATAATATAAATAGAAAAAAAATATATTTATTTATTTTTTTCATAAAATAGATATAAATAGAAAAAAAATGTATAACGTGACTGATCAAATTTGAATATCAATAGTAGTCTAAATTGGATTGTTTAGACATTTCAAATTTACTATTTATTTTAATCATTGAATCAAATTGAATATCAATAGAAAAATAATTATGTCAGTAACATTATTGAAGAAATATTATAGTTAATAGTCATAAATAGATTAAATTCAGACAAATTGTAAAAATATGGATCTATATTGTTGACATGAGATGTATGATATATATTTATATATGTTTATTTATTTCATTTTCGCTACAAAATGTATGTTAATAAAACGTAATTCATCAATATAATACTGTTGTTGGTAACACAATAGACAATGTATATAAATTAATTTAACCGTACTAAATAAAATTTTAATTGTAAC
This sequence comes from Clarkia xantiana subsp. parviflora, assembly GCA_036873135.1. Classification (NCBI taxonomy): domain Eukaryota; kingdom Viridiplantae; phylum Streptophyta; class Magnoliopsida; order Myrtales; family Onagraceae; genus Clarkia; species Clarkia xantiana. The sequence continues at coordinate 23,219,115 of JAPTYO010000007.1, forward strand.
AACTAAATGAATGTAGTATAATTGCAAATTGAAACTTACAAAATAATTAGTACTAATTTTAAAAATATTGATTGAAATTGTTAAATGAAACTTACAAATTTTTTTTAGATTGAATGATAGACTTTGGAGCAATTAACTCGTAATAAGTGTACACATGACATTGTCGATTCATTAATGAGAATTATATAGACGTGGACGAATAAGATGTTTCGTTTCTGACATGTAAGTGTGTCATTCTATCACCTGTCATAGTTCTATATAATCTATCTAAATTAGATTATATGAAAAATAATCATGCATATGTTACATTTACATACAAACACTTATAATTGTAAAATTAAAATGATGATGATACTTTTCATATATTGCATACGACTCTCATGAAAGAAAATCTTTTTATCAAGTATTTTTATTTATCCAATTATAAGTGTGATTTTTTTAATAAATGTGAGAAAAATGTATCAAGTATAATATCAATAGAAAGTTAAGTTCCCCAAAGCTTATTTATAAATCCAAAACCCCTTATTCAATCTTAAAAACAATTTCATTTTTTTTTTCTGTTTCATTTAACAAATAAAACTAATTTCATTTATATATTACAAATAAATTAATTTATATACTTTTTTTTTTGTAAAACCTACAACGTTATTATAATGATGTATCGTTTGTGCTTATACATTTAAATTTTTTTAATAACAAATTTGATAAAATTAAAGAAAACATAACAATTGATATCTAGAAAATTTAATTTTAGACTACAGTATAATAATCAATTATGCATAATTATTTTCTATTAACGTATATTTTGTGGCGAAAATTTAACATATATATATGTGTGTGTGTAATCAAATCAATCCTTATTTTTACAGTAATTTCTAATTTAGTTTAATTACTATGAAGTTACTTATAATAATTATTATATAATTTTTCTAATATATTTAATTTTGTATTCATCTATTCGATTTTATAAAATGATTAATAAATGTAAAGCTAATGAATGATAAAATTGTAATCTTATTTATGATGCAATAATAATTAATTATATTACATGTGATAATATATTCTATATTTTTATTTAAATGAACTATAAAAAAAATATTGTACAACTTTGATACTAATGAGAAATAAAGGAATAAATATTATCTTAATATGTTATTATATTTGATATTAAAATATATATATACTAATTTTTACCCAAAAACCACATTTAATATCAAACTCGATAGTTCTAATATTAAAATAAAATTACTAAAAAAAGGTTAGAAAAACATAACATTTTATTGGTAAAAAAAATATCAACCTTTTTAGTATTTATTTGTAGTGGATTTTCATTAATAAGTAATATTAATTTATAAAAAATTGGACAAAATAATGTAACGTCTTTCAACATGCAATTAGGAAGCTTGGAGGAAATATAATTGCGTATATTAGTCTACATGAAATTGACACGTCATCGGAGAGATACTTAAGTTGACATGGACCAATAGAATAACTCTATATTGACATGTAACAGACTCATTTTGTTAATCGTCAAAATTTTATGTAACCTATTAGAATTATATTTACAAAATAAATGAACTAAATAATGTAAGGGCTTTCAGCATGCAATTAGGAAGCTTTGAGGAAATCTAATTTCTTATATTAGTCTACATGGAATTGACATGTCATCGGAGAGATACTTAAGTTGACACGGATCAATAGAATAACTCTATATTGACATGTAACCGACCCATTTTGTTACTTGTCAAAATTTTATGTAACCTATTAGAATTATATTATACAGACTACTAATAAATTATAATATTCAATAGTTTTATTAAAGAGATTATTTCTATAGATGTGTTATGGTTTATATTATTTCTCATTCTTGAGCATAATGCAACTATAATAATAAAGCACATAACATTATATTAAACTGAATTCATTATTAATTTACCTTTTATACATGATAATGTGAATCTCCGCCAACAACCCTAATATGTAAACATAGGATATGTCATTAACACTGAAGAATTTCAAGTAAGATTTCAGTTTGAGAGAATTTTATCAATTAAAGAGATCCCTCCAGAATTAAGAATAGAGAAATGGAAGAAATATTGTTTCGTCACAATTGAGCTGAATTGTTGTTTTCAATTTATTTTTTAAATAGATCTTTTAATGAGAAAGGAAAGAGATTTTTTGGACGATAATATATGAACATATTTTGTTTTTATATATCAGAACTCTATTTTATTATTTATTAAACATTACAAAAATTTCAGCTAAATTAACATAGATTATTTAAAATTTCAAATTACCTCCTAATATACACAACATGCTATAATTATAACGTGGATTTATATTATGAAAATTTGAGATTTGTGGTAGATACATTATAATTAATTATAATTAATGTATACTAATTCTATAAATGTAAACTTACATGTTATGGAAATTTTAGATTGATTCACTAATTCAAAATTAAGAGTATATATTGCACATTTAAATCCTAGCTTTATAATAAGTGTAGAAGACAAATAAATTTAGAAGAAAAAAAAAAAAACATTGTTAAGAGCATCGAATATTGGCATTTGTGTTCTCCTAATCTTGAAGTTTTCAATGACCTCTGTCACTATGGTAATGGTAGAAATAGAAGACACATTTCCACAACCCTACCATGCTTTGACTGATATGGATATGTTCTCCATGCATCCGATGTTAAATTCCCTCATGTTAGAGCGATAAGCAGAGCCGGAGATTACATGTGTGCGACTTTTGGAGATGAGATCGAGAAGATATACCATCGAAGGAGAGCATTTTACACTGTTGAAGGTTATGTGACAGTTGGCAAAAAAACATCGGTCATTGTGATATATATATATATATATATAAAGCAAACAATATACTAACATATTTAGTATATACATATATGTATGTATTATACTGTTTAAATTTATATATATATATTACAACATATTTATTTTTTCTATTAATTTTTTTTGCAATCATTTTTATTAACTAACTTAATATCGTTTAATCTTTTTGTTTGTTTTATATATTTTATTTTATTTTATTTCTAGAATATTCACATAACTATTTTATATTTATTCGCTAATTATATCAACTTAAAAATATATTCACTATAGTTTATTAACTGTCATATTTTTTTTATAATATTATTTTGTTGAAATTAATTAATTTTCTTTTCTTTTATAGAATTTCTGCAAAATAATTAATTTGTAAGGGTTCAAAACTTGCATTTTTATATTTTCTGGAGTTTAAACTGTAATTTTGTAAACTTGAAAACGAAACGGTTTCTGAAATGAAATGTGGTGCTTTGCTTAACATCTAGAGTTCCGTGTGTAAGTAATATGATGATGTAATATACAAAATTTGACATTGACCAATTAATTAGCATGATTTTAACACATAGGAGAGAGAAACTTGTGCAAAAATCTTATTTGTCAATATGTTAGAAGATTTTTCAGAATTATATAGATATATAGATTTTATTTCTAGAATATTCACATAACTATTTTATATTTATTCGCTATTTATATCAACTTAAAAATATATTCACTATAGTTTATTAACTGTCATATTTTTTTTATAATATTATTTTGTTGAAATTAATTAATTTTCTTTTCTTTTATAGAATTTCTGCAAAATAATTAATTTGTAAGGGTTCAAAACTTGCATTTTTATATTTTCTGGAGTTTAAACTGTAATTTTGTAAACTTGAAAACGAAACGGTTTCTGAAATGAAATGTGGTGCTTTGCTTAACATCTAGAGTTCCATGTGTAAGTAATATGATGATGTAATATACAAAATTTGACATTGACCAATTAATTAGCATGATTTTAACACATAGGAGAGAGAAACTTGTGCAAAAATCTTATTTGTCAATATGTTAGAAGATTTTTCAGAATTATATAGATACATAGATTGTTAAGATTTATCTAATGCATATATTCGTTCATAGAGAGCTGTTTAAAAGTTCATTGGTATGTTCCGATTCAGTTATAGTCCCTCTGGATGTAATTTCAAATAACTTTTTTTTAATGTTATATTTCGGAATTGCTACATTTTCCATGTTAATTAATATAGAAAGCATCTACACCATAATTCAAATTCCAACTTCCCTAAATTCCGGTAATAATTACATAGTATTATTATTAGGGTTAATAACTAAAAAACTGTCCAAGGTTTACCCTATGTTAAAATTAGGTGTCTGAAGTTTGAAATGTTAAAATGGACTGTCCCAAGTTTCATTTTTGTTGAAATTTGGTGTCTCTGTGTGTCTTTTCATCTTCGTTCAATCATTTTCATCAACCCACCAACCCACTCATAATCCATCACTCTTTACTTTTCACAAAATCGTCAAATTTCACCTAAAAATTGAACATTAAAAAAAAAATTCTAGAAGAGTGGTGTGGAGCCATTTTCCAATGAAAATAGAGCGAGATTTACTTGCCCGGATGTGACCAACTTTTAATGTGACGGTCCCGGCAAGATGACGAGAAGGGAGTGTGTATGAGAGCTCGAATTTGACAGACGGTTTCGTCGGAATTGACTTCTTTAAAGTAATCACACCGAGACACCAAATTTCAACAAAAATGAAACTTGGGACAGTCCATTTTAACATTTCAAACTTCAGACACCTAATTTTAAGATAGAGTAAACATTTGACAGTTTTTTAGTTATTAACCCTTATTATTATGAGGTTTTTCTTGCCATTACCAACAATGTCTTTCGACTCTTTTCCTGTCTCCCTAATCATCACACAGATATCTTGTGCCACAAGAAATCTGTGTCCTAACTCCAATTATATATATATATTTTTTTTCATGGTGTCCTATATTTGCTCCACATAAAAATATTTTATACTCATGCTAGAATCAACCTCAACCTGTAGGACGTAAGACACACCATGATTTTTTTTTTCATCTCAAAATTATACGTATATTGAACTCGAAACTAGAAGTGTAATCTAGCCGAATTAAATAGCTAACAAACTCGACTCGGCTCATTTACTTGAACTCGAACTCGTCTGAGCTTAAATTTTCAAGCTCAAGCTCGACTATGTGACATAATCGACAAATTCGAGCATGATTCGACAAATTCGAGCATGATTCGCCTAGTTATATTATAAATGATGCACTTTAGCTCGAAGTCGATCCGAATTGAATATATATATATATATAATGTAAAGTTTGAATAAACTCGAGCTAGACTAGAATATGATTTTAGCAATAAAAAATCTCTCGCGAGTCTGTTGAATCGAATATAAATGAACTCATAATCGACTCGGTATCAGAAAAATTTAACGAGTCAAATTTAAATATTGATCGAACCGATGTAAAATAGCTACACCATATTACATTGTTAGAGTTATTATCATTCAACTTTCAAGCAAGAGCTTTACGTAATTTTGCAACGGACTATACGCCTTACCGCGGTTCGAAAAAATGGAGAAAATAGAAATTAATCCACCACACTGACTCATATCTCGAGATTGATAGGACGGACATTCCTCGATCCTCGCCCACTGGAGAACGAAAACAGCGATCTCCTAACCCCGCCGCTGCACGATCCTTCACTGAAATCGCTCCGATCCCGATTCTTCCCCACAGCCGCTTGAACCGTCAGATAAAGCCGTTTGTCTGCCGCGGAGTCTAGCGAGAAAGATCGCCGGAGCGGCTGCACCGCCAACTCATCGTCGTGGTCTCTCAAATCGATGCACTCGTCTCCCATGCTCCCCACCTGGCCGCGTCTCTTCTCCGGTTGTGTATGCTCCGGCGTTACTGTCCCGTTCTCCGGCCGCATCAGTTCGATCACCACGAAATCTTCGTCGCCTCCGAAGAAGCTTCCGGAAAAAGCTTCTGTGTCCCGAGGAGACGAGCTGGGCGCGCGGATTTCGCCATTGCTAGGGTTCCGAGCGTCGGTGGAAATGGCGGTTCTGCAGAGAGGGCAATTGAGATTGCTGCGAAGCCAGAGATCGATACAATCGAGGTGGAACGAGTGGGTGCAGTTTGGGAGAAACCGCAGTAGATCCTGGTCGTGGAATTCGTTTAAACAGACCGCGCAGCCGCCGCTTCCCGGCCCGGACTCGGCCGATCTGAAACGGAAAGTTGGGATTCCGCGAATGGCGGAGCAGTCGAGGCCGTGTGTCAGGCTCCACGTTGCAGGTGACAAGGCGATGAAGGAGTCTGAATCGTCGTCGTTTTCAAATAGGGTTTGGGTTCGGCATTTGGACAGGATGACGCGGTAGGTGATGAAGAAGACAGCTGTCGTGACGGCAATGGTGGCTGAGATGATGAGGATTGAGGAAGCTGAGAAAGGCGACTCCATAACTGGAACTGGAAGTGGAGCAGAGTTGCTTCTGCAGAGCAGGGGAGAAGAAAGGAGGGTGAGCAGGAACAAGACGATGATTGCTGTTCGGACATGGGAGTGCAGTGGGTCCCTCCACCCATCCATGCTCTGCCATTGCCATCCTTGCATCAATACCTTGTACATCAAGCTATATCAATAAGGCGATTCTTGAGTATATATATGTTTACTTGCACTCCACGGAACTACTGCCAGTTAAGTTGTTCATAGGTTACCAAATTAGCTCTGAAGTTCTAAAAGTGTTCCAATCGAGCCCAACCACAAATACTTTGATGCGTATCCCAACCCAGACCATGACGCTAGTTGGGGATCAATTCAAGTCCCATACTGTGGTTCATTACTTCATACATAGACTCTGCGTCACATACAATAACCACCCAAAATACCAAACAATACACAATTTAAGTTGCAAGGTCCATTCAATGAAGAAATATGACAGATAGATTTCAATAGTGCTGAAGTTCGAAGCAGAATCACATTAAGAACAAAACTCTCCTCTTAAAGCTACCAGAAAACGGTTACAGCCCAAAAACTACATTCATCTGTCCTTAGATCGAGACTTCAAGAAAGACATATAATAGTCTCCAACAGTAATAACTTAAGAGTCGGCAATGGTGACCTCAACCTCAACACCGGGCTCAATGGTGATGGAGGTGATCTGCTTCACGACTTCTGGTGAGCTGAAGAGATCAATCACTCGCTTGTGAACACGGAGCTCGAACCTGTCAAATGTGTTTGTTCCTGTCAAACAAATAAGTGACAATTTTCAGAATTAAATAATATGGGGCTCCAATCCAAAACAACCACCATGATTAATGAAGATCATTCTTGAATGATATGATGAATACGGAAGTTGATTGTTATCGAGCATTACCTTCACCACAGGGCGACTTCCTTGTGGTAATGAGAAGGGTCTTCGTGGGCATCCTTACGGGTCCCTTCACTCTGAGTTCCTTGGCCTTGGCACCACTGACAAGATCAGCACAAACTGAAAAAAGATACATAAATGTTCATCAGAAAATAGTTAGCCATAATAATACACAAAAGCTTATTCAGAATCAGGGCATCACAAGCATTTGGGAAGAGGAATAATACAAATCCATCTCGATATCCACATTATCGTCACAATATGTCCACCGGTAGAAGCATTGGTTATACTATCCGCAAGGAACCACTTAAAATACAAAAGCTCAATCATTCAACTTAAAGAAATCATTTAGCTCATTCTCTACAAAAGAGATACATATGCATGATGCATCATAAGCTAAGCTAGAATATGATTGCAACTACAATGAATCCTCTATAGATCAGATTCATACTTAGGTAACAGAATTAGCAGCTAAATCGACCCAAGTATGAAAATCAACAATTATCGGGGAAGGGAAGGGAAGGGAAAAGTACCTTTCTCAAGGTTCTTGACATTCTTCGATGACAAGGTGATCCTAATTTTGCTAATCTCAGGCTGCTCCTCCAAACCTGGCTTGTTGGTCTTCAGTGAATACGCCATGATTTCAGATTCAGCGACAGTCTACGTGCTGATAATTTCAATAATAAGTTAAAAATATAAGGCAATGAGCTTCAGCAGCGAATCAACGTATCCTAACTACTCAATGATACACTTTCTTCAGCATAAATGCTCCAAACAAACATAAACTGGTTACAAACATCTAACAAATTCGAAATCAAGTTTGGAGCAACAAACATCAAGAAGAACTGGGGAAACAATCAGCAGCAGAACGTTACTAACAATCTACTACTATGAGAAAGGAAGAACCAAGCAATAGAGATTGTTAGAGTAGACGATAGATAGCGTCGACAGTACCTGCTGCTCTCGTCAAGCAAGGGACTCTTCTCCGGCGTAGAGGGATTGAAGAATGGAAAAAGCGTGGAACGAAGGATTATATATGGTTCAGAATTTAGGGTTTTCACTGTGGACAGAGAAAATAGACGAGTTTAGAGTTATTGGGCCGGTCCGGCCCAGTTCTGATCGAATTGTATAAGTGGGCTATGACTCATTGGGCCGCAGAAATCATATCAGGTTCTGGTACTCGCCGTCCTCTGATCGGATGGGGCAGATGACGGCGGTAATGGTGATGTTGAAAGTTGAATGATTGTGGAAGGCGGAAGCACAGAAGAAGTTGTTCCCTCTTCTCCTATTCAAAATACGGAAGTTTTTTTTTTCTCTGTTACTTTTCTATCAGGGTTTTGTGATTGGGAGGATGTAGATGGAGGTGGACAGTTGAAATGGTGAATTGGATTGAACATAAGAAGAGAATCTGGAGTCTTTGTTGTGAATCAGTAGCTCAAACTGCCGCCATGTCTAAATGCGCTCGAGCTGCTGTGTCAAAAGGAAAGCTTTCCTTCTCATTTAAATCCGAAAACAGAATCTCCGACGATGTCAAAGCTCCACAGATTAAGCCATCCCCACTCTCTTCTCTGTTCTGCACGCGAGCTAAATCCCCTTCTCACGATCAGTTTCGGCATGAACGTTTCCTCAGAGACAAGCTCCGTTCCGGGGTAACTGTGGACGAAGCACGCGGATTATTCAGTGAGATGATTGGTATGCGACCGCCTCCTTCAATTTCATCATTCAATTTACTGTTTGCTGAAGTTGCAAAGAACAGGCATTATTCCAGTGTAATCTCATTCTGTGGAAAGCTAACTTCTTTAGGGTTAAAATTGGATTTCATTGGGTTAAACATCTTGTTGAATTGCTTTTGCTGTTCGGGTCGTGTCAGTGATGGGTTTGTGGTTCTTGGTGCTGTTTTTAGGAGAGGTTATATTGCCAATAATGTAACTTTTACATCTTTGATCAAGGGATTATGCCGTGTAGAAAGAATGAATGAGGCGGTCAGATTGTTACAGAAGATGGTTTGGTTGGGATGCAAGCCTAATGTTGTTACATACGGAACTCTGATCAGTGGATTGTGCAGGACGGGGAATACGAACTTAGCTCTTAATTTATACGAGGAAATGGTCAGCAATGGAGCAAAGAACGGCTTTGTTAGGCCGAATATAATATGCTTCTCTGCTATGATTGATGGTCTTTGTAAAGATGGATTGATAGATAAGGCGAAAGAGGTTTTCTTGGAAATGAAGGCTCGAAAGATTTCTCCTGATGTAGTTCTTTATTCCTCGATGATAGATGGTTTTTATAAGAGTGGGAGACGGGAGGAGGGCAAGGCTTTATTTAACAAGATGGAAGAGCGAGGAGTTGCTCCCAATTTGATTACATACAATACCTTTATCGATGATCTATTCAAGGAAGGTAAATTAAAAGAAGCTGAGAAATTGCTCGAGTTGATGAATCAAAGAGGCATAAATATTGATCTCGTAACGTACAACACGATGATGGATGGGTTTTGTTTAACAGGTCAAATCGATAAGGCAAAGGAACTACTTACTTGTATGATCAACAAAGGGTTTGAACTCAATGCCATTTGCTACAATACATTGATTAATGGGTACTTTAAAAGTGGAAAGATCAGAGAAGCTCTACAAATGTATAGAAGAATGATTGATGAGGGAGTCGATCCAACCGTCATTACATTTAACATTTTGCTGACAAGTCTTTTCCAAGAAGGTTTCCTTAACGATGCTAAGGAATTGTTCGAGGAGATGAAGCATCGTGGTCTAACACCAAACTTAACAACCTACAACATCCTCGTTGATGGACTTTGCAAGAACAATCGGGTTGTAGAAGCAATGGATGTATTTTCTCAAGCACTGAATTCGAACATTAAGCTCGGCGTAGAGATCTTTAATTGCCTTATGGATGGATTGTGTAAAGTCGGGGACATTGAAGCAGCATGGAAGCTTTTCCACCATTTGCCTGCCCGAGGCATTACACCTTCAGTTGTAACATACACGGTCATGATCCATGGCCTCTGCAAAAACGACCGAGTAGAAGAGGCGAATAAATTGTTTTCTGAAATGGAATCGAAAGGTTGCTCCCCTAATGTGGTGACATATAATACATTGATGACCGGGTTCTTGCGGAACAATGAGTTGCAGAAAGTAGTTCAACTTCTTCAGAAAATGGCAGAAAGAAAGATATCAATAAATGCAGCAACTGCATCTATAGTAGTTGAGTTGCTATCAGGGGATGAAAATTATCAGAAGTACATCCATTTACTCCCTTCATTTCCCATGCAGTAGGAAAATTGTGGGTTCAACATGCTTTGGAAAATGCCTTCTTGGCCAGACTATCACACAGGGCTAAAATGTCATTTTACCAAATTCCCAAGTTGTTGCTATTTTGTTTTCAGGTTTGTTGATGAAGGAAATATCTGAGGCTTATGTTGTAGCAGTAGTCTTGTTTTGTGATCACAGGACAGGTGGATGAATATGGTTGGTTAGAGATGGATAAGGAGATATCAGACATTCAAAATCTCAGCAAGGATTGTGGACCATGAATATCTGCCACAAATGAAGTGAGATTGCTAAAGAGCTGTAAAGCCAACCAACTGACTCCACTATCTCACTAGACCAATACCAAAACTAAGGCATTTCCAACCAACAATGGCCTCCTTTGCAACCTTGACTCCGACCACCTTGGTTGCCGCCCGTGCCGCCGTTGCCCCGAGGAGTTCCTTCGCCGGTTCTTCTTCCCCCGTTCACGGTAATCAAGCTCTAACTTGTTTTTGTTTTTACACTTTTTTTTGCCGTTAGTAACAAAAGTTAGGTACTTGATTGCAACAATAAACATAAATGAGATGCTTAATACAAACATTTAACAGAAGTTGCCTCAGCTAAAAAAAAAATATCGGATGCCATTTTGTTAAACGGTGTTTTCTCAGTTACCGGAATTCAATCCCTCATCCTTATGGTTTGCATGATTTATGGAGTAATTAATTCATTTTGTTTTTTATTCACAAGAATCGCTTAACTGTCAGTTTAAGCATCCACTGGGTTGTGGAGTAATTGGATATGAATGTTATAGAGGATTTATTATTGTGGGGTTAAGAATCTAAAAAAAACTCAAATATAGGTCATCTTGCTAATTGTTGTTCCGTATTTAAAATGTTAATATTCAGTGTCTCAACTATTGAAATTTGTTGCTTTTCACTTTTTTTTTTTTACTGATTTTGGCATTAAAATTAGTGTTTTAAGCAACAAAAATATGTTGTTTTCCACTTTCCGAAATATCAGATTTGTTGTTCATAATTTAGGCTTGTTTGATGATTAGAAACATATTTTTGTTAAGAGAAAAATTGCAAATCAACCAATTTGATAGTTAAGACATTGAATATCAATATTTTATATCCGTAACAGTGATTAATAATATGACTTATAGTTGTAACTGTTTTTAGTTTCTTAAGCCTTGATTGTGTGAGTGATTACATAACTCCTTAAGAAAGTGGAAAAAAAAGTACTTTCTAACTGAATTAATGAATTTCAGTCTTAAGTTTCACTGTTTGTAGTAATTGTATAACCTTTGCTTTTTACTATTAGGGTTGCCAAAAATATCAATGAAGGGAAGAGTGCGGTGCAGTGTGGAGGGAAAGCCGTCGGCCTCAGAAGGCAGCATCGGGGTGGCCATGAGCTCATTGGCAGCCATCTGTGCAGCCACGATGTCGGGTCCCGCCATGGCTCTGGTCGACGAGAGGCTGAGCACCGAGGGAACAGGGCTGCCCTTCGGGTTGAGCAACAACCTGCTCGGGTGGATCCTTTTGGGGGTGTTCGGTCTCATCTGGTCTTTCTACTTTGCATATGCCGGTTCGCTCGATGAAGACGAAGAGTCGGGATTGTCTCTCTAAATGATCGAATGCTTCGATTTGATGATGCAAGTGTAGATTATGGAGAGAACATATGATTGTGATGTCTCTGTTGTGTTGTTGAAGGTTGTATGTATAATATGCAGTTCAGTGTTACTCTTTGAAATCAAATCATTCCATATTTCTATCTCCAAAGAAAGTCACGGATATTTAAATTATTTTTTTGTGCTGGATTACAATGTGTTGGGTTTCGACTTAATGAACGCTCTAGTTAAAGATTAATTAATCTATATACTTGATTTTTTTAAGTGTTTTTTAGGTATGTAGTTAAATATAATCGCAAACAACATTAAAATTGGATTTCATTGGGTTAAACATCTTGTTGAATTGCTTTTGCTGTTCGGGTCGTGTGAGTGATGGGTTTGTGGTTCTAGGTGCTGTTTTTAGGAGAGGTTATATTGCCAATAATGTAACTTTTACATCTTTGATCAAGGGATTATGCCGTGAAGAAAGAATGAATGAGGCGATCAGATTGTTACAGAAGATGGTTTGGTTGGGATGCAAGCCTAATGTTGTTACATACAGAGTTTCTATCTGAGGATGAAAATTATCAGAAGTACATCCATTTACTCCCTTCATTTCCCATGCAGTAGGAAAATTGTGAGTTCAACATGCTTTGGAAAATGCCTTCTTGGCTAGACTATCACACAGGGCTAAAATGTCATTTTACCAAATTCCAAGTTGCTGCTATTTTGTTTGAAGGATTGATGATGAAGGAAATATCTGAGGCTTATGTTCTAGCAGTATTCTTGTTTTGTGATTACACAGGACAGGTGGATGAATATGGTTGGTTAGAGATGGATAAGGAGATATCAGACATTCAAAATCTCAGCAAGGATTGTGGACCATGCATATTTGCCACAAATGAAGTGAGATTGCTAGAGAGCTAGTTGTATAGCCAACCAACTGACTCCACTATCTCACTAGACCAATACCAAAACTAAGGCATTTCCAACCAACAATGGCCTCCTTTGCAGCCTTGACTCCGGCCACCTTGGTTGCCGCCCGTGCCGCAGTTGCCCCGACCCCGAGGAGTTCCTTCGCCGGTTCTTCTTCCCCTGTTCTTGGTAATCAAGCTCTAACTTGTTTTTGTTGTTACACTTTTTTTTGCCGTTAGTAACAAAAGTTAGTTACTTGATTGGAACAACAAAAATCTCCGATGCCAGTTTGTTAAAATGTGTTTTCTCAACTACCGGAATTCAATCCCTCATCCTTATGGTTTGCATGATTTATGGAGTAATTAATTCATTTTGTTTTTTATTTACAAGAATCGCTTAACTGTCAGTTTAAGCATCCACTGGGTTGGGGAGTAGTAATTGGATATGAATGTTATAGAGGATTGATTATTGTGGGGTTAAGAATCTTAAAAAAAAACTCAAATATAGGTTATGTTGCTAATCGTCGTTCCGTATTTAAAATGTTAATATTCGGTGTCTCAACTTTTAAATTTGTTGTTTTCACTTTTTTTTTTTACTGATTTTGACATTAAAATTAGTGTTTTAAAGCAACAAAAATATGTTGTTTTCCACTTTCTGAAATATCAAATTTGTTGTTCATAATTTAGGCTTGTTTGATGATTAGAAACATATTTCTGTTAATAGAAAAAAATTGCAAATCAACCAATCTGATAGTTAAGACATCGAATATCAATATTTTATATACGAGACAGTGGTTAACACATCATTTACAGTTGTAACTGTTTTTAGTTTCTTAACTCTTGATTGTGTGGGTGATTACATTAAGAAAGTGGAAAAAAACATACCTTTCAGCTATAAAAAGTACTTTCTAACTGAATTAATGAATTTCACTCTTAAGTTTCACTGTTTGTAGCAATTGTATAACCTTTAGATTTGCTACTAGGGTTGCCAAAAATATCAATGAAGGGAAGAGTGCGGTGCAGTGTGGAGGGAAAGCCGTCGGCCTCAGAAGGCAGCATCGGGGTGGCCATGAGCTCATTGGCAGCCATCTGTGCAGCCACGATGTCGGGTCCCGCCATGGCTCTGGTCGACGAGAGGCTGAGCACTGAGGGAACAGGGCTGCCCTTCGGGTTGAGCAACAACTTGCTCGGGTGGATCCTTTTGGGTGTGTTCGGTCTCATCTGGTCTTTCTACTTTGCATATGCCGGTTCGCTCGATGAAGACGAAGAGTCGGGATTGTCTCTCTAAATGATCGAATGCTTCGATTTGATGATGCAAGTGTAGAATATGGAGAGAACATATGATTGTGATGTCTCTGTTGTGTCGTTTGAAGGTTTATGTATAATATGCAGTTTAGTGTTACTCTTTGAATTGGTCTTTTTGAAATCAAGTCATTCCATCACCAAAGAAAGTCACGGATATTTAAATTTTTTTGTGTTGAATTACAAATGTGTGGGTTTCAACTTGAGACTTAATGAACGCTCCAGTTAAAGTTTCATTAATCTATATACTCAATTTTTTTAAGTCTTTTTAGGTATGTAGTTAAATTTATAATCGCAAACAACATTAAATATCTGCTAGTTTTATATTACTTAAGGTTCATTAAAAAAAATTGAATATTTTTTCTTAGAGAAAATAAAATTTGAAAGAATATAGTAATGTTTGTCTGTTTGGTTAAAATATAGTTGACTTTAAATGCAGTCGAATTTACGATCGTTATATATTATATTATAAAAGATAATAAATCCAATTTTAGAAAGAAAAATAAAATTATCAGATCTCAATGTATGTAATTTGCAATAGTAAATACAGTCAGTAATTGCATACTAGTCAAAACTTTTTTACGCGCATGGGTTTTTTTTTTATCCAACAACGCACATGGATTTTGTTCGAGGACGAAAATGAATTGAGTTTTGTTTCCCGTAGAATAAAAAAAGATTGGATAAATTGAATTAATTATGAACCCATAGATAACAATAATAAACGCAGAAGAGCCGAAAGGTGCCACCACAAGGCCAATTTCCGCCACGAGTGGGGGACTGACAATGGCCACTTCCATCAGCTTCACCACTCCAAAGCTGAAGCTCGCCACCTCCTCCCTCCCTTTCTACCGAACCCTCCGACCTTTCTCCTTCCTCCCCTCTGTTCCTCAGTCCCTTGTTCTCAATACTCCGGACTCCCACCCGCGCCGCCGCTTCCGCCGCTTTTCGGTCCGCGCGGAATCCGATAATGGTCCTGAGCCAACTCCTCGCTACGACTTCGATCTCTTCACCATCGGCGCAGGCAGCGGCGGTGTCCGCGCTTCGCGTTTTGCCGCCAATTTTGGAGCCTCCGTTGCCGTATGCGAGCTGCCCTTCTCTACTATCTCCTCGGAGACCACCGGAGGCGTTGGTGGAACGTAAGCTATACATTTTATAACCTTTTTAATGGTTTTAGGTTGTGTTTGGATTGGGGTATTCACAGAGAAAGGGAAGTTGAATTTGAATCCCTTCTTTGGATTTGGTCTAGTGAAGAACTTGGGCAGTTTACTATAGTTATAACTCCGCTATGTTGTTCTTGATCTTATGATTTATCGTGGTTGGGGTCTTGAAAATGTTTCTTTATATTCATTATCAGTGAGGTGTTTGCATATTTTTATTCCATTATCTTCTCAGTTGTGATATAAAGTGAAATTACATTGGGGTTTTGAATATATTGTCTTCTTGATGGTAATCTTGATAAATTCTAGGTGCCGTGAAGTATTGAGAGTATGAGAAGTAGAAATCATGATTATGAGGTTTTAAAGGTTAGGTTTCTACTAGGAAGATCCTTGGAGGAAACAAATTTGATACCTGACCTCGTGTCTCTATGCATCTTTACAGAAATTTGCTGCATTCATTGTCTTATTAAGGGCTTATCTATTTCAGGTGCGTGCTCCGAGGTTGTGTACCCAAGAAACTACTTGTCTACTCTTCCAAATATTCTCATGAATTTGAAGAAAGTCATGGTTTTGGATGGACGTATGATACTGAGCCGAAGCATGATTGGAGCACTTTAATGGCTAACAAGAATGCCGAGTTGCAACGCCTTACTGGTATCTACAAGAACATTCTGAAAAATGCAGGTGTCGCTTTGATTGAAGGCCGTGGAAAGGTGGGATAATGTTTTGTTCCCCATAGATATGGGTTTTGTTTTTAAGGGGTAGGATATTTAGGATGTACTTCATTTTGTGGGATCTGACATTTTTTTTATTTCATTGAGAATTCGACAGATTGTAGACCCTCATACTGTTGATGTGGATGGAAAACTTTATTCAGCAAAACATATACTGATTTCAGTCGGTGGACGACCGTTTATTCCTGAAATTCCTGGAAAAGAATATGCAATAGATTCAGATGCAGCCCTTGATTTGCCCTCCAAGCCTGAAAAGATTGCAATAGTGGGCGGTGGTTACATTGCTCTAGAATTTGCTGGAATCTTCAATGGATTAAAAAGTGATGTCCATGTATTTATACGGCAAAAGAAAGTTTTGAGGGGTTTCGATGAAGAGGTGTGGTTACTCTCATGATGCTGCTCTTTCTTTGTTCGTATATTATTAGATGTATTTCAGTTTTTACTACACCAGTTTTCTTGCAGATTAGAGATTTTGTTGCAGAACAGATGTCTTTACGAGGAGTCGAGTTTCACACAGAAGAGTCACCTCAAGCAATCCAGAAACTACCAGATGGTTCTTTGTCTCTAAAGACTACTAAAGGAACCATTGATGGTTTCTCCCATGTTATGTTTGCTACTGGCCGCCGTCCTAATACCAAGGTTTGAGCTTTGGAATTCATTTTTCTCTATGGATTGTTTTTTGTTTAAGTGGATCACAAATTCACAAGTTTAGTGAATTTGTGCATCATGGCTTTACTTTCATGATGCAGACCTTAGGATTGGAAAAAGTTGGAGTGAAGATGACCAAGAATGGAGCAATTGAGGTAATATATCATGGGTTGGCTAAAATAAGGTAGACTATATACAAGGTTGAGCCTTTGAGCTACTACATTTGAAAAAGTTAATTCTGGTGGTCCGTTTCCAAATCCAGTGGCTTGCATTCTCAACCTTATACATGCATGGACTGGTTGTTCAAATGTATGATATGCTTGCAAATGAGTAGGATAGCCCGAACATTACGTAGCGAGATGGGCCTAGGGTCGCCACTACTAGTCTATTCCTTTTTTCTACAAAAAGAAAACCTTATAACCTTACCTTGTAATATTGTATTAGCCATATCCTTCTTTCAAAGACAACTCTATTTGTCGTTAAGGATGTCAGATTGAGTTTTGAACCACACATTTGAAGAAGTAATGGAAGAGGGAAAAAAAGGCCCCATCCATCTTGGTGGGTTTCTCTACAAATCCAGTGGCTCAAACACACAACCTTATATATACTTTACCTTATTTTCGCTGATCCTTAAATTGGTTTCTTCTCCTTTTCAGTTCCTCTTTATTGTAATTCCTCATCTGGTTTGATGTTCATAGGTTGATGAATTTTCTCAAACATCAGTTCCTTCCATCTGGGCAGTTGGAGATGTCACTGATAGAATAAATTTAACTCCGGTTGCTTTAATGGAGGGAGGTGCACTAGCAAAAACAATTTTCCTTAATGAGCCAACACAGCCCGACTATAGGTACATTGACTTTTGTGTATAGTACAATGCACATCTTACAATTTTCTCTCTGACATGACTAAGTTATCGTATTTTGATATTTTCTCTTTTGTGTATAGAGCTGTCCCATGTGCTGTATTTTCGCAGCCACCAATAGGACTAGTTGGTCTAACCGAGGAACAGGTAACACAAGTTGCTCGCATTTTATTACAGCAAGATTTCTTGGTCTCGGTTTGAAATTCTCAGTAAATTTTGCAGGCCATCGAAACATATGGAGACATTGATGTCTATACTGCAAACTTCAGACCCTTGAAGGCGACTCTATCGGGGCTGCCAGACCGAGTATTCATGAAACTCATTGTCTGTGCCAAAACAAACAAGGTCCTTGGATTGCATATGTGCGGAGATGATTCTCCTGAAATTGTGCAGGTAATTTCTGCTTCTTAAATATCAATGTAGCATAATTTTAAGGGTTAAGAACCAAAAAAAGTCCCAACGTCCCAGATTTAAAATGTTGATATTCGGTGTCTCAGCTATCAAATTTGTTGCTTTTCAATTTATTTCGGCGTTAAAATTGACGTTTTAAGCAACAAAAACATGTTTTCCACTTTTCCGAAGTATCAAATTTGTTGCTCATGGTTTAAGCTTAAAAAAACATGTTTTTGTTTCGTCAATTTTAAGAGAAAAAGAGTGAAAATCAACCAATGTTGATATTCGGTGTCCCAACTATCAGATTGGTTGATTTTCACTTTTTTGCCAGTCTGATAGTTGGGACACCGAATCTGATTGTTGGGACACCGAATATCAACATGTTAAATATGGAACAGTGATTAGCAACATGGCCTACAGTGATTAGCAACATGGCCTGGTTTTAACTCGAGCTATGTGAAAAAGGATGTAAAAGTTGATATCATGGCGTTATTACAGGGTTTTGCTGTTGCGATTAAAGCTGGTCTTACAAAGGCAGATTTTGATGGTACAATCGGTATTCATCCAACAGCAGCTGAGGAATTTGTCACAATGAGGACTCCAACTCGTAAGATACGACGAAATGCTTCTTCTCCTGAGGTATGTATATTCTACAAATTGTGTGTCATTTAGTTTCTCTTTGGGTAAAGCAATTGTTCCTTACTTCTATTACAATTCATTTCTCAGGACAAGAAGGATTCGAAAGCAAAAACTGCAGCAGGGACCTAGAATGAAGTGGAATCAGCACAATATATTATATCAATGTTTCTTGAAGGTGTGTTGTAATCTTGAAAATATGTTTCTTGAACTGGAATCAGCATATTTGCTTCCTTGAATTATCAGTACTTGGTAAGTAAGAGGTCTTATGACAGTACCTTATTGTTTTGGTTAGGTTTACTCCGGGCCATCCTTAAAAGTGAAGGAACCAATAACTTGTCGGACAAGACATGATATCATGCGGATGGAACCACAGATGTCGATGAAGGTTGTTGAACAATCTTTTAATTTGGTGGGATGTTATTGAGGTTAGAGATGTAGTTTATGTGGTTCTATAGTGTGTTGTAATGTAGAGATGACTTCTTGAACAGGGTAAGAAGTGTTTGTTATCCTTTCCCCCACAATTTATCACAGACACACCAAGAGTGTTGTTGCTGTTTTGATGATTTCTTGCAGTATTGTAAATTATCCACTTTACTGTCTCTATAAACCAAACAATAAGAGAAACGGTTAAGAACCTTAAAAACAGTACTTACAACTATTATTTCCTTTTTTTTATAAACAAAACGAAAGGACAGAAAAAAGATGAAATGGGCGTTGAATCTTTAGCATAATTTAGATATTCGGAAGAAATCCGGAGTTCATATTACTAATTGTAGTCAATGTTGATATTTGGTGATTTCAGTATCACATGAGTTGATTTTTACTTTTTTCTTTAAAAAAAATATTAACATAACAAAAGTATTTTTTTAAAACTATAAATAATTCTATGGCCAAAGAAGTATTAAATAAGTCTAAATCATGTACAATAAATCTGATGTTTGTAAAAAGTGGGAAATAGTGTATTTTTTGTTGTTTTAAATTCAATTTTTGACACCAAAACTAGTCGAAATAAGTTTAATAAAACAAATCTCATAGTTGGGATATTAGTATCAACATTTAAAATTTAGGACAACGATTAGCAACATAGTCTATAATTGAGATTATTTTTATGTTCTTAACCCCCAATTATAGATACCTATAAGTTTGAACGAGCAATTTAGGTATAGATGGGACTGAACACTAATTATAAATCACTACCTGAAATTTGATCCAATTATAAATTGTTGTTCGAACTTTAATTTTTTTAAATTGGCTACTTGAACTCCCAATTTTAGAAAATAGTTTTTATTCCTATTACAATTTTTGTCAAAATAGATAGAAAAATAAGCATTTGTCGGCAACATGAAGTATTTTGACCGGTACTTAAAATGAATTCAAAAATAAATTGAGATAATTTTATTTTATTAGTACGAATATTGATTAGTATGATTTTTTTTTTCCCAACCGTATAATAATAGTTCATTCAATTTTGACCTCCAAAAAATCTTCAATTATTTACTCTAAACAACATCGATTTATTTGTAGTTAATTTAGTAAAATTAATCTGTACAAATTATTATTTGGCAAAAAAAAATCTGTACAAACTATTTATCATAATTTCAGAAAATTCCGAGTTTTACTAAATACATGAAGCCGTTCAAGCTCTACATAAAATGCACTATAATAAACAACACACTGAAGTTCGAGATGTATGCCTTTGTTTATCAACTAATATCTAATTAGTACATGATACATTTTATGTAATTTAATTATTGTTATCACAAATTGCACCTACCTGAATATTTTTCTTTTGTTGGTATCTTACTAACTTCCTAACCTCCCTATCAAATAATATAAAGAAAGTTCATATTTTATATATATACTAGTTATTAACGCGTGCGTTGCACGCTCATTGATCATTAAATTTCAAGATATATAATCTATCTTAAGTTTACTAATATTTATAATTAATCAAAGTAAAATATGGACAAGTTGATTCGTTGTGAGAAACGAATCTATGTGAAAGAGAAGAACGACATAACGTAATTCAAAACATGAGAAAGAGAAGAGGATAATTAAGTAAAAAAATTACTAATGTCTTCAGTTACGGTATTAAGTTAGCCTTATAGTTAGATATATAAATGAGTTGTGTCGAGCATTACGTAGGTCATTAACGGCTCAATTGTATCTAACTCATCAACTTGAGGTGTCAAGAATGTAAACTTGTTCTTAACTACATATAGAGTCATCGATGGACAAATTTGACCTATACAATAGTAATTATATACAATATCACAATACCACAAAATTTGATTTAACAATAAAGATAAAATTAAATCACAAAAATATAAAGTTTAGACTTGAATTTACAAAAATATTTAGTTAACATTAATTAGTTGTACACAATGTGATTGGATTAACAAATAGAAGAACTAAATTAATAGTTTGAGTCCATAAATATTGGATGATGAGTAAAATGTTATTTGTACGAGGTCAAACTTCAAGAATCACATTTCACCCATATTTTGACTTGTTATATATATAATTTGGTAATTGGCTGATCTATGTGATAGAAAAATCTCAACATGCAGAACATATATCACTCGATCTATATAATTCGTTGAATATTTTTTTTTATATGTAATCGAAATTTGAACGGAATGAGTATGATAGGGCTAACTTAAATTGATATGAATATTGGATTGTAAGTTAATTATAATTACTATGACATGCCGACTAAGCGACCTTAAAAAATAACAAAATTTAAATAATGATTTAGTAATAATATTAAAGATAAAATATAGTAATGACTAAATTATGAATTTTATAAAATATAGGAATTGAATATAATATATTTTTTGTTAATAAAATGAAAAAAGTGTCAAAGATGTCTATTGGAGGTGAGGACTGAGGACCCAACCCAAATAATATATTGGTATATAGATATATAGTGTTGTAGTAGTCTAGTAGATTCAAAATTAAAGATAATCAAATTATTATTATTATTTTCTTTTGCCAAAAAGTTATTTTAAATATTAAGAAAACAAAGCTGATTCCTTTTATATATATATATATATATATATATATATATATATATATATATATATATATATATATATATATATATATATATATATATATATATATATATATCAACTACGCTAAATAAATTTTGAATTTATGCTAAAAGAATGTTCTAATAGTGGTGACTTGCGACCCTATGTCTATCTTACTATGTAATATTTGAACTTACTCTACTAAAAGTCTAGTATAATTAAGAGTCTAACCAATTAAATTCATTTCTACTCTCTCTTCTTATAAGTTATGACGAAGTGGTATGTAAGTCCGGCTTTTAATTACTAGATTACCATGGCGGCTGGTGACATAATTTATATAGATTTTACTAACTCTAACAATCAGTATATATTTCACGTCGATATTCATTTTTAAACCAATTACTAAGCAAACTTTATAAAGTTTTTTATAATTATATTTATGCTTCTATAATTATTAGTTGATATATATAATATACATCGATCATAGCTGAAGTCATCGAGTAGATTCTTCAAAACCTCGATTAGTTGAAGATTTGTAACCGATTGCTAGCTCATCATTTGCAAACACAATTAGTTGTTTTACGTAATTATATCACGATGTTGATATATATATGTGGGGTCAAGGATATGAATATTTGTTTTGGCCGCATAAAATAATATGCTAATATCGATAACTCTAAAATTCACCCGCTACGTAATATTGAGTTTTCCGTTAGAAAAGTAGAGTATTTTCAATCAACTTTAGTGAACAGTCAACGTATAAATTGACCCGTTAATTCTATTCACTTTATTTTATATCTAATGCAGGATGTAAACTAGGTCATCGGACATTTATGAGGTGGCTCATAGCACTGTAATGCTGCATTATTGTATTCGCGTTGGCCATCAAGTACTCTCTCCACTACAACATGGACCCCACCATCGACCGACATCGTCCTTGCAAGGGGGACATAAGCAGCATCGATGTTCTCATGTTCGTTAGTTTGCCGCCATTAATAATGACGCACACCAACTAAACCAACCCTAATTAAACCATCCACTGTCCTACCGTTGCACTCCGGTCCCCGACCGCCGCGCGTGGGAACCACTCCCCCCACATGGTCTGCTCCCATCTGTTCGATCCACACCACCCGGCATCAAATCTCAGCCGTCCGATCCGTCGGTCCACAGATCCAACACAATCCAGACGGCCGTTGCTGGTCGCTGTCCCCTCAATCGATAACACCGTAGCCTTCGCTGTCCCTCATGTGACCCGACAACCATATCTGATCCGACCCGGCTGTCACACACCACCCCACGCGCGTCAGCGCGTGCTTTCTCAACCAAACTTAATAACACAATAACATTCATTTCCTATAAAAAGACTCCCTTCGTATAAACCTATCTCATCAAATCAAACCCTCTCTTCTTCTTCATCTATCAAAAAAATCACAGAAACTTCATCGTCATGGAATTCAAAACCGAAACGAACATCAACACATGCACCGAGCTACGACTAGGGCTTCCGGGAAGCTCCGACGAGTACCCTTCACCCTCCACGTCATCAAAAAGTTCTAACAAAAGAAATTTCTACGAAGAAGACGAAGAAACTGCTCCTCCGCCGCCCAAGGCCCAGATTGTGGGGTGGCCGCCGGTTAGGGCTTACCGGAAAAACAACGCGAAAAAACCCGATGCTACGACTTACGTTAAGGTGAGCATGGACGGGGCGCCATATCTCCGGAAAATCGATCTCAAGATGTATGAAAGCTATCAGGAGCTTCTTAAATCACTTGAAGATATGTTCAAGATCGATGTCGGAAAATATACACAGAATCGCGGATCGGAGTTCGTGCCGACTTATGAAGATAAGGATGGTGATTGGATGCTTGTTGGAGACGTACCTTGGTATATGTTTATTTCCTCATGCAAGAAGCTAAGGATCATGAAGGGATCAGTAGAGTCTCGGGGATTTATAACTTGCTTATAATAAACCGAAAAAAGGAGCGAAGAAATAGCCGAATGACAATGTTTCGTGCGATTGCGGCTGCAAATAATGTTTTTATTTGAATTAAACATAGTATACGGCATACACACAAGCACATACATTTTTTTTTTTCTGGAGATGATTGTGTAAACACTATTATTTCTTGGTATCAATATTGATTTTTGTTGAAATCACTCAATATTTGTGTCATTTTATACGGTGGCACGCACTTTTGGGATATGTGTGTTGAAATTCTAATATACAAAGGTTAAATCGTATAACATGTCACGTCACTATGGTTAAATGATAGAGATTTGAGTTTAGAAGCTATAAATTGATCATAAATTTCTAGAATTAATAATTTTCGTGCACGAGTTATTTAAAAGTAATATATCGATAGTAGATTTGTGTCGATCACACATTTATGATCAAATGATTTAATTTAATGCAGGCAGGAATTATTTATTTTGTATGACTGATATATATTTTGTAGGTATTATATACGAATATATTATTAAAATGTAGGAATTTTTTTTTTTTTTTTTTTTTTTTTTTTTTGTAGTGAAAAATATCCATTTGAAAAATTATAGACCTGCATTGATAACATGCCTCGTGTAGTGTTGCTCCAAACAGATATTATATACCTAACTTTATATGTCGAAATCAAACACCAAATTTGAGTATTTGAGTACTGTAGAACCTAAACATGTGAAGGGTTTCCTTTACCTAAAACACAAGGGAAGATGATAAAATAATCTGTCCATCAAATCCAATAAAGAAAAATTTGGTTAATAACCAAATTGTTAACTGAACTTGATTATTTAAACTTTTAATTTTTTGAATAGATTGTTATATTATTTATAATTTATGTTAAATTTGACAGAAAATGAGTATATTTTGATTACATGGAGTCTTTTGATATATAGCTAAAATGAATTAAATAGTACATTCAAAAAAGATTACAGTGAAATACATTTAATTTGACGTTTAACCTCCCTCAATTTCAATGGTATGCTTCAGTTGAACGTCGAATTAAAGATATTTCACTACAATTAATATCTTATCGAATCCATCCAGAAAATTCATCAAAAGACCTTACGTATCTGGAACACGTTAATTTTCTATCCAATTTGCTCTAAATTGTAAAAGACTTAGCAATTTGCTCATGAATTGGAAGTTCATGTAGCCAATTCTAAAAAAGTAAAGCTTTGGTAACAATTTGTAAATGGGTCAAAATTTATATATCGATTTACATTTAGTTATTAATCCAAATAAAAAATCATCAAAATTCTCGAAGTAGAGAGTTGAAAATAACCAAAATCTCGACAGTATTTACGCTCTATGCCACACTGACCTGAATCGGGCCTTTTCCAAGACTAGACGTGTATGAATTTGGGCCTCAAAAGACGGCCTCTTCTTTACATTTACTCTTCGTCTCTCCCGGAGAGCTCCGTCGGAGCCTGCTAGCAACTTCGTCTCCCAATTCTCACATCACAAAATGCTCGGTCGTCTGGCAGGGAAGCGATTTCAGGAGATCCGCCAGGTTCTCCGTCAATCTACTCAGGTTAGTCTATTTTCTCATCTCTTCCATGCCGATTTCCATCATTTCATCGTCGTTGTAATTAGTGTGGTCCTCCGTCCGGTGGCTGCAGGTTTCTCGGCCATTTTCCACTGCTCTGAACTATGTAAGCTGTCTCATTGCTCGATTTGACTCGGTTCACTTTTGGTTATTGGATGTTCTATTTGTTAATTGATGGTTGAATTGATTAATGTGAAGCATCTGAACACGCCGGATAATAATCCAGACCTTCCATGGGAGTTCAGCGATGTCAACAAAGAGAAGGTTCGTGAAGAGTAATCAATTCTGTGCATAATAATTTGTTTGTGATTATTACTGGCTCCTACTATTACCTCAACTGTTTATGATCTTCGAGATTTGACCATTATTGTCTACTTTATTAGTACTTGAAATGAAAAATTGATTCTCAACCTGTTCAATGCATTCTACGAGCTGAGAAAGTGTGCTGCTGTATAGCATAGCATATGATCAGCTGTGTGTGAAAGTCAGTCCTAGCTCACTCTAGGCTCAAAGAAATTTGTCCAATAAGACTAATAAGAATATGGCAATGATTTCCTCGAGGTATAAGTGTTTGTTTTCTTTCTGCAATTGGTTTAACATTGCCATTGGATGGTTTCGGTTGATTTCAATTGAATAACAAGTCTTTTAATGCGCATAGCAGAAAATAACTTTAAATCAATTGATCCTCCTGGCTTATTCAATTGGAATTTGCACATGTTGGTTTCTGTTTCTTCTTTGTAAGGCTTAATTAACCATACATACTACTTTTATAGGTAAAGGAGATTATATCTCACTACCCTTCCAACTACAAGCAATCAGCTGTTATTCCTCTGCTTGATCTTGCTCAGCAGCAGCATGGAGGTTGGCTCCCAGTATCCGCAATGAATGCTGTAAGCTTTACTCCTCATATAAAAAACTTTAGCTGTCGCCCTATTTACTTATTTGCTGCTTTTAAGTATATATATACTGTAATTCACCTGTGCCATAACATTCATCTGGTTTACACGATAAGAACTACTTGCAATGAATCCCTTGCTTACAGTATATGATTAATTTACTCATCGATTAACCTTTCATAATGGTGGGAATTTAGTGGCACATCCACCTAGCCTTCCCTCGATCTGTTATGTTCTTTTTTTATGTTAGTAGGTTACGAATGGGTAAGAGAGTTTTGTAAGTATCTGGCAAGGAATTAGAGACCTCTAGGATATCTGTCGAACTTCTGTTTTTAAAAGTTTTCATAATTTATTCATATTGGTCTATTTTTACAAAGGCATAAACCCCACCGTAGTAACTGGGAACAGTTTCTAGTTCATATTTCTTAAATAATTTAATGGAAGGATGCACAAAAGTTTAAGGATGATTTGAAATAAAAAAGAGTTAGACGTGCAACATTTTCTATGATTCCTTTCATTCACCAGTCTGTTTTAATTGCATAGTGATTCTTTAACCAACAGGTCGCAAATGTAGTAGGAGTTGCTCCTGTTCGTGTATACGAGGTTGCAACCTTCTATTCAATGTTCAACCGAGCAAAGGTGAGAACAGTATGTCTAAGATTCTATTATTTGTAATTTGTTTATTGGACATGCACCTGGAAGAAATAATGGTTGATTGACTAACTGACTGATATCTAGGTGGGCAAGTACCATCTCTTGGTGTGTGGCACAACCCCCTGCATGATTCGTGGGTCAAGGGAAATCGAAGATGCCTTGTTGAAGCATTTGGGAGTAAAGCGCAATGGTGAGTATTTTGTTACAAATATGTATCCATCCACACATAGTTCTGTGTTAAGAGTGGATTGTCATCTCAATAATCTATGTCTACAATGGTTTCAATATGCAGAAGTTACAAAAGATGGGTTCTTCTCTGTTGGAGAAATGGAATGCATGGTAAGTAACTGCTCGCCTTTTCACCATTTTGTAGTCCGTCACTCTTTCAGTTCAGAAAACAAGCTCGATACCCTTGACATTAATAAAGAACATATCCTCTTATATCAGTGGATAATTAACAAATTGTTTTTGACAGGGAAGTTGTGTAAATGCTCCAATGATCACTGTGGCTGACTACTCTAATGGCTCTGAAGGATATACTTACAATTACTATGTGAGTACTCCAAACTTTCTCTTGGTCTCCATTATACCCTGATAATCATGCATATATAGTTGCTGAATAGATGGCTCCCTGAACTTTTAAAACCCCTTAATATATAGATTTTTGCCACAGAAACCCCTTAATAACAAGCCCAACAAATGCAAAGTTTTCAGTTTTGCCGCTGTAAAGTTCAATTTGGCGTTCGGCAAATATATATATACAAATAAAAATCGAATTGGCTACACCTGGAATTGAGTCTCACTATTCTCTAATTACAGGAGGATATTACTCCAGCTCGAGTTGTAGAGATAGTTGAATCGCTAAGAAGAGGAGAGAAGCCTCCGGTAAGGCTGTTCATGATTTGATTCGACTATGTAACTTGACTAGCTTGCCTCGTATTGATTTATAAAGTGTGTATTTTGCCTTTCCTTTATTTGCAGCATGGCACCCAAAACCCAAAGCGTATAATGTCTGGACCAGAAGGGGGAAACACAACTCTACTCGGCGAGCCAAAACCGCCTCCGTGCCGTGACCTTGATGCCTGCTAGATATAATGAACAGGTTCTGGTGATCCTTTGAAATAATGCTAGACAAGACATGGATGATTTCTTGTTCCATTTTTCTCTTAAAATCTGTATTTGTCTGCCACCACCAGAATGATGTCTGGTAGATACTATGTTTGCTCATATGGATTGATAGATTATGCACGACCTGGGGTTAGAGATTGTGTTTAAGACTGAACTTTGACTCGAATTCAGGATCAAACTCAGTTCGGCTATACTTTATTATACTCTTTCAGTTTTATATAACCACTAATAAGTTCATAATTGTTTTTGTTTTTGCGATGTTTCTTGCTTCACACGTAAAATAATTTACACCTGCATCGGTTAAGCCCGTTTGTGGGGTTTGTATCGGAATCAATGACCGTGAATATAGAGATGAGTTTACATAATAGAACTGATATTGATTAGTTTGCGAATAAGTAAAACTTGCACCACTAGTAAGTAGTAGCCTTAGGAGGTGATTGGGTTTATTCGTAGTTCGTACTACTAAGGCCTTCATTATTATTATTATGGATAAGAAAAAGAATAAGAGAAAAGAACTATGGGCTTTGCTTCCACTAAGCCCAAATTTATTTATGTCAGTTGGGCCTTGAAATTGAAATCCCCAAACTGGACTTGTCATTGAAGCTAAGAGACCATAGTGGTAGGTTTTAACAAATCGTTTAAACTTTCGGATGAGAACCTACAAAGTACAAACCGTCCAAGCTATAAGTAATGTTGTTAATTACTGTTTAATATTTTAAAAATGGTTAATATGTGTTTTACTTTTACCTATCAAATTGATTAATTTTCATTTTTCTTCTTCATAACATTGATAAAATAAAAATATGTTTTTTAAAAATCAAATAAGACTTAACTATGAGCAACTAAAAAAAAATAAAGATGTTTTTATCAATTAAAACACTAATTTTAACATCAAAATAAGTCTAAATCTACCAATCTAATAATTAGAATTTAGAACACACAATATTAACATTTAAATCTTAACAAATCACAATGATTAATATCCTATATAATTATGACCATTCTTAACCTTAAAAATTTGAAAAGCCATGAAATTTTGGAAACTTCCCTTTCCCACCCAAACTGAACCGCCATTATTTCAGCTTTCGTTTCAAAAGGACCGGACTACCGCAGCTATCTCTCTTATCTCCCTCCGTCCCCAGTCTTTCTTGCTTCTCTCCAAGTTTTCTTCAACTGCTCCAAATTCAGGTACGCTCTTCTACGTTCGATTCTTGATTCTTTGCGCTTCCTTCAGCGAATGCTAGTCCTAATTGGCTCCTTTCCTTCCATTTGATTTGAGAAGTTTCTGGTGACTAGGTTAGGAAGTAGCAGGCGCAATGGTGGGCAAGGGAGGGAAGGGACTTGTGGCCGGCAAGACCACATCGGCAGCAAACAAGGACAAAGACAGCAAGAAGCGTCCGATGTCTCGCTCTTCCCGAGCTGGCATCCAGGTAAACCCTAATTGTTGCATCTCGGCTGTAAATTGCCACTCTCTAATTAAAATCGGCTGCAAGTTCGATAAACCTGATCTAATTCACAGCTGTATGTATGTACCATTACGCAGCTAAGGAAGAATTATATTTTGGACCGCATTTCAGTTGACTTTGTTACGATTTGTCGCATTGATGGGAGAAATGCAGATGATGTGACGTTTATTTAAACGAATTAGCTGTTTATAATCTCTTGTGTCAGTATTTTTCATAGAGAAGTTGTAGATAGCGCTAGATCTGGAGTCATGTTGAAATTTAGAGCTTGAAAGAATTCAAAGATCTGGGGGTTAAGCAGCGTTTGTCATGTCCAAGTTTCATATTTTTAGGGTTCCATTTATGCTTCAAGAAACACTCAGTTCCACTGCTACCAGGACATAGAATCATGTACCCTTTATTGTTCATTTATGATTTGTCCTTGATGGGGTTGATTTGGATTAGTTGTTGCGGTATAGTGATCGAGTTGCTAATATACCATCACTGCATTGCATTAAAAACTCAATTTCTAGCTTTATATGTTCGTTTATTTGGTCAAGAAAATCAAATCAAATTGCCAGTTCTGATAGGTAATCCCAGTCAAGAACTTCCAATTCATTTTAGTTGAACTCATTTTACCAATACTTTCAATTGCTATTGCACTTTAATGATTAATATTTTGCTAACGCAGCTCAAGATTCAACTATATTTTGTGTTATCAAATATATTTTCTCTTTTCCAAATTTGTTTGAACTTGAGAAGATAAAAGCTTCTTCTTTATACATGTTCTACGGTTCTAGTAACAATAACAGGGAAACTCATTAAACTATCACTTTCAATAGCTATTGCACCTCAATGACTAATATCTCAAGATTCAACTTTGTTTTCTGTTATCAAATCTAATTTATCTTTTCCAATTTTTGTTTGAACCAGAGAAGATACAAAGCTTCTTCTTTATACATGTTCTACAGCTCTAGTAACTATAACAAGGAAACTGCAGGGCTCTTTTCTTGTTGCTTAGACTATGATTCTCACTACATTTTTCTCTGCTGATATCCTTTGCAAATTGGTTGTAGTTTCCAGTGGGTAGGATTCACCGCCACCTGAAGACAAGAATCTCAGCTCATGGCCGTGTTGGTGCCACTGCTGCAGTCTACTTAGCCTCCATCCTCGAGTACCTTACAGCTGAGGTTCTTGAATTGGCAGGAAATGCAAGCAAGGATCTGAAAGTGAAGAGGATAACTCCGAGACATCTGCAGCTCGCCATCAGAGGAGATGAAGAGCTCGACACTCTCATCAAAGGAACCATTGCAGGAGGCGGTGTGATTCCTCACATCCACAAGTCTCTCATCAACAAGACTGCCAAAGAATGAAAGCTCATTGTTCTGCTGCCTTGCTTGGTTTGTTAACTTCTTTATGTGTTTCTGCTAAATGATGACTGATATTCGTTAGCTAGAAGCTGTGTTGGAGTTGGATTCGTTAGGGTTTTCGGGTTCTAGTGTTGGACATGTTGTGGTATTAATGTTTGGTTCGTGTTAAGGTTAGGTTGAGTAGAGATGATTATAGTAGCTAGCTGAAGTGTGTAGTGTTTTTATTGACTTCTTTGGACAATTTCGTATCTATCCATGATGCCCTCTTTTTACATACTCATTGTATTTTCGTCAAATTTATCAAGTCTTTTATAAAGAAAACTTTACCTTTTATAATTATAATAATAAAAAACAATCAACTGAACCGAACCGAACTGCAGATGGTTCGATTAAATCCAACAAATGTTGTTGGGTTCAATTCCAGCAATAGCTCAGCTAGGTCCAATCGAATCGAGTTGTTGGTGGTTTTGAATTATCAAAGAATTTTTTTTATGAAAAACTTGATAAATTTATGAAATAATTTGATTGAAATACAATGAAAAATATTTAAATTTAATCAAAAGTAACGATAAAACTGTCATTTTATAAATATTTAATCACATTGGATTAAACATAACCATTTAATTATATTCTGACAAAAAAACAAAAATAATCATTCGATAAATTGGTCCAACATAAGTAATTAAATAATCTATAAAGAAATTGCGACATAGTATTATTGTAATTCGTAAATCTAACATTTTTTTTTTGGCCAACAATCTAACATTTTATTGCTTCTAACTAAATCAATAAATTCATACTTGTATTGGCCAGAAAAAGTAGTAAACAAAATCATGCTTATCGGTGTATATATTTTGAAAATAAGTAGCATGAACTATTAGGTATATATATATATATATATATATATATTTTTTTTTTATATTGTTTAGAAGCTAAACTCAATAGTTATAGTTAAAGTTGATGGATGAGTGGTTTAATCGATATATTATTTTTATTTATTTATTTATGCTTCAATCGAAAAATTGATCGGTTTGTAAGTGAAATTACATAAGGGGGAAATATTGTTTCTTATTAAGTAGATTCTTTGTCACTATGAGTATAAATAAAATATATAATAATATGTTTCAAACCAATTAATCTGCAGTTCTAGATATGTTGGATTTTTATATCAGTTTATATATATATATATATATATATATATATATATATATAAACTAACATTGAACCCACCAAATTTGACCAATGGGGAGGATGTGATGGTGAGGTTAGTGAACATATAGCCCGCCATATTATTAATAATTCATTAATTTTTCCAATAATAAACACGTGAAATACCACTTGCAATAATTTTTTTTTTTTTTAATCAGTACACTTGCAATAATTTAGTTGTGAGAATGTTTATTTTTATGTGGTTTGATTTCAAAATTTTAGGATCGAAACCTTTTAGAACTACCTTGTGGTGACTTGATTAAACAACAGATCTCGTCCGGCCTATACCGCGTCAGACATAAAGAGGAGCGGGTAAATTGGATTTGATATATTTGCATCTTGAATATACTAGATTATTGGCGATGTTATTTTGATGTGTTAGAAAAAAACACATGATTTTATTAATTTAGTTTAACAAAAGAAAAATGTTCTTATTTTGTGATGAACATGACAAAACTCTAAACAGCTGTTGTCTGAGCATCCAATTAAAAAAGATACCACTCCACAAATGGCACAAATACAAGGACGGGCCTTCTTGGAATTGGCCACACAATCACATGGATGTATGTGTTCGGCCAAACATTATACAATATATATAATATTAAAGGTTATAATCGTTAACATTTTATTCTTTAATTAATTAGAAATTATTAATTTTATCATGGAATCAAGTTGTTAGAATTAGATCTAATAACTTAAATAAATGGAAATTAGGATGGGTCGTTGAAAGAATTGGATTGGGGATAAGTTTTTACAAGAATTTATAAATTATTTCGCAATAAAAATAATATATTATTATTTAGTGAATAAAAAAATAATATAATATAAATTACAAAAATATTAATCAAAATCATTTCAAACATTAAACTAAATATATAAACTAAATATTTAAGTTCAACAAAAAAAAGCACTAAATAACCTTTAATTAGTTCAAAATTAAATCTTATAACTATTAATAATTATCTATAGTATCATCATCAACTCTATCCAAGTATCCCTCAACTCCAAAATTATAATACTCCGCAATATATGGGTTTTCGTCTAAAATCAATTCCAAGTCAGCTTAGCTATTCCTTTAATGAGGAAGAAGTTTTTTTTTTTTTTTTTTTTGCCAATAATGAGGAATAATTAAGAAAATATAATCTGACATTTGATGTTCGATTTATTCATTAAACTTTATATTTATTTATTATCATTATATTTTGCCGACTATGGTATAAATAGGTGGAAATCAATGGTTTAATTGGCCTAAAAATTGTAATTAGTAGGTAAATAATTAAAATAACAAACTATTTTAGAAAAAAATCTTGCTAGAATTGTTAGGATCCCGATCATAATGATATCCTACTATGAACGCCACTGATAAAGATCCTAAGAGTAACATAAATCGATTTGTCTTCCTAAAATTTTAAGATCGAACGATTCTACAATTTAGATCGCGAAATTTAGATCGCGATCCTTACCGTCTTGCATGTAATAGAACACTTTTTTTTTAATATTTAGCACTTTAATCTCTACACGTTAATTTAGTTGTTTGAGAATCTAATCCTAAAAGATACCACTGCTCGTATACAAGGATTTGGAATCGGGCACATCCCCCAATCACATAAAATATAGGACACTTAATTACATGTATAAAATGGTTTAATGCTAGATTTCTTATTAAAAAAGATTTCTTATTCTTGTCGAGATTAATTGAAAAATATTTATACCCTACATTTTATCAGTTAAAAACTGACTTTGTTATATGTTTGACAAAATTTGGTTTTTGATATCATATATATATATATATTTTTTTGTAGACTTTTGGTGTCATAAGTTTGCGTCTTGTCGAATTTTGGTGCATCCATTAAGCTTGACCGTTAAGTACTCATGTGCAAATTATGTAGCTTTCCCCTAAGTTCATTATTGTTTAATTAAATTCTTAATGTTTTCTCCGGTCAACCAATCTTCTTCCGGCCACAGCACAAGACCGCCGACCACCGCACAAGACTGCCGCACCTTCGAAGTCCATCGATGACCACCAATTGAGGCCGGACGTCTCTGGTTGGATCCGTCCGGCCCCGATTGGGCCACCGAGAGCCCAGATCGGAGCCACAGAGCCTGGGTCCCTTGGTGGTCTAATCGGGCCGGACAACTCCAATCTGAATCGTCCGACCTAGAATGGTGGCCACCGGTGGACTTGGATGGTGGCCGACGGCCTTGTGCGGTGGGTGGCAGAGCGGTGGCCGGAAGATTTTGGGCGCTACCCGAAAAAAGATTGGCAACCAGATAAAATTTAGGGACTAAATTGAACAAAAATACAATTTAAGAAAAAGTTACTTGATTTGCGCATGAGTACTTAATGGTCAAACTTAACGATCAACTAACGGATGCACTAAAAGTTTACAAAACGCAAACGTATAACACCGAAAGCCAACTTTAATCAAACATATAACACCAAAAGATACTTTAACCTTAAATGTAAAGTAAATATGTTACATGTGTTGTCGTCTGGCTAACTCGTAAAACACCCGCGAGAAAAAATAACAAAAGAATGTCAGCCATACCAATAAGCAAATATATATATATATATATATAAGCTAGTTTCATTTGTACTACACTACACATACTGTTAAGCAATGGAGGCAACAATGGGAGCAACAAGGCTCCATCATCTTTTCCAAGGCAACACCACCACAGAAATCAGCAGCCATCATCGGAATCTCCGAAAATGTTATGCAATCCCAACCGTCAATAACGGAATCGTCTCCGAACAATCAACGGTGGAGAAGACGAAGAAGATATTAATATTATCGGATAAAACAGTTTATCATGATAACTGGTTTGATGAAGCCGCGGCCAACCACCTGTCACGCAGCGTTGAAGCCGCGTCGGGGATAATAATAACAACAAGTAAAAGGAATAATGGGGGATACGAGGGGTTGATGGAGGTGGTCGGAGCAGTGTACCGGAACTTCGATACCCTCCGACAACGACAGCTTGTTATGGAAGCTCTTGATAAAGCTGTCCCCAGATTCATCCTTCATTTCGTAAGCCTCTCTCTACCTTCCATTTTAATAATTTTATTATTATTTATAATAATTAAAAATGAAATCGAATTTATTTAAATTGTATTTCTTAGTTGTGAAAATGAACCAGATTTTAAGACACATAAAACATACATGTTTCTTACATATATAGATCATACTGTGTCTGATCTAACGACTTAAAATGACGTTTAAATAAATTTGATTTCAATTTAATCAAACCCTAATTTTAATATTTAAATTATAATTATGTTTAATCATGTTAGTTAATGACACAACGTATAATCGAGAACTTTAAAGTTTAATGAATTCTGGTATTTCTGCTTTAGATACATTTTATTTTTCTGTCATTGACGATTCTGAGCTTTAAGACGCTCCTAAATTCATTAAATACGCTCCTAAATTCATTAAATAACAATCATTTTTATCATTTATATGTATGTTGATATATCTGTTTATTTTTATCTACCATAATATTATCTAAATTTGAATATTGTAATTAAATGTTCATTTTTTTATTACTCTAATTTATGATCTTATTTTTATATGAAAGTAGAGGTAAAGAGTATTCCAATACCATATGATATCCCGGCAAAAAAAAAAACCATGTAATGTGATATATTTCTAGTAGTATGAGGAAAGATTGAGAGTTTACTTATATAGAACTTTCTTTATTTTTAGTATAATCGTTTAAAATTTACTATGCAAAGCGCGAATCAGTATCTATCTATGTGTTTACATTTAAGCATATAAACACTTACAAGTTACAATGCTATATTTATATTGTTGCATACACTTAGTCTTAATTAAGTTAGTTTAATTTGACATATACATTATTGTTATTGCATAACAAGCTTTCGTCTTATTATATATTTATTATTATTAATTAATAATATAATGATGATTCGAGATAATTTGAGATGGGATTGATAATATTATTAAGTTAATTATTAAAATAGATAAGGATGGTGATGCCGCAGTCGCAGTTTGCAAGAGAATATTTCGCGGCCTTCACTGCGATTTTCTTCGTCTGGTTGGTCGGAGATTGCGAGGTAATTATTATATTTACAACCTTAATAATTAATTATCATCTTATTAATTAGCAATTCATTTCGAGATCATCCAATCATATATATGATCGATATTCAAACTATCTCGTGTATCTTCTAAATAATAATGCTCGTTAATTATTCAGGTGAAGGAATCTGAATTCAATGGAAGAAGAGAAAAGAATGTGGTTCATATCAAGAAATGCAGGTACGTATTAATCAGGACAAAGTCATTTATTTTTCTCTTGTAAGATAAGAATTAAACTAACAAATGATAATAATTAACAAAAATAATAGTATTTTGGTACAACATATTTAGGTCATACTATTATTTATTTATTTTCATAGTTTTGGTGCAACATGTTTTGAATTTTTTTTATTATAAAAATGATGACTTAGCCTTCACATTGTTTTTTTCCAACACCCTCCCCTTATTAATATGAATAAAAATAGACAATTTTGTAAATGTAAAATAAATTTTGAAGAAAATTTGAACTTTTTTATATCAAAATTAGAGAATACTTTTAATATTTTTATCTTTCAGTAAATGTCATTTAAAATTTAATCAAAGTATAATTAAAAAAAATGGATAAATATACTTTAAACAAGGAAAAAAAATCTATATTTTACAAAAAAAAGTAGAAATATATTACAGAAGTAAATTTTTTAATCATTTTGTTATGATTTGTAACAGATTCTTAGAAGAGTCAAGTTGTGTAGGGATGTGCCTTAATCTGTGCAAGGTACCCAGTCAAGTTTTCGTCAAGGAAACCCTTGGAATGCCTCTCAACATGGTGCCCAGTAAGTATATCTCTCTCTCTATATAATTAAGGGTTTAGTAGTTAAAAACAATACTAGTTTTTCGTTTGATTTTGAATTAAAATTGGTGTTTTTACTCTTTAAGCAACAAATATAATATGCTTTCCACTTTTTCAAAGTATCAGTCTTTAAAAAAATTTATTCTTAATTTTGTTGGGTCAATTTAAGAGTATCAATTAACCGAAAGGACCGATGTTTGTTGATAAGCAAGATTCAGCAATATTGTATCAGCTAATCAATTGTTTCATGATCTTGAACTTGATGGATATTTTAAAATGGAAATGATGTGCAGATTTTGAGGATATGAGTTGCGAGATGGTGTTTGGTGAAGAACCTTTAGCTCCGGCGGATGATCCACTATTTAAGCAGCCTTGCTATAATCTATGTACGTAAGCCTTTGATTTAATCATCTGTTTCATTTGGATAAGTATAATTAAGGATCGTATTAAGAGAGGCTAATTAAAAAATTTACCTTCTGATATATATATACAGGCAATGCAAAACGAAAACATTCGGCCAATTGCGCAAGCGAGTGAAGAAGAATGTCACGCATTTGGTTCCGCCCAGAACGTTGTATACACCAGGTGGACGAATATGCTCCCCCGGAAAAAAAAAATGAATTTTCAATGAGCCATTTCTAATATTCTATATCATTCAGTGTACACCTGGCGCACCCAAAAAATTGTGATCTCTATCTTTGTAAAATGTTATGTATCGAGTCTTTAGTTCTGCGACAATGTTTCGTACACCGGGTACACAAGCCTGTACACCAGGCGCACCCAGTGTTCGGTGTACTTCATTAATCTATTAATATTATTCATGGTATTTTAAAGTTAAATATTATGAAGGCCCATCTAAATGTCTCAATAAATAAGTATATTAAACAGCTATATAAATTATTATTTTGTATACAAGATTGCTTCTATAATTTCGAGCCAATAGCGTTAAGGTTAACGTCATCTTAAGGAGGCGTCTCCAGCGGAATTCGAACTCGGTTCGCTTCTGAGAACATAATTGACTTTGCCAGTTGGTCCAATCAACATTGGATAATTAAGTATATATAATCTCCTATAAATACTTTTTATTTTAGTTTGCCAAAAAATAAATTTTGTTTATTAAATATTTGATAATTAATATATGCAAACATTTATATCATTTCTCAGACAACTCATAATAAAGTGCAGTCATAATAATTCTAGCTAACTGTTTTTTCTTACTAATTGGTTATTATATCTATTTTTCTTACTTTTTCTAAAAGCCATTATTTGTTATATACATATACTATATACCATAAAAATGCAAAAGATGGAGAACTGTAAATGAGATCTTTAAAGGATTTTTTTTTGGCCAAAAAATGAGATCTTAGAGGATTAATATGTATGAAGAAAAAGAGATGGGAACATAACAGGAGACGGATTAAGACGGATGTGTTATTTTCATATTTGGGTTTCAAAAAAATCGTTATTTGAGTGAAAATTCCAAATATTGGGGAAAACAACAGAAGCTTAACCTGAATATCACTTTCTTGAAGCCCAAGTAACAACAGAAGCTTAATTTCACAATTACAACCATTCAGAATGTCATTCCTTTGCTGCATCATTTTTGTCAAATCAATCAAAGAATCCTTCATATACAACAAACAAACATCGTACCCGGGCAAAATGGCGCGTTAGTGAAGCTCTTCTTCAATCTATTTACATTGCAAAATTTCTTCGTGTTACCTTCAAAATTCGTATACAACATACCCGGTATCACTGTAGAGATCTTCCAATGCCTTCTTCTCAAACAGTCATCAAGAAGCAGAGGTCTTTCACTAGTCGGGATCGCCTCTACTGCCCTCGGCTTGAATCAATCTATGGACACAGATCAATTCTTTTATATACCATAACAAACCCGAATGAGGGTAGCAGAAAGGCAGAATCAAGAGCTACAAAGCAGCTCCATATCTAAGCTAATCACCCCCAATTAAACGAACCTTTACTTTCATCAGCAACAGTCCATGACAGCAAGTTTCCTGCAGAATCTCCACTCAGCAGCTGCTTCAGGTCGCTCGGGAGGTGTAGTGCGGTGACTGCATTGTTGTGGAACTTAAGTATTCTTCTGAGAAACAATTTGTACTCAGGTACCTTATCGCTCGGGCCAAACCCAAGGGTTGTTCTGCTGCTACTGGATTTTCCTTGCTCTATCTCTGGGTCTGAGCAATGCACCATTTGCCACACTTTAATGGCTCCGCTCTGGTGACCTGAAACTACCCAGTTCGTCTCTAGCCAATCAGAGAATGTGGAGCAAGTTATCGACAGAACGGAGTCTGATGGCATTGGAGACGAGTTTATTACTGCAAGGCAGTCTCCATTGATGCTCCAGACTGCCAATAAGGTCCCTGCTGCTGTCACAATCTCTCCAGTGAGGTCATTTACGTAAATTGCTGTCACCGGTGAGGGAAACTCCGG
Organism: Clarkia xantiana subsp. parviflora; assembly: GCA_036873135.1. NCBI lineage: Eukaryota > Viridiplantae > Streptophyta > Magnoliopsida > Myrtales > Onagraceae > Clarkia > Clarkia xantiana. Next base: position 23,258,497 of record JAPTYO010000007.1, read on the forward strand.
TAATTGTCTGACAAAAGCTAGGGTGCTGAGGTCCCAGAGGATGACGGTGCAGTCGTTGGATCCGCTCACGATCAGCATGTAGGGTTGGCTGATGCGGACACAAGTGATTGTGTTTGTATGGGCACAGAGCGCCTTTTGTAACTGCAGGTGGAGGCGGGGCCCGTCGCTACTGATCCTCCAGACACATAGAACACCATCTTCGGCTCCTGTGGCGAGAATCTGACCGTCGTGGCTCACACTGGTGCATCGGATTTGGTTGCCACCGTGGAGATTCTCATGGGTTGATAAGAGTCGGTCTTGATCGTAGCTCATGAATCTCAAGCTACAGTCTTGGAAGCCCCAAGCCACGTACTTGGTGAAGGTTTGGGGTTTAAGCAGTGTGTTGACTCCAGCTAGAAGAACTTTGTCGTTTAAGGTGATGATTTGGCTGATGGAAGAAGAGGTTTTGCGGACTTCGCGTGGAGTAAGAAGAGATGAGTTCTTCAGAGGGTGGGGAGGGAGCTTCCTGTCGACCTTTCTTTTCACGTGTGGCTTCTGGAAGAGTTGCTTTGGAGTTTGCCCAAAGTGATTGATTTGTGCCAAAATCGAGGCCTTCATTGCTGGATCGGAAACTGCATCGATGTCAACACTGCCCTCGTATGTGTAATGGTAGAAAACATTTGTGGCCTCTTCCGCAGCCTATATGAACAGAACATGAAGAATGAATCATTACAAAGAAAAACTTAAAATGTGAAGAGGAATCCTAATGAGCTCGGTCTAATATAAGGATCGAGTTTTGAGATGATGGATTGAAATGTTATCATGTCTTTTAGTTTATATTCATTCTAGCTGGTCCGTATACCTACCAGGAATGAATATAAGATGATTAAGTTTTTCAAAGCTAACAGCTCAAAACTCGCTTATTATAGCATTTGTTCAGAAGAGAGAAATCGAGCCAGGGAACAAAGCTGAGCACAAAAATGTAAAAATTGCAGATGCCCCACCTTGCCCCTTTGTTTGTAACCAAAGATCAGGTCGATCCAGTGGTGCAGATTTTCTGAAACATAGTCAGATTCGAGTGCCTCTCGATGCTTTTTAATAAACTCCCTGGCACTTCCTTTGGCCCATGGAGGCAAGACAACATCAGTGACCTAAAAATTGTAACTCTGTTATCTTTTGAGGAACGAAGGAAAACAAAAGAAGCAAAGCCCACAAAATAAAAAAGAGTAAATTTTGATCAGAGTTGAGATCAATGAACCTTCTCTCCTGATTGTTTGACTCCCAAGTCGAGATTAAAACGATTTTCTAGAAACTCGGGCATATAGAAGAACTCTGGAATGAGTTCCTTGACATCAGAAGTATTGCCTTTCCCTGCTGCGCTTGACCAAGTTTCTCTAATGCTATTGAAAAGACGATCGGCATGATCAAATTGGCCTCCTTGTAGCTTCTGATTTTCTGTGCTAAAAGGTGGGAGGCGTAGCAGATAGAAGAGGACGATTCCAGCACTTGAATAATGCGAACCGTAATGGAACTTCGGGACTTCTGGATCATCCCAGCTCTCAAATCTACAACGGATTAACAAGCAGAAAATATTCATTCCCTGAGAAGTGAGAACTGAGAAATAAAGGTATAGCCCTCAAATATGAGCAAAACTCACATCAACATGGAAAGAAAACTTCATAATAGCTTCATTAAGTATGATAACATTTACTTGCTACTATGGAAGCCAAAATAAACTATATGACTCGTTAAGTATATATTAAATGGAAATGGATGATGATACTTGTAAACTATATTCCATAACAATACTGAAGCTGGATATTATCATGTAACTAAGAAGAAAATGATATAAAAGTTTTTATGTAACTTGAACAAGTTAAGAGGTTTACCAAAAAAGAACGTGTTAAGAGTAACCAAATGGTAAAGAGAAGGCAAAAAGGAGTGGAGAAATCACTACATCAAGGAAAACCTAGAGATCAAGCATGTATCTGATTGTTTAGTCATTATAAATAAAACTAGAAAAAAAAAAATCCTACATAAAGACGAACCTTTTTTTGAATTCATCTTCCCCTTCTGATGTTTGACAACCCATTGGTTTGTCAAGCTTACGAAACGTTTCCGGGTCCGACAAGTCGAGTTGTTCGCTGGCATAATTGGCAAGAACCCAAGGGAAAACGGGATACTGTGTAAGGTCACTGTATCCACGACCCGCCAAGGTGTTTAAATGCATTAGGTACTGGAAATTGCTTATCTCTCCATTTTGCCAACGTTTTGAGAAGGATTTAGCCATTAACTTGAAAAGCCCACCACCTTCATTGCTTTCTTGTTTTACTGATCCAGAAATTGTCGTGTCCAACCTGATGGAAATACAGAGTCAAAGTAAACAGTTATATTCCAAAATAATTACAGATAAGTTGATAGAGCAGCAAAAGTAAAGGCAAAATCTTCTTACATGCTGTTCCTTGGGAGATTCATGGCAACCAGATTTTTGAACACCTCTTCCCTTTCTCTCTTGTGGAAGACAAGGAGATCATTACATCCATCCATGCTGAATATCTCAATAGCAACAGGGCGCAATTGGTAGTCACGCTTCAGAATCTCATGAACACTATTAAGCTTCCACATGCGCCAAGGATGAGGCAGATTACCATTACTACATGCCTTCTCCTTTCCCCATGCACCGCCATTGTAGGCCCATGCCCTTCCCCCAGCTAAAGATTTAAAAGAAGTGCTCCAGGAAGACATGGACTTGCTGGGGAAATCCATGCTTCCCTTAACATCTTTCTTCACTCCCAAAGCTTGATCAATAACAGAGAGTTCATCCTCACTTTTCTTTTCACAAATGCATCCAGAGTCGTCGATGTAAAAGTTTTCAATTACATAAAGACAGAGCTCACCAATCAGAAACATTCCATCATGTTTGTCGAGACCAACAACCCGTTCACAGTTGTATCTAGATCTTATCTTTTCAAGGGGCTCCAGGTAAGGTCTTATTAGGTATTCACCATTGTCATGTAACTCTTTTTCTGATTCATCTTCGCTACCGTTGAGCTCATCAACCTTTATAGAAGATGATTGCATTGGAGGAGATACAATATCCGATATTCCTTGAAGAGATTCTGTTTGTGGGGAAGACCCCGAACCCGACCTGATGCCAAATTCAAGTGCAGAGTGCAAGCTGCCTTCACTAATGCTACTACCTTGGTCCTCATTCCACTCGTTCATCATAGAGGCCATTTCATCTACATCTTTAGAAATGGACGACTCATTACCAAATTCACCACGGAGATGATCGTCTACCAGCTGGTGAAAAGAAGTTTCATAGTCAAGATCAGGGTTAGGACCATCATCACCTATTGATCTACATATCTCTGCCTCTCCCAGATCCACTTGACCATCAAGAACATCTTGAATGCTATCAATCTTCAACTTGCAACGCTCGAGCTTTTTCCGCATCCTGTAAGGGCCTTCGATGGGACAAAGCTGCCATTCTGGATCTTCTGCTTCAGATGACTTAGGCATAGGTAGTATACCGCGTTCATGAACGAGCTGTTGGAGGTGAGTAGGCCACTCACTCTCAGCATGAAGAATCCAGCCATATTTATCCTGACGGACAACTCTCAGCTTAGTCGAGATCGAATCACGGACCAACTCAAGTGCATACCTTCGTTCATTTATCTGTTCCAAGTGCCTTAGATCCAGTTGTGAAGTTTCACGATATCTTCTTACCATTTCCTTTCTACGACGGCCCTCCATAACTTTCGTCCTCACTCCAGGAAATTTTGCTGATCCAGTAATATACTGCACCCACATTATGACAGCACACTGCTCTAGAACTTTGCTGACGAGCTGTTCTGAGCCCTGGAGCCAATCAAAGAAGGCGGAGGAACTTTCTTTTAATAATCTGTCAAACCCACCATGCAGTGCATCAACATGCTGTGCTTGATTTTGTTTAGAAACAAGCAATTCTTCAAATGCAGCACTGCGGTGTACTAACAGATATTTAATAATATCAACTGCCATATTTTGCACATTACGCCTTTGATCATGAAGGAGAGAAATTATGTTTACACAGAGACAACAGTTTAGATCCATGTCGACATTGCAGGGACAGAAAATGATTTGCCTGTGAGCAACCAATAACTGCAAAACCGTGCTTATATTCATTCCAGAATCCTCCTCCAACGAACTTGAAGATAGTCGCTTCTTAGGCTCAGTAAGGAAACCTAACCGCGAAAGGAGATCTTCTTCTCCTAAGGTCATCAAGAATGGTGGAAGGAAACAGTACATTATCATCCGATTTGTATTCTTGAGGATGGAATGTATATAAGCCTCAAGCTGCTTGTTCCCCCTTCCAATCGACAAGAGGCCTTTTCCAGGTGGAGCTGCTTCTTCAATCCGACCATCCTTGTTTGCTAACTGTAACATAGACAACAGGAACTCTAGTGTTTTCAGCGCGGTAGCAGGTTGAGGAAAAGCACCCATATACATGCGATCGACGATTATCCAACACAGTACATCCAAGTTTGAGGACCAACGACTCTTATCTAGCTTTTTACCATCTTCCTCATCATCGCGCAAGAGACGCCTCTCAAGAAAAATCATGAGCCTGCTAAAGCACAGACCTTGAAAAACCAGCACTGATTCGGGATCAACAAATAAAGGACAATTCTCCAGGATACTCTCCACGATTTGTGCTGATTTTACCTGCTCAGTCAGTATCTCAGCAAGTACCTCTGCCATAAAGTCTAAAACAGCAGTGGCTCCAGCAGAGCATGGACCTCCACCATAGCCACAATCATCAACCTCTAGAAGTAATTCAGGACTAACAGGAAACAGAGTGTTCGCTATAACGGAATCTTGAGAGGTAGTCTTATCCAAAGATGGGTCGAGTTCCAGAGCAGGGGATGCTGGCCCAGAAGAGGGAGTGACATTAAGAGCCCGGGGGCCTTTTGAATCATTAGGGTTTGAACTTCCTAACCAAGATGTCACTGCAATAACTGGAGGTGGAGTGAGCTGAACCCTCAAATTAGATTTTTTAGGTGAACTTGGAGAACTATGTGCAGTTGGTGATACAGAAGTTTGGTTATCAGGGGATTGAGTATGAACTATGGAACTGTTGACATGATCGAAGTTGGATCCACTTGTGCTGGAGGTTGGCGTGTGAGGTTCAACAATGTCAACATCATTACCTTGGACAGCTGCAATATATTCGTCTCTCGACCTGTTTGGATCGAGGTGCTGCTTGGAGAGGTTCATCTCATTTCTGTCCTCATTTATCGGATCAGCTAGCATTGGATCTTCAGAACTAGTACTAACTTGCCCATGAGGAAAGTCTTCAATACCTGTGGAGGTTTTAACAGACTGTTCCTGATCCTGAGTTAGGCTAGAAAAGGCATCCTGCAGAATTTTGGTATCATCGTTACTGAAGTTCTTCTCCTCTGTCTTAAAAGAGAGTTCTCTAGCCATCTTCACTGCACATGCAGCTCTGCAAGAAAAGAAACATGAGGATATGATGAAATATCTCATAACAGTTCAAACTTAAAAGTAAAAATAACTCATAAAATATGCATTTCTTGGAAAGATTAACGTGTATTTAATCTTGTTGATGTGAAAATTTAGCCTCTAGTCTTTAGTTAAGTAAAATGATGAGTAAATAAGAGCAGTGACTTGAGACAAACCTGACGCAAGAAAAGTAAAGGTCGACACAGCTTTCAACAAACTCAGGCCGACGACATACAGCGGAAAAGGGAGGGCACATCTTCGCTAAATCCACCATAAACCTCAGAATTGAAGTTGCAGCAACTGGAGCTGAAGCATCACCACCCATTAAACGTGCAGCATATGTTCTGTGCATTAAAGCCTCACCCTGAAGGTCTCCAGACATATCTGTACTTCCTTCAAAAAGTTCTGATAAAATTCCACCAATCTGCGAAAGGTTGCCAGTTTGGTGGGCAAACATTGATTGCATCGTCAATCGTTCAAATGCTGCTTTTATCATTGCTATAGCCGATTCCAGAAGCTCCACAAATTTTAACTCCAGGTGACTTCCATCACTAGGTATGAGAGCATGAAAGTCAAGCATCCGAACTTCTGGTAATCTAGGGTAAACGGGCTTTCCGAACATAAGACAGAACAAAGTATAATATATTTCTGGTGAATCATAGAAACTCTGAAGCACCTGTGACAAACCCTGATAACCTCCACTAGTCCGAAATTTTAGTGCAAATGTGTGAGAAGAAGCAAGACACACGCCAAGAAGAGTCATGATCCATCTCATACTTGTCGGGTGAATGGCTTCATCAAGAAAGTATGTTATCAACTTTGAAGACACAATCTTGTGCCATTGCTCAAGCAACTCCTCTGATTCTATAGTGACTTGTAAGTCAATGAGCATCTCCAGTAACATATTCCTGACAATTACATGTTTTCCCATTGACTCTCGCACAATTTGACGCTTCAATGCCAGTTCAGGAGGATCAAAGGTCATAATTACAAATGTGACCACATGCTCAAGCTCAGATGAAAGAAATCCATCTTCCAGGATAACCCCAAGCAACACTACCAATTTCTCCAGAACTGGGACTTCGACATCACCACGTTGTAGGGTCACAAATAAATGTTGGACCAGGTTCATTCGACGGAGAATAGTAAGGTTATGATTCCTATAGTAGTGCATGGAAACCAGATGTTCAAGAAATACCAGCAATGAGATCTGAAGAGAAATAGGGGCCATCACCCACAAAGTCCAATCCAACAATACATGCTCAACCATGTCTGCATTAGACAAGACAATGCAATTTGAAGATTCAGCAGGGGTATCAGCATTCTCTAACTGAGACAGATGAGTTAATGCGTCCTTCTGGACAGAGAAATCATCCATATCTCCATGAGATTCGAAAGAAGAAATTTCATCCCTAAACTTGGAGAAACGAAGATCCTCAAGATGAGCTCCCCCGGTGATTGCTTCTGGTGATGAGTTAGTTTGAGTCTGTTGCAGTATCCTTGGTTCAAAAAATGAAGCTTCACATGCAGCAATCTGGAAAAAGATTTCAAGGGATGGCATCTCAAAAAGCAACATCCTACGGCGGAGAAAAAGAGCTAGCAAATGATACCCCCTGCATGCTTCCATGTCATTTAGATTTTGAGGATTTTGATGAAGAGCACTGGCTAATAACCTGACGGCCATATGCAACATGTCACGAGTTTCTGCTGCTTCAATGAGTGCCAGAATTACAACAATGCCACCTACTGGACGAATAGTGTCACCAATCACACATTTCCTGCAAATATAAGTATCTCCATGCAGACGTCCAAAACGTGGTATACCTAAAAATGAACACAAGGAGAACTTTACAAAGAGAGATTTGATGTTTCCAAATGAAGTCTAATCTTATGTACCTACCTCCAATCGGAGAAGCAGCAGCTGACATAGGATCAACCAGATTGAGCATGGAGAAAGATCCTGTTGTATGAATGGCTTCAGTGCAGGTTCCATCGAACGCAAATATAAGCTTCTTTCCAGAGAGCTGGAAGGAGAGGTTCCCCAATCCATCCAAATCCCAAACAATCCCACTACGATCTGCCTTAGACTCCCCTTGCTTACCAACACTATCAAGTCTCTGGGAAGCAGAAACTAGAGGCAACTCACTATCCAAAGAGCCTAAAATAGCCATATTACCGCCACCACATGCATGTTTAGGAACAAATCTCAGGATATCGGCGTCTTGAAAGATACCTCTATAACCTCTTCCAAGGATATACATGAAACACACGCACCCAGGAGTGAGCCCCTCTTCAAAAAGGTAGCAGGAGCGCAATTTCCAGTTGAGATCACAAACTTTCGAATGAGTAGCAGGTGTGCCAATTGTAACCTGCAAAGGCCTCCCAGGTGGAGATGGAGAATATCCAAGTTTTCCCGTGTGTCTTAGCTTTCCATTCAGATACACATAAGCAAAACTAGCTTGAAACAGCCCAGCAAGAGCATTTGGCTTGCTATGTACAACTGCAAGGTGATGCCATCTGCCTTCTTCAAGTCCTAAACCAGAAAAGGAGAAAGAACTAGAATTGCTTGTTGACAAGGTTAGAATGCCATCCTCCTGAAGATACAGTTCTGCATAGAAGGTGCCTTCACTGTTTGCTGCTCCAACAGAAAAAATTCGAAATATTTGCAGCTCGGCACTGCTTTGTCTCTTACAAGCATCAGATTTGGAGGGCTCTGCCTCTTTCAATGGTGATTTTAGAAAGTTATGAAACTGAAACCAGCAAACAAATGAATAGCCAGCAGCAGGAGGCCATGATCTCTCTCCAAGTGGGACCTGAATAGAAGCATGCCCTACTTTTCTCATATCCATTTCAACAAAAGGCGCAGGAGATACATTTTCTGAGGCCATATCTTCAATAGAAATTAATCTTGCCATCATGTCAACAAGCATATGGCCAGAGTTTTTCTGCTTCATCTGGAAAATATACCTGACAAGCATCCGGAGTTCTGATGCAGATATCCTGAACACAGAAATTCAACTGATTTCATTCTTCAACTAATGCTAAGTACAAAAAAATGCCATACTTCATTGAACATCATAGTATCTACCTATAAGCTCCAAGAGCTTCCACAATCTTCAGAGCATAAGAAAGTAACGGGGAAGATCCCAAGATAAAGGGATGAATCGTCTCCAACAGTAGTTCCAAACAACCTAACAAAGGCAGGTTTTGAAAAATTAGAAACTTTTTGTGAGCGGAAATAACCAAGTAATAGATTTCGTGACGCACCTACACACGTTAGATTCTCCAGATTGAAGGAGCCACCACAAGCAAGCTTCTCGATTAGGTTAAGCATTTCAATTTGCACCTTTGGTGTAAAAAGCAACATCGAGCGGATAAGGACTCGAATTGCACCAGCATTATACACTCTTTTCTTTTCAAGATTACATGAACCAGAAGGCATTACTAAGAGAAAAATAAATTCTCCGCTTTGACTGACATCAGATGTCCTCACATCCTCTGCTGTGAAAACTGGGGGCAGCACTACTTCCAATGCAAGTTCAAGCAGTAGTTGTATAACTTCCTTTTCATAGTTAACAGAAAGCAAGCCAGATTCAAACAGAAGATCATGGAATGTTTGGCAAGAAATAACGGCATCTAGTTTTACTCTGTTAACTGCATTCTCACAAACCCCTGCTGTCACAAGACGGAATAAGTACGTAAACACTTTGATAGAAGTGCCAACAGAAGAATGGTCTTTATTTTCTCCACTTTGAAAATCATGAAGTGTTGTTAGAAGAAGCGAAAAGCCAGTTGCTTCTCCAAAAACCCTCCGCGATGAACTATTAGCTCCCAAAACACGCCACAGTATACCCATAGTATCGCATTTTGCATCACTTCCCAGCTTGTATTGACCTCCGAAGACACTAGTGACAATTCCACTCTTTAGAACTTCAACAATTGCACTTAGCTCATCAGAATGGGCCTGGTAGAAATGGAAATGTCACTTCATTGGTATGAAATGGAATCAAATACAACATATATTAAAAATTGTTGAAGCACAGCACACAGTTTAAAAAAAGGAAAAGAAGGATGAAATGCAGGACACCACCTATCAGTTAAATCTGGTAGGTTTGATACAGTCCCAGTTCACTCGCACAGCCATAAGGAAGCTCAAGGTTCCTCTAGCCCACTCAAGATGACCTGATGTCTAATACATCACTACCCCAGTTAATGCACGTATTTATATGCCCACCAAACCCAACAGTGGCTTTTGCAAGTTGCATAATACTTTTACGCTATTTTCGAATATAGAATCAGTGCATATCAATATTATAATAGAATGGTCGAAGAAGCAGTACAGAAAAACTATTGTGCAACATCAGATGATTCAAGGAAAAGGTAAGAACATAAGGGTATAAGCAAAAGAAGTTTGGATATTGCACAAACCTGGGCAACGTCTTCAATCATCAAACATGACAAAACTCTGAGGGCCCCTGAACGATGGGCATTGGAGGCCAAAAATGGAAGAATCGTGAGCACGCCATTGGCTGAACGAAATGCTGCCTGATTGCTTTCAGCTTTCTTAAGTAAAGAAAACAAACAGTCCCATGCCAAATCAATTGTAGTTTCAACTTCAAAAATAGGAGACCTCCCCAAACCTGATTCACCTTGCCTCGGCGAAGAAATAATAACATCCTTACTATCCAAATGTTTCTTGAAGCTGCTAGAACTTGCTTTTCTTTTATGTTGATGTATACTTGCTTCTTGCTCGTCCTTACGCAAAAGAAAATTGTGCTGCTTCAGCTCATCCAGTAAAACAGCAAATACCCCAACTTCTCTTAGCACTTTCTTGTATTGTTGATCAAATGATAAAAGCTTTACAAAGAAAGAAAGTATTGTTTGCTTCAGCTGTGAGTTTATTGATTGCTGCAATAAGCAACTCAGAGAAAGCAATTCTTGCTCAGGGACACAGTTTACAACTGTAACAGCATACTCGAGAATCTTTAGTATGATCTCTTGGAAAGAGGGAGGAAAATCAGCCATATTTTGGATAAAGAGTGGAACAGCGCGCAACTGTTGACACAGCTCATAGTTTTCTATATGGCTAGAGAATATTTTAAACATTCTGTTCAAAACTTCTGCTTGTAACTCCCTGTTGTCTGCTTTCAGGAAAACTTCAAGAAGAACTTGAATCGCTTCAAGATCTTTAATCTTATTGTCTCCATACTCCCGCATGTTATCCACAATTCTATCAAACGATGCACGTCCTCTACTGTGTCTAGTAGTCTTAGAATGAGAGGGCTTGGACCCTTTGACTCCAGACATCGCTGCTAAATCACTAGGTCCAGTCTGAGCAAGATTAACAAGAACATCAAGTAACCTTGAGAGAGCAGGGGAGAGATGTTGGATGGTAGAGTCCTCTGACCTGATTATATCAGGTTCTTTATCATCTAAATCATGAGAACCATCTGGAGAATTATCTTGGTCACAGGACGACCTTCTGTTAGTTGTAATAGCCAGACTTCTTTGCATAGAGGAAAGAGTTAAAGCGAACTGGACAAGGAAGTGATAGCCATGAGCATTGTGGATATCATCTCTGAGCCTAACTCCGTCCGAATCTACAAGCAGGAAATTCTTCAACTTGTCAAACAAAGGAACAGCTTCCTATCCAATGTAAGAGGGATTAAGTATGAATATAAATCTTGGTAATGGTGAAAAACTAGTGATGAAGAAGCAGTTCTAGAAAAAGGTGAATACTCATGTCAACAATATCATCAAGCTTCTATTGAATTACATGCAAAAGTTTATACTACTGTTCCATCTACCTGGCCTGTAAGACAGCTCCACACACTCGAGTAACAGATCCACAATGCCCATAGTGTAAGTGGAATCACCAGAGTCAGGATTAAAGTCCTTAACTCCCCCCAGCAAAACTTTTATCTGCATCATTAAAAATTCATGAATATGAATCAGTACATGTGTACCTTACCTTACACTAAAAGGATACGATTACAGAGAACCATACAGAAGGCATACTATCTTTAATACTTGTAAATGCTCAAGTCTCAATTCCAACAATTGAACAAATTATGCATGTCCCCAACAACAAGAAAGCACATATACATGAAAGTATCCGTATCTTGAGACTTCTTGCTTGACTTGTAACCAAATATTTGGTACAAAACTTGTAGCCTTTATAAGAATAAAGGCTAGAACCCAGGAACTATCTTTGAATCATTATCATAACCCTCTAAGGAAGTTTCATCTTGCCCAAGAAATGGGGCTACTTAGTATTTCAAAGAACTACAGACCTATCTACTTCACTAAATTCTTCTGTGTCAGTCAAGTCTGGTAAATGGTAAGAGGTCCCGAGGAGACCCTATAATCAATATTGAATTCTTAGTATGTAATTACTTACCAGTAATATCATAAAGAATAAAGGTCCGCACTAATTAATACGGTCGGTTGTCATGTAAATTTTAAAGCCGAAGACACTTATTTGGATTGGTCAAACAAAAGAATAGATTAAAGCAGGCTACAAGACCATAATTTAACCATCAATCACTCTTCAGAAACATCCTACTGTAGAAATAGTAAATGAAAATACAATTGAATCAAAGCTGAGAACTGTTAGCGTAGGTGTAATGGGAAATTCCAAGAATAGAATATAAACTTTTAGAGGGGGAAAATAGAGAAATAATCAATGGAATTTTTGTAGCCAATGATAGAGAGGGAGCTAAAATGTACCAAATGATGCTTGCTTATGTACTTGGCTGTGCTTCCATTGTCATTGACCAGAAGAAGTCCTAAGATCTGGTAAAACAGTAAGGAAATTAAAATAAAAGCATCAGAACTTCAAGTATAATTCTAAATCCCCCAAATAACCGCCACAATGAAGAAATCATCATTAAACTCACCTGGATGGCATGTCTATGAAGCTGTAGTCGATGAAGTGGAACAAAACCATCCTTGGTCTTGGAATATAATGCACTGCAGCCATTCGCGACCATTTGAAATAGCACTTGCAAAGAATCATCCTCAGTCAAACTCAGAGCAGCTGAAGGATAGCTTGCCAGAGCTTTCATTATGTGCACAACACTTCCCTCTACCTGCAAAACATAGATTAGCGGGAATCCGTGGTGCATATAAAATTCAATTAATCACTCGTGCCAGCTTCTAGAAGCCTTACTCCCGAGAACATATCATACAGATTCAAATGTGGGTAAACATGAATACTAATAATCAACTGGCCAAAAAAAAAAGAAGCTAAATCTTTTCTTTATCATCCTATCTCCTAGATAAGTTTCTTTTAGTGTCTTAAGGGTAAAAACTGGGATGTAAAATGTTACCTCAAGCCTCCGGACTATTGTGGAATCCTTATCATAGTCTTTTCCAGGGATTGGTTCTACATCACCATTCACCTTTTGCAACTCCATTGTTTCATATGGACTCATAAGAGCATTGAAAATATGAATGAGGCAAGAAAGAACCCCAGAATCAAGTAGTGGCTGCTTATCAACTGGCTGTAAATGATTTAGTAAGGTTGAAAGTTAGCTAAAGTAATGAGTAGGAGATTCAAAATTGCAATTACACAAAACGTGTTCGATAAACTAGGATATCATTGTAAGAAATATACTGTGTAAGCAGCTATAAAATATAAGCGTATACAACGGATAATAACAATAGAGACCAAAATAATAAGATGGAAAGCAAATTATTTGAAGCACTAATAAGGGTACATACCCCAGATACAAGTATTTCAATTGCAGTTAACAAATTTGAGCCAGGACTCGAGCCATTCTGCAAAATATCAGGATGAATGTTATAATAGCACAGTAATTTATCACCTCGTAGTCAGAAAGCATGATACATATATATATATGTGTGTGCATTCATTAAGCCAACCTGTGTGGCTTCTGAAAAGAACTTTAACACCTGCGCTACACCCAGCGACCTTGTTTTGCTACTACTTTTCAACTTCTCAATATCTGTAACGAATGCTCTACCCACAACAAAAGAGAATACATGTGTTTCGACTAACCTGCAGAACCCAAATAACATGTTATTTTTAGCATTGACATGTAAAATCTTGCACACAAGCAACATGAAAGAAAAATATAATTTTTATTTAATAAAAATAAAAAGTTGGCTAAAGTTATATTTTAAAACATATGACCTCAAAATATATTATGTGATGGAGCTAATCAAAATCAATGAAATAGTAGAAAAGAAGACAATTCCTCATATTGAAAATGAAGTGTACTGGGGAAATGTCATACATTGTAACTAACTGTGCTACATTAGTTTGCTGCTTCGCTAATCTACAAAATGCATCTACGGTGAAATTTAAGGCCACTTCCTTTGCCTGCAAGACCATGAGTTAAGCATTAGCAATACCTGGGAAAGGCAACAACAAGTACATACATTTTCTTGTTCACAAAGAAAATGTTACCGAACTATCTCCACAAAAGAAGGAGAAGTACCTTTTCTGAGTTTGATGACCGGAACTCTTCCCAAAATCTCTTAAAGTCCAATTCCAGCTCATACTTGTCTCTGAGTCCAGGGAAAAGAACAAGTTACTATTGTTACAACACAAAATGGTCAGAGTTCATGATTTCCCGAGGGGGCAGTGGTGTTAGCAGGTGTTACATTCACTCCACAAGTAGCAATGTCTAGAATACATGTTATGATTTCCAAATGCCATAGGATGTTTAAACAAAATAAGAAAGATATAGGTGTTACACCACCTGGAACAAAACTAACAATTCTATACTTATCCTTACACGAATGAAATTCCCAGTGACCAGTGATCAAATAATCTAAGAGTTAGACTAAAGCATTACCCAATACTTAACAAGTGCCATATATTATCCTAGATGTAGGTTGAAACGTGGTCGGCGTACAACAGGTGGAGGAACTTGAATTAAATGGTGGCCAATTTGGCAGTTGGACAGAATTCCATAGTGAAGTGCTATAATTCAGAAACTAGAAGAAATAAAAAAATAAAAAAAAATAGCTATCGAGACTGTTTATATAGAGCAAGTTTCTTAGATGTTCACTTTCCTCTGCGTTTATTGTATTATCATTACAGGATACATCAGCCATTTCTTCAGTACTTGTTCAATGGAAACAATCTTTAACTATCCCTCACTCTTTCTAACTTCTAAATAACAGTTTCAACTTTCAATCCCACATTAGGACTCTTTTCAAATCACAAACCCTTGTCAATAATCTTCATGAATGACTTGATATAGCTCAAGAGTGTACATTAACAATCCCATCCACTACACTTGAATAAAAGATAGCTGAAGTAACACATCCAGCTGAACAAAGACGGGGAGAAGACAGTTTAAGTATCATCTAAAACTTTCGCATGACCAATGTACACACACACACACCCAATTTAGAAGTCAAAATGCACTCAACAGTACAGGGCCATTGCATAAAATTCAAGATCATAGATAGCAAAGACAGACCTTGAGGGGGATGAAGCATAGTCATAGCGAATGGGAGACACACTGTAGTCATCGCGAGCAGCAGAGGACAGTAGGGACGAAGAGGACGCGGTTGAAATAGGAGAATTAGTAAATCCTACCTTCTCCTTGAGGTCCTTAAGCAATGTTGCCCATTTCATCGTGATTGAACGCCTCTCAGTCACCAGCAGCACCGCAGCACGTCTCCCCTCCCTCCTTTCTCATCCGCCTACGCCCCCAACCAGATCTCCACACTCAAATCTCAACACGAAAACCAGAATGTGGATGAATGGCGGATCAGCTTGGATAAGGATCACGAGAATCGGGATCCGCCTATAGTGATGATGCTACTGAGCTAAAAGAACAGCTCTGAGCATCCATCCAAATCGAAGAATGTCATCTTCGTAGCTGAGGTGAGGAATCAGGGCATATAACGAACATGGAACGAATGTAGAAGAAGGAATTCAGAGCTCCATTGTTGTTCTCTCTCCTCTCTCTTCTGGTTAACTCTGTAATTTTTTTTGGAGGACGACCTCACCTCTCCGCGCCTTCACTTTCTTGAAATCTATTTTTCTCCCTCAACTTATGTCTTGATTACTTGCATCCTAAGTTTTCTAAACCTGAGCAAATGCACCCTCACCATTTCATTAGTTTCACTCATGATACGTAATTTAATTCTAAATATCTTTTTACCCTCGAAAGTCGAAACATGATTTTTTTTAAAAGCACTGTAGAAAGATACTTTAATATGGTGAAGTGGGGATCCGTACATAACCCCTATTAAAAGTTAGTTTAAATATCGTTTACATCTTGTCTTGAGAATAGAATTATTCATCTCCAAAAATATTCATTGTTAAGCTTTATTAAAAAAAAAAAGTATCAATTTTACTTTAGGACTCAAATTAAGAACGATCATTATTATCATGAATATTTTTATTTTCAAGTATATAACCACCTATGGTCGTTGAGTTAATAAAATACTGAACTACTCCATATTACATAATTTAAATACCAAAAAATAATAATTAATATATATATAATAAAATGAGAGCGTCTCTTTCTTATCTATATAAGCATTGACATTATTATAAAATAAAATAAGAAAGCATTGACATTTATTTATTTTTACCCTTTACTACAACGAGCGCACTACGTACCAATACACACACATTCTCCTTAACTTTTTTTTTCCCCTCACTCATGTATTATGTAACATGGTGTGTAGAAAGAATTTAACGGTATTGATGGTATTCTCCCGGAGAGCCACAATAATTATGAAAAAGAATTGCTCTTATATATGAAGAAAAAGGTTATTGATTTAAGCAATGGTGAGCGAAACATTATTATGGATTCAGTCTTCTGTCTCAATCTTCCGTCATATATTGTGCATCTTCATTAAGATTTTAATACGTAATTTTAAATTTAATATTTTGGTGTTCACCAATCTCAATTAAATTTTAAAAAAAAATCACAAAATTAATTACACATAACACGTATCAAAATCTTCACAATAAGACACGATCTGTAACATAAAAATTGAAGTAAGAGATCTGCATTCAGACATCATTATTTAGCAAAAATAAAGGCGATAGAGAAACTATATCGGTGGTCCATTTTCTTCAAACCGACAAGTTTGACTTATCTCACAATAACAATATGATAATGATATATGATTTTTTTTTATTTTTTTTTGCCAACAAATAAACTTCTTTATTCAAGAAAACAACCAACAAAAGAGTCAAGGCGGATTACACAAACGATCATTCTGAAGTAAAGTAATAAGAGAGGGCGGAGGTTCAAGCACCCAATTATCTAAACACGGCCTCTTTCTAGCTTGGATTGCAATCCAATTAGCCACTTCATTAGCTTTTCGAGGAACCACACTCCATTGCACTAACGGAATTTCCTCCTTCAATTTGCATATATTCTCAACAAGAGTCTTGGTTCGCCAGCTGCATGCCCATCCCGGTTTGGAAATTGATTCAATAGCCTCCTTCGAGTCCGACTCCACAATAACATGGCCCCACCCTTCTTGTACTGCGAGCTTTAGAGCTTCATGGATGGCGAGAACTTCCAAAGTGGGTGCACCCTGTCTGGAGGATGATCGATTGATTCCACCTTTTACATGACCATGGTTGTCTCTAGCCACTTCTCCAATTCCACCAGTTTTCTTTTGCTCTTCCCAGGATGTATCACAATATGATCGATTGATATATGGTTTTTTTATTGTCAATAACAAAACATGCGTTTTAATTAAATATATTATAAATTCAAATATATGGGTAAAGTTAAGTATTTACACTCTTATACTTATTTTATATACTTCTGATCACCTAATCTGTTTTTAGATTAGTCAATACATAATGGACTTCACCCTTCACCCCACTTCAATGAGATGTTTTTCAACATTTTTTTTAAAGCGAAACCTCAGAACTAGAACATGTGCGCTTTTATATAATGTCAACAATAAAATCGTGTCTTAATTAATTGTCATATAAGGCCAAATTTATAAATAAAGACATTCGACACACTCTAGCTAATACATATTTTAACAGTTATATATATATATATATATATAAGATAATGTTGCTTTTTCCATTCTCTTTTACTTCGTTCAGTCATAAATCAGATCTCATAATTTCATACAAGATCCACTTATATATAGCTAGGGTTTCAATTCTCCCTTGTCCCCAAAAGAAAATAATAATGTCAACCATTTAAATCAACATCTGGTACCATGCATCCATCAACACACAAGCAACTTAACAGATTCAGCAGGTTCTTAATTAACACTGGTGTCCATATAAAAGAAACCATATAATAGTTTTGTCTCCTCACCCAAAAGAGAAAGGACCAAACATTTTAACTGTAAAATATAAAGGATAATGTTTGCTAGCTAACTAGCTAAGGGTCTGTTTGGCTGAAATATAAATGGCACATCACTCCCACAATTTAAAAGCTGCTGCATACTGGTTGTAATCACCAACCCCTCCATTCCCAGTGGTCGGTCCGGATGGCCTCACGAACTCACCGCCATGATCGATAGGGTTTCGAGGCTCCATGTTCCCCCTGGTGCAGTTTAGCAGACCTTCCATGTTCATGCTAAGTTGAGCATATTCTCCTGCATTTTGATTGTTGTTGCTAGATTCTCCTCTGAGAGTCAAAAAGTCTCTGGTTAGACTTGAAACCCCTTCATTCTGCATGAACACTGGTCCCATATGATCCATCTGACCGAAAATGACCGATTCGAGCTGTCCATTGGGTGTGAGGTTTGCAGTTGGTGGTGGATAGGATAAGGGCAGGTTTTGGAGGCTGTTAAGGGATGGGTTAGGGTCTTGGACTGGTGACATAGGGTTAGGGTTTCGATTAGGGTTTTGCGAGGTGGAAGAACAAGGGTATTGAAAAAAATGAGATTCAGGGTTGATGGGTGGTGTTGGTGGAATAGCTTGTTCCTAGTATTTTTCAAAAGATTGAAAATAGAAAATGTTCATTAGATATATAATAAGTAGTTAGTGAATGAAAGTAATTAAATAATTAATGATTCATTAGGAGGAACTCATCCAATAATCTACCATATGTAGAAATTAAGTACTAATTAACTTGTTTTTTCATTGTTGCAATCAAGTAATTAGCTTTTGTTACTAAGGGCAAAAAAAATTAACAAAAAACTTGTTAATTTACTAGATTGCAATCATAATTTTTATTTTTTTATTAAAAAAAAAAATTACAAAGATTTATAGAGTACCAAATTTGTGAAACTTCTTTCCTAGTGTACTTGAGATATTTCAATCCCTTTTCTAGAAGACATGTTCGGGTAATATATATATATATATATATATATATATATATTTGTTACCTGATCATTTGATAGGATGTGTTTTGCAGTTTCTACGGCTAAATATGCTTGACAGAACTTTTTATGGGCTAGGAAGCTATCCCTCCTGCATGCATATATAAAGATCAATTAATAATAATTCCCAAATGTAGTAGATAGATATGGCATAAATGAAGTCGATCATATTACCTATATATATGTTCGAAATCCTTACGACATATATGTATATTATATATATATATTCAACAAAAAAAAATGGAAACTTTATGAAAAGCTACTTAGGAAAAAAAATGTAATTAGTTATATATATATGATCTCTCTCTAGCTATATTATAATATAGGGTTATGTACTTATAAGTGACAAGATAAATCAACGGACGTGTTTACTGTAGTGGACCAATATAATGACTATATAGTATTTATATGAAGTACAATAAAAATAAAAAGAATCTAAATGTGTGTCCTTCCAAAGAAAATAAAGCAAACACATCCAGTTGTTCTATATATATGTGCAACAATAATAAATTTCTGACTACATTTAATAAGCTGGTTCTTGATGTTTTGTTAGACCATATCCAAAACACTAACTCTAAAAGAAATCTAATTATTAGTGAGGAATCTACGTAGTTAGAAAATCGTTAGGAATATACGTTTAAGAAAAATATTGAAAATCTCATGTGAATATAACAATATTCCAAGAATTTTATAAGTTAGTGACTTCTAACATAAGAACTCGTTAAAAATAGTCAAAATGAATTATGAGAAAAATTCCTTACAAAATTTAATATTTGTAAAAAAATTCCTTAAAATTTAATAAGTTTCTTAAAAATTTTACTTCACAAATTGATAGTTAGTTAACTGTTGGTACTTCATACACTGCGAGGCAGAATTAATTAACCAACGCACGAGGAGATCAATGGTAGTGATCCGACTTATTCAGATCAGTATAAGAAATTTAGTCGATTGTGACAAATTTATTTGTGAGCACATATAATTTTATTTATAAGAGATTGGGAAAAAAAATCCCTTACAAAATACAATATTTAAACAAATTCTAAAAGAATGACCCCTTACAAAAGCTTGACTAGAAACTTTCATGGAAAATCAGCTACAAGATTTTTAGTTTTGTAAGAAATTTCTTACAAAACATAATTAATCCGTTAACAATTCTTATAATTGTGAGAGGTTGTTTCCCTTGAAAAAAAAAAGTCACCAATTACTAATTTTCTATTAATGTAATTAAATCACATATATATTATAGGAAAAAAAGGTTATCATCAAAATCAATATCTATAAATCACAAAGTGGAAGCATGCACATAATTACCAAGATCTAATGATAAAGCAAATTCTATTTTTTATTTCAAGATATATAGATAAAGATATACCTGGCGAATTTAGTTGTACACTCGCATTTGTACGACTTAGTGCCGCAGATTTTGATATGAGCCTTATAATCAGAGTCAACCGCATAATCTTTACCGCACTTTTCGCATTTGAAGTTCTTCTCTCCATGCTTTCTCCTGTAGTGCTTTTTTATTCCGGTGAGGTCTCCGAGAGCCCTCTCCGGCAGGTGGTGGATACAAGTCGGCTCCGGGCAAACATACACCCTATTCTTCTTGCTCACAGCCTTACCATTGCTGTCTGGTTCATTCTTCTTCAGCTCCCATGGCAGGTTGTGGCCTCGCATGTGCAGCTGCAGGTTCTGCTCTCTCTTCAAACCCTTGCCGCACATCTTACACTGGAACCTGTGTGTCGCCAGTAGCTCCTCAGCTGTCAAAGAAATCACTTCTGCATTTGGGTCTGAAAAAAAACACAAGCACACATAAGTGTAGTAATTGTTAAGTGTACATGTGATGAGTTGTACTACATTAGTTAGATTAAAGAGTTGAAACACTATATATACTTGGTGGACTACTCATACTATTACCTGTTGGTTTTAGTATAGAACTTCAGTGGTCTTATGTAGTGGTCTGGGATCGCTCCCCATTTTTAATCTCCCAACAGTAATTAAGCATAAAAAAAATCTTAAGATGGTATAGCCTTACCATATGTCTCGGAAATAGAAAATTCTTTATGGAAAACACTTTACTCATTGCGGGCTGGCTAGGTGTGAGCATGGATTATTCTAGGGGCTGACATCTTGAAAGAAGGCTACAACACCGGATGGGAAATAAAATTTTGTTTATACCATGGAAGACGTCTAAGCCTTCTATCAAACTATTTTCAACAATTGCTCATTAACTGAAGGTTTCAGATTCGAGCCATAAATACAAAAAAAATCTTCATAGTCAATAATTTACCTTTTACTGAGTAACCTAGTGAGAGTATAGATTGTCTGTTTATAGAGCAAGCAGATCAAATGTGTCAGTAATCCTTTTGATAGACCCCTAGATACCCATGCGGGAAAAAAATTCCTTAAACTATTGTAAGATTTTGTAGTGGTTCATCGCTTCGTCCACTAATAATTAAATATCTCATATATAAACTCGCAAATGGAAAAAATTTCATGATCAATACTTTTTTCCCATACAGACTGTGCGACTGAAGATTACCCAGAAGCATGTCAAGCGGACGATGCCCTCTTGATAGGCTAGCCGGCCGTCTCCTAAGACATCCCGTAAAAAAAAAATCTTAGATCCGATCAAGTGCGTATCGATTGGTCCTGCTCTTAGGACATCCCGTAAAGAAAAAAAAAAATTTCTTAGATCTGATCAAGTGGGCGGATATCAATGGGTCCCGCTCCTAGAACATTCCGTGGAAAAAATATATTTTCTTAGATCTGGTCAAGCGCGGGTCTATCAATGGGACCCGCCATCGATCGAGGGGTACGGATCCAACACATAATTATTTTCACTTAACTACTGTCAGAAACATAAATTCGCACACAAAAACTCTTTTTTTTTACGAAATAAGAAGCAACACAGTGATCTTATATGTCCGATTATTAATCTGTTACCTGGGTTTCCAGCAAGGCCTCTCTTCCTCTTGGTTGGCTTCTTCACCTGACCAGGTTCAGCAGCAGCAATGTGAGGTTGTTCTTTAGACAAAGAGGATGAATTGGACATGGCTTAAAGGAACAAGAGAAACCTCCAATTGATAAAAACAAGAGAAACCTTAATCTATTGTTTGTTTGTAATTTGATACCTTCACCCCCTCTCTCCTTTTTAACCCTGAAGATGATTACAAAAGTTGGTGATGGTATATAATTTAGGGAAAATAAGTTTACCTCATGTTTCAGTTTGGTGTTTCAGGATTAAAGTGTTGATATGGACTGTCCCAGATTTCATTTTTGTTAAAATTTGATGTCTCCGCCCGTCTTTTCCTCTTCTTTCAACCATTTCCATCAACCGACTCGCCCACTTATAATCCATCACTTGTTACTTTTCACAAAATCGTCAAATTTCACCCAAAAGTTGAACATTAAAAAAAAAAAAAAAAAAAAAAAGAAGAGTTTCCAGCAGAGCGATTTCGAGCGACAACAAAACGTGATTTACTTGGGCAAATGTGGCCAACTTCTTAGGTGATGGTCCCGAAAAAGTGACGAGAAGGGAGCATGTTTGGGAGCTCGGATATGACAGTCGGTTTCGTCGGGATTGGCTTCTCTAAAGTAATCACACTGAGACACCAAATTTCAACCAAAATGAAACCTACGACACTCAATTTAAACGTCAGACACCAAACTGAAACATAAGGCAAACTTGAGACAGTAAATAGGTTTTTTTCCCTATAATTTATTACAAAAGGCTATCTCTTTTACTCTCTAGATTTACTACCAGACAACGTCGTAAAAGCGCACTTTCAAAATTTAACTTCGCTACCAGCGGAATTTAGTGTGTGGGTGATATATACACACATTACAGGTTCGATTCTGCGCAGTGTCAAATGATGAACGATGACATTAATTAAGTAGATATAAGGTATATTCGTTCAACTATTTTCACAATTTTGTGTCAGGAGCGTTAAAGTTAATTACATTGATGTATGTGGAGATTGAAGTCGGTTGTAAAATATACATCTTATAGAAACACCCCTGGTTGACTGTTTTACTAAATGTTCCCGTAAATTCCGTAAAATTTAGTCGTCTTCCTCACGGGATTTACGGAAGCATTTGTAACTATTTATTATTATTACCTCTTTAGTTTTTTATTTAAAAATATATAATATGATATCTTTCCATAAAAGTTATAATTTAGTATTTTATTTAAGTGGTAAGCGACTCGTGACTTCATTTGACTCGAATTCGACCCGTTGAAATCATCATCTTGGATAATTAATTTTAAACTCAACACTTTGAGCATGTTAATTATGAGGATATAGCTGCTCCCATTTTTTTAATTCTTACTAAAACCTGAATAGTTGTTTAATTGAAATAATTTGTAAATTCAGTATATTCATCTGAACGATATTACATGAATATATAGTGAATACAATAAGCTAAATTAGGAATAAAACTAAATTAGGGGGAAAATATAATTACATAATATACGTATATATTTAACACTCCTCAAGTTGGAGTGTATATGTCGAGCATGTCCAACTTGTCACATATATTTTTAATTGAAATTTTGCGGAGAGGCTTGGTTAGAATGTCCACAGGCTGGTGATCTGTCCGAACGGAAATGAGTTGGATACATGGGGGACAAGTGTATGTTCCTATGACAAGATCTCGAATCAGGTGACAATCCACTTCAATTTGCTTGGTCCACTCATGGAAGACTTGATTCTTGGTAATATACATGGCATATTAGTTGTCACGGTGTAACTTCATCAAATCGTCGTGTAAAATACACAAATCGCTGATTAAACGCTTTGTCCAGACTAACTCGCAAGCTGTGATTGCCATCGCACGGTATTCTGACTATGCACTGGATCGAGATACAACTGTTTGTTTCTTACTCTACCATGATATAAGGTTACCATCGAAGAAAGACGTAATATTCAGTAGCTGACATTCGATTAGTAGGACAACCCGCTCAATCAGCATCAGTGAACGTTGCGATCCTATTATGTCCTGGTCAGAATATATGGGTCCTTTCCCGGGAGATACCTTAAGATATCTAAGGATCCGAATCTGCAACCTAGTGTGTCGTGTGCGGAGCTGACATGAATTGATTTACTACACTCACTGGATAAGAAATGTTTGGTTGAGTAACTGTCATATAATTTAATTTCTCGACCAATCTTTGATATTTTTCAGGATCATGTAGGTCCGCTCCATCATCAGGCATGAGCTTGGTCTCGGGAACCATCGATGAATCAACATGTTTGCATCCAAACTAACCCGCACTCGGAAAGCATATCAAAGGCATACTTTCTCTGACAAATAAGTATTTTTTTTTTCAGGAGATCGTTATACTTCAATGAAAAGAAAGTACTTGAGTTTACCAAGGTTCGTGATCTGAAATTGCTTGCTCAAAAAGTTCTTCAACGCTGATATCCTCTCGACAACATCACTGGTGATAATCAGATCATCAACATAAGCGACTAATAGTACTGTTTCCCTTCCAAGTGTCTATAAAAGACGGAATGGTCATTAGCACTCCTGGTCATGCCAAACTGATGAAGTGCATGTGAGAAACGCCTGAACCAAGCTCTGGGGGATTGCTTCTGACCATATAGAGATTTTCGCAAACGACATACTTTGGAAGACTCCTCCTGAATAACGAATCCAGGTGGCTGAGTCATGTAAACTAGGGGTGGGCGTGGGCGGGTTTGGTTGGGAAATTTGAAAAATAATTCACGCCCGCCAAAGTTCGGGTTTTTAGACTCGGGTTCGGGCTCGGGCGGGAAAATATGAGAAAAATTCCCGCCCGACCTCGGGTTTCGGATTTTTCGGGCGGGTTCGGGTTAGACCAAACTAACAACTTAGAAATATTTGTCTGCACAATTTTACAGACTATGTTAATTAAAAAAAATGGTAAGCAAACCAGTACTTGAGTAAGTAACCATGATTACATACACATCGACATCTTGACTAAGTAACCTGGATTATACAGAGCAGAATCAGATAACCATCTTGATTCTTGACTACCTGGAATATACAATTTGGACCGGCTCCGAATTGTAGTGCAATCCGGAGCTGGTCCGGATTGTCTTGCAATCCGGACGCGGTGTAAGTCTGGGGCGCATACACGCGTGTCCCGGAATTTTTAGTACCCGCGGGTGAACATTTCGAAACCGTTTAGTGAGTCCGACGTGTATACGAAGTCAGAATAATATAAAACGAACCCGAATCGGACGTATGCCCATCAGCATGTACTATGATTTAGTTTCTGTAGTGATTACTCCCCGTAATCTATCAGTGGTATCAGAGCCTGTGTTAGGAGTTCATGATTTTGATAAATTTGTGTTCTTGAAAATTCAAACTTTGGACTGGAATTTTTAAAAGGAAATTTTAAAATTTTCGAATTTTTAAAGTTAAAGGTGGTCCGAAATTTTCATGATGTTCTTAGAAAATTTGATGTTCATGATCTTCAAGAAAAAGATGATATTTATCAAAATCAAACATTGGATTGTAGATCTTATTAAAATTTGATCTTGAAATTTGACCACTTGTTCCCAATTATGTGTTTTTGGCCGAAACCCTAGGTGAATTACAATATAATTTTTTTAATTTCTTAGTCGCCAAGAAACAAATTTCAGCCGAAACCTTTTTTTTTAATAATATTGTTTACCATATTTTAATTTTTATTCTAGGTAACAATATATCTATAATTGAGAACATTATGATAGATTCACATTAGTATATAGAAATATATATAACTATCAATATATCTAAATATTTAAATAGGTTAAAGATATTATTGATAGATTTTAGTTACCTAAATTGAGAAAATATATTGTTAATATATGTTTCCCTATTTAAAATATTGACAATAAATAAAATATATATTAATATGTGGGTAGCCGAAATTTACATATATATATATTGTTGATTGATTTAATCTTATGGATAGAATCTTGGAAAAATATATATATGTTATAGTTATGGCCGAAATATATATATATATATTTAACATTGGAAATTATTTTATATAGTTAATGTTACTTGGTGGCTAAGTTAAATATTTTTGGACTTTAAAACCCTACTTGGGCCACAAGTAAACATTTCGGCCCAACCTTTTATATTTTAATTATTGGGCCGGTCCAATATGTCAAACCGAGACGAATTAAAACAGAACCGGATTTTTTCAATCGGTTCGACCTAAACGGGTCAGGTCGGACCGGGGTAACTAAGTGGATCTAACCGAACTGGTTTTGTATGTTGAATCGAAACCTATTTTTATTGGACCGATTCGGAACGAACCAGATTTTAAAATTTAAAACCGGACCAAACCAGATTTTCCGGACCAGACCCAAATTGAATTTTCTAGACCGAACCGAACCGGATCAAATCAGACCGAAATTGACTGAACCGAACCGTATTTTCAAAACTGAATTCTAGTCAATTAAAATAGGGAGGTCAAGGTTTAAAATCCAAATGTTTTTGAACCTCAATAGGCCTACACAGTGCTCAATGGTTGATAACCTTTATGCCTTGTTTCGATTATGGGGATAGATCTCAGAGATACATGTTTTTGGGACTGGTATAATTAGTGGGCTGAATTGCAATTGTTTATTATTCAATATATATTTATGCATGATTAGAAATGTTGTCTTGACTGAGTCAGGTTAGCTGGATGTTGCATATTGTGAGCTGAGCCCTGGTTAAATATATGCAATGCGCACTAGGATAGACATGCTGTGATGGTTGAAAATGCATAGGATTCATGTCTAGAATGCTGCATGATTGAATATAAGCATGAATTGCAAATTAGCCCCTAATTTTTAAAATTATTTTAAAATAAAAAACCAGTCGCCAAATGTGTATGATGGATGTGAATGTTACATGTTTGACACGTATGCTAGAATGTTGAGGATGTAGCTGCATTTGATAATTTACTTGGAAGTAGTATTATGTATGCAAGCATGAGTTCCTCAGAACATTAGACACATGACGTGTAAGCATGAGTGTGGTTTATGTGATGAATGTTACTGGCGTATGATAATTTACGTTGATAGTAGAATTATATATGCATGAGTGAATTCAGCAGAATATTTTTCCAAAATAAAAGGGCCTTGGGAAAGCTAAGACCGGGTATGCTTATTTTAAAATTCCTGTTCCGGTAATTTGCGATTAAAACCGTTTTAAAAGACTGATCTATTGGATAGCAGCCGACGATAATGTGAACTCTTCCACAGCCATCTTCCATTGGTTTACTGGTGGTCGATTGGTTTAGATGACTGATGAATCATTATTTGTTGGATTCCATCTTAATAGATATTTGATGTATGCAATTCTTTCTCATAATGTTATTTTCTCCCTGATTTATGCGTGATTATCAATGTGTTAGTATCAATGGCTGCAATCAGCAATGTTATCTCCCAAATGAATAAGGAAGTGAGATTGAACAGCAACAATTATTAGATCTGGAATAAGCGGACGAGGATGGTAATTACTGAAATGAGAGGTTTGGAACATTTGACTTCAAAACAAGTCAGGCCAGAGGGAGACCTCACGGCCGAACTGAAGAAATTCCATGATGAATGAGATGCAAAGGACCAGGAAATACGCTCCGCCTTGTTGTCACTACTTGAGGCTGACATACTCTATGTATATGATCACTATGAGTCTGTCAAGGACCTTTGGGACGGTCTTAAGGCAGGGTTTGGTGTTTACACCACAGCCCAGAAGCGGTCATTAAACATCGCTTTAGACTCGTACAAGATGAATCACAAGCATACAATGAAAGAGCATATTAGACACATGTCTAACATGCTTGCTGAACTCAGGGAGGCAGGAGAAATCCTGACCGACGAACAAAATGTCCAATGCGTCATCCGTTTCTTTCCTGACTCTTGGAATAGCATGAAAATGCACCTTACTCATGCCACTCAACTCGATGACCTCGAGAAAGTGCGAGTCCATCTCGAGCTGGAAAAGGATCGTCTCAAGGCTGAAAAGCTGAGAGCGAAAATGCATCTTGCATCCTCGCATCCAGTTGAGCAAAATGGTAAGTGCAAGATAAAAGGAAAAGGCCTTCAGTTTAAGGCTGATAAGCCTTTACCTCTAAAACCTCATAAGAAGTTCAAGCGAAAGCATTTCGGTGGCAAGAAAAGGCAAGCAAAACAGACACGTAGAGAAGAAACTCGAACGTGTTTCAGGTGTGGCGTGAAAGGACACCTTGCTATGGCCTGTACCAATCATCCCAAGGTACGTGCTGAAGAATAATGATAACCTCATAAGTTCTTCAAGGACTCTTCTCACTCGAAAGTAATTCAAATTTACCCTTTTGGATTACAGAAACGAGAGGGAGAACAAGCACAAACCTGAGGAGCTTGCCCCGAAAACATACAGATTGAATGAAAGACTTTATCTTTATTTTCTGAATGAACCTCTTCTTAATTTTCAGTTTAAGATACTCAATGATAATAATGTTCCTTGAAATATAGGAAACACTTCATTTTGAGCATGTGACAAATGCTTGGACAAAGTATCGATTACCCATTTCTCAAGCTATTCGATCATTTTGATTGTTGTTTAATGCATTGCTTATGTATATTGCTTATAAATCTTTCTTTATTATTAGTACTCCATTGAAATGAAATAATCTGTAATGATAATCATGTGCGAAACCGATTGGATTAAATTGAATTAAATTCAGAAATGAAACGATTCACCCTATGATTAAAACTACGGTGAATAGTGCTACGCGCAAGTGGACCTCGATAGACGGAACATATCGTTTCAAAATACGAATTTAATAAATTAACGGCATGTTTGGTTCGAGGATTTGGAATAGGAATTGGGAATGGGTAATCCTATGATGTTGTTTGGTTCTTAAATTATGTGGAATAAGCATTCCTAATTCCCAATTTTGAGGGAATACTTAATCCTAGCCTAACCCCTAGGATTATGTATTCCAAGTTTCCTATAATTAAAATAAATAAGTAAAAATACTATTTTACCCATAATTTATTTATTTACTGCATATCATACTTCTAGTTATTTACGTACATAATTTATTTTTCTAAATATTTTACATCATGTATCTTACAATTTGTTTCGTCGTTTACGTACATAATCTGTTTTTTTACATAATATGTTTGTTTTTTTACATAATCTGTTTTTTTTTTTTTTTACATAATCTGATTACACAACATATTTCTTGTGTATTATATATAATGTATTATATCATGTAGGTAAATCTAATTAAAAGTGATCATATTTCAATTTAATTAAGAATAATGATTTAACATTTTATTTTTTCATTACAATATATTCTATCAGTTATAGTGAATTTTGCAATATCTCAAAAAATTATTTAAAAAAATTATTATTTAAAAAAATTATTGTTTTTGTAAAAAGATAATCATTTATAAAAAAAATCAAATTTTCGTTTAATAATATGTGATTTGACTTTTTTTCATGTTTAATAATGTTAATTTAATTAATACAAATATTAAAAGGGTATATATGTCAATTATGGTCTATTCCATTCCTTTACGTATAACATTTTATCAACCAAACATTGGATTTGTAATCAGCATTCCCTATTCATCTTGTCAACCAAACAACTACATATTAATATTACCTATTCCTTATTCCCTATTCCGTATTCCTTATTCCCTATTCCGTATTCAAATTCTTTGAACCAAACATGCCGTAAGTGTTTGAATGATTAGGTTCTGAATTTTCGTTTGCATTCCTTCGGAAATAACTTATTGATAACATTTACATCGTTATGGAGTAGGCTTCGAAACTACCACGGCCTTGTAAAAGTATCAGCTGACACATAGGGTGAAAACCCATTATGCTCAGTTATGAGATGGGATAAAATCTTTGAGATAAGTTTGCAAACGAAGAAGGATAAAGTCGGTTAAACGATTTTCCTTCCAAACGCCTTGAACGATAAGTCAGGCTAGGCATTCAAATCAATTAAAACACACTTCAAGAAGCACAGTTCAAGAACATAATGTTAGAGTCACTCTATCAGGTGTTCCCTAAGGGATGAAAAAGATGACTCAAATGTATGTAAACTGTGTTCCAATAAAATCGGAAAGACGCGTCGCCATAAAATGTAAAGAATGATAATGAGTTAAATCATATCATCTTGCGACATTAAATTGCGCACTAAACACACATTTAGGACAAGAGCATGATAACTACTCTTAGAAAATGTCTGTTTAAAGCTTTTGAAAATGATGTCGTAGTCGAACATGAAGACATTATATCACTTGAGGGCGAATATTCCAAATACATGGACAATTTAAATCTAGGGTTAATAACTAAAAAAACTGTCCAAGATTTACCCTATGTTAAAATTAGGTGTCTGAAGTTTGAAATGTTAAAATGGACTGTCACAAGTTTCATTTTTGTTGAAATTTGGTGTCTCGGTGTGATTACTTTAGAGAAGTCAATTCCGACGAAACTGTATGTCAAATTCGAGCTCTCATACACACTCCCTTCTCGTCATCTTGCCGGGACCGTCACCTAAAAATTTGGTCACATCCGGGCAAGTAAATCTCGCTCTATTGTCATTGGAAAATGGCTCCACACCACTCTTCTAGAAACTTTTTTTTAATAGTTTAATTTTTAGGTGAAATTTGACGATTTTGTGAAAAGTAAAGAGTGATGGATTATGAGGAGGTTGGTGGGTTGATGAAAATGATTGA
Organism: Clarkia xantiana subsp. parviflora; assembly: GCA_036873135.1. Lineage (NCBI taxonomy): Eukaryota > Viridiplantae > Streptophyta > Magnoliopsida > Myrtales > Onagraceae > Clarkia > Clarkia xantiana. The sequence continues at coordinate 23,288,988 of JAPTYO010000007.1, forward strand.
ATGGAGATGAAAAGACGCACAAAGACACCAAATTTCAACAAAAATGAAACTTGAGACAGTCCATTTTATCATTTCAAACTTCAGACACCTAATTTTAACATAGGGTAAACCTTGGACAGTTTTTTAGTTATTAACCCTTAAATCTATATAGTTATGATCAACACGGAGCAGGATACCACTGAAAATCAGATCCCACTTAATTCGAGTGGGAGAGATTTGAACCGGCAACTCAAGTGAATGACATGGTAAATGATAATGGAAACATTTTCATAGTAAATCCAGTGGGAGGAATAAACCCTACCACATGAGATCATTGTTGCCGCAGAGACGAATCAAGTTGAACCTGATTGTCATATTGTTGAACCAGGAAAGCCACAACTGCCTCTACTACCCACTGTTTCCAGGGGGAGTGATCCGACCAAACTTGGTTCCAGATCCTAGTGATCATAGAATCATCTCGGAAGTAAAAACCCGAGACCAAGAGGTTGTTAAAGGAAAGTTGATGGTCAAGGTTCAATCACTGCTCTTGTTCCCAAAGGAAACGATGCTCCGATAAAAAATATTGTTCCGAGTGGGAGAAATGTTCCAAATAGAAGTGATGCTACGATGAGAAGCATTATTCCGAGTGGGAGAAATGATTAGACTCTAGATGGGATTAATCAAGCCTAGAAGAAAGTCAAAGGCTTCGAACCCGGCTCCGAAACCCATCGAGTAGGGTGAAAACATAACTCTAACAACTGTTGGCAAGCATTGGAAAGACCTCAAGTGAAGAAATTGAGGAAAATAATAAAAGAAAGAGATCGCCTTAAATGAAAGCCATCATAGTCTATAGTTGATTTACCTGCTAACCACAGGGGCACAAGGATACAGTGAGTCTTAAAAGAAGGCTCACCACTGATGGAAAAGGTCGGGAGGTGCGAAACCCGACTTGATGCGAAAGGATATACCCATTTCACGGAGTTGACTTTGACAAAACAAACTCACTGACTGTGCGTAAAACCACGGTTAGGGCCAGTCATGGTCCGGGTCGCAATTCTTGATCTCGAGCTGCACCAAATGGATGTTAAGACCGCATTTCTCCACGGAAACCTGGAGGAATAGATCTACATGGAGCAACCGGAGGGTTTCATTACTCCTGGTAACGAACGTAAAGTTTGTAAACTCCAAATGTCCATCTACAGTCTTACACAATCGTCTCGACAATGGTACCGCAGATTCCACGAGAAAATCGTAGGAAACGGATTCGTGAATCTTCACGAGGATCCGTGCGTGTATTAGAAGACCTCCGGGTCTAAGTATGTCATCTTAACCTTATACGTGGACGACATACTCATTGCCGCAAACGATGTGAGTTTTATGAACAAGTCAAAGTCATGGTTGGCATCTGTATTTGAGATGAAAGACATGGGAGAAGCCACGTACATCTTGGGCATTAAAATTGCTAGAGATTGGGCTACCCGGAAATAGTGTCTGTCTCAAGAAGCTTATATCAACAAACTGTTGAAAAGATTCAGATTATAGGATGTCAAACCCATGGATACGCTGGTGGTGTTTGGGTGAGCACTGTCAAAACGTGACGGCCCCAAGAACCTGGCAGAGCGTGAACAGATGAAGGGTGCAGAGTATTTAAGCATGGTCAGTAGTTTGATGTACGCATGCAATGCACCCGTCCGGATATCTGTTACGCCGTGTGCCTAGTAGAACGTTTCCAATCATATATTGGCTATCAACATTTAAAGGCTGTAAAACGAATTATTCGTTATCTGAAAGGTACTGCTGACTACGCACTGTGCTGTGAGGGCGGGATGTTAGAACTGATCGGTTACAGTGACGCCGACCATGGTGGCGATCCGGATGATCGTAAGTCCACCACAGGATGAGTGTTTCTCCTTGCTAATGCCGCCATTTCATGGACGAGTAAGAAGCAAACATGTGTCGCGTTGTCCACGATGGAATCAGAATTCGTTGCCCTCTCCGAGAACGCACAGGAAGCGGTCTAGATGAAAAGGCTTCTTACTGTGCTGCTTGATGATGACGTCGAGAGTAAACCAGTGAATGTGTTCTCTGACAGTCAGGCAGCCATTGCGGCAGTAAAGAATCTGAAGTACCATAGTAGGACCAAACACATTGATGTGACATATTTTTTATGCTAAATCTATGGTAGAAGACAATATAATCACTATGGAATACTTGTCCACTGATAACATGATTACGGACCCATTACGCATGGAGATATTCGAAAAGCATGTAAAACTGCTTGAATTGCGTAGGGTTTAGTAGTGGCATGTATCTGTGATAACATTTTTATATTAGAAAATTACATTTTGTAAGCGAAAGAATTGCAACTGAGTTTATGATCAATCGACGTCATAATGTTCTGATTACATCAAATTTTCGGTCTATAAACTAAGTCGTAGGAGGACGCAATCCTCTGCCAAAACTATGTCGAATGTGGGCATTACCTCGTCACACAAGCACGGTCGTTTTGCGGTGGAGGAAGGCCTCTACTAAGCAAGGCTGGCTAAGAATCAGGGGGATAAACCTGATTACGCTGAACAATCATCTAGTGTCAAAGTAACTCGACATGATCTTCGTTTTGCAGATCGTCGTGATGAACTTTGTTCGTCATTAATCCACATTCTGGGTCAGATGAGAATCTGCGATAGCATGATTTGACATGTCTCATTCCTTTGAACTTAAAAGTTCAGGTATGCTATCGACGCGTGCTTCATACTACGCGTGCCACGTTCGACCACGGGGTCACAACTCGGTTGTGCTAGGAATGAATCCTCGTGATTCTGGCGGGCGCAAACTTCTTCACCTCGAGCGTGTGATTGATCCCGGGAGCCTTATGAAGAGGCACCCAAAGTATCCTCACGGACTCAGAACTCATATCTAAGGTCAGGCTCAATGTTCGCTTCCCGGGGGTACGGTGGAAGTGTTGAACAAAAAGGCCCAGTGACCACGTCTTTGGAAACCGATTGGGTTTGACTAAGGATATGAGCGATGGGGATGGTCAAGTTCACCTGTAATTCACCGACTCTTGTATTCACTAAGGTGGCCACCAACCGGATATTAGTTGAAGGTTGTGAATACTTGTACGGATGCCTTGGAGACACTATATAAATGTTGTTTATAACAAGTTGATTGGAGAAAAGGGAATCAGCGTTCCGCGGGCGCTACAACACTCCTAACAGATTAGTAGCACGATGCCCTTCATGTCCGCCGGTCGCACGATAAACCTCGTATGAACTATTCGGAAGCAAATGACTAGATCGAAGGAGTGAAATGTTGATGCAGATTTGGACGACAATACATTAACATGCACCCTCCCATTTCGGCGAGTGGGAGCTGTAAGCATATGGTGATGGGCGCCGTAAATGGAAGCTCATTATATGTATATGTTACCTAAGTTAATTGGGTACATGTCACTTTACGACACTGGGCTAGACCCAAATCCCAATTGACATGAGAGGCCCAAAATTGGGCCTCCCTATACTAAGCATGGGCCGACCGAATTTAAGGTGGAAGTAAAGTGGACTTTTGTCCACTTTACTCCTCCTATATATATGGGGAGTTAGGAGTTTTATTAGGGTTAATCACAATTCCCTTCAAGTGGTGATTTGAGAGAAAACTCTTCCCCCAAATACACCTATATTCGGCCGGACCACTTTCTCACCAAGGGTGTGCCAGTTTACCTTCGAGCAAACACTCCAGAGATTTGTCCATCGCCAAGAATCGATCAGAGGCTTTGATGTGAAGAATATACCACGTAGGGCTTCCTTCACAAGAACCCCTACGGGTGCCGACCGGAGGATCGTGAACTCCCTCCTGCAAAGATCTTGGGACTACGGACAACTGTAGAGGTATGTGCGAATCTTCCGCTGCGTAATTTCGATTACTAGCATGTAGCATGATTTAGTTTCTGTAGTGATTACTCCCCATAATCTATCAGGCCCAAGAGACATCAGGGCCTAAAGCTAAAATTAAATCCGGGGTCTTCACATTTTTTTGCAAAATATTAAATTTATTATTTATAGTAAGTTTTTATTTAAAATTTATTTTTTGAGCTTTTAAAGAAGCAAAATCGCTAATTAAATATTTATACTCAATTTTTTTTTCTTAAAAATTCAATTCCCATTGACAATATAACTAAAAACAAAGCATTAGTAATAAATAATGTATATATAATTAATTGATTAAATTGACTATAATAGGTCTTATAGTTGGCTCAATAAATGATGACTTAGTTACTTAAGTTGACTATAATTAAGTCAATCGCTGGTCCAAAAATAATGAAAAGTGGTTTTATTTTTTTGCTGAACTTGACTTTTTTTTTTTGTCATGGGCTGGAGTACACTTAACTATAATAATATACATGAGACCTCATTTTTTTGGAGGTCTAAAGCCCTAGTTTTAGTGGCATTACCCTTGGGTCGGCCCTGCACAATGGTATTACATAGGGATTACATAGATGTGAGTCTTACATGTTTTTTTAAGTAAAGTGAGAAAAACGTGATGTAGTGGTTTTACATAGCAATCCTAAAAAATGGAACCCACATGTTTTTTTTTCCTAATGTTTTTACATAAAGCATTCCTTAAATATAAGGAAAGCACTATGTTTTGGACAACCTCCCTCGTTTTTTTCTTTCCAAATCAACCGACAACCTCCCTCAATTTTTTTTTTTTTGTTAGGGAGCGATTCCGGACAAATATATATATAACGACCATGAATTCTTTAGTAGCTTTTTCTTTCCTGGTTCGCTCGAGCATTTTAATTTTAAGTTGAAATTTATTTATGAAATTATGTTATACGAATTTAATTTATTTGTTTTAACAAAAAAATCATTCTTTTTCATTAAGCCCCATTCTTGTATATTCTCGGGTTCGGGTCGATCACGGTCTTGTATCATCATTGGAATTTTGTTAATCGTGGCATGCATCATTCTTTACAACATCATTGTAACAATTCGACCATGAAATTATGCGTACGTTCATAGTGCGGGCTGGGTCTAGTATATATATGTATATAAACGAATATATAAAACAAATATGGAATAATTGAAACTTTAATTATAATTTTTTTTTAAATTGGTTGTTAAAATTTAATAATAAAATATGTTTAAGTAAACTGTTTAAGTAAAACCATTGTAGACCTAATATTATGTAACCATCACGTAAGTTTATGTATTCCTTAAACCACATATAAAAAGTCTACGTGACACTTTTAAGGAAAGCAAAATATGTAATACCATTGTGGATGCTCATAGGAACTATTTACTATTAATCTAATTTTATAATACCAAAAATTATAAGGTCTTTGTAACAGCTAACTCTATAGACACCAAAATAGCGGAACCTTAGAGCATCCACAATGGTTTTACATAAATCGTATTCTTTAAAGTTGTCACGTAGACATTTATGTACACTTTAAGTAATACGTAAAGTTAAGACACACGTAAAAAATATTTGATCTGCAATCGTATTACTTAAACATATTCCTTAAATATATTTTATTATTAAATTTTTCAACAACCACCAATAAGATATTAGCATTAATTATAAAATGAATTAATTTATAATTAAAAATTATTTACGTAATACATAGTGTATTCCTTATATTTAAGGAATGCTTTATGTAAAATCATAAATTTACGTGTGGTCCCATTTTTAAGGAATGTTATATAAAACCATTGCAGAATTTTTTTTTTTTATTTTACTTAAATAAACATGTAGGGTCCACGTTCAAGTAATCTTTACGTAATACCACCGTGGATGCTCTTGTATCATCAAATCATAAGCATAGACCGTAACTCAATTTCTAAATCTCACTGGCTTCAAGGGCAATATATATTGGACCCGCTAAATTTTGAATTAATTTAAAAAGTATCATTCAAAACAATAATTAATTTTGAAATAAAAAATAAAAAATTATTGACATACACAAAAGGTATATAAATCTGGATATGATAAGTATGACAATAAATATGGCAATTGTTGTCATAGCAAATATACAGATTTACGGTAAGTTATTGAGATTCAATTCTTAAAAAATGTCCATAGAATTCATTAAAATTTCAAGCTTATCATCCTAATAAACTCTCCGACCCGATTTGATGTCACTCTTTGGTTTGATGAACCCTAGTAGGTTTAGATTGCGGTCGATTGAACACTGGTGGTTTAGATTAACCATTGAGTTGCCCATTTTGCAACGACTCATCTAACCTTGATGCAAGTCAAAGTCAACTTAAGGTTGGATTGATCTAAAACGAGTTGAGATTAAAGTATAAAAGTTTGAGTGAATAAATTAGCATTGGATATATGTTGGGTTCTAATAGAATTTTGAGAGGACAAATTAAATAAAATTGTACAAGTGAATAAATTAGCATTGGATATATGTTGGGTTCTAATAGAATTTTGAGAGGACAAATTAAATAAAATTGTACAAGGCGTGAGCCTGAATGTAAAACTTAGTAGAAAGCTAAATAAATGTTTTAATGAAAAATACTAAACAACTAAACACTTTTCTGAAATGGTTTTTATTTTTATTTTAATTTATACTAAAAGTTTCATATTTTACATTATTTGTTTATCTTATTATTAAGGTTCCCTTCGATATATTGGTGGATTTTTTTTTATTTTTTTTCACGCGGTTGGTTTTAGGACGGGGCTTCATCAGAAGGACAGCGTCCGTAAAATACTTGTTCTACACCTAAACTAATATTCACTCGCACCGGATCAGCCGGTAAAAAAAAATTGTTGTTCATAAATATTTTTCCGTTAGTAAGACTTTTTGCTTGAGTAGAGGTTTGGGCCTATTGAACCAGGCCTAGCCATGATAGGTGGGCTTTCCTTAAGACTAGCCCATGGTGTAGCTTCTATCAATTGAAAATGTCAAATAAAACAAACATGATCACTTTCTGCAAATGTGTGTAAAGTGTAAACTGTATAAAAGAAAATATGTTAAGGAGATGATCACTTTCTGCAAATCACTTTCTCATATGGTGTAGACTGTTTCAACACAGACATGTCCTATACATGATCACTTTTCATTCAAAATGAATATGAGAGTTCATGCCACGGTGACTCATTGAAATCCTGAAATACCGAAAAGTATTTTTATTTTTTTTAGGTACCAATTTATTAACCCGTATTTTTTTCTATGTATTTGAAAGATTTCTATCCCTAGCATATACATAGTTTTTTTTGTTTAAAGCTCAATAATGACAGCATCTACAATGTCATAACAGACCATAACAAGAATTACATTGCAACACAAAGAACTGAAAGAAAAAAAACCACCAGTTCCTAAATCTACACAATAAAGCCTACTAATGACGCTGCTTCTTAAACTCATGTTTCAACCAACTTGTTCTCTTGTCATGGTTCTTGAACCTCATGAATATAACTTGATTCAGCCTCTCTTTCAGATGATCCAGAGCAAAGAAATGCAGATCATCATCGCCTTCAATCTCCGGAATTTCGTCCAGCATTTCCATGATCTCATCGTAATTCGGCTCCACTGCTGATGGACGAACCGGTGCAGGTGCAGGTGCAGCTACAGCTACAGTTACGCTCTTACTCTCAACTGCAGAGTATATCTTGTCGAGCTGCTTCTTCAACTTTGATGATTCTCCTCTTGATTTCTTCTTTTTCTTCATCATCTTTACTTTGAGCTTCTCAATTTTATTCGGTTTCTTGCTCTTCCTGGGTCTAGCTGCTTCAGCATTGCTTTGATCAGCATCTTTAGAGTTCATCCAACCATAGCTATCTGCCGCTGCTGCGAAATTCTCATTGGAAGCAGGAGAAAATGTACCCTCTTCTTGAGGTTCAACTTCTTTGCCTTTATTCAATTGTGCAATAATCTCACCGATATCCCGGTCAACATCATCATTGTAATTTGAGTTCATATCACTACCGCTATCTACTGGCGTAAAGTCATTGTTGAAGTTGGAAGGTGAATCTCGCGATCCTTTCCACGCGCCATATTCAACATCCATGAACATGCGGTCCAATAATGACTCAAAATCAGGTGGGATTCCTTTTGCTCTAAAATTCTTAAAAGCCGGGTTCATCTGTTTGACCAAAAAAAATCATTGAGTTACACCCATTGCCAAAAAACATGAAGATATAGATCTTTTACTATTTCAAAAAACTATATTTTCTAGAATGGCATATTTTCCACCTTATTAATCACTTTTCAGAATATTAGAATGTTACAAACTTACGAGATAGAAGAGGTACTGAGTAACGAACCATTACTAACCTGAATTTTTCGCTTCCACCATTCCTCACTTGCACCAACAGTTTGCTTCTGAGAATCCCAACCCATCTCTGCTTCACCTTTCATAAGTTGCTTCCAGTTTTCCCATTCTTCCTTTAGATTATCCCACGTGTTCTTCATTTCAGCAGAATCATGTTTCTTACCAGTGAGTTGCTCAAACTTGTCTGAGATTTGGTTCCACACTCCCTCATTCAAGTGGCTACCCTTTTTGTCGATTTGCTCAATGCATAATTTACAGAAGAGCTCTAAGTGCTCAGTCGACCAATAGTCGTCTTGCAAAGAAGTTGCCATCTATCAACCATCAAAATTTCAGCTATGTGCCATAAGGAATTTAGAAAAAAACAAAAAAACAAAAAAAAAAAAGCTATCATTAGTAACCTTTATAGCTTTACACACGGATGTTGGAGCTAAGAAATAATTTGTAGGGTTTGGTGAAGGGGTTTGAGCACCACCACTATTATTTTGCATCTCCTCTAGCTTCTTAGTCAATTCTCCACACTGCCTTTCCATTTTCTCGAATGCAGACTTATACTCCAGAGCCAATGCATAAGATGCACGGCGGCGTTTTCCACCGCGAAGATCCATAAATGTGGCACCCAAACCATATGTGCGAATAAATCCAGGTTTGTCTGTCCCCATTACTTTTGAGTATACATCAGTACCATCCATGTCTATTCCACCACTTGAGCCTTCAATGTCTTTTGAAAGCAATTCTTTCATTTTTTCCTAGAAATAATAGCACGTCGGTATTAGTATACAGGAGATGATCTTAAATTGACAAACAAATGAGAAAAAGAAAAGAAGCTTGCCTAATTAGGTGATATAGCAAACTATAGCCATGTATTAGTTTCTCAAATTCTGTTTAGCATACTTACAATCTTTTCTCCAATAATTTGATTTACAGGCGTTCCGTCTGGCTTTGCATAGCAAGCAATGAACATATCAGCACGTGACGGATCACGTCCTAATTTCTTTTTCTGCGTAATAACAACAAAATCAAAGATAATCATATGAGTCTCACAAAGTAACATATTTATTATCACTGATTTATATATTTACCTCCATCTCCTTAACCACAGCAAAACTTCTGGTTCCCATGCAATGGGTTACCACTTGCTTTTTTCGGGTACTTTTATTTGACTCAGATATATTCTACAATTGCAACAAAAAGATTCAGAATCACAGAGGCAAGCATGACAGAGTAACGACTGGGTGTGAGATGTAGTAGATATATTCATACCTTTCCTTCTTCGGAAGACCAATATATAACAAGCTGCTTCCATTGTTCTTTATCTACTCTCTCCGGAACCTTGCTCAGATGCTCCTCAACTGATTTCATGGGATCAAAGTACATTTTCTTCAACGTGCATTTCCAATTCCTCCACTTGTTAGCCAAAGACTTTATGATGAATTCTTCTCCAATCTCAGGAATATCAAACTTCAACTGCAGAGCAGTTAAACGAATAAAATGCATACATTTTGGCCAAAAAAATAAAATAAAGGGCATACATTCAACTTACCTATTAAAAAAATATGGATTGCTATATGCTAATATAAACAACTGAAGATCTGAAAAAAGTAGAACTCATTCAATTACCTTCACAATTTTCATCATGTCCTCTTTATAGCTCTCAGGCATCTTCCTCCAGTTCAAGTAATGAAGGGGTGCATTTTCACCATTCCGTGCCAATGTACCCAGGAAATTTGCTAAAATACTAGTAGTTTTGGCGTCATTGGGTTGTCCCACACTATTGAATGAAACATGTCTACGCTGATCACCAAGCTGCTCCCAGATATCAAGCATACAAGTGGGGCCTCTTCCTCTCTTCTTCTTCTTAGTACAGCCTATCGTAGTAAGACAGATCTAGTTTTAAGAGCAATGTTCTGATAACATGTCCTAATCGAACCATGTTAAGGTAGTAAAACACTATCATGCCATAGCAAACCTGAGCTACCGTCAGCTGGAGATTGGTTAGGCATATATGAGGCAGCTGAACGTGCAAAAGAGCTACAGGGGGACTGTGACTGCTTAGGTGCATTTATTGGAGCATTAGGTCTATCGGGGCTACTGTCAGACAGCATCTGAACTGCTGTAGCTAAGGGAGTAACATGAATTGGAGGGCTCTGGATATCATGGAGCTCAACCTCTGGCTGCTCAGGTTGCAGAAAGATGTTATTAACTGCAAGGCGCCTACTCCTCCTGCTCCTCATCCCCCGAACCTGCATATTCAGAAAGAAATAGTAATAAGTACATGATTCCCGAATCACTAATCCAAGCAAATTGGTGGTATAATATGAATACAACAACGAGAATTCAAAAACGTCTAATAACTAAAAGGTAAATGATATCCAGAAGCAGTATCCCACGTCATCCATACATAGGAGTAAACCCCATCTTCTAAATTGTAGAATGCTGTTAGGAAAAAGCACTACAGAACCGAAATTCAGTCGAAATGGACAAACTTTCATCGATATAATTACTGAACTGAAGATACCCACTGAAGCAACACTTCAAAATCAAAAGCTTCCTACAGAAGTATCAACCGTACACGAAATGTTTAAAACATCTACACAGAACCCTAGGATCAATTTCACCACCTAACACCTCAGAAATCCTTTACACTGTACTGCCACAAAACCCTAACCACCTACCTGCGATTTTTGACGCATTTGATGCCTCCCTGCCTGATCAGGGATTCCTCAATAATAATTGACTGGATAGCGGCAGAGTAGACCGGCGGTTCCGGCCGATTTCGCAAAGTAAGGTGGTTACTCACCGGGGTGAACAGATCGCCGCCGTCTCTCGCGTTTGGGTCAGTATTGTGTTTTTTGAGCTTTAGGGCCTTTTGTGCTCCCCGCCACTCCCTCTACTTTCGCGCCTTTTCCACATCACTGCCTCAACTATTAAAAATATTGTTTTGTTCCCCAAATTTGCATTGCGGTTTAAAGGTAACTTCACTCTGTAAATAACAACAACGACGCCCCATTTTTATCTTTATATTATTTATTATATATCTATCTACTGACTACTATGCACTATGTATATGAAAGTCTCAATCACCCTGCCCAAAATTCATGTATCTTCACATTTTAAATTTTAGCATAATGTATATATATATAATATATATATAATAAGTTAAAGTAAGAGAGAAAGTGCTTACTAAAAATTGCCACATCAGCATTTCCGAGCATCTCATGTGTGCCACCTCGGATTTTTTCAGCCAATAGCACATCTCCACGTCGCATGCCTACACAGCAGGGATAACAGACAGCCGCACCGATTTTCTCCCACCCCGCACGTTATGTCTTTTTTTTTTTGTTAAACAAAAAACGTTTTTTGTCTAAGTAACCACTCATCAATAATTAATTCCATTTTCTCGAATATTTAAGAAATATATATAATATTTATGTATGCTCCTTTTTTTATCAATATATATAAGATTACCTGCTATTTTTTTCCAGTATTTGTTCAATAATTTATTAGTTAAAAATTTAAAATAAATTATAAAAAATGCATTAAATATAAAATAAAATGTAAATACAATAAAAATGTAGAAAATAATTAACATAAGAAATAAATTTTTAATATAAACTATGTTTAATATTGTAAATAAATCAAAAAAAATTAATAAAGAAATTTTAAATTAAAAGTTTAGAGGATTTTTTTTTTCTTTTGTTTATAAATTATATTTCTAACTTGTAGACATTTTTATAACAAATTAATCAATAATAAAATGTATATATTTTTTAAAATATTAATTAGTGTAAACAAATATCTACATAAAATGTAAAACAATAATATTATGTTACTTTTTTTAGAATACACGGATAAATGATTGATAATTAATTATTAATAAGGTTAATTAGTAATATGATTTGGATAAAGCGTTAAAAGAGGTGGATAAATAAATGTAAATATAATTTTAAACTAAGAGATAAATTTATTAAGTAAAAATGTATATATATAATGATAGAGAGGTGGACGAAATAAGAGAGAGAAATGGGTAATTCCGTAAAAAAAAAACGTAACAAAATCTGAAGGAAAGGTCGAACATTTCATCGACGCGTGCTTTTTTTGCAAAAATTAGCTGCTATAATCTTCTTTACTTTGCTTTAGATAGATAGTTAATCTTAGTAGATTTTTTTTAGAAGGAATATACTTAGCTGTGAACACAAAGTCTGTGATTTATTCAATTTACTGAGACAAAGTACTGAATTTGAGGATTATTTTGTAATAAAGTTTACTTGAATAGGTTCAAATTTTAGAGGATAGGTTAATGACTTACATTGAAAATTTTATGTATTTATATTTAAGTTAGGAGTTAACAGACGTCGTGGTTCATCAATAAAATTGAATGTTTATACTTAGAACAATGAAATGTTAATCTGAATGTGGCACAACAGCCTAAGTTACATTTCAATAAGTCTTTTTCTTCTAAAGTTGTGGTTGATCTTAATTTTTAATCTTCTATATATATATATATATAAACATATACGATTTAGCTAGTCCCGAGCGTAGCGCGGGGTCAGCACCTAGTATATTATAAATTCTGAATGAAAGATAATAACAGAGGGAATGTGGAGCTGAGGAATTTATTTTTTACGTTAATCGATGCATTTATAACAAGAGCTAAAGGTTTTGTAGTAATTAACTTCATAGCATTAATTACACTAGGGAGCTGAGGGTTTTAAAGTTGCAATTAATCTTCATTAAAATTTCGCTGATTTCGAACCGTTCAAGATTCAATGTATACAGTTAATCGCAATTAAAATTTCGGACCGTTCAAAATTTAATGTATGCAATTAACCGCAATTAGAATTTTCTTGATTTCGAACTGTTCAATATTCAATGTATGCAATTAATCGCAATTAACATTTCAGACCGTTCAAGATTCAATGTATGTAATTAATCGAAATTAAAATTTCGCTGATTTTTAACAGACACTTGACACGGAGCCGGCGAACGAAGATACCAGGCGGTACAGGCGGCTGACAGTCTCAGCGGCAGAGCCATCTCTATCTCCGACGAGATATCGACGGCGTCATCGAAGTCATAACTGTTGAAGAACAGACGCTTGACACGGATCCGACGACCAAATGTAGCACGTGGTATGAGCAGCATCTGAAATTTATTTGTGAATTTGCGCAATGGTATTTTATGGTTCAAAATTTTCAGTATTTCGTTTACTTTTCAAATTTTAAACTGATCTTTTATTTAAAAATAGTGTTTCAACATATTACAAATAGTCAGTATAAATTTCATCGAATATTAGTTTGTTAATTATCCTAATTTTGTAAATAATTTTTTTATGTGGCTTATATTCGTATTTAGTTGTTCATACAGACCTACTATGGTAAAAAAAACTCTAGTATATATATATATATATATATATATAAATCTCAATAACCTTCACCTCAAAAGTCATGTCTCTTCACATTTAAATTTTACCATAAAAAATAAAATATTCCATAATGTGATTTTAAATATCAAAATAGTCTCTCTAATATTAAATCTCAAAGACATTTAGTACTGTCTTAATTAAAGGGGAATAGAACCTAAAAACTGTTCCAATTTTGACCCGAGTGTCACTTTGGTGTCTCAATTTTAAAATATTGATATTTGGTGTCCCAATTTTCAGTTTTGTGCATATTTGGTTTTCTGTTAGATTTTGGGGTTAAGTTTAACAGATTGAGTTGAAAATACTATTTTGCCCTTCTTCTTTTTTTAAAGCTTTCGATTCCGGCCACCCACCCTGACTCCAGCCACCCACCTCCAGTCACCCACCTCCAATTGGTCAGAATCAACTGGAATTGGCCGGAATCCTAAATCCTAAATCGGAGTTGTTTAACCCTAAATCGGCCAGAATAGGCCGGGAATCGGCGGAATTGGCCGTAATCGGCAGGAATCGGGATGGGTTTGGCCGTTATCGGCCGGAATCGGGTGTGTTTGGCCGCAATAGGCTGGAATCGGGGTGGGTTTGGCCGTAATCGGGCGGAATCTGTCCAATTTCCCTCCGTAAAAAAGAATACTAATGGAGGATGAGGACACACAACTCATAATTAGGGAGATTAAAGCCTCCGGAAACGCAAAGAAGGTGAGAGTCCTCCTTATAAAATCCCACTCCAATCTGTCGTAAGCTTTTCCCAAGTCAAGTTTCAAAATCATGCAACCATTTTTCCCCTGCTTTCTGTCACATTAATTTGTTACTATCATCATTTATATTTATTATAAGTACATACTACATACGTATCATTAGTACATATATACTGATTGTAAACATGCACAATATCTTCTTAATAATTAGACAATTACCTCTATATGTACGGTCGTTTCCTCATTATCCAGTGTGGTATTGTTTTCACTATCCCTCTCGTAACCACACATATTAGAATCGTCACTTTAATTGAATATATTGTGGAGGCAGACTTATAGATTATTCAGCGAATTGATAACTGTTCTAACTTTCTTGATTTTTATTTTAAAGTATGCATGTTTGGAATTTGATACACACGTGCATCACACATGTCTATTCTCTAGTATATATATAATAGCACACTGTAATGTTTGAAACCGTCTCGGCTACCTCAACTTAAAAGTGGAGGAAACATACCTCATTGGGGAATTTTTATGCTAAAAATATATAGAAATCTATTTAGTTAGGTCAACTTTATGAAATAAATAATAATCTTAAAAAATAAATAAAATATGTATTGTATTCTAAATTGCTCTAAGGATCGTGATAGTTTTACTTAAAGAACAATAGAAAAATTAGCAATATTTTAAGTATTTTGACCATTACTCTAATATTTCAAAAGTTACATAATGGAAAGATGAAGATCTTTGAAATTTTGCAATGACTTTATGTGATATTTTGTTTTTAAATTAATGATTTGTGGAAAAAAAAAATTAATCTTATTCAGTTATGACTCTATTTTATTAATAATATATGAAACTTCATATAATAATTTTTGGTATGTAATCATATTTATTATATTTAAATATAATTATTTTAGACATGATGTTTAAATATAAATTAGTTATATAATTAAATTAAATTTGTTACTTGATAATACAAATATTATATTTTTAAAAATATATAAAGATAAGTAATATATAGCCTGATCCATACTAATTATTGAATTTTTTATGCATTTGAATGACATATAAATATGACAAGAATGTGTTTTTATATTGAATTTGACCAACGTGAGTATAAAATCTTTAATTACAGTTCTCCTCGATTAAATTAGATAATTAAACTAGTAAAATCAGTGATTCTAAAATTCATAATCAGTACTACCAGAAAAATGATTTTAGCACAGAAAAACTTGTCACTAAAAGTCCAAAATTAGGTCGCTAGAAGTACTAGCGACGATATTTTTCCAGTATTTAACATTTCGCTAAAGGTCTTGTCGCTAATACTTTGGAATTGAATACTAGACCAGGCCTGTCAATTTTACTTGTGACTCGTAATTGACCCGACCGCAGGTCGGTTCCAGGTACACCTATTTATGCTAACTGGTCATTTACGTGTCAACCCGTAAATGAACCGTCCCGTAAATGACCTGTTAAAACCAGGTCGGGTGCGGATTTATGGTTAGGACCCGTGACCTGGACCGTGACCCGCTCCCTAGTCCAAGAGGTGGGCCTAAAGAGGTGGACCCGCCCCGAAATTCATATATGTGCTATTTTTATATTATGTAACATAGGTCAAATAATAGGGTTTATATATGACCTATCTAAAATAATAAGGACTTAATAATAAATAGTGTAAAGTTATAATTTTAGGGTTAGATTAGAGGTTGAACTGCTGCCAGTGCACTCCCGCTCCCTCTCTGCTCTCTGTCACTCTCTGGCGGCCTCTGCAGCAGGTGGTTCCGGCGGCTCAGCAGGCGGTTCCGGTGGCTCCACAAGCGGTTCCGGTGGCTACACAGGCGGTTCCGGCGGCTCAACATGCGGTTCTGGTGGCTCCAGCAGGCTCTCCTCCCTTCATCTTCTCCGGCGGCACTCGGCAGCAGCTCCAGGCGCAGATCTAGGCGCAGCGCAGTCAGCCAGTCACTAGCGCAGCTCCAGGCGGCAGTGTTATCAGAACCGGACCGGACCGGCGGTCCGACCGGGACCGAACCG
This sequence comes from Clarkia xantiana subsp. parviflora, assembly GCA_036873135.1. Lineage (NCBI taxonomy): Eukaryota > Viridiplantae > Streptophyta > Magnoliopsida > Myrtales > Onagraceae > Clarkia > Clarkia xantiana. The sequence continues at coordinate 23,305,400 of JAPTYO010000007.1, forward strand.
GAACCGGAGCCCTTGACGGTCCGTTTCGAGAAAATCCGGAGGATGTAAACGAACCCGGTTCAGTCGTCCGGTTCTATGCAGACCGGGCGGTTTGCCGGTTCACCGGTTCGATATATTCATATGAGAAAAAAAAAAAAAACTAAAATCAAATCTCCACTGAAGAATCAGCGGTTAAGTCGCTGGAAATCAGTCGGTGACTGCCTTGAGTGGTACGAGATCAGCGGCAGAGATCGTCCGATATATTATCACCGCAACTTAGGATACTTTTCATATATATTAAAGCCAAATCGCCCCTCCGCTCTAAATCGCCTTACTCCAGCTCCGACCACCACTCCGCTCCAATTCGTTCCGCCCTCGTCACTCCCGCTCCGACCTCCCTACCTAAACCTCATCGATTCATCGACTCCGACCTTCATTTCCAGCCACGCCCGAAGAGCCACCCCTGCTCCGACCACGCTTTGTCCAGCCTCCCGAACAATTTTACAACGGTAAGCAACTTCCCTCAACGAGACAGAGCTTCATCCGTGGAAATTTTCTTCCTGACTGCGACTATGGCTATGGGGAAGTGGAACTCATTTATGAGCCACTAACTTAGGGTTAATGACATTGGGCTGGGCTTTTTTACTTATTTGGTAATTTGGTTGGGTAAATATTTTATTAAGTATTTTTCTGCATATAATACATGACAACCGTCGGACCGGGTTCGAACCGGGTCGGACCGGCCGAACCGGGAACCGGTGGCCTTGCCGGTTCGATCTCCGGTCCGGTTCTGATAACACTGCCAGGCGGTACAACTCCGGTCACAGCTCCGGTCACGGCTCCGGTCACAGCTCCGGTCAGCAGCACTCAGGTGAGGAAAAAAAAACTATACTACGTTCGGGTCGGGTCGGGGCCCCGCGGGTCGACCCGCGGGATTTTTTGCCCCGCCTGACCCGTCCCGGGGGGCACATATACCCGGGGCCGGGTTTACAAAGTCGACCCGCGGGGCGGGTCTGGGGCGGTGAAAACCCGCACCGACCCGCCCCGTTGCCATCCCTATTCACAACCCACTAAGAATGATCTCCACGCTCCCGATTCCACTATCTCTGACTCTACTGAACATTATCACCCCGAAATCATCACCACCAGCATCAAAACTAGTTCCATCACCACAAATGATGAAGACAACGATGAGCTTCTCCTGGTCAACAATGGCGGTCACACTAATGGTTATGAAGTTCATCATGCACGAGAAGAAGAAGCGACTAGAGAAGTCTTTGAAGAAAATTAGGGCGAGCAGCAGAAATGGTTCCATTTTGAAGATGAATCCGGTGAGTGAGAGATCACTAATTGATATATATAGCAACTTTTTTTACAAAAAAAAAAAAAAAAAAAAAAACAACAACAACAACAACAATTGATCATTCGCGTCGTCAAGTAGCAAAATTCTTTATTCTTAATGTTTTAGGTTCCAAAGTTCCTTTTTTTTTTGCTTGAATGAGTAGTACCTTGATCTTTTCTTGCTTGTTTGGTTGATTCAAACTATAATATAATATCTACACTCCTTTCAAGTGTTCTTCACCTAGTTATGCGTGAGAAATGCTCATTTTTTAATGACTGTGATGCCCCATGACCGTGAAAATCACCAGGACTGAGCGTAATTATCAACATACTCATCACCAGAAATGTGCACTGCTGCTCAGGTTATAGTCTCGGGTCAACCCGGGATCCCAGGTACGGGTCACGGGTTGACCCATTTTGACAGGCTTAAACTAGATCTGTCGTTAATATTAGTGACATACATTTCATTCTAGTGGTTTTGTGAGGTTTAGCGATAGAAAATTCCATCACTAAAGTTTGAAGGTTTAGCGACAGGAAAGCCAGTCGCTAAAGTCTAAATGTTTAGGCACATGAAAGTCCATTGCTAAAGTTTACCGATTTAGCGACAGGTACTCCCTGTCACCAGTTCTTAAAACAAAACATGTCGTTTGTAAAATAAAAACTCGTTAAAATTTGGTAGAAAACATCATCCTTATATTTCTTCATCACAAACATCTTAACTGTTTGAAAAATATTCACAAATTCAACAACATTGTGAGCAGCATAATTTCTAAAAAAAATTCCTCCTAAGGATCAGCTAGCACCCCAACAATGGCAGCGTCAACTGCATCCTGATTTTCTACTTTAGATACTCAGGCGGCCATCAGGATAACTGTATCTGCGTCAACTCCTTTAGCAAAAACCTGAAGTAAATTATAGATCAAATTTCATTAAAAGTTTAAAAGTTAAAGCAACTTACCTGCTGTCCTAACTGAAATGCCTCCATGGTATGATGTCCCACCCACCCCTACCATATATATTACTACGAATGGGCTGAAAATCAAAGGGAAATGCAGAAAGCATTGATCCACTCATGAAGCAGTTCTATTTTTAAATAATTATCGCTTAGAATAGATAAGCGGAACCGAAAAACAGACATCGGCTTTGCCTTAATTCATTCCGCGTGAGATGCATGTCGTTAACTCGACCATATGGTGGAAAGATCTGATAAGTTAAAAACAAAATATCAGCAGAAAAATAATGTAGTTTATTTTGCAATAAAATATGAGTCATACCATATAAGCTGTATGGAAAAGTCCATTTTGATGATTAACGAAAATTAATGAAGATGGATGTTAGCTATGTCAAGTTCATTCAATGCGCTGAATAAAAGAGCCCAAGCATAAGTAGGAACATATTACTTTAACCATGAGCCACCAAGTGAATTGATCACCTCAGTGGCCAATTAAGCATGTATAGACTCAAGCACCATGCAGTACCTCTTTCAAACATACACAACAACTAGATAAAATCCTACTAAACACCCAAGAGCAACAAAATCAAAGATTAGTAACTATCCAAGACCCAAGATACTACCTAATGGAGTAAGAAAGTATACCATCAGGGCCTCCCAAATAACTTCTCATGTGACTGATATTGTAAGCCAAAACAAGGAGACCTTCGAAAAGCAGTGAGAGTTAATCAAAGAGTCAACTATTAAATTGGCCAAAAATGTATTTCCTAGCAATCAGACAATTAAGATCTATAGAATATGATATCTATAGTAGGATACTTCAAGACAGTAGAAGTAGCTCCAGTGAATTAGCACCATTAGCATGGAATGATGAACTATAATCGAGCTAGCTCTGCAAATAGCTTAATCTTTAGAATAGGAAAAATGATCGCTCTAATCCTCAAGGCAATAAAGCGAGTAACTCCAGAAATACTGCTTAATGTTAGAAAATTTGGGCTCATTTATATTAAATTTTACTAAGGCTAGTTTTTTTGGCTTAGTTAAATTATTTTTGTTCAAGCCCATTGTTTTTACTCTAGCCCAGCCCAATTTGTTTTAGTGAATGTGGAAATTTGTTTGTACCACGTCGACCACTTCAAGCATCTCCTCCCTTCTCCTCTCCTATATAAAGGAGTCTTCCTCTTTACTTTTTTGGTAGAAGAAAATGAGATCTCTTCCTTTTGGTTGAGTATCCAATATTTTCGGAATCCATTTTTTTGGAATCCAAGTTATTTTTATCCTCCTCTGTTCTTCGTGTTGACGAATTGCAGAGTTCTTCTTAGGTTGATTTCGACTTATGTCGTGTTCAACCTTTCTAGTTGTTTTTAGCCGTTGTTGTCGGCTTTCCTGTTCTTTGTTTGAGTTCAGGTATTGGGTTTGGTTCGGTCGAGCGTGTTGCATGCATAACACGATTCGATGACACTGTTGAATCCTGGGAGGTGATCGCCCCTTGTATAAACCCCTTTGCATAACCTGAGGGTGGGGAGGGGCGAAATTGCCTTAAGGAGACTGTGATTAGCACGGGCCTCAGTATAAAAAATACGTATTCGTTTTGTGTCGATTTTACGTATAATTTCGGTGTTGCCTATATTTTGCATGTTAACTGGTATAGTTACTTGTAACCGAAATTTGACTAATTATTTTTTAGTCATTGAATTTTAGAATATTGCATTTTGGTCCTCGGACTTTGTAAATTTGCATATTTACCCTCAATATTTCCAACAATCTTAAGGCAATTTTTATTTGTTGGTTTTATGAGAGGATGCTTAATTGAATTTTGAGATTCAATTTTTTGAAGAAAATTATTTATTCTCTAAAGTTCACAAATATTGTCGAACAATGATGTTGAAAATGTGAACATGCTCGAGAGCACATGCGACTGATAAAATCGCTAAGGTCATTTAGGTCGTCGAGACTGGTAAAGTCGTCAAAAGTCGTTGAGGCTATTATGACCGTTGAGGTCGCTAAGTCGTTGAGACTACTATGAAAAATCGAGATGGTCAAGGTTGTTAAACCTATTAAGGCATCCGAAATTGATATGTTTGCTAAGGAGGCTTTGGTGACTTCACCCACTTTAGCCGTTGAGGCTTATGGGGTCGTTGAATCCATTGTTGAAAATTGGATTAAGAAGTCGGTTAAAGCCGATTTAGAGTGTATGACAATTGTTATGGAAATTTTATTTCCTTGTCTAAAACACTGACTATTACATTTGATATAAATGTACGTGTGAATCAACGAATCGATTGCACACACCTGAACCTTGGCACGTATGTACGCCGCGATATGTGTACATGAGTGTTTACTCAGAAGGTTAGCTACGTGAGGGTTTGGTTTTGTCAAAACCGAAAGTAACCGTGTCCAGGTTTATTTTCTGTCCAACAGAAGAATTTTTTTTTTTTGATTTTTGTAATTGAAGTGATTAAACTTAATTACTGAAATCAGAAATTCAAATCGTTATTTGAATTTTAGTAATCTGAATTTGATGTCCCGGATTACTATTGTGGGGTCGGGTACGAACCACTCGGACTTCTTAAAAAAAAAACCCAAGGAGTTGGTCATAGGTCCAATGTTTGAACGCTACTCAATGAGAATGTAGCTAACACTTGGCGGACAACTCTAAAATTGGGAAAGACCACCATCTTCACGATGTGGTCTATAAATGTTATTATTCTAGCGAGTGATGCTATCCCATTTAACGACGCCTTGATTACCGAGGTTGGACACTCGTTTAGGCCGCCGTCTATAATGCAGGGAAAGTCGCCGAGACTTACTTCAAAAGTTGAAGTCAAAAGATGGAATTCTTTTTGACAATTCTAAAAAAAAAAAAAAAAATGAGGAGGAAGCGTCCCTATTGGGAGCACACGAAATCGTCAAAAGAACTGTACGTTAAATACAGATAGACGAAAAATTTGATTGGATGAAGTTGAATTACTTTAAGTGTAATGGCCGTAGTGCCTGAAGTAAACATGAATAAAAATATTTTTGCATTGGCCGTAGTGCCTAAAGTGAACATGAGATAAGAATGTTCCTTCTTGTGCTGAATTTGTCGCACAATAATTTAGAACATGTTAATTACGATACCTTGCAGAGGTTATCTAACATGTTTCATATTCCTAAAATCAAAAATAGATCAAGAACTTAAATGTGAAGTTTGCGTTGAAGCGAAACTTATTCGGTCGAAAGGATTACCGAACGTCTTGGTCTAAATACATAGCGATGTTTGTGACTTAATATATGTCCAAACGCGAGGCGGGAATTTAAGTACTTCATTACTTTCGTAGATGATAGTACGAAATATCGCTATGTGTACTTGATGAAGGAAAAAATGAAACAATTAACAAATTCATGGTTTACAAACAAAAACTTGAGTTTCAACTATTAATTGTTTTCGCAATGAGAAATGCGGCAACGATTATTCTCTGTTTAGAGAATGTTGACTTAAACACGATTTAATCGGTGAAGTCATTGCACACCGCATAAAACCCCGATGGAGTTGGGTTGCGGGTTCGATCCAACCGGGCAACGTTTTAATGTTTATTTTGGACTAATTAGTATTAATAACGTTGTTGAAGGTCAAGGTTTTGGCTTAGTGGGTGAATGGATTGTCATTAGGCATGCATTAATAAAAATATGAAAATGTTGTTTTGGCACTTGCGGTGCAACAGGTCGAGGCCTTTTATTGGTCTGAGGATCATACCGTTTGAGAAACGCAACGGTCTGAAAAAAAAATAAAAAATGTTGATGTGTTAATGGTCTGAGGATCTACAACGATAAAAGGATGATCCGAGGATCAATGATGATGTGGTTGAGAATTAGTAATAACTTCATACCCAACTCGTGTGTTAACACATTACATTTTTCTGGTAGAAATTAAAATAGTATGGTTGAGACCATGTTTGTTTTAGGGTTATGACGTGGTAGCTATTTTAACAAGCAATTACCTTTTGAATAAGGTACCCCATAAGAAGGAAGATAAAACTATGTTTGAGTTGTGCCTTCGAATGTGGGGGGGTGTCTTGCTAAAAATTATGATACCTCTACGGAAAAGACGCATACATTCCCTAAATCGTTGATTGCATTTTCATAGGGTTTGCTCAGAATAGTAACGTATATCGATTTGAATCGAAAGTGTCAAATAAACACAAAGATACGTTAATGTAATCAATAAATGCATATTTCTTTGGAAAATGTATTTTTGGCTAAGTCTAGAGGAGAGGCAAGCATATGAGACTATAGAGGAAAAATAGTCAAGACCGAGAACATGGAGGGCATGTTGAGGTCGAGCCCATGATGAGTAAAAGGGCGAGGATTGAAAAATTCTATGGTCCAGTTTTTTGACCTATATGCTTGAAGCCGAACCTTAGACTTACCACGAAGACGTAAACTCTTCTGAGAGACCTCTATGAAAAGAGGCAATCAAAAGTGAAATTGAGTCCATCTTGCAGAACCACACTTGGGAGCTGGTGGATCTTCCGCCCGGAGACTAACCGTTAGGCTACAAGTGGATATTCAAACGTAAAATGAAAGAAGATGGATCAATTGATAATTACAAAGACCGACTTGTCATAAAAGATTATAGACAAAAGGAATGGTGGAATTATTTTGATACATATTCTCCAGTAACTAGAATCACATTCATAAGGATGGTGCTTGCGATTGCAGCCTTGCAAATTCTAGAAGTACATCAAATGGATGTGAAAACAACTTTCATACATGGATATTTAGAGGAAGAAATCTACATGGAACAACCTGAGGGTTTCTCTGCGCGAGAGCAGGAAAAGAAAGTCTGTAAGCTTGTCAAATCTATGTATAGTCTTAGGCAGATGCCTAGATAATGGCTTTATAAATTTGACAGCGCTTTATTGGAGAAATGTTTCAAATAAATAAGTATGAAAAACGTTTTACGTTGATGACATACTAATCGTTGGAAATAACGATGAGGTGGTCCGGTCCACTGGACCTATGTTGAATTTGAGTATTGACCTGAAAGACATGGATATTGCCGATGTGATCTTTGGATTAAAACTCATTAGATCATCAGAAGGTCTCATTCTAAGTCAAACTCATATATTGACAAGTATTTGGATAAATTCAACAAAGATGATAAGAACGAGGTCAGTACTCCAATAGATACGAGTATGTAATTTCAAAGAATAAGGGAGAATGATTGTCCCAAATTGAGTACGCTCGGATTATTAGAAGTGACATGTACTTAATGTCATGCACTAGACCAGATATCGCTCACGTTGTAAGTGTATTGAATCGATATACGAGCAACCCTAGTGTTGTCCACTAGAACGGGGTAATCAGGGTACTTAGGTATCTGAGACATATTCGTAATCATGGTCTACACAAAGAGATATCCTTATGTGATAGAATGTTATATCCGATTAGACACTACCACCTTGAGTATAAGGGGTTACGTATTCACCTTACGAGGTGGAACAGTGTCGTAGAAAATCCTCAAAACAAACAGTCATAGCCAGATCGACGATCAAGTCTGAGTTATTGTACTGGAGAAATGTGCCGAAGATGCAGAATGGCTATGTCATTTTCTCGAGGATTTTACTAATTGGCCAAAACCTGTGTTAGTGCAAAGATTGATGAGTTTGTTTTGGTTTAATCCAAATTAAATCCAATCTAATGAAATGTTGAAGATTTTCTTTAAGAGACAAGGTTAAAGCAGAAATAAGTGGTGCACCCCCCATTTGGCATGAAAACCTTTGTTAAAGGTTGGGAAATGGGACACTTTGCGAAACTGTTGTCCACAAAAGAATCAATCTAAATTTAGATGTTGGATTAACAAAATTATTCCTGCAGGAAATGATAGTCTGAGGACTTTGTTGGTTTGAGAACATTGATGCAACGTTGCGACGATCAATCTGTATAACACAGTATAACCTGCATAATGGAATGTTTAGACATATACGTCATAATTCCATTAGACATTTGCTCTCAAATATATTTATTGTGCCCGATATCGTAAAGTCGGCAGATAAATAGCGGATCCGCTACCCGAAAGGGTTAAACAGAGAGTTATTTGGCCAAGCATCGAAGGGAATGGGGCTAAAGCCTGTGTAGGAAACGCTCTTGAGAAGGAAAACCCAACCATGATGACTGGAGATCCCAAGAACTTGGTTCAATGGGACAACCTAATCACAAGGGTGAGTGTGATCACTGTGGGGGTCAAACCCCGAGCCCATTCCTATGATGCATACACTGATGGAGATAAGGTTAAGTTTTAGCTTGTGTTGATCTTCAAATATCGGTTAAACCGAGCATAGTAATTGCAAATTATTTAATTGAAATCACACTTTATGCAAAGCTTTTAATGATTCGTAAGGAGAACTCAGAGTCGTCATGATGCTCTTGAGACATTGAATCACCTATGCGAGTGAGAAGTGGGGCCGCTTCGAAAGGAATTGTTGAGGGCGCAATTCTTAGAAACGCTTGCAGAACCAGGCGAGTGATCCAGGGCCTAGGGATCACAGGGCGTGAACCGAACCATACTAGGAAGGTACCTGTGTGGGTTATGTCGTCATCTACACCAACGACAGTCGGTTCAAGGACATCGCGTCTACCGACCAGTCAGTAGAGAAGGCATGATCTCACAAGAGATAGGTTCAAAGGGGTCACCCCTACCTATTCTTTGCAGGTATTGACCGTTGAACTCAAATTTCGTGTCTAGATTTCCAATTTCCATTCATGTGGGGGATTGTTAGAAAATTTGGGCTCATTTATATTAAATTTTACTAAGGCTAGTTTTTTGGGCTTAGTTAAATTATTTTTGTTCAAGCCCATTGTTTTTACTCTAGCCCAGCCCAATTTGTTTTAGTGAATGTGGAAATTTGTTTGTACCACATCGACCACTTCAAGCATCTCCTCCCTTCTCCTCTCCTATATAAAGGAGTCTTCCTCTTCACTTTTTTGGTAGAAGAAAATGAGATCTCTTCCTTTTGGTTGAGTATCCAATATTTTCGGAATCCATTTTTTTGGAATCCAAGTTATTTTTCTCCTCCTCTGTTCTTCGTGTTGACGAATTGCAGAGTTCTTATTAGGTTGATTTCGACTTATGTCGTGTTCAACCTTTCTAGTTGTTTTTAGCCGTTGTTGTCGGCTTTCCTGTTCTTTGTTTGAGTTCAGGTATTGGGTTCGGTTCGGTCGAGCGTGTTGCATGCATAACACGATTCGATGACACTGTTGAATCCTGGGAGGTGATCGCCCCTTGTATAAACCCCTTTGCATAACCCGAGGGTGGGGAGGGGCGAAATTGCCTTAAGGAGACTGTGATTAGCACGGGCCTCAGTATAAAAAATACGTATTCGTTTTGTGTCGATTTTACGTATAATTTCGGTGTTGCCTATATTTTGCATGTTAACTGGTATAGTTACTTGTAACCGAAATTTGACTAATTATTTTTTAGTCATTGAATTTTAGAATATTGCATTTTGGTCCTCGGACTTTGTAAATTTGCATATTTACCCTTAATATTTCCAATACTTAACTCATACACAGTAAAGACTTCAATTTACCTAAGTTTGAGTAAATTTATTGGGTTTCATAATACGGACTTTCCAAGTCTGTCGCTAATGGCATAAAATTACTGCGAGGGGACTAATAAATCGTCGCTAAAAGTACTTATAGCGACAGGAATTAAAACATGTCACTAGTGATTTGTCATTAATATCTTTTTTTTTTTTTTCTAGCGGTGTAACTTTAAAACTATTTTAGTGTCAAATCTCATCCTCATGTGCCTCGACGGCACAACTAATAATTTTGAACTTTAAAACGTATTAAAAAAATTAATGTCATTATATAAATTGATATTATTTTAATGCATATAGTATACTTTTAATTTTATTTACTAAATATTTTTCCATCAATAGTATCTATTTTTTTTTTTTAATAAAGAGTTATAAAATGTATATGTCACTCTAATTTGCATACTATTTTTTATGTGAAATAAATATAAAAAATTTATAAATGGCATCCGTTGTGTACGAACTAATCAAGAATGAAATATATATATATATATATATATATATATATATATATACTAGTTATTCCGTGCGTGCGTTGCACGCGCATATAAGTTTTATTTTAAAGTTTTTTGCAATTACATTGGTATTATAAGCAATAATAAGATAAATTAATCAAATGTCGGAGTATTACTTTAAGTAGAACCAAATCAAGATAATTGTTCTCTTTTTACAGCAGCCTAACATATAGATTTGAAAAGAAATCATCTAATTGTAGGTTTCATTACTCGCTAGGCATTCTCGACATCTCATAACATGTTATTTTTTACATAACGAAATAAGATCATATTCTCCAAAGATTCCAACGTTTTCCTTCTCAAGGATGCCAATGCATGCAAGCTGCAACTGTTAACAACTTATTAAAAAGTTAGTATAAAGCAAAACTTATAAAATTTTAGTTTGGTTAAACATAGTTAGACATGGGCTTTGTTGTAGTAGTTCTCATCTGTGTAAACAATATGCACGAGAGATGGAGATGACAGAAGATGAATGTTAGAGTATAATCAACTACGATCTCACCTGACTTAAATGATTTACGCTACAAAAATGACAAGATGTGTTCATATATCTTAAAAAAATGCAACAAAAAGAATGAAAAACAATGTGAGATCAGTGACAAACCGAGGTATATAAAAACAATGTGAGATCAGTGACAAACCGAGGTATATAAGTGTGAGTTTTTCTTAGCATGGTCACGTGCAGATGAACGCCATTATAATTCTTAGTTAAGGGAAAAAAAATAAATAAAAAACATCTAATCTAATCATTCTAACCATTGAAATTGTGAATCCAAATAATATATATGTATTATTAAGTAAAAAAATCTACTATTGTGTAGTTTTTTCTTTGTTGGGTTCAGTTCTTCTATCGTGTAGTTGGTAGTTAAAAAAATAGCAATGATGAAGAAGAAGAAGAAGGGTTTTTGTTTATAAAACCTGCAACTCCAGTGATGCTGCTATAGATTGCGCAATTGATGGAAGAAACACATCATGTTTTTGGTTGTTGTATGCACTCCATACCTGTACCATCATCACATATAGTAACACTTCCAAAACCAACAAAAACGTCAATGAATGGAGTTGACTGTAGCTAAAGACTTACATCAGAGGCATTCAGTATTTCCCCAACTTTCGTGCAATGGGCTCTTTCTGCTGCGAATGCATGTAGTGCCTGCCATTCAATATCTTGTCTTTTTAGATGGAATTATTATCTTATTTTTAAAAGGTTTCCTATCATTTCCGAGTAAAATCAGACTATCATATACTAACACATCTATTCTGTTCTAAAAAGAAACAACTGGAGTACTTAAAGCTCAGTCAAGAACCACATAGCGCATTCACAAAGTATATAAGAGCTAGTATTTTTTTTTTGGGTTACCTCAACTGCAAGAACTCTGCCAATGGATGCTTCAGATTCATTCCACTTCATCTGAGCACAAAGTCCACTTTTTCCTCCACTCCTCCAATCAAGTAGTCCAAGGAGTACATTTACAAGCCCAACTCTGCCATATTACTGCCACCTATCTGTAGTAAGGAATGAAGGAAGGAAGTGAAGCATGGAAATAGCTAGCTACATTTGGGTCAAAGCCACAAACATGAAAATTAGGGCTCACAGACCCTTAATATTAGCATATGAACTGCAAGAAAGCTACATTGAAAGTCCCAACAGATTAGCCTTTTTTTTTTTGTCACTTTTGGAACAATTTGCATTTTCAGGTATAATTTGGTAGTTCTTACTGTGGGTATTAACTAATAACATAGACCAAATATGCACAATACAAAGAGGAAAAAAATATATTTACTTGAGTCCTTGGGCAATAAAGACATCTCTAGCCAAGTTACCAGCAGCAACTACACACGTTTTAGGGTTTCAAGTGCCAGTATACTTCCACCATGCCAACCAATAGCTTTCATTAGCATTAGAACAACCTACATGGAGAAAATCATCATGAAGAGGAGAGGAAGCCTGGTAAAAACACTTCACTAAGATAAAATGTAAGAATATATATTTAATGTTACAATATATATTCTAATTATGTGGCCAGATAATATTAAGGAATATAAATATATTGAATAATATAATACATTATGTGTTATATTATATTATATCAATATATATCTTTATGGTATGATTTAATCTAGACCGTTCAATTGGTTACTTGATGGACGTACCAGATTAAAGGGTTAATATTATAAACGGTCCTCTCTCCCTGCCAGTTATTAACACAGAGATTAAGAGCAGTTCTCCATCAACTGGTCTCTGACAGAAGGATGGACAAGGGAGAGAAGTAGAACCGTTCTACAGAGAAGCACATCGACAATCTAAGAAGATCAGAGGAATCGAAATCAATTACCGGGTAAGTCATTCATCTCTATATCTTTTCCCTCATAAAGCATGATCAAGATCCTGGCAATTAAGGTTTGTAAAACTTACATGTGGTATCAGAGCCTGAGTTGTTGATTATGCTTTACGTTGGAATTATCGATTATCATGATTTAGGATTTAGTTCGAATCAGTTCGTATGTCAAACCATAAATAGGTTTTCAATTACGAATCTGATTAAAGCAATCTGATTAAAGCAGTTATTGTCTAATTCCATCGGAATTGTTATTGGTGATGAAATTGTTTAATAATTGTGGAATACAATGAATTGTGTTAATCGGTGGAAACTTGTTTATAACTGCTTCTTGTTCATAACTGCTTCTTGTTCAATTGGTCGAATTGTTTAATCGGTGCTTTGTAATCGCTAATCGGTGGAATGGTTTGATCTGCATCTGGAATTTGTTTTATTCAACCCTACTTCAATCAGTTCATTATTTCTCGACCTAACTCCTTTTATCGGATCGGTTAATTAATTGTTTAATTGTTCAATTGGTTGGTTGTTTGACATGATTTGTTCTAATGGGTACCGGTGGTCTTGATTCAATCGTTGGCCTTGGGAGAGGGGTATAAATTACGCATTTAATAAGTAAGTTGAAAAGGACTTCATGTCTAGAACGGATTCAGTAGATTGTCTTCCAAGGACAATCTAAACCCTTAATCTTGCAATTCCACCTTCCTGCAAATCCATTACGTACACATGATGTAGGAACAGTACATCGATTGAAACTTGGGTATGTATTATTATTCAATCAATAGGAAACGGCCTAGCTACTCACGAATCGCTATACGTGTTCTATAATGATCTCTAGCAATTTGGAGGTTTATGTTATCTATATAGCATGTATAAGTAAGTGGATTAGAGTTGCTAAATGATCAAATTAAAGTTTACCTAGCGTTTGTTGGTGATTAGAATCTCATGTTTATAATAGTTTTTTAAATATACACATGAATGATGATATTGGGTATGTTATTGGTAGCCAATTGAAACTCCCATACATGTGTGCATGAATTATAAAGCATGATGAAGTGTTATATATGCATGAATTATTATGAATGACATATTAGATTAAGTGATTCTAATTTGATGTTAAGTGTTGATCATGCTTCAATAATGAAAGATTTTAAATCTTTTTAAGTATGAAAATTTCCATTGCATGAATGATTATTTGCTTTAAGTTTTCCTTGATATGATTGCTTCCGCTAAATGCTAAGGAAAATTATAGTTTTTATGGAGTAAAATCATTAACTTTATGGGTTAAAATATTTTATTTTAGCCAAACGTAATGTTTTCTAGTGATGTTTCAATATCATGATGATAACCATTACGTCAGGTTATAATTAGTTATTGAAATATTACTTTAAAGCCTACATGCATGACTTTATTGTTAGTTTCTAATCACCAAAGTGATTCAACTAGAATGACAATGTTATGCATGAATGAGGCATTTACGGTCATCGTAACTCTATAGTTAGTTTCTAATCACCAAAGTGATTAAACTAGAATGATAAGGTTACGGTTGAATGAGACATTTACTATCAGCGTGACTTTATGGTTAGTTTCTAGTCACCAAAGTGACAGAACTAGAATGTGTTGTCATGCCTAAAGAAAATCAATTATTATATGCATGAACATATATTTTAAGTAGATTATTGTCACCAAAGTGGCTAATCTAGAATGTTTATTTGTTCATGCGTATAATATAATAGTAATGTCTAAAGAAAGATCAATAATTATGTGCATGAACTTGTATTTTAAGTAGATTATTGTCACCAAAGTGGCTAATCTAGAATGTTTATTTGTTTCATTGCATATAATACAACTGTCATTTATCCATGATAATAATGAAATGCCTATTACTGTATACATGATTGGATAAATTGACATTTACAGGTTACTAGAATTTTAGGATTTACCCAAAGGTGAATCGCTTTCTATAACTTGTAAACATGATGGGATAATTAAGATCTTTTGGTTCTGTATATTTGTATATCCAAAGATAACTTGTATATTTAACCGAAGATTTTCTTTAATTGTCCAATAATGCTATGGAATTTAATTAAGATTTGTGTGATATAGTCGTTGCCCAAAGGTCGGTTATAGTATACTTTGATAATTTCCAAATAATGTTTATGGCATTTAATTAAGATTAGTGTATTATAGTCGTTGCCCAAAGGTCGATTATAATATACTCTTATTGATTATCTGAATCTATAATAGTTTATTTACTAATTGGCATTTACTTAATGATAGTATATTATAGTTGTTGCCCAAAGGTCGATTATGATATACTTTAAATGATTAGCTGATTCTTATTAGCTTATTTTATGAATGAGCAAGTATGTAATTTGCAGCTATTATAGTTAATTCGCATGTATGTTCTGTTATTGTGTTTAATAGGTTTGACTTTCTAAACCGTGTAAGTCAGGTTCCGCTAAAGTTACTAGGTCCTGACTTAACACAATTAAACAGTATCCTTACGGGTACACAACTTAAGTAGAAAGTCAAATCATAAAGTATAAACACGATACAACATAGTAAATATTAAGTTTATGCGAATAATATTGTCTTATTCCACAAACAGTAAAGAAAGAAAATTATGAAGTTTTGTGGATGAAAGTACAAGTTATGTAATAAGTCACTCGTATGTACAAACCTACAATCATTAAGATTTGAGTTGTAGAGTTGTAGAAGTTTGAGTTGGCTAATTTATGGAGCAAGATTAAAGACCTTAAGGATGACTAGAGATAACTCAATATTTATGAGAGCACTTTAAAGTGTTCATTAAGTGATATTGAGTTAGCTCGTATGTTATGAAGAACAAGAAAGTCACATGTCAACCATGCATAAAGGAGTGCTACTAAAAGGTTAGTGCAATAGTTTTTCATACATGAATAAAATGCAATATTTCGTATATCTCGCCTATTGCATGATTATTTATACGGAAAATTAATAAGTGTCAAGAATAGGGGGATAATTGTATATATTCTTGCACTTATGAATTTAAGCATATTAGTGTTATTCATGTCATGACTATATCTGTTTGCTGGGTGATTTTTCTTGATGGAAAGTAAGCAATTAGATAGAAACGTGAAAACTTATAATGTCTTTATGTGTGGTGACTTTCATGAGAAATGTATAGAAGTATGATATGACTTTTAGTTCATTAATAAGCCTTCTTAAGAGAACATGTCATACATTTATGAAAATAGTATTGTGGGAAATATAATCGGACTTTGAAAGTTACAGTTAAGAGTTAGACAAGTAAATCTTCTTTACCCATTAATGACATTAAGTTGTGGATGTATGAGTTAAGTCTAAGATCCCATAAAGGCAGTTCCAACCTCTTAATGATCCGTGCGTTGGAAGGGAGCTTGGTTAAGACACCATTATGTTTGAGGTTGTCTAATAAAAGTAAAGTAAATGTTTATGATCCACATTAAAGAATGGATTCTTGAATGAAATGTTTACTCTAGAGTAACATTAAAAGATCCAAAGGGTATAAATACTTACTTTCTTAACTGAAGTCCGAAAATTGTAGTAACCAGTTATGTTAATCTTAAGAATAATGAAATTAGTGGGAGTGTCTGAATAATAAGATGTGGATATTATGGTAAATGATAGACACTGTCTATCTGTATGAATACATTATTCACATGGATTAGAATATAGTTCCATCAGTTGAATGGAAATTTCAACATAAGAGATAATGTTCGAAAGACATGATACTCCATAAAGAAAGAAAAATATAATCATTTGATAAAGTTAAATCATTTAGAATAACATTACGAAAATTTGTTATTCTGAAAGTTGGTTTACTTGTAGGATCCAGATATTAGTAAATACTTTTTTTTTGGTTTCATTCCCACAATATATTATGTTACGAAGTTTATATTTCTCAATTAATGAATGGTCATTTTAGAAATCAATTTATAGGATAAAATAAATGTTTCCCACGAATGGTTTAGTAAGTTACTTTACAGTCGTATGAACCGTAAGATTAGGGGAGTATGTAGATATTTTACCTGTATAAATGATTATTTCTTGCTCATATTTAAATGATTGTGTATTATGATTCTCTCTGAAGTTAAGATGAAAGTTAATGTGAGAGACAATTTATGTGTCAAAGACTAAATAAAATTTTAATCTAGTCACAGTTACGGTTGGATTGTCTCAGAAAGCTCACATTGAAATGATCTTAAAGAGGGAGTATAATTCGCAAATGCTGCAAATAAAGTCCTAATGCACCTACAAGAACATGTGAATGCATTTATGTTCGTGTAGATTCAGATTTAAGGGATATCTTGACAGTTGAAAGTCCACTTTTAATTAATTGTTCCTTTTATGTGTTGGAGCAATATTACAGAAAAGTGGTAATTATCTGTCGTTATCAATAATGTAAAGTAAGGCTTTAGCATGTTTATCATGCATTAAGGACTGTGGGACTTATTTCAGGGTTTGAGGTTGTCGACACCGTTACCAAGTCGCTGGAAAATTCATCGTAATAACGCCACAGTTATTTCTTCGTCAAAACGACAAGCATTAAAAGGTGCAAACTTATGGAATGAAAGTTTATTGTCGTTAAGAAGAAAGTTCAGAAACAAGAGTGTCTGTCAGCATAATGGCCAAGCTGACAATGATGTATTTAAATGAATGTTTACAACTAATGACATCAAAGAAGCATGCAAATAATGAGTCTTAGTTGTAAAGTTGATGATGATGATGTTTGACACTCTGAGCTCAATGATATGTTTCTGACTCCAATGTTTTCCTGTTAATTATGATTGTGTACATATAAAGTTTATGATAACGGGAAAACCTTATGCAAAGCCTTACTTGGACCCTAATGTGTTTATATATATTACTTACAGGCTTATGTTTGATAAGATGTAACTGTCGTGGTATATGGAAGGGAGTATGCTGCTTAAGTAAGTGTATGACCGCCATAATTCGCATTTACAGATTATTGAATGTAAGTGATTATGATGAACGGAAAGATTAGATTTTACGCGCGCCTTATGTTATTCCATAAAGATGAAAGACTTATGTGATTATCTGGCCAAGTGGGAGAATGTAAGAATATATATTTAATGTTACAATATATATTCTAATTATGTGGCCAGATAATATTAAGGAATATAAATATATTGAATAATATAATACATTATGTGTTATATTATATTATATCAATATATATCTTTATGGTATGATTTAATCTAGACCGTTCAATTGGTTACTTGATGGACGTACCAGATTAAAGGGTTAATATTATAAACGGTCCTCTCTCCCTGCCAGTTATTAACACAGAGATTAAGAGCAGTTCTCCATCAACTGGTCTCTGACAGAAGGATGGACAAGGGAGAGAAGTAGAACCGTTCTACAGAGAAGCACATCGACAATCTAAGAAGATCAGAGGAATCGAAATCAATTACCGGGTAAGTCATTCATCTCTATATCTTTTCCCTCATAAAGCATGATCAAGATCCTGGCAATTAAGGTTTGTAAAACTTACATAAAAAGCTTATTTCCAGAGTAAATGGAAATGCCAACACTCAACTCAATAATGACAAGGTCCACGTACAAGTTCAAAGTCTTAAATATAAGCAAGTGGAGTGTTCCAATAGTTTAGAGAGTCCAAATTATGTATCCTTGTTTTGATCATATCTAGTTTGTTCATTTCCAACAAGGAGATGTTGCCTTTCTAACAAGTGATGTTTCAACCATTTACCTTAAGACATACTTTAATTTCTTGAGTGTATTAACTCCATCGCATAAAAAAAAATAAAGAAAAATATAGATATACCTGAGGTGTTCCTACAATTGTTGGTGCCATATAGCTTCTGCACAAGCAGTAGTGGCAGTGAGTTGATGCAAAACACGTAGGCAACTGAGGCGAACACGGTATTGAGGAGTTTGAGCAGGCTTCCCTGATCTATCCTCACTTTCATTCTGGTGGCCATAACTGACCTAAGTGGATGGACGTGGCTTCTAGTCAACCCTCATACACAACAACAAAGACAAGATTTGGCACGTGATCAAGATATCCAACACGGTATGCTAGTGCAGGGTGTACGCGTAATAAATAAACTAAAGCAACCGATACAATCAACGGAAGCTCGGAATCTACTGCTGCATTATGATGAGTTACAACAATTGATGATAGGTACTGATTAAGCAATCCTTCCAAAAAAAATGGATTCTGAAGAGGAAAGTTACGATCCTTCAAGAACAACCGCATAGAGATCCCTCCAACTTAGTTGACATAAATTCACTTGTTAGTACAAGAATAATAACTAATAATATATAAAAACGAAACGAAAGCAAAGGTCATACCTGTTGTTAATCCCTCGTTTCGTTGTGCCCAGATGCTTGCTCTGACACATCTCAACCATCACCATGACCCGTCATTTGTTCCTGATAAAGGTCTGATCGTGAAGAGGAAGCTTTGATTTGAAAATGATCAGCAGGATAAAGATGAAAATCTGCAATTCGAAGAAACCTTGCAATCCAAGCAAGTTTACTTGTTGTAAAAGTAGTATTATTGTAAGCTTGTTTTTGGATAAAAACAATGGTAGTTAATATTTGTAGTTATCTCTTAATTGAACTGTTTTTCCTATGGTAGAATATAATTATATATCAGTGCATTCAACTGCTACTTGAATTTGAATAAGAAAAAAAGATTTTTTTCCTGCAAAAAATTCACCTTTTTATCTGATTGAGGAGAATTGGTACTATTTTTATGTAACTAATGACTTCTTTCTTGATTTTTCGTTCGTGCATATTTCTTGTTCTTTTGAATTGCTTGGTGAGATCCAAAAGTCAAATTTTCATTAGGAAGTTTTATGTGCCGATCATAATAGACTTTAGGATGGATACTGGTGAAGATATAATAACTGTGCAGGTTTATAATTTCTTCTCTAGACACAGTGATGCTTAAAAGGGTGAACAAAAATCTTATTTGTCAGAATATATAAGGCTAAGTATTAGTAAAGACCATTTAGAACACATACAAACAAAATGAGATTGACTCACCTGAATAAGGTGATACACAACGTGACATCCGTGAATATGATGAAAAGAAATGTGTCAAATATTTTAGGGTTAATAACTAAAAAACTGTCCAAGGTTTACCCTATGTTAAAATTAGGTGTCTGAAGTTTCAAATGTTAACCTGTAGTGTCCAAGGTTTCAATAATTTTGTTAAAATATGGTGTCTCGGTGTGATTACTTTAGAGAAGTCAATTCCGACGAAACAGTTTGTCAAATTCGAGCTCCCATACACAATCCCTTCTCGTCATCTTGTCGGGACCATCACCTAAGAAGTTGGCCACATCCGCGCAAGTAAATCTCGCTATGTTGTCCTTGGAAAATGGCTCCAAGGAAATCTCCACGCCACTCTTCTAGAAACTTTTTTTTAATGTTCAATTTTGAGTGAAATTTGACGATTTTGTGAAAAGTAAAGACTGATGGATTATGAGTGGGTTGATGAAAATAATTGAATGAAGATGAAAAGACGCGCATAGACACCAAATTTCAACAAAAATGAAACTTGGGACAGTCCATTTTAACATTTCAAACATCAAACACTTAATTTTAACATAGGGTAAACCTTGTACAGTTTTTTAGTTATTAACCCTTATTAATATGGTCAAGCTTGCTTAAGCAATTAGAAACATAATTTTCTCTGTGTAATCCCAAAATCTATCTACAGAAGGAGCATCTCCTGATCTATCATCCAATCATATGAATTTTGACGTAATCCATAATTATCAATATGACAAACTGACGTTGTTGGATGTTGGAACAATTTCTTTAGATTAGCGGACTATTGTCAATTTCATCAATTATATTCAATCAATCATCTAAAAGTTTTGAACTTTGAACGTTACCTAACTCTATGTGAAATCCTTTGGAGAAAGATGGTGTGTCGAGGAGTTGCCGATTGCAAATATTTTTGGCTGAACTCACACTTTGGGTCTGGACTCGCACTTCTATGCAATCCATTTCGGAACTTACGACATCCTCATATCCTAAAAGAAATCATCTAAAAGTTTCAAACTTTGAACTTTATCTGAAGCCATGTGAAATTCCTTAGAGAAAGATAACGCTCCGATGAGTTTACGATGGCGGTTTTTTTTGGGTTGAACTCGCATTTTGGGGCCGGAGTCGCACTTCCATGCAATCCCGCCGGAACTTACGACATCCTCGATCCTCAAAAGTTTTTAGACCTGACAAGATCGGTTCAATATGGGAGATTCAGGCCGCAGTTGGAGGAGCGAATGACGGTTGAACGCGTCTGATTGCAGATTTTGGGGTTGAACTCGTAGTTTGGGGCCGGAGTCGCACTTCCATGCAATCCCGCTAGAACTTACGACATCCTCGATCCTCAAAGCTTTTTGATCTATCAAATTCGATTGAATGTGGGAGATTGATGCCAGTTTTGGAGGATCGAACTGCAGTCGCGACGGTGGGCGTTGAGGAGATGGTGGGCGTGGAGCGGATGGATGGAGTTGTGGAACGACTTTAGACTTTAGAGAGTGGCTAAAGTCCTCTCAACTCTCAAGTCTCGGGAAGAGTTTTTTTCGTTTTGCCGTTTTGTTTTTTATGGTTTTTGGCAAACGGTTTAATGGTTCAAGATTGTCTAGTACAAAAGGAAAGTTGGGCCGACCGGTTTAATATTGGTACCATTTAGAGTTTAGGTGGCTTTTGGGGGTGAGGACCCAAGCCAATTTATATATTGGTATAAAATGTCACTCTGATTTACATACTATTTTTTATGTGAAATAAACGTAAAAAGATTTCTATTGACATCTGTTGTGTACGAACTAATCAGGAATGAAATATATATATATATATATATATATATATATATTCAATATATTGGTTTAAATAATTTTTTCATAAAAAAAATATAAACTAATTATAACCTATTGTAACATAAGATCTCATTTAAATAAAATTATAGCTTATGGGTAGGTTAATAAGTAGTAAGTTGGTCCAATCAATCCGATTATCATATCTCTTCTTTATTATTATAACTTAAAAACAAACTATACTCCCTAGTTGAAATATCTCTAGATTCTCACAAAACATGTATTAACAAACTCTAAAAATTCAAGGTTGGATGGACAACTGATAAACCGAGTTGCGTTCTCATGAACTAACTAAATTCGAAACCCACTAAAGACACCATCTTAGCAAAGCTTTTATCTTAACACTCCCGATTCGAAATTGTAAACAAACTTCAGAAAACTTGACATAGAGGTGAACCATTGATAACTACTAATCATGCATCTTCATGAGAAACCACAAACTTTACAAACACATCCGCCACTCCATTAGTTTATCTAAAGACGTGCATGGATTTAGTTCATGTAGAATAAAATTAAAGGAAAGAAATTTGGAATAGTCAACTGAGTAGTGTGGTAGGTGACAAGTTTGGTGGGGGAGCTGGCTATAGCTCTAGCATCCTAGCTGGGTTGGATGAGGTGTTTCCATGGGTGTGGGCTGCTGGGTCTATCTTTTCAGTGTTGTTGGATGATATCGCTGATTATAATCAATTGAATGCAATAATACAGCTTTCAATATAAAAGATTGCATTTGAGGCCCCAAAAGATCCACACACCATAGCAGGACAAACATGTTTTTTTTCTTTCCACGAAAAATTAAATAATTTAGTCATGTGTCGCTTTGCATACCAACCATCTATTCGCCACTCAATTTTTTCAATTGGATTTGAGTCAATTTGTAAAGAGTAAAGTGTTTAAAGGTTTCTTCAAGCAGGTTAGTATGGGACTCATTAGAAGGGTCCGCATCGAATCAGTCTATAAAGGTTAAGATGTTTCATCACTCCATTTTTTTAGGTTTTCGCTGATTGGTACACTGATAATGAATATTTTTCTATTCCTAAGATCTCAACATTATTAAAAAAAATTCTAACATCTTAACATGACCGAATAATGCATGTAGTCATCGCTCGATTACCATCATACAGTAGGAACTATGAGTCATCGGGTCAGCGGCGGAGCCACGTACAAAAGAGGGGTGCAAACCCTTCATTTTATGGGGAAACAAAATGAATGTTGCACCCCTCATTTAAATATGAAAGTGGTGCAACATTAAATATGAATTTTATATATACATTACTACGTATATACTATTTAATCCATTATATTTAACATGTATATAGTCTGTATGCATAAGTGTATATCTAATATATATCTAACTATCTAAGTTACAATATATATTTACTCAAATAAAAATCTACAAAAGACCGTTTGTCCATAGTGTAGTTCAATGAGAAAGATGTATTCAAGTATGTTGATAATGAGTATGTTATGTTTCATTTTTAAAGAATGGAAAACTGTAATAGCCACTATAACTAATTGATGTTTTACTTTTAAATTATTAGACTATATTTTGTTAGATTTTTCATATGATTTTTTGCTATTTATGCAAGTATTTTTTGATTTATTAAATAATTATTTATATATAATATTTGAATTTTTTTACCTATATAACAAACTAAGAAAGTCCAAATACTATAATTTTTTTAGGGGCGAGCGCCGCTGTTTTGAATAGCGGGGCTCAAATTTTTTTTTTCCTCATTTTGGTTTTTCGTTTCTTAAATTTTTAAATTTTAATGTAAAGGATTAATGTAATCTTATGATTTTTTTTAAAATTCTATTGGGTTGCGTGTAAAGTATGGCAGGATTCTTTTTTTTTTTAAGAGTTTTATTCTTTGGCTAGGATTAACTCGGTCAAACTGTACGCACAATTTAATAGGGTTTAGAATTTAAATTTATGTAATTTTATAAAATAATTAGAATTTATTAAATTCTCTATTTATTTTTTCTAATACCCTAATTTTATTTAATTATTTCTTTTAATTTCCAATGCATTTTGATATTTTAGTTTTTAGATTATTATATAAGTAAAAAAAAAAAATTGACCATTAATCTTGACTCCATCCCTGGTCCTAAATGCACATACGTCTTGTAGTAGTATAGTTTCCCATTCCATTTCTAGTTTGATTTAAAAGACTACCAACTTGCCAAACGAAAGAAAACAAAAGAGTGATGGGAGCAATAATATTGAATTGATGTCACCTATATTATATTATTATGACATTAAAATGCAGGAAATGGTAGGAGCTGGAAATTAAGGTTAGATATTGAATTTTATAATTATAAAACTATCACATTTGTCTGAATAATAATATATTATATCAATTCATTAAAATAATCAAACAAATCAATTCTTTTAGGCAACTAGTTTTGGTCTAATTATAATGGGACGTGCGTCTTGATTTACTGAGTTAGAACAACTTATTTTACAAGAGAAAAGGTAAACATAAAATATGTTTGAAAAAAAACAATTTTTTATCAATATATTTTAAAATGTATTTTAAAAGTACGTTTACAAAATCACAACAATAAATATTTTCACCAATCACATCTCTAAAATTATAGTTAAATACATTTTATATTTACAAAATTAACATAACATTTTTTTTTTTAAAATATCACAACTAAGCTTTAATGACTTACAAACGATATTATGGAATGAGTCTAGTCAGACCCAACCGATTGTTGATCAATTGATTCCTAACCAAGTCGGGACTGTATTGCAACAATATTATAATTTATTATAACTTAATATTTACATTAGGAAAAAAATTCGGTCAATTTTATAAATTTAAAAAGTATTCGACAATAATTTTAGACGAAAGATATACATAATTACCAATTAACATAGTTTTCGAAACATAGTGTATATTTTAAAATATTTTATTACAAATATATTATATATTTTACATAATAAAAAAAAACAGTTCTTTTTAGCAGGTTGTTGACCGTCTCATTTAATTTACTTTTCCTAAACATATAAAAAAATTAAAAAAGAAACTTTTTTCCCTCTTTTCTTTTCTGTTGGGTAATAATTTTCCCATCTCTTCAGTCTTCACATTAAGTTCTACAATTTATATAAATTCCCTATAATATTAATATATATACATATCATCACAAAATTTGGCAATGAGAACACTGAGAGGCCAATCCATAGGGCTTTTGGTGAAAAGTGTGGGGCTTTTCTATTAAGAAATGAAAGAAAAATAAGTAGGACCCATGAAAAAGCTGTCATGAACCTTCATCAACAAGTGACCCTTCTTGAACAAGGTCTGCTTAGTCAGCAATTAAACAAAGCAACCTTAAATTATGTCTTCTCATCTCATCTCACCACACACCATCATCATTAAGTCAATAACAGATTATGCTCTTAAAAAAGTCATTTTTGCCCTCCACTGTCAATTAAAAGGCTTATAAGTAGCCACCCTTTCTGCTGAAGAGAATCCCATACCTCTCTTCTTTATAGAATCTTCATCTCTTCCACCCCTTTTTCCTGCTTTTGCAGCTGATTGCTCAATTCTTCCATTTTCAGCCAACCACAGATGTTCGATTCGGCAATGGAAATCATCGTGCAGGCGGCTTCGAATTCCCTCTTCATCTTCTGTTTCTGCAACCTGATCATAGCCATCATCTTTGTGGTATCCTATGAAAGAAGAGTTTCTCTGCCAAAAACAGTTACCAAAGTTGAGACTACAGCCAATCATGTTCAAGAGATCGAGGCAGAACCAGTAGTAACAGCAGCAGAATCAGTGGAAGCAAGCACTGAGAGTAATAAACACAGCAACATAGTGATTGTAGATGAAAGCTGCAATGATCATGATGATGAAGATGAAGAAGAAGAAGAAGAAGTTGATGAATTCAATGCAAGAATCGAAGATTTTATTGCGAAAGTCAATAGAGAATGGGAGGCAGAGAAGCTGAAGGCCAAAGCTATTAGCTAAACCTGGTTTCGATCATCTTGATAGAAGATGATCTATGTATGTAAAGTTAAAAAGAAAAGTAGAGTTTACCCATCTCCTGTTTCTCCTGTAGGGTTTGGTGAAATTTAAGACACTTACAAAGTGGTTAAATTGTTAGATTTTTTCTTCACCAACCCGGTCTTGATGTAATGATACACAAGCTATACAGCAATTTATCTGCAGAATACTCTGCAATATGTATCATGGTCACCGATTCTAGTTCAAATTGGTTTATAAGATAATTAGATTCTATAATCCATATCCTAATCAAATTCTAGCAGATAATATCATTCTATTGACAGTTAAGATGGGTTACTTAATTGCTATCTGTTTATATGGATAAGAAGCAGTAACCTACTATACGCATTTGGTTCCTTTTCCACTTTCTCTTTGATTGCAGCAATGGCTAAATTCAAGCTCAGCTACATTATACACATGGGTGATGCATAACTTAAGCTACAAAAGCTCCTCTTTCAATGGCAATTTAGTTCCTGCCTCAATTGCAATAATTCATATCATAATCATATTCTTCAAGTTATGGATATTTTGTATAAGTTATGGCATGTACTTTCTGTACTATTTTAAAAGTGCAAATAGACATGGATACGACGAAACAGGAAGCTTCTAAATGTAATAATGATATGAGAAAGAGCAGATGATTGCAAGAGAGAAGTACCTGATAGAAAAATCCATCCATCTGTACAGCTGAAGAGTAAGCTTGAAGCTAACTATATGAACAAATAGCTTCGATGAATCTGTCAAGAAAAGTAAAATAAAAGCTGTATGTGAAAACCTTTCATGATTCAAACTGTAATCCATTGACACCATAATAATGTTTGGTAGTTTATCTGGCAAATTCAGCAAATGACATTCCGTCCTTTAACCGGGTAAGGGGAGGGACGACTTTGGATATTTCCATCAGTTTCCCATTACAGTGATTCTGATCAATTAACTGATCTATCTGGTATCTGCAAGAGAAAATGCTTTGCTCCAAGATGGCTGCAAGAACAAAACAAAAGTTTCTCTACTCAAACTGTCATGATTTGTGGGTCTGCAAACCGAATGTAGAGTTGAACGCAGCTTCCCTTTCGAAAGGATATCTGCAGATTTCCCTACTTGGATTATGAAGCTTTCATTAGATGCCTTCACCGTGAAGACTACAATTTTCTTAGGATAAAGAATCTGCAAAACTGGTTAAGGACATTCTTGAACACAAAGACACAGAATCTTGATCAACTGCCTCCTGTTCTAAATCAGATAGAATAAACAATGGAGGTGTCAGAACAGTGATGAATCCATAATCACAATGCCATTAATGCCACAAGTTGGAGCCTCTATCGCTCAATTTGGCTTCGGGTTTAGTAGAATCCATCTTTTTCATACTCTTTCCATCTTTCTTCGACATAGGTTTCTAGGTCTGCGAATAGTAGCGAATTAGGCGTCCTTTTGCACTAGACACCATCAAGCTATGCTCTATATCCTGATCGCCGATCACCTGATCACAGTTTCGTGCAAGACAGATCCCCAGATTTATCATTAAGAATCCTAGCTCCTTAAAAGTACTACCGAGGTGATTAAACACATTATCCATGTCAACATTGCATTTTTTTTTCAAGTAGTTCATTGTTTCCTTCAATTCGAAAATTTAGCCACAGCTAAGCTGCATTGCTAATGAGGAGATGCTTCTTCGAGGATCCTTCATTGGGACATCACTGCCGAGACACTGTTCCTGAGGCACATACAGGAAATTAGTAGCAATCATTAGTCCTCAAAGGAAGAAGATAGAGCGACGACAACAATCAACTGGAGGATACGTTTCCGGCGGTCGCCGTCGAGAAGAGCCAGCTACCGAGCGAAAGGAAGCAGCTTCTGACGGAGTGTGTGTTGGAAATATTGAGGGTAAATATGCAAATTTATAAAGTCCATGGACCAAAATGCAACTAATCAAATCTCTGTTACTTACAAGTAATTCCTCCAATTAACATGCAAGATATAGGCAACACCGAAATTGTACGTATACTTCGACACGAAAACGAATACGTATTTTTATACTGAGGCCCGTGCTAATCACAGTCTCCTTAAGGCAATTTCGCCCCTCCCCACCCTCGGGTTATGCAAAGGGGTTTATACAAGGGGCGATCACCTCCCAGGATTCAACAGTGTCATCGAATCGTGTTATGCATGCAACACGCTCGACCGAACCGAACCCAATACCTGAACTCAAACAAAGAACAGAAATGCCGACGACAACGGCTAAAAACAACTAGAAAGGTTGAACACGACATAAGTCGAAATCAACCTAAGAAGAACTCTGCAATTCGTCAACACGAAGAACAGAGGAGGAGAAAAATAACTTGGATTCCAAAAATATGGATTCCGAAAATGTTGGATACTCAACCAAAAGGAAGAGATCTCATTTTCTTCTACAAAAAAAAAGTAAAGAGGAAGACTCCTTTATATAGGAGAGGAGAAGGGAGGAGGATGGTTAAAGTACTCGATGTGGTACAAAATTTCCCCATTTTCATTCACACAAAAAATGGGCTTGAGTGGGCTTGAGTAAAACCATTCAAAATAGCCCAAAAAATTAGCTTAAATATAGTTTAAATAAAACAAAGCCCAATTTTTTTTTTTCAACAATCCCCCACATGAATGGAAATTGGAAATATAGACACGAATTTTAAGTTCAACGGTCAATACCTGCAAAGGATAGGTAGGGGTAACCCCTTTGAACCTATCCCTTGTGAGATCATGCCTTCTCTACTGACTGGTCGGTAGACGCGATGTCCTTGAACCGACTGTCGTTGGTGTAGATGACGACATAACCCACACAGGTACCTTCCTAGTATGGTTCGGTTCACGCCCTGTGATCCCTAGGCCCTGGATCACTCGCCTGGTTCTGCAAGCGTTTCTAAGAATTGCGCCCTCAACAATTCCTTTCGAAGCGGCCCCACTTCTCACTCGCATAGGTGATTCTATGTCTCAAGAGCATCTTCACGACTCTGAGTTCTCCTTACGAATCATTAAAAGCTTTGTGTGAAAATGACCTTGATTAAGTAATTTCCAATTACTGTTATAAGATCAACACCAGCAAAAGCTTAACCTCTTCTCCATCACTGTTTGCATCATAGGAATGGGCTTTGGGGTTTGACCCCCACAGTGACAACACTCACTCTTGTGATTAGGTTGTCCCATTGAACCAAGTTCTTGGGATCTCCAGTCATCATGGTTGGGTTTTCCATCTCAAGAGTGTTTCCTCGACGGGCTTTAATCCCATTCCTTTCGACGCTTGGCCAAATAACTCTCTGGTTAACCCTTTCGGGTAGCGGATCCGCTATTTATCCGCCGACTTTACGATATCGGACACAATAAATATATTTGAGAGCAACTGTCTAATGGTAATATAACGTCTATGACGTATATGTTTGGACATTCCATTATGCAGGTTATACTGTGTTATACAGATTGATCGTCGCAACGTTGCAACAATGTTCTCAAACCAACAAAGTCCTCAGACTATCATTTCCTGCAGGAATAATTTTGTTAATCCAACATCTAAATTTAGATTGATTCTTTTGTGGACAACAGCTTCGCAAAGTGTCCCATTTTCCAACCTTTAACAAAGGTTTTCATGCCAAATGGGGGGTGCACCACTTATTTCTGCTTTAACCTTGTCTCTTAAAGAAAATCTTCAACATTTCATTAGATTTGATTTAATTTGGATTAAACCAAAACAAACCATCAATCTTTGCACTAACACAGGTTTTGGCCAATTAGTAAAATCCTCGAGAAAATGACATAGCCATTCTGCATCTTCGGCACATTTCTCCAGTACAATAACACAGACTTGATCGTCGATCTGGCTATGACTGTTTGTTTTGAGGATTTTCTACGACACTGTTGCACCTCGTAAGGTGAATACGTAACCCCTTATACTCAAGGTGATAGTGTCTAATCGGATATCCATTTTGCATCACTATAACACTCTATCACATAAGGATATCTCTTTGTGTAGACCATGATTACGAATATGTCTCAGATACCTAAGTACCCTGATTACCCCGTTCTAGTGGACAACACTAGGGTTACTCGTATATCGACTCAATACACTTACAACGTGAGCGATATCTGGTCTAGTGCATGACATTAAGTACATGACACTTCCAATAATCCGAGCGTACTCAATTTGGGAAAACCATTCTCCCTTGTTCTTTGAAATTACTTACTCGTATCTATTGGAGTACTGACCTCGTTCTTGTCATCTTTGTTGAATTTATCCAAATACTTGTCAATATATGAATTTGACTTAGAATGAGACCTTCTGATGATCTAATGAGTTTTAATCCAAAGATCACATCGACAAGATCCATGTCTTCCAGGTCAATACTCAAATTCAACATAGGTCCAGTGGACCGGACCACCTCATCGTTATTTCTAACGATTAGTATGTCATCAACGTAAAACGTTTTTCATACTTATTTATTTTGAAACGTTTCTCCAATAAAACGCTGTCAAATTTATAAAGCCATTGTCTAGGCATCCGCCTAAGACTATACATAGATTTGACAAGCTTACAGACTTTCTTTTCCTGCTCTCGCGCAGAGAAACCCTCAGGTTTGTTTTCACATCCATTTGATGTATTTCTAGAATTTGCAAGGCTGCAATCGCAAGCACCATCCTTATGAATGTGATTCTAGTTACTGGAGAATATGTATCAAAATAATTCCACCATTCCTTTTGTCTATAATCTTTTATGACAAGTCGGGCTTTGTAATTATCAATTGATCCATCTTCTTTCATTTTACATTTGAATATCCACTTGTAGCATAACGGTTTGTCTCCGGGCGGAAGATCCACCAGCTCCCAAGTGCGGTTCTGCAAGATGGACTCAATTTCACTATTGATTGCCTCTTTTCATAGAGGTCTCTCAGAAGAGTTTACATCTTCGTGGTAAGTCTAAGGTTCGGCTTCAAGCATATAGGTCAAAAAACTGGACCATAGGATTTTCAATCCTCGCCCTTTTACTCATCATGAGCTCGACCTCAACATGCCCTCCATGTTCTCGGTCTTGACTATTTTTCCTCTATAGTCTCATATGCTTGCCTCTCCTCTAGACTTAGCCAAAAATACATTTTCCAAAGAAATATGCATTTATTGATTACATTAACGTATCTTTGTGTTTATTTGACACTTTCGACTCAAATCGATACACGTTACTATTCTGAGCAAACCCTATTAAAATGCAATCAACGGTTTAGGGAATGTATGCGTCTTTTCCGTAGAGGTATCATAATTTTTAGCAAGACACCCCCCACATTCGAAGGCACAAATCAAACATAGTTTTATCTTCCTTCTTATGGGGTACCTTATTCAAAAGGTAATTGCTAGTTAAAATAGCTACCCCGTCATAACCCTAAAACAAACATGGTCTCAACCATACTATTTTAATTTCTACCAGAAAAATGTAATGTGTAAACACACGAGTTGGGTATGAAGTTATTACTAATTCTCAACCACATCATCATTGATCCTCGGATCATCCTTTTATCGTTGTAGATCCTCAGACCATTAACACATCAACATTTTTTTTTTCCAGACCGTTGCGTTTCTCAAACGGTATGATCCTCAGACCAATAAAAGGCCTCGACTGTTGCACCGCAAGTGCCAAAACAACATTTTCATATTTTTATCTAATGCACACTAAGCCAAAACCTTGACCGTCGACAACGTTATTAATACTAATTAGTTCAAAATAAACATTAAAACGTTGCCCGGTTGGATCGAACCCGCAACCCAACTCCATCGGAGTTTTATGCGGTGTGCAATGACTTCACCGATTAAATCGTGTTTAAGTCAACATTCTCTAAACAGAGAATAATCGTTGCCGCATTTCTCATTGCGAAAACAATTAATAGTTGAAACTCAAGTTTTTGTTTGTAAACCATGAATTTGTTAATTGTTTCATTTTTTCCTTCATCAAGTACACATAGCGATATTTTGTACTATCATCTACGAAAGTAATGAAGTACTTATTTCCCGCCTCGCGTTTGGACATATATTAAGTCACAAACTTCGCTATGTATTTAGACCAAGAAGTTCGGTAATCCTTTCGGCCGAATAAGTTTCGCTTCAACGCAAACTTCATATTTAAGTTATTGATCTATTTTGATTTTAGGAATATGAACCATGTTAGATAACCTCTGCAAGGTATCGTAATTAACATGTTCTAAATTATTGTGCCACAAATTCAGCACAATAAGGAACATTTTTATTTCACGTTCACTTTAGGCACTACGGCCAATGCAAAACCAATTTTACTCATGTTTACTTTAGGCTCTACGGCCATTACACTTAAAGTAATTCAACTTCATCTCAATCAAATTTGTCGTCTATCCGTATTTAACGTACAGTTCTTTTGACGATTTCGAGTGCTCCCAACAGGGATGCTTCCTCCTCATTTTTTATTTCCAGATTTTGTCAAAAAGAATTCCATCTTATGACTTCAACTTATGAAGTAAGTCTCGGCGACTTTCCGACAACATAGACGGTATCCTAGACGAGTGTCCAACCCCGCGCCGGCATCTGCGATATCATAACTTGCAGAATAATCGTATTTATAGACCACATCGAGAAGATTGTAGTCTTTCTCAATTTTAGAGTTGTTTGCCAAGTGATAGCTACATTCTCATTGAGTAGCGTTCAAACATTGGACTTATGACCAACCCCCTTAGATTTATTAGAAGTCCGAGTATTTGGTACCCGACTCCACAATAGTAATTAATCCGGAAGCTCAAATTTGGATTACTGAAATTCAAATAACGATTTGAATATCTGATTTCAGTAATTAAGTTTCATCACTTCAATTACAAAAATCAATTTTTTTTTTCTTCCTTATGTTGGACAGAAAATAAACCTGGACACGGTTAAATTCGGTTTTAACAAAACCAGACTCACACGGAGCTAACCTTCTGAGTAAACACTCATGTACATTTATCGCGGCATACATACGTGCCAAGGTTTAGCCTTTAGGTGTGGACAATCGATTCGTTGATTCACACGTACATTTATATACAATGTAATACTCAGTGTTTAGACAAGGAAATAAAATTCCATAACAGTTGTCATACACACTCAATCGGTTTTAACCGATTTCTTAATCCAATTTTCAACAATGGATTCAACGACCCCATAAGCCCCAACGGCTAAAGTGGGTCAAGTGATCAAAGCCTCATTAGCAAACATATCAATATCGGATGCCTTAATAGGTTTAACAACCTTGACCATCTCGATTTTTCATAGTAGTCTCAACGACTTAGCGACCTCGACGGTCCTAATAGCCTCAACGGCTTTTGACGACTTTACCAGTCTCGACGACCTAAATGGCCTTAGCGATTTTATCAGTCGCATGTGCTCTCGAGCATGTTCACATTTTCAACATCATTGTTCGACAATATTTGTGAACTTTTAGAGAATAAATAATTTTCTCCAAAAAATTGAATCTCAAAATTCAATTAAGCATCCTCTCATAAAACCAACAAATAAAATCTTGCCTTAAGATTGTTGGAATTATTGAGGGTAAATATGCAAATTTATAAAGTCCATGGACCAAAATGCAACTAATCAAATCTCTGTTACTTACAAGTAATTCCTCCAATTAACATGCAAGATATAGGCAACACCGAAATTGTACGTATACTTCGACACGAAAACGAATACGTATTTTTATACTGAGGCCCGTGCTAATCACAGTCTCCTTAAGGCAATTTCGCCCCTCCCCACCCTCGGGTTATGCAAAGGGGTTTATACAAGGGGCGATCACCTCCCAGGATTCAACAGTGTCATCGAATCGTGTTATGCATGCAACACGCTCGACCGAACCGAACCCAATACCTGAACTCAAACAAAGAACAGAAATGCCGACGACAACGGCTAAAAACAACTAGAAAGGTTGAACACGACATAAGTCGAAATCAACCTAAGAAGAACTCTGCAATTCGTCAACACGAAGAACAGAGGAGGAGAAAAATAACTTGGATTCCAAAAATATGGATTCCGAAAATGTTGGATACTCAACCAAAAGGAAGAGATCTCATTTTCTTCTACAAAAAAAAAGTAAAGAGGAAGACTCCTTTATATAGGAGAGGAGAAGGGAGGAGGATGGTTAAAGTACTCGATGTGGTACAAAATTTCCCCATTTTCATTCACACAAAAAATGGGCTTGAGTGGGCTTGAGTAAAACCATTCAAAATAGCCCAAAAAATTAGCTTAAATATAGTTTAAATAAAACAAAGCCCAATTTTTTTTTTTTTCAACAGTGTGGACCCGTCAGGAATACCGGTAACGCAGAGAATGCCAGGACCTGCTGGGCCGAGCGCCTCCTGAAAATAACATATTCACAAAAGTGTGAACTCATGCAACTCACTAACTATTTTAATTACACAACTATTATGCGCATAAGTGCAGACATGTCTTATTAAGGAATTTCGTCGAACACGTTAGATGCAACAATTGAAAATTCGTTTATCCACTAGTTACAGAGAAATCCAATACTAATTAACTAACGATTAATTAATTACATAACTATTGTAGCAGTAACTTAAGTATTTTTTATCCCTAAACCCTTAAAGACGTTCTGAATTGTGAAAAAAATTGGGGTTTTCTGGGATCTCCTTAGAGATTCCGGATGATATACTAAACATAACTGTTGCTGTCCCAAAAAGCTCTTTAAATGTTTGTGTTGATAGGAAGGTATGGGTTGGTTCTCCTTCTGGAAGACTAACAATGTCAGATATTCACAAAATGATTATATTTCAGAAGATCACGTCTAAGCCTACTCCTAAAGGAGAATAGATTTGGTCTTGCAAAACTATTCCTAGAATCAAACACTTTCTTTGGCTCTATAACCATGAGAGAATATTTACGGCTCAACTTCTTCATAGAAGAGGGACTACTATAGATTCTATTTGCAAATTATGTAGCCAAGCAGATGAAGATATTATGTATATCTTGAGAGATTGTAGAATTGCAAAGAAAGTTTGGCATGAGTTGAGAATCCCGATCTCAATCCAAAATTTTAACTAATTAAATTGTTGTCAATGGATTTTGCATAATTGTAGAACTACTGCTGCCATTACTTTGGGCTTGATTGGACTATTGTTTTCACCTCTGCGATTTGGTGGGTTTGGAAAAAACAGAAATTCCTTTTTATTTAGGAAGTCTGTTGTCTCTTCAAATCTCTCAAACTTGATTCTTACTTTTGCAAATGAAGTTTCAATGAATTTGGTGACATCTGTTTCTATGTGTTCGTATTCTACTATTCAGGTGAAATGGAACCCACCCCCGAGTGGTTGGATTAAGTTGATTACGGATGGGTCGGCGTTTGGTAACCCTGGACCCTCTGGAGGGGGTGGGGTCTTGAGAAACGAATTTGGAGCTTGGATACATGGATTCAAAAGAAAGATTGACTACACTAATAGCTTGGTAGCAGAATTATGGGCACTAAGAGATGGTTTAACATTGGCAAAAGCCTTAAATATAGATTCAATCTATGTTGAGATGGATGTTAAGGAAGCTTTAAACTTTATCTCCGAGGAGTCCGTGGAGGATCGACCACTAATGCCTTTAATTTTGGATTGTAGGATTCTACTCCAAACATTTGGTAGATACAAGTTAAAACACACTTTTAGGGAAGCTAACAAGGTTGTTGATCAGCTTGCAAAAGATGAGGTGAAGATGAAAGACTCCTTTGTCTCTTTATTTGCCCCATCTTATGGATTTATGTCTTTGTTATTATATGATGTAATATAAACTATTACTCAAGATCGGATAATACTTGACTAGTTTGTAGTAGTTATTTCTTATTGTCTTAAATTACAAAAAAAAAAAGCACAACAAATTGAACCCTAATAAAAATCACTACACTAAATACACAATTGAACATTACATCAGATTTAGAAAAACAGAAACAGATGAATCTGTAGTGGATTGGATGGATGCGGCTACAAAACAACGAAACTTTAAAAAGTTAAGAACATATAGAATAAATCGCGATTTTCTCCAAGGTAAGTTTTGTTGGGAAACTGTACATTCAATTTTTTTATTTTTTCTTGCCATCTACATTTAAAATAATTTAATGGCACATTTTAACACTGTTAAACCGAAAAAAAAAAAAAAAACAATCCGAAAACCATAATAAACCGACATTTTAATAATAAAAAATTAGGTTGTTCTGTAATGCGGAGGTAGTCTCATATATAATGTCCGAAATCTGAAGATGAGGTTTGTTCGGTGTCTTTGGAACCACGAACCGACCTCCTCCAACAGCGAGAGAACTCTCAACTTCTCTGCCGTCCGTCTCGCCGTCAACTCCCAGCCTCCCGGCTCCGACGCCGCTGCTGCGAAAATCTCATCACATTCTCTTTCCGCTGCCGCGTTCCTAATACCACTGCCTTTTATTCGAGCTGATTGAGCAAATAGTTAGGCTTGGTACGTCTTCTTTGTCACCAGTGAGCTGCTCTTTACTTGCTATAAGCGTATATTATTTTTTCTCTGGAAGAGGACCAAATTTGGGGAACATTTGCTTATAAAGCCACACAAAATCTGATAATTGAATTAAGGTTTCCATAGGTGCTGCATTCTGAGAATAATGGTAGCATTAAGCTCGTGATGTACTTCCTGTGATTCTGGCAGAGGTTCGGTTACAATTTGTATTAATTCAGTCTGTTCTTCGAACGATTGCGATGGACCCTTACTTTAACTTGCCTACATTTCTGCTCCTTGCTTAATTTTGATTGTTGAGAAATGATTATTGAATCTGTATAACATTTGTTTTCAGCTTGAATAAGGCTAATAGCTGAGCTTAGGACATCTGCTTGTCTTTGCAGGAGATATTCTAAATGGCCATTATACCTTGTGGAAGTACTTTTGCTGCTCAATGGGGCACTCACCCTCAGCTTACACTCAGGTCTCACTCAAGAAGCTGTGACCCAACAGTTGAATTCGGGTAAGATCGTATTCTGCAGTTTCCCTCCAGAATAATTGCTATTTCCTTTTACCCTTAGGGTCTTAAATGTTAATTTTCTTCAACCTTAGTTGTTCATATCATGTTCCCCCTAACTGTACTGTCACAACTTTACGTCTGAAATGTAGTTGAATCGGCATGCTCTCCTAGGGTTATTTTAATGCTTGTAGGACATTTGTATGGAAATCATGCACCTAAAAAGCGGATCTAACATTGGAGGAAGAGTTTACTTAATGAGATTTCTGGGTTAATAACGTTTTGTTTGCAGATTTTCTAGTAATACGATGCATTTGGCAGCTCAATCGTCAAGATTTTTCTCCCGGTGTTCATTACCGTTGTCATTTTATGCGGGTTCTTCTCAGAATTCATCTCAACGCCGAGGCATGAGATTTATTGTCAGAGCTAATGCGGTTAGTAATAATATGGTTTTGATTTGCTCTGATTAGAATGAGTATATTTACATACTTGGTTCTGTCACTGCACCTTCTTGTATTTATCATTAACAAAGTGGATCTTTAACTAACTTCTCAGCATATTCTTGTATAGGATTTCTACTCAGTTCTTGGGGTGTCAAGAAATGCCAGCAAACCTGAAATAAAAAGTGGTATGGTCACTTTTTATAAGCTTTTAAATTACATAAACTATCATACCATGATCTCTAATTTTACTTTTATGCATGTAAGTATTCCTCTTCCATGAGGGTGCCATTCTAAAGTTCACATATCAGAATTACATTGTACTTATGGTTTGTGCACTCTGTTGTCTGTTTTGTTGTTCTTGAAAGATTGTTAACTTTGAGATTACTTAAATCAAGTTCTCAATTCTGGCATATGAACTAGGAGTTTTCTGTGTGTGGCACACATATTAGTTATGGATTGTCATTACAAAAAGTGAAGTGTCAGGAGATTAAGAGATTCCATAGAATCTTCTGAGCTAGATGATAACATATCGAACTATCTAGTTTTTGTAGCAGTAGATTGTATGACACACTACACGGTTACCACATAGTAAGTTAGTGTTAAATAGTTCTGGCAATTCTTGAGATTTTGAGCAACCCCCAACTTATGTCCTTTTCCCTTCTTGATATTGGACAATGAAGAGAGAACTTTTGTCCTATGCGATGATAGTAAACTGACTGGATTCAATAATTACTACTCTCACCCTAAAGCTAATTTTCTCAAAATAACGACTCTTGTTCCTGATGTTATTTTACTGCTTGGGCATTCTCCACTATGCAGCTTACCGGAAACTTGCTAGGAACTATCATCCAGATGTTAACAAGTGAGTCATTTCTTATTTCCTTTTACATGTTAGTTTATCGTTTTTACCCATAAAACTTATTGTTACATCTTCCTCTTTTTTTTGCTGAAATTGTTACATCTTCCTCTGTTGTGTATGATCTGTAATTCATTGTTATATTAATGGTTGCATTTCTACAGAGAACCTGGGGCGGAGCAGAAGTTCAAGGATATTAGTAATGCTTATGAGGTACTAACATGCATTTTCCTTTCTGATTGAGATAAACATTTGTGACTTGGGTGTTGTGATTTTTCCATTAACATAATAAAATCAGTTTTTGAGATAATTATTTCTCCTCTTGATAAAATTACCTACCACTATTCCTTGTTGTAGAAACCAATGGAAAGTTTACTCTTCTGGTTTCTTTATTGGTCTTCTTTCAGGTCTTGTCTGACGATGAGAAACGATCCCTTTATGACAGGTACGGCGAGGCTGGAGTAAAAGGTGCTGGTATGGGCCAAGGGGTGAGTTTAGTAGAAACATAAGACTTTTTCACACAAATCTATTCAATCTACATCTTGTTCTTGATTGCAATTGTCATTGCAATGTTCCAGGACTTCAGCAACCCCTTTGATTTGTTTGAGACCTTATTCGAGGGCATGGGGGGTGGTATGGGTGGAGGTATGGGAGGGCGCGGGTCCCGAAACAGACCCGTTGAGGGACAAGACGAGTACTATAACCTCGTACTAAACTTCAAGGAAGCTGTCTTTGGAATCGAGAAAGAGATTGAGATAACAAGGCTCGAGAG
Organism: Clarkia xantiana subsp. parviflora; assembly: GCA_036873135.1. Taxonomy (NCBI): domain Eukaryota; kingdom Viridiplantae; phylum Streptophyta; class Magnoliopsida; order Myrtales; family Onagraceae; genus Clarkia; species Clarkia xantiana. The sequence goes on from JAPTYO010000007.1 coordinate 23,344,059, forward strand.
CTGCGGGACCTGTAATGGGTCAGGTGCAAAACCCGGAACCACCCCGACTAAGTGCACAACTTGTGGCGGACAGGGTCAGGTGAGGCACAACTTGCCTATTATTGATATATAGTATAAGAGTGTACCGAATGCCTCTACCCACAAGTTCGAGCTTGTGAGACAGTTGGTTAAGGCGCACATCTTATTCATAACATAGTATCAGAGCGCACATATTCTATTCTATACATTCATCCACAAGTTCGAGTTTATGAGACAATTGGCGAAGACGCAAGTTTTATTATTAACACCTATGAATCTCAAACTATGATTAACCAAAAGCATCAAATCATTACTTGTTCTAAGTCTAACCCATTTTGACCAGGTCGTGTCATCTGCGCGAACACCATTAGGTATTTTCCAACAAGTGACGACGTGTCCCTCATGTGGCGGGTCGGGTGAAATCTCCACCCCATGCAGCAGTTGTTCCGGGGACGGACGGGTCAGGAAGACGAAGCGGATCAGCCTCAAAGTCCCCGCCGGGGTAGACGCAGGGAGCCGTCTCAGGGTCCGGTCTGAGGGTAGCGCGGGTCGACGAGGCGGGCCACCCGGGGACCTCTTTGTGGTGATCGATGTTATTCCTGACCCGGTCTTAAAACGGGACGACACAAACATTATGTACACATGTAAAGTGTCTTACATAGACGCGATACTAGGGACCACGACAAAGGTCCCGACTGTGGACGGTACGGTGGATTTGAAGATCCCGAGCGGGACCCAACCGAACACGACCCTAGTGATGGCGAAGAAGGGGGTGCCGTATCTTAACAAGAGCAGTATGAGAGGAGACCAGTTGGTTCGGGTTCAGGTGGAGATTCCAAAGAGATTGAGCAGTGAAGAACGAAAATTGATCGAGGAGCTAGCGGATCTAAACAAAGGTAAAGCTGCAACCAACAACAGGAGATGATGATAGTATTAGTAGTAGTAAAGATTCAATTGGTTTAGGTTTCTTCTTGGATTTTGTTTACTTACTACATTATATTACAGGATGTATTGTTATAATTACAAAGTTTGTATCACCATTAGGATTGATGGCAGAACTCATATCACACCTAGATTACTTTCACTCGCAGTTGGTAGAATCGTCAGTTTATAAGGAGTAAAGTATTAAATATTTTCCCATTTGTTTTTGTTTTTTTATTAAAGGATGAAGCGTATCAAGTATCAACAATACCATATACATGATTCAATTTGTTTACTTGGCAACCACATTGGTGTTATTCCACATTGGTGTCATTTGCACAAATATAATTTTTGGATTAATTGGTTTTTGCGTTATAAGTTTTTTTTTTTTTTTTTTTTTTTTTTTTCATACTTTTGGTAGAATGCATTTGGGATTTATATATTTTTTTCATCCATTAATCAACTGTTAATGTTGATTGTTAAATAGTCATGTGACTAGCCCCAAATTTTTCAATTGTTTAGTTTAGTCATCTAATTTATATGACTAATTTTTTAGTCTATAATTTAGCCCCTAAACTTGTTCCAGTTGAACTTTTAACTCTATTGACCTACCTTGGATCGACCATAGGCCTAGATCCAACCATGGTTAGGATCACTTAATCTAGCCAACCCCTAATTGGAGCCGGACCTAGCTCTGAGCTTGACTTGGACTAGATTAATTGGGGTCTAGTTTCTATTGGGGTTTAAGTCTCATTGATCTAGCCTGAATCAAGCACAGAGCTAGGTCCGACCAAAGTTAAGATCGGCTAGGTGAGATGAATCCAACTATTATCCAACTTAACCAGTCTTAAGTCAATCGAGTCCAGGGTTATATTGTGTGGCTATCTATACGTTCCTAAATATGGTTAAATGTACCTAGCTAACTCTTATTTTTCTGTCTAATTTCGTCATTAAATTTCATATTTTTTAAAACGAATGGACAGATAATTTGTCATCAAATTCATCTTCCTTTGTACATGTACTAAGTTCATTTTGACCCTAAAAAGATTCGGATTTGATTCAGAAGTTCTTCAGCCATTTATATTCGTGGAGGCTGGAGCTACGTAAATACTCGATTTTAACCTAGACACGATAATTTTAAAATTGCAATACGTATCACGATAAAATTAAAAATTTTAGATGTAACAAGTCACAAAATTTTTAAGAATGCCTATGTGCATATTAATGTAGTAAATTAAATACATTCGTAAAATATTTCGGCAGTATTTTTCATAATATTTTTCGGAATATTTAGAAATATATATGTAATAGTTATTTCATAATACTTATGTATTTATTTGTAAGATATTTATATCCAAGAATTATCTCATATTATTTAGGAATATATCTTTAATGTATTTATCTTGTATAATTATCACTTAAACCGTTTATCTCCTAGTATCTATATGTTAGTATTTAGGAGATTTTATACATAACTTATGTCTAATTTTACCATAAATAGAGTGTCAATTGTACCAGGGGCGGCTCCACGTTGAAGTTTGGGGGACGAAATGTCCCCTTTTCCATATATATCTACTATCTACTACCTATATTAAAAGTACGGAGTGTCCTCACTTTCAAAAACCACCACCACCCAAGCACCTCTTCGGCCGGAGAAATTATTGATTACCACGGAGCCAATAGTTGTCTCCTACATGGTACCACTTCAACCAATCATCATATTACACTTGTCAATGTGTCAGGTACTTTGTGACACGTGTCACAATGTAATTGGCTGAAGTGGTACCATGTAGGAGCCAGCTGTTGCTTCGGTGGTACTCAATAATTTCTCCTTCGGCCGACTAAATTTAACACAACACTAAATCGGTTAGTTGCCACCCAAGCACTGCAGCTTTTGGCCACTCAACCATCACCCATCACCCCACCTTAAATCTTCAAACGCTAGCCACTTGGAGAAAGAGCAATTCACTGAAAGGAAGAGATATAACCGTCCTTTTCTCTACAATCTTCATCGCCACGCACGAGCGATTTCAGCATTCTACTGTCGAATGGTGCTTCTACTTTCTTCTTGTTGTTCGTGTTCATAACTTTTCAGGTTTTTCTCTCTGCCCCTCTCTTCACCATTCCGTTTCAGATTTCTTCTGAAATCAAGATAGTTGTTAGTATAAATCACTTACCTTTCTGTATCTTCCTTCTCCGATCTATATCTGAGATTTTCGGCGCTAGAAATCGATCGATTGATTTCAACTGAAATTTTGTTAGGCTGTCATTGAATCTAAAAATTGAAGTGACATTGCATGTATTAGGATATAGATGGGCAGGGCTTCTCTGGAAGTAGGTCGTTGAGCCGGCTCATATGTTGTGGCCGAGCAACCTTATGATACCAAATCAGATATGGTTACCAAACAATTGTTACATTGTATGCACCCATGTTGATGTACCAAGTACTCAATCTGTTGTCTTCAATTTTTGAGTTTGGTTTTCTTCAAATGCTGTAAATTGGTTTCTTAATAGATTTAGCTTAGAAATGAATAATTCATTTGTGAAAAATCTTGATATAGACTTGGAATTATTATGATTCCCAGCAACTTTCAATTCATGGAGACAAAATTCAGGGTATAGGAATTTAGTTGCTTCCTGGAGAGATTTATTAGTTGAAGAATTTTTGTAGAAGACTCTCATTCTTTTATACATTTATTAAATAAAAGAAATTGTTGTAGAGGAATAGAAGAACATCATATCACATATTGACAGATAATACTCACCAGAATAAACTTAATTGTCACTAGATGATACTGAACAGTTCACAAATGTGAATTGCAGATCAAGAGTGTACGCAGTAGGTACTCTAAAGGAATCTCGATTTAATACCGGGAGCCATTAGATGCAAATATGCAATAAACATTATACTGATTTGATACATATAAATTAACAAAACCCTAAATTGAAGTGATATTTGCAGGTATTGACATTTGCGATATTAGGATATGGATATGCAGGGCTTCTCTGGAAGTAGGTGGTGGAGTCGGCTCATATGTTGTGGCCGAGCATCCTTGTGGTGACAAATAATGATGAATTATCTAGGTGTGTTATTGAAGCTAATCTTTGCTTTTTAAGGTTGTATATATTCTCTTCCTTCAGTTCTTTGATATTTGGTATCTTCACCTAGATAAATATTGGCTTCTTCTAGCTTCTATGATTCCAAATGAGTGTTTAATTACAACTTTTTATTAGTTGATCTACCAGAGCAAGTTTGCTTAAAGTTGATGGCAAAGACATGCAATCGCTACGCTATACACTTTCACAATTGTAATCACATATTATGAAAATATGTATATATATTGTCTTCTCTAATCAAACTTTTGTCAGCTTTGTATAATTTAGAGATATATAATGAATTCTATTACTTTCAACAGGTTGGACTCTCAAAACAAGGGAGATTAGCACAAAGTTAAGTTATCAGACAGAATACATATTTCAACCCATTTCTCATTAGACAGAATACATATTAGCACAAAGTCTCATTGATGGGGATCCTTTTATTCAACAACCTGGTTGCTTAGAAATTACATAACATGGGCAGATAACATAGGAAACAACTCACAATCTCTTTTTGCAAATAATAGGAAATAACTCACTCATTCAATTAAAATTGAGTGTACAGTTTCTAACTATTTCTCATATTTGCCTTCTATTGATATTCCATCTTCATACTTTGGATCCAAGGAATACTGACGAAATGGAAATCACGAAATTAAATCAACATTTTTAAGATGTGGGGTGATTTGGCTCTTCTAACCAATCACAAATTCAAACCATCCCCTACATGTTAAAAAGTTGCAACAGATTGTTCTAAAACCATCCATTAATCTCTATTTGTATCATTTTCATTACATACAGAATAATTCAATCATATAGTTCCATTATATAAGGTTAGAACTATGATACACGTTCCGAGTGTTTGTTCCGCCAAGTTCCGACTTCAGAGACGGTGGCATAGCAGATCGGATTGTAGATCATTTCTCATAAGGTTAAAGTCTGCATCTACCTAGATTAAGACTGGGTCATACATCTTTAAAAAGTTGCATTTTTTTAGGTTTTGATGATTAATCTCTTTAGCAGTTATAGAAATTTGATTTTACTGTTGAATCTTATAGCTTAGCTAGGGTATATAAATTTGGTTTTTGACGATGAATCTCTATAGCTAGGGTATGTAAATTTGGGTTTGCTAATGAGTCTATAGCGGGTGATGACGGGTCTATGCATGAGTTGTTGACTGCAGATGAGGTAGTCTTTCTCTTGCTTGCAGCAGCAGCCGCTGGTTGTGGTGATTCATTGAATTGGATTATTCCACATTGATCATGTTATTATTATAGCTATGTAGTGCATGAGTTGTTTGTGGCGTTTGTGAGTTGAGATTCATCTGAAACAGATGATTCAAGCTGGATGTAAAAGTTGATGATGGAGCTACAATTTCTTCAGCCAACTTCACATATTTATTATTTATATTATTAATAATAAAGACAAAGTGCGTGAGATATATATATATATAATGAAGAAAGTAGAGCAAAGTCACGTAGGATAGTGGTAGTAGGTATACCTTGGCTCTTCAGGTTTCTACAATTTGGACTTGAGAAGACGATTGTTGGTTACAGCATCCCGATATAGCAGACTAGCATCACCAAATTGTTTAAAGAGATGTACATTCTCTCCTCTTAGAACTTCTCAACATCAACTTTTCATACATTTTATTTTATATTTTATATTTATTATAAATTCATTTTAATTTTTTAGGCGGATTCAGCTACCGCATTTAGAACTAGAACACATTGTTATGTTTAAGTTTCTTTTGTAGATTGTTTATCTTGAGAACCTGTCCAAATCTTACTTTCCCATACACAATTACTATTTTATCATAAGTTAGCTTCTACTTACATGTTTTTTTTTACTGATTACCTATCACATTCTGAGATTCAACATGCGTTTTAATAATTACCTAACTTTTATGTTATCATATTTCTAGAATGACCAACTTAAAAGGATCTTGTATCTCATTTATCGAAAATAACAATTATAAAAGATTAACGATTGGCGCACGTGCAACGTACGCGCCGACCCTAGTATATATTGACAAAATCCTCTCAATTGCCAAACCCTAACTCAGACGAAACCCTAATTTGGAGAAAAAGAAGAAGAGAAACTTGCGGATCATATGGGCGTGTTCCTTCATCTGGACACCCATCACCTAAATAACACTAGGTCAAGTCCCGAGTTTACACTCAGGTCCTGCCAATAATTAAAAGGTTCAAAATAATCCTTACAACTTATAACAAAGTTACAAATAAAACCTGGGCTTTAAATAAAATACCCAGCCCAATAAAACACAACTAATAATTAATAAAACAAGCCCACTTCAGCTTGGCCCTTTACTCCAAAACTCCCCCTCAAGCTGAAGTTTCTTCATTCCTTATGTAACTCCTGTAACCTCTATATCACTTTCAACACCAGCATTCTCAAGCTCCCCCTGTTTCCCAAAAATATTCTTCATCCCTAATCGATCAGAAAGAGCATAATGCTGCTTGGACCCCAAAGCTTTTGTAAATAAATCTGCCAATTGATCCTGTGTCTTAACATGGACAAGCTGTAAAGATTTGTTAGTCACAAAATTTCTAATGAAATGGCAATCAACCTCTATATGTTTGGTCCTCTCATGAAATACAGGGTTAGTAGCAATCTGAATAGCTGATTTACTATCACAATATAGAGGTATAGGCTCAGTTTGTTCAAAACCAAGCTCAGCTAATAAACCCTTTAACCAAATAATTTCAGAAAGTGCAGAACCCATACTTCTATATTCAGCATCTGCAGAAGATCTTGACACAGTTTCCTGTGCCTTAACCTTCCAAGAGACTAAAGACTTACCCAACTTCATACAGTAGCCTGTAAGAGATTTCCTAGTTACAATATTTCCTGCCCAATCAGAGTCACAGTAACCAACGAGTAAAGGCAAAGAAGTAGAGTCAAAAAAGATCCCTTTACCAGGCTCTTTCTTAATGTATCTAACCACCTTCAGACCTGCCAACCAGTGTGACTGCTTTGGAGCCTGCATGAACTGGCTCAAATGTCTTACAGAGAAAGCAATATCAGGTCTAGTAGTAGTTAAATACAATAATTTTCCAACCAGCCTTCTATAAACACTTGGGTCATCTAACAATTTATCAGAAAGGTTCAGACCTAAATGGTCATCATAACCTTTTGTAGTAAGCTTGAGATTTTCATCCATAGGAGTTTTAGAAACCTTACCCCCAGCCAATCCAACAGATGATATTAGTTCCAGTGCATACTTTCTCTGTGAGAGAATAATGCCCTTGGTGGATCTGGTAAACTCAATTCCTAAGAAATATTTCATTTCACCAAGACCCTTCATTTTGAAATTCATTAGTAGAACAGACTTTAATTCATTAATCAAAATATGACTGTTCCCACAGATCAGTAAATCATCCACATACACCATCAAAATAACAATTTCATTTCCAACTTTCTTTGTAAACAAAGAGTAATCAAAACCAGATTGAACATAGCCAGAGAGAATTAAAGCATCAGTTAACTTGACATTCCATTGCCTACTGGCTTGTTTTAAACCATAAAGGGATTTTCGCAATCTGCATACTAAGTTCTCCCCCTGATGATTGCTAAAACCCTCAGGGATAGTCATAAAAACTTCCTCATCTAAATCTCCTTGTAAAAAGGCATTGTATACATCCATTTGATATAAAGGCCAGTTGAAAATGGAAGCAAGTGCAATAACTACACGAACAGTGTTCATTTTTACCACAGGACTAAAAGTTTCATAATAATCTATACCATATTTTTGCTTGAAACCTTTAGCAACCAACCTAGCTTTGTATCTCTCCAGTGTTCCATCTGATTTATATTTAAACTTATACACCCATTTGCAGCCAATGGGATACTTACCTGGGGGAAGTGGGACAATGTCCCAAGTGCCATTCTATTCCAAGGCTGTGATTTCTTCATTCATGGCTTTCACCCAACAAGGATCCTGTGAAGCTTGTTTAAAGCTTTCAGGTTCAACTAACTGTGAGAAAGAACTAAGAAAACTTTGGTAGCCATCAGACAAATGTTTGTAAGAAATATAATCCTTAATAGGATGGATAGTAGAAGAACTTCCCATGATGAAATCACTAGCCCAAACAGGGGGCTTAATAGGTCTACCTGATCTGGATGTAACAGGATGAACCTGTTCTTGTTGAGAAACTGGTGGATCTGTATCATCAGAGTTACTCTGTAACTCATCATCTGAAATGGATTCATCAGAATGATCTATAGATTCATCATTTGAATCACCATCACCATCAGAAACACCTTGTGTATCATCATGTGGTTGAACTGGGACAACAATCTCAGGGGAATCATGATAATCAGTAACATCAGAGTCATAAAAAAAAACATCAGGTTGCTCAACAGATTTGCCATCCTCAAAAGGAAATATATTTTCATTGAATTTTACATCACGACTCACAAAAAATTTCTTAGCAACCAAATCATAGAGTTTATATCCCTTTTGAGTCTCAGAGTATCCCATAAAAACAGAAGGGATTGCCCTGGATGCAAATTTGTCAGCCTCCATTAAGTTTTTAGCATAACAGAGACATCCAAAAACTTTCAAATGAGATATGGTGGGTTTGGTTCCAGAGAAAACTTCTAAAGGGGATTTTCCTTTCAAAATTTTTGTTGGCATTAAATTGATTAAGTAGCAAGCAGTGAGAACACATTCACCCCAGAAAATATTTGGAATGGAGGCCTGCAATTTTAAAGATCTGGCAACTTCAATGAGATGCCTATGTTTTCTTTCGACTCTTCCATTTTGTTGTGGGGTATATGTGCAGCTACTCTGATGTAAAATCCCCTTAGATTTAAACAAGGAATTAACATGCTCATTGAAAAACTCTCCACCATTGTCAGATCTAAAACACTTAATGATTTTTCCAAACTGAGTTTGTATCATTGCAATGTAATTCCTTAAAACAATCACCACATCAGATTTGAATTGAATCAAATGAATCCAAGTAACTCTACTATGATCATCCACAAGAGTGAGAAAAAAAACGTTTATGATCATAAGTGGCACAATGATAGGGACCCCAAACATCACAGTGGACCAAATCAAAAACAGAACTAGCTCTGGAACTAGAAGTGTTAAAAGGTAAACGAGTAAGTTTTGCCTTTGGACAAATGGGACAAGTGTCTATGGCCAATGTTTTATTTATTGATTTGATCTCAGAAGACCTAAGATTTTGTAGAGTTTTAGGGGGAACATGGCCTAGACGCTTGTGCCATAAGAAGGCATTATTAGCAACAGAATCAAAAATGCAACTGGAAGAAAGATTGAGATTCCCTTTTAAGAAGTAGAGGCCTGATTCATGCTTACCACTTGCCAAGACCCTCCCATTTGAGAGGTCCTGCAGGAGAGCAAAACTTGGATGAAAAGTTGTTGTACAATGTAATTCTTTGGTTAATTTTGAAATGGACAAAAGGTTGTATTTAAAATCAGGTACATAGAGAACATCATCCAGTTTTTGCTCAGAGTTGAAAAAATAAGTTCCAGTGCACTCAACAGTCGAAAAATCACCATTTGGAAGTCTAATTCTAGTTCCAGAATCTAACTCTAAGTTTGAAAGCCAGTCTTTTCTCTTAGTCATATGGTTTGTGGCACCACTATCAAGGATCCAATAGTCATCTAAATTTGTAAAGAGAGAAGATAGGGATGTACCAGCAGAAGTGGCAGGGGCAGCACCTGCCATAGAAGCAGTCCTACCTCCTTGCCCCATAGTCTGGAGAAATTGCTCAAACTGCTGAGAAGTGAAGGTCACACTGTTTTGAATGGCATCTGCCACCATGGTCTCTTCAACCAAGGGTTTGGAAGTCCTTTTTGAACCAGCATCACCATTCACAGAGGAGGTAACATTGGCCTGAGCTCCTTGCCCTTTAGGTTTTAGGAGAAACTCTTTGTATTTGAAACAGATGTCCTTGGTGTGGCCTTTCTTCTTGCAGTATTCACATCCTTTTGCAAAGCATCTTTCAATCGTGTGTCCCTTCTTTTTACAGAAGGTGCACTCAAGATTAGGGTTTCCCTTCCCTTTTTCAGTAATAGAGTTGCCTAGAGTGGCAGTAGCAGACCCAACAATATCAGATGTAATGCCTTTCTGGTTCTCCTCTTGAAGCAACAGATTGTATGCCTCATTTAGAGAGGGTAAGGCTTTCCACAAAAGAAGGTTGGACCTCACCCCAGCGAAGGATTCATTGAGCCCCATCAAGAACTGATATAACCTTTGGTTATCTTTGTGATCAATGTGCTTCTGAAACACTTCTCCATCAATGTGAGGCAGTGCTGCAATAGCGTCATACTCAGACCATAACAAGCGAAGCTTGGTAAAATAGGTGGATACAGGATCCAAGCCTTGCTGTGTCAACACAATCTCACGATGCAACTGATAAGATCTGGATGCATTTGTCTTATCAAATCTCTCCTTAAGGTCCTTCCAGGCAAGAAAAGCATTCTCAATGTACATAATACTGCTGGCAAGATCTTTGGATACAGAACTTAAAATCCAACCAAACACTACTGCATTGCACCTATCCCACAATTCAGCATAAGCAGGGCCAAAGGTTTCACGCATACACGAGCCAGTGACAAAGCCTAATTTATTCTTCCCTAAAAGGTGAAAACGCATGGCTCTATTCCACATAGAGTAATTATCTATCCCAGTCAAAACAGTTGAGACAACAGAGTTACCATGGTTATCATTTGTACTCAAATGGAGAGGATGGAACGAATCAACCTTGTTCATGGCTGCTTGAATTTCCTCCGCCGATGTCTGATTCAACTCCGTCATGGCAGAAGATCGGAGAAGAGAATGATCGCGGAAACAGATGTAGCCAAACACGAATCAGTCACGAACCACCAGAGAATATCGCAACAATAGTGATCTTCTTAGGAACAAGAAAAGAGTTCCAAGAAGAAAAAGAACCAGAGGTGACTGCAACGAAGTTTGATGGCAGTCGAAAAGCCGTGAAGAAGACGAAACGTCGGATTCGTAGAAGCGCAGCGGAATACCAGGAATCGTGGCCAAGGTCTGCGAACAAGATGAAGAATCTTCGCAAACGATGAGCCTAAAGCTCTGATACCATGACAAAATCCTCTCAATTGCCAAACCCTAACTCAGACGAAACCCTAATTTGGAGAAAAAGAAGAAGAGAAACTTGCGGATCATATGGGCGTGTTCCTTCATCTGGACACCCATCACCTAAATAACACTAGGTCAAGTCCCGAGTTTACACTCAGGTCCTGCCAATAATTAAAAGGTTCAAAATAATCCTTACAACTTATAACAAAGTTACAAATAAAACCTGGGCTTTAAATAAAATACCCAGCCCAATAAAACACAACTAATAATTAATAAAACAAGCCCACTTCAGCTTGGCCCTTTACTCCAAAATATATATATATATATATATATATTAAAAATAATAATATCACAAAGAAATAAAATACATGTAAGTTAAAAAATGGATTTTAGCAAAGTGATTTTGTAAATTTCTTACTCACATTTGAACATTCGAACAAGTTGCTAATTGAAAGTTTTTGAACTAATTTCTAACTCATGTTTTGTTTTGTGGCCAATTTATTAGTTGAATAGTTTTTTTATTTATTTTTTTTTTTTTGAAAATTTTGGTATCTTAATTTTCATTTGTGCATAATTGGCTAGCTTTTGTTTCACTTTATGGACAATTTATTAGCTAGCAAATTGTCCACAAAGCGAAACCCGAACTAGCAAATCGTCTACAAAAGAAAACCTAAGCGAATAAATTGTCTACAATTGAAATATGAGCTACCAAGTTGTATATAAAAAAACTCAAACTAACAATTTTTCCAATTCGGCCAAAAAAAAAAAAACAATTTTTCCAATAAATGAAACATAAGCTAAAAATTTGTCCATAAAAAAATTTAGATATCAATTTAAATTTATTGTAGTGCTCAAATATTGTAATTCATTACCATTTAATGTATACTATTACTTTATAAAAATTCCGATAAATATTTTTTTGATAATAAATTTTTTACTCATTATCTTTTTAAAAAATGTCCCCTATTATCAAATTACTGAAGCCACTAGCGTTGTACATTGTAAGGAACTGAAACATACAAAATAATAATAATAATAATATATATAAACAATCGATGGAGAATAAATAGAAGACAATTTTCATGTTGTTTTCTTCGCTCCTTAGCCTCAGTTTTAGATATGATGATCTGGACCAGATTCTTTAGATATTTTCCATAATTATTTAGATAAAATACTAAAATGACGAGATTATTAGTGTGTTCTTTAATTCGTAATAGAACTTCCAAATCCAAATTTTTGTATGTAGATCGATCTTAGATTTAAAAAATTAATCATGTTTTTCCTAAGTAAAAACCATATTTTTCTAAAATTATCATATTAGGAAAGATTTAGGTCTGATAAACTCAATATCATCACTTTATCTTTTCTTAGGCGTAATGGTAAAATAATCGTTTTAACCCAACCAACATGTGACAGTCATAATTAACAATTGTCAAAATTTGGTGCAAAGAATATCCGTAAAACATATTGGTGCAAATGACGACATGGTCAATCATGTAAATGCACTCAGGTCATTTAGCTTAGGGAATAAATTACCACGTACATATAAAAGGAAATCATAAACCTTAAATGAAAAATAATTGTTATATTGGGTTTTGTATTACAAACATTCTTAAAGACCAAAAAAATAATTAATTTCAAAAGTAAACGAGATCGCAGCCGCCCTTCACGTAATTCATGATTGATCAGCTATATATATATATTACTGCATGGATCATGCAACGTTAACTCATTTTACGTAGTAGCTTCAGTGGATTGCTGGGTCTGGCTTTCCCGACTTGATGAGGTCATTCACCATGTCTGCACACCAAACAACAACCTTATTATTTCTTTATTTTCTTCACTTTATTTCCCTAATTTATATGCCTAACTATTAAATTTTACAATTTAATCCTTAAATAAAGACTTTAGTTAGATTCGTCCCGATCCTATATATATATATATATATATATATATATATATATATATATTATGTGTACGTACCCCATTCTTCTTTGGTTGTGCAGTCATTGTCGCATCCCATCTCACAGGTAGTGCGGCCGCGACCGCTGGCAACGCAGTCATCGACACACGTGAGGAAACACGACTTAAACTTTCCGGCCTCAGCAGGTGATTCCGCAGATTTCTCAGCTGCCTCGCACGTGTGGAATGTGGCTGTGAAGATGAGGCAAGCCAAGAACACCACAATAAGCTTGTTGAATGCCATTTTATTTTATAAATGCCTTGGACTCCAAGTATTCTTGATATACTATTATTGGGTTTCTCTTGTGTTAAATGCTTCGGAAGAGATATTGGTGATGGTTAGAGATCAAATTGGGAGGCTTATTTATATTTGTTCTAGCATCCTATATTTAGTTATAAGGATATCAACCCGCTCATTTCTCTTCTTAGACGTCTAAATTAAGGTAAATTAAACGAGGAATATTTGGAAGAGAGCGGCCAATTATTTTGTGAAGTGATATTACCCAATAAAAAATATTATGTGAAGTGATAGTTTCCTAATTAAAAAATTGTTAAATTTTTTGAACTTAGATAACAATTCACCATTTATATATATATATATATAATTTAATGAATTTAAAAAAAATTGTAGCAATTTAGTCTACAATTATAAAAAATGAAGTATGGATTTTTATTTATTTAATATAAAAAATGGAAAGATGAATCCAGGCTTCTTTGTAGGGGTGGCAATTTGTGCTATATGTGCATACTATTGTATGTATCAATAATCGTGTCGTCTTAAGTTACTGAACACGAACACGTACAGTAAGTTTATCGTGCCACATTTTACAAACACGAACATGACTCGAATTTTTTCGTACGTGTTCGTGTCGTGCTATAGTGTTGTGCTAAGTTATTTAGTTCTACATCTCGATATGAAATCTTTAAGCAAGAATCAAAATAATGAACTTCATATCTAAAAAAAACTATGAATTAATATGTTAGTATTCATAAGTTCGTAATATATATAATTGGCAAACTCTAAAAATTAAACTAATAATTAGTGTTTTAGAAGCTATTAAATAATATTTGTTCAAAAAGTACTTAAAAATTATAGTAGCACCACTTTATCATGCTATCGTGCGTGTTGTGTTGTGATACCTAAACACGAACACGATACGAAAATTATAGTGTGCTAATCATCATGTCCATGCTATCGTGTTATATTTTTCTTCCATATACTTGCACAAGCACAATTTTTTGTCGTCCGTATCGTGTTATCATGTCGTGTGAAAAATTATTTGGCATTAGCCCTACTTCTTTATACAAATTCCAAGACTATATATAACATTAATTCAATGTTGTAATTATGATTTCGATATGTTCAACACAGTTTAAGTGAAAATTGGTTAAGAAGTTAGGGTTCCCCTCATCTTTAGGGCATTTACTAATTAGGGTTATCTATCTCTATCTTGAAAATAGTATTATTATTATTATATAATAAATACCCTCATTGGTATCTCCTTCAATTTCTCAATAAACAAGAATAACAAAAGTCTCAATAAGCAGATTTACTTGTATCCCAAGTTTAATTAACAACTCTTAAATTATTCGAAACAATGTCGTCATTTAACAAGATCATTGTCATGTTCTCTGTATTATTCTTCATCTCTACATTCTACAACTGTGAGGCTGCCCAGAAATCGGCAGAAACTCCGGCCGAGGCTGGAAAGTTCAAGTCGTGTTTCACCACGTGTGTTGAGGAGTGCATTGCTAGTGGCCGTGGACGCACTACTTGTGAGATGGGTTGCGACAATGACTGCACAACCAAGGAAGAATGGGGTACGTACATATATATGTTGTATGTATTTCTTTATTTATTGTTCGAGTTAATGAATTTATTATAATGTACGAGGTTGTTGTTTTGTGTAGACATGGTAAATGACATGATCAAGGCAGCATCCCCTACACCTACACCTGCCAACTGAAGAAAATCAAGTTTTTGCAAGGAGCATTTATCAATTAGTTAAAAATGTAATACAAGCAAGTTTTGTCATATATATATATGTATTGTCATTTTTATCACTCCATTTTTAGAGTGCTTATATATAGTTTATCCTGAAAGAAAAATACAAAGCTATTAGAAAGTAAAATGAAAAGAATATTCGATCATAATTAAATTATTAAAGAATTTCTGATTATTCACTAGCAGTGGCGGACCCAAGACTAGGGGTGCAATATTAACAAAAAAATTTATGGAAAAAGCTATATATAATAAAATGATAGCACGATAAAGTCTTAGAAATTACACGTATTACAAAACAGCGGTTACAATAATGAGTTCAGCCATTATGTAATCTATCTATATATCATACTAATTCTGATTGTAGAGCAATATAACACTGACACATCAGCATTATTAGTATTATTGACCAATTAAAATATAACAGTTCAGCTCTCTTATAAAGCAATTAATATAACACTTCAGCTCTCTTATAAAGCAACTTACGGCAATCAAACCTAATGCTCCTGGTAGAGCATATGAGGCTGACGCATCACCCCAATTCCTCTACTGCAACTCACATAACGTTTCTTTTTTCTTATGAGGAAATTCAATACTGGAAAGTAACCCAACTTAATGAATCAATGCTGGAAAGTAACTCCAATTCAATTAATTCAGCAATTTTAATAGGAACACTAAGAGTCATTGCATTCAAATATGTGATTCCTATATATAGATGCTTAAGTCCTCGCAAGAAACAGAGTGTGGAAAACTTTCTAATTTAGTATTTTCAGTAATCATATCGACCAAACAAACGGACTGACGACGTTGAGGACCAACAAGCCTATTGACGAAAACAAGACCAACAAGTCAACTAACGACACTGAGGACGAGTCACGTCACTGTGTTTAAACAAACTCCACCAACTCTAATTTGGTCAGATATGACTGGCTTATGAATGAAACCAGTGAAGACGGCTTGATTGTAGCGAAATTCGGTGGAGAAAGCTCCAGTGAGGCAAAATCGGAGGTGCAACACTGATGGCTCCATACTTCAGACTTCTCTTGGGATGGAAAGTGAAACCGTAGAGCGCAAATCAGAAGCTGAACCGACCAAACAAGCTTTGTAATCCATTGAGATTGATTGACGACGAGGGTTCTATCTCAGAATGTTTAAGGGTTAACGAAGAAGAATAAGAAGTAAATCAAAATGTCAAAAAGAGAATTGTTGTTGCGGCGTGAAGAATTCTGGAGCAAGGTAAGGATGATGTAAGTGGTGGCTGCTGTAGGATAATTAGATTAGGGTAAATTATTGTTTAGGTTTTTTTTTTTTTTTTTTCGTGATATTGTTTTGGCCTTTAGTAGTGTGTATATATGGGTTATGTTTGTGGTAAATTATTTATATTATTTAGTATGTTTGGCGAGAATCTTCATAGCTATATAATATATAATTTCACAGTCCTTTGTTGAAAATCTCCATATAACCTATATAACACTTCACGGTCATTTAGCTCTATAATATGTGATGTTTGATCATCAATAAAAAAAAAAATTCTACAAATAATATTTTTATTTGAAACAATCTCTATTATATAATCAAATAGAGATTATTCATTATGTATGTTTGTTATTATTGAAGAATAGTAGGATTCGATAAAATTATGAGTCTTTAAGTTCGGTCAAATAACATAAAGTACAGAAATATAATTGATTAAGTTTTATTTTAATTATTTATAAATATCTACTATACTGTCTCCCTGCGGTCCGCACACTGCGCGGGGACAGCACCTAGTAATATATAATAGATAAATAGATATATCACAGTACGACATACACCATAAAGTTGTTTACTAAGTTTGATAATTGAGTATTTTTGAACAACTTTTTTAATATATTTTAAAAACTCCAATTAGTGGTTTAATATTTTAGAGTTTTTCAATCATATATTACGAACTTATAATTCATAGTATTTTTTTTTTTTTTTTTTTTGCAATATAAACTTCATTATTTTAATTTTTGCTTAAATATTTTGTATAAAGATGTACAATCGAATAACTCAACACAACACGATAATACGACACGAACACACACGAAAAAATGTGTCGTGTCCGTCTTTTGTTAAACGCGGCAAGATAAGCTTACAGTAAGTGTTCGTGTTCGGTAAATTTTTTAACATAACACGATTATTGGCATGCAAAAACGCACAAATTGCAACCACAACTAATTAATAGTTATCTACAATGAAAATGACACATAAAGAACTCGTTATCAAAGGACTCAAATATATATTTCTCAAAATGAAAATGAACAAAATTGAGACTTGTTACACACTGTGGGATAAGTGTCATATTCGACTAGACACTGTGATATTGGTGGAATCAGTAAACAATTAAATATGTTGCAAGACACAGTCTCATGTCATTCGCAGGAAAATAGTTCATCGAACTATCTATTGTTAAACTACGGTAAGGATGATAAGACTTTTGCAAATAAAAAAAAAAAATTGCATTTGTTTATTTAAATAAATATTTATTATTACTTAGAAATTATAATCTTATACAGTTAGATATAATCTTATATATACACTTATATATACTTACGAGTTATATATACAAAATAAATATAAGGTGTTAAATAGCATTGTGCATAAAATTTATATTTAATGTTATAGCACTTTCATATTTAAGTGAAATGGTGCAACAAATAATTTTTCATACTTTGTGAGGGGTGCGAATTGTGCATAAAATATATATTTAATGTTGCACCACTTTCATATTTAAGTGAAAGGGAGCAACAAATAATTTTTCATACTTTGTGAGGGGTGCAACTGCTCCTCATTAACTACACCTAGGTCCGCCCATGTTCAATAGCAATCCTTAGTAAAGCATTTCTGCTAGATCGAATATGATTTTTTTATACCAACTAATTGATGTTACACAAATAAATACCAAATCTATAAGAGTAATGATAGAAGATGCAACACCCACATTTCGATATATTCCGACTTAGTCTTAGTGGATCAGTCTTAGTGGATGTACATTTTGTCAAGTTTTTGGACCAAATTAATAATAGTGTATAAAACTTTAAACACATTGAAATTTGCAATTTTTTTTACCCAAATACCCAATTTTTGTAACTCAAATACACATATATCTGGGTTTAAGTGTTTTAGACCAAAAGACCTAACCGCGCAGTTGGGAACTGCGCGGTCACGCCTAATCCAAATATTAGTTTCAAAATGTGTAATTAGTATTTTAATGGACCGCGCAGTTGCCAACTGCATGGTAAACTAACAGTCAAATTTTTTACTGTTAGTTACCGTGTCTCGTCAGACGCTGCCACACGTGGTTTGAAACGATGGTTTCAGGTACCTAAAATATGGTTTCGTATACCTAAAACATGGTTTCGGGTACCTAAAAATATAGTTTCGGGTACTTAAAACACATGTTTTGAAACGATGGAAATTTTTAGGTACCCGTAACTATGTTTTAAATACCTAAATCATGCGTTTAGGTACCCAAAACCATGTTTTGGGTACCGAAACCATACATTTAGGGTACCTGAAACCATGTTTTAGGTATCTGAAACCATCGTTTCAAACCACGCGTGGCAGCGTGACGAGACACGGTAATTAACGGTAAAAAGTTTGACCGTTAGTTGACCATGCAATTGGCAACTACGCGGTCCATTAAAACAGTAATTACACATTTTGAAATTAATCTCTGGATTAGGCGTGACCGCGCAGTTCCCAACTGCACGAGTATGTATTTTGTTTTAAAAAACTCAAACCCGGATATATGTGTATTTGAGTTACAAAAATTGAGTATTTTGGGTAAAAAGTTCTTGAAATGTGGGCGTCGAACTCAGAACATATATCATTTCTTAATGAGAGCAATGAGATTTTCTACCATCCTTGTGGAGTACCATATTAGTGTTTTTTTTTACTATAGAGTTATTTTAATTGTAACATATATAAAACTTTAGAAGTATGAAAAAATCTGAATTTTTTTTATTAATTACACCAAATATTTGTATCATACTAATAATAATATCAATTTTCCTATAGAATTCACATTTAGGACAATATAAAATTTAAAAAAAGCTATCACAAACATGGTGTTTGTGGAACATATTAGAAAGACCCATAATAATAGAAGATTCGATACCACATTTCTGATCAGTTCCAAATTTCGTGCGTTATTAGTCTTATATTTCTTTTATTATAACATTTTTCATTGTAATGCTTAAATAGAAATAATACACTGTCCAACTGTGGCGATCCGATCATGGTTTCACTGTATCTAAGTGATATAATTTATATTTTTTGATAACTTACAAGCAATTAACCATTCTAGATACAGTCGTCGGATCACCCGATTGGACTATGTATTATTTCTCATGCTCAAAATATTCATTGGAAGTGGAAAATTCCTACTGATGGAATCTTTGAGCGAAATGGACCGGAAAAAAAGACTCGAGATCTATATATATTGTAATAGTGTGTAATACAGATTAATTAACACGGTAAGCATATTAAGAGGGGGGGTTAATCAATCAAATCTTTAGGAGGTTTTAATTAAAACAAAACAATGAAGTTTGATGGTCATAGTGAGAAACTAATAAAATAGAGGGCATTTTGTAATTAATGAAAGGTAGAAAATGGGCGAACAGAAACTGCCGCGAACGGTTCCTACTCGCTCAGCCGCTTAAACCCTGATTAGGCAGTTGACAATCCCTAAAACCCTAGTTCCGAATACCTTCTTCCCCAATGGCCACTGAAATGGAAGACGCGCAGATTGAAGAAACTGAAAGTAGCCGTGAATTGGAGGTGGCTCCGGCCCTAATTGCTGTCCACCCCTCCCAGAAATCAGTCACTGTCGCCGTTGGATCGGACCTCCGGGTCTACGATCTCCTGTACGCTCTATTTCCTTTTTTCCGAATGTGACATCCATTTTTGCTTGTTCTAGGGAGTTTGAAAGAAATTGGAAATGGAAACCGTTATCATTATGTCAAAAGAGCGGGTTTTGTCTTGCAAGCTCTCGTTTTCTTCGCATTCTGTTGATGAAATGTTAAGTTTGGTATAAAATCGTAGTTAATCCATTTTTTTTGTTCGTCCTCTGCTTGAAACTTTTCACTCGGTACACCGTAGTAGTTACCAAGTAATTGGAGGAAGAGAATTGAGGTTGCTAGCAAATATCTACTTCATCAGCTTTGAACCAGTTCATTTTTTTGCTACATTATCCTCGACTAGTTGGATGGATCAAAGAACAGCTCGTACACCTGAATTTGTGGGTCATTACTTTGTGCAAACTGGTGTTTTACAAATAACCCTTCTATAATAAAAAAAGTTCAAGTGAATCTCTATGGAATACACGACAAAGAAAAATAAAAAATCTCTATGGATACAGCGATAAGAAATGGATGGGCGGGGTCACACTGTCTCGGTCCTTGTTACTTCCATATGAATGGAGCAATATGGTGTGGCTGGTTTTGGATGTAATTGTAGCAACTTTAAAAATCAGATTGTGTAGTGTCAATTTTCACAGAGAATCTGCTATCTCATAGAGAATCAAGTTGGCATTTAAGACTTTCTCCAATGTGATTGCATATTAGACGTCCATGAACTATTTGGAAAATGAAGCCATCGGTACCATAAGATTTTGGTATGCTTTGCCTATGTGTTGTTTTCCATCTGGCTAACAGCTAACTGGGTAATGGTAGGACTTTGTTTATAGTAGTTCTAGTTGTATTGATTATTTTCTTGCGTGTTCCTTTGTGAGTGTCCATTAGCAATAGCACATATGTCGTTTTTGGTTAGTGTTTTCTGATGCTATATTGATTACAATATTGGAGTTTCATATCTGATCAGTCAAAATATCTTTCCAACTTTCACAGTAAAGGCGATTCAGTTACCTTGGTGGATGATTCAGATAAGCCATTTCATAAGGATTCTATAAGAGCTATTTGTTATGGTGCAAGTGGGGAGCTTTTTGTATCTGCTGGTGATGACAAGCTAGTCAAGATATGGTCAACCGATTCTTGGCGTTGCATCGGTACAGTGTAAGTCTTTATGCCTGTATTTTAAAGTAGACTAAGTGGAATTAGATCCATTGCCTCCAATCTAATTTAGTGTCATTCCTAACTACTAGTGTATACAATTAAGTTATTTATTTTTTGCTATGTTAAAAAGGTGCTGATTGCTCATTAAAGTGACCTTTCTTGTATGTCTGGTATAGGTCTGCTGAAAAGAGAGTGAGTGCAATTGCTGTAAGCAATGACAATCTCCATGTCTGTTTTGCTGACAAGTTTGGAGTTGTTTGGGTCTTGAGGTTAGAGGAGGAAGGAGGGAAGTTCTCTTTAGTCAATAAGAAGGCAGCGCCGTTGCTTTCTCACTATTGTAGCATAATTACTAGCTTGGTAAGTCATTGCTCAAGACTTCATTGTCATCATTACTAACAGTAGATCATGCTAATATCAAGTCGATACGCACATATTGCAGGAGTTTTCGCCAGATGGACGCTTCATCGTTAGCGCTGATCGAGATTTCAAAATTCGAGTAATTTTTTTTCCTTTGTTGTGAGTAGTAGGGATGATGGTATAGCCTCTAATGTTGTAACGTCATGATGCCAGGTAACTGTATTTCCTAAGAGACCACTAGATGGGGCTCATGAAATTCACTCATTCTGCTTGGGTCATTCAGAGTAAGTAATCATGCCTCTTTTTGCTGTTTTCTGTTGATTTCATTTGATATTGCGGTAATGTTGCCCAGTTTGTTAACATCATATTTTTTATGTTGTCTTTAGGTTCGTCTCCTGCCTCGATTTTATCCTTTCCCCTGATAATCCAGTTGGGTTTCTTGTATCTGGTAGCGGAGACTCCACGGTAACTAAAAGAGAGCTGAAAACTCCTTTTTAAACGCACCAGACTGTTTGCTAGCTTGCTTATCAATATTTTTGGCAGGTTCGGCTTTGGGATATTACATCGGGTTCTCTCCTCAATACTTGTGAAGTAGGACCGAAGGTACTTCTATTATACTTTCTCTCTTGGATATAAGATACCATGAGTTTCCTTTACACATATGAGACATTTCGCATTGTTCAGATACAGCACTATAACCTTTCATCATTTCATGGAGTACACATCATGTGATTGAATGTTTTAGTTGTTCTCTATCAGCCGGATTATGGAGTGATTTTTTTTTTCTCAACATTTTTTTCCTTCTAAAGGCAGGACTTTTAGAGACTAATGGAAAAGAAGAGGAGAAAAAGTCCAACGGAGTGGAAGAACATGACTTTTGTGCTGTTACTGATCTGTGTGCGGTTCCAAATGGTTCCCTAATAGCAGTGGCTATTCAAAGGTAATTTTGATAATCCTGGAGGTTCTGTAATCTATTACATATCAATGAGTGACTAATTTCTCTATGCATAATAAATACATTGCAGCTATAAAGGAATTCTGTTGTTGAGCTGTGATCTTTCTGCAAAATTACTCTCTTTTGTCAAGGTATGTTCTTTTTCTTTTGGGTTAAAGGTACTTTTCATACCACATGTTTGGCCGAATGTGGCTTTTAGTACCGGATGTTTGGTTTTGTATACTTTTAGTACCAAACGTTTGAAAAAATGTGGCTTTTGGTACATCCGTTAGTTGGCCGTTAGTTTTTTCCGTTAAGTGACATGTGCAAGTCACGTGACCGACCCTAAACTTTCGATTTTGTTCAATTTAGTCCCTCAAATATATTTATAACTTTTAATTTGTACAATTTAGTCCCAAAACTTCAAAATCAATTCCAATTGAATCATCGAACCCAATTGACCTAGCCGGACCTAGCCTAGGGCTAGGTCCGAACCTGGGTTGGGGTCGCCGGGCCCAGCCGACCCTGACCCAGGGTCGGACCTAGCCCTAGGCTAGGTCCGGCTAGGTTAATTAGGACCTAGCCCAATTTGGGTCGAATTTGGGCTAGGTCCCAATTGACCTAGACGGACCTAGCCTAGGGCTAGGTCCGACCCTGGGTCAGGGTCGGCTGGGCCCGGCGACCCCAACCCAGGTTCGGACCTAGCCCTAGGCTAGGTCCGGCTAGGTCAATTGGGTTCGATGATTCAATCGGAATTGATTTTGAAGTTTTTGGACTAAATTAAACAAATTAAAAGTTATAAATATATTTGAGGGACTAAATTGAACAAAATCAAAAGTTTAGGGTCGGTCACGTGACTTGCACATGTCACTTAACGGAAAAAACTAACGGCCAACTAACGGAAGTACCAAAAACCACATTTTTTCAAACGTTTGGTACCAAAAGTATACAAAACCAAACATCTGGTACTAAAAGCCACATTCGGCCAAACATGTGGTATGAAAAGTACCTTTAATCCTTTTCTTTTTGTCAAGGTATGTTCTTTTTCTTTTTGGTTGGTTGGTTCTTTCCGAAGCTAAAAAATTCTTAAGATCACTTTATTAGCGTCTTCTGTAGATGCAGCAAATTGTGGTCGTTTTTGGGATTACCACTACCCGTTTTCCATCCAATTAAGATATCTAAGTCAGCCCTGAAAGTTTAAAACCTGGTTCATCTTAGCCTAATTCAAGTACAGCCCCGAGTTAGGGTATTGAGGCCCAATTTGAAATTTCCTTTAATTATGATAGCGAAGTATTGTTATTAGACACTATGATTGAACATCAGTGGCATTAATCCAGGCGGTTCCGGTAGTGGGAGAAAGCTTCATACCCACAAGCCTGGCAACAAGCTCCTCTGAAGGTCTTCTGTGGATGGTCACTGGAATTTCTAAATTGAATGGTGTAAACTGTTCCTCATTGGGTCGGGTTCGAGCTATGAGTGGTTTCAAGGAAAGCAGTGAGTTGGAGCCGATGATGCTTGGAGACGAAGCAATACCTGGAGGTAAGAATCTGCTTGAGAAACTGCAGGGAAGTGTGTTGATAGAGGAAAGCGTTTACGTGGCAGCTGCTGAGGCTTTGAAGACAGCCATGTCTAACTTGCTGATCAAGAAACAGTACTCGGTTGATACACGGGAAACAAGGAAGAGAACTAGAAATGACAAGAAGTTTAAGCAGTGACAGAGCCGTCTTCGATAGAAACAACTCGTATTTTGTAGTGTCTTTAATTTATTTTTAAGCAATACATGGGTAAGCCTTCTTTATTTGCTCAAATACGGTTTTAACTTATTGAATATACACAAAAAGTTAACTTTTTTGGATGTTGATTCAGTACTTTATTCTGTATTTTGTTTGCTTAAGCACAAATTCATAGCCCTACTAGTGCAATGTAGTACCAAAAAGTACTGTGAGACATTCAGGGAAGAGGATTCACATAATAATGGTACCAAAAACCAAGTACCATAAAATCAAAGAGAGCACAGGAAATCAGGGAACCAGCTTTCTCATTATGTAGGGCACTAGACTCAGTTCTTGACGCTAACTCAGAAATTACTGTCTGTCATAAAAACCTGAAACATTCATGAAAGCTACAGACTGCAGTAACATGGTGAAAAGGAACAGCATACTGTTCTTCACAAGGACCCAACAGAGTTAAGAGAGAACAAGCTCTGTGATCTTAAATTCAACACATTGCTGCCTCAGCAACTCCCTTACATAGCTCCTGCAATATATAAGTTGAAAACTGAAACAAATAGTTGGAAACAACTAACACCAATACAAGGAAGATGGAGATGGGAAAGAGAAAGGGTATTACCTTGGATATAATCAGTTGCTTGTAGTCATCCACATCATTAGAGGTGCAAACTTAAATCTAACTGAGACTTTTGACAGCTTAAGTAGGATAGGATAGGTGAAACAACTAACCTCTGAAGGTTGGGTGGAAGCAGAACTGACATAGAACAGAACAGAGCAACTAATACTACTATCTCTGTCCCTTCCCAAATTTTTCTTTCTTAAAAACTAGAAAAGTTGGCCAAGGGACAATCACTATATAACCGAACTGAGAAAAGAACTTGCAGCAATAATGACAGAACTACTAAGATGAGGGCTAGGGCTAGCTACTCTACGAATCAACGTGAACTGATTAGAAGGGAGAAGAACAAGCCTAGAGGACTTTTGTGGAGAAAGGCTACACCATATACAGGAATTTCTAGACCTAAAATGACTTGGGTACTGGATTAAAGAACGAAAAGGGTGTTACTTCTACTATACTTCTACTAAGACTAAGAGTATTCTACTAATGGAGGTGACTTTCACCACCAACTTCCTCTTTTAGAAAGCAGTTCTGCAGAGACACTGCTTCCATAGCATCCCAAGTCCCCAGAGGCTCTCAAGTTGCAGTTTTCCTGGTTAGGAACTTTCCTTTTGTGACACATAACATGCTTTTGCAATCTTCTCTTCTCTGGCACTGAGATCAGCAACAGAGGCCATGTCCACGCAACAGCTTCAGCTTTCTGCCACCCGAATCAGAGTATAACTGATCCACCAAACCCATCAGGATCTACTATATCCTTCTACCTAACTGGAGACTACTAACTCATAAGGGACCACTACTGAGTTTGTATACAATCTAATACTAGACACTACTTCAACAAAGCATTATTTACAGGAACCCCGCGCCTCCCAGGCAAGTCATTCTTAGTCTGAGTCGAGATTAAGGATCCGGCGCAGTGTCTTAGTTGCTGAGTCAGCACTGCGGGACAAATCCTTGGTGGTGAGAGGACTAAAGTCCCTAGTTGGAGATGCAGGAGCAGAATTTGCAATCGGATGCATTGAAATAGTGACATCAGAAACTATACGAGGCAAGTCAAGAGACATTGTCCGCTTTGGCAGTTGCAGAAACTTCGGGATTGGCAAAGAACTAGGCGGAGGTGAGTTTGAGTATGTAGGACCAGCCCAACGTTCAGAGAAAGAGAGAGTCTCACTGAAGAACCCGTTGCCTAAAGGTTCTTCTTTGAGTAGGGGTTTGGTCTTAATGGGAATCGGAGTGCTTTTCGGGGTAGCTATTGGGCGAGATGCTCCAGTAGGAGATTTCAGATTCTCTTTGATAGGAGAAATACTTGATGCCCTATTCGGGCTTGGAAGAATCCCTTTGGTAGCATAGAAAGTTCTGCAATTGATCTCGCTTAAGTTCTTCAATGGCATGGAGTTAAATCTGGCTAATCCCCGTGACCTACTTCTGCTGTAGTGCTGGCTCTTATGCTGTGCATTGACAATAATAAGAGTCTCCATTGCATACAACCTAAACCTACCGCCTCAACTTGAAACACTCTTCAGTCTTCAATAACCAGATCCAGCAGATCAATCTGTTGATTATAAAAACAAACATAAAAACAACTTTAAAGAACTAAACCATAACTCACTCAGCAAAGCTTCAGCAAACTGACATAATACACACAGACACAAAACCAATTATGACGATCTAAACCATCACTCACTGAACAAAGTTGCAGAAAAATGACAAAAATCACCAAAATGAGCAACATAAGCATAAATTTCCAAATTTTCTTTTACAATTTCAAAGGGAAACAGGTTTTGTTCGAATCTAACTGCAGAGAAAGGAATATCACGGCCATACATGGTAAAACCCAAGCTATATACACAATATATAAGCGTTAACTACGGAAGTAGCAAGTCTGAGAAGAAAAGTAGATCAAAAGCGACCAAAAAGCAGAGAAGTATAGATGAAGACTCGAATCCGTTGACACATCAAGCAAGCAAATGATTCTCCAGTACAGAACTTACCGGAGACTACTAATTCAGTCGAAGAATTGTCTGATCTCCACTTCGACTCGGGGGATGCTATAGAGAAAGGGAAGTTACAGAGAGAGAGAGAGAGAGAGAGACGGCGAACAGAACCTCCAGATCTGAATAGAGGGTATCGCACTGTAGGTTAGGGTAATGAAGAAAATGACAAGGGAGCTCCCAAACTTTGCCTTAATTATCTATCTCCCGTTTCCACGTGTAAAAATATGCAACACATCTAACATATATGAAAAAAAAAAATAGTTTTATGAATTAATAAGTTTTAAAATGAACAATATATTTAAAAAATATAATTTTATGGAACAATAATATTTTTAAATGTACAACATGATTTTAAAATATGGTAAAACGATATTTTGTTAACTTGTAGTTAATTGTCTCGTTAAATAGACACGTGCATATTACATTTTTAGAAAATAATAAGCTAGGAAAAGAGGAGGAAATATTACCTAGGACCGAGATAACATGTGGCGGTGTCCCGTCAGCCAATCAGTATGACATATAGCCACATGTCACATTTTTATTAGCTGAGGACGCACCAACTCACTGCCCTGTGTTGTCTCGGTCTTAGGGAATACTCGGAAAGGAGGATTGTTAGAGTTTAGAGTTTGATAATAATGGAGGTGGTGAGGTGAGTTTGAGAAGTAATTATCGTATAGAGGGAGTTGAAATGATAATTTTGAAAATATGATGTTTAATTATATATTTTTTCTTAAAAAATTATTACTACTAATATTACTTTCTTAAAACGTGACTTGCACGTGCCTATCTTAAGGGATAATTAATAGCAAGTGGACGAAATGTCATTTGACTATCTTTTGCAAATATTATGTACATTTTAAAACATATTAATTAAAAAGAAAAACATGTTGTACGTTTAATAGACTTTTCTCATTCCCTAAAGTTTGAAATAAAAAAACGTCAGTATTTAAAAAAATAGGGTAAAATAGGGATGTAAACGAGTCGAGTATCAAACGATCCGAATATCCAACAAACTCGACTCGACTCGAATCAGATTATTTTACTTGAGCTCAAACTCGATCGAGCCTATTTTTTTCAAGCTCGATCTCAGCTCGGTGCTATACTCGACGAATTCGAGTTCGGCTCACCAAGCTTGAAATTGTTCCATTAAATCATAAATGATGCACCTTAATTTGAAGTCAACTCAATTGTTAGAAAGGACTTGAATTGAATATGTATACTATTACAACTTGAACTGCATTTGACTCGAATAAGCATGCAGATCCTCGAGTCGAGTATAAATAAACGCATACTCGACGTGATACTAATTTTTTTTAGAGATTTATTGAGTCAAATTTAATTATTAATATGATGTCGAGTAAATAACAAGTAGCTTGTATCGTATATATATACACTAGTAATGTTGGGATAAATAAACTACATAATTAACCGTAAGTTGAAGGCCATAAATAAAACAGCACAGTCAGCAACTCGAGCCGTCGAGCTCGAGCGTCTTGTTCATTATTCTTCAGAGACGCCGGAATCCAGTTGAGCTGAAAGAGAATGACGACGATTCGCAGATTCTGCTGCAACGATCTCCTACGCTTTGCTTCCGTCAATCTGGATCATCTCACTGAGACTGTAAGCTCCCTTCCAATTCGATTGCTGCTCATACTCATATTCTTTCCGCAGATTCGTGATTCAGGTCAATATTCGATAGCTAGATTTCTCATTTTGTTTGCTGGTGATTTCTCTTGTGAAATTGGGGGTTTCAGTTCAACATGACGTTTTACATGACCTATTTGGCGAGGTGGCCTGACTATTTTCACGTTGCAGAAGCACCAGGGAGCCGTATTATGGGTTACAGTAAGCTTGTTTCTTCTCCTTGTTCCTCACATTTGGATATTTCTGGGGAATTCCTGGTATTGTCCGTTCTACACAAAGTTGATTGATTTAGAAAAAAATTGTTGTTGTTTGGGAAATTCAGTTTGAAGCATATCCAGTTTTGATACTTGTTTAGTGTTTTACCTTGAATGATACTAAGTCATGGTTCAATCCGCAAACTAACCGTAGTGAGGATAATTAGTCTGATATTTGAGGTCTATAGTTGGGGAATCGAGCCTTCACTAGTAGAAATGTCACACTGGATTAGGACCTAGTCCCTCATTAGCTGAAATGGGAAGCAGACTAGATTTAGCCACAGACAGTGTATTTTGGAAGAATAAGCCCCGTATGACTGACATCCCGGGTGGAAAGATCAGAGGAAAATAAGTAATCCTGGCAGATCCCGTAGAAAAGAAATGAGTTCGAGTATAGTGTACTTGGTCTCACAATTAATCGTGTGTTCATGAATTAGGAATTAAGATCGTATTCTTTTTGTTACTTGTTTTGATTGTAGTTCAAATAAGTAAAAGCTGTACCTAAGAAACACTTGAAGAAGCTTAATAGTCAATAGTAACAGTGAGAGTATGTTAAACTGACCAAGTAAAAATAGCAGTATGTTTGTTCTAAGTAATTTAAGTTGTTGATTTATGCGACAATATGCTGCAGCTGTCCTCTACTTGACTTATTAAATGACATCCAGCTTCGTGTATAAGAATGATGACCCGACAATATAAATATTCTTGCCATATCTATCATAGTGGATGACTTATTTATAACCATTATACATTTGGTCACTTGGTCAATTCACAACATTGTGATGAGACAAGTCATGGTGAGTACTGATTTAGAAGGTGTTATCCTCTTGTTATGGTGGATGGAGATTAGGGTATTGTCTTTACCACTCAACATGATCCTTATCGGAATTAAAAAGGATAGTCAACTGTTGTTTTTACCATACAAGAACATAACTTATGCTGTGTTACTGTTTTCACTGTTTCTGGGAAATAGAAAAACTTCATCCAACATGGCTGACCTTCATTTAGCTTTCTTTTCTACAGCTCTATCTTTTCCGTCTCTTTCATTAGTTTCATGCTTCCATCTCTACTCGATCCACATTATATCTTCCTTCTGTGGGTTTTCTTTTCACATAGTTATATTTTGTGCAATTGTATTATGTATTTCAGTTATGGGGAAAGTTGAAGGGCAAGGTGAATCTTGGCATGGTCATGTTACTGCTGTAACTGTTGCTCCTGATTTCCGGAGGCAACAAGTGGCTAAGAAACTTATGTATCTGCTAGAAGATATCAGTGACAAAATGTAAGCGATTTAAAATTTACATTGTTACGTGATTTCTGTAATCATAAACCATGGATTTGCTATTTTTACTTCCTCTAAGCATGATTTAGTTGATGGTAAAAGTTTGCACAGTTTCTTCTTTTCACTAACCTCTAAGTATGGGTAATTATGCGTAGTGACAAGGCATACTTTGTTGATCTTTTCGTACGAGCATCAAATACACCGGCCATAAAGATGTACGAAAAGGTGAGTATTCTTCAACATGTTAAACTCCTTATACAACTGATTTAACGGTTTAGAAAGCTACTGTGACACTTGAATATTTTTTGTTCTTGTAGCTCGGGTATGTTATTTATAGACGCGTTCTACGCTACTATTCAGGAGAAGAGGATGCCTTAGGTGAGTTTAAGTAACATTTAAGGCCGTGATTTACAAATAGTGACCCTGTTCTTATGGTTGCGATTCTTTAACGCGCTTCCTGTTTGCAGATATGAGGAAAGCGTTGTCTCGAGATGTTGAGAAGAAATCGATCGTGCCTCTTAAGCGACCAATTACTCCTGATGAGTTAGAATATGACTAGCTTTGTTCCTTTTCTAGAATTATTATTATGATCCTTCTTGTAATGTTTGCTGAAGGATATAGCTTTAATCTGTTGTATTTGTTGTGGCCAACGTTTGATGCTGTGATTGAAAATACAGTCGGAATTGTTTGGATCTACTATCTCAACAATTGGAGCTCGGTTTTGTTGCAACTGGATTGGTAACATGGAAAGTTTTGTTTGGTTATTAATATTAATGTTTTCGGTGTAAGTGTAAATAATATAGAATATTCATCCGCCGGAGAAGAAAAATGGTTGGTTTTTCAAGGAACTTTTAATTGAATATATTTTATGCATCAGAAATGATACACTGTTCAGCCGAATATTTAACGAAAAACACTTACCTTAAATATATATATTTGCCAAGTTTTGCTAGATATATTTTTCTAAATATATGTCATTTAACTATTGCAAATTATATAGCTGACAAATATTACAAATTTCTTTAATGATGCGCCTTAGCTCGAGCTCGAACTCGACTCGATTAAGAATTTGGTTCGATCTCAAACTTGATTTGAACTCAATATATACATATATAATATTATTACGTAAAGATAAAAAAACTCGAACTCGACTCGAATATGCAAAACAAAAAAGCTCGATTAGGCTCGTGAGCTTCTCGAGTTGAGTACCAGTGAACTCGAACTCGACTCAGTATAAAAAAAACTCGACTCGATCCGAAATTGAGCGAGTCGAATTCGAATATTTACCGAGCCGATCTCGAGTAGTTTGACTCGTTTAGACACTATGCGCTTCTGTACTTTGTATTTCTAAATTCTAATTAGTAATTACAGATCGAGTCTCTTGCTACTTCATCATTTAAGCAACTGGGCCATATTAATATGCTTTTTCCTAATTATTATTATTATAATCGGCCCAATAGTTTCATGAGAGCAACTGGGCCATATTAATAGGCTTCTTATTCGTAGTCTACTTCTGGTTTAGTTCTTTCTAGTACACTACCCTTCCTTGCAGTAGCAGCTGCACCCAGATTCAAAGCGAGCTCCTCAGTATCGTTTTCTTCCTCACCAAGCTCATCGTCTCCGCTGCGTCGACCTGCCATCACCACCACCGCCTGCACTGACCGCCGTCTCTGTTGCCACGCTTCTGTCCAACATTAGCTGACAGGAGCCTTGCTCAATCAATTCACCTCGACAGCACGCGTGCGACAGGGAATAGGTTTTCTGTGAGAAGTGAAGGAGAGAGCGGCGGGGATCTTCACCGACCACCGCAGCTCGGAGTCTGCAGTACCCATCATCACCGACCACCGCAGCTAGGTTCATCACCGACCACTGCAGCTAGGTTCCAAGACCAATCGAAGGTATGCTAGCTTCTCCTTCTTCGACATACAATCCAGATTTCCTTAATTAATTTAGCAACTTTTATTCATAAAAGTCTCAGAGAATACATTTCTTCTTCCTAAGTTAAAGAAAGGTAACCATAAAACCTCATCGTGTTATTTATGATCTGATGGGTAACCACATAGTATGTCTGAAGGTGAAAAATAAGGAAATGTTGTGCATTACTTCTTTGTCTAGTGATTCATATGTTTACATGTTTGGCGTATTGCATTGTGTTTGGTTGGTGATGACACACTGGCCTTAACATATATGTTTCTGAGGTAAGAGTGGTGGTGTATCATTTGGCCTTTAAATTATTATTTTTGGTATTATTGAATGAATGAAACCTTCAACATTATTCCACGTACCAATCCACTATGAGAGAAAGACAATGATGACAACTAAATAATCAGTTCAGACATGACTTGGTGGCTTTAACTAAACGCACTCTAGTCTTGGTTTTATGGCTTTCTCAAAGTTCAGGTATGCCCTTTCCTATTTTCTCAAGACAATGAGGAGTCCCTTGCTTCTCTTCTCCTTGGGTTTATGTGATTTACAAACACATTGATTTGGTTATGGGTTTCTTGTCTAGGTCTATGTTATGCTCACAGACCTGACTATGTTGTACTTGACGTTGCTGCTGCTACTGTCCTTTATTCTGCTAGGCTGATTTCACATAATTGTGAATTTAATCTAGAAAAGTTTGATTTTTTTTTATCTATTCTGCTGGAATTGGATTTATACTGATGCTTGGTGCTCTCTATCTGATTTCTGCTGGTCTAGGGCTCAATACTGGTTATACTGGTTACTAGAAAATGGTAGATATGATTCTGCAGAGAGTTATTTGCTGGTGTTCTTCAAGTTTCTGCAAATTTGAGGATTATTGAGTGTTCGTAAAGTGGTTTTATCATGGCTTTCAATGTGCTGCTGCATTATTAAATTACGGTGCCTTGTTCGATGAAGATTTGATAATTTCTAATGACTGCAGACGACATCACTCCGTCATCGCGCGTCGGTTCCGACAAACAAGAACAATGAAGTTCCAGATAGAAGACGTGACAGTCTACTTCCCGTATGACAACATCTACCCGGAGCAGTACTCTTACATGGTGGAGCTGAAGCGGACTCTGGACGCCAAGGGCCACTGCCTCCTAGAGATGCCCACCGGCACCGGAAAGACAATCTCGCTCCTCTCCCTTATCACCAGCTACGTCCTCTCCAAGCCCCATTCGCCACTCAAGCTCCTCTACTGTACCCGCACCGTCCACGAGATGGAGAAGACATTGGCTGAGCTCAAGAAGCTCCACGATTACCAGGTTCAGCATCTAGGCGATTCCGCCAAGATCCTAGCTGTCGGACTCTCGTCGAGGAAGAATCTGTGTGTGAATCAGAAGGTCTTGTCGGCGGAGAACAGGGATTCCGTGGATGCTGGATGTAGGAAGCTCACCGCGAGCTGGGTCAGGGAAGTAGCGCAGAAGAACCCTAACATACAGACGTGTGAGTTTTTTGAGGGGTATGAGAAGGCTGGGGCCGCGGCTGTGCTGCCACCTGGAGTTTATAGCTTACAGGTACTTCATCCGATTGAACATTTAACTGTACATCAACCATTTTTAGAGTTTTATGTCTTTATGACAAAGTTCGGACTCACTCAGTGAAATAGTCCCTAGCTACATAAAAATTCGGTACCTTTGCATCATTTTTGTCCAATCAGTTCATCAATGGACTTAGTAGCTGAAGTTTCACTGGTATATGCATCTATAGCATTACTTAATGTTCTTGAACCTCCAAATTACATAAATTGATGGAGTCTCATGTAGTGATTATGATAGTGTTGCTGACTTCTTCACAAATTGCCATCCATGCTCCATTTGTGTTGTTATTACTGGCAGGATTTGAGGATATATGGTAAAGAGAAAGGTTGGTGCCCATACTTCTTGGCGCGCCATATGGTTCAATTTGCTAATGTGGTGGTGTATAGCTATCAGTACTTGCTTGATCCAAAGGTGGCAGGGATCATATCAAAGGAAATGCAGCGAGAGTCTGTTGTTGTGTTCGATGAGGCTCATAATATAGACAATGTGTGTATTGAAGCGCTCAGTGTCTCCGTTAGGCGGCAAACACTTGAAGGGGCAACTAGGAATCTTAACAGAATGGAGCAGGAGATCCAAAGGTATGAAGTTAGTGTTCGCTTGGTTGTTGTAAGCATTTTTCGTTGGCTTTTCCTACCAATGTGTTCTGCATTCAGCCTTCATGGATGGGCAGTCTTGTTTCAATATTCTTTTGACATGTCCATGAGTCCATTGTTTACCAATTTGTTTGGTCTTCTTTCCCTCCTTTTCAAGTGAGTTGCGCCCTCTTGGTCAATTTGAATGGCACCTTCTGCTAAAGATAGCTCTTAAAACATAGTATAGTATATCTATATCTTTTTGATACTTTGCTGCATCTTTCTAAAGCATGTCAGTCAGGAAGGTTTCAGATTTAAATTTACTTGTGTTGTTTCATTTGGTAGAAAGGTTCAAAGCCACTGATGAGAATCGACTGAGAGCAGAATACCAGCGGCTTGTTGATGGGTTAGCACAAAGAGGGGACTTGACAGGTATCCAATGAGTACTAATTACTAACTTGTGAGCTTACTAACAGTGACTAGTTACAGAATTATTATTATTATTATTTTTTATAAAAAAATGTTAAAGGTTAGGATATATCTCAAGCGATAGAGCATGAATGGGATGACATACATAAAAAAACCATGCTTGAAAGGAATGCAGCTGATTTACTAAATGAGGAAATGAAATATATATGTATTCACTAACCTGTTGGAGTATTATACTAAATGTTATGATTTTTCTCTTAATGCAGTCAATGACACATGGCTTGCAAACCCTGCATTGCCTGATGATATCTTGCAGGAGGCAGTCCCAGGAAACATTCGACGAGCTGACTTTTTTGTGCGCGTACTGCGTAGATTAGTCCAGTATCTGAGAGGCCGTTTAGAAACTGAAAACGTTGAGAAGGAAAGCCCTGTGACTTTTGTGGCCTCTATCAGTAATCAAGCTGGAATTGACCAAAAAACCTTGAAGTTTTGTTATGACCGTCTTCATTCTCTCATGCTGACACTGGAGATAACTGATACAGATGAGTTTCTACATATACAAACCATATGCGACTTTGCAACACTGGTCGGGACATATGCTCAGGGATTTTCTATTTTGATTGAGCCTTTTGATGATAGAATGCCTGAAGTTCGTGATCCCATATTGCAGCTTAGTTGTCACGATGCTTCTATTGCTATTAAACCCGTATTTGACCGATTCCAAACAGTTGTTATCACTTCAGGAACTCTTAGTCCAATTGATCTGTACCCTCGTCTTTTGGATTTCAATCCAGTAGTTAGTAGGAGTTTCAGCATGTCCTTGACAAGAGATTGCATTTGCCCAATGGTCCTCACTCGTGGGAGGTAATCACTACTAGAATCTAAACCTTCTCTGCTATTTGGTCCGGTTCTTTCTTGAGCCTCTAGTCATCATTTGTGAATGCCAATATCCCCTTGCCTTGTCCTAAGCGGGTTTTTGGTTTATATTAAAAACTTTTTCTTTCCTTCAGTGATCAGCTCCCAGTTAGTACAAAATTCGACATGAGGAGTGATCTTGGCGTTGTCAGAAATTATGGGAGACTGTTGCTGGAAATGGTGACTATTGTTCCGGATGGGATTGTGTGTTTCTTTGTCAGTTACTCTTATATGGACGAGATCGTTAATAGTTGGAATGAAAATGGAATTCTAAAGGTAAATTACATTGATTGTTCTCTTTATTTGTGTTTAACTTGATGCTGATTTTCCTAAACATGTCCTCTGAAGTTTCATTTTATGTGATCTTGTTATGACAGGAAATAATGAACCATAAGCTTGTATTTATTGAGACACAAGATGTAGTGGAGACCACATTAGCTTTGGACAATTACCGCAGGGCCTGTGATTGTGGGAGAGGTGCTGTCTTCTTTTCTGTCGCCAGGTAGATTCATAGTGGTATTTTAACTTTCTATTTTAACTTCAAAGGTTAAAAAGTCAAAATAGAAGTAAAAATGCTCCATTATTGGACTGCTCATTCGAAAAAGCAACATGTTTACAAAAAAATGTACAAAATACATTTGTTGAAATGTCAAAATGATCTATATAATTTTTTTTTTACTAATTTGATACAGTTTTTATATGATCTTTGATTAAACAACATAAAAAATCGTCTCTTTATCGTAGGGGCAAGGTAGCTGAAGGAATAGATTTTGATCGACACTACGGAAGACTTGTCATCATGTTCGGTATTCCATTCCAGTACACACTGAGCAAGTAAGCTAGATCTCATACAAAGTCCTCCAATGATACAATATTTTAGGCAGAACCTGAAGTAACTTTTGTTTGGGGGAATCATTTTTTAGAAATCCTTAGTCATGGCAATTTCATTATCGCATTAACTTAACCTTGGAGTAATATGTGGTGCTGTTGCAGGATTTTGCTTGCACGGTTAGAGTATTTGCGTGATAGATTCCAGATAAAGGAAGGCGACTTCTTGACGTTCGATGCTCTGGTATGATTCTGTTCTTCATATTGATGATATTCTAGAAAGTATAAATTCACCAAGTCATGAATTTACAGCTTTGGATTGTTTTTTACAGAGACAAGCTGCTCAGTGTGTAGGTCGTGTTATACGATCAAAAGCTGATTATGGAATGATGGTTTTTGCTGACAAAAGGTTTGTGTTCTTTCGTTAAGTTCTCCCTTGCATACTATCATAATTTGAAATTTAGGTTAATAGTTTGATTTGATGCTTCAGGTATAGCCGCCATGATAAACGCTCGAAATTGCCAGGTTGGATATTGTCCCATTTGCGCGATGCGCATCTCAATCTAAGCACCGACATGGCAGTGCATATAGCTCGGGAGGTAAAACTTTTTATAAATCATCGCCGTTCATCTAAACCCGCTCCCATAGAATCCATGTTTGATCTGAAGAAGTGTGTGAATGTTCAATTATCTCAAAATCTATTGTTGAATTCATGTTTCATCTCCTCTGCTGCAGTTCCTCCGCAAGATGGCACAGCCGTACGATAAGGCCGGCACAGGCGGCAAAAAAACCCTTTTATCGCAAGAGGATTTGCAGAAGATGAGCGAGGCTCAGTTGAACGAAATGCTGTTTTGAAAAAGTTCGGGTTCGGTTTGGCCTGCAATTTTGATGTTCAATTGAGTGAGGCATAGATCTTATATTGTTATTCTGGTGAGGGAAGCTTCACTGCAAAAAACCAGATCTAAGCTGAAAAACCGTACCAAGTGCTAGGATCAATCTCAAAAGATTACAGTTATGTTATAGAGGGAGGAATTTGGTTCCGTTAGGTTGAAGTAATCGCAGTAACGGCTAGTGTAATTGCATAAATTCATTTTGTTTATGTTTTGAATTAGGGTTAATAGGTTGTAGAATATATGTTTAAGTGATTTTTTGGTGCAATATGTTTTTTTTTTTTTTTAATATACGTTTGGTTTAGTAAAATGTTAATTTTCACTATTAAGTACCCGTGTGATCAGCATTATATTTTTTTTTTTTCAATTTAGTCTCTCAATTTATATACATTTTTTTATTATGTAATTTAGTCATTAAACAGGTTCCAATTGAATCATTAGCTTGATTGATCTATTCTGTGTCGATTTAGAGTTAGATCTGATCATAGTAAGGGTTACCTACTCCAACCATGGTTGGATATAGCTTGCGCTCGATCTAATTTAGGATATAAATTGATGGACTAAATTGAATAAATAAAAGTTCCGGTTAGTCACGTGCAAACCACGTGGATATTTAACTTTCAAAATTAACAGTTGACTAACAGATGTATTAAAAGACAACAAGTTACAAACGTTATGCATCAAAAGTATGGAAAAACATGTTGAACTAAAAATTAACATTGCTTAAATATGTTGTATCAAATATCTATGAACCTCAGGGGCACTATTCAGAAGCTCTCTAGCTTCTAAATAGTTTTGTCTCGGCTGGAGTAGATGACTCCCTCTCTCGATCCAAAAATCGAAGGGAAGTCATTGCTCTTGTAAACTCTCTTGTTGGTCATGAGCATGGAGCAACTTTTCCTCCAGCATACGCCGAAGCATAAGCCTAAGCCAAAGCCGGAAGCCCCACTACAGCGGATGGCCTTGTTCAACCTCGCATTCATCCCACGCTTCGCCTCCGACATGCCAAATCGCGGAGTCCACCCCACCCCTTCGCTCCCCGCGTCCCTCCCTACACCCTCACCATCACCACCACACCCGAGCACGCACAAAGACACCCCCCCCCCCCCCCCCACCCCCACCACAACTACCTCCACATGCGCCAACACGCGCCTCCACACGTGCTGCCACGCGCCCACATGCGCCGCGCAATTTCTACACACGCGCCCACTGCAGCGGCGATACCACGTGCCAGGACGCGCCGTCACGATCCACCTCCGCTCCCAACATGCCGGTCGCCTACGTCCCTCCACGCGCCGTTTTGGATGATGTTCACCGTTTTAAGCTCAAACTTGACTACATCTTGGCGGTACAGCCCACTACCCTACCACATCTACTCATTCCAGCTGAATCCATGGTTTATCAGAACCTACGCTCCGTTTTCAGAACAAACCACTGCATGATATTTTACCCCTCGGGGTATCCACGATTTGCGGTCGTATCTCATTTCTTTTCTCCAAGCAAAGAAGCAGAGCATTTATTTGGCACCCCCGAAGTGCGCTAGTCCTTCGCAGATGTTCCACGGGTAGGGGTGTGTCGGTAGACTAGTCTCGTCCAGCCCCTACCACTCAGAAATCTCTGCACCGGTCATGGGGTCATCTTTGTTTGTTTATGGAGCTGTGTGTGTTTCCGATTCTATTGTGGGTCCTGTCTGGTATCGCTTGGTTTGCAGGTCCTCTGTTAGCTATGTCGCTCTTGAGGGAGATTCTTTTACCCTCCGAAGGGCTACTGGTGCTGCTTTATTAGTGGATTTCCTCCTCTTCAAGCTACTATCATTTGTCTGGAGTCATCTCTACCGTTAAGCCGATCTGGTGTTTTAGTTTTTTTACTATCGTTTGCTTTTCTGTTTCCTGCTCTATTGTATTTTCTTTTATTGTTTTGTTAGTACCTGCTCTATTAGTTCGGGTTTTGGGTGTTAACCAACCCCCCAAAGCCGGTATGTTCTATTTTGTATCGTGTAATCGTTCTTATTTAAATAAGTTCGGCTTTGATAAAAAAAATATCTATGAACCATTTTAATCAATATATATTTAATTTCTGAAACGCATAGAGGAATAGTGTTCCCTTGTTCCTGACAATTACCAAATACAACCTAAGACATTGTATATGTTTTTGTCCGAATTACAAATAATCAACGTGCAAATGTGGTGCGATTTATTCATGATGTTCGATTTATTGGTTCCTTCCGAGCTAGCTCATTCAAACGCAGCAAAGGTGAGTGGAGGAGGATCGCCATTGATGAATATATCAAGGAGCTTCTCTGTGTCGATGAACCCTAGTTCTGGATACAACATCGAAGCTTCGATGTCGTCTTCTCCTATTTCGTAACTCAAAAGATCCCCTTTCACAAAAAGTGAGTGAATAATCGAAATGGGTATATTCTGCGGATCTGGAAGCTCTACAAAAAATTGAAATATACTTGACATCAAATCTATTGCTTGACATCCAAGAAACATAATTTTAAAATGCAAGCTGAGATTGGTAATTAACTAATTACCTTGAGAGAGGGTCACAAGTTGTTCCTCATGCATATGAACTTTGTTGAAGCTCAAGCCAGATTTTCCTTCCCACAATGAGATTAACTCGTTCTGCGATATGATGTTCTTCGGAGGTCGATAAATCACAATACGGTTGCAACATCTTGGGTCGCAAGCTACTTTGATCGTGTATTTCGCGATATCTTCTTCATAGTTAAGTACAACTGTCAATAATTAACTAAAATTAGAAATTGGAATAAAATATATGGTTAAGAATTTATAAACAGTTCTCAACTATAGGTCATGTTGCTAATCGTTGTCTCAAATTTTAAATCGTTGATTTACATTTTTTTTCTATTAAAACTGACGGAACAAAAACAAATTGTTTAACCATTAAATAAACATAAACCATGACCAACAAATCTGATATTTCCAAAAAGTGGAAAACATGTTTTCGTTGCTTAAAATGGCAATCTTAATGCTAAAATCAGTTGGAAAAAATAAAAATAAATAAATAAATATAATAATAGAGACACTGAATATGAATATGGGTTAGGTTCTTACCCAAAACATAATATAATAATAATAATAATATAAAATTAAAGCGATAATGAATAATTAAGGTATGTATATGTACATTTTGCATCGCCTGTTCCATAGACGACAACATCGTCTTGTTGGTCAAATGGTCGAAGAAGGAAATTAACGAAATAAGCACCATAACAATTTGCGGCCACGAAACTGTACGGAATGGCGGCGGCTTCCACGGCTCGCCTGATTTTCCTCTTCTTCTCCAGAAATGTTTGGAATGGTGGAAGCGGTGTCGTTCTATCCTCTTCGCATCCAAAGTCCGATGGAAGGAACCTCTAATTTAATTAACAATTCATTAATATAAGTTTAACACATGTTTATTTACGTTATGTGAGATTGACTGACTATTCCGGCGATTGGGAATTCCATTTCGAAGCGACTCTACCAGCAGATGTGGAAATAGAATAAGGAATTAATATGAAATTCATATTCCCTACTTTTTAATCATACCAACAAGGCAACAACGACTAAATATTGCCTTAGTATATTCGGTAATAAAAAATAACATAGGATAACATAAATTCTCATTTATGCGGGATTTACATGTCAATATATATATATATTCAGTACCTTGATATTTCCTGCAGCTTTAATAGCGTCTATGATATGAAACTGGGAATTGACCATAGGGTAAGGCAGAGCAGATATGACAACATCTACTTCCTTAAGAACCGACACCATTTTTTCATGCTCTTCCATTTCTCCCTGCTTGCGTGCATCAAGTACGTATTTATATATATGTTGCTACACATGTATGAGTTATATATATTTTCAATTTCCTGCAGGGTATCTAGGAGGTTACCACACCCTTAATAAACATATTCAATTCTGGCCAAAAAAAAAAAAAAAATAAACATATTCAATACTTAGAAAAATCTTAACTCATGAATCAGCCCATGATTGATAAATGGTTGTATATAAGTATTTTTATATTCCAATGATGACTCGAACATGAGACAATGGACAGAGCCAGTGTTGGTCCATGAGGGGACGTGCATTTTTTAACTTAGATAACGTAATACTTTCGATTTAATAACCCTTTAAAAGTTTATATTTATCTTCTGGATTTTGTATATTCGTTGTTTATCCCTGTGAAGTTCTTCCCACTAATCAAATTTCTGACTAATTCGTTAATGCTCGAAACTTCTAGTTAATGAACGAAGTACCGAAACAGTTACGATATATACATGTATTGTATATGTTATATATATATGAATATGATGAAGAATATATATACCTCAACAATGGTGACGCCGATGGAGCGGAATTCCTTGCGGAGTTGAACGGCGGAAGGAGTCGAGTCGGTAGTGAGGGGCCGAGCATAGACGAAAGTGGGGTGGTGCATGGAGACGCTTGCCCTAACCATGTACTTGCCGATGTATCCAGTTCCACCGAATATGAGCATCTTCTCCATTATTATACCACCTGCTTCTTCTTTAGGGTTAGTAGTATACTCTAGTACTGAAGGGTTCTCTGCAATTTATATTGCGCCACTATTCTTCTCACGCGCAAGGAGTAGGCGCGTTGACTCGGTATTTATTATTTAATTAGTCAGGGTGCGTTGGGCGGTAATTTAGAGCACTCGCAATTGGTAATCCCATTTTTACTCTTATTCTCAGCCACATTAACAGCAACATCGATATGTCATAGATGACAGATTAAATTAAAGAGTATGACAAAAATAAAATAAATGTAATTCAAATGGGTTTTTCAATAAGATTAACAACGGCATAAGAGGGAGAGCATGACTTTTGATAAAGAGACTAGTGAGGTCTTTGAGATTTTAGCTACGGTGGGTAGTGACTTGAGTGAGATAGGACAAGCGACAAAGAGTTGTGGTGTTAGTAAATTGTGAGTGCTCACTTGTGAGTTGTGACTATCTGTATTAATTTACAATATTGCGTTTTTAGTTTTTATATATAATACATATTGCGAAAGACTATTGTGGGACGTATTTTCTTTACGGGAATTGGAAAATGATTAACATTTCGACAGTCATTCTGCTTTAGTATAAAAGTGCTCTTAATGTTGTGATTTATTACATTATTGTCATAAAGACAGAACATCGGATTGTTATCATTCTGATTGTCTATATTATCAGAATGTCTCTATCACTAGCCTTTCTTTATTGTTC
Organism: Clarkia xantiana subsp. parviflora; assembly: GCA_036873135.1. Taxonomy (NCBI): domain Eukaryota; kingdom Viridiplantae; phylum Streptophyta; class Magnoliopsida; order Myrtales; family Onagraceae; genus Clarkia; species Clarkia xantiana. Next base: position 23,386,403 of record JAPTYO010000007.1, read on the forward strand.
GTTAATCGTTGTGTGTTCAATTCGTATTCTTCAAATTTTTCAACATATTTATTATAAATTAAAAATATTAATAATAATAATATAAATATAAATATATTTATTTGCAATTCTTGAAATATCTATAAAAAATATAGTAAAATTACAATTGTTCCTTAAATGATCTCATATTTTGAAATTTATAACAACTTCATTATCATTGTATATATCAAACACAACCCTTTAAATGTAACAAACTAAGCGATTAGAAGAAAGAAAGATAAATTCAATTATAAAAAGACAAATAATAAACAATGAATTAGCTAGGATGATTTGTTTTAACAAACACGCAATTACTTTGAAACTAAAAGGAGCAACAATAGAATATTTGTATGGACTTGTAATTTTTTTTTGTGTGGTCAAAATGGACTCGTAAAATAAAATAAATACAATATATGTTAAGTAATTTTAGAATAAGAAACAACTACTCGAAGGGTAAAAACAATGCTAGAAAAGAAAACAAACAGTCGGGCTATAAAATAAAAAATCTTGCTTAGCGCAGGTAAAATCAACTCAACTGCTATTGGCCAAAAAAAAAAAAAAAAAAAAAAAAAAAAAAAAAACCTCAACTACTAAACATTACATGATTTATATATATATGAATCCGTCCCAATCGTGACATATTTTTCTGATATAATATGATCATCATGATTCATGTTTATGTCGAATACTCTTGTTGTTGAAAATATTGTTCATCATGATTCATGTTGTATCATCATCATGATATAATATTGTTGTTGTAATCTTTTTATTTAATGAATTTATAACTTTCAGAAGAAAAAAAATGTCGAATCCTCTTGTTATATGGCTTGTCGTTTATGTACTGACTCATTAAAATACAACACAATCAGCAAATCATAAAAACACGACACGGGCTGTACGAATTAACAAAAAAACATTAATCAGCACGTGCTATGAATAGATGCGCTTTCATTATTTTAATTTGGGTTAGTCTGAATTCTCCCCGTGACTCCATAGTCCATTATGTATTCTAATATTAGTTTTTTCTTTTGTTAAAATTGTACTTTTTTTGTACATATATTTCAAAATATTTCTGTTTGATTAGTTGAGATTGAAATGTTATTGGGTTCGATTCGTTGTACCCTCCAAGTGCTGCCAGTATTCCAAAAGGAAAAAAATAAAGCGAAAATCGTTATAAATATGATTAAAATAAAATATTTTAGAGCGGCTTTTTTAAGGGTTAATAATCTAATCAATATATACCTAAAACTTTCATTTGAAAAATTTGCTGCTCGAATTTCCAATTTTTTAAGAAAATTGCTACGTTTGTTCATCAAATTAAATTTTAAATGAATATGCACGGACAAAGCCGGAAATATTATTCAAAGCGGCAAGAGAATTGAATTAGGGGCAAACTATTATAAAAATAATTTAGGGGCAAATATAACATTTTAATAGGCTAATTTGATATTAATTACAGATTTTAAGTTAAAATTATAAATCACAAAAAGTTGCGACCCCCCTCATCCGTTCGTGGCTTCGTACTCGCTAATAATGGATATGAACATAAATTAAAATTAAAAATTGCAGTAAATACCTTCCATTTTAATATTTAGTGTATATCTATATATAATAAATGATAAATGTCAAACTAGGTGTGCGTAGTCTTATAGAGTTGGATTTAGATCACATGCCCCACTTTTCACGCATCAGATTGTGATTCACTGTTAATATCTTGTTACATGTCTTTAGATTTAATGTTTTTCTACTAGGGTTTATTAATTCCAATAGGGTTTTGGACAAAAAAAATTACAAAATTTAATTACACTTATAACATGTGTCAAGATCTTAATTATAAGACACGGTCTAACCTGAACATAGAAATCAGTGGGATAGAAGATTTACATCCAATAGAGTTTACTATTTCTAATCTCAAAATACTTGTTATTAATTAAAGATACCATATTTGATACTAAAGTGGTCAAGTGCAGAGATTCCTCATTAAGAGGGGAATCATTTTCAGGTTCTGACTTCTGATTCTTAAAATCTTTTAACAATATTTTTTTCCTGAATAATATAAGTTTGAAGATGAAGAAATTATTATTATTATCTTTTTTTTTTTGGGTTATTAAGATGACAATAAAAACTTGATATTTAATCTATCCGGTTCCGGCACATGGCTTGTGACTATGGCTATCAAATAATTCATGGAAAAGTATTTGGTTTCATTTAAAAAGTATATAAAAATAATATTTTTAGATATTTTATTTTAGTTAATTTTATGATTATATTAAAATGTAATTAATTAAAAATTATATATTTTATAATAATATATAAAAATATAAGTTTAAACCAACGGTGACATGTAAGTTTCCTAAATAAGGGTAATTAGCCCATAAATATATTCTGAAGGCTTAGAATGAAAGCGTTCTAGATAGTAGATAGTAGTAAGGGGGTGTATGGATGGATGTAATGTGAGATGTCATCTCACATTACGTCCCGCATACAACAAACGACGTAATGTGCATTGTAATGTAATATCTATTGTAATATGAGATTACGTCTAAATTCCATTCAACGTAATGTGAAATTACATAAAAAAAAAACGGATGTATATTGTGAAATTACGTTCAATATTGCAGAGTGTTCTTACTTTATTATTATTTATTAATTAGATAAAATATTTTGTATTATCTTTATAGTTTATTATGATAATAACATTGTTATTACTATTAGATTTTTATTATTTTATATACTTCATAATTCATTATTATAATAAATAATAATACGCATGATGTTCGTAGAAAATGAGCAAGTCTTCTTCGTTCCATTTTTTATGAAAATTATATTATAAAAATATATATAATGTTTTAATTAATATAATTTTAGTAGTTGTGCGTATCTAGTTTAAATATTTGCTTTAGAATTCATAAATGACTATAGAATTAACAACACACATAATCTTCAAGAAGTTAGTTTTGTTGTCAAAATATATATTATTTTAAATCTTATCATATTAAGATATACTATACTCTCATATGGATTAATATAATAATAATAAAGTCACATTACAATGAATATTACAACGCTTACCAAACACTGTAACCTAACATTCATTTCACATTATAACACAATCAAACACTATAAACTAACATTAAAATTTGGAACTCACATTATTTGTAATCTCACATTTCAAATAATCTCAGATTCTATTCAAAAACCCCCTTAAGTGGCCAATTGTCCGGCCTCATTCCACGAGCTAATTTGTCTGTGAGTTCCTGGGTTTACTGTGGTTGCAATATAAAGTAATTAGTTGGGTGTTGTTTTCACGTGTCGCATGCTCTTTATATGTAAGTATATTATTATTTGAAATTTTATTAATTTATTTTTATATTATATTATATTGTTAAATTAACTATATTTTTTGGAAAAATATTTATAATAGTTAAGGTAAATATCGAAAAAAGTACTAATCCATCTGACAACATTTTACAATTTATATATTTTATTGATAAAATATAATTTATTCTGTAACTACATTCTTTAAATGCAAATTTTGTATATTGGTCCGTAAGTGTAATATAATAAGCAACTAAATATATTTTGTCAATACTAAAAAAGTTGAGTTTGAAAAAAAAATAATACAAATTTAGAATTTTACCGATAGTATTTTGTCGTAAAATATAAGATATATAAAAAAAATGATTTGAAGATGTGGAAATCGATATCATATATATATATATACTCTAATAAAAATATTTATGCTCTAACCGACTAAACTATTAATATAATTTTATTAATATATTTAAAGTATTATTATTCATGGTTAATATTGCTAACTTGACCAAATACAATTGGCTCTTTTATTCTCCTTCTTTCAGATTTTAATATATTTGTCGTCAATATCCACAATGCCATTACTTAATTTTTTTTTAAAAGTGTCACGTAGGATTTTATGTGTGGTTTTAAGTAATACATAAATTTATGTATTTCCTAAAAAATAGTAGGTCCACAATGGTTTTACTTAACCGCTTTACTTAAAAAAAATTATTATTAAATTTTAACTACCAATTTAAAAATTACTTAATCATTCCAAGCTTAATAATTTGCCGTTTAAGTTATCTACATATATATACAACGTTGTTTAATATGTTGGCCAGAATAAATATACTCGTTGGGTGGCTCGCTGATTCGCTGCTGCTCGCTGGTGGCTCGCTGGCTGTGGCTGAGACGAGAATTGTATCGCAGTCACTAGAGGAAATTAAGAAGAACAACGGAAGTAAAAAGTGGGTTTAGGGAATCAAAACGACTAAAATAAAAAGTTGGGCGGAAGGAATGGAAGAATAAGTGGGTTTGGAAAAAGAAAAAAAAAACGGGATAATTAATTTTATGTGATAATGTGTCAACATAAAACATTCTTTAAATTTAAGGAATGCTTTATGTAAAAAATATAAATTTAGGTGTGAGTCTCATTTTTAAGGACTGCTATGTAAAACTAGGGGTGAGCAAATATCCCGAGAGGCTCAAAATCCCGCCCGTCCCGCCCTAGCCCGTCCCAAAAATGTACCCAAGCCCTAATGAGCGTGACTTTTCTTCTCAACTAGGGATAGGGCTAGGGCTAAGGATTTTTTACGAAGTCCCAAAAGACCCGTCCCGTCCTTTTTTGCTAACTAATCAGCTATAAACTATAGTTAGTTAAGTTAACTTTAGTGATGGCTCGGGTTGAAGTTCCATTTGATATGGGATTTGTATTTATAACTTGTTATGTCAGAATTGTTGGTGACTTTGTGTTAGAGTCTTGGTAAAGCTTAGTTTTGGAGTCATTGGTGAACTATTTTGGAAAACCAAGTTATGTGTTGAACTTGGTGTTCTGAGTGATTTTGGTGTTATATGGTGAACTTTGTGGTATTTGCTGAACTTTGTTGTTGTTCTATGTTTGGTTATGGTTTAATTAAATTGAGTATGATTTTTTTTTTTTGAACTTGGATGGGAATTTGGGTTTGTCCCATTTGTCCCTAGTCCCTGTAGGCCCGTGACGGGCGGGCCTTTTCCTACTAGCTATGGCTCGGGATAGGGCTCGGGACAGCCATTAAGTGGCCCTAGTTTCAGGGCTTGAGCCATTTTTTAGAAAAAGCCCGCCCATCTGTCCCATGCTCAGCCCTATGTAAAACCATTATAGAAAGTTTGTTCACTTTACATAAATAAGCACGTAAGACCCACGTTTTACATTATCCTTACGTAATAGCATAGTGATATTACTTAAAGCTGGAACCGGTGGAAAAGCTGGTTAATTAAATGTGTTCTCATGATTTTTGAATAGGTTTATTACTGGAAAAAAAAGGTAATTATTATTATCTGATAATTACCAAATCAATACAACGCAATTAAGACTTCGTCGTCTGAATATATATATAGACTGGATAATGAATAATAAATACATCATAAATTAAATATAAATAAATAATTTTGGTTAACATGTGATTACAATTCAATAATTTCTCTTAATCTTACATTTTCTTGGCTTAATAAAAATAATTTCTCATAATATATTTAAAAAAATTATCATAAACAAATATGATAGACGTGTAACTAACTTTGATTTTTGTTTTATTTAAAAAAAATCTATTAGACATGGTTACTCTAAATGTAAATGTTCATTGTCTTCTAGATTGACCGTGTCTAATAGATTTTCAGAAGAAAAAAAAATTATAAAATTAATTACACCTGTATTATATCTATATGTGGAATTTTTTTATAAGAAAATATTTTTATTAAACCAAAAAATAAGTTTATGAAAAATTATTGAGACGTAATCATGTGTTCACCAAAGAATAAACAACTCATTGGAACGCAGCAAATGTGAGTGGAGGAGCATCGCCATTGATGAAAATATTAAGGAGCTTCTCGACGTTGATGAACTCTAGTTCTAGATACAACCTCGAAGCTTCGATATCCTCTTCTCCCATCTCATAACTCATAAGATCCCCTTTCACAAAGATTGAGTGAAGAATCGACACGGGTATATTCTGCGGATCTGGCAGCTCTACACAAAGTGAAAAATTCTTAAAATCAACCAACAACTCCACTCTATCATAATACTTGTTGTCCAAGCAACTTCATTTAAATGCAAATTTATTATTATTTACCTTGGCTGAGTTTCACAAGTTCTTCCTCAGGCATATAGACTCGATTGAAACACCGACCTATTTTTTGCTCCCATAATGATATTAATTCATTTTGCGATATGATGTTCTTCGTAGGTCGATAAATCACGATACGGTTGCAGCATCTTGGGTCGCAAGCTACTTTGATCGTGTAGCTTGCAATATCTTCCTCATAGTTAAGTACAACTGGTAATAATGAAAATTAGAAATTAATTAATTATAGGAATATATATATATATATATATATATATATATATATATATATATATATATAGTAAAAAAGAGATAATGAATATATAAATAGTAAAAAAGAAATAATGGATAAGGTAATGTACATTTTGCATCGCCTGTTCCGTAGACGACAACATCGTCTTGATGGTCAGATGGTCGGAGAAGATAATTGACGAAGTAGGCTCCGTAACAATTTGCGGCCACGAAACTGTACGGAATGCCGGCGGCTTCTACGGCCCTCCTTATGTTCCTCTTCTTGTCGAGAAATGCTTGGAAGGGTGGAAGCGGTGTCGTTCTATCCTCTTCACACCCAAAGTCCGATGGAAGGAACCTCTATATATACATGTAACCATAATTAAACATAAACCAATATAATACAAATGCACATTATATTATAAGCTTAAGAACCTAATTAAAGAAATCTCAACTATAAGTCATATTGCTAATCGCTGTCTCTCAGATTTAAAATGTTGATATTCAGTGTCTCAACTATCAAATTGCTTGATTTATACTTTTTTCTCTTAAACTTGACGTAACAAAAACATGTTTTGTAAGCATCAAATAAACTTAAAACATTTGCAACAAATTTGATACTTCATAAAAGTGAAAAATAATATGGTTTTTGTTGTTTAAAACGTCAATTTGGAAGCCAAAATCAGTCGAGAAGTAACAAATCTAATAGTTTGAGATACTGAATATCAACATTTTAAATACGAGACAACGATTAGCAATGTGATCTATAATTTGGATGTTTTTAGGTTCTTAACCCTAAATATATATATATCCTTCACGTTCACTACCTTGATATTTCCTGCAGCTTTAATAGCTTCTATGATATGAAACTGTGATGAGACCATAGGGAAAGGGAGAGCCGAGATGACAATATCGACTTTCTTAAGAACCGACACCATTTTCTCATGCATGCATCACGTACATACTTAGTAACATAAACATACATATAACTTGGTCACTTTAACATAAAATTAACACGTGACAAAGAGATGGTGTTGCTTCAACCATTAAATTTGTGACACGTGTTCATCAGCTAATCACTTTCTACCACGTGTCACAAATTTAATGGCTAAAGGGGCACTTTCTCTCTGCCACGATATTTACTTTGGGAACAAATAAATTTTTTATATATACAGTGACGGAGATACCTTATTAATGAATTAGAAACTTGCATTACCCACTCAAATATTTACATTAAGACCCAAGATTTATTTTTAAAGAAAAATATACACTAAATTATTATTATTATTATTATTATATGAAATCCGTTCAGCCCAAGAAACTAGTCGATATTATTAGTAATATAAAAATATTAAGTTTTGGGTCATTTATTTAGAAACATAAATAATATACTCAGGAAGAACCCCTTATATATTATCAAAACACTCTAGATCTGTAAGTATATATATACCTCAACAATGGTGACCCCCATGGACTGAAATTCCTTGCGGAGTTGAACGGCGGAAGGAGTGGAGTCGGGAGTGAGGGGCCGAGCATAGACGAAAGTGGGGTGGTGCATGCAGGGACGGAGCTACTTGAGGACCAGAGGGGGCAATTGCCCCCTCTGACCTCCATAGAAGCTCATATACATACACACAAGCTTCATGAAAAAAAATTGAACTAACTTATTTTGCCCCCTCTGAAACTCTTAGAAAATACAAGTGATTATATGTTTACCCCATCAGATCTATAGTTATATCTTGATAAAGAAAGAAGATGAATAAATGATATATAAATTCTCTGGTTCTATCGCCATTCTTCTCTTTGTGTAAAGAGGAAGGAGGAAGAAGATGATGGAGGAGAGAGATGAGTGGTGAAATTTTTTTCTTTTTTGTTTGTTTTATTATTAAATAGCTGTAAATGCTTTTTAGGTAAACGTGCTGCTTAGTTAAGGTAACTAAGGTTACCTTTTCTTCTTTTGTCTAGCTAGCTTCCACAATCAGATTTACTGAGGTAAGATACAATTTCATATATATTCTTATACCCCCATTATACCCCAAGATATTAAGCTTCTTCATATTTTCTCCACCAAGATTCTTCATTTAGTAGAAGGGTTATTTGCTATTTGTTCAATTATTATTTTTCTTACAAATGCTCAATTAAATATAAAAATACCCCTAAAAGAATAATTAAATATGAAAATACCCCTTCAGCTCTTTGCTAGTAATAATATTTTCCATTATAAAGAAATTGATTGAAAAACAATAAAAACTATAATAAAGAAATTGTTCACTTGTATTTAATTATGTATGTATGTATTGTGAATATTGAGTAATACATAATTTTGATAAAAAAAAAAATGCGACATAATGAAACTTAACAATAAATAAGAGATAAATAATAATATATTCGACGAATTTTATATTCATTCATGTATATATTATGATCCAACAATGTTTTATATTAATATTCGTAGAATTTTTTTTCCAAAATAATTAAGAGTATTGTTTTATATTATTATTTTTTTTCTCAAAAACTTGCTGTGTATACTTTTTACTCAGTAAAATGTAATTATTATCGACTGACCCTGTAAAATCATATATTTGACTTGCTATATTTTTAGGGTTTAGTTATAGTTTAATTATTGCGTATTAAAAAAAATTCTTGCCCCCTCTGAAGAAAAATCCTGGCTTCGTCCCTGGGTGCATGGAGACGCTTGCCCTAACCATGTACTTTCCGATATATCCAGTTCCACCAAATATGAGCATCTTCTCCATTATGTATATATATTGATTCTTGTTTCTTTCTCTATATGTGAACGTTAATATAAGCTAGACTAGATAGCAGGAAATTAAAGAATGAACAATCTGGCTTGAAGTTTGATGAGGATAATAAGGCAGGCGTCAAGCTATATATATATATATAAGAAGAGAGCATATATATAATAAGGCTGCGCCCCAAAATGGAGAAAACTATACGCACTATATATGAGATGAGCAGCCGTTAGGGACTTTAATTAATTAGGGCATCCTTACGTACGTCCAAAACTGCACCCTTCCGCGTGGAAACCTGAATCCACGCAGGTACCATGTCAATTTTTACGTTATTATAAAAAATAAAATAGCTATTAAATAAACTAATACGTAATAATTTTAGTCTATCTTAAATTATATTTGTTTCCTTAATTAATTTAATATAAAAGTATTTACTATTTATTTATTGTAATCAAAGATTTACAAACGGAACTTTTTCATTAGAAAGATGATTTTTTTTTTAATGATTTATGATATTACATATTTTTAATTTAGCATTCTACTCAACAATAAGATGGATATATTCTTTTAATATATATATATATATATATTAGTTTAAAAAATGAACTCACACGAATTAATGATATTTTTTACCTAATTTTTTATATGAATAAAATTATACACGAAACGTGTTAAAGTATGAACATAGTAAAAGACGTTTTATAATATAGTATTATATATATATATATATATGTTTTGAGCGATTTTCCATAGTAGTTGAATTAAAGTATTTTTATCTTAAAGCAACGACTAGTTGTTTATTATTTTATCTTCCCCGTTTAATTATTAGTCCTTAATTAAAGCAAAATAAAAAATACTTCTTCTTTCTCAGTAGTAATATAGAAAGAAGAAGTAAGAATCTTTTATTCCCATCAGCAATATTCGCACGCGCTGGTAGTATGCGCGTACATTCAGTCAGTATTTTTAATTATTACATTATTATGAGGAAAATATAAAGACTAGGCGGATAATCCAGTTAATTAATGCAACTTGGCACACGGATTTCAAATAATCAATGCAATCCTATGTGATCATTGCAGCATATTATTATGAACGGCTATAATAGGCTCGACTGCATATGCAGTCGAGCCGTGAACCGTCCGGTCAGATAGAGTTGAGATGTGTACATCTCTTACCTTTTTATCTCTTTCTATTTAATTTTACGATGTAAACTCTCTCTCATCTCACATTGATGAATTTTTTAACTTATTTAATTCATCTATCCTTTTTATCACTATTACTTTTTTTTTCCTTTTTTCCTTTTTTTTAATCTCTCTTCATTAGTTAGAAGTCCAATCGTCATTTATCTTCTTTTCACATCTACAAGTCCAATAGTCATTTTTCTTCTCATTGTTCAGAGATTGCCACCGAATTTTATACTGAAGCGGTGGACTAAGGAAGCAAAATATGGAACTGTGGTATCTATGGGAGGTGAAATAATTCAAGCGGATTGTCATGAACCTATTACATGTCGCTATAGCAATCTTTGCCGTGAGGGGATTAATATTTCAACTAAAGCCGCGATACACCCAAAGGTGTATGAGGTAGCATTGAGGGGTTTGCACAAGACACTTGAAGATGTCGAAATGGCACTAAAAAGTGTATCTAATGCATCCGAGATTCCGAAGAATAATGCGGAAGTAAACACAATACTTGATCCTATCATGAAAAGACGTAAAGGGCGTCCGAAAAAGATGAAGTCATATCTGGACAAGGGAGGGAAGACTCGTGGTAGGAAGTCTAATTTCACCTCCTTAGATAAAAATAATCAAAGAAGTGGTGTTTTTGAAGTTGCGCAAAGAGAAGATACAATAAGGTACGAAAAATTAATTTAAGTTTATTATTCGTTTGCATTTTATTTATATTCTTATATTTTGTATGAATAAATTTGTTTGAATTATGGAATTCCGTTGAAGAAATAACACATGATAATTATGTTGTTAACAGTGGTCATTTGAATGATTTGCAAGATCCGGTGATGCCGACAAATTATTACTATCCGAGTAATAAGGTGCAAATATATTCATATTTTTGTGTTCATTTTTTGAATTTAAGTTTTTGTTCTCTCTTTTGTATATAATGATGACTAAAATTTGTTCGCTAAGTGCAGGTGGGTTCAAATCTTAATTCATATGGTCTTTCTTTACCATCTTCAAACCATTTGAATGTGGCATTCTCCAATTTTAGTTCTTCGGTATGTGAATGATATTTAAATTCTAAAATTTACTTGAAATTATCTAAGTAAATTCTAATATACTTGTATCATGGTAGGAAATTCCGCTAGCCACTTCCAATTCAAGTCATCGTATTGATCTTAATGTGATCGATATCGGGGAGGATGTAAGCAAATAGTTTGATGGTTAGTTCATGTCGAAACAATATTATATGAGTTTTTTTTTGTACTTTACTAAAATGCTTATATTTTGTATTTTTGTGTGCAGATTTATTTAAGCAGTCGATCAAAACAATATCATATTGTCTCGGTTAATCTACATTCTCAAATATGTTTTGAAGACATGTTATGTTATTCATGATGATTTAGATGTTGCTGGTATTGTTTAAACATATAATACAATATTTTTCTTGCATTTAATAAATTTTGAGTTTTTTATGTTTCATTGACGATTAATGTTTCAAGAGTGAAATTAAAATTTCTTTTTCATTGTGAGACTCATTTTGGCTCCTCTTATCATTTAGAAGAAAGAAAATCACATTATTGATGTGATGGAACTTGCAGCACCTTGCAATTCTAGTATATATTGGTGAAAAAAATGAACAAAATGAGAGATAGAAAGAAAAGGAATAAGTCAGAAAATTATTTGGAGTGAGAAAGTAAGTCAGAACATTAATTGGAGGGAGAGAGTGAGAGGAAAGAGACAAAAAGGTAAGATATGTACTGATCGGACGGTTCACGGCTCGACTACATATGCAGTCGACCCTATATAGCTGTTCCCTTTATTTTATTGGTAGAGTAGAAGCAGGCAGCATATACTTCACTCCTGGTCAATTCGGATGTCCTAGGTATGGAGATTCGCGCTTTCATTATTTAAATTTGAACTCTCCCCTATATTTGTTTTTTAAGGAAGATAAAATAATGGGTCTCATGCCGCATGGGTCATGCGTCATGTTGTTTGATACATTACTTATTGTCCAAAGAATATGACAATAACCATTTTATAATTATTATTTTTTTCCTTATTTTAATGTTTTTCCAGCTTTTTCTTGCATCTTTCATCATCTTTTTAACCTTAGTAGTTTTTTAGAATGAGAATAAACATATATAGTACACCTCACCGATCAACATAGCCACAACCTCCTTGATCATTCAATAATAGACTTATGCACGGGGTTGAAATTAGCAATTTAGTAAAATTAATAATAACTTTCTTTATTATAAAAATTCATTACCACTTGCTTCTTAGATTATATGCCTATATATTGAACTTGTATTAGTTATTACAATTTGTCTCAATAAGAATTATCTTAAGGGTACTTATTGAATTCCAACAAGTGGTAACAGAGCCGATGGTTCGGCTGGGAGAATGCACAGTTTGGTGAAACCATGGATGGGCTAGTGATGCACAGAGACGCGTGTGTAAAGCATACAAGGAATGAATCCATATATGGCTTAGCAGTTGCGAAGCAAGGTGTTGGATCAACGTATGACTCGGTGGCGTGGTGCAGCCCTTTGGTAGTTCAGGAGAAACCCCATGGTCAGGATAATAATCACGACTTGCAGCGTGAGTCCGAGTGGGAGTTTGGTGCGTAGAAACCCATGTTAAGGACTAAGTGATGAGTCTGATGTGTAAAGTGTTGTTCGCAAACATCAGTTTAAGGGAGGGTATGTTGTGTATAAAAAAGAATACCTAAAATGAGATTAAGTGTATACCGAAAGTCTTCACTCACAAGTTCGAGCTTATGGGTTGATTGGTTAAGGCGTACGTCTTATTCCTAACAAGTGGTATAGAGCCGATGGTTCGGCTGGGAGAAGGCACAGTTTAGTGAACCCATGGATGGGCTAGTGATGCACAGAGACGAGTGTGTAGAGCATACAAGGAATGAATGATCCATATATGGCTTAGCAGTTGCGAAGTAAGGTGTTGGATCAACGTATGACTCAGTGGCGTGGTGCAGCCCTTTGGTAGTTCAGGAGAAACCCCACGGTCAAGATAATAATCACGACTTGCAGCGTGAGTCCGACGAGGAGGTTGGTACCTTAAATTGTGCGCTAAAGTTCCTGCTAAAAAAGAGATTTATGGTGGAGAATGGAGCATGTTGGCTCAGGAAGCGAACTTCAGTGAAACCCTACCTAGGCAAAATGATGATACGACTCGACATACAAATTAACCTTTGGAGGAGCCAAGTGGTTGATTAGTATGATCAATGCGAGTTTGGTTTAAGGGAGGCTGAATGAAGTAACATCTTCCAATATTAAACCAAGCTCTTATATCTATCATTAGTTTGTTATAATTATTAGAATAAAATGTATAACTCATATTGAGTTAAAGACATATGATTGAAAACAATCATTTAGATGATAGATTACTTAGATTATATGCCTATATATTGAACTTCTATTAGTTATTTACAATTTGTCTCAATAAGAATTATCTTAAGGGTTCTTATTGATTTCCAACACTTAATCAGCGCTTAACTTCTATAAGGAACAACAGTAAAATCTTTAAGTGTTGGACGTCTTTTCCACAACAAACTGTCCACACAATGTTAAATTAATATGAATATGAACGTGTTCAACGCTTTCACTCATAAGTTCGAGCTTATTAGATAATTAGTTAAGACACGAATCATATTCTTGACATGGTATCAAATCACTTAGATTCAACTCATTGTGAATACATTTAAGTGTCAACATTTCTCTTGCTAATTAGAGATATATTGTTCTTCGATGAGACACAATTGTCGTCAGTATTTAAACTGTTTTTCATAACATCAGATTAAGGGAGGATGTTAAAATATAAATATAAGAACGTGTTTAATGACTTCACTCATAAATTTGAGCTTATATGACTGACAATTGGTTAAGACGCGAGTTTTAATCTTGACAGAGAATATAATAATTTTAGATGGAGATCACTAATTAGAGGGTGCACTTGTGTTTTTAGAGATAACAGAGAAAAATCAAACAGTGTGTTAGGCTAGGAGCCCTCGAAAATATGACCATTATATAACTTATATAAGCAGCCCATTTCTTTGGGCCTAAGTAGAAGCCCATTAACGTCGGATCTGAGATTAAGCATGTAAGTCTAATAGAGTAAACAGTCCTGTGTTAATGGGCTGCTACTTAGGCCCAAAAAATGGGCCGCTACTAATCTCTGGCTGCTTATATATAATCGTCATAATTTTTGGGGCTCCTAAGTCCTAACATTGTCTTTAATTTCTCTCTGTGCTACTAATAAATTAATAATAAATCCTTTTCTTTATTTTATTAGAATATTAGTTATGATTTTACTACCAGCAAACTGCAAATAGCCAAATACAACACAATATCAGATGCATTTGCATTACTTCTATTGCCCATATTATTACAATTACAAGTAAAGAAAATAACTCATCTCCCAAAAACTGCAACATTATTCATGCTTTCAGCTAGTAATTTCTTCCCTGGCCAGCCGAAAGAGCTTACTCGAACGCAGCAATGGCGGGTGGAGGAGCACGACCGCTAATGAATATGTCGAGAAGCCCATCGATGCTAGTGAACTCGAGTTCCGGATACAGATTCGAAACTTCGATGTCGTCTTTCCTCATTTCGTAACTCATAAGATCCCCTTTCACGAAAAGCGAATGAAGGATCGACACGGGTATATTCTGCGGATGCGGAAGCTCTACACAAAATGAAAAATACTTGATTTCTTGGCACCCAAGAAACCTACATTCACTCATTACAAATTTTTCTTCAATTATTATTATTAATTACATACCTTGAGAAAGTCTCACAAGTTGTTCCTCATGCATATGGACTTTCTTGAAGCTCAAGCCACATTTTCTCTCCCACAATGAGATTAACTCATTCTGCGATACGATGTTCTTCAGAGGTCGATAAATCACTATACGGTTACAGCATCTTGGGTCGCAAGCTACTTTGATCGTGTATTTCGCGATATCTTCTTCATAATTAAGTACAACTGCCAAAAATCAAGAAATAACAAGAAAAACATAATTTTACATTGCTTGTTGCTTACCTATATTTATTGAGATTTTCGATCAACGAGGAATGTAATTGCGCACACTTGGTTTCGCCGGTTCCATAGATGACAATATCGTCGTCCCGATTCGGGTGTGGAGATGGATGAAGAAGATAATTAACAAAGTAGGCTCCAAAGCAGTTTGCAGAGACATAAGTGTAAGGCAGTGCTGCAGCTTCTATGGCTCTCCTTATGATTCTCTTCTTCTCTAGTACCGATTCGAAGGGCGGCAGTGGTTTGATTCTGTCCTCTTCGCATCCGAAATCCGATGGAAGAAACCGCTTTCAACAATACATAGAAAAATTATCACATTTGTTACTTTCCACTTTTTCCGACTGATTTTGACGTTAAAGTTAACTTTCTGAGCAGTAAAAACATGTTATTTTTCACTTTTTTAAAGTATCTTATGGTTTAGGCTAGTGGAAATCAACAAATATGATACTTGAGAAATCGAATAACAACATTTTAAATCTAGGACAACAATTAACATCATGACCCATAGTTAAGATATTATTTCAAATTCTTAACCCTTATTCTTAATGTAGCCGGCTAAAATCTTCTTATATTTGTCCGGCGCATAAATATTTGTACTTTGATTATTTGTAATTAATTAATTCAATTTTCGCCACATAAGAACAATCTGGACTGTGTCTGTGAATATAATTAACGTATATTTGAGTACCTTGATATTTCCTGCAGCTTTAATGGCGTCTATGATATGGATCTGCGAAGAGATCATAGGGAATGGGAGAGCGGAGATGACAATATCGACTTGCTTAAGAACCGTCACCAATTTCTCATGTTCTTCCATTTCTCCCTGCAGCATGTGCATGCATTCATGGCATCACGTACATATATGTATTTATGTATAGGTTATTAGGTTTTATATATATATCTATTTACCAATATATTAAATGTGAAATGTCCTCACCCCCAATAGTCACTTACTATAATCCAAAGGGTACAACTTTAACCATCTATCTATTTAGGCCTGCCTGACATACAAACCGGAATGGCCCAACCTTCAAACCCAACCACAATAATGCTTTTATTTGGGCCGATGAACAGCCACAATAAAGAGGATCCATAATTTGCTGATTTTTCAATAAATCATGAACAGACACACCGAGAACCCTAATTATTTTTTTTGGTCGGTGACCGAGAACCCTAAATAAAGCAGTACACACCACGCTCCGTCACTCTGCCGCTCCCCGTCGCTCTGTCGTTTCGTCGGTCCATCGCTCTCTACCGTTCTGTCGCGCTACTTTTCTGTAGTCAGCCCACTCGCCAAGAACGCCGCTGCAGTTCCACTAGGCCAGTGCTCGATCGGCAACTCGCCTCACAAGGATGAGGTGCCTTTAAACCGACAAATGTGATTGAATTGTGTCAACTCTTTAACCGTTTAATGTGATACTGGATTCATATTATGAATTCATTCTTAATTTCTACTTGCTGTAGAAGAAGATAATGTAGAACCGAAGAAGAAGAAGAAGAAGAAGAAGAAGAAGAAGAAGAAGAATAAGAAGAAGAAGAAGAAGGCGAAAGTTATAGAGCGCATCGTCTTCGTCCTCGACTGCACTGGGGATTCTAGGAAAGGTCAAGCGCCGATACCCAGATTTAACGCCCAGAAGAACATGAATATTGAGGAATGCCCCTGCTATTCTTGATATATCCTCTTATGCCTCCACTTCTTCCAAAGGTATACACCTACCAACTCACTTACTTCCTCTGCATGTGTCGATTTCATTTGTTGTGTACTTAATTTAATCTGCCGTGCCAATTGCATCACTTGTGTATGAAAGGTCTGACAGCGGAATAATTTTTCCTTGATTTTTACATATATTGTTTATGTGTTCAATTAATCAAAATTCTAATTCAAACGACATTATCTTTCAATTGCATTCAAGTTGTTCGAATTCTTGCATATTTTTTTTGTTTTGTTGGTAAAACAAATCTTTAGTGCTGATTTTGGTAATCTCTAAGGAATGAGAGTAAGAACTAATAATAGATTTTCTATTTGGTTATCGTTAGTTGATAATTATTTTTATGATTAGGTGTTGTCTCGATAATGTCGAGCCCTGAACCTCATGATTGGTAAAAACTACTGCATAACGGATCTTGTCACTTTAAAAGAATCTGCAATCTTCAACTGTCTTATATTTCTATTTCATTGTTGTTTATAGTGTAGGTAATTTACTATCATAAACTCATCATATAACTTACTTTGTAGCATATATGTATATACTACGATCAATAATCAAGAATTTGTTATCTTCTCAATGTAAGTAAAGTTTAATTACATGAGTGACTTCTTTGAATATCATGCTCCTTACACTTATGCATATATACTCGATTGATAAGAAATATAATTATATTCTCTAGGGTTTATATTTTATGTTCATATAGCATGGGAGAAGTCATTGTAGATTCTAATAATCTATCTCGGAGCCTAAGTTGTGTTGTGCCTTTTATTCGCGGTTCAGGTACTTGTTTTACATAACTAATTTGTAACACCAGCAGTTATTGCAAATACGCATGCACATAAATTCTATTGTTCTGCATTTAATTTGTATCTCTGATTTTGCAGCACGGATGGTACTATCTCATTTTTTTATCCGCCAAAATTTCAGTAGAATCTGGTTCTCACAATTCTACAAATTCACCTTATACGCTAGATTGAGACGAAAATGGAAACTTAAGTCGCTTAGCATCAATTATTGATATGTAGAGAGTCTCCACTATATATTTGAACTCGTGGTATGATGCTGATGGCTCTGCTCCATTTTGATGAAATATGCATTTTTAGTTTGATAGAAATCGGAAAAAGAATATACATAGGCTAAACCTAATGGACCGCAGTGTTGATTAGTTCATGAATCTTGTGTAGTCATCTGTCCTTCTAATCTCCAATTTGAAGAACCATTAAAGATGTTGTTTGTTTTATAAAATTGGGACTGTTAACTTTTTTTTAGACTTGATTGAGTGTGCATTGACTTACGCACAATTTTATCATCCATTTTTTTTCTGATTAAGTATGCAAAAGCCCTCATTTTGCGGTTGTTCATTGTTATTCTCTGAATTTATTAATATCATTAATAATTTTCTTACTCATTTTCCTCACATTCAAATTAACAAACGATTGGTCATTCTATTTGCTTACTTATCTCTATTTGACTATATTTTCTCCTATAAAATGTTCCTGTATTTTCTTATGATTTATGTTACTCTAATATTTGTTTTACTCGTCTGAATTTTTTGTATTTGCTTTTACTACATTTAACTTATTGTGATGCCTAGTATTTGAAACATTACATAGCAATGTGATGAACCCTCATTCGTGTGTAATTTGCAGCCATCTCGAAAGCTCACTAAAGAAGGAACGTGATGCACACTTCAAATCTTAAAGAGAACAAAGACTGGTACTACTACAACAAGGCTTGTAGGCCACAACAAATGCAGGTACTACTACAACAAGGCTTGTAGGCCACTAAGTAGAATGAAAATGGATTGACAAGTTCCCAATTGCACAACAAAAAACTGAGTTAGATATTAACGAAGGCTAGTGAAAGTGTCAACTCCTTAAAAGCTTTCCAAACATAATAAAATGCTTCTAAATGGAACGAGGATGATCATGAAATTGAAAAAAAATAGGCTGCTTGAGACATTGGCAAAGATGGAAAAGAAGAAAATGGTTCAACGTAGCAGCGTCTCAGGTAAAAGAACTTCAACTCAACTTAAAATCAAAAGATAGTGGCTGATACATCATTGAGAGGCAAATTAAGCCTAGAATGCTCGTGTTCTTTCACTAAACCACCTATGGGGTTTTAGCCCTAGGGGTGTGTGCTTGTATATACTTTTTATTCAAATAAAACTTTTACAAATAACATTTTCATCACAACTTTGAAAATAACATAATTTTTAAGAAATAACTTTGTAGGTTTAATGGTAGTGATATATCTTGGAGAGACATAGAGGCAAGAAGATATTGTCTGCCTTATTGAGAATCGATGAGCAACACCGTGTCTCATTCACTATCTGGCATGCTACATACATTTAGAGGGGTGAACATACATTTGGAGGGAGGGAGCGGACAACGTCATGACTAAAAAGATTCACTAAACGTGCATGATTACTGTTAAGATAATAATATAATATTCTTGTTAAGATAATTCATAATAATTTTTCCCGTGCTGATTAATGAATAAACATCATATGTACAATCCGTGCAACTATCACAATTCTCTATTATTATCTATAAGTAAGGCACACGATGTATATGAAGTATGACATATTATTTGCTCATTCTAAACTTACCAGCAAGTCCTTAACGAGGGTGTGCTTAACTTGTACAAAACTGTTTCAATGTATATAGCATGTATGTATTATACACTAACAACAAGTCCTTGCCAAGTGTCTTACGCGTGTGTAACTGACTCTTTCGAATTGTTTTTCTTTTTCCTAAGAAATTTTAATTTCGTTATATAAATTAATTATGTAAGCTATGTGTGTGATGTCAGATTAGATACCACTCTTATGGCTATAACTTGGATATAATATTATATTTTAAGTTTCTGATGTCAAGCTCACTCTTGCACATAAATATTACAACTCATTTTCCTATTTACCAAATCTTACTTTTTATGATGTACACTCATTAATAGGATGCCAGAAACGTTTAATGTGATTCTGGATGCTTATTGTTGTATCTAAATTGTTGGATATACTTATGTCTAATCTCATCTTACATAAAATGTATTCTACTAAATGAATAAACTTAAGTTTTAATATTAAAAATATGTGCGTGCACGCACGGCCACAACTAGTATATATATATATATATATGATGAAGAAGGTGTATATGGATGAAACTACCGAGAGACGAGGCGCAATATAATTTTATCTTAAAAATTTATAATTATTGTCAATTTTGTTTTTTAAAATTTTACATTTACTTTTGATTTTTTAATACTAATTATTTGCTCATACTTCTATTCTTGCCCTGAATAAAATGTCTGACTTCGGCTTATATATATACCTCAACAATGGTGACGCCGATGGATCGGAATTCCTTACGGAGTTGAACGGCAGATGGAGTCGCGCCGGGAGTGAGAGGCCGAGCATAGACGAAGGTGGGGTGGTCCATGGAGACGCTTGCCCTAACCATGTACTTGCCGATATACCCAGTTCCACCAAATATGAGCATCTTCTCCATTATACTTCTTCTTCTTCTTGTTATTCTCTCTGTCTTAATTATTCAGTATATAGGGTTACATTATCTTCTCCCCCACTCTGCAATTTATATTACACGAGCAAATGAAACTGAATCGTCTAAATTGGCCATTACGTAAAGTACCCCATACCCATTCGAAGAATCGGTTAGCTATAACTTTCACCTACATTATTATTTGCACTTCAATATTTCTGACCGTAACATGAATTTTTCCCACAAATGGAACCTTTAAAATATGCCAAACTTAAATTACTTGTGGCATGAACATTCCATCTTCACACACTCATTAATACGTGGAAATGCATAACTATTCATGTGGAGTGGGTTGTCTATCTACCACTACCATGACATGCTCCTAAGATAGTTTGGACCACCTTATATAAATCGAGAATGCATTTTTAGAGACAATCCAAACAAAAGTTTGAATTTGACTGAAGACACCTATTTAAGAAAAGCTTTCATTCTAACACTTCCGACTTAAAATTGTATACAAAAAAATTCTAACATGTATGGTAGACCCTTAGTGAACCAATAGGAAATCAAAACTTATGTATATGTGTAAACTTTCTTTATTAACCACCGATAGTGGTGATTTAATAGTTAAAAAACACTTATTTTACGTACTTTGTCTTCGAAGTCCTTGATTCGAAATTCTTGGAGAGACACCTCGCGGTGATCTGCTTAAATATCGGTCATCATCTGGCCCACACACTATGTCAGACATAAGAGGATCATGCGAGTATAATTGAGTTTAATAGACCGGTCTCTTAATTATACTAGGTTGCCATGTGACTACGTTTACATGCATGGTTAGTCCATGCAATGATTATTCATTAAGTCTGATTGAAAAAAAAAAACACCCTCAAATCGTGAGAACAAAAAAAAAGCTTAAACATTACGTAATAACATGAGTCTAGAGTCGCTATTATTAACTCATTCATTTTCTTGGAAACTTACTCCATACAACACGCAAATTATGACATAAAACCATAGTTGGGGTCATAATTTGATACATTTTGCTAAAGCTAGCAATAGCATCTGCATTGATGTGTGGTGGGTTCTTTATCCTTCAGTACATCTTTTTGCCATTAAACCGAATTCAGTTATATTACTCGAATTGCATTATAGCAAAAATATATTAAATGCATTTGATATGTGTAACCTCATTAAAAGCCTAATAGTAATAGTGCGTGCGTGCGAACACACGAGTCGTGTCCAATAATGAATCCATTCATCTTTATACTAAATAAAAATAAATCGTTCGCCAATAAGACAATCTTTATAACAAGAAATTTAATCTCCTCGGTCAAGGAAAATAAGAGATATGTTATTGTGCAAAACATTTATAGAAGTTTCAAAATACAAAGCAATAGCCAATACTTAATTATGCATAATATAAAAGGGTTAACAGGTCTTTTGTTCCATGATGTTTGACCATTTTTGGGTTTTGGTCTATGGTGTTTTTTTTTTTTACCTAATTTCAGTACCATATGTTTGCAGATTTTTTTAGTTTTGGTCCGACCGTTACATTCCATCCATTTTTTCCGTTAAGTGACATGTGCAAGTCACGTGATCCACCCTAAACATTCAATCTTGTTCAAATTTGGGGGAATCGACACCATAAACATAGTTCAATTTGGGCGAATTGAACTAGGTTTAATGGGTCAAATTTAGGGGAATTGACACCCTTAACTTAGTTCAATGAGTCAATTCCCTCAAATTTGAGAGTTTAGGGCGGATTACGTGACTTGCACATGTCACTTAATGGAAAAAATGGACGGAATGTAACGGTCGGACCAAAACTAGAAAAATCTGCAAGCATATGGTATCAAAACTAGGCAAAAAAAAACATTATAAACCAAAATCAAAAAGTGGTCAAACATCATGAACCTAAAGATCTGTTAACTCTAATATAAAATTATTATTTCATGGCAAATACATACACTCCTCCAATATAAATATCACCATACGACGCCGTTGATGATTTCAATTAGATCAACCGAAGGAGGAAGGAGTAGGTGGAGGAGGTTTGCCATGAATAAATATATCAAGAAGGGCGTGTTTGTCTGTATACTCTAGCTCTGGATACAAACTCGAAGCTTCTACGTCTTCCCTTATATCGTAGCTCATAAGATCTCCTTTCACAAACACCGAGTGAAGCACAGCAACCCCTACATAATCAAATATACCCAAAATTCAACTATCAATTTATTGACAGCTATATAATATAGTGTATCAGTTTATCACTTAATTTATTAACTAAAGGTTTCGGCTTCAACCATGTGAATGGAAAAATATTCATAGTGTTAGTATTTTATAATTTACAGACTCACTCGATGCGAGTGATGATTATTATAAATATAGAGCGCATAGATGCTCTCCTGATGCAGCTCATTAATCACCCGGGTGAGGAAAAAAAAACTAGATTTCTCGATACTCAAGCAATTAAATGCAAATTTGTTAGCTATTACATATGAACTTTGTTGAAGCACCGGCTTGTTTGTTTCTCCCACAATGAGATCAATTTCTTCAAGGATGTGACGTTCCTCTGAGGTCGGCAGATCACGATGCTGTTGCAGCATCTGGGGTCACACACTGCTTTGATTGTGTATCTCGCCACGTCTTCTTCATAGTTAAGAACAACTGCATGCATGCAATGGTACGTCACGTACGTGTGCACGTAAACTTATCAAGGATATTTACAATCAGATTATTAATAAATCACCATAAAATGATATAGCGTTTCAGTGTTTCGTCAACACCCTTATTTAGATGTTTCGGGTTCCAGCCCTCAAAATGGAAAAATCTTCATCAATGTTTTGAAACCGGATCATATCTTGAACCGATAAGGTGTCCGGTTCCCGACTTAACTGTTTTCAAAGTGGTTTGACCAGGTTTCAATAGTCCAGTTCAATCTTCCTTTTTAAACCTTCAAGGTGTTAAGATTTTGTAATCATTTGAACCGGCGAACTGACAACCGGTCAAACCGAAGTTCGTTGTGCATTATAATATTTTACTGTAATCGTACTGTCAGCGCGAACGGTTCACGGTTTGACTCGATTCGACCACTTGTCCGGTTTCCAAAACATTGATCTTCGTATATAGCCATCATTTTACGGCCGGTTAACTCAGTGTGATCGTGGATTATTATTATTCCCGCAGGAAAAAATAGAGATGATCAATGAAATAAAACTAGTGTTGTGGTAATTGTAAGTTGTAACATAGACTTAGTTTGGCCGGATCCATAGACGACGACGTCGTCACGGTGGGGATGAAGAAAGGTAATTAACAAAGTAGGCTCCGAAGCAATTGGCGGAGACATAAGTGTAGGGAATGGAAGCTGCTTCAATGGCCCTCCTGATGATCCTCTAGACACGCTTGGAAAGGTGGAAGTGGCGTAATTCGGTCCTCCTCGCATCCGAACTCCGACGGAAGGAACCTCGCTCTTCAAACCAATACAATACAAGAAACCTAGCTAGCTTATTAAATTCAGGTTTTAGCTAGCTAGCTAGCTAGGGTTTACATCTTATATATGTGTTTATTTATACACACCTTGATGTTTCCTGCAGCTTTAATAGCGTCTATTATGAGGAGCTGGGAAGAGTACATGGGAACAGACAGAGTGGATGGAGATGACAATATCTACTTGTCGAACAACGGAAACCATTTTCTCATGTTCCTCCATTTGTCCCTGCATCTGCATGCCATCCATACACGCGCGTCACCTACGTATACTTAATTAGGTTTAAACTTGTGTGTTCTCAAAAAGAATTGACCTAGTAATGTTTAGGCTATTCTGTTTATGGTTTAAGATTTACCACCGGTAGTGATCAACATCAACCGTAGTGATTTAATGATTAAAAATATTTACTTCCATATAACTTAATTTGGTTTAAAAAACCCAGTAAGCTAAATGGTTAAATTAAACCAGTAAGCAAAATCTCTCTCATGTAAGCTAACAGTAAAAGCACGTTTACAAAAAAAAAAAAAAAAAACAAAACAAAAGCATGTGTTCACACCATTAATGACAACCCAACATTAATTAGGACCTTGTCAACTCAACGCGTGGTACTTTAAATAGCAAAATCATATGTATATCCATCCCATTATATATGCAACTTCTAAACTCGTCTGTTAATAACTAGGATGTATATATAATATATTATAATTTTCATATAATTTATGAGATGTTAATATCTATAAGAAAAAAGAGCATTTAGAGCACTTCCAATAGTAGTGCCTAATGCCTAGTTCCTAGTTCCATGTTGTAAATTTATTATTGTAGAGAGTGCCTAGTGCCTAGTGCCATTTACTGTTGGTCCCTACTGGTAATGATTAAATAGGCACTTGCATTTTCAATAGGAGTGCCTTGTTCCAAAATGGGAGTGCCTAGTTCCAATTTTTGCCACTGGACGCTGACTAGGCGCCACTAGGCGTGACTAGGATTACTAATATTACTGTTTTGCCATTATTGAGTGAATAGTGAAGTGGGACAGTGCCTACTAGTAGGAACTCCCAAGTTACTGTTCATGTCGGTGCCAACTTTTTAATATTATTTTATTCGATTGTGTTGCTCATCTCTTTGATTGTATATATATTCGGTTACGCTAAGTCAGATAGACAAGAGCCGTAATCAGTCATTTTGAATATTATGTAACATAAATAACGACACGAACCAAAATTACTACTTTTTAACTTTGAATCAATTTCGAAATTTCCATATCTAATTTGTTTATATGTTACCATGTTGAATAACCGTTAATTCTAAATTTTGAAATAGTATAACATTTCAAATTATTAAATATGGAAAATAATTACTACAAAATATTATATTATTTTAATGCGTATATATTTTTATATATTTTACGTATTATATTATATTATATTATATTATATTATTATAAGAAAGAAATATATCTTTTACGATAAATTATTATAAAAATTATATTTTTAGAATGATGTATATATAATATATTTCTAATTTACATATATTGAAAATCATATATAAAAACACATGATTAATGCAATAATCAATTTACTAATATGATCATGGATGTACATAAACGTGAATATGTTGATGATATTGAATTAATATATGTCAATCAACGTATAACAGATATACACTGATTATGGTGAAATAATAAATTCAATGAATTTGATTGATCAATGTTATTATATCAACAATTATACTTATCAATCATTCTGCATGCCGCATGGGGACTGCACCTAATAGTAATTTTACCTTGGTCAAGTAACGTATAATTATTGCAATGAATTGACAATAGAGAACTATGGATATGCACGAACCGGTCGGGCCCGAATATGTTCCGAACTGGATTGGTACTAATTAAAACAGTATGGTCCGGTCTGGACTGAATTTGAAATTAGCACTAAAAATTTTGGACCGATTTTGGAGTGGAACTGTAAAAAAAGTCTGGTTCAAAACTGGTCCGACCCATTTTCCTATACAAATTTACCCTAATTAAAAAAACAAAAAAACAAAAAACCGATCCTCCGACAAAACTGATCCAGTTAAAAACCAGTTCAAAATAGTCTGGTCCAATCAAAAATCAATTTTTTGAGAAGTATATTACTGGTTTTTGGTTTGGTTCTCCTCTCGCATAATTGGTATGTTTGGAACCGGTCCAGTCTATACCAGTTCCGAACCGACCGGACCGGTTATTTTCTTATCCCTATAGAATGTAAATTTTTATTAAAAAAATCAATTACATTTTTATAATTTTGTATATATTTTTCCCTATTTTTTTTTTAATTAAAACATCTAATACTTGAATCTCATTATTTATTCATGTCCGTATTTGTAAAAAAATATGAATATATAATTTTTATATAATGATATATAATTTATATATAATGCAAAAATTATATTTGAATTATAATTATGTGGGTCCCAATGTAGAAGTGGAACTTGGCTTCAATTACTGGAGAGAGTGCCAATTTAACAGTGCCGTTTATTGTAGCAAATACTGTAGCAGTGCCACTTTGATGAGTTGGCAGTGACGTGGCTGCTGATGTGGAGGCACTAGGCACTTCCTATTGGAAGTGCTCTTACGTACATGCAAGAGGTATTAGCATTCATTTCCTCTTTATCAGAATATAATTCATTAATGCCTATTGTAAACACTGTCAAGACCCTGCAATTCATTGTTTACAGACTTTACAACTTGTTCTACCAATTTGATGGCACTTTTTGTGAGTTGATAGTTCAGAAAGCTTATGATTTCGCTGAATCTATAGGTTTGGCATGTAGAAAAAGCGCCAGCAAAATGACAAATTACCAGTATGCACATAGTCTGGAGACTGCTCCGAAGAAACTACTGGCATCGGATTCTCATTGTGGCCTGAAAGATATGCACTCGAAAGCTGGTGCTGGAAAGAGCAGGTATCTTATCTTCCAGTTCTCCGAATCATGACCATAATTTTTTCTGTTGGTTTTTCTCATTGTATATAATTATTGAATGCTTCTACACAATTTTTGGTTCTTCCTGCTGTGTTTCAAGGAAATTAAAATTATGGATCTGATCTGAGTGAATTTTTTTTTTTTAAAGAAAAATTGTCTTTTTTTTTGCCAGCTTTGAAGAGAAGCAGAGATCTGAAAAAGAGAAACCGTGAAACACAGCTAAGTGTCATGGGAGCGGAGCGCGTGGTTGTTAATTTCCTCATAATACACTTGGTAAGTCAGTCTCAGTCCTCAGATCATATGCCATTTCTTTTTGTTCTTTGCTACTTATCTTGCTGATAGTAAAAAAAAGAACATATTGTTGTTTAACTTTGAATTTGGTGGCCTAAAAAGATAATTGACTATTTTTTTACTAGGTATCATCGCAACCATTTGCTTGTTCTCTGTTTAGCAATTTATTTTGGATTTTTTTGACGTCTCTTGGTCTGTTTTAACAGATACCAGTATTACAATTAATGTTTTCACTTGAATCTTTCTAATTTGGTTACGATTGTTAATCTGCTTGAATAGTTATAATGGTTAGTGTTACAGGGGTCAAGATATGCCTAGATTTTTCGTCTAAGTATGGATCCCTGCTGGCGTGATTGCACCTCCAACCACCAGCCAAAACAGAACACGAACGCGACTAGTAACACTTCCAACGGCTAATCATGAACAACAACTCCATAAAGATTGCAGCGAACACAATAATATTGAATGGACAAAGTAGAAGAACCAGAAAACACAATAGAACTTGCAGTAACACTTGTCTTTATTGATAGATAAAGGCTGAGACGCCCTGTTTACAAAGACGGCTCTCACAATCACTCTCGCAGCTTTGCGATATCAAATTCACTTACAGATTTGCACTACCAAGTCACTCACCCAATTCTCACGAATTTATCACTCAGTCTAAGGTGTCTTAGCATGCCCAAAAACGCAGGGGGAGCAGCTCCTTTTATAGCATAAGGGCTGCCACAAATCCCTCCTAGATATAGATATCTATCTACATCTAAATCCTATCAAGTAGATATATATATTCATCCATATCTTTTCCTATATCTATTCTCCCATAAATATAGCTATAATTAGCTTAGAATATATATTTATAACATATATATATCCTTAGCATACAATTTAACCAAACATATATATCTATATCACAATATATACCTCTTGGAGATATATTTTCAGCATAGGACTGGATCTGCACAGCTTGGGCTATCTTGGGCGGATTTGATCTTGCTTGGGGGCTATGACTTCAGATTAGGACGGCTAAGGAGAATAACTTGGCGTCCAAGAAAGCTCCTAAGTCGGTTTGGGGCGGATTCCCTTCAATTGCCCATACAAGGACACTAGTCCTTAGTCACTAGGCTCTCCTTTTGTCTTGGGGCAGCTTGTGCTTTCGTAAGGGCAAAGTCCTGTCTTGGGGCAGCCATCAAGAACGTTTCTTGCACTCCAAGATTGCATCTTGATCACTCACACACGAACTCCCCATCCTTGGACACACATTCTTCATCCTCCACTTCACTATGGACACTAGACAAGTCATTGCGCGAGGTACCGTTGACGCACTATGAATGCATTTGCTGCGACACTTACCAAGCACTTGTTCGAGCACGGACTAAGGTACACACACTTCCATCACGACATCCTTACTTGAAACATTAAACCCCATTCATTGTCTTCACCCCTAAGTTAACACAAATCCTTCACGAAAACACATGCACGTTGCTACGATTCCATCTTTTCGTCCGCCAATCGCTTGTTGGACTTGGGAAACACGTCTATCATAGCCAAATCAGTGCTTCCCAATATGTTAGACCTTCAGGGGTCTAACAGTTAGGAAGGATAAATAAATCAACTAAAAATTAGCTTACATAGTGAGACTATTGTGTATAGGGCTGCAATTTGTGCGTGTTCGTATCGTGCTAGCTTCGTGTCGTGTTTCGGGGTCAGCCCAAACCCACCCCAATACGGCTCAATATGAAAAATCAACATGAAAATCCTAGAATAAATTGAATAAAAAATCAAATATAAAAATTTTTAAACTAAAATTTTAAAATTATCGTGCTATTGTATCGTGTCGTGTCATCAATATCAAACCCAAACCCGTATTTTTCGTGTCGTGTTCGTGTCGGCCCATCGTGCCAGGTCCAAATTGGCAGCTGCAAAGTCATGGAATTTATTCCATATGGATGTCAATAATGCTTTCCTACATGGAGATTTAGTTGAAGAAGTTTACATGGACATCCCGCAAGGCTTCGACAACAAATTCACTGAGTCATCTTCTCAGACAGTTTGCAGACTGATGAAATCTTTATATGTACTTAAACAAACTTCACGACAATGGAATTTGAAGCTCACTCAAACGTTGATTCAGAAAGGCTACACTCAGAGTCATTCTGATTACTCCCTTTTCAGCAAACACAAAGGACACCACAATGTGTACTTACTGATCTATGTAGATGATTTGCTACTCACTAGTTCATCTCCTTTTTAATTGAGGAATTGAAAGTAACCTTACAAGATCATTTCAAGCTCAAAGATCTAGGGGAGTTACGATACTTTCTATGATTGGAGGTAGCAAGATCAAAAGCTGGTATAGCTATTATACAAAGGAAGTTTGCTCTTGAGTTAATTGAAGAATCGGGATTGAGATATGCTCAACCAATTGCCACTCCAACGGAGCTCAATCCGAAGCTTACCACACCTGAATTTGATATTGGTCCAGATAAGGTAATAGATGATCATTTGCTTGAAGATGCTGGTCTGTATAGAAGGCTTGTTGGGAAACTCATTTACTTGAAAATGACTAGGCCTGATATTTCATTTTCAATCAAACGCCTCAGTCAGTTTATTTATCATCCAAAAAAGTTCTATTATAATGCTGCAATGAGGGTTGTCAAGTACACAAGGGTACTCCAGGTTAGGGCTTAATGTTCTCTTCCCAGAATTCATTGCACCTAGCCATCTACTGTGACTCAGACTGGGGGTCATGCCCTTTCAGTAGAAGGTCCCTTACTGCTTATTGTGTCAAGCTGGGAAATGCAGTAATTGGATGAAAAATAAAGAAGCACGATACAGTTTTGTTATCCAGTGTTGAGGCCGAATATAAGAGCTTAAGAGAAGCTACTCAAGAAGCTATATGGGTTAAGAGATTTCTCTATGAGTTGGGTTCAACAATTGATTATCCAATTCCAATATATTCTGACAGTAAATATGCGATTCAGATGGTGAAAAACTCAGTATTTCATGAACGAACCAAACACATCGAACTGAATATCCATTTCACCAGAGATTGTATACATACAGAGTGGACAATTTGTGTCTATCATGTTGCGTCGAAGAAACAAGTGACTGACATACTCACTAAGGCACTAGGTCGTCTTCAACATGAGTCTTTGCTTCGTCTTTACGAGATTGTGAATATTTTCAAAGAAGATCGGGATCATAATAGAGAGAAAACGAAGAAGAAGGAAGAAGGATGAGGAAATGTAGCATACTAATATATTTAGTTAGTTTAGTTAGTTGACTAAGTGGTTACTATAAATAATTTCCCCCATTTATACCCAAGTAACTTTTGATATTTTGGTTATCAATGAATGAAGATAATAATACCCTTAATTTAAATTAACAATTAACATTAATCTCTCATCTATGTTACATTGATGAATTGTTGCTACTGAAAAAAAAGGGTCAAGAGGGGATTACCAATTTGAGTGCTCTAAATTACAACCCAACCCACTCCATGCTAATTGAATTGAGTTTTTTTTTTTTGGTAAAATAAGCACACTTTAAACCCTAAATACAGAAATAGACACGCAATGTTAAAAAATTAAAAACAAAGTAAAATGAGGGTTTGACTTAAGTCAAACCCTAGATTGAGTCTAGAGTTTGAACGAATCCTCCAGTTAAACCCTGAACTCCTACCCAAGGGTTTGACCCCTGTCTACTTTTTTTTTTTTTTTTGCCAGACCAAAACTTAATTAAAATAAAAAAATTAAATTCCAACTTTAACAAAATCATTTATAACATTAAAAAGAAATCATTCCAACATTTAACCTAATCCTAGTATTTAAAATACAAAGCATAAAATATTATTTGTTTAAATACAAAAAACATTATTCAATACTACACACAAAATATATAATATATATTCAAGCTCTCTGTGGTCGCTCACAATATAAACCTATAATACACATTTCATCTCAATTATTTCAACTTATAAAATAGGGTTAAAAACTTAGGAAATGTCTGAAGTTTGGCCCATGTTAACCGGAGAGGTCTGAAGTTTCAAATGTTGATTTGAGAGGTCTGAGGTTTCAACTTTGTGGATATAAGAGGTCTCCATTAATTTTTTCCGTTAAAACTGACGGAAGTTGGTCACATGCTTGGCATGTGACCAGAAATAAAATTAAATTCCAAAAATTCCCTTATATCAAGTGTGCCCCTCACATGCTTGAAGTGAAAAGACAAAAATGCCCTTAAAGCCACCACGACTCCGGCCACTACCACCCCGGCTCCGGCAACCACCACCCGACTCCGGCAACCACCACCCCGGCTCCGGCGACTACCACCCAACTCCGGAGACCGCCAGCACGGCTCCGATCTAGAGCTCTGTGGCTCCGACCTGAGCCACAAAGCTCCGATCGATTTGGGCCCAATCGGGGCCGGTGGCTCCGATTTGGGCCTAATTGGAGCCGTGGTGGCAGTCGCCGGAGCCGGGGTGGTGGTCGCCGGAGCCGGGGGGGTGGTGGCGATGGCGGTGGACGGGGTGGTTTTATTTTGAATTCAGGGTAATTTAGTCATTTCACATTTCCTCAAATAAGATATTGAATAAAACAAAATATTAAAAGGGGTAAGTATGTCATTTCACACAATTATGTTAAATTTAACCCTAAAAATGGACGGAAAACCTTAAATCAACAAAGTTGAAACTTCAGACCTTTCAAATTAACTTTTGAAACTTCAGACTTCTCCGATTAACATGAGTAAAACTTCAGACATTTCCTAGGTTATTAACCCTATAAACTAATATAATTATCTAAACTAAGCGCATTTAATTGCAATTATGCAAACCTAGCAACAATTAAATACTAAAAATAAATCATAATTGATAAATTAACATCAATTCACCTCAATTTTAGTAATTGCCCATTGCCCCAAATTTCGAAATTAGGGTTTCGAAATTTGAGTAGCTAGTTCGTTGAGGGAACAATGGTGTGACTGGGCGAGCGAACGTCTGCGGACTGGAGCGGCAACGTGACTAGGGGTCGGTATATATATATATATATATATATATATATATATATATATATATATATATATATATATATATATATATATATATATATATATATATATATATATATGGGAAAAAAAACCTATTTAGTGTCTCAGGTTTACCTCATGTTTCAGTTTGGTGTCTCAGGATTAACGTGTTGATATGGACTGTCCCAAGTTTTAATAGTGTTGCAATTTGGGTTTCTGTTAAATTTACGTGTTAAGTTTAACAGACTTAGATGAAAAGAGCATGCTGCCCCAATTTCGGCCACCCACCTCCGATTACAGCCACCCACCTCTGATTCCGGCGACACACCTCCGATTCCGACCCACCCACCACCACCCACCTCCAAACGAGATGATTCCGGCCCGATTCCAGCCGATTATGGCCGATTACGACCTGATTCCAACTGATTCCGACCGATTTAGGGTTTAGGGTCGACCGATTACGGCCTATGCCGGCCGATTCCGGCCAATTTAGGATTCCGGCCGACTTAGGGTTCCAGCCGATTTAGGGTTCCGGCAGTGGAGCAGCTGACATGATTTAGGGTTTAGGGGTAATTTGGGCATTTTCAATGTTATTTGGTCATGTGCTAGTCACATGACCGAATTCTGTTAAATTTAACCTCAAAATTTGATGGAGACACCAAATAGCAACACTATTCAAACTTGGGACAGTATAAGTACGCGTCAGATACCAAACTGAAACATGAGGTAAACTTGAGACATTAAATAAGTTATTTTCCCTATATATATATATATATATATATATATATATATATATAATAGCATTTGGGGTTATGAGCTGCCGTAATTGGTAGCTCATTAATTAAGGTCATCCACCTAAGTAATTAGGGATGGTTCACATTAGGAATTTTGGGCTAGACCTAAAATCTCATGTGACATGGGAGGCCTAAAATTGGGCCTCCCTCCTTGCTAAAGTCAGCGCCGAACATATAAGGAGATGAGATTTTCCCCACCTCCACTCTTATAAATAGGGACCTAAAAATAGAGTTTTACTAGTGCTATTCTCCTCTCCCAAGTTGTGAGTTTAAAGTCAAACCCCCCCCCCCCCCTAAACAAGAGGTTCGGCCGAACCTAATACCACACACCAATGAGGTGCCAAATTGCGTCAAGCAATTTACTCCGAGTATCCATCCCGCGGAGAATCGATAGAGGCTTTGCTGTGAGGCATAATCCGCGTAAGGCTTCTCTAATAGGAACCTCTATGAGGAACCGTCCGGCGGATCGAGAACTCCTCTCAAAGGTCTTGGGCTACATGAAACATTATAGGTATGTGCACCTTCTTCCGTTGCGTATTAGTTACCATGCACGTATCTAGGGTTTTGTTTCCGTAGTATTAATCCCCTATATCCTATAATATATATATATAGAGAGAGAGGTGGAGGTCTCAGTATCAGACGACGAGTGGAGCAGTGGATGTCTCTGCAGCTGGCGGCGATGATTTCCTCAATGGTGGGAGTTTTCTTAGCAAAGACTCCGGGAAATCTCTATTTCATTGATTTTGAGTTTTTAATTCAAACATGAATATTTGTCTCCCATTGGAGGATTTGATTAAAAATTTGGTCAAAATCTCGATTCCCGAACGAGGATTGGGTCATATTTGAAATTTTAACTTTTCCGCGGGGTGGTCCTAGCTAGGTGGACCCATCAAGAGGGCAGCACCCGTAGCATGCTTGATCTAAGTCTAGACTAATTTCCACTGGCACATCGGTCAACTCATAAGGAATAAGGTACTGGCCATAAATATTTTATAATTCTCATGATCACTAGTGGGGATTGAACTATTTAACTGCTCAATTTTGTGTTTTAGTACTAAACTATGCTCAGCTTAATAAATATCTCAGCTAAGTAAATATCTCAATTAAATTAAGCAAATAGCACTCCATGTTTGAAATTCATTGAAAAAAAATATACTTGAAAACCATGTGCCAAGTTGCACTAATTAATTAATTTACCAGACAAAACTTTGAATTTTGTTCATATATATAATAATAACAAATACAGAATCTACGCGCCTACTCCTTGCGCGTGAGAAGAATAGTGGCGCAGTATATAATCAAAGAATCCTTGTTGAGTACTAGAGTATACTGCTACAGAGAAAAAAGAAGCAGGTGGTATCATAATGGAGAAGATGCTCATATTCGGTGGAACTGGATACATCGGAAAGTACATGGTTAGGGCAAGTGTTTCCATGCACCACCCCACCTTCGTCTATGCTCGCCCGCTTACTCCCGACTCCACTCCCTCCGCCATTCAACTCCGCAAGGAATTCCGCTCCATCGGCGTCACCATCGTTGAGGTATATATATTCTTCATCATATTCATATATATATAACATATACAATACATGTATATATCGTAACTGTTTCGGTACTCGTTCATTAACTAGAAGTTTCGAGCATTAACGAATTAGTCAGAAATTTGGTTAGTGGGAAGAACTTCACAGGGATAAACAACGAATATACAAAATCCAGAAGATAAATATAAACTTTTAAAGGGTTATTAAATCGAAAGTATTACGTTATCTAAGTTAAAAAATGCACGTCCCCTCATGGACCAACACTGGCTCTGTCCATTGTCTCATGTTCGAGTCATCATTGGAATATAAAAATACAACCATTTATCAATCATGGGCTGATTCATGAGTTAAGATTTTTCTAAGTATTGAATATGTTTATTAAGGCCAAGGGTGTGGTAACCTCCTGATGAGAACCTAGCAGATACCCTGCAGGAAATAATTGAAAATATATATATAACTCATACATATGTAGCAACATATATATATATATGTTACTAAATACGTACTTGATGCACGCATGCAGGGAGAAATGGAAGAACATGAGAAAATGGTGTCGGTTCTTAAGGAAGTAGATGTTGTCATATCTGCTCTACCTTACCCTATGATCAATTTCCAGTTCCATATTATTGACGCCATTAAAACTGCAGGAAATATCAAGGTGAATAATGATATATGTATATATATGTTAATTTATATATATATGTATAGACACGAAGCCATGATTGTTGTTTGGAGGGATATGAATTGAACTAAGGACAAATAGTGAAAGTAATAATATTTTTAAGTGACAAATGTAATTTTTGTATGTATTGTTGAAAGCGGTTTCTTCCATCGGATTTCGGATGCGAAGAGGACAGAATCAAACCATTGCCGCCGTTCGAATCGGTACTGGAGAAGAAGAGAATCATAAGGAGAGCCATTGAAGCTGCAGAACTACCTTACACTTATGTTTCTGCAAACTGCTTTGGAGCTTACTTTGTTAACTTTCTTCTTCATCCATCTCCACACCCGAATCGTGACGACGACATTGTCATCTACGGAACCGGTAAAACCAAGTGTGCGTAATTACATTCCTCATTGATCGAAAATCTCAATATATATAGCCCTATGCAACAAGCAATGTAAAATTATGTTTTTCTTGTTAATTTCTTGATTTTTGGCAGTTGTACTTAATTATGAAGAAGATATCGCGAGATACACGATCAAAGTAGCTTGCGACCCAAGATGCTGTAACCGTATCGTGATTTATCGACCTCCGAAGAACATCATATCGCAGAACGAGTTAATCTCATTGTGGGAGGGAAAATCTGGCTTGAACTTTAAGAAAGTTCATATGCCTGAGGAACTACTTGTGACACTTTCTCAAGGTAATTGTTGAAAAATTGCAGTTAGTGAGTGTAGGTTTCTTGGGTTCTAAGAAATCAAAAGTTTTTCATTTTTTGTAGAGCTTCCACATCCCCAGAATATACCCATTTCGATTATTCACTCACTCTTTGTGAAAGGGGACCTTATGAGTTACGAGATGGGAGAAGACGATATCGAGGCTTCGAATTTGTACCCGGAACTCGAGTTCATTGGCATTGACGGGCTTCTCAACATATTCATTAGCGGTCGGGCTCCTCCACCCACCCTTGCCGCGTTCGAGTAAGCTCTTTCGGCCCGGGAAGGAACTGGCTGAAAGCATGAATAATGTTGCAGTTGGGAGTTGAGTTATTTTCTTTGCTTGTAGGTAATACGAGTCCGTTACCTAAATGGTCATCTTACATATCTTAAATATTAAAATGTAAACTAATTAAAAAAACTTTCCAAAATATCAGCCAGAGCTCTTTGAAAGAGCAGCGATAAAGGTCTGTCGCCGTCCCAAAGAGCGGCGGATGAACAATGCATCACTGTTCATAGAAATAACAGTAACAAATGTCACCGCTTTTTGAGACTGCGGCAGACCTTCATTGCTCCTCTTTCAAAAAGTCTCGACGGACATTTTGAATTTTTTTTAGTTTGGGATTTGTGAGATGACAATTTGACTAACTGACTTCTTATAATACAGGTGCTGCAAATGCATCCGTTCTAATAAATAAACAAGAAGCATTCACATAGGGTCTACTCTAGAGTTAAGAAGAGTTCCAGAAAATTGAGTTTCTCAGCTATCTCTAAAACACAATTGCATCCACTAATTAGAGATCTCCATATCTAAAATTAATTTATTCCCTGTCTTTTAAGAGTTCAATGACCACGCCAAAGTTCACGAACATGCTGTTGTGGTAAAGACGTCAAGTGCTGATTCTATAGTTGTTCCTCGTAGAATTTAGTGCTAATTAAGCTAAGTGGTAGTGAATTTTAAATAAAGATTTTTTGTTGTTGATTTTACTGAACTGCTGATTTAAACTCTGCACAGTTTCAATTGATGCGATATATATGTTTGTTCTTATTCTAAAAGGTTTCTACCAAAATTAATAAGATGATAATAACAGATTAAAATAAAAACCTGGAAAAACACAAACAAATGAAAAGATATATTAAATGGTTATTGTCATATTCGTTGGACAATAAGGGGCGTTTGGAAGAACGTAATGTGAGACTACTTTTAATGTTGTGATTTAACGGGTTAGTTCGTAATCAACAATGTATTGTGGAGTGTAATGTCAGATGACAATGTTTGGTTGTGCTGTATTGTGGAGTGTAATGTCAGATTACAGTGTTTGGTTGTGCTGTAATGTGGATTGTAATGTCAGATTACAGTGTTTGGTTTGATATGTAATGTACAATGTAATGTGATTTACTTATTATTATAATACTAGTTATTGAAGCGCATGCGTTGCACAAGCATATTATTAAAAATGTATATTGCATGAATTTTATGTTCTTTGTAGATAATACCATACCAGGAATTATAATTGACATGGGTTGAACTTATTTATCGAGGGGGCTTAAGGGCTGCAAAAAGAAAAGACTCGTTAAGTGCTTCATCTACAGAGATTTTACCGATGACGACAGTGCATACTTTTATTGGAATTTATATAGATAATGTTTTACAATATAGATACAGAAGATACCAAGTCATTTCAACATGTATCATAAAATCAAATCCTTTTACGTTTTCTTTTAGTTGGCCAACTATATCCACATATGCAGAGATTTATCAAGGTAAAACTTTTTTACCTTCAAAAATCTATAGAAATTAATTGTCATAAGTAACTTGAAGCAATTCAAAAACATCAAGAAATATTGTCAAATTAATAATGTATACTTAAAACTGGGGCAAGGGGTTAGAAAGTGCAATGAATATAAGATAATATTAGCAGTCAACATTTTAGACATAAACAAATGAACTCAAAAGACGGGCAATACTGAAAGACAAAGTGCACAACTTCTTTTCTTGGCCATAAAGTGCAATTCTTATTACAACTAAATATCATATTCCTGATCCGATAACACTTGAAAAGAGTAGTGAAATAGAAACCCATGACATCAAATTTTTCTTTGAGAAAATATGAGACAGTATCATACTTAAGAACAATTATAAACGGTTCTTGTAGACTTATTATTATTATTTTACTGAATGCCAATTCAAAGTGCCAAATATACTGAAATTAAGGAGTATTTGCATATACTTTCATCGTAACTGACATAATCAGTCGTTCTTCCACAAATGATTACTCCGCCCATGAATTCTACTAGATTTATAGAGAAAAACAGAGAGTATTGAAAATGCAATAACATTTTATGTAATTAATAGCAAATTAACAAAAGTAAGCGAGCTTAGAGAACCTACTTCTGCTAAACTTATTTCTAAATCCACCATGATGCCGAATTTGCAGGCAATGAATATCCAATCTACAAGATGTAAAATCAGATTACAGAACTATATTGAGTTTAAGTGGTTAAAGCTGATAAATTTCATAATTTAAAACCCTACTCAATCAGTTATATTAAAATAAATTCAATGTACGCTACATAACTTAAAACCCGGATCCATACCTTTCCTTGCTCATAAATTTTCATTTCATTTCCAAGAACACAAATCAAACATAAACTCATAAATGTACATCAGATAAAAAAGGTGGCTTGAAATGTGTTTTTTTAATAAACCATGAGCATAGGCAGAGTAGCTGAAGCATTCGAGCAAATTCAATGCACATTGAAGAAGCAAAAACCAATGACGTTTGTTTTTACCCAGTAACTAAAAAAGTGATTTATAATCGACTATGAACAAGAACATAGCATAAATTAACATCTTGAAGTGCACAAACATAAAAATAAATTAATAATGTTAGCATGACACAAATTTAAGAGCACACTCCCAAATAAAGTATCTTACAAGTTACAATATATGCTCTCTCTATATATATATACAAAAAAATCAGAAATTCAATAGGGCCTAATCTTCCCCGTTTTTGTCTATGGGAGCCTAATCTTCTTCAATTTTTTATTTTTTTCATAATTCAACACTTTCGTATGGTAATGGTACTTTTCGTACAAATAAATTATGAAATAAAATAAACAATCTCGTAAAACACCTTTTGTTTTAGTAAAAGAGATTCATAACCATAACGAAAAGCACCTAGAGGATGCAACATAATTTTTTTGGAAAAACACTCGAGGCAATAAATAGATAGGCTAACAACTTCAATATCCAAATCACATCTTAAATCAACACTTAAAAGGGATTGGGAAATGTTACCAGTAAATAAACTTGGGTCTCGGAGTAAAGGAATATTAATAAGATGAACGAATCATATTCAACTAACTTACCAACATCACTCTAACGATGCAAGTACTACAAAAAAAACTAAACTCTAGGTTGATCGTATATCTTTTTGTCCTTATGAACTCGTAATATATAAAATATGAAAATTACATGCATAAAAAAAATTAAAAAGAAAAAAGAGCCATAATGTGTACTCATATCATATGATAATCAATTACACTGAATGGAGTATTTTATCGGGCACTTAGAAAAAGCGTGCATAAATATTGGGGATGTCACCATTCAAAATTGAATATTGGATTCGTACACTTCTTTCTCACTATAAAGAACCAAACTATAGACATGATTAAGTGTAAATATGTTTTGGAAAACCGTTATTATTCCACTAAAGTTATGTTTTTAAGAGACTCGGATCTATTTGGAAGTAATGCAATTGAGTATACAATTGATGAAATTATAAAAAGAAGTCACAAATAAAAGGAAACACAGTCCAAAAACTACGTAAAACGAGAACAAGACTCGTAATTCTTACCCTTATATAATATCTATATATGTCACGAATATGCTCAAGCTAACAAAAGTGTTTATATATATATATATATATATCCAGCCTCTTTAAACATGGAGCAAGAAAAATCGCGACGTTTCTCGAGCACTCGATAAAGGTCGGGATCGTCATAAAGGTACATTTCACAACTCGCTTGGGCGATACTCCGAAAAAATAGAATCAAATAAATGTTGAACCATTTCTCGAATCGGGAGGGGAAATGTTGGATATACGTAGGGGTGAGCGGTTCCGGGTACCCAGTACTTTTAGGGTATCCCAGAACCAGACCAATACTAAATGGTTCCTAACTTTATTACCCAGAACCGTACCAGAACATTTAGGAACCGGAACCGTACCAGAACCGTTAAGAGCCAATCGGTTCCGGGTACCCGTTAAGGAACCGGCTACAAATTTTCAAACTAAATAATATAATTTTAGGTACTAGTTGGAACCGGGTTCTGGATACCCAGTTGGAACCGGGTTCTCGGTAGCCAATTGAAACTGAAATTTATGTTATACCAAGTGAATCATAAAAATAATTATAACATTTTCCACAAACCAATTTTAAATTTGTTAAATGTTTAGTGTTTTTTTAATTTATATATATATAACGGTTCCGGTTCCGGGTGTTTGGGTACCCGAAAACTTATCCCGAAACCGGAACCGAAAATACCGGTTCTTTAAATTTAATCCAAGAACCGTACCAGAACCATTTACATCTACCCGAAACCTACCAAATGACCGGTTCCGGTCCGGTTCCGGTTCCAACTGGGTAATTTGCTCACCCATATACGCCCAAGCAATCATAAATCGGGCCCTATAATTAGGCCACATTTGATTATAATTCGAAACTTGGAAAAACGGACACCCGAGGCCCAACACTTAGGCCCAAACACCCCGAGTGGCGTAACTCACTCGGAGGTAACCCAAGAAAGATCCCTTGCTCGGGTTATCCGAGCAAGGCACTAGGGGTACCCGGGTGGGTACCCCCTTCACCCGGACGAGTTTCACTCGTTCGGACCTTAGCCCCGGAAAATATTTCGCCCGGGGCTCGCCCGAGGCCATTCTCGGACACTTAGTCGTATTAAACTCACCTACGGTCGAACCGAGGTCGAATACACCATATTTACGGTCATCACCAATTTATATTACAAAACAGACACAACCGGACCAGAAAAGCACTAGAATCGTGGCGGTTCAATAGGAACTCTATAAATAGAGCTCTCCTCTCATCATTTGAAGGTAATCAACATCTCTCTAAGCCCACTTTATCTCTCTAAACCCATACTAATTTAAGCATCGGAGTGGGCTTACCGAGAACCCCCGGTGCCCATTTGCAGGTACCCGAGAGAAAAAGAGCGGGAATCCGAATTGAGAAAGTCCACGAGGAACGAGAATACGAAGAAAAAAGCCCACGAAGAGACCTGTGAACAAATAACTATAATTAATGTGAATTATTAAATATTTTGGTTATATAATATATCTGTTGAAAATAAGTAAAATAATTTAGTATTATTTATACTGTATATAAAATTATAAAATCTTTTATAATGAACCTACTTATAACTTATTCTCTTATGTCAAAGTTAATAAGTATCTATATATAATATAATTTCAATGAAATATCTATCATTTTGACAAATAAGTTTTTGGGTTGCTTTGTTGTACAAATGAAATGTTTTCATTGGATATTGAATTTTTATATGTTACATTTGATTAGTTACATTGCCATGTAGATATCAACAAGCTATAGATTTCTTCCAAAACACCAAATTCATTCTTACGAACCATTACGTTTTATTTTCCAATCTCATTTTCAACATTAATTTTTTTTGTCTCCACTCAATCTATTCAATTTAAAAACCTCTTTTCATAGCATAGGTAGCCTCTATATATATAGATGTATATAGTATTACATAAAAGAAACCATCAAACTAAATAAATAAAAAATAGTATGGGTTCACTTAAAAAAAGAATCATATTCTATGGATCCATTTAATTACGTTTTATGTATTTAAAAGTTAATTATATTCAACCACTCATATTTACAAACACCAATTATTTTAAAGCAAAACTCATCGTACGATTTAATGTACATGATGTCCTACTATATTGTTAAATTGAGTCACGTGACTCATGCCTCATGATGATTTGCTGACAAAGTCAATGCATTATATTTTATATAATGAAGCTAGAACTTGATAATGTGTAGAATTATCAATATGATTTTTTTAATGAAGAATCGTGGTGGTCATTATATGGACACGTGAGGATATTTATAACCTAATCGGAAAATTGATACATGTTAAATTAATTTGTAAAAATAAATATTGATACACATTTGGCTAACAAAGTATACAATTATTTGATGAAAGAAATAGTATATTTCTTTAAAGTATATGTTTTAGTTTCACGCAGTATAATTAAGCATAATAGTTCATCATTCTTAATTACATTTTCTATTAGTAAATTAATTTATCATTTTATATGCATATTTTAAATCTCTTTAACTGTTTTGTAGAAACGTCTCTTAACTTAATTAAATATAATAGTAAAATATTACAAATATATCTATTTACGTGCAAAGCATATTTATGTACAAACATATTTAACTATTTACGTAAAAATATATCTATTTAGGTGACCTATTGAAATTATATTATATATAGATAATTATTAAAGTAGCATAACGCAGATTGTTAGATACAACTTTTTTGTTTTTGTTTTTTTTTTAATCATTTTATATATTTTTTTTAATCATTTTAGTCAATAGAATATATTAATACAAAATTAATTATAATAGTAAAATTCTATAATAAATATTATGAATAATTTCACAGTAATAATTAATAAAACTAAATTATTACATACTGTAAAAATAGAGATCGATTATATGAATAAATCGAGATGTATATATATATATATATTCGCCACATAATAGATGTTAATAGAAAATAATATTGCATAATTTATTATTTTACTATTGTCTAAAAGTACATTATCTAGATATCAATTGTTATGTTTTCATTAATTTTATCGTTTTTTTAATTACCGTATAAACACTAACAATACATCAATATAATAATGGTGTAGATTACATAATAGAAAATAAATATAAATTAATTTTATATTTATGAATCAATGAAATTATTGTTAATTTTTAAATGAAACTTACAAAGAAAAAATGAAAATATTTTTAAGATTGAATGAGGGGTTTGATTCGTAAATTTATAAATAGACTTTAGGAAACTTAACTTTATATTTATATTATTTTTCATGGAAAAATCAATTAAATCCACTCTTACTTCTATTTTTTTTTATATAAACAATTTTAGTGATTTTTTATTATAACTATTTGAATATATTTTTGCATACCGCGCAAAGCGCGGACCAAATATCTAGTATATATAATAAAGTTGTTATAATAATAATATGATATATGAGGAACATTACAATTTACTCTACGTCCATGGGACCCATATATAGTGCTTATAAGTTACAATTAGTGTTATCATAACTGGACCGGACCCGTCTTCCGAGCGGGTTCGAATCGGAATCGGTGCCTCCGACGGTCCAATTCGAGGAAAAGAGGAAGATGTAAGGGAACTAGGCTCGAAATCCCGATTTTCATCGAATCAGCATGTTCTGAGATGACCGAGCAGTTCAGACTTCATAACCAAAAAAAAAAAAAAATCAGCTTTAACCCTAAATTCATATAGCAAGCTCCTAAGTGGTTTGGCTTCGAGGTCACAGGTTCGAAACCCCTCAGTGGCGTCATCTCGCGGTGACCTGATATATAAAATCAGGTCCAGCCTGGCACACATATCGGGTCAGGCATATGAGGAGGCGAGTAAAATTGGGCTTAACGAACCAGCCTCTTGACTATAATAGGTTGATGGTGGGGTTACGTTGACGGGGTCAGTGCATGCGTTGGTTGTTCGCTAAGTCTGGTCGGAAAAAACCCAGACCGTAAGCAGGAGAGCCCGAACATTACGTAACGGGATGGGCCTAGGTCGCCACTATTAACTCATTCTTTTGTTTTGGCAAAAAAAAAAAAATAGCAAGCACCGCCATGGTCAAGTGTTCTCTCAACTCTACTCCTTCGGTGTTCTTTATTCTCATTCATCCACTCGGACAAGGACTGCAACACCATTTCACTCGTCTACAAGTCCTGAGATCGAGCGGTGGTGCCGGAAGCGGGTCTCCATCGGAAACTGCTGGTCGTTAACTTGGGTATTGTCGCCCGAAGGTGAAGGCCAAATTATTAGTGTTGAAGAATGTATAAATTTGCATGTTAAAAGTATATACTCGCAAGGTCGAATTTATGAAAAAAAAATTGAATAAAATGTCTTGTCTTATTCCTAAGAGTGATACCAGAGGACACTATTGAAAAACTGAAACATTACATTAAAAAGCCGGGTTGGCGTTGGCCCAATAGAGAGTTAGCTAAGTCCGTCCGTATTTTTATTATTCTCAGCTCGGAGTACGCACAAATTATAGTGAGGCACTTTAAATATGAATAAAAGTTCAAAAATATACATCTTTTGTGTGGATTGAAGTAGTGATATATAATGCCAAAAAAAAAAGTAGTGATATATAATGCCAAAAAAAAGTTAACATATAACTATAACTGGATTGTTATGCAATATTCAATATCTATCTATCTATAACCTATAATAAATGTTCCTGATGTTCTCACTCTCAAAAGTCACACATACTACATGCAACTCTTCAAAAGCTATCATCCACCGCTTCAACAACTTCATAATAAAATTTGTACGCTACTCTTCAAAATCCATCATCCACCGATTCACTATGGCAGCCATCCATTAATTCCTTGCAAGCTGCAACCATTCAACCACTTCATAATAAAAGTTGTTCGAGGCTTCACA
Source organism: Clarkia xantiana subsp. parviflora (assembly GCA_036873135.1). Taxonomy (NCBI): domain Eukaryota; kingdom Viridiplantae; phylum Streptophyta; class Magnoliopsida; order Myrtales; family Onagraceae; genus Clarkia; species Clarkia xantiana. The sequence continues at coordinate 23,431,209 of JAPTYO010000007.1, forward strand.
AACAAAACAACCGCTGCAACTTTTCACTATCCCTCCATCATTGCTTCCCTCTAAAAACCACCTGGCCACCGCATCACCAATCAGCGGAAATTCATTATCGGCGTAAATTGATGATTGTCCCCTCGGATTCCTTCCCCGAACAACTGATGATTATCCTCCAAACAACTGCTTTGTCAGGTATAGTCTTCTTTGCAGACAATTATGTATGCAATTTGACAATAGCTAGTCAGGTACCCTTCGAACCCTAATTTTATGTCTCACTCGCTCATTTTGGGTGATCATATTAGATGAGTTCTCTATTGATGACATAAAAAAAAAAATGAAAGTCCTTCTCCATGTTGTTTTGGTGGCTTCGTACGTTCCTGAACAGTTGGTTATAGAGGGAGTTTGATTTGGTTAGTGGACATTAACAAATACCCATGGATCTTTTAGTGCCACATGTTTGACCTGTGTAGGTTTTTGGTGCCATATGTTTCATTTTGTAGGCTTTTGGTGCCATATGTTTGAGAGGTTGTATGTTTTTGGTATTTCCGTTAGTCAATAGTTAGTTTGACCGTTAAATACTTTTATTTTATTCAATTTAGTCCTCAAATTTATATTTCTAAAATTTAATATTAACAATTTAGTCCATGTTGTTTGCTCAAGTCACCGTCCAAGGCCGCCGACCGCCACAAAACGGGCCGGCCACCACCCCACGGCACCGACCACCACCGCTTGGGGCCGAAAACCACCCCAATTGGTGGTGGCTAAAACCCTCAATCGGGGTCGGCCACCACCAGTGGTGGTGGCTACAGCCCCAATCGGGGCCGGCCACCACCAGTGGTGGTGGGTACAGCCCCAATAGGGGCCGGCCACCACCAATTGGTGGTGGGTACAGCCCCAATCGGGGCTGGCCACCTCCAATTGGGGCCAGAGAGGGTTCCAATCGGGGCTGGCGGCCCCAATTGGAGGTGGCCAGCCCCGATTGGGGCTGTACCCACCACCAATTGGTGGGGGCTGGTCCCGATTGGGGCTGTAGCCACCACCACCAATTGGGGTGGTTTTCGGCCCCAAGCGGTGGTGGCCGGTGCCGTGGGGTGGTGGCCGACCTGTTTTGTGGCGGTCGGCGGCCTTGGAGGTGGTGAGTGGTGGTCGGCGGCCTTGGACGTGACTTGAGCAAACAATATGGACTAAATTGTAAATATTAAATTTTAGAAATATAAATTTGAGGACTAAATTGAATAAAATAAAAGTATTTAACGGTCAAACTAACTGTTGACTAACGGAAATACAAAAAACATACAACTTTTCAAACATATGGCACCAAAAGCCTACAAAATGAAACATATGGCACCAAAAACCTACACAGGTCAAACATGTGGCACCAAAAGTACCTTTAACCCTTTTCCTTTTCTCCTGCAGGAAATCCTACTATACTTTCGCAACAGTTTGTGACAAAGGGGTGAGGAAACTCTTGTCGACCCAGCAAAGTAGCTCTTACTTGCAACAAACGTGCATGGTAAAGCTTCCATTTATTTTCTTCTTACAAAAGATTGGCTTACCTACTAAAATCGTTGGTGAAATTTATTTTCTTTCCTATTTAGCTTACAAAATGTACTATATTTTTTGCAGTCTACTATTAGTTATGTAGAAATTATGGTGTCAAGTCTTGAGCTAGGGCGATTAAACTCGTTGGGATAGTTGCAATGACTATTGGTATATCGAGGATGGAGCCCATTTTGCCCCTTATATTGAAGTAGCAATTTACATAATTTCTGATTACTTCCAGACATTTAATTAGGAGATTCTATACTTTTATGTATCCTAAACTTGATAACTACTTCATGGTTGGATTTGACTATAGCTTAGAGAGTACATTCACGGTTTCTTTAGCAACGCGCCAAAAATTATCGGTGATACATTTTTAAGAGTATCATGCTTGGGCAAATTGGTTTGCATATGCTTATTAGTATAGCACGTATCTGGAATTATATATAATTTATTGATGATCATTATCTTCCTCAGGTCGTTCGTCTGCCATTTTCTTCCTGCAACCTTAATGATTGCTCTGCTGTGGACATTGAATATTCGATGAAGAAACACGTGTGGATTTTGTTTAAGTCTCATCTAATGATGAAGCCAATAATGAGTAAGGGTGCAAAATATTAGAATAAGAACTGGAATTACTGAATGAAAAGCCATCTACAGTTGCAACTCAAGCTTTGGGGTTATTTGCACTTTCATACAAAGACCGCCTATGCACTATTATCCTTTTAATGTTTGCCTAATTTGTTTATTTCTACCCAATCTCTCTGAATTTCAATGCACTATGAATCTCTGAGGATGCTGCTTCAATGAAGATGTTCAGCTTCAGCCAATTATAGGGTTTGAAAAGTAAGTCACAAATGTCTTGACAATTGTATTTTTATGCATGTTGTTTTTTCTATTGATCACTAGCTTAAGATAATACCGTATAAATCTAATAATTAATTATATCAAAAAAGTAAAAAACAAATTATGTTGCTACTAATAAGATATTGTAGTTATTATTTACAAAAATCCTCATTTATTATGTACAATTAGCACATTTCTTTGTGTTTAAGATGCACAGTAATATGTTGGCGGTTAACTTGAAGAATGAAAATATATTTTGTGGTAATTGTGTATGATGTGGAGGGCAAATTGTTGTCTACCAATCGAATGCACATACTTAGTTCGATAAATATGGACAGTTGTTAAAAGGTTTGTTCTACTTTTCAACCTGACGAATCATGTTTTTGATTTACTATTAAAACTATTGTATGATATATTTATTGTTGTGTTATATGTTTATTTGTATTATTTATATGTGATTGTGGGGTGATTAAAATATTATTAAATTGGGTGAGGTTTTATATTTTATTGAGGGACCTCGCTTCGGTCCCGCTGTGGAATCGTCCCACTTACAATTTACCTTAAATAGAAATATTAGAAAGCGGTTATATATGTCTTAAATTTTTAAAATTAAATAAAAATGTATAATTGCCTGCTTAATAGGTTGCATATTTTTTATACTTTTTTTTCACTTTTAACTTCAGTTGATCATAACTTTCGTTTTATAAGACCAAATGATTCACGGTCAGTTGTATTGCATTCGTTATTTTACGATTTTCGATTCAAGACTCATATTGATATTTGTCTTTGTAATGTATTCAGCTCACAACTGTCTTATAAGTCACACGTGCCAATTTCTATTATTTTTCCAAAAATATACATGCTTGAATTATGTTCCTAACGCTAGGGCTGTGAACGAGTCGAGTCGAGCCGGGTATCTGACAAGCTCGACTCGACTCATTTTAATCGAGCTCGATCTCGACTGAGCCTTAATTTTTTCGAGCTCGAGCTCGAGCTCAACTCGGTGCCATACTCGACGAGTTCGAGCTCGACTCGACTCGGCTCGATAAGGTTAAAAAAAATTCAATTAATTAATAAATGGTGCGCCTTAGCTCGAACTCGACTCGATTAGGTTTTTGACTCGAGCTCGAACTCGGCTTGAACTCAATATATACATAATAAAATTATTATTTAAAGGTCGAAAAGCTCGAACTCGACTCGAATACGAAAAAGAAAAAAGCTCGATTAGGCTCGCGAACCTCTCGAGTCAAGTATCAGTTCGAACTCGACTCGGCTTTAGAAAAAGCTCGACTCGAAATTTAGCGAGTCGAATTCGAATATCGACCGAGCCGATCTCGAGCAGCTCACGAGTAGCTTGACTCATTTACAGCCCCTACTTAACGCATTCGAATTTTACAACTCAATTCAAAATCGAGTGTTAACACTACTAATCAATGTAACGTGTAGGGCTGTAAACGAGCCGAGTCGAGCCGAGTATCTGGCAAACTTGACTCAACTCATTGTACTCGAGTTCGAGCTCGAACTCGACCGAACCTAAATTTTTCAAACTCGAGCTTGACGCCCTACTCGACGAGCTCATTCTCGACTCGACTCGACTCACCAACTTTAAATTGTTCAATTAAATCATGAAACTGTGTATTTTAGATCGAGCTCGAACTCGGTTTGAATTGAATATATATATTATGCTAACTAAATATATTATGTTATATATAAACTTTTGTTAAGTTATATATATTATAAAAACTTTGCATATAAATATTTTGTCAAAGTAATGTATAAAATTTTAATATAAATATTCTCACAAATATATTAAATTAATATTTGTAGTAATATTATTTATAATATAAACTCGGGTGTAGTTTCTAATTTTGCAAAAACTAATATGTGTAATATAACTTATAAAAAAATTAAATATGATTTTTTATTTTTTAAGACATTTTAATATTTTGTCTTAAATAACTTTCTTGATAGGTTACAGGTTTAAATAATTAAATTATTTTCTAAGCTATTATAATAAAAATTCTTTTTTTATTTTTATTTTAAATTACTATTTTTAATAGGCGTGACCATTCCACGGCCTGATATAAGAATTTTCTGTAGATTGATATAGAAGGTGATCTTAATCACCAAACCAGATACCAAATGAGTAGTTACATACCAAATGAATAGTTACATCCCCTTTACATCTGAGAATCTGTCCATTAAAACATGTGTTGTGCATTTCTTTTATGAGTGTTTTACGCTTACTAAAGTTTTTCTTAATACAAATAGTTATTGAGAAATTTTGATTAAAAGGTAACATATGTCTCGTAATAATTTCATGGCATATGCTGTGCGTGCAACGCACGCGGTTTTTCTAGTAATATTAAACGCGCTAACTGAATTATTATACAATCTAAAAAAACACGGATTCAGTAAGTTACGTGTTTGTACCTCAACTCTTCTTTTATTATTAGTTGTAATCTGGACTATTTTGTTTTTTTAGCAGATTGAATGAAATGTGAATAATTTCTTGGGAAAAAAAATAGTAACATGTATAGCGGAAAAAATAATAATGATATAACTCCTACTTATATTTCTTTTGAAAATAAATATGGAGATGATGTCATCAAAATAAGGAAATAGCATTTTTATGCATGATTAGGACATGCAGCATACAAATGTGCAGTGTACGGGATATTGATGGACTATATATCTTTATAATCTTTTCCTATTAAGATAAATTTCCTTTTGGACGGATTATGAATATACACGTGATTTTGCTATTTAAAGTACCACACGTTGAGTTGACATTGTCCTAATCTTTTAGCATGCATGAGTGACTTCGGCTTATATAGGTCTAATAATAAAAATTTCGACTAAATAGCCCGAGGCCTAACGATTACTTATTGGAAAATGATAAGTATTCCTTCAGCTGTCGTGTAATATACTTACCAAAAGAAATAAATTTAATACCACCGACATCAGAACTTCTGTTTAGTGGAAGTAACTAAGAATTGAGATAGGGGAAAATAATTTGTATAAAAAATTAAGAGGGGTAACATAATAAGAATTTAAAAGACTAAATTAACAATAATTAAAAAATTAAATAAAAATTACACATCATAAAAAGTCAAAAAATATAAAGTCAAACTGGCACAATCCAACCTAAATAATAATTAGGAACCATTATCCCGATAGACGAGATACATTAATCTTCGTATTGTATCCCTTAATATTTCTTACAAATTTGGAAACTGCAATTTACCTAGCACTGAAAGAAAAAGAAATATAATGATTGGCCACTCAAATAAGTATAATAGTTTCTCTCTAGGAAAAGAAGTTAATGTCAATATATAATTCAATAATTGGCAAGAGACTGACTAAAACGGTCCTATCCATGAGAGGTGTAGGGACAGAAACAGATTCATTCCCCGCGCCCATGTTAAGCAATTTTAGTGCTCGAAATCAGGCTAGTGTGAGCCCGAGTCCTGTTTGACTTAATGTGTAAACGAAACAATCTATTTGTGAGTTACTTTGAAATCGGTTTGATTGATATTTGAATTTGACTCGTTAAATACTAAGTCAAGTTTGTTTTATTATCGATTCAGTCGAGTACAAATTCATTAATTCTCGATTCGAGAAGTTCGGGAGGCTATTCAAACTTTTTTATTTTAGCTATTCGAGTTAAGTTTGAATTCGAGGTTGATCTTTTTCGAGTATTACGTAATATTATATATACATATATATTAAATTTATGTCGTGATCGAATTTGAAGTCAAATAAAATAAGTTGAGTTGATTGTTAAATGACTACGCTAGTAATCTAAGTTAATTGAACTATGCCCAATTTAAATCCTAAATAGTGCTCAGTTGGTTCAGATAAGGCCAAGCCTCTTTACTGGGCCCATCAAGCCATTGACTAATATTTTCTTTAAAAAAAATTATTATAGCTCAACTGTTTGTAAAGTATAAATAAACTTTATGATACATTTAATTCAAGTCAATAAAAAATTAATTGATTACTCTTTATGTTTAAACTAAAATTACAATAAACATATTTAAAAAAATATTAAACCATTTTATGTTTAGAAATATGCATACCAATAAAATCAAATAGGAACAATTAAATATTGCAAATACTGAAAATACTCTTATTTAATTTTAAATCTATAAAATATGTCTTTTTTTACTCTCTAATAAAGTTATAGAATTAGTTTGATACTAATAAAAGTTCTCCAAAAATAATTGTACATAATACGTTCATAATATTTTATTTTGTGTGATTTAGTTCAATATATATATATATATCCCTAAATTTGTTTTTGGTAAAATTCAGTTCATCAAGTCGGTCAAATCAAACCCTTGTCTCGGAAACAGAGGATCGAGCCCTGAACTAAGTTCGATCATGGTCAGATCGCTCAAGTGCCTGATTTTATGAAATAAATCGGTTTGCTGAGAATTATTTGGATTTTTTTTTCACACATTAGACTGCATTTGAACTTTTAAAGTGCAATTTGGTATTTTGAGAGGACCAGACTAAACTGATGATATGCCGGTTCACTGTCGGATTCGGTTGCATTGCCGGTCTGATTATGATAATTGTAATTATTAAATCTCAGAAAGTAAAATGCTAACATTAGAGATGAATCAGTGAGTTGACAATCATGTAATATGGTGTAGTAATATAGTGCTTCATCATTAACTAGATGTTTCAGATTAAAAACCCGTTGAATTTTTAAAAATGAAAAAGTATTTATGATCATTAATTTACAGTTTACTCCAAATTGACTCCCGTACGAGTTGAAATCTATATATATATAGAAGTAAGAGGAAAGAGAGTAGCTTATCATGAGCGTGCCACCTAAGCAGTAAGGCCTATTATGAACGTGCCACCTCAGCATTCTCATAAATGTGGGCTCATGTGGTCTTTTAAGAGTGGGCTAAAACTTAAAAGCTAGGTAACAACATAGTTTTTTTTAAAAAGGCCCAATCATCTGAAGTCCAATACTCCTATATATATAAGTGATGGTCTTCTTAGTAATTTTATTTTCCTATTTTTATTTTCAAGCGGGTTGGGCTAAAAAAAAATCAACACCATCTAAGTAAAAAGAAAGTGATGTGGGATTTATATAGCCATTTTTTGATATAGTTTGAAATTAGTTTAATTTAGACTCTGGAAATTATAGTTTGAAATAATGTGGGAATATTGAACCAATAAAGAACTAGATCATCGTCGGTATATGATCAACAAAGGCATGACGTAAACATTGGTGATTAGAACATGCAAAGTATGGAATCTATCAATCCGGGGTCCGATTGTCAATACAACAAATATTGGCTTTTTTTGGGTACATAGAAGCTTATGATCTTGCTTATAAAAGAGTTTGTCCAAGAAGTTCATGATCATTTCATTTGCATCATTTCTCATTGATCTAAGAAGAGCTTAGAGACTTCAATTTTTTTTTTCTACACGTGTTGATATTTACGGTTTAACAAGTCGCCCGCATTTTCAATTTTTTTTCTACACATTTTAATATTTAGAATTTTAAACAAGTCGTCCGCGCGTAGCGCGGGATCAGCGCCTAGTTATTCTATATGTGAAACATACATGTTTCAAATGTTGCATTTCTGATGAAGGTCTCTTATTACAGCTCGCGGAAAAAAAAAAAAATTGATGAGTCGGCCAAATGATCAAGAAATGACCGGCTGGTTTAATGTATCAGACCGGTTCATAAGCGCAGCGGTCCAAGTAAAGGAACCATTTCAAGTAGCTCTTCAACCTACTCCTTTGGACCACGTATCAGGAACAATATACAAATGCTTTTACACTCTGTACATAACTTCAAAACCGAATACTTATAGTTCTATCTGCTACTTGCTAGCTACATTTATCCAATAGGCTGTCTATACACATAATAAAATGTTATTATTATAAATATAAACCAATACAGAATAATATCTTTTCTACAAGATAAAAAAATGTGATAGAGATTGTCGAACCTAAATTATTATTTTTATTTTAATTCCTTTTAAAAAAATGATACATCTTTTTGTCACATTCATACTTTCAATATTCTATAACTAGTTGACTTGAGTTGACAACCTCTATAGCTATACTACACTCTGGCCAAACCCCTATAAATACCATATATGCAACCTTCCTTGCCATGTCCTCTCAATCTCCATTCATCTTCTTCTCTTCTCCATCTTCGAAGGCTCGAGCCCCGACCCGACCCAAACCGACCCCTAGTTGATGCACATTTGTATCACGAGAGGTAACATATCGATCTCCTATACATAATCTCGACCCACCCCGACAATGAAGATTTCTATGGTCATGTGTAAACCCGTGGGGCCGTCGGTCCACGCCCCGGCCCCACCCCGTCTCAACCGAGACCTTTTAATCCCTAGAAGGCCTAAAGAGAAAGTGGTGGTCATATTAGGCGCAACGGGCACCGGAAAGTCCCGACTATCAATTGACATCGCGTCACATTTTCCATCCGAGATCATAAACTCCGACAAAATTCAAATGCATCAGGGTCTCGATATCGCCACCAACAAAGTCACCGAAGAGGAGATGTGTGGAATCCCTCACCACCTCCTAGGGACCATCGACCCGGACGTTGATTTCACAGCTGCAAATTTTTCGAACACCGCTTCTTTCGCAATAGAGTCGATATCCAATCGAGGCAATCTCCCAATTGTGGCGGGCGGTTCGAATTCTTATATCGAGGCTTTGGTTGCGGGTCGGGGAAATCGGGTCGGTTCGAGATATGACTTCTGCTTCCTCTGGGTTGACGTTGCTGCTCCGGTTCTATACAAGTTCGTATCGGATCGGGTAGACAGGATGGTCGAAAACGGGATGATTGAGGAGGTTCGGAAGTTCGTCAAACCCGACGGGGACTACTCACGGGGAGTCAGGCGAGCGATCGGGGTACCTGAACTCGACCGCTACTTCCGAACCGAGCGGTTCTTGGACGGTGGGGCCCGCGCTAGGTTGCTCGAGGAGGCGATCGAGGATATCAAGAAAAACACGTGCAAATTAGCGGCGAAGCAGGTCGAGAAGATTCGGAGGTTCCGGAACATACATGGTTGGAACATTCATCGAATCGATGCCACCGAGGTTTTCCTCAAGGGTGGCGCGAGCGAGGCGAAAGTTGTGTGGGACGGGCTCGTGGCGAGGCCGAGCACGATGATCGTGGCTGAGTTTCTGTACAATGTGGGTCGTGACCCTTGGGATGATGCCATGAGAGTGGCCACCATTCAACCAGTCATTGCTTACTAGATATATATATATAAGTATAGAAATTAACATAAATTATCTGACACATAAAGTACTATGAGCTCGGTTTTATTTTGCGGTGTACGTATAATCTTGAGTGTTCTTTATCAAAATAATATATCGAGTTTATAATATAATCTAATGTTTTATATATATTGTGAAATTTTCCATTTGACTACTTGACTACTATTATCAAAGCACGAAGATATGTAAGGAAAATTGTGGCAATCATTCCTTAATTTTTTTTTTTTGCGAAATATACATTTTACTCAGAAAAAGTAACTATTTTTAGTGTTAAGAACTTAGCAGACTGAAGTATAAATTATATTGCAATTTAGTGTTTCAATTTTTTTTATTGCAATTCGATGTTCGATGTATCATATTTGTTATTTTTCATTTTTTTTTATTAATTTTAACTTGATTTAGAATTAAATTGTGCTATAACTAAAGTATGAATCGAGTTGCAATTTAGTGATAACTTTTAACGTCGTACAAAAAAAACAAAAAAATGAAAATCAACAAATTTTATACATCATACATTAAATCATAACAAACAAAAAAACAACAAAATTGCAACACAAGTAACTTTAGACTTATTTTTAAGTTCTTAACCTTTATTATTAATTTGTCCTTTAAAAAATTATTTTACCTCAGAACTATTTATTATATTATAATTATTTACCAATAGTTTAAATTTTATCCTTTAAAGACAAATTATGACTTCGTCTCTAACTATGATAGAAACTGATAGGTAAATTAATGATTCGTTGTAATGCATCGATGCCTAAGTGAAGAAGATGGTAAGGGAGCTGAATAATCTCTCCACTGAGAAGGTTGATATGGGTTATCAATCATTATCGACTGATGTAAATGTTCCGATGACGAACGATGGCGGCTCCACCCATTTTGCTTTCTTCTTCTTTTTCCGTACATACATCATGTGATACAACTTTTTTTCTTTATTATTATTTTGCACTTATTTAATAAACTACTAAAAATTTATTTGCACAGTTACTATTTCACTAAACTAGTCCGTGAAAATGTCATTGACGTTAATTCAAATCGATTTTTCAAATTAGATCAAATACATCATAATTATATAAGAAATATTATTTATTTTTATTTATTTTTTCTAAAATCGGATACATTATCTTTTATAATCTAGCGATTGGAAAAACAAATTTCATTTTAACCGCAACCTATATAAAAACTACATAAATTGAAGATTGAACAATGGTGTTACACGTAACACTACTGTTAAGTGTTACGTTTGACTATTCTCACAAACATGATAGAACAAAGTTGCGTTGATCTTATAATAAACTTATAGATGTTAAATAAATATCCACTTACAAATTTGAGATTTTATTAATTACTCTTAATGTAATCCCATTTTTTAGCCGAAAGCATAATACGTAAGTTTTTTTTTTTTGTTCAAGACGTAAGTTTTCTTTCACTTTATAATTTATATACAAAATTACTTTTACTAATTCAAATTCAATAATGCTACGTTTAAGGCTATCAGAAAGTAAGGTTAGATTTGTCAAACCTTAAGATTTAAGTTGGGGATTGTCGAATTAGTTTAGATATGCACTAAATATGTTACGACTTTGCGCTCTTTTATTTCAGCCTTACCATAGAACTAATTATAACCTTTCGTCAGAAATTAAAGTATAATGCAGTGATCACATCATGAAGTGAACATCGATCGTGCATCCGAATAATCGTTTCCATTACAAGGCAATGAGGTACAAGCACTACGCCATACTATTACATCAAATCAACAGTGTTTTGATTCAAGCGAACATTTTATTTTATTTTCTGTAGGGCATCATAATTCGTACGTAATATATTTACTCCACACTTAAAATAATTCACTTCTCATCAGGTTAACTCGTAATGACTAACGAGTAAAGTGCTGACCATGCATAATATTTCATATCTCGTCAGAGTTTAAACCTGATAGTTCATGCGTTACTACTTGATAGTCCATCCAATTCATGCGTTTTCTACCCGTTTCTACTCAGAAACGACTCTGGTTACGTTTTAACTCGTTTTTTGATATAGTAAAGACGTAAAAACGTGCGTTTCTACGACCTAAAAATGAGTTTTTAACTATATAGCCTGATACATCTGATTAAGAAATAAAGTTTTGAAGAGGTACATGATACATAGTGATGTGAAAGAACATACACACATGTGGAGTCCGCACTAGAAGAAAAAAAAAGCCGTATAGGTCGTCCTTTCATTCAGTACGGTCCAAAACGTTACCTTAGTAGCTGGACCAGGGATGCACGAGCCAACTTGCATCACTCAAATTAGTATATGTTCTTCTTATACATCTTGTCGTCACAAAAAGAGCAAAAGCTTCAAACTTCATATCACCACACATGCTCTGTGATTAACATTAGAGAATATATCCCCCATTATATTCAATACAACTGTTTTTCTTTCCCCATATTATATTATATTTTAGTTTTATTTATTAATTATGATCATATAATGAACCATAATCTCACATTTTAATTTTAATTTCTTTTTTTAATAAGTAGAAAAAAGACAGGTTCTGTGAGACCACACATGAATACAGCTAGCTAGCTGAACATTACATAGGATAACTGTTGTGTCTTTTCTTTCCTTGTTGGATTCTTTCTTAGCTTCCACCTTTGTTTCTTTTTTCATTGTCTGTGATGTCTCTTCCTAAGCACTTGAAGAAGAGAATCTAGGTAGAGCTATATGCAATTTGTTGCACAGAAAAAAGGGTAGCTCTTCCTTTTTGGGTCCATCTTCATCTCATTTCTTCAACTTTACAGCTATACACCAACTTGACAATACCCCTAATTCTGATTCTCCAGGGAAACTTCCACACAAACTAATTAATCAATCAAATAATGTTATGTTAAACAAACAATGTTTAATTACATTATTATATTTAGTGTTTGTCACGATTTATTTCTGATCGAACTGTCTCCGCGTTGATAATCATCATCACTGTGTCATCAATTGGTTGTTAATTAAGTTATAAGATAGAGAGACGACAATACAGCGCATGTAAGATAATAATAATAATAACATAAAAGCTAGCAGAGATTTGGTGAGATGCTGGTGCATGCATTTGTTTTGTTTTGTTTCCCCCAACTCAACTAGTTAGCAAAAGTTGTTTTTGGATCTGCTAAACGAACGGGTCATATGGTGATCAGAGGAAAGATTCACTATGTTCCACCAAGGGGTTACTTATTTATTATTTATTATAGCTAACTAGCTAGTTCGAGTTTTTTTTTTAAATAAATAATGACAAGATACATATTACATATAGCCACACATGTGTTGACTATTCAGTCCTGACTTTAGTTGATATAATAACTAAAGGGAAATGATTAATTAAGAGTCCTACCAAGATTTGAGATGTACCACGCTATGAGAGAATATATAAAAATAAATGTAAAAAAAAAAAAGTTGGTAAAAATTACACATAATATCACATAGATACCATCGGCAGTACATTTGGGAACTTTAATTTCGGAAATTCTATCTTAATATATAGGATAGCCCGCAAAACACGAATCGATGGTCAACAATGCATATATTTTGATGTGCATATTGTAATACTTGTAAATTTAACTATATTTGTATTTGCACTCAATAATATTTAGTCAAATCTAAAATATTTACATATATATATATATGTTTAAGTAATTATAATATCTATGGCCAAAAAAGTAATTATGATATCTATATATATTATAATATTATTTGAATATATTTTATAGAATTATGACAAATAATAAAATGAAACACTCATGAGTTAAAATCGAAATGCCATATTGGCACACATCAATACGCATTTATTGTTGATGATGTGGCATTACTATGTATAAATACCTAAAGTGAATTAGAATCTCTCTAAACCTCTTATTCAATCTTAAAACACATTTTTTTTATTCAGTTTCATAATTTTCATATACAATTGATATTAATCATATTCATTTATTAAAATAATTTATATAATTTTTCAATTGAATTATCTCCAGTATTATTATATTGATGTATTATATTATTTGTGTTCATATAATTATTATTTTTAATGATAAATTCAATAAAAATATAATAGTTGGTATCTAGGAAATTTAACTTTACACTATTGTAATAATCAATCATGGCTATATTTTTTTTTTCTGTTACCTTCGATTTTGCAGAGAAAAATAGTAATATATATATGTATCAATTTAACTGTATCAATCCTTATTTGTATACTTAATAATTTAGTTCAGTTAATTTAGCACTGTAAAATTAATTATAATATTTTTATTGATATTATTATTTTTGTATTGATATATTTGAATTGATAGAATGATTTCAAAAAGTACAAAACTAATAGGAGCATACTATTTATATAGAAGCAATGTATTTTATACTATTACATTAATCGATCATGTTCTATATTCTTTCTATTTACATCTATTTTAACAGAAAAAAAATTAGTTAAACATATTTCTGCTTTCTAAATTTTTAATGACTTAAAACTGCAACAATTCAAATAATATTCTACTCGCATAAAGTGCAGAACATAATTTTATATAATAATTAAACCCATTAAAACTAACTCGTTGGAGTTTCATGCAAGTTAAAGTTCTTTTACTTTCTTTTGTCATGTATTAAAGTTATCCCTATATTAAACGAAAATAGAGCTGTTTGACTTTGACACCAACATAAGTTGCATTAAATTATTGGCAATGTTAGATTCTAACATTAACTCGAGTAAAATTCAACGGGTCAGCAAAGAGCAATTATATATGTATGTAGAGTTTCGTCCTAATCTAATTGACGATAAAAAATTATATATACATGCAGAGTTTCGTCCTAATCTAATTGACGATAGGAGCATGTTGCCAACTTACTTATATACTACTTTATTATACGTATACCAATCAGTGTGATACTTCAGACTCACGGTGGAGTGCTGTTTCAACAGGCAATGTGACCATTATTAATATTATTATATATTTTTTACCCGAATTATATATATATTTCAAACTAAAAAATAGTCATTAATAAAAAAAAAGTTGGACGCGGATTAGATTACACACTATCTAGCTAGCTAGCTAGTTTTTTGTTTATTATTATTATAATAATTCGGGGGTACTAAGTCCGGACCAGATTAGGCAAAGCGTATATGAAAGATCTAGTGATCGATCTTGAAATCATATAAAAACGTATACCGGATCGAGCGAATCGAATAATCATCATGGGCAGATGAATCAACATTTTGCTTTTCATCATTCTAACCAGTCATTTGCTCACGCGGTTATACTGAATTTTATGTAAATGAAAAGTTGTTTTAAATGTTACTACTTGGAAATTTATTTTTAGATGAAGATACATATGAAAAGAACATAATGAGCCTCTTATTCTTATTAAATTGTTAAAGTAGAAATATATGATATTATATGTTATTCAAAATGTCTTCACTCATATTTTTACATTAGTAAAAAATAATTTGTAAAGTAAAGTATTATATAAAAATGTATGACTTCTTATAATGATATTCCAGCATAGATAAAATTATACGACATTTTAAATCTTAGAGTCATGTGGTAGAATATAAGTAATTTAGCTTAAAATTGGCACATACCATTTGCCAATATATTAACCATATCTGTACTTCTTTAGATAATAATAATAATAATATCCAACCGGTTCGGTTGGATCCCTAATAAATGGAACCGTTTTCGAGTAGCGTGGTTTGGCCGTTCCACACTTTAAATGGTCTCGCTCTCGTCCATGGTCCATCCATTAATTGTTCTTCTCTTTTCCTTTTCCTTTTTTTTTCCCCAAAAATATATATCTCTTATTTATATATTATTATTATTATTATTATTATTATTATTATTATTAGTAGGGCTGGGCATAAAAACCGGTTCGGGCAAACCGAACCGGAACCAAACCGGAACCGAACCAATACAAACCGGTTCTGACTGAACCGGTTCTTAAATGGTTCGGTTTTGATAAGGAATATATAGAGCGGTTTTCAACTGGTTCAAAACAGGTACCGAACCGGTTTTGAACCAGTTTTTCAGAACCACTTTTATTACATAAAGCCTAAATTATTAAATAGCAACACACTCTTGCATCTTTTTTTTTTGGGTAGATTAAAGGGCTATAAACAAGCCGAGTATCCGGCAAGCTCGACTCGACTCAGTTTACTCGAGCTCGAACTCGACCGAGCATTAATTTTTCAAGCTCGAGCTCGACTCGGTGCCATACTTGACGAGTTCGAGTTTGGCTCAATAAGGTTAAAAATTCAATTAAATAATAAATGGTGCATCTTAGCTCGAGGTCGAACTCTTCCTCGATTCAATATATACATATATAATATTATTACGTAAAACTCGAAAAACTCGAACTCGAACTCGACTCGAATGTGCAAAACAAAAAAGCTCGATTACGCTCGCGAGCCTCTCGATTCGAGTACAAGTGAACTCGAACTCGACTCGGTATCAAAAAAAGTTCAACTCGACTTGAAATTTAGCGATTCGAATTTGAATATCGACCAAACCGATCTCGAGAAGTTCACGAGTAGCTTGAATCGTTTACACCCATAGGGTATGTAAACACCTGATTTTGGACAGGGTCGGAAAATATCGTGACAAGTGGAACCGAGCCGGGAATAATCAAGCAATTAGAAAAAAACCTAAAAATAGTAGTGAAATATTATTAGTATTATTATACTTAAAAAAACAAAAAATAATAATAATTACTTATATATATATATATAGTAGTAAAAAAAAAAAAAAAACAAGTATGGCCATGGATCGGCCACGTCCACTATTTAGCTTCCCTATGCTACTTCCATGTTGATTTACTTCCCCCATGATTTTCCCATGCAAGTGGCATGTAAATTGCAAAGAAAATGATTAAAAAAGAACCAGCTTTATCTCCTATATATAAGAGGGCTCAGTTTAGAACTAGGGGGGAGGTCACAAAATGAAACGTGAGGATTACAGAGAGTCATGTGTGGTTTAATGTATTTTTGAGAACAAGTGAGGTTTGAGTGATAGTTAACTCGGTGCTTGATAATTCGTGGTTCGGTTCCACGTGTCACGACATTTTACTCGGAAACAACCCAATGTAAGTACTGCTTAGTCAAAAGTTGTATTTACATTCTAACTATAAATAAAGTACAAGTTGGTTAAAAACTCATCGCTTTCAATGTAGTGTTTTATTTATTTTCCGTTATTTCATTTTGCACTATATATATACATATTATGTATTTCTATTTTCTACAAGTTTTATATATATCCGTTTTACTTTTTTGTCATTTACATTATATATAAGTTTTATATATATTATATTACTTATTGTCATTTACTTATATGTTTATAAATTATTAAGTCTTATATCTGTTTATTCACTTATTTGTCATTTATATGAAATATAAGTTTTATATATGGTCATATTATATATTTGTCGCATTTGCATTTTTTGTAAGTTTTTATATGTGTTCGTATTACTTATATATTTCAAAACTCTGTTAAGTGTTAAAAATTAGTCTAGAGAAGTTCATGGTCATTTTAACGTGTTTCCAAGACTGTTTTCAGTTCTGCCCTGAACTTTACTGATTGTTACATTTCAGCCCAGAAACGTTTCTATCGTCCCTGAATTTTGCTACGTGTTACAGATCAGTCCAGAGGAGGACCATTTTAACACATTTTAAAAGTCATTTTAGTTCATCCATGATTTTTTCGATAATTGCAAATTGGCCATGAATTTCTTGATAATTGCAACTCGGCCATGAACTTTTTGATACATGCAATTCAGCCCTCAAAGTGGATATTTTAGTAAAAATTTAAATAAGACAAGACAAGCCAAAGTACCGAAAGGGCGGATTTTTAGCTTGCGAGCTTTTAATACGTAATCAAACCCCCGAACCCGAACCTCTGGACGCAGACCATTTCAAGCCCTAGGATGTTAGTATCATGTACCCTAGGCAACTTTAGGATTCCGATTAGCCTTTAATTAATCGGTGGCGACTCTTTCTATTTTCCCCGGTTCGGGTGATATTTCCATATTTGACCGAACCCGCCGTTCACCGATCCACAAAATCACATATTTTCAAAACCCGCTCTATTTCCGAGAGCGTTGGCCGGATCCGACGTGCGACATTTTGGCGACTCTGCTGGGGATTTCCATTCAGAGGGTTTAGGCTTATTGTGTTTGTCTTACATTGTTTAATTGAATTTTCTACCATATCCGTTTTGACCGTTTGTTCGTGTGTGCAGCTTCTGATCTCATATTTTGAGTGTTTTAAATCGCTTTTGCACACACACCACATTCAGTTACTATTCCTCGCCAAAAAAAAAATGGCATATAGAAACATAGGGGGTTGAGTAAGAGAATACGGCCAGTAGCGGTCACAACCGCCGGCACGTCTCCGAAAGCCCAACTCGATGATCGAAAAGGGCCCGCGATCCCCTTAATGGGGTAGGGTACCTTTCGATTCGAGAACCTTTAGAAACTCACCTTGATAGAGCAAAGCCCAACACGGTGCATAGCCATCAACCAGTCGTATTAATTCCAGATATGCTATTTTGCATTTTTTTCTTTATCCTGGTCTGATGTATAGGGGGGGCATCCAGAAGCTCGCACACTTTTCTAAAATAGTCAAGGGGCATCCACAGGTCTGTATATCTCTCTTGATGCATTGGCTTGAGAAGGTAATGAACAAATTGTTGTATATTTGCTGGTGTACACGAATAAGGTATTTTATTTCATGTACTGCATCACGAATTTCAAAGCTATCAAAGCCATCAATTGGGTCGGTTTTTAGGTCATGGGTTATTTCTTCTCCATTAAGTAAAGTTGACTTTCCCGAGAATTAGGATAAGGACCGTGAATTCAATTTGCAAAAAAAAAAAAAAAAAAAAAGACTTGAGGAAGATGGTTTTTCAAATGACTCATTTTTATGAGACCCTAAAATACTCCTCAACGTTTTAATTTCAAGAGTTTTAAAATCTAGAAATTCACGGTTGTTGTCTCGATTTTGCCAAGCCAGAGGTAGCTAAGTCATTTTTGTGCCCAATTTAAGCGGTCGGTCGTCGACCCGACAAATCAAAACACCTGGTTTTAAAAATAAAAAATCTCGGGAAGCATTAAAATTCAGAACCTCAGGAACTGACATTAATCGAATGAGAAGCAAACCGGGTATTAAAAAAAAAACCTAATGGGTTAAGGGTTAGAAAAGGAATAACCCGTGACTTGATTCTCCAAAAAAATCATTTCAAAACATTGAGGATCCTAATCGACATAATTGATGGCTATTTTTTCCAAATCATGCATCATTTTTGCGGATTCTCTATTCTAATTGTCAGTTTTTTTCACAGGTACAACTGGTGCGAACAAGCCCTAAAACATACTTCATGATCTCGTTCGAATGGAACAAACGGGGCAACTAAAAAAGAGTCATTCGCCAGAGTTCCTAACTCATGTTATATCCAAATGCTCCACCACCTCGAGAAAATGAAGAGAGGATTGTCCATCCAAAATGGACCATGCGAGCCACAACCTTTCGAACGGAACAATCCGTCTTTCACGTGTCCTCCTAGTTCAAGCGCCTTGTCGCTAGTGCCCAAACATTCATGGTACACTTGGCTCGAACAATCCCCAAACATACTCGTGACTTTGTTCGAATGGAACAAAATGGGCAATCAAACCAGAGTCTTCCGCCATGGTTCTGAACCCATGTGATATCCAGGGCCTCCGCCACCTCGAAAAATGAAGAGGGGATCATCCAGCTTGAGGAGATCTTGGGAGATGGGATCACAAAAACGAAACAGTTTCTCACCAACATGGCATCATAAGTCAACCGTATCATCGCTTTTTAGCGCCCATGCAGTCGTGGAGGTCATAGTCTCCATACTCCAACATCTCGAGTACATCTGGCGCAAACAAGCCCCAAACATACTCGAGATTTTGTTCGAATGGAACAAAATGGACAAACAAACCAGAGTCCTCCGCCATGGTTTTGAACCCATGTGATATCCAGGGTCTTCGCCACCTCAAGAAAATGAAGAGGGAATCATCCAGCTAGAAAAGATCAGGGAGATGGGATCACCCAAAACAGAACAGTTCCTCGCCGACATGGCTTCATAAGTCAAGCGTATCATCGCTTTTTCAACGCCCACGCAAGCATGGCCGCCGAAGCCTTCCAAAGTTCAAATATCTCGAGTCGCGCCTCCGCCTGCGACCTTGAAATAATTAATGACTGTGTTTTCATAATCATGCATCATGATCTGTGTTTTCAGTTCTAATTGACATTTTTACAGGTACATCTGGCGCAAGCAAGCCCCATACGTACTCGCGATTTTGTTCAAATAGAACAAATGAAGAAAGATGACAAGATTCATCTGTCTGGTTCCTAAAACCCATGTGATGTCCAGCAACTCCGCCACCTCGAGGGGATGAATATAGGACTACCAAGCTAAAGGAGTCCTTGCGAGCAAAGTTCAGCCAAAATGAACAATCCATCGCCGACATGACCTACTAAATCAAGCGTCTCATCGCTTTTTCACCGCACATGCAGTCATTACCGCCGCAGTCTCCCAAAATTCAACATCTCGGGACACACCTCCTTATGCGAAATCCACAGAATTGATTGCTACATTTTCAAATTATACATCATTTTTGTGTTCTTTCAAATTCTAATTGTCATTTTCTCGCAGATGAGTCTGGCGTGATCAAGTCCCTTGCGTACCCATGACTTCAAAACGAATGTGGCAACTAAAGCCAAACTCCCCTGTCAGGGTTTCTAACCCATGTGATATTCAATGGCTCGGCCACCTAAAAAAGAGGATCAACAATCTGGAGGAGACCTCGCAAGCTATGATCGCCTGAACCGAACAATCAATCCGCTGAAGTGGCCTCCCAGGTCGAGTGCTCACTCTTTTCGGCACCCAAGAAGTCATGGCTGCCGCGGTTTCTCGGAATTCAAAATCCCAAGTCATGCCTCAACTTGCAGTCCCTAAAAGCAGGGAACAAACTGACCCAGATCAAGCTTCACACATTACTGATGTGTCTCCCAGTCAAGCTTCAAATCTGCAATGCATCACTTCTCGGTCTGTTGCAAAGGATCCTGACCAAATATGTAGACATTCATGCTAGCTTGTCAAACTTTTTTTCAACAGTCATGAGATCCCTTAATGATGAGGTCCCTTCAGAAGTTTCATCTGTCTACTCGCCAGAAGAGAGAATATCACAAAGTGGATGAAAATGCTCGTTTATGCGCTTCCTCTTCGTAACGAGTAAACAATATCCAGAAATGGATGCATTGCTCGTGGGGCAAATGTCCGAGCCCAGTATTTCTGGAAGAGGGAAAATTCTTCATGACCATAATGAATTCCTTCTTTTGTCATTCATTGTGATCTCAATATTCTCTGTCATCATATGCATGATTTGACATTAACGTCAACCTCCATCTACTTCTTTCTTCAGGAAAAACTGCTATCCGGAACAAAAATGAGCATCGCCGTGATCGACATGTCTCTCCAAAGGCATCCATTGGTCACGGATTCATACCGGTGGCCGTCGAATACTTCACCAAGTGCGCCAAAGCCATTACATTGGCATCAGTTACGACAAAGGTGGTCGAACGTCTCATCAAGCGAGGCATCATCGTGCATACGGTGTCCAATGTCAATTGAAATTGACAACATCGAGATCTGAACATCAAGTTAATCGACGAGTTGTGCGACCAATTCAAGATCAAGAACACGAACACGTCCCCATATCGCACATTGATGAATGGTGTGGTAGATGCAGAAAATAAAGGAAGATCATTGAGGAAATGATTGTCATACAAGGATGGGCACGACAAGCTGCCTCAGGCATTCACGGCCTATGGGACCTCGATCCGAACATAACCTGGGGCAACTTCAGTTTCCCTGTCTACAAAACAGAAGCAAGTCACCGATTAAAGCCGAAAATTCGTCCACTTGGTTCCTTACCTAGTCATAAATGGACGAATATGAGTGGGTGAAGCGCACTTACATGAGCAATCAAGCCTCATTGACGAAAGCGGCTCCCTGCACTATACCACGGGCACCTGTCCCAGAAGCGCATGGTTCGAGCGCTCAACAAAGGAAGCACGCTCCAGAGAATCACACCAAGCGACCTAGTCCTTCAGAAATTCCCCCGAGCCAATCCAGATTCTCGGGGCAAGTTCATCCGCAACTATGAAGGACCATGAGTCGATATTAAAAAGCTTAGTGGAGGAGCCACGATCATCACTGACATGGACGCACAAAGACTCCCTAGTCCAGTCAACATGGACAATGTCAAGAAGTATTATCCTTGAAAGAGCTTGCAACCAGAATGCGAGTTTTCGAATTTTGAGAGAAAAATCCCGCTAAACTGAAAACCCGAAAGGGCGGTTTAGGCAAAATTTAGGGAAGAGAGGCGTGATCGAAAATCCCTCAAAAGGGCGATCATGGCAAAAGGAGAGGAAATAAAATCCCCGCTAGGTTGAAAACCCGAAAGGGCGGCCTAGGCAAAAATTAGGGGAACCGAGAGGTGCGATCGAAAAAATGATCGTAGCAAAAGGAGAGAAATCCGAGAGAAAATCAAAAGAGAAAAAAGAAAAAAGAAAAAAGAAAAAAGAAAAAAATCAAAAGAGAAAAAAGAAAAAAAAAAGAAAAGAGAAGAAAAAAAAAAGGAGAGAAAAAAAAAAGAAGAAGAAAAAAAAATTTGTGGACAAATGTAATTGTCACCAGGTAGCGATGAAGAATCACAATGATCAACATTGTCTGAGCTGCCCCTACCAGCTCACAGAGATGCACCTAGGCGGGCGGACAACTAAATGCTCTAAAATTAACTCAATCAAGAGATGATTTTCAGTCAACCCCGCTAGGAATACAAGCATAAAAGGCTCGACAAAAGCAGCATCAACTGGATATCTCAGCAATGAAGCGAAAAACAATATGCAGCACATCGCTGAAGGAAGTTCATTCATCAAAGAATGGGGCATTCTCATGCAAAGACGGCAAGCGGGACTGTTACAATCTGTTCTCGTAAGTCGCATTTCGAGGAAGTACCACTTTTGAAAAAAAAAATGGGTTTCCAAATTTTGAGAGAAAATTCCCGCTAAACTGAAAACCCGAAAGGGCGGTTTAGGCAAAATTTAGGGAAGAGGGGCGTGATTGAAAATCCCTCAAAAGGGCGATCATGGCAAAATGAGAGGAAATAAAATCCCCGCTAGGTTGAAAACCCGAAAGGGCGGCCTAGGCAAAAATTAGGGGAACCGAGAGGTGCGATCAAAAAATGATCGTAGCAAAAGGAGAGAAATCCGAGAGAAAATCAAAAGGAAAAAAAAAAAAAAAAAAAAAGAGTTTATTTGTCAAGAATGGGGCGTTCGAATGCCTAACTTCCCAGAGTTATACGGAATCGGCAAGCGAGACTGTTACAGTCTGCTCTCGCAAGTCACCTTCCAAAGACGAGTAGGACTGTTACAGTCTGTTCCTACAAGTCAAACCTCATTGCCGCACCAATGCAGGCACCGCTATCCAAGACGTGCATTCACATAGCCGCCCCAATGCTGGCATCACCGACAATCGGAACCTGTGGTCATCCAGCATTCCGAGAGTCACAACCCGACGAACGGAGCCTTTAGGTGTTCAGCTCCGCAAGTCACCACCGATAATCGGGACCTGTGGTCATCCAGCATCCCGAGAGTCACAACCAGACGAACGGAGCTTTTAGGTGTTCAGCTCCGCAAGTCATCACCGGCAATCGGAACCTGTGGTCATCCAGCATTCCGAGAGTCACAACCCGACGAACGGAGCCTTTAGGTGTTCAGCTCCGCAAGTCACCACCGACAATCGGGACCTGTGGTCATCCAGCATTCCGAGAGTCACAACCCGACGAACGGAGCCTTTAGGTGTTCAGCTCCGCAAGTCACCACCGACAATCGGGACCTGTGGTCATCCAGCATTCCGAGAGTCACAACCCGACGAACGGAGCCTTTAGATGTTAAGCTTCGCAAGTCACCATCGACAATCGGAACCTGTGGTCATCCAGCATTCCGAGAGTCACAACCCGACGAACGGAGCCTTTAGGTGTTCAGCTCCGCAAGTCACCACCGATAATCGGGACCTGTGGTCATCCAGCATTCCGAGAGTCACAACCCGACGAACGGAGCCTTTAGGTGTTCAGCTCCGCAAGTCACCGCCAACGATCGGGACCTATATGTGTTTAGCTTCCGAGAGTTGTATGTTTATTTTGTATGTGATATATTTAGTTAGCCGGGGGAACCCAAAATCAGTTGTTTGTCTTTGAACATACGTTCATTGGACCACATCCATGAACGCGTGCTCAAAGAGGGGCAACTGTAAACACCTGATTTTGGACAGGGTCGGAAAATATCGTGACAAGTGGAACCGAGCCGGGAATAATCAAGCAATTAGAAAAAAACCTAAAAATAGTAGTGAAATATTATTAGTATTATTATACTTAAAAAAACAAAAAATAATAATAATTACTTATATATATATATATAGTAGTAAAAAAAAAAAAAAAACAAGTATGGCCATGGATCGGCCACGTCCACTATTTAGCTTCCCTATGCTACTTCCATGTTGATTTACTTCCCCCATGATTTTCCCATGCAAGTGGCATGTAAATTGCAAAGAAAATGATTAAAAAAGAACCAGCTTTATCTCCTATATATAAGAGGGCTCAGTTTAGAACTAGGGGGGAGGTCACAAAATGAAACGTGAGGATTACAGAGAGTCATGTGTGGTTTAATGTATTTTTGAGAACAAGTGAGGTTTGAGTGATAGTTAACTCGGTGCTTGATAATTCGTGGTTCGGTTCCACGTGTCACGACATTTTACTCGGAAACAACCCAATGTAAGTACTGCTTAGTCAAAAGTTGTATTTACATTCTAACTATAAATAAAGTACAAGTTGGTTAAAAACTCATCGCTTTCAATGTAGTGTTTTATTTATTTTCCGTTATTTCATTTTGCACTATATATATACATATTATGTATTTCTATTTTCTACAAGTTTTATATATATCCGTTTTACTTTTTTGTCATTTACATTATATATAAGTTTTATATATATTATATTACTTATTGTCATTTACTTATATGTTTATAAATTATTAAGTCTTATATCTGTTTATTCACTTATTTGTCATTTATATGAAATATAAGTTTTATATATGGTCATATTATATATTTGTCGCATTTGCATTTTTTGTAAGTTTTTATATGTGTTCGTATTACTTATATATTTCAAAACTCTGTTAAGTGTTAAAAATTAGTCTAGAGAAGTTCATGGTCATTTTAACGTGTTTCCAAGACTGTTTTCAGTTCTGCCCTGAACTTTACTGATTGTTACATTTCAGCCCAGAAACGTTTCTATCGTCCCTGAATTTTGCTACGTGTTACAGATCAGTCCAGAGGAGGACCATTTTAACACATTTTAAAAGTCATTTTAGTTCATCCATGATTTTTTCGATAATTGCAAATTGGCCATGAATTTCTTGATAATTGCAACTCGGCCATGAACTTTTTGATACATGCAATTCAGCCCTCAAAGTGGATATTTTAGTAAAAATTTAAATAAGACAAGACAAGCCAAAGTACCGAAAGGGCGGATTTTTAGCTTGCGAGCTTTTAATACGTAATCAAACCCCCGAACCCGAACCTCTGGACGCAGACCATTTCAAGCCCTAGGATGTTAGTATCATGTACCCTAGGCAACTTTAGGATTCCGATTAGCCTTTAATTAATCGGTGGCGACTCTTTCTATTTTCCCCGGTTCGGGTGATATTTCCATATTTGACCGAACCCGCCGTTCACCGATCCACAAAATCACATATTTTCAAAACCCGCTCTATTTCCGAGAGCGTTGGCCGGATCCGACGTGCGACAGGGTAGATCCTTCACTATTTGGGTTTGGTTCATATTGGATATATAGGTGGTCGTAGCAGGTTTGTTTACTTATATATAGTTATTATATATTATGTTAGCTCATATCCGTTCTACAATCAATTGAGTTTAGTTTTGAACTCGAAACTTAACTCAGGAATAGTTCTATAT
Source organism: Clarkia xantiana subsp. parviflora (assembly GCA_036873135.1). Taxonomy (NCBI): domain Eukaryota; kingdom Viridiplantae; phylum Streptophyta; class Magnoliopsida; order Myrtales; family Onagraceae; genus Clarkia; species Clarkia xantiana. The sequence continues at coordinate 23,456,945 of JAPTYO010000007.1, forward strand.
TGACTGTATATTTTGAATTTTAGTAAAAAAAAGGTGTATATTTGAATTTTAGTAAAAAAAGAAAAAAGGTTCAAAACCGGTTCGAACCGGTTCGAACCGGTTCAAAACCGGTTCTCCTATGGTTCGGTTCTAGGACCTAAAATCTGGTTCGGTTCTTACCTGGTACAGAAAACCAACTGAACCTAAAATCTGGTTCCGGTTCGGTTCTGAACCGGTTTGGCCAAGAACCGAACCATGCCCAGCCCTAATTATTAGTTCGGGGATTTCATATAAATCACAGCTTATATATTTACTTAGTAATTTTTTTGGATTTTAAATGTATATAACTAAATTACTGGCAAAAAAATGTGTATAAATTGTTTAATTTGCTAAAACTGTTTAATAAATTTTAATTTTGTAACTTATTAATTTACAGAATATGTAGAATTTGAGAATGTGCTTCATAATGATAAGATAACAATATAAATATATTTATTTTGATCTAATATTTAAATTTTATAAAAAGTTAATATAACACTATTATTTCGTAGATTGTAATCGTTTTATTTTCAATAATAATAATAATAATATCGGTCTTTCAATCAAAATATTTAATTGATTGAAGAAGAACAATAATTTGGTCTGATGAAGAATAATGGCGTTGTGGCAACGACCCAAAATTCCTGCAATAAATAGAGTGGAACTTTCAAATTATGATTAAACAAGGCAAATAATATGAAAATATGCTCAAAACTACCAAGGGTATCATCATAGATAGAACTACATACTTGGGAAACAATGCTAGATCATTCATATATTAGATTACACATTAAAAGCTAGTACGAACTGATCTATCCAACAAGTAGTGTAATTTTAAACTTAATTAGTGATCGATGAAAGATTACACACGTATATCCTTCAGTGTCTTGTTTGTGCTCGCATTCCCCCTCCGCACGAGTACGTGATCGTGCATGCGTCATGAACAATAACGATGTACTCATGCACCGGTCGAGCCAGAAAGGGCGGCAATCGAATAAGAAGGTCACATACACACTCTGTGTCCACCTCCTTTAGCCACCTGCAACAATCCCTCTCGACCGGGGTTGGCTCGCGAATGTGTCGTTTATGGTGGTGCGGTTCTTGGTGCGAAGGTGACTGGGCATGGTCATGTCCATGTGACGCTTGTGGCTCCAGTGCATCGACCTGTAGTGGGCGCGGAGGAGGGTCCATAGGCGGGTCATCTGGAAGCTCGGGCTCCATCGGGCTGTACGGTAGACGTATGCATGCATGGTTCACGAGAGCGAACTGGGAGGCACAGAGCGGACGCAATGGACTTATCGTCGTTGGTGGAGGCATTACTGGTAAGAACTGGGCGGTTGTATCGCGACCGAGGAGGAATGCCACCATGGTGCATATGGTAAACCCTACAACTTTGGGTATGCCCATGTCTTTAAAACAATGAAATTAAGTGTGAAGTGATATATATGTTATTGCTAGACTTAAACTTAATATGGTAAGTGGTATATATATGGTTTGGAGAGAGCGGCAAATAGTGCATGTTGATCAGTTTGTTGAATGCTTTTGGAGAGGTTTAGGTCTATAGAAGTTACAATGATCATTGTATTCGTATGATGAATTCTACTCTTACCAATTTTATTTGGTGAAAAACAGGATAAAGCCATTTCTTTAACTTATACTATGATACATTGAATAAAGTCAGAGCTCAATTACCTTCATTATATGAACATGCCACGACCACTCACTCCATAAAGTATGATTATTTTCACGATATGTATGATTATCTTCACGATGTGTATGTATTCATTATATGAACATGCCACGACCACGACCGCTCCATAAGGTATTAGTATTAATGATGTTTTATTGCTGTTTCTTGTAACTTATTGGCAAACTGAACATGGTCATCCGGGATACATGAGCAGTAAGTACGTAGTAGACCTACTCTGTCTCTGCTGCAATTATTTTCCAGAAGCTCAACACTATTATCGTAGGGCTGGCAATTCGAGCGGGTGGGTGGCTAGTCAATAGTGTTGTATCGATGAGACAAATTTTGAAATTCATGTCGTTTTTTAGTAGGTCAGCACACACGGTCCGTTATGAAGGCGTGTCAATTGAGCTCGACACGAACACGATAGGAAACGAAAAAACGACACTAAAATTTAATATAAACTGATGACAACATATTACAAAGATGTAGTAGATATGGAAGGTTGGTGAATATAAAATAATTGAATATAATATTATATATATATATCTATTTACCAATATATTAAATGTGAAGTGTCCTCACCCCCAATAGTCACTTACTATAATCCAAAGGGTACAACTTTAACCATCTATCTATTTAGGCATGCCTGACATACAAACCGGAATGGCCCAACCTTCAAACCCAACCACAATAATGCTTTTATTTGGGCCGATGAACAGCCACAATAATGAGGATCCATAATTTGCTGATTTTTCAATAAATCATGAACAGACACACCGAGAACCCTAATTTTTTTTTTTTGGTCGGTGACCGAGAACCCTAATTAAAGCAGTACACACCACGCTCCGTCACTCTGCCGCTCCCCGTCGCTCTGTCGTTTCGTCGGTCCATCGCTCTCTACCGTTCTGTCGCGCTACTTTTCGGTAGTCAGCCCACTCGCCAAGAACGCCGCTGCAGTTCCACTAGGCCAGTGCTCGATCGGCAACTCGCCTCACAAGGATGAGGTGCCTTTAAACCGCCAAATGTGATTGAATTGTGTCAGCTCTTTAACCGTTTAATGTGATACTGGATTCATATTATGAATTCATTCTTAATTTCTACTTGCTGTAGAAGAAGATAATGTAGAACCGAAGAAGAAGAAGAAGAAGGCGAAAGTTATAGAGCGCATCGTCTTCGTCCTCGACTGCACTGGGGATTCTAGGAAGGGTCAAGCGCCGATACCCAGATTTAACGCCCAGAAGAACATGAATATTGAGGAATGCCCCTGCTATTCTTGATATATCCTCTTATGCCTCCACTTCTTCCAAAGGTATACACCTACCAACTCACTTACTTCCTCTGCATGTGTCGATTTCATTTGTTGTGTACTTAATTTAATCTGTCGTGCCAATTGCATCACTTGTGTATGAAAGGTCTGACAGCGGAATAATTTTTCCTTGATTTTTACATATATTGTTTATGTGTTCAATTAATCAAAATTCTAATTCAAACGACATTATCTTTCAATGGCATTCAAGTTGTTCGAATTCTTGCATATTTTTTTTGTTTTGTTGGTAAAACAAATCTTTAGTGCTGATTTTGGTCATCTCTAAGGAATGAGAGTAAGAACTAATAATAGATTTTCTATTTGGTTATCGTTAGTTGATAATTATTTTTATGATTAGGTGTTGTCTCGATAATGTCGAGCCCTGAACCTCATGATTGGTAAAAACTACTGCATAACGGATCTTGTCACTTTAAAAGAATCTGCAATCTTCAACTGTCTTATATTTCTATTTCATTGTTGTTTATAGTGTAGGTAATTTACTATCATAAACTCATCATATAACTTACTTTGTAGCATATATGTATATACTACGATCAATAATCAAGAATTTGTTATCTTCTCAATGTAAGTAAAGTTTAATTACATGAGTGACTTCTTTGAATATCATGCTCCTTACACTTATGCATATATACTCGATTGATAAGAAATATAATTATATTCTCTAGGGTTTATATTTTATGTTCATATAGCATGGGAGAAGTCATTGTAGATTCTAATAATCTATCTCGGAGCCTAAGTTGTGTTGTGCCTTTTATTCGCGGTTCAGGTACTTGTTTTACATAACTAATTTGTAACACCAGCAGTTATTGCACATACGCATGCACAGAAATTCTATTGTTCTGCATTTAATTTGTATCTCTGATTTTGCAGCACGGATGGTACTATCTCATTTTTTTATCCGCCAAAATTTCAGTAGAATCTGGTTCTCACAATTCTACAAATTCACCTTATACGCTAGATTGAGACGAAAATGGAAACTTAAGTCGCTTAGCATCAATTATTGATATGTAGAGAGTCTCCACTATATGTTTGAACTCGTGGTATGATGCTGATGGCTCTGCTCTATTTTGATGAAATATGCATTTTTAGTTTGATAGAAATCGGAAAAAGAATATACATAGGCTAAACCTAATGGACCGCAGTGTTGATTAGTTCATGAATCTTGTGTAGTCATCTGTCCTTCTAATCTCCAATTTGAAGAACCATTAAAGATGTTGTTTGTTTTATAAAATTGGGACAGTTAACTTTTTTGTAGACTTGATTGAGTGTGCATTGACTTACGCACAATTTTATCATCCATTTTTTTTTTCTGATTAAGTATGCAAAAGCCCTCATTTTGTGGTTGTTCATTGTTATTCTCTGAATTTATTAATATCATTAATAATTTTCTTACTCATTTTCCTCACATTCAAATTAACAAACGATTGGTCATTCTATTTGCTTACTTATCTCTATTTGACTATATTTTCTCCTATAAAATGTTCCTGTATTTTCTTATGATTTATGTTACTCTAATATTTGTTTTACTCGTCTGAATTTTTTGTATTTGCTTTTACTACATTTAACTTATTGTGATGCCTAGTATTTGAAACATTACATAACAATGTGATGAACCCTCATTCGTGTGTAATTTGCAGCCATCCCGAAAGCTCACTAAAGAAGGAACGTGATGCACACTTCAAATCTTAAAGAGAACAAAGACTGGTACTACTACAACAAGGCTTGTATGCCACAACAAATGCAGGTACTACTACAACAAGGCTTGTAGGCCACTAAGTAGAATGAAAATGGATTGACAAGTTCCCAATTGCATAACAAAAAACTGAGTTAGATATTAACGAAGGCTAGTGAAAGTGTCAACTCCTTAAAAGCTTTCCAAACAGAATAAAATGCTTCTAAATGGAACGAGGATGATCATGAAATTGAAAAAAATAGGCTGCTTGAGACATTGGCAAAGATGGAAAAGAAGAAAATGGTTCAACGTAGCAGCGTCTCAGGTAAAAGAACTTCAACTCAACTTAAAATCAAAAGATAGTGGCTGATACATCATTGAGAGGCAAATTAAGCCTAGAATGCTCGTGTTCTTTCACTAAACCACCTATGGGGTTTTAGCCCTAGGGGTGTGTGCTTGTATATACTTTTTATTCAAATAAAACTTTTACAAATAACATTTTCATCACAACTTTGAAAATAACATAATTTTTAAGAAATAACTTTGTAGGTTTAATGGTAGTGATATATCTTGGAGAGACATAGAGGCAAGAAGATATTGTCTGCCTTATTGAGAATCGATGAGCAACACCGTGTCTCATTCACTATCTGGCATGCTACATACATTTAGAGGGGTGAACATACATTTGGAGGGAGGGAGCGGACAACGTCATGACTAAAAAGATTCACTAAACGTGCATGATTACTGTTAAGATAATAATATAATATTCTTGTTAAGATAATTCATAATAATTTTTCCCGTGCTGATTAATGAATAAACATCATATGTACAATCCGTGCAACTATCACAATTCTCTATTATTATCTATAGGTAAGGCACACGATGTATATGAAGTATGACATATTATTTGCTCATTCTAAACTTACCAGCAAGTCCTTAACGAGGGTGTGCTTAACTTGTACAAAACTGTTTCAATGTATATAGCATGTATGTATTATACACTAATAACAAGTCCTTGCCAAGTGTCTTACGCGTGTGTAACTGACTCTTTCGAATTGTTTTTCTTTTTCCTAAGAAATTTTAATTTCGTTATATAAATTAATTATGTAAGCTATGTGTGTGATGTCAGATTAGATACCACTCTTATGGCTATAACTTGGCTAGAATATTATATTTTAAGTTTCTGATGCCAAGCTCACTCTTGCACATAAATATTACAACTCATTTTCCTATTTACCAAATCTTACTTTTTATGATGTACACTCATTAATAGGATGCCAGAAACGTTTAATGTGATTCTGGATGCTTATTGTTGTATCTAAATTGTTGGATATACTTATGTCTAATCTCATCTTACATAAAATGTATTCTACTAAATGAATAAACTTAAGTTTTAATATTAAAAATATGTGCGTGCAACGCACGCACGGCCACAACTAGTATATATATATATATATATGTATATATATATATATATATATAAAGTTTAACACATTTTTGCTAGGAGACAATTTTAGTATAACGAAAATGATTGCTTAAAATTATGAGCTCTAATTTCAGGGAGTCCGCTATTCAAATGGTCATCTCATACATCTTAAATACTAAAACGTAAACTAATTAAAAAAATTACCAAAATGTCCGTTAGGCTCTTTCAAAGAGCAGCATATAAATAGTGCTGCGACAGACTGCGTTCGTTTGTAATTGTCATTGGAAATAACGGCATTGTTTATCCACCGCTCTTTGAAAGAGCGGCAAATCTTCACCGCCGCTCTTTTAAAGAGCCTTAATGGACGTTTTGGTAATTTTTTTAATTAGTTTACATTTTAATATTTAAGATATGTGAGATGGTCATTTGGCTAACATATTCAACTTTCGGGACCATATTCATGTACGAAAATGAAAAGCATGAGCCATAAGTTGCAAAACAGAATCGGTCCTTAGTCGTTTGGGCCGCTTCATTTCATTTTAATAATGAGATGAGATTAGAGCTCGTGGGCTTTCTTGGGTATACATGAATGTTGATAATTCATAATTTTATTATTATTATTATTATTATTATATATATTTAATTAAATGAATGAGTCGGTCCACCGGTGGCAAAAACAAAATCAGTCGGTCCACCTGAGTAGTGAGGGTAATTTGGTATGTTCTAATGCAAGGTTAGTTAGTTGGTCATGAAAACCAGTTTTAGTAAAATATTAGAATGCACATTAAACTCTATTTTACCAGTTAAATCGAGTTGGATTTAATAAATCAAATTTTGCATGTTCAAGTAACAAAATTTAGACTAAAATGTTTGTAAATTTTTGCTGAAATCAACCGATTCGGAACCAACAACCTTACCGATCCCGTCCGAATTTCCAAACATTTTCTATAACACTCCACCGAAAAAGTTTATATTGTATGGTCGGTATGAAATTAGGACGAACCAAATGTCACTAACCAACTGAATTAACTACTCTTTAGCCTTGCCGCCACTCTTTCCCTTGTATTGGTATATTCTTTATTCGTATCAAATGTAACTTTAACTATACGTACATCCGCGTCATGCCACCGGCATTATTTGTCCAATTATGACTACGGTGATATAAAGTACGCACCGTATACCGTATACGTACTCAGAAAGCGTGTGGCCTTGTGCACCGGGCCCATGAGAAACTTGTCGGCGTCGAATGGGCCTAGAGTCCACGATTGGGTTTTCCTTAGCGGGGTAAGCTTCCTTGGGGCCCCACGTGCTTCCCGGGAAAAAAGAAATTGTAATAAATAAATAGACTTTGTGTCTTGCCCAAAAAAAATTAAAAAGATTTTGTGAGCTCCTTCTCGCTTATTCCTTTCTCCGTCGTTGTTTCTCCTCTTGCCAGTGTCCAAGGTAAGGCTTTCTCTCCATGCTTCTCTTTGATTCTGATCACGGCAAATGTAATTGCCCCTTCGCTTCCATGGCCTTACAATGTGCTCATTCTCTATATTCGACATTTCTTGCTGAATTCTACATCCACGCTAGGGTTTCATTGTTTCTTTCTTCTGAAATCTGATTGTGCAATCGTCGCCTAGAGCTAGATTGCCTATTTCTCTGGTTCAATGTGATGTGATTCCGCTTCATGGAGCTCTAAAGATGTGTTGTTTCTATTTTACGCAGAATTGTTGAGACAGAGATTGTAAATGGATTCCGCTAGTGTTTACATCTACTTGCAGGAAATATTCCCTCAGGTTCGTTCTTTTTGCTGGAAAATTGTACTTTCATTTAAGAATATAATATTTTAGGCTTTTAGTGCAATGCCTAGATAGTTCGTGCTAGCAATTAAATCATCTTGTCATCGTTATGCTGAGGAATTGCCCTTACGCCGGATGGAAACTTGATTTCTATTGTGAAAAGATTTCTCGTTTTCAGTTAGAAACTTGTTTGGGTTGGATGTTTTAGGGATGTGGAATTTTCCCATCCTTTGAATTTCTTCATTTTTCCCTGTCTTAGCACCTTTCCCATACTCATTTTCTGTATCTGATAACTTTTCTTTTAAATATTATATTCTGAACCCAAGAATTTTCCCCAAATTTGTTAGTACGGCTGCTGTTTGATTTTCTTCCTAAAGTTGTTTTTATGACTTATGAGTAGATACATTATTTATGTCCCAGGAATGTTGGTTTCATTCTTTCTTTATAATAGAAAGTTAACACTGTCTTGCACAAATTCCTTGACAATCCCAGAAACTGCAGAAGGAGACATAAGAACAAGAGCCATTGTTAATATTTTTCTGGTGGAAGAATTTTATGTTTTTCTCTTATTCAGAAAAATATCTCATTAAAATATTCTCCGGTTCAGAATTTTAGAGCTACATTGTTATGTTAATTGCTTAGAACTGTGCAATTCCTGTTAGGGTCCAATTAACCTAACCTATGTATGTTAAATAGAATTTAGTAGCAACTACAGACTGTAGATCGTTTATTCATTTTTGTGGTTTTGAGAAGCTTACTGAAAGCTGGTATTGAATTATCATTTGGTATTGTTGATGATTCACATTGTGTTGTCTCTCTTTTGGCAGATTGACGCTCGACTACTGAAAGCTGTTGCAATTGAAAACTCTAACAATGCTGATGCAGCTGTAGAAGTAGTTCTTTTTGAAATTCTTCCATATGTGACTGCAAAATCTCCTATCAGGAGTTCGGGGTCACAAAGTACCCCAGATTATACAGGTATTGCATTCGTTTATCTAAATTGCTATATGTTAGCCAAATGTTCGCTTTCTCTTTTCTGCTTCCTCACTTCTTCATTTTTATTGTTTTTTTTAATATATGAACAAAATTCAATTTATGAGATTTGTTTATGTAAGACCTGGCGGGATTCAGGGTGCTCTCTTTTATGTTGTGGGTTGACTCATTAACTTCTTTTGATCCTATGTAGCTTATGTTAATGAACAAAAAAACTCCAGTGAGAGACTGAACACAAGCCCAGTTGAATTTCCATCTCCTTTGGATGATGGTGCATCTGGCCGTATGGACAGTTCTTCTCCGGTCTCTCCAGTTCCAATAGTTGATGGTGGCGCCACATTTTGGGATGCAAATGATGCTATTGATGATGAGTCATGTCGTTCTGAAGAGCCAACTACACCAAAAACAGCAGAAGAAACTACAACTGTTCATTTTGAACAAACTTCCCAATCAAATGCTTTGGTGTCTTCAGGCATCATCAAAGTTTCTGGTGAAGTGCATGATACTGCTGAAGGTGAAGAATTGATTCTGCTGGGAATGACCGGGTCCACTGGGAAACATGAAGGCAAATCTGGGAAGATTTTAATTGATCTTAACGAGAGTGCTCATGATGTAGATGCATCCACAATCATAAACGATGTCAGTGGGCCTCAAACCCACGACTATGATCTTGCCATCAGTTGTCAGCAGGACTGTTACACCTTTCCTGAGATTGTGGACTTGGTCTGCCAAAAGTCATCTCCCTCAGTCCAAGGATCTCCTGCCACTCTTTGTCAAATACCTTCTAGCGACAATCTATTTGAAGGTCAGGCTCATCATAATGCTACTATTTCAGAAATGGGCGAGCTGGACTCCTACACCTTTCCAGAGATAGTGGACTTAGCCTGCCATAAGTCATCAGATACTGCCTTAGTCCAAAATAATAATTCAGCTGCTCCATCTTCTGAAGATCGCAACAGCTGTATAGCAAGTGCAGGTGATGATTTCTCCGAGATTAACAACTCTGAAAGTGAGTCTGTGTTTGGCATGGATATTACTCGATCTGCTCAAACTGTTGAGGTTGACCTTCTTGAACAGATTATTGAGGATTCAAAAAGTAACAAGGTAATATTAGTTTGGGTTTTTTTTTTAGCATTGACTTGCTTTTTTATGAGAATGCTGTCTACTTTGTGTTATTTAAGCAAAGTTCTAACCAATAACAATAAACATGGCAGAAAACCCTTTTTTCTGCTATGGATTCAGTCATGAAGACCATGAAGGTAGTAGAAGAACAGGAGAGAGCTGCTGAACGAGCCAGGGAGGTAGCTGCTTTAGCAGGCTTGGATTGTTACTCAAAGATCGAGGAATTGCAGAATACATTAGCACGTGCAAAGGAAACAAATGATATGGTTGTGCATTGTGAATTTAGATTACTTAATTTGTTATTCATACCTTTTGCTAGGTGACATAAAGATAACGTTAGTTTCATTGGTATGTTGCAGCATTCAGGTGAAGTTTATGGAGAGAGGGCCATTTTAGCTACTGAAGTTAGAGAACTACAGTCGCGCTTGCTCTGCTTATCAGATGAGAGGGACAAGTCTCTTGCAATTCTCGATAAGGTGGCTGCTTTACAACTCACTATCACACAATTGAATTTAGTTATTCTATCTTCTTTAATATTAGGGTATAATATATTATTTTTTCTCATAATTGTTCAGATGCGCACTTCACTAGAGAATCGACTTGCTGTAGCAGAGAAGCTGAGGCATGACTTTGAATGTGAGAAACTCGTGAAGGAAGAATCTGCTCTTATTGCTTTAAGGGAAGAGGAAGCTCTCATGGAAAAGGTGGTTGAAGAATCGAAGAGACTCCAAGAAGAAGCGGAGGAGAACACAAAGGTGGTAACAATTATTCTTTCTAGTAAAACCCTAAATAGTCAAGTTCTGTTTCTGACGATTCCTTAAAATGTGCCCAACAGTTGCAAGAGTTTCTGATGGATCGAGGCCGTGTAGTGGATGCGTTGCAGTAAGCATTTCTACTCCCGAATTCCATTCATTAATCAAGTTTTCAATAAACCCTTACAGTATCTTAATTGTGCTTTTGTATTGCAGAGGAGAAATAGCAGTAATATGTCAAGATGTAAAGCTGCTGAAGGAGAAGTTCGACTCTGGTGTTGCCCTAAGCGAATCAATCTCTTATGGACAGACAACTTGCAAATTGGCATCCTCGAGCTCTTCCCTCAACTCAGACCGTGCTGAGATTCTGAAGACACCAAACAAGGTCTTAAGCCTCCCATCGCCCGATAATGGATTGAAAATGGAACCTGAAGAAGAAGACTCTGGTCATCGAGCAGAAGAAGAGACAGTGGCGAATGGACGATGGCAAGGATTGTTGGAAGGAGGGTGGGAACTGTGCGTGTGATCGGTGAGCAGTTTTGAAGCTGAACAACTAAACTCGAGTCTAGTGCTGTAGATAATACATATAACCATCATAAATAAAGCAATATTAGTAGATACTGTTTGGCTTGGCTGCTGCTTAGAAAATGATTTTGTACAGTGCTTAGAACTGAGAACTTACTATGTTGGCATGAAGATGATGATTTTACTGCAGATTATTTTCTTGCGACTTACTGAATGGGTAAAATGCTCAAGGAAAACAGTACAAATATCGACTTAATTTTCTTGCAACTACATTTTAGCCTAGTTCAATAAATATGTGTTTGGCTAAATGGTAATTGGCTGTAAATATAGTTGAATTTGCGTTCATATCGATATCTGTGTAACAGTAAGATTCTGATATAATGACTGCAACTGCAAGTTCGTGAACTGTATTTTAGTCAAGCCGAAAGATATAGAGTAGAAATAACTTTAAAATAGACAGACAAATCGATTAAAATCATTTTTAACTGGAATCTTATTTAGCTCAAAGTCAAACTATGGTCCCTAAAAGAAAAAAAACATAACAAAAGAACATCTGACAAAGCTGCTATAATTAATGGGGTTTGTTTGTTGCGGTGGTTGTCGACATGAAAATGAAATCTGTGTTGGTAAAAAGATGGACTTATTTATTCGGTCGCTGGACAATGCAGATAGCTCTTGGGGATGTTTGATTGAATGTGTCAGGATTGAGCGAAAGACTCACATGGCAAGGAGTGACTTGATTTTAATAAAAAAAAAAAGGGTGACTACTTATACCTTATACGAGATATTTGTCCCTTTTTATAATATAATAATCGATCAAGTAATGGATTTTTATTTTATTTTTCCAAATATGTATCGTTTTATTCTCCAATAAAAAAAAGTCTGAATTATACAATTCATAAGAAAAAACGAAATAAGAAAAGATAGGTACAAATATTCAATTTGCAGGACATATATCTTGTAATACACCATGTTTCTGTTCCACATTAATTAATTTAATTAGAAATAAGATACTTGAAGCCTAAGAGATCTAAGTATTACTCAAAAACCAATACAAATTCTTTTTTTTTTCTCAAGAGGCTCGAACTAAGTTGGACTAGTAGGGACAATCATTCGGGTTTAGGCGTGACAGATGGTAATCGGATTTGCATGGAAAAAGGCACTTGTTAGCGGAAGATAAACCTACTGAAGGCAAAGATCCTAGTCTGCACAGAGTCTTAATAGATAAGAGAAACTCTGGACAAGGCTTACTAAGTAAGAGATGTACTATGTTATGGTTGATATTACTGACTAGAAAATAATAATATCTAGGCTCAATAACTAAAGAACTGTCAAATGTTTACCCTATTTTAAAATTAGGTGTCTGAAGTTTCAAATGTTAAACTTTAGTATCCGAGGTTTCAATTTTGTTAAAATGTGGTGTCTCGGTGTGATTACTTTAGAGAAGTCAATTCCAACGAAACCGACTATTAAATTCGAGCTCCCATACACACTCCATTCTCGTCATCTTACCGGAACCGTCACCTTAGAAGTTGGCCACATCCGCGCAAGTAAATCTCGCTCCGTTGTCATTGGAAAATCGCTCCACGCCACTCTCCTAGAAACCTATTTTTTTTATGTTCAACTTTTGGGTGATATTTGACGATTTTGTTAAAAGTAAAAAGTTATTGATTATAAGTGTGTGAGTGGGTTGATGAAAATGATTGAAGGGAGATGAAAAGACGTGTGGAGACACCAAATTTCAACAAAAATGAGATTTAGGACAGTCCATTTTAACATTTCAAACTTCAGACACCTAATTTTAACATAGGATAAACATTTGACAGTTTTTTAGTTGTTAACTCTAATATCTATATGTTTTTATTAGTGATAATATCTTTAGGTTAAATAATATTTTTCATATCTTATCATATAGTTTATATTTTTAGAATATCTAATCCCTATATATAGTATTAGTTATTAATGAAATAAATAAATCTTCCAACAATTAATCTTAGTTTCCAAGAGAGATTAGAGTTGATTAAGAAATTAATTTTCATATTATGTGTTTTTATTACTATCGATATTCAGGCACATATCATACTACTCAACTCCAATAGAAATTTCTCATTTTCTAAACGGACTCAGTCAGGCTAAATTGGTTTAGAGGGAACAGTTGATCGGACTTGGGGCATGACATATGCATGAGACTAAGATTTAGTTTGCAAGTTGTCAGATAGAGTGATGTTCTAAGGACTCAAAATCGGATACAGATCTCCCGCCCCACTCTTTTTGTCTCAGATCGTGTTCTCCATTAAGATCTTAACACGTGTATTGTGAGTAATTAATTTTGTAATTTTGTTTCTTTCTAAAAATATATTGGAATTTGTGAATTCTAAAATAAAAATATTAAATTTAAGGATCGTATCAAAATATTATCTAAGTCACGATCTGAAGGATAAAGAGCGAGGCAGGACATCCGAATTCCTGAAAATAAATTCTCCTTTTGCTACACCCCGAACTTGATTCACCACGTATTCCTCGTCGATTCTAATAATGAACTCACTCCATTCATGATGGACCACGAACCTAAACTTAGTTACTGCATTCCAACTAAGGAGATATTTCTACAATTTGGAATCTTATAATTCTTCGATTTAATTTGAACTTACAACCTAAGAGATATATATCTGGCTATCTATCTGTAATTGATCTTAATAGAATGTTAATTGAATTTGTAAAACAAACCGTGGTTATCAAGACAAAGTTTCCAAATTCAAAGTATGTTGTTGTCATCATAATACATAGAGTTGTGTCACTGGAAAATTTATACATTTTCTAATTTATTATATATTGCCATGAAAATTTCATGCAAATATATTATTATAATACCGTCTAATTAACCACTTTATGTTCAACAAATTGTAGTTTTGTATTTCGCAAGAAATTGGAAGGATGGATGATTGATAGAAAAAGAAGAAGCTGCATCTCTCATCTCTCCGATCGAGTCTAATTCTCATCTGTCAAGAGCCTAAACCTTAATCATTTGCCGCATATATATATAAATATATAATATTATTTTCCGTAGGTGATTCTAATAGCTCATTAAAAGAATCTTGCTCTACATCTGAACTAATATTAACTCATACCGAATTAGACACTAAGTGTTAAAGTGCTGGACATAAATATTTTTTTTTTATCCTCAAAGTTTCAACAAAATGTGAATTTCTGACATAAATTATAAAAGACTGTATGTTAATAACTAAAAGACTGTCCAATATTTACCATATGTTAAAAGTAGGTATCTGAAGTTTCAAATGTTAAACTGTAATGTCCAAGGTAATTTCAATTTTGTTAAAATGTGGTGTCTCGGTGTGATTATTTTCGAGAAGTCAATTCCGACGAAACTTACTGTCAAATTCGAGCTCCAATACACACTCCCTTCTCATCATTTTTCCGGGGACCGTCACCTAAGAAGCCGGCCACATCTGTGCAAGTAAATCTCACTCCGTTGTCGTTGAAAATCGCTCAACACCACTCTGCTAGAAACATTTTCTTTTGAATGTTCAACTTTGGGTGAAATTTGACGATTTGTGAAAAGTAATGAGTGATGGAATATGAGTGGACGAGTGGGTTGATGAAATGATTGAAGGGGGATGAAAAGACGCGCAAATACACCAAATTTCAACAATAATGAAACCTGGGACAGTCTATTTTAACATTTCAAACTTCTGCACATACTTTTAACATATAGTAAACATTAGACGGTTTTTTAGTTATTAACCCTATATGATACGTACTTTTACAAAAGTAGGGTTTGCTTTTCTCTTGTTTTTTCATGAATGAATTAACTGAAGGAAAATAAGAGAGAACTAGGGTTTTTTTTTTTTTTTGCAAAACAGTATATATATATATAGATGTACAACTGATTGATGCAACTTCATATATGTGCAAACAACATACAAGTACATAATATACATATTAAATATACATCAGAAATTAACAAGCATAGTTTCAGTTAATAATGCAATTCATACTCTTCATGATCATTAATTAATTATTAATTACCATATATATATATAGGAGATGCTTGCTTCACTTACAGAAGTGTATATATAACAAAGTCTTTGAACTCAGTTAGTCTTGCCAAAAAAGGAGCATAATGATACATCTCCAGGTTATATACATCCGACCTCGATGCTCTTTAATCTGTCTCTCAAACTTCTTCCAACTGCAGCACCAGCCGCCTTTTCGTTTAATCTTAAACAACCAACACCAATTCATTGCTATCTAGCTAGCTTATTATATATATATATAGACAAGAGAAATGGCTGCAGCAAGAGATTTTGATTTTTAGGGTTGTAGAAGGAGGAGTATATATATATAGGAGTTATTGGAAAAGATATATATATATATGTGGTGTATAGCAAAATTTAGCTCATTATTATTCATTCAGATATATACAACAAGGTAGCAGCTAGTGCAGAAGTGGTCTCTATATATACTAATTTCCTGCACATGTCCCCTTGATAGGAACTTATCATTTCTTAGGCTTTTCAAAAGGGTTAAGAACCTATGAAAGGTCTGAACTATCACCTATGTTAACGGGAGAGGTCTGAAATTTAAAAAGTTAATAACAGATGTCTGAAATTTCTGTTTTGTTGATAACAGCGGTCTCCGTTAGTTTTTTCCGTTAAAACTAACGGAAGTTGGTCACATGCGGAAATAATTTTTTTTTTTCAAAAATGCCCTTCTATCAAGTGTGCCCCTCACATGCTTGGAGTGAAAAGACCAAAATGCCCTTGAAGCCACCACGGTACTCCGGCGACCACCAATCGTACTCCGGCGACCACCACCGTACTCCGGCGACCACCACCGTACTCCGTCGACCACCACCGTACTTCGGCGACCACCACCAAGGCTCCGATTGGGCCAAAATCGGAGCCACCGGCCCCGATTTGGCTCCGATCGGAGCCACCGGCCCCGATTGGACTCCGATCGGGGCCAAAAAAGCTCTGATCGGAGCCACAGAGCTCCAGATCGGAGCTTTTTGGCCCCGATCGGAGCTTTTTGGCCCCGATGGTGGCCGGAGTCGGGTCGCCGGAGCCGAGGTGGTGGTCGTCGGAGTCGAGGTGGTGGTCGTCGGAGTCGGGTGGCGGTGGCCGGAGTTGGGTGGTTTTAATTTGACTTTAGGGGTAAAATTGTCATTTCACATTTCATTAAATAAGATATTAAATAAATAAAATATTATAGGGGCAAAAATGTCATTTCACACAATTCTGTTAAATTTAACCCTAAAAATGGACGGAAAACCTCAAATCAACAAAATTGAAATTTCAGACCTCTGTTATTAACTTTTTTAATTTCAGACCTCTCCCGTTAACATGGGTGATAGTTCAGACCTTTCATAGGTTCTTAACCCTTTTCAAAACCCTAGCTAGACACACCCAACATCTTCTTACAGATATGCCCCAGCAGCTAGCTAGCTCTTTCTATGTAACTTTTTTTCTTTTCTAAAAGTAGTAATAATAATGAGGTATGAACCAGCTATGGGTCGGACTTTAATTATGTCAACTTGGACCTAGGTCCGATTGAAATTTATTAGGGATTAAATTATAAAAAAAATTGTTAGGTATATAAATTGGGGACTAATTAAACTAAATAAAAAAATTAGATGCCAAGTCACGTATAGTGCACATCCTACTTAATGTTTAAAACTAATGGTCAACTAACATATGTACAAAAGTATATAAATTGCAAACATATATTGCATTAAAAAGTCTGCAAAAATGTTGCTCCAAAAATCAATTTTGGTCAAACATGTTGTACCAAAAATAGGGCTGGGCATAAAAACCGGTTCGGACGAACCGAACCTGAACCAAACCGGAATCGAACCAATACAAACCGGTTTTGACTGAACCGGTTCTTAAATGGTTCGGTTTTGATAAGGAATATATGGAGCGGTTTTCAACTGGTTCAAAACAGGTTCTGAACCGGTTTTGAACCAGTTTTTCAGAACCACTTTTATTAAATAAAGCCTAAATTGTTAAATAGTAACACACTCTTGCATTTTTTTTTGGGTAGATTAAAGGGCTATAAACAAGCCGAGTATCCGGCAAGCTCGACTCGACTCAGTTTACTCGAGCTCGAACTCGACCAAGCCTTAATTTTTCAAGCTCGAGCTCGACTCGGTGCCATACTTGACATGTTCGAGTTCGGCTCGATAAGGTTAAAAATTCAATTAAATAATAAATGGTGCATCTAAGCTCGAGGTCGAACTCTTCCTCGACTCAATATATACATATATAATATTATTACGTAAAACTCGAAAAACTCAAACTCGAACTCGAACTCGACTCGAATATGCAAAACAAAAAAGCTCGATTAGGCTCGCGAGCCTCTCGAGTCGAGTACAAGTGAACTCGAACTCGACTCGGTATCAAAAAAAGTTCAACTCGACTCGAAATTTAGCGAGTCGAATTTGAATATCGACCAAACCGATCTCGAGAAGCTCACAAGTAGCTTGAATCGTTTGCACCCATAGGGTAGATCCTTCACTATTTGGGTTTGGTTCATATTGGATATATAGGTGGTCGTAGCAGATTTGTTTACTTATATATAGTTATTATATATTATGTTAGCTCATATCAGTTCTACAGTCAATTGAGTTTAGTTTTGAACTCGAAACTTAACTTATGAATAGTTCTATATTGGCCGTATATTTTGAATTTTAGTAAAAAAAAAAAAAGGTGTATATTTTGAATTTTAGTAAAAAAAATGAAAAAAAGGTTCAAAACCGGTTCGAACCGGTTCAAAACCGGTTCTCCTATGGTTCGGTTCTAGGGCCTAAAATCTGGTTCGGTTCTTACCTGGTATAGAAAACCAACTGAACCTAAAATCTGGTTCCGGTTCGGTTCTGAACCGGTTCGGCCAAAAACCGAACCATGCCCAGCCCTAACCAAAAACCCCCCCTTAACCCTAAAATTTATAAGAGGATTCTAGATATTATTATTTAGTTGGAAGAATAATCCCTCATAAAAATCAGAATTTTGTAAAGATTTTTCTCATAAATTTGAATATTTCAAGCTTGTCTTTTAGTTAGAATTATTCATGCCTTTAAAATAAAAATCTTGAAATGTTGTATTTAATTATAAGAAATTTTCAATATTTTCCGTACAAATACGTTCATTTTTCTCATAATAAATATAAAGATCTCTCACAACCAAACAAAATTTCGTGTAATAAGAAATAATACATGATTTTTCTACAATACTCCAAGAGCACCATGCTTTTACTTTTTTTTATTTACTATGGTGGACTTAATTGTAACATATGTAAAACTTTAAAATATGAAAAAATATGAATTTTTTTAACACACCTAATATTTGAATCATACTATTAATAATATCAATTATCCTTAGGGTTCACCTTTAGGGTAATAGAAAAATACAAAAAAAAAGGTACCAAATTCTTGGAGCATGATAGAAAAATCCAAATATACACCAGCTTAAAGCTAAATCGATGTAACTAATTACCAAATAATAAGAGCTAGTGATGGATATAGAAATAAAAAAATCAAATTTCATTCACGTACCCATACATGATGCATATATAAATACATGTATATGTTTTTTTAGTAGAATACATACATATGTTGATGTGTCGTAAGATATTTTGGAACATAAATTTTTGGTCTCTAGCTAGCTAGCATGTATCTTGTATCTGTCTCCTTCCTTGCCTAAATATCTTATGTAACCAAGCGTCTCAAAAACAAACAAGGACGATCTAGAATTGTCGGCCTGATAGCTAGCTAGCTATCTAGCGATGCACCTACAATATTCATCTTCAAGATAAAGACATTTTCCCGTTCACTCAAATGTAATTTAAACAACATGCTCCTAATCTTCTCAAATGTAATAGATAGGTGGGATCTAGACTCCAATAAGACCTAGGTCTCAATTGACTTAACCCGGGTCGACTGAACTATAGTTCAACTACAGTTAGAGTCGGCTAGGTCAGATAACCCCAATTATGGTTAGACATAGTTTTAGGCTTGACCCAGACTATGTTAATCGAGTTAAATGATCGAATGAAACAAATTTATGGACTAATTTATATTAAAAAAAATAGTTCTATATATTGAAGAATTAAACTGAACAAATTTTGAAAAATATAACCTTTACTGTTGTTGAAATTGAAGAGGACGTGTGTTTACCAAAAGTATAACAGTAAACGTTATATTTTTCAGAAAAAAATTATACATTTAACTAAGGTTGGAACAAAAGAGATTCATCAAAGAGGAACAAAAGTTGTATTCTTCTGACTGAGAACATAAATTACATAATCAATCAATAACAGTTCAGCTTCATTCTTAATAGGGTTAATCCCAAATTTAAAATGTTAATAATGTATTTCCACCTTTAAAAAAAATTGATGAAAAAAAAATATGTTTTTTTAATTATCAAATAAGCATAAACCATGGGCAACAAATTTAATACTTCAAAAAAATAAAAATAAAAACATCTTTTAGTTACTTGAAACGTCAATTTTAGCACCAAAATCAGTCAAAACAAATGAAAAGCAACAAATTTAATAATTGGGTTACCGAATATCGACATTTTAAATTGGAATAGCGATTAATAAATTGTGAAAACTTATGACTATTTATATGTTCTTAACCCTACCTTTCCCCAAATATATGTATGGTTTACGATACAAAAACATATACATCCTTGTTCTTCATACTCCTCATCAAACTTTTTTTGTTCTTGATCCTCCTCATCAATTGAATATATATTATGTAGCCACTAACAACCATAACAATAATAAAGCAAGTTCATAAGAAAACAAAAAAACACGTTTTTTCAGACATGTTGAAAACTTTTCAAAATACAGAAGAGAGCAGCATCCATCCATCTTCTTCTATCAAGACACGTTCTTTCATTCCACTCCCAGTGCAGCCTTGATATCAGCCTGAATCACCAAACCAGACTATCTATAATCAGCTCAACTCAGTAGCAACAATAACAACAGACCGTCTCTGACAGAAACAAAAAAAAACAAGCGAGCGAGCGAGAGAGAGAGGGAATGTGAACCTCCATGGATAAAGGAGCAGTAGTGGTGCCATAGCGTTTGATGACATGGCCTTCCTTGTCGACCAAGAATTTGGTGAAATTCCACTTGATTCTTGAACTTAGGAATCCTTTACTGTTTGATTTCAGGTACTTGAACACTGGAGCCGTGTCTGGTCCATTTACACGCACCTGCAGTTTCAAACCCCCGAAGAAGATAATAAAAAAGATTGTAAAAGTCGAAACTGTGCATCATGCAGTATATTGTTGCAAATACAGAACAGAACCTCAATTAGCTTTCCAACTTGGTTTAGTTTAACCAAACTCTTTTTTCTTTTATGTTCAATCTAAAACGCTTTGTTTTCAATATTTTTGGGTCAGTGGCAATTTGCAGGGCCCGTCGGAATCCCGATATAGTTAAACTAAATTCCTTAATGCGACAAAATTAAAAACTTTGCTAAAAAATTGGAATTTAACAAGCCTGCAAGAATATATGTATGGTTCTGTTTCAAACAGAAACAATATTGAGTAATAAACCAAATATGATAGAGTCATTGTGGATTCTTGAAAGGTTAGCAATTGACAAAACAAAATCATGTCCAGCTTCTTTGATGCAGAAGATAGCCAAGAAAACACAACAGCAAAAAAAGATCCAACTTTGAGAAGTCAAGTTTCTTTATTTCAAGTTTAGCAAAAGACACCTTGAATCCAAACTAAGCAAAATGAAAAGCAGTGACCATTGTGCGTAGTACTATTCATGCTATTATGCAACACACTTCAAGAGAAAGAAATGTTTTAAAGATTAGAGGTGTCACCTTCTGGAAAACCGGGTACTCTGCTTTGAATCGTGTGCAGGCAAATTGATGTACTTCCTCACTTGTAGCTGGCTCTTGTTTCATAAACTGGTTACATGGAAATGCAAGGATTTCAAGACCTGAGACACAGAACAAGACCTTAATTTGTAAGAATTTGACAAAGTTTTAGGACAAACAAAAATAACTTAACTAACTTTAAATAGATAGATGGAAACCCCAACCACAAGAAGTAAAATTCATGATCATGACCATTAAGTGGGAGTGGGACGGACATTCACCATGTTTCTTGGACCAAGAGGAAAAGATGCATAAAAAACATAAAAGAAATAAAAATTAATTCCTTTTTTCTTAAGGTTGTCCCTGGTTCATACATCAGTTCATTTTAATTACTTCATTAAATTATTTTTCATGAAGAACCCTAACTGCAATCTGGCAATTAAGAAAAGGAAATCAAAGCAGAGCCAGAAAGTAGTGCAACTAGTCTGAAAGAACTCGATAACAACAGACTAAAGTGATAACACTTTTGAGCATTTAAAATTATAGTATAGTAATAAAAGAAGAAACATATTGGAAAGGTGATACCTTTTTCCTTGTATTTGGTGTAAAGTTCGGTGAGTTGGGTATAATTGGCTTCGGTAAAGCCGCTGTTTCAACAATAAAACATGTTAAATTGCTGACAGAAGAAGCTTCAAACCCTAAACTGAAAGAGAGCAAGAAATGAAGAGGGGGGAGACCATTTGGAAGCAACATTGACCACGATGAGGACTTTGCCCTTGAAGGTGATGAGGTCAACGTCCGCTCCCCTGCTATCCTGCGCCAATCCATCCAATAGAATAATGTAAAAACCCATCAATTTCCATAACGTGATTCGATTGGATTGGGATCGAATTTGGGGCTGACCTTGACTATGAAATCGTGAATTGACTTATCGGTGACGGAAAGCTGACCACCCATCTCCGCCTTTCTTCTTTTCCTGATCAAAGGTTTCGCCTTTGCTGCTGCGTCCTAAAAATAGTATGAATTAGGAATGAAAGATGATTTCAAGTATGGACTGATTTGTTGTGTGGTTGGTTCTTGTTTCTTTCTTCCAGTTCTGATGTGTATTTAATGTGACACAAGGATATAGAATAGAAGGATCATGCGAATTCATTGCTGCTGGCGCCCGAAACCCAAACCCAACGTCGTGCCCAGGACTTCAACATCATGACTTCTGTTTCAGCGGAAATCAAACCACTTATTTATTTATTTTTTAATTTAAAATATTCATAGTTCATAACCTACCTTTGACTCATGTTAACCGGAGATTTCTGAAGTTTCAAAAGTTAATATGAAAGGTCTGAAGTATCAATTTTATTGATATTTGGTTTTCCGTCCATTTTTATGGTTAAATTTAAAAGAATGTTCTGAAATGACACTTTTGCACCTTTTAATATTTTGTTTTATTTAATACCTTATTTGAAGAAATGTGAAATGACAAACTTACCCCTGAAGTCAAATTAAGAATTGAGTCCCTATTTTTTGTTTTGTTCAATTTAGTCCTCAAATTTATATTATTAAGTTTTGATTTTTACAATTGAGTTGTTTTCTCCGTCACCGCACAAGTCCACCGGCCACCACCCGAGGCCGCCGATCACCGCCCAAGGCCGACAACGACCACCAATCGGGCCGGCCACCACCGAATCGTGGCCGGCCAGCCACAATCGGGACTGGCAGCCACCAATTGGGGCCGGCCACCACCCCAATTGGTGGTGGCCGCCACCCCAAACGGGGCCACAGAGGGCTCCGACCGAGCCCTATGTGGCTCAATCGAGGCCAGGGGGCTCCAGATCGGGGGCCCTGGCAACGATTGAGCCACAAAAGGCTCGGTCGGAGCTGCTGGCCCCGATTGGGGTGGCGTCCACCACCAATCGGGGCCGGCCACCACCAATTGGGGTGGTGGTCAGCCCCAATTGGGGTTGGTCGGCCACGATTTGGTGGTGGCCGGCCCGATTGGTGGCCGTCGTCGGCCTGAACATCACGGTTTCTCTTCAGTTCAACTGAAGATTCCCTCGCCTTTTTGGATTCAAAGGTAGGGATGTCCACTTCAAAATCAACAAACTTGCGAATTTCTCCTGCAATACCGAACTTCATCGCGGCTTCGTCTGTAAGAAACTTATGCAACTGTTGAGCACATTTTAAGCCTATTTAGGGTAATATATAAAAAATACACAGCAATGGATCAGAGAATTGTTATTTGTTCTACAACGGTCTTTTGAGCAATCATCTATAATGATGGATATACGCCCAAGCTATCACTAATTGGACCCGAGAAATGGGCCATGACCGGATATAACTTGAAACTTAGAACGCGGACACCCGGGCCCATCACTTAAGCCCCAGAATGACGCGAGTAGCGAAGCCCACCCAGAAGACCTCGAGGGAAAAATTCCCTCGGGAGGCGACCCGAGCGAGGTCATCTCGCCCGAGTAACCCGAGCAGGGATATCCCGCTCAGGTCCCCCGAACGGGATCCCTCCCACTTGGGTACCCCGAGCGGGATCACTCCCACTCGGGTGACCTGAGCGGAACCTTGGGGATACCCATCCGGGTATCCCCCTCCGTCCGGACTAGTCCCTCCGTCCGGACCCCCACCCCCGGGCGATATTTCACCAGGGGCTCGCCCTTGGAGGCCACTCCCACACACTTAATCACATTATGCTCATCTACGGTCGGACCGAGGTCAAATGCACCTTATTTACGGTCAATGCCAACTTATATTATGAACCTGCCACAACCGGACCAGTGAACCACTGGAACCGGGGCGGTCCGATAGGAACTCTATAAAAAGAGACTTCCTCTCCTCATTTGAAACTAATATTGTTATCTCTCACTCAAACTCTGTCATCTCTCTACTTTATCTATCTAAAATGCATATACTCATTTAAGTATCGGAGAGGGCACAACGAGCACCACCCCCATTTGGTCTCGGTATCGCCCCTTTTGCAGGTATCCCACGGACAAGGAAAGGCGGACGTCTAAAACAAGAAGGCACTCAGGACACCGTATGCAAATAGTGGACTTACCAGGAGCCCCGGGGCGCCCATTTGCAAGTATACGAGAAGAAGAAGCCCACGAGGCAGGAATACTAGAAAGAGAAGTCTGATAAGAAGTAAACAAAGCCCAGGAAGGACACTCGTATGCAAACATATAACGAATTAAATCAGTATTAGTTCGGGTATGTACAAAAACGGAAACATTGTTTAAAAATGTCGTGCCAAGTACATAATAATATATTTAAATTTATTATGTACTTAATATTATATTTATTTGAAAATAAACACTTTGGTTTTATGTTTTATTTGTAGAGATATGTCGCTGACTTTGCACGAATACATGTCTCCTCCCGAGTCTTATACTGTGTCCCATCACCAACACCTATACTTCCGTCTACTAAATTCTTCGTGGGCTAGGTCCTAATCAAAAAGATGGTGTGGCGGAGAATCATTTAGGACGATGCACATACAATTGGCCACACATATATATAACATACTAGTTCCCTAATCGAAAAGACGGTGTGACGGAGAATCATTTAGGATGATGCACATACAATTGGCCACATATATACATATAACATATGTATATTATGTATAGTTATATGGTAATATGACACATAATCAAAATAACAAGGGTTTTAATGAGTTTATTAATTTGTATTTAGATTTTGAGTTAAATATGTAATTTATGATTCGAATTTGGTTTGGGGTTTAAGTTTTTTAATAATATATTATTTTCCACATGAGACGACTAGCGGATCAACCCGCCCCGCGAGATGTATAGGATTGGTACATGTCGACCTGTGGGGCGGTCTGGAGCTGGCAATACCCGCCTCGTCCCGTTGATATCCTAGGTGTATCATTTGCTTTAAAAACTACTTACTATAAATAAGAGGCCCAAACATTACGTAACATAATTGAATTACATCGCCACTAAGCTCATTTTTTACGGTAAGAAAATTACAATATAAGAAAAACATATTCGTGGTAGAAGATAATATGGTGACTTATTGCAATAGTTTCATGATCATAATCATGTTGTCATATACATATATATACGAAATAAATTTCATACCAGGTTTCACACTTTTTTTTGGTAAACAAAGGAGAAAAAACAGCAACAACAAAGAAAATAAGTTAGGTTACAACTGTCATATCTTGTGACATGCCTAAAACATCATACACCATTAGGTGTCTTAAATCTCTAGGGAGACTAGTGTGGACAACAAAAGAACAGTTCATCTTCACTGCAGATTTAGCAAGTTGATCCGCAACCTTATTTCCTTCTCGAAAGATATGTCTAAGCTTGAATCTTGCAAATGATTGAAGAAGCATCCTGCAATCCAAAACCAAAGGCATTAGAGTTATGTTGTCACTAGACTCCTCCGCAATAAGGTTAATGGCTTCTTTTGCATCCATTTCCACATAAAGTGAGTCTATGTTGAGATTTTTAGTCATTTTTAACCCATCCCGGAGAGCCCAAAGTTCAGCAACAAGATTATTCGTATAGCCAATACGCCTTTGAAAGCCATGGATCCAGCCCCCAAATTCGTTTCTTAGAACTCCTCCACCTCCGGCAGTACCTGGATTACCAAATGCAGAACCATCTGTATTCAGTTTAACCCAACTAGAGGGAGGTGGAGTCCATCGAACCTGGATTATGGAGTGGGAATGGGATTTCTGCATAGCGAACATGGATAAATTCACGTCCATGTGATGAGCTTGGTTAATAATGACAACAGACATGTTTGGCACGATAGAGATCCCTCTGAAAATGAGAGAATTTCTATTCTTCCAAATCATCCATATTGCCATAGTGAAAATACTGCACCATTCAATGCCCGATTGGTGCTTCGTTGAGTCCATACTATTGGTGGCTAACCAAGTCAAGGTATCCATCGAGAAGAAGTTAGAAATAGGGTTAAGAACCTATGAAAGGTCTGAACTATCACCCATGTTAACGGGAGAGGTCTGAAATTTAAAAAGTTAATAACAGAAGTCTGAAATTTCAATTTTGTTGATTTGAGGTTTTCCGTCCAATTTTAGGGTTAAATTTAACATAATTGTGTGAAATGACATTTTTGCCCCTTTAATATTTTGTTTTATTTAATATCTTATTTAAGGAAATGTGAAATGACAATTTTACCCCTATAGTCAAATTAAAACCACCCGACTCCGGCCACCACCACTCGACTCCGGCGACCACCACCTCGACTCCGACGACCACCACCTCGGCTCCGGCGACCCGACTCCGGCCACCACCTCAGCAAAAAAGCTCCGATCGGGGCCAAAAAGCTCCGATCGGGGCCAAAAAGCTCCGATCGGGGCCAAAAAGCTCCGATCGGGGCCAAAAAGCTCCGATCGGAACCAAAAAAGCCCCGATCGGAGCTTTTTTGGCTCCGATCGGAGCTTATTTGGCTCCGATCGGAGTCCAATCGGGGCCGGTGGCTCCGATCGGAGCCCAATCGGGGCCGGTGGCTCCGATCGGAGCCCAATCGGGGCTGGTGGCTCCGATTTTGGCCCAATCGGAGCCTTGGTGGTGGTCGCCGGACTACGGTGGTGGTCGCCGGAGTACGATTGGTGGTCGCCGGAGTACCGTGGTGGCTGCAAGGGCATTTTGGTCTTTTCACTCCAAGCATGTGAGGGGCACACTTGATAGAAGGGCATTTTTGGAAATTTATTTTATTTCCGGTCACATGTCAAGCATGTGACCAACTTCCGTTAGTTTTAACGGAAAAAACTAACGGAGACCGCTGTTATCAACAAAACAAAAATTTCAGACCTCTGTTATTAACTTTTTAAATTTCAGACATCTCCCGTTAACATGGGTGATAGTTCAGACCTTTCATAGGTTCTTAACCCTTAGAAATACTATATGGTGTTCTCAATTCTCCCAAACATTTTTTGCCACATGACAATCCCTAAGAACATGGATAACATTCTCTTCAAAATCTCCACAGTTGTAGCATATAGGATTCACATTGAGGCCCCTTCTATGAAGATGTTGTGCAGTAAAGATCCTCTGATGGCTACAAAGACAAATAAAAATTTTGATTTTTGGAATAGTCTTTACAGAACAAACCCACTTCCAATCTCCTTTTGGGAGATTCATACTTTTTTCTTTGAAAGATAAAATGAATTTGTGGACATCAGCAACAGTAGGAGTTCCTGAGGGTGATCCACATCAACATACTCTTTAGAAGAGCAATTATCTTTTCTGTAATCTCATCAGGGATCTGAATAGAGATATTGGAGAAATTCCAATTTCCATCTCCATCCAATACATCTTTCATTTTAAGGCTCATTTCATGTTCCAGAAGAGGACCATGAACTAAAGATCTCAGGTTTGAGCTACCAATACAAGAATCATTCCGGAGGTAAAGGCACCATGAAATGCGTGTATGCACACCAAACTTAAGAGCTCAAACATCATCCAACTACCAGTCAATCACATCACAAGTATAATTGGATCTTGTATAGAACTGGAACATATATCAGAAAATTAATTTTAGGCAGAAGGTTACAGTAGAATCCAATAGATTACAGCAACTAAGAGTGTTATTCATACCTCTCTCTCTCTCTCTCTCTCCCACATCTCTCTATAGTACCTCTAACTCTTTTAAGAGAATACATATATACAGTTCAGGCAACAACAACAACCACCCCCGAACCCTAATCCAACACAGTAAGTACAGTACCTCCATGAATTTCTCAACTTGTGTATAGACAGAGAGAGCAATGCACGATGAATTTGTTTCAACAAGCTATGCCAGCAGCTTATAAAGAAAAAACACTTGTACCAGTGTAAGAGCCATAATGCCATCGACGGAGAATCGCCCAATGGGAGAGGTGATATCCATTTGTGCAAAATCAGCTCATTTTATGCATTAAGTTTGCTCATCTTGGTGGCCAGTATCCATCACCTGAAGCAAAGAGATTCTGGTTTAGGGATGTGTTCTGATCTAGAGCCTAGACAAAAATGTAGGTAGAAAATGAGGGAGAAGATCCATACATTACCTTCATAATGAGGTCTAAATGGCATATGATTTCTGTGGCCCATTGGTCGAGGAGGATGCGACCATCCATGGTTAGGAAACCTTGGTGGCTCGCATGGTGGGCAATCATAATCATACGGTGGACCACTGCATGAAGATGATCTTGATTTCTCTGGGTATCGAGGACCTGGGTTTAAAAAATGAAATAAAAGGGGGCTGAATTAGGACAAGAAAACAGAAACCCAAACAAGGAAAACTATAAGAAGCCACCATTGTTAGTTAGAAAAGGCAGAAACTTTACCTGAATAAGGATCTGAGAATCTCCAATTCTCGCGAACTTCATAAGGAGGTGGTTTCATTCTATCATGATTGTTGTAGTAATTTCCATTGAACCTGTTATGCGAATATCGGCTGGAATAAGGCCCTGGACCCTCCCTATGTGGCGGACCCTCCCTGTATGGCGGACCCTCCCTGTGCGACGGACCGTCCCTGTGTGGTCGACCACGGTGATCTCCATAAGAATACTGATTTGGAGCACCATAAGGTGGCCTACTGCTATTCCTAGATCCATCTGAGTGCTGCCCATTTTCCATGGATCTTCTGCTATGCATGCTGTTGCTAGTAGAATCCGATGCCTGTACATGCTTTGACCGCCCTAGACTGTTCCGATTATCCTGTTTGTCCATAAGAACTTTACTCTAGTAAGTTCAGGTTCTAACTAGAAAAAACAAGGGACAAGCAGCAATTTTACGCCTCTTGGCTCTTTCCGAGACGAAAAAGCAATTAGAATAACTTAATCAATAGAATTGGACATAGTAACGCTGATAAAAAGATATCCACAGCACATGATACAGGCTTAGTTGGTAAGTAGCAACCAATAGCAATCTGACACGGTACTAGAAGTATCAAACTGTAGGTCCTATCTTAACCGTGTCAAAAATTGATTGGTTACCCGGAAATAATACTTACGTGACAATTTTCATCAAGCCCATTGACATTAGAATCTGAACTCGTAGATGCAACATTATGATGCGGACGAGAATGTGGAGGTGGTGGTGGAGGCGGAGGTGCAAGGGAGGACACTGGTATGGAAGGAGTAGAAGGCTGATCTGGCAGGGCAGGAGGGGCCATGGGCAGCGGAAAATGCTGTTGACCCGTATTTTGTGGATTTTCTGATGAACTAACAATATTGCTCAGGGAACTGATTTCTTCCTCTGTAGGAGCAACATCTTCCATCTCAAGTTCCCCATCAACATCTTGCAGGATATGTCTGTGCTTTCCAACAGAGGAACCTGTTTCATTATGAGGAGTCTCAGGTGATCGCTCAGGTGTAACAGCCTCGAAACTGCCATCAGAATCGCTTCCTTCATCGGCATCTTTCAGCATTCGAGGCATACAAAATCCAGGAAGTTGGAAACTTGAATTGCTGAGGTTGATTAAAGAAAAGGAAAAGTTATTGAGCATTATTTTACCAAGCAATTTTTTTTTGAAGAAATTAGAACATGACCGACTAAAAGAGCAAACAATGAAAACCAAACCTACTATAAGTTTAAAAGAGAACTGTTAAATTTTGCACCTGCCATATTCATCAACAAGCATTCCCTCCATCTCCCTAACAGGATCATCAAACGCTCTTTCTGTTCTTGCGGAACGCCTAGAGTAGGCACCATTTGCTGAAGAAACATTATGATTATCAAGCTCTCGCATATAATGACGCAACATGGGATCAGGAAAAACTCTTCTTTCCATCCAAAGCCTCAACACCTATAACCCCGGAATAAAATTGAATCATGGTTAAGATAAAACTCCAAAAAAGCAATTGAATGGAACATATAGGGAAGCAAATAGTCTCACCTTCATACACTGCCGACGATTTTCATGTGCTGCACTGCCAGGTGGGGCAACAGCACCAATCACCCGTTGCAATGATCGCTGGATAATAATCGGATATGATGCACCTCCAACATCTCCTGTAGGGTATAATGAATAATAAAAAAGACTGATTCTGTTTCAACAATAAAAAGGTCAGCAATGGAGTTAAAGCTGTAAGAAGAGACTTTTTTTACCTTTTAAACCTCGAGAAGACTGGATGATTGAATCAATAAGGAAGAATAAGTCCACCCTGCGGCTTAAGCTTGACTCGTCTTCTAGGGTACGTACAAGTCTCTCAACCGCCTGCGGAGATATAACTCAACTGTTAGTCCAACTACCAAGATCATATGTCCAACCGAAGCTCCAAGAGAGTTCATAGAGACATCATAAAGAGAGATATTGCAAAAGCAGTTTGCGAGCTGTGGCAACATATTTTCCCTAATACATTAAATACAATATGTAGTTTTATTTAGTAATAAACTCATCTCCAGCAGTGCCAGAAACCAAAATTTAATAAAAAGAGGTTTTAGAAAGGAAAAAACAACGAGGGATCAACAACTGCTAAGTCTAGGCAACAATCACAGCTTGTCAGATTGATTATCATAGCTGTGAAATTTACTAAGTACTAAAATAAAAAACATAAAAAATTCCTGAAAAAGAAACACGCAGTTTTCCTTTCTTGCCACAACTTTACACTCAGAATATGTGAATATATCCAAATAGAAAAAGAAAGATACAAAATCAGTAATTGTGTCAAACCTTTATAGCAAACCCAAGTTTTGCACAGTCAATAGCAATACGAGTCGCTCTACCAATGCTTTCTTTTGTCCTTGTTAAGGCTCCAAGGACAGCCTCAAAGGAAGATAATGCAGCCCGTGCTTCTGAATAACTGTTACAGTTCACCCCAGGTTTTTGTTTTGGGCTCGATGATTCAAGATTTCCATCAACATCGATTGTATCATGTCTGGATTTCTTGTGATGAAAATTCCTAACTGGACTACAACTCCCGTTACTTTGGGCAATTACACCATCTGCTGAATCAAATGTGGGTTTCTTGTAATGAGAATTCATGACAGGACTACAACTCCCATTGTTTTGGGTAATCATATCACTACTCGAGGTGGATGGCTGGCAGTATGAGGCATTGACAGGTGATAGATGTGCAGGGGTATGTGCTCTATCAGTTCCAGATGGAGAAGCACTTGAAATGTCCTTACTGTATGAATCGCCATTGCCACTCGGCATGAAATTACCATTGCTTGCCAGTTGCACATCTCTCTCTTTATTGAGCTGGGACCTGAGAAAAATATCAGAAGTCAGAACTGATGCTTAGTATTCCACAACAAAGGAAAGCTGTGACCTTTATGAAAGGTATATCCAGACATCAAGCAAAATTCAAAATCAAAGAAATTTATAACATCGTTGTCCAGTTCTTTTGCCCTCTTTTGTTAGGACCAAGATTCTTCAAAAGTTAAACAATTATATGAACCTTAACATGGAGTCCATAGCAAGCTGAGATAATCGTTACTGCCACTCTATGTTTTCTCCACAGCATTAGAGAAAAAGGAAAGGGAAAGAAAGAGGTCCCTAGGATAATCGTTTAAACCATCAAAGAAGAGTAAGGGAAGGACAATTGATTCTTTCCATTGCTTTACTAGATCACTTTTTATATTATTATATTAATTAAAAGAGAAGGGGGTAGAAATGTTTGTAAATAGATAGAAAAAAGTAGAGCAGGAAAATTTCAAATTGGATTTAAACACAATTCTTCCTAAGTTGCAAGCGAAACTGAATCTGGAACCTACTTTAAGGAGTACTTAAAACTATATGCTCCCCTCATTTTTGCTTAAACTAGATGAAGGAAAAGCTTTTCCTTATCCTACCATTTTCATTTCACTCCAATTATTATCCTAACCAAACAAAGCATTGAGGTGAACCATGGCCAATTTGACAGCCTATGATTCTAAAATCAAAGTGGAATTCTCAAGCAATCCCAAGCAAAAGAACAAAATAATAGCAAGATCAAGAAATAATTGACAAGTCATATAATAACAATGAGAAATTGGAGAGATAAACGTACATGCTGCTTGTTTGACTTATATCTCCGTATTGAGGCTTCAGGTGATCTACTTCACAATCAGATCCCAGAGTTTGCTGATGCGCCTGCTGTTCATGTATAGGAGAACCTGCAGCATTCTTTATCTCCGGTTGGAAACATGGGGTTTCTTCTGAAGTATCATGTCGTTCAGGAGCACTTTCTTCAGTAACATTGGCACGTTCTTTGTCTGGTGATTTTGAACAATATTCACCACAATTAACGCTTACTTTTTCCGTGCTGCACGCAGAAGGATCCAAAGGCTGATCGAACTTCAAACTTAGTTCGCTAGCTTTACATACTTGAGATAAGTTTCTTGAAATATTCATTTCAGAGCAAGATGTAACGTGAAAAGCAGAAGATGAAGGGTCATCCCGTTCGTCTACATGTCCAACCTTTGCAATATATTGCAAGTCTACCAAATTCTCAGATTTCTCTGGTTGTTTCTCACAAATGTCCATTTCCTCCATTATCTCTGTCTCAATTTTTTTCTGATCTAAAAGGGCAGAAGAAGATATACTTGAAACATGATTCACTATGGGGTCAGAAATCTGTTTTCCCAACTCATTCCCAGCTATATTCACCACGGCTTCAACAGGAGATATCCTACTCGAATGAGAGCAGTCTAGGCTAGGCAGTTCATTTGATGATGATACTCCATTAGATGGACAATCTTGAACTGCATTGGCTGACATAGCCTCAAAAGCACGATGCAGGCGTTTTGATGGAGGCAAAGCAGCTTCACCACGTGCCGATGAGACACCCAGCTGGCTTCTATTGCATGTCCAAATGCAGGATCTAGTATCTAAGGATTCAGTGCAATCTTCGGAGAGGAAAGCACCATCTGGTGTCTCTTTCCTAACAGATGGACCAACATCAAGATCCACAGAAGCATCATGCATCATACATTGCTGAATGTCATCAACATCATGTAGATGTTCTTTCGTCATATCCGGAGCTACATGTGTATCATCAGGAGTATATGAGCCATTTGTAACTTCTACAGGATGTTTATACTCTACATGAATGTCTACAGGATGATTATCCTCTACAAGCAAATTATTGTATTCCTCCACTGATTCAAGCTTACTCATTCTCACTCTCGCTCGCTTCAACAAGGGCAAATGTTCATCTCCATCGTCTTTAAAGCAACTTTCAGTAGTCACATTTTCCAAATTCCCTTCTGCTGTATTCACTGCTTCTACAGTTGCTCCAGTAACCTTGTTAGGATCAGGATCAGCAGCTTCACGGATCACTCTCTTTCTGTTAGGTTTCCTTTTCTTCTTAACAAAAACAGCACTGATGTGCATATCAAGCCCTTTCTTCAATTCAACATCTCCATCCACACATTCAACCATGGCCTGTTTACAACAAGAGTCTACAGCACTATCTTCTTTTAAATCAAGAGGTTCACTGCGTGTGCTGACTATTTCTGAGCCATTGTCATCAGTGCTACCATTTTGAACAGAATCTAGGGATCCCATATCATCCCCTTTAGAAGCATCTGAAATTTTCCGAACACGTCCACCTCTCCTCAAAGAAACCTCATGAAAGTTTTCACCATCTTTAGTAGGCATCATTAAGTTCCCTGTTCTGCTAGATTCTCCCCTCAATGAACTCCTCGATCTCCTAAAAGAAGGTGCTCTTCTCCGAGTTGTGCTATTCTCAAGCTGGGAGTTTCCGGACTTCTTCCTCAACGAGTAAGTACATAGAATAGGTGGTTCCTCAA
This sequence comes from Clarkia xantiana subsp. parviflora, assembly GCA_036873135.1. Classification (NCBI taxonomy): domain Eukaryota; kingdom Viridiplantae; phylum Streptophyta; class Magnoliopsida; order Myrtales; family Onagraceae; genus Clarkia; species Clarkia xantiana. The sequence continues at coordinate 23,490,841 of JAPTYO010000007.1, forward strand.
CAGTTTTACCAGTAACAACTTCCTCCACTTCTGGCTTAATAACTGAACTATTAACTTGGATAAAATCCTTAGCTTCCTCCAAAGGAACACTGCCCTCATCAGAATCAGCTTTCACCTTTAATGGAGAACGTTTCGCTAGTGAGTTGGAAGCTTCCGCAGGATCCTTGCACATTTCCTGTAATTGCAAGTTGGTTGATGACTCTAGTGAGTTCCCCCCAATTGCTGGAGTAGCTTCAGTCCCTGAGTTCATATCATTAGATTGCTCCTGCATCTTCAACTCATAGCAATCAATGATCTCTTGTACTGCCCGCATAAAATCAGCTCCCTTTCCATGTCGTTTGCCCAGAAGGGACTGTTTTTTCTCTTCTGTAAATGCTTCTACATCGGCATGATTGCAGAAGGCTCTGCATAACAATTCACAAACATGTCAATCTAAGGTCAATTGTCTTAAAGCAAGTGGGTAAGCCACGCATAATAATGACATATGGGTAACTTTTTAATCAAAAAAGGTGTTATACCAACAGCAGAAAAGAAAGTACTTCAGCACCACATGATGGAATTACTGATCAAAACTGTATTATGGAAGGATGATAACGGAGTTCTCCAAACAAGTATACAACAAGCAGATTAATGCAATAAACCCTAGCAGAAGACATTATACGCTGATGTTTCAATCTTAAAGCAAAATTTAGAAGCCGCATAATTTCACTGGTAGAGCCAAGAACAGTCAATCATGCCTAGGCCTAGTTAGAAGATCAAAGGTGTTAGAGTATCGTTAAGAGTAGAATATATCGAAGGCCTTCGCTTTCAAGTTCGAGCTTATGGATAGTTGGTTAAGGCTCACGTCTTATTCTTATAGGAAACCAAATCTTCTAAGCTCTTTCAATTTTAAAAATGCAATAACACCTCAACCTGTTGTAGATTGTTCCACCAAGCGTGTATAAAAATCACTCAACCAAAGAGCAAGTCCTGCCAAAAGTTAGCAATTGGTCGCATTCCTAGAAGATACGAATATAAATGCCATTTGAATGATCTCTACTTCGTCATACATAAAGATTATGCTGCCATGTTACCCCCAAACGTGTTTGTAACTTGAAGGAACAGGTCACTAAGAATTGCAGAAAAACACAGAAATCAGAAAAAGTTCAACAGAACAAACTTAATGTTTTTAAACTAATGGAATTGTCCTCTTTTTCCATATTAGACTGTCATAGTGTCATGTCAACTTAGAAGAACCCCTCAAGTTCCACCAATTGGTCTCCACTCAAAAGAACAATATTCAGTAAATGTGAAAGAGCACCTTCTTAGAATTGCAAACACAGTCCAGAGGAAGTTAAAAGAGGCAGAAGTTAGAAATCATTCAGCAAAAGCAATCCCGCCTATTATATCCAAGAACAGCCCAATAAACCAAGTAATGAATCCAATTCAGACAAAGCAAGTTTGTCTCTCTACTTGACAAGCCGCAAATAACTAATCTGAGTGTGCAAAATCATCCAATAGATTCGTATTTCTCAAGCCTTTAACAAAGACATTGTGCTCACATGTGGCAATATACACCTAGAATCTCTGAATACACCAACCTGCGTTACGTGTTTCCATAAACACTTTGCTATTTACCAAGTTGTGGCACTATGTGCAAAATTTGGTTCTGTGCATTGTGAGAACAAGTCACTCCTAGCCCAATATTTTCCTTGATAAGCATGTCTAGCTCCTATCCTCTACATAGATATCCCTTCGGACTACATACCATTCTACAAATAATAACCTGCTCCACAATAAATTGTTTTCACCAAAAACTAGGAAAGCTTTGGCCAAGCAAGGATTCATTAAACAAGTTGAATGACCCGACTCTGATGCTCCAACCAAAGTTAGTCGCCCCAAAATCATCCTCCTGACTTGAGGAATTTTGGACACCAAAAGCACTTAAGCAAATGCTTTCCACTCTATTTGCATCCCTCACAAGAATAGGATCATACATTAAGATATCATTTCCTACAACTAAATCACTTTGTCACAAATCTTCCAGGCTTCCGGAAAATAATCCCTTATAAAGGCTGAAAGAACTCCATAGCTCATACTTTCTGCACTACCATCAGCTATGTACCACTCTAAAAAACATCACTCACCCTCCCCTATGTGTGAACTGGAGTGCCCTTCCAACAATCTATAAGCAGAATACTCTTCATCCACATCATCATAATACCTATCCTAACTAAAACAATCGACAACTATCCATTTCTAACATTATAATCAAAACATAACCTTAAGTAGACCTCCGAAGTTCTAGAAGACACCATAGCTCATCCAAAAATATAGCAGCATTTACCCAAGGAGTTCCCGATGAATCTTCCTTCCCTTAAGAGAATTTTAGGAGGACGACGTTTTCACCTTATTACACTGCTTTACAGATCTGCACTTCAAAAGTAGCTTCACTTGGCTTGAACTCCACCTAGTCACCTGACTTAACATCTAATTACTTACTCTCATAACCCCAACTAAGATAGCAAAAGCTGCAAAACCTTCCAAAAGCAAAAATAAACCATATGATATCTCTAAAACAAGGTCACTACATATCAGGAAGCACAAACAATCTGTAATTCACCATATTGCACTATTCATCAATGTATTAATAAATGTTCCAAGTAACACAATGGCGGAGACTATCCTGGAGCCTGGAGAAAAAGAAAGAAGGATTTTCGCTACCCAACAAAATTTCACCAAACATGGCATGAGGGCCCGTACTTGCAATAAAGACGCACATCCAATAGGTCGCCATTAGATACCTACTTCTAGAGTTTGACTTGTACAAAGGAAAAATGTAGCTAGATCGTTTTTCAACATCAAAATTACAGTTTACACCAAAAAGAACCAGACACCACTGACTAATTTGGAAATGAGCTCAACATCGGTGAACAGAAGGCATGGGATAGGTCACTATAGTAAATATAAACCAAAAAAATTACCAAGAAAGTTTCTCATTATCCTACACAGATTTTTTTCACCTACCTCCTGTAGATAGATGAGTTGTCGCCATCTAGGTGTGATGCTAATGATACCCTTAGCTTTTAACATTAAAAAAAGTAGAGGTAAATGTCTGAAGCTGTCATCTTCAGATTCTAAAGTTTTCACTTTTGTATACATATAGGTGGGTCATCAAGAAACTTAACATAAAAACATTTATATCTAGATCCCAGAAAAATTTCGCCAATATGTGAAATAAAACTACTTCAATAAACAAAATTTACCCTGCCATAATTGCTTGAGAGCTCTAAATGATACCCTCAACTATTAAGCAAATTCATAATTTCATACCAATAAAAACTCAACACACTAACATAAAAAGGAACCACTACCATAAAGTATTGCAAATTTTCAACTGGAAAATAATAAGAATAGCGTATTTTTTGCAAACAAACTAGAAAACACTGCATACATGTCAGTACCGGCGAACATACATCTATATGGCTAGCTCTAAATGCATCAAATAACTCAAAATGATCAACAATAAGTAGAGGTAGGGCCAACATAAACTGAGTGTAATGGATTGCGAAAATAGTATGCAAAATAGTTTCCTAATGGCATTACTGGATCAATTGTCTTCAAATGAAAAATATTATGTCATCCTTACACAAAGTTTAACATCAACAATACGTAATACAGTGATTCTTAGTTGCTCGGCAAGGGTCTGAATAACAAAAAGGGTTATATTTTACTGTAGAAGTTGCCATGTCGATTAAACCATCTCCAAATGTAAGAATTTAAAACATAGCAAGCATCCCAGAGTTTGTCTGTCTCTATATTATCTAGAGTCCCCCACCGAGAGAAAAGAAAGAAAAACTAGGAAAGCTAGACAGTAGCTTCTTTTTTGTTCTCCATTTTTTGGTTATACTTTATTTTAAAGTGCAGGTACACACCTCCGCTGGACATTTTTTAAGGTAGCAAATACACCTACCAGACATTGAAATCACGCGAAGTTCAGGAAGTTTACAGTGCTTACATTTGTTGGGTGCCAAAGAAGTATACAAGTACTTTCTTCCAGTCAGCAGAGTATCCCCATTTTTCTGGCTCACTTACCTATGGCACCATAAAACGACAAAATAATCAAAGCCAAATAGACTAACTAAATCACACTGATGAAGAGACTATAGAATCGGCAATACACAACAAGAGTCTCAACTTTTCTACATTTACAAAATATGAAGCAGGTCCAAAGCTAGGAAAGTTAAAGAGCATAAGAGTTGAGAACCCCGAAATCATCATATCTAAGTTAAGTTACTTATCCGTATTTCTACTAAAAAGAAGTCAGAACTTTCACTAAAGCAGTTTCTTCTGTCTATAAATTCTTATAATCCTAATTTCAGATCCCAAAAGGTAAACCTTAGAGTGAGATTGCAAAAACTGTAGGATAATAAAGTGAAAGAAACTAAACCTAAAGTGCTAAGCCATCAAGAAAAAATAAACAATTTTACCAACCTAATTATCTTCTCTCTACTTAAGGGGAGGTGCATAAGAAGCTGAATTAAACGGAAAAACTAATCACTATATTCGACCGATCAAGGAGCAACCTTCCCATACTCAGCAAGTTAAGAGAGCACAATCCCAAATACAACTAAGTCTGCATGGAAGAGCCTTTCATACCGTAGCAGGCCAAGCTGGGAATCCTTTGAGCTTTGCCAGCACGAGATCGCCCACCTTCCACTGCCGGCGAGCAGCTGCAGCCGCCGCTGCCTTGCTTGAACCCTTCCTACGGCTAGGTGCCATCGCATACCCTCAGGACTAAAGGCAAGCTAAACTAGACTCGCGTAACAGCAAAATCACTGGAGAGAGAGCGCGCCGATGTGCCCAAACCGTTCGTGAAGCTCGGCGTAAGGTTATCGTGCCAGAGCGAGGCAACAGCAGCAACTAAAGGCATTGAAACGCGCAGAGATCACAAACGCAGCACCCACAAGTCCATCTGGAGGGAGATTGTAATGATAGAGCGGAAGAGAAGCAGTCAGTGAGCTGACGAAACCCTAATTGAGAGAGGGACTACACATTTTGCTCAAGTGGAAGAACAGATATGAGTTTGGTTGGGTGAGACCGGCGCAAAATTGTCCAAGATGCGCAGGATAAGTGTTGGCGGAGATCGCTAACATGCGCCGTGTGCTCACGGAGAAAATCTGTAGAAGGTCATGGAATTTTTCAAGAGGGGAGAAAGAGAGTCAATGATGAATTCGGCACAAGAGGAAAATAAGTGACCTTTCAACTGAGTGATGATGTCATCATTTTGGGCCGTCTGTGGGGCCCACTAGCCATAGCCATGCAAATAGCTGGTTTGGGCCATGGGTATGGGGTTGGATTCTATCCATTTCTTATCCAAATATAAACTAAGAGCATGTCAAATTGTTTTATTTTACAGTGGCAAAAAAAAAATTTTGTTATTTTACGTAGTGTTACTATTTATTTAGTGTAATACAGTTTTGTTATTTAGCTTAAAATTGACTTAAAAAATCCATTAATATTAACATTTTTAAAGGTTTAGCTATTACTATATATATAATATAAATAAATATAATTCGGTCTGATTAAATTAGATAATGATGTGCAAGGAGGGACGAAATCATAAATTATATCAAGATTTAAAAAATTCGGTAATTTTTCTATCATGCTCCAAAAGCACCATACTTTTGGTATTTTTTTTTTGTATTTTTCTATTGCCCTAAAGGTGAACCCTAAAGAGAAATTGATATTATTAATAGTATGATTCAAATATTAGGTGTGGTTAAAAAAATCATATTTTTTCATACTTTTAAACTTTTTCATATGTTACTTTTAAGTCCACCCTACTAATAAAAAAAACTAAAAGCATGGTGCTCTTGAAGCATGGTAGAAAAAATCCAAAATTCGGAGGGAAAATGCAATATTTTAAATGGCCAAATTTACAATAATTATAGATTTTACGGTAAAAATTGCACATAAAAAAGGTTGAGGATCTCGCCTGATTGTAGCTTTGTGCCTGATCACACATACTTGTTAAAACCAACAATTTTTGAAGTGTTATAGTTTTTATAGTGTCACGAGGCAACATCTGCAATTCTAAGTTTTAAAACGCAATAAAAAATATATAACATTGAATAATATTTTATAAGTATATATGCTTTCTTTAATTTATTATTATTTAATATTAAATCCTGTAGCAAATAGTTATAACTTTTTATAGGTACTTTATGAACGGCTTTTTCATGTTAAAAGTATATATGGAAACTTTACAAATGTCATATGATATCGTATATTTCTAACTTACTTATATACACCGCTTTAACATATTTTTTAGAAATTAAATTTAATATTTATTATCTCTTTTTTATATATAATAATTAACATACTAGGCTATGTTTAGGTTTTTTGGTTTAAATGACAAGTTCCTATAAAAACTATTTATTCATTATTTTGTAGGTATAAGTAAAAATTACTATTGAGAAAAGAGGTGTCTAGTCGAATAAGTAATACGAATTCTAGATGCAACTAAACAAATAAATTCATATTCCTTATTACACTCATTAATGATGCATCATATTGAACCAAATAACTTATTATAGTTTTTTTTTTGTAACTAAATAACTTATTATAGTTTAAATTTAAATATTCGTATCAACCTAAAAATTATTTTTTTGTAAAAGGTAGCAACACTTAATCCTTCCTGATTAATGTCAACTTATTATTTAATCATTTAATATGGTGTAGCGATTTATAATTTCATTTCATACTAAATATCGGGTTATCGCCCAAACCCTAGAATAGCAAAATATTTATTATGAATACATTACCCATTATGCGCTGACATTGTACGAATAAAGATTATTCATGGTTTGACACTTGAAAAACTGAATCAAACTTTGAGGGGATAAATTTGGCAAAAAAAAAATGGATTGAGGGGATAATCGTCGCATTCAGGAGAACAGGGGGCAAATTGCTTGACGATTATAATAATAATAATATTAATAATAATAATAATATTAATAATAATAATAATAATAATAATAATAATAATAATAATAAGGAAATTAGAAGTTGAGAGAGCGCGGGAGATAGCAGTTAGCACATAGCAAATTTGGTCAGTCTTCCAACGAATCCATCGAAGACATGGATCCGAAAGAATCGCCGTAGAACAACGCAAAGACACCGCAGCGGCGGCATCCGCCTCTATCCCCACCGTCTCGCCTCATTCTGCGGCACTGCCTTCACAATCCTCCGGCACCGCATACAGCCTTGGTGAAACGAGAGACGGCAATTTTTCGCTCTTAATTCCTCTCCGACGAACTCAAACCTTGCAGTGCGGCCGAGAGACGCCAGGTAGGGCTTGCTTGGTGTCTGCATGTTCAATCGATTGAATTCTGAGAGAATGAGGTGGAGATCGATGGAATCTGATATCTGCTGATCAACTTTCTCATCCACCGATTATCCTTGATATGTTATTTTGCCCATCCACCAATCTTCCTTGGTGTGTTATTTTTTCCATCCACCTCCATAGGCACCGCACTGCCACATTCCAATTCGCAGAATTCACACCACTGACACCATTTCCGAGCAAATTGGCTTTTCACGTGGCTGCAGTGAAGCCCGATCGAGAGAGACGGCAGGTACGGCTCTGTTGATGTTAGTGTTGTTTCTGGTTTGGCTACCGAGAAATTCCTGTGAGAAGAGTTTCTAGAGAAACCTTTCTTCATACATCTGCATCACTAAGAATTTGATTATTATACATTTTGGCTTCATTCCTGTTACCTATTTGATAACAGGTGGATTGATTGACAATCTTTATGTAAAGAATGGCAACCCTCCAAGATATAGGAGTCTCTGCAGCTATCAATATATTGTCCGCAATTACATTTCTTCTAGCCTTTGCTGTTCTACGAATCCAGCCGGTAAACGACAGAGTCTACTTCCCGAAATGGTATCTCAAGGGGATAAGAGGGAGTCCAACTCACTCTGGAGCATTTGTAAGCAAGTTTGTCAATCTAGACTCCTCAACGTATATAAGGTTCTTGAATTGGATGCCTGCAGCTTTGCAAATGCCAGAACCTGAGCTTATTGATCACGCTGGACTCGATTCTGCTGCATTCATTCGAATTTACCTCCTCGGGTTGAAAATATTTGTGCCAATAACTCTTCTTGCATTTGGGGTTCTAATCCCTGTTAACTATACTGGTGATACTCTAGATACAATCAAGAATGTCAAGTTTAGCGACATTGATAGGCTTTCGATATCTAATGTTCCATCTGGATCAAATAGGTAAGCCGTGTTCCTCCGCTAATCCATTCCACTTTTGAAGATTTGATCATGTGATGATAAATGAAGTATCCATCTCTTATCAACATTTGATCAGTTTCATTTGGAGAATGGTGTTTCCTGATTTGGACATTTCTCAATTCCAGATTCTGGGCACATATCGTAATGGCTTATGTATTCACGTTCTGGACATTCTTTGCGCTATACCAGGAGTACAAGATTGTAGCAAATATGAGGTTGCACTTTTTAGCATCCGAGAAACGCCGCCCTGATCAGTTTACGGTAAACCCTCTATCTTTCTCTAAATGTAGGATAAGCTCAAGTCATTGATATATCTTATAGTTATTGATCCTGTTGTCAACAAAATCTAGTCCATTTGGAGTTTAGACTATCTTAGTTTCCTCTTAATCTTTCAACATTTCTGTGCAGGTTCTAGTGAGGAATGTTCCTCCCGACCCCGACGAATCTGTCAGTGAGCATGTTGAACACTTTTTTTGTGTAAACCATCCTGAAACCTATCTCACGCATCAGGTACTTCTCTGAAATTGCAGAGTTTTAATTAATTGCTACCCAGAATTGTAAAATCTACTCCACTTAATTCATCCATTCTACTTTTGTTAGATCGTTTATGATGCCAACAATCTAGAAACGTTGGTGGAAGCAAAGAAGAGTCTATATAATTGGCTCACGTACTTCGAGAATAAATATGAAAGAAATCCTTCTGTGAAGCCAACAACAAGGGTACGTACTCTTTTTCCATGTAAACCAATTCTCTTTTGTTACAGCATCTGCTAATACCATGACTGTTCCATTTACATCCACAGACCGGACTTTTTGGTCTTATAGGAGCTCGTGTTGATGCAATTGAGCATTATACTGCAGAAATTGCTAAGATGACAGAAGAAGTAAGTCCTTTTTTTTAATACTTTTCCATGATTACAAGACCATGATGACAGCTAGTGAATTTTGATTCAATTTTAACAGGAAGAGGCGGAAAGAGCAAGGGTTCTTAGTGATCCAAATGCTATAATTCCAGCAGCCTTTGTTTCATTCAAGAGCCGATGGGGAGCAGCTGTCTGTGCTCAAACACAGCAATCGAAGAACCCGACCATATGGCTAACAGACTGGGCTCCTGAGCCTCGTGATCTTTACTGGCCTAACCTTGCCATGCCATATGTGGAGCTTACGGTTCGAAGATTGCTCATGGCTGTTGCACAGTTCTTCCTCACCTTCTTCTTCATGATCCCAATAGCATTCGTTCAATCTCTTGCCAATATCGAGGGGATTGAGCGAGTTTTTCCCTTTTTAAGACCAATCATCGAAAAGTAAGTGTTGACATAGCTCTGATACCAATTGTTATAACAACAGTCAACGCGATGTAACCAAATATAGATAGCGTAATGCTACAACGTGTGAAATTTTAGTGAGAAAATGGAATATAAAACTTCTTCACATTCTCATTGAATTTCACTTTGAGTCTCACTCTTTGTAGGATTTTCCTATAAGATATGACGTTCATACATTTGCTACCTGCATTTCAGGGAGTCAGTCAAATCCTTTGTACAAGGATTTTTACCTGGGATTGCATTGAAGATCTTCCTCATCTTACTTCCAACTATTCTCATGTTCATGTCAAAAATAGAGGGTTACACATCTCTATCATCTTTGGAGAAAACATCAGCTGGAAAATACCATCTATTTATCCTCGTAAATGTATTTCTTGGAAGTATCATTACGGGAACAGCATTTGAGCAGCTAAATACATTTCTGAACGAAGCCCCAACAGCGTATGTTCTTGCATAATCATGTCCTTTAAGTTAGAACACAACGTGAGAAATTACAAAGCTCAAATTTTTTATTTTCATGTTCCAGGATCCCGAAAACAATTGGCGTTTCCATCCCGATGAAGGCAACGTTCTTCATTACGTACATAATGGTAGATGGCTGGGCTGGGATTGCTGCAGAGATCCTGAGATTGGTTCCTTTAGTTCTGTTCCACTTGAAGAACGCGTTCTTGGTGAAGACCGAGAAGGACAGAGAGCAGGCAATGGATCCCGGTTGCCTTGCCTTTGCAACATCTGAACCTCGGATACAGCTATACTTTCTGCTGGGGCTCGTCTATAGTGTTATCACTCCGATTCTTCTTCCATTCATCATCGTGTTCTTCGCTTTTTCCTACACGGTTTTCCGCCACCAGGTAGTTCACACGAACCTTTATTGGGCTTGTCATTGTCAAAGAGGGTACATTTGTGGGTTCATACTTTTGCTTTTGGTTGTGCAGATAATCAATGTATATGACCAAAAGTATGAGAGTGGCGCGGGTTTCTGGCCAGATGTGCACCGGCGCCTACTAATTGGTTTAGTCATATCTCAGCTTCTCTTTATGGGACTCCTGAGTTCAAGAGGTGTATATAGATCAACACCCATACTCATTGTTTTACCAGTACTCACTATCTGGTTCTATACGTTCTGCAAGGGACGGTTTGAGTCGGCCTTTGTGAAATTCCCTTTGGAAGAGGCCATGATAAAGGATACCCTTGAGAGAGTGACAGAACCTAACCTTAACCTGAAAACTTACCTGCAAGACGTGTATGTGCACCCGGTTTTTAAAGGCGTCGAGCTCGAGAAACCTTTGACAATTGATGATGAGGAGAGCAACCCCCTTGTTCCGACTAAGAGAAACCGCAGTGGCAGGTATGATTCTGGAAAGAGTTCTGAGGTGGGTGTTTGAAGGTTTTAGTGTTAGCTCAGTGGAAAATAACAGAAAAGAATGTGAAACTTAATCATTATACTTGTACAGAATGTGAATAATCAACAGTTTCCTACAACAGAAATGACATCACTTTGTTACTAAGTTGATTTCATCATAACCCTGCTAGTCTCACAGATTTCCCACATGAAAGCATTTCAACTCAACCTTTAGAATAAAACATTAGAACTAAAGTAGTCTTGATGGACGAGAAATAATGGTCACAAGAACACTTCAACCGCCCCGTGCTTCTCTTCTAGTGGCATCATGGAGCAATTCTATGTCTACTCCATCTGGAGGCAGTTGAACATACCTGACCACAGATCCTCGGATGAAACAGTTCCGCACTGAGAGCTGCATGAAGTGATGATGATTCTACCACATTAGCATTTTAACATTCTAAAGTTCGAAAATGAAAAGAAAAATCCACTCTAGCAAAATTAGCAATGACATCTACATTGTACGAGCTATGTGAACGATTTAATATAAAACTACCTGGAGACTATCTATAATGCAGATTTTCATCCAACAATCCTTGTCAGTTTTTTCCTTTATAAACTTATGGGCTCTTCAAATTTGATAATGCTTCCTTCTTCAAGCAAATTATGTTCAAGTCAATAAAACATTTGTTCAAGCAAAACTATCCCTAGCAGTCCAACAAATTTGAAATATACAAGCAATTGAAGGCGAAAAAATCGGAAATCATGATATTATATTAATAAGCTTACGCTAAAACCTTGGCTTAGCAAATAGCCATAATCCTATTATTAATAAGGGTTAAGAACCTAAAAGCAGTCCCAACTATAAGTCATGTTGCTAATCCATGTCCCATATTTAAAATACTGATATCCGGTGTCCCAACTATCAGATTGGTTGATTTTCACTCTATCTCTTAAAATAGACGGAACAAAAATATGTTTTGTAAGCATCAAATAAGTCTAAACCATGGACAACGTATCTGATACTTCGGAAAAGTGAAAAGTAACATTCTTTTTTTTTTTTTTCGCTTAAAATGCCAATTTCAATTTTAACACATATGATAGTTGAGACACCGATTAGCAACATAACCTATAGTTAGGAATGTTTGTTCTTAACCCTATAAAGAATCCCAGCAAACATAACCCTTGCTCAATTCAACTCGAGCCTATATTGAGAAGAATTAGTCATGCTAAAAATGAGGTTTTTAATAGCAGTAAAATCATTGGCAGCAACCAATGGAAGCAAGAAGAGAAACCCTAGAAATAGAATGAGAGGATATAATAAATACCATGTGGGGGTACTTGTCTTGGTCGACAACCCTAGTGTTCTCGAGCTTGATGTTGAGGTACTGATCGACGGAGTGAAGAGTTCCTCTGATGGCCAAATCATTCTTCAATTCAACTGTCACTTCCCTCCCAACCAAATCCTTGAAGTAGGAGAAGAATAGCTGCAAACAAAACACAACACGAAAGTTGAAACACAGTACGGACAATTTCAATTACCAATCGAAGAATAAAAATTAGGGCTTTGAAACTGATAGAGCGGGAAAGACGAAGATAGATAGTGCAGTAGAAGCGGCAGAGAGAGCTACCATTGTCGTTGGATGAACGAACGAGTGAAGAGAAGAACCACTGAACTCAAGAAAAAAGAGTCCCTGAGCTACGATTACCCTAATTTAAGTTTTCTTTTTATTGTTAATAGCATTTTATGTTTTAAAATGTGTGAGTTATTGCTTTTTTATAATTGAACGTTACCATTAAATATTTAAAGTACTCTTATTTAAATTTAGAATATTTTGTTTTACTTGAGTTTAGTTTAATATTACAATATTTTTTCTAAAATAATTTCGAATAATACATTCCTAATTTTTTATTTTGTGTTATTTAATCATTTTAGTATTCTCTAAATTTTCAAAATAGAACACTTGTGGGATTAAATTGGAGAAAAAAAAAGTTAACAATATATTATATGAACTAAACCACAATAAATAAAAAGTTAAATATTGTGATAAATTATTTTTTTTAGAATTTCTACTAACGTTAAATTAGTCCTATAATTCTAATAGAGGATAAAATAAAGACTTTTATTTCTATTATATTATATAGTTCTGAATTTCAATAAGGATATTTTCAGTATTTTAAATATATTTAATAGTTTTCGCTTGATTTTAACGGAAAATGGGACAATAACTCACTTTTTAAAACATTAAAGGGTATATAATAAAAAAAAAATATGGCAATAATAAAAGTGTTAAAAATTATTTTAGTTTATTTACAAACAACAATGACATAATGATGTGTTTGGCATTGTGTAATCTCACATTACGTTATACATTACACTTCAGGCAAACCAAACGATTTAATATGAATCTATGTACTGTGAATTTGATCATTATATTACGTAGGGTTGACAAAACCCTTGAAGATCAGTTGAATTACCTTTCATTGTAATATGAAAGTACAATTGAAAAATGTGGATTTTTTTTATTATTATTATTTACTAAAATAGATAAAGTATTCGTCTGGTCATTCTTCCGCAAGTTTTATTTATCGTTATTTACAATTCATTTTTTTAATTTTATATAATTCATTACTCGTTATTATTAAGAATAATGCTAAAAAATTTGTATAAAATAAGTAAAGTCTATTGTGCGACATATTTTTAAAACTTATCTGGTAAAATTGCAAAATGTGCTTCAATTAACGAAATTTTAATTAGAAAACAGGAGTGGTAAGTCGATTTATATTTTTTTAAATTCAGTAGTTCATAAATCAACGATATGCTTAAACATAAAATATAAAGTTTAAGGATAAAGATAAGTTAGTTCTAAAAAATTAGATGTTATCATATTAAGACAAAACATGATCCGCCATCAAATAAATAATACTATCATGATTATGATATAATAGGTATGTCTCATTACAATGTACGTAACAAGATATACCAAGCATATTATATAATACTACACTTCACAATATAGCACAAACAATCATTGCAATTTAACATTGTATTCTATATTATATATCCCTACTTACAAACCAATCCATTGAATTAACGTATTAGTAGTAATATCATTTCAAGTTTTTTTTTTGTGGCTAAAGTATATTTAAAGTAATTTGACATTGATTAAATTGAACCATGCGAGATGACTAGTGGTTGGGCCCACTTTTAGGTGAGGAGAAATCTAGCCCAATCAAATCCAAAGCTAGCTATTGGATTTGGAGTAGTCAGTCCACTTGACCAGATAAATAAATATATTTAAAAAAAAAAAAATTAAGGAGAAAGAAATCAAATATTATCTATCTACAAAAATAAATAAATTGGCCAAAATGACATAGTATGGGGCCCACAATAATACGATGAACGGTTGATTCGAGAAGGATCCAAAACCAAAAGCAAGAGACGGTGACTTCTTCTTATTCCTTGTCGTATTTGCAGTTCCAACCTCAGTGACCCAGTCGCCGGCGACCCTGAGCCACACACTTCTCCCTTGAACCAAATCAAATCACCGTTCCCGACCCGTAATTTCCAATTATAAATTATAATTTTTTTTTTCTCGGATGCAACAACACCAGACAAAAGGAAAGGCAGCAGAATCTTGGTTTGGTTTGTCGGAGATGGATAAGCGAGCTCCACACAGTAAGTGAGAGATTTGGGAGATCAGAAACTGAGAATTATTAATCTTAAGTCGGCGGACATGGCTGAGCTATGTCTCATGGCTTCTCATGCCTGCCTTCCTGGCCTTGTCTTCAATCACGACCACGGCACCAAGATTTTCAAGGTTTGTTATCTCAAAATTTGACATTTCTTGAATCTGAAGCTAATGATAGCAATTACGAATTAATTCTGGGTATGGATTGGTTGTTGTTTTCTCCTTCAAAAGATTATTCATTTATGCTAGATTATAGTTATTAGCCTCACTGGATACACAATTTGTTGAAATTTGCAGTGATGCTATAAAAATCGAATCTTTGACAATATATAGATTTACCCTCTTTATGGGTTTGCTTATCAGAATTAGCTGTATGATTTTTACATTGTTACCATCACTTCCCTTGCTTGTGTTCGCCAAGCCGCATCAAACCTTTCTGAGATTGTTTTACCTCGTACAAAGCATATATATGTGGGTTAATAACTAAAAAGGGTTCTAACTATTGATCACGTTAATTGTTGTCCAAGTTTAAATTATTGATATTCGGTTGTTTTTCAATTATATGATTGATTAATTTTCACGTTATTCCGAATAGCGTTTTACGAATCAAAAATATGTTATTTTCTAATTTTTTGAAGTATTGTTGCTCATGTTTTAAACTTGCTTGATGCTTAAAAAATATGTTTTTATTCCATTAATTTTAAGAGAAAAATGTGGGAAGTAACCAATTTAATAGTTAGTACACCGAATATCAACATATTAAATTTATAACAGCAACTAGCAACATAATCTATAGTTGAGACTGTTTTTAAGTTCTTAACCTTGTATATAGATATTGAAAAAAGAATGAGCTTTCAATCTACTTATAAGCAAAATGTGTACTAATCAAGATAAACCGTAAATTCATCATTTCGAGATGCAAATGATGATGACATGCTTAGAAAGGCTGATTTAGGGTTGTGAGATCTTGAATTGTCTATACTCTATATATATGGGTTAAAAAGGTAACTATTTTTTTCTAACTTGTTCTTCTTAATAAACCTGCAGGATTATCAACAACTTTCTCCTCATTCAAACCCGAAACAAGAGAATACTGGATCTGCAATATTTACCCTCAGCCCGATTCAAGACCAGCAATTCGATCGTCTTAATGGGATGTTGGAACCAAGGCAGTGGATTATCCCAACTGTAAATAATACTCCGGTGATCATCCGGCAAGGTAAAAGGAGATCCTACTCTGTTCATCTTCATTAGATGAACATATTTCATAATCTTTGACAATAATCTTAACTTTTTTTTTCCCAGATGCTATTCCTCGGACGGAACTTATTAGCTTTGATATATCAAACGCCAAACCCGACGAAATTCTGCGGCTCTCGATGCCAGTATCAAGTGAGAGAGCTCAAGAAGACTTCACCCAGTTAACGAACTTTGTGGATGCAATGAGAAACCAAGTGATTTCGCAGCCATTTGCTTCTCTTGTGTACCCTAGCAGTAAACTCGATTCTCAACAGCTTCTTCTGGATTTTGTTGGAGATTTGGCTCGGAATTCCAAACTTATGATCCATTCTGATGGTCGGGTTGAATTCACGGGCAGTGGGAGAGAGATGAAGGATTTACTGTCAGTTGTTGCTGAGTTTTACTTATCCAGGAGCTCTGTCAAGTTCGAGAGGCATTCATCGCTCGTTCCTCACTTCAATTGGTAAGAAAAGTGTCCAATTGTCGCATTAACATTCATTAACCGATTCTTATCTCGATCTTAAATTTCCCAACTTTGCAAACTAATGCAGGTTAAGCACAGACGAAGCACGAACTGTCATCAGTGCATCTTCGAATCTTCAAGCTGCTACACTTCCTCTAAAGAAGTATGTATATTTTTATTTTGGGTTGATACACAATATGTTTGACCAAAGTTGACTTTTGGTGCATCTATCTTTTTTTATTTGCATACTTTTAGTGGAATACGTTTGCAACTTGCACATTTTTAGTGAATTAGTTAGTTGATCGATGTTGCACCAAAAATCAAAATTGATCAAACATATTGTATCAAATGACTTATTAACCCTTTGATTTGTGCAAAAATCGAAAATATTTGGGGTCCTGATATGATCTCTTATTTGCAGCCCGAACAAAATCAAGACTCCCCGGAAAAAGAAGAGCAGAAAACTCAGTCAAGATCGTGACCTCTACAAGAGAAACTACTTCCATACCTGCGAAAGCCTCCTGTCGATAATGCTCGACAGAAGACATCAGGGCAAAACCGCGATCCTCTCCCTCAAGAAAGCGGGGCCCGAGCTTCCAGACCTCCTGAACCAGATCTCAGCTGGCATAGCTGGAACCGGATTTTCGGTTCTCTTTTCCGTCATGGTTCAGTTGGCTAGTCGAAGAGTCCCATTCTGCAGCTCAAAGGTACTGAGCACAGGGCTCGGGTTCAGTCTGGTTTGGCTATCGTGGGCGGTGAATAAACTTGGTGCCACTGTTGATCATGTAAAAAGCAGGAATAGAGAGAAGAAGTCAGGGTTGAAGGAGGAGAAGATGGTTATTGAGAGGGTTGATAAGGGTTTGAAGGAGATTTATTTCAGAGCTGTAACTGTAATGGTAATGGCTGTTCTACGGCTGGCTTAGGACCCGAGGTTTGATTCATGTGCGCCTTTTTCGTATTCAAGTGCCACAACATTCTATCCTCAAAGCTTGTCCAAAGTGTACTCCACATTCATATAAATATGTGTGATCCAATTCCTACCAAAATCACAGAATGTGCACAGAATACAGAAACTAAAGCTTCGAAAAATCGGTTTCTAAACAAACTATTGCTGATAGCTCGATTCAGAGTTCAATTATTCTTAAACTTGTTGGAGAAAACTCGGTCTGCTTCCTCTTTCTACTAAACCCTACTTGATGATACCTGTTGTCTACTTGAAGAATCAACCGCTCAAGTCATCACCTTTGATACGACTCCAGCACCGACGGTTCTACCTCCCTCTCTCAAAGCAAATCTCTGCCCTGTAAAGATGAACAGCAAAAGCACCCAAAAAATTCAGTAGAAGATATTTAGTGAGCATATATCAGCTGAAATACCGCATAACATCCAATATCGAACGCAATAAAATAAGGTACTATTCGAAAGTTATTCACTTACGAAAGTTCAGTTGAACAGTTTGAACTAATATTATGTACATAAGTTATTCAGTGAGCATAAGTAACAAAGTTGGCATATAATAATGATATGACAAGTACTATGTGGAAATTTTTAATTTTTTGGATGCTATATGACAACTAAGCTATATATCATACTCTCTGAACAGTGTCACAACTGAACATTTTCTCACAGGCCTATTTATAGAGAAGAGTGATTACGAAGTAGACCTGGTTCGAGTGGAACGGGTTGAATGAGTTCAAAAACAGCGGTAACATTGTCACCGGGCATGACCATCTTGACATCCTCTGGGAGTTCTACCTTGCCCGTGATATCTGCGGTCCTTAGGTAGAACTGAGGCATGTAATTTGAAAAGAAAGCTGTGTGCCTTCCTCCTTCATCCTTGGTGAGTACGTATATTTCTGCCTCGAATCTCTTGTAAGTTTTAATTGTTCCTGGCTTTGCAATGACCTATTGAAAAACAAAGAGAGGATATATATAAGTTGTCTTCACAAACTAAAGTTAGGCTACTACAGAAAACAACGAACAGCATGTGACACAAAGACTTGCATAAAAAATAAATAGTATTCCTTAAAAAACAACTAAAGCTGCAAAGAACTTTCAACAAATAACAAATGTGTTTACTCACCTGACCTCGTTGCACATCATCGCGTTTCAAACCACGTAAAAGAAGACCCACATTGTCACCAGCCTAGAATTGTTCAAAGCTTGTCAATACTTGACTAGGTTTTAAATAATAAAAAATTGAAATTGTTTGTGGCATACCTCTCCATGATCTAATATCTTCTTGAACATCTCCACACCAGTCACTGTAGTCTTCAGTGGGGCACCCTACAAGAAAATGCACACCATTAGGGTCAGTATCTCCGTGCAGTAATCATCGAATAAATAAATCTCAATTAAATTATAACACAAAATTCATGACATGGATATCTAACCGCATGCATCCCCAAAATTTCAACTTCTTCACCGACTTTGATTCTTCCTTGTTCAATGCGGCCAGTGGTAACAGTTCCACGTCCCTAAAGGGGTGATCAGTGAAAGATCATGTCATTAAAGTAGAAGAACCTCATTAAAACATATGGACTTTGATAGATCTATTATCTTTACCTGAATTGAGAAAACATCTTCGATAGGCATTAAGAAGGGTTTGTCTAGCTGACGAACTGGATCAGGAATGTAGTCATCAACTGCATCCATTAATTTTAAGATAGCCTTTTTGCCAATCTCTTCATTAGTCCCTTGTAATGCAGACAAAGCAGAGCCTCGAATAATAGGAATGTCATCCCCAGGGAACTTGTAGAAGCTAAGAAGCTCTGGAGAAATCAGAGGTTGACAGATATTAATTATCAATTAGAAAACAATACGCCAAATATATATAAGTGCATAAAAGCATGGTAGTAAAAGTTAACATACCACGAAGCTCCATTTCCACAAGTTCTAGCAACTCGGGGTCATCAACAGCATCAACTTTGTTTAAGAAACAAACAAGTGATGGCACTCCAACCTTTATCAAATAAATATAGATGACATTAATTATAGATAATTATCCTACATCAAGACTCCAAAAAACTTGGTGTATGAGTTGATTGTTTAAATTGCAGGAAGAAGGGAGAAACAATACTTGGCGAGCCAACAGAATATGCTCCTTAGTTTGTGGCATGGGCCCATCAGGGGCAGACACAACAAGAATTCCACCATCCATCTGTGCAGCTCCCGTAATCATATTCTGCAAGAGTAAAAGATTCACCGTTAGGAGTTTCAACCTAGTGAAAATAAACTGTGACCACACTGATGGCAAAAGAATGGACTCATATGTTTCTTAATTCAAATAATAAAAGATCAATAGTAGTTAGGTTAGTTGCTGCAGAAGAATACACAGTTCAAGCCAAAAAAGTTGTATGAAACCCTAAAATAAGGCCAAAATACTACATACAGAGGGAAAAGGATACTCAGACAACAACCCACTAATACATACTAAATATGTGAACATGCTTTTAAGAATCCTAATCTTGAAGTTACGAGAAAATTGAACTTGAACACCTATAAACAGAATCCTTATGCATTATCCTGTTCAAGTAGGTCTGACTTTTGTGTTGACTTTCACACTCTAATAATATTAACTAGGGCGTCACTAATAAGCATCGATAGGGAGAGCTTCAGCTTGCAAATAAGAGAGCGCATAAATTCAATATACTTACTTTGACATAATCTGCGTGACCAGGGCAGTCTACATGTGCATAATGTCGCTTAGCTGTCTCATACTCAACATGAGCCTGGAAATTTTGTGAAAGAAGAGATAATACATATTACTTAATGAAAGCTACAAACGAATATATCAGAGGAAAAAGGATACACACAGTAGCTATAGTAATGCCTCTCTTTTTCTCTTCTGGGGCTTTGTCAATCTCATCAAATGCAATAGCCTTTGCCTTTCCTTCTTCTGAAAGCACCTACATATGTAAAGCATACTTAAAGGAGAACGAGTGACATGTCGCTGCGTGGAACAGATAAGAAGTCATCAATGTCTGACAATAACTCAAAAAGCAAGTAAACCCTTACCCTTGTTATTGCTGCAGTTAATGTTGTCTTCCCATGATCAACATGCCCAATGGTTCCCACATTTACATGAGGTTTACTGAAAATAGATGAAAGCAGCAGCAGAATACAGACATTACTTGCTTGATCAAGTTCCTAAATTCCAAACAATAATAACATATGATAACTAGAGAGCAGATGACTAACTAAATCAAGCTATGGTTGCCTATAGAATGCACAGTAATGCCTTCTGAAATTGAAGGAAACTCATCACTCTACGCCTTGGATATAGAGAGCAACCAAACTAAACTTCCATAATGTAATTACAACTAGTTTAATCATGCATATATCATAGGATCAATACTGCAGTATCAAAATGAAGTAATTCATATCAATTATTCCTACAACTCAAAGTTCCAGATGCCAATTGTTCCTATGATCTGACTCACCTATGCTTTTCGCTATAAGAACGCACTATCATGAATCGCTCCACCAGCGAAAGAATAGCTCAAACGTTTCAACTCAAAAAGTAAGGAGAAGAAAACAATAAAAAGAGCAGACTCGAGCAAATTAAGAACCAGAAATGAACAAGTGAGAGATCAGTCCGAGTCTCAATTACTTACGTTCGTGTAAAAGTGGCCATGGATCTAGACCACGAAGCGAGCGCACCGAAGCTGCTGCTGTCATCTTCGGAAAATGATGATCCAATGAATGGAGGCTGAGTGGAAGTGGCTCCGCGACAGTAGGAGTAGACTTGAGAGAACGGACGGAGAAGGCGCCTGGAACTAGGGTTTCTCAGAACCACGGACGCCATGGACAGTCGGAGACTCGATTCGAGGGAGGCAGTAAACAAAGAGAGGTTTAAGATGTCTGAAAATAGTTTGAGTTTAGAGGGTTTATGTAATAACCTAAAATGGTGTGGAAAATATATACTTATTTTTGGTTGAGTATGCATGAGTATATACTATATATACTTATTTTGAATTGTTGTTATTATTATTATTATTTTGGGTAGAAAATTAATATTATTAGAAATCACAACAATTACCATATGTATGAACATGTAAAAACAGTCACAGCAAGATATTTGGATGAATTTAGGTACGTGTAGCTGTTATTCAAAACAAATATGAGACAACCAAGTAACTATAACCAAGTAACTATATATGTGATAACCATTAATAATCAAAATAAATAATACTGTCAGTTCAAGAATATCAAAGACTCTAAACAAAATTAGTAACTTGTTGAGATGACCAATTCTTATTTAGTAAAATATTCAAATTCTCGAGAAGAAATTGATGCCTATCAAATAAGAACTAAGTAGCAACAACCTTACGCGCGACAAGCAATGCGGTAAAATCAAAGACATACCAATTAATAAACAGAAAACCCTCACATTAGGGAGTTGAAGATTTAGAGATTCATCTGAGATAAACAAAGTTAGAGACAAACTATTATTTATTGATGCATCTCTAAACGAGAAACATTTGTCAAAAAAACATATGTTTCTCTATTCTCTCTATGGATAAGGAGTTTATTATGACATTATATGGTAGGAATCAGATCCATATCTGAAATATGGCAATAACTAAGCATGTGGTTAATTATGTGAACATTATACTGATGATTCTAAAGAATTTTCTTCCCGCGACCAGAAGGAGTAGATAGTGTAGAGCAGTACAAAGACCACAGTTAAAAAGTGATTTTTAAGTTTTCAACGATGAACAAAATCATCTGGAAAAAAAAATTATCACGATCTTCCAGCCTGTCAGGGATGACTGGACTATCGAAATAAAGATCGAGGTAGAGTTCGATGAAGTTGTCGATCACGAATGTCTTTTCCATGTGTCACGGGCCTGGATTATCTAGCGCTCCCTAACCCGTGCGGCCTTAGGATTCCGCTCCTAAGTCAGCCTTTTCCCTAGCAAAACTAAGAAGAGAAGAGTATGAAGTGGAGAGGAGCTTTGGAACTCAAGTGTTTAGATTTCTTGGATGATTTACAAATGAGGCGGGGTCTCCCTTTTATAGGCTCCAAGGGAGACATCTACCAACTACCCACATTAATTACAAGAGTCTCAACTACCCATTAAATGCTATCTCTAGATAATTCTACACATTACAAGAGATTTCTACAAGTGTGTGGAGTCTTCTAGAATCTTCTAGAATCGCACGCATCCCAAGACTCCCCGGTTATGGATTCCCGACTTGAAAACGAGGCCCGGCGTGTCACGGACGAGCCTTAGATCATGTAAACTTCGCGTCCGTGAC
Organism: Clarkia xantiana subsp. parviflora; assembly: GCA_036873135.1. NCBI lineage: Eukaryota > Viridiplantae > Streptophyta > Magnoliopsida > Myrtales > Onagraceae > Clarkia > Clarkia xantiana. Next base: position 23,513,453 of record JAPTYO010000007.1, read on the forward strand.
ATTCTCCCCCACCTAATCGAGCGACGCCCTCGTCGCGTCCGCATCATGGAAAGCCTCGATCTCCTTCGTGAATTGCCAAAGGTCTTCCGCCGGCTCCCAGCTTGCTTCGGACTCTGGCAATCCCTTCCACTTGATGAGGTATTCCCGCTTCGGCTTGCACCAACGTTTTCGTACCTCCCGATCCGCCAAAATCTCTTCAACGTCTCGGTCATAGGCCGTCTTCGCTCCAATTGGTGCACGAGATGATTCCGCCCGACTTGGATCCTCCTTGTCCTCGTGAAAAGGCTTGAGCATACTCACGTGAAAAACCGGATGGACCTTCATTTTGGCTGGAAGCTCCACCTTGTACGCCACCTTCCCGACTCGTTTGAGAACCCGGAATGGACCCTCGTAGCGACGAACAAGCCCCTTGTGAACATCCTTGTGACGGAGAATATTGTGCATCTTCACCATCACTTGGTCGCCCACGTTGTACTCGATGTGCCTCCGCTTCTTGTCCGCCCACTTCTTCATCCACTTGGTGGCTTTGTTTAAGCATGACCGCGCTATGTCCGCCTCCTCTTGCCATGACTTGGCGAACTTGTATGCCGATGGACTACTCCCCTTGTAGCCAGTTGCCACCGTACTTGGAGTCGATGGTTGTTGTCCCGTCACGATCTCGAATGGACTCCTCCCCGTGGACTCGCTCCGTTGCAAATTGTAGGAGAATTGGGCCACATCCAGCAATTTCGCCCAATCGGTTTGTGTCGAGCTCACATAGTGGCGAAGGTACAGCTCCAAGAGTGCATTGACTCGCTCCGTTTGTCCGTCGGTTTGAGGATGCAAACTCGTGGAGAAGTTTAAGTCCGTACCTAGCATTTTGAAGAGCTCCGTCCAAAATCTCCCGGTGAATCGTGGGTCTCGTTCGCTCACGATTGTGGATGGCACTCCCCAATACTTCACGACGTGCTTCATTAAAATCTTGGCAGCCTCCTCCGCTGGGCACTCCTTCTTGGCCGGAATGAACGTCGCGTACTTGGAGAACCGGTCCACCACCACCATTAGCGTTTGGCATCCTTCGGACTTGGGAAGATTGACGATGAAGTCCATCGAGACGCTCTCCCATGGTCGCTCCGGGGTAGGAAGAGGCTCGAGAAGTCCCGCGGGTGATTTTTGCTCCAACTTGTCTTGTTGGCACACGAGACAAGTCTTCACGTACATCTCCACATCGTCCCGCAATTGAGGCCAAAAGTACCTGTCCTCCACAAGCGCCATGGTGTGATGGATCCCCGGATGACCCGCCCACTTCGAGTCGTGGCACTCCCGTAAGATTTCCTTACGAAGGTTGTCATGTTGAGGCACGTACAGTCGCGGTCCTTTGGTGTAAAGTAGGTCGTCCTCACACCAAAACTGCCGTGTCTTCCCCTCGGTCGCCATCCCCATCAACGATTGGGCCCTCGCGTCGTGCTTGAGCCCCTCCTTGATCCTCCCGATTAGCGTACATTCAGGTCGGCTTATGGCTGTCAGTTCCACTCGCCTACTTAACGCATCCGCAACCGAGTTTGTCTTCCCCGGTTTGTACTCCAACGTGAAGTCGAACTCCGCCAAGAAGTCTTGCCACCTTGCTTGTTTTGGTGACAACTTCTTTTGGGTTTGGAAGTAACTTGTTGCCACGTTGTTGGTCCGCACCACGAACCGTGATCCAAGGAGATAGTGCCTCCATGTCCGAAGGCAATGCACCACCGTCGTCATCTCCTTCTCCTGGACCGTGTACCGCCTTGATTTTGGACGGGTCCATGCAAACTCGCCCTCCTCCAACAACGTGACCGAGAAAGGGGACTTCTCGTTGTGCAAACGCGCACTTCTCCTTCTTCACGTAGAGGTTGTTCTCCCGTAACGCCTCGAACACTTGGCGCAAGTGCTCGATATGCTCCTCCAATGTCCGACTATACACCACAATGTCGTCAAGGTAAACCACAACGAAACGATCGAGGAACGGATGGAGTACCTTGTTCATGAGAGTACAAAATGTAGCCGGCGCATTTGTTAATCCGAAGGGCATCACGAGGAACTCGTATGATCCGTAGCGCGTCACACAAGCCGTCTTTGGTTCGTCTCCCTCCGCGATCCGAACTTGCCAATATCCCGAGCGCAAGTCCAGTTTTGTGAACCATATCGCCCCGCTAAGTTGGTCAAACAAGTCCGCGATGAGAGGAATCGGGTACTTGTTCTTCACCGTCAACTTGTTCAACGCCCGGTAGTCGATGCACATCCGCAATGATCCGTCGTGCTTCTTTTGGAACAGCACCGGCGCGCCGAATGGGGCCTTGGAAGGCCGGATATATCCCGCATCGAGCAACTCCTTGAGCTGCTTCCGTAACTCCTCCAACTCCGGGGGTGCCATGCGATAGGGCGCCATGGCGGGTGGCCGTGCGTCCGGTACCAACTCGATCTTGTGGTCCACCTCCCTCTTAGGTGGTAACTCCTTTGGAAGCTCGGTCGGCATAACATCTCCAAATTCTCCAAGGACTTGGGCTATTTCCTCCGGGATTTCGTCCCCTCGGCTTTCACCCTCGTCCAACTTCAAGGTCGCGAGGAATGTGCACTCTCCTTTGCGGACTCCCTTCTTGAGTTGCATGGCCGACAAGGTCTTGTTGTCACCTCCCTTCGAACGCTTGACCGGCACGATGCATTGGCACCTCGCATCCAGGATACAAATGCAATCCGCAAAAGGAACTATCATAGCATCGATCCGATCGAGGAAGTCCATCCCGATAACAAAGTCGTAGTCATCGAGAGGGATCACCTCCACCGTCTCTTTGCTGCTCCAAATACCCATTTGAATGCTTACCTCGCGAGCAATTCCGCATGTCGGGACTTCCTTCGAATTCACCGTCTTCAACGTCGTGTTGGTTTTCTCCAAGCGAAGGTTCAGCTTCTTTGCGACCTCCTCGGACATAAAGAGGTTGGAAGCCCCCGTGTCGACAAGTGCACTCATCTTCTTGCCGGCAACTTCTATCTCCGCGAACATTAGGCCCTTCGCCTTGGCCTTTTTGCTTTGGATGGAGCTAAGGATCCGCAGCGAACCCAACCGCGTACCTTCTTCTTCCTTCTCCTCCGAAGTCACGAGAGCTGCTAGTTTCTCCCGTTTTGGACAATCCCGCGCCAAGTGAGGCCCCTTGAACAAGAAGCACTCTATCGGGCCATGATCCTTCCACCGCGATCCACCTTTGTCTTTGGAGAACGACTTGGTGAATCTTCCGCCATCGGATTTTCCTCCATCGGGCTTGTGAGATTTCCCTCCATTAGAATGAGGAGGTTTGCCACGATCTCCCCCACCATTTGGCTTGGACTTCTCCGACCGAAATTCGTGTAGCGACTCGGCCGTCACCATTGCTCTCTCCAAGTTCTCCACGCCCCGACGCTCCAACTCCGTCTTAGCCCATGGTTTGAGACCGTCCATGAACTGGAAGAACGCCTCGTTTTGGGTCATGGAAGGAATTTGAAGCATCAACTCCGTGAATTGCTTCACGTACTCACGAAGTTCCCCCTTGTGCTCCAAACGACGAAGCTTTCCCCGCGCTTCGTTCTCGGCATACTCCGGGTAGAATTGTTTGTGGAATTCCGCCCTGAACTCCTCCCAAGTTTGGATCTCTTCCCCTATTCGGTTGTCCTGCCTACGACGCCACCAAACTAGTGCATTATCTTGCAAGTAGGAAAAGATCATACCTAGCCGAGACATATCATCGTCTACTCCCGTGGCTCGGAAGTAGTTCTCCATGCTGAAAAGGAAGTTGTCCACGTCTTTGGCCACTCGAGACCCCTTGAACTTGTCCGGCCTAAGGACGTCCGGACGTGGACCGAGCTGCACCGCGCCCGCTCCCTCGACATGGGTTCTCCGCACCCGATTCAGATCCTTGTTGAGTTCCGCCACCTCCGCCCGCAATCCCACGAGCTCATTCACCTCTTCTTGGATGGCCGTGATGGTAGCTCCGAGCGCGTCACCCTTCTTCCCAAGTTCTTCAGTTGAGTCCTTCACATCCTTCTGGATCTCCTCCATTCCATAACAGATTTCGTCCACACCCTTGGACGCACCAACCGCGTCTGCTTGGACTTCAGCCACCACATCTTGCAGCACCGCGAGTTGATGATAAAGGTCCGCCAACTGCTCCTTGGTGTTCATCCGGGTCTTCTCAGCTACCACCACCTCCGAATTGGATGCCATCGATTAACCTTGCTCTGATACCACTTGTCACGGGCCTGGATTATCTAGCGCTCCCTAACCCGTGCGGCCTTAGGATTCCGCTCCTAAGTCAGCCTTTTCCCTAGCAAAACTAAGAAGAGAAGAGTATGAAGTGGAGAGGAGCTTTGGAACTCAAGTGTTTAGATTTCTTGGATGATTTACAAATGAGGCGGGGTCTCCCTTTTATAGGCTCCAAGGGAGACATCTACCAACTACCCACATTAATTACAAGAGTCCCAACTACCCATTAAATGCTATCTCTAGATAATTCTACACATTACAAGAGATTTCTACAAGTGTGTGGAGTCTTCTAGAATCTTCTAGAATCGCACGCATCCCAAGACTCCCCGGTTATGGATTCCCGACTTGAAAACGAGGCCCGGCGTGTCACGGACGAGCCTTAGATCATGTAAACTTCGCGTCCGTGACACATGCCTCTGTATTTGAGTAATGAAACTCAGGAGGAGTCGCTGTTAGCGACAGTTACAGAAGACTCCTACAATTGAGACGGTGACAAACGACAATATAAGGAAAAAGAAAGTAAACATAATGATTAGGAATGAACATCCTGAATCAACTGTGAAGTGAATAGTTAGAGATCTGGGAGATTGTAAATACAGGGTTTCGATTGATGAGGCTACAACAATGTAGATTGTGACTATCAACTTTGGTTTTAGTGTCGGTAAAAGTACGCCCTTCAAGGAGGGTTACAAACTGGATAGAATGTACAGTACAATTTTCTAACTCTTGAAAATAAAGTATTGTATTACTATTTTAAGTAATAAATAAAATTTCACACCATTTTTAAAAGGGTTAAAATTACTTTTCATACCACATGTTTGGCCGAATGCGGCTTTTAGTACTGGATGTTTGGTTTTGTATACTTTTGGTACCAAACGTTTGAAAAAATGTGACTTTTGGTACATCCGTTAGTTGGCCGTTAGTTTTTTTCCGTTAAATGACATGTGGAAGTCACGTGACCGACCCTAAACTTTCAATGTTGTTCAATTTAGTCTCAAATATATTCATAACTTTTAATTTGTTTAATTTAGTCCCAAAACTTCAAAATCAATTCCAATTGAACCATCGAACCCAATTAACCTAGCCGGACCTAACCTAGAGCTAGGTCCGACCCTGGGTCGGGGTCCCCGGACCCATCCGACCCTGACCCAGGTCCGAACCTAGCCCTAGGCTAGGTCCGGCTAGGTCAATTGAGACATAGCCCCAATTGGACCCAAATGGGGCTAGGTCCCAATTGACCTAGCCTAGGGATATGTCCGACCCTGGGTCTAGGTCGGTTGGGTCCGACGACCTCGACCCAGGGTCGGACCTAGCCCTAAGCTAGGTCGGGCTAGGTCAATTGGGTTCAATGGTTCAATTGGAATCGATTTTGAAGTTTTGGGACTAAATTAAACAAATTAAAAGTTAGGAATATATTTGAGGGACTAATTTGAACAAAATCGAAAGTTTATGGTCGGTCACGTGACTTGCACGTGTCATTTAACGGAAAAAACTAACGGCAAACTAATGGATGTACCAAAAGCCACATTTTTTCAAATGTTTGGTACCAAAAGTATACAAAACCAAACATCCGGTACTAAAAGCCGCATTCAGCCAAGCATGTGGTATGAAAAGTACATTTAAACTCTTTTTAAAACTGTATAAGTTTTTTTTTTGGCGTAATAGGAGCACATTTTATAACAAACAAACACAAAGATACAACAAATAAACATACAAGGCAACAACTAACTCCCCAAACCCACCGGGATGTTGGGAAAGGTCCAACACCCAAAACGATTTAACAAAATTGATCTTTTAGCAAGATCGTGGGTAGGGATGGAAACGGGTCGCGGCGCCCCGCTGACCCGCGGGGCCCCGACCCGATATTGACCCGCCGACCCGCCAACCCGCGGGGCACGGGACGGGTTCGGGTCATAGTGGGTGCGTGGTGGGGCGGGTCCGGGTCTAGGGTCGCGGGGCCCCGTAGATCCGCCCCGAAGTAGCTATTTATATAATAAAGAACACGGTTAATATAAATACCTATATAACAGAATAAAAAAAAAATAAATGCCCGTACAGCTTCTTTATTCTTCGATCTTCGTAGTCCATTCAATCTATCCAGCTCCATAGACGTTTAAGTTTAGATATTACTTCATTATCTTCTCAGTCTTTCACTTGTTGCTGTTTATTAGCTAGCTTGTTAGCTTTCTTGGAAATGGACATGTGTTAATTGCCTTTAGCCAGCTAGCTTATTAGCTTTATTGGAAATGGACGTGTGTTAATTGCTAGCTAGCTTATTAACTTTCTTGGAAATTGATGTATGTTAATTTCTAGCTAACTTAATTATTGGTTTCTTGGAAATGAATGGAAGTTTACGAAGAGCAGAACTGTAAAACTGTCTCCATTCACTATAAAAGCCAAGGCTAGTGGCGGGTCGGGGCCCCGCGGGTCGACCCGTGGGATTTTTTACCCCAACTGACCCGCCCCGCGAGGTACATGGGGCGGGTCCGGATCCGCCAGGCCGACCCGCGGGGCGGGTCCGGGTCTGTAAATACCCGCCCCGATCCGCCCGTTGCCATCCCTAATCGTGGGCAGGGGAAACAAGGTTCCTATAAGCCTTACAAAATGAAAGCTTTGCAAAGTAAACCTTAAGAGTACAAGTATTCGTTAAAACACCAAAAAGGATAAAATGAGAGTTCCTAGGATTAGAGATCGCTGCAACCAAGATGCTTGAGTCCGAAAACAAAGTAAAGGTATCATGGGAGAATTGCTACGCCAAAACCAAGCCCGCTCTTACTGTAATTTCTTCAGCCAACAGAGGATCATTGTCAAAACAACGAACAACAGTGACACCTTGTAAGCTTCATTCATCATCAAACACAATGGCAGCACCAACCACTGACAAAGACTCCATATATACAGCGCCATCTGATGAGCCTCCACACAGGGCGTGGGGGAGCTGATATAACTAATGTGCCTGAGGCGGTTGATGGGATGAAGACTCTCCATGGTCTGGAACTCGTTGAGTTATCAAATAGCACAAAATCAGTAAACAAATAATTCAGTTGCAACATTACATATGACACATCAGGTTGTTTCGCTCTAAAGACCACTCCATTTCTTGCCAACCAGATGGACCATAACACAAGACATTTTTTAGAAATCAGTTTCCGTCGTTGAAAATTAGTAGTATGACAACTACTAGGCCAGGAAAGTCAATCCAACACAGACTTGACTGGCACTGCTGAAGTATTGAGTCTCAAAGGACAAGCAAACCATATTCTAGCTGCAAAATGACAGTCCCACATCAGGTGATTCCACTCCAATCAAACAAAAATGACAAAAAGGATTAAGGTGATTCACACGTCGTTGGAGGTTTAGCCCAAGGGCTAACCCACCATTGCTACCATCCAAGACGAACATCTTAATCTTTGGAGGTAATGAAAGAGACCAAAATTTACTCCAAAAACTAGGACTAGCAGTCATAGGGGGAGCCGAGGTAGAACCATAATTTTGAGATAAGAAAAGGGAATGAAGGAAATGATATCCTGATTTCACCGTATAACGTCATGATTTATGGTGTAACCATACAAGCTTTTCTGGTGTAGGGAATGAAGGAAGACTGATTTCAGCTATAACATGTGTTGCAACTGGATGTAAACATTGTGACAACTCTTCCATCCTCCAAGATCCTCTCATAATATCAATACATGCACTAACTTTACTAGGGTTACCATTATCAACACCAATTTTCCAATGGAGTAGTGAGGCAAAGTTTGGGACCCATGGATCAGTCCGAAAGTCAATTGAATGACCTGTTCCAGCCAGTGTTATCAGGACCGGGCCGGGGGTCGAACCGGCATAGCCACCGGTTTCTGATTCAGCAGGTTTGACCCGGTCCAACCGGATTACTTACAATAGTCGTTTATATTTATTTTTGCAGTGTAAATAACTCAAATCCAACACTACATATAATGGGCCAGCCCATTTCCATTAACCCTAAGTCCCTAACCCTCTAGATGAGCTGCCCATCCACCTCCCTTACCTGCTCCACATGCCTCACTTCTGCAAATGAGCTTGCTGCAGTTGAAGTAATGGACGACGACGATGGATCTAGTCGATGCATGCCAATCAGAGCAGCACCGGCAGACCAGCCACCAGCAGACAAACGACCTGGAGCGTGATTGGACGGGCACATCAGAGTGAATCCGTCGGTGGTAGTTGACTTGTGGGTAGTAGAGGCTGCTAGGTCACTGGCGGAGATGGAATCCGAGCGTCTGAGGTCGAGGAGCAGAGTGAGATTGGTGGAGCGAGGAGCAGGGTTGGTGAAGTTCCAGATTCCAGTCAGGTTCCTCTTAGCCATCTCGATCGATATTGGCAGCGGCTCATCCGAGATGGTCATGTTGTTTGGGATGTTCACCACCTTGTTGTAGCGCGAAATCTTTGTGATGAAGTTGCGTGGGTTGTTTAGGCCCGATTAAGCGAAGAGCAGGAAATGGGAGTAGGGATGGGTAGCAGAAGGAGTGTGGGTAGCGGCAGACTTCTTTAGTATAAGGTTTATTGTTTTACCGATTAAATTAAGATTTCTTTTGTTCTTTTTGGTTATTGAACCGGCTAACCGGTGGACCGAGCGGTCCATAAAAAACCGGCTAACGAACCGGGTTCGCCTACATACTCCGGATTTGCTCGAACCAAACAGTTGTAGGCACCGGTACATCGAACCCGGTTGGGCCGCCGGTCCGTTCCGGTTATGATAACACTGGTTCCAACTAACCACCTAATAGCTATGCGTAGGAGAGATCTAAGGCCTATTAAGGATTTCCACACCGATTAGCGAGGTTGTTGCTAAAAAAAAAAAAAAAAAACGAGGAAAGTATTTTTGTTTTAAGGTGTCTGCCCAGAGGGAATTTTCAGATGTAAGGAGCCTCCACAGTTGTTTAAATAGTAGGACAATATTCTGTATCCTAAAATCCTTAAAACCCAAGCCACATTCCCACTTGCTTCTAATAAGCTTAGACCAAGCTATCCAGGGAATCCCAGAACTGTTAATATATTTTTTTTCACCAAAACTGTCGAATAAGTTGTTCTAATTTATTTAGCACATGGAAGTGAATCTTTAGACAGCTCATCGTATAGATAGGAATTGAAGAGACAGTTTACTTAATAATCACCTCTTTTCCAGCAGAAGATAGTAGTTTAAACATCTAACTATGTATCCTATGACCCACTTTATCAATTAATGAGACCCCAATAGATTCCTTTTAGGAAAACCAATCAATAGGGAGGCCCAAATACTTATCAAAATCATGCATCTCAATTACCCCAAATGCTAATGTGAGGGAGGATTTAAGAGGGATAGGCACATTCCGACTAAATCTAATTGAAGATTTATGAAAGTTTATGCACTGACCAGATTGATGTTCATAATCCTGTAAATTAGTCTAAATAATGTGGATGTTATCTGCTTTAGCCTCAAGGAATAAGAAACTGTCATCCACAAAAAGCAGATGGGAAATCGCAGGACAGTCATAGCCAGGCTTAATACCCTTGATATATGAGACTTGTTGGGATAGAGACATATGTGAAGATAACATCTCAGAACAGAGAATAAACAGAAATGGAGAAAGAGGATCCCCTTGACATAGACCTCCTGTAGGAACAATTGTTGAGGAGGGTGAGCCATTGATAATGATACTCACCATAATCCAAGAAATGAACATTTCAGGGAAACCTAAAACTGTTAAGACTGCCTTAAAAAAAAGTCATTCAATTCTATCATATGTCTTGGACATATCCACTTTAATGCCATCAAACCAACTCGCCCCACCCTTCTCTTTTTAATGGTATGGAGCAATTCCTGAGCCAATAAGATATTATCTGTAATAAGCCTACCCGGGACAAATGCACTCTAGAAATGTGAGATACTATTAGGGAGGAACTATTTTAACATATTTTCTATAATTTTTTGGGTTAAGAACCAATGAGAGGTCTGAACTATCACCCATGTTAACGGGAGAGGTCTGAAATTTAAAAAGTTAATAACGGAGGTCTGAAATTTCTGTTTTGTTGATAACAGCGGTCTCCGTTAGTTTTTCCGTTAAAACTAACGGAAGTTAGTCACATGCTTGGCATGTGACCGGAAATAAAATAAATTTCCAAAAATGCCCTTCTATCAAGTGTGCCCCTCACATGCTTGAAGTGAAAAGACCAAAATGCCCTTGAAGCCACCACGGCTCCACCAACCGTACTCCGGCGACCACCAACCGTACTCCGGCGACCACCACCCGTACTCCGGCGACCACCACCCGTACTCCGGCGACCACCACCGAGCTCCGATCAGAGCTTTTTTTGCTCCGCTCGGAGTTTTTTTGCTGAGGTGGTGGCCGGATTCGGGTCGCCGGAGCCGAGGTGGTGGTCGTCAGAGTCGAGGTGGTGGTGGCCGGAGTTAGGGGTGAGCTCGGGCCGGGACGGGCGGGCTTTTGCCTGAGCCCGAGCCCGAGCCCGAAAATTTCAGGCCACTATTTTTTAGCCCGAGCCCGAAAAAAGGAAAATGGCCCGCCCGAGCCGGGCCTTCGGGACTCGGGCTCGGGCTAGCCCGAATTCCAACAAAAAAATCTGAAAAAAAAAAAAAAAAAAATTAAACATGGAATTCATCCATTTCAAATACATGCAAGTTCAATAAAAAATTCAACAAGTTCAAACATCATCAACACAAATATAGGGACTTCAAGTTCGAACATCAAAGTTCAAAACAACAAAACAAATGTTAAGACTTCAAGTCTTCATCCAAAAAAACAAAAAGAGAAACACCGTACTCCATCCCTTCGAACACATCGCTCCATCACTTCGAACACCATCACTCGATCCCTAGTTCCATGCATACTCATCAAACTTCAGACCTGCATCAAAATTGAATAAGATGTTCTTCTTATTCACCAAAATCAATAAACAAATATCTCAACATAATATGACTTATAAGAGATATACATCATAGAAGTTCCATTTCCAACATCACAAGTCTTCAATCATCATCATCAAAATTAGTCAACGGGAAAATTTGTGCCAAGTCCGCACACTCCTCAGCAAAGTCTGCGAATATTAGAGAATATAATTAGCTTGTATGATAATTTATTATAAACTCAAAAGTATGATATAAAATTCAGAGTTGTACCTTCTTCTTCGAGTTCAAGTGGTGAAACACTGCCATGTTTAGATTTTATCCAATCATTCGTGCAAATCAACGCTTCAACCATGCCTGCAGATAAAGAGCTCCGAAATTTATCTAATACGCGCCCTCCAGTGCTAAAAGCACTCTCTGAAGCTACAGTCGAGATTGGAATGGCCAACACATCTTTTGCTATTGCCGATAGAATAGGATATCGCGCAGAATTTACCTTCCACCAATTCAGAATGTCAAAATCAGCTCTAAGAGTCTCGCGATCTTCCCTTAGATACTTCTCCAATTCAGATTTTTCATTATCACCCTCTTGCACCCCAGTTTTACTCATGAATATTCTATCCATGTAGTCCACATCAGCACTAACAATCTCTTCTCTAACTACAGGAGCTGGACTGTTATCCGAAGAAGAAGCTTGTGCATTGACATTAGACTTCTTGTACTGATCGTACATGGCATCCAAAGTCCAATTCAGTTTTTCCTTCAGTTGGAGAGCTAGTGTACTCTCATAACATTCATTAATCATCCATTCAACATAAACCAATTTGCGACGAGGATCAAGGACACTAGACACAAACAATAACATGTTCATATTCTTCATAGTACTCCAATATTTTTCATGCTTCTTCTTCATCTTATTAGCCATGTGAGAAAATCTAGCATCTTGAAGACGCTCATTGATTTGCATAAATATCTTACACACCTCACTCATGCAATTGTTACTGGTAGAATAAGAAGAACCAGAAACAAGAAGAGTGGCATCATAGAAAATCCTTAGAAAAGGCAAAACAGACTCAGCATAGTCCCAATCCTCCTCACTAGGCACCCCCTTTTCTTTATTCATCTCATGAACATATTTAGAGTTATGATTCACTTCAAGATATTCAAATGCCTTCCTATACTTAAGGGCTGCCTCCAACATTTTAAAAGTGGAATTCCACCTTGTTTCAACATCCGAACACAAATTTACAGTCCAAACTAGATTCTCTTGTTACACTATGCTCTTAAACTTTTGCAACCTAGCAGGTGATGCCTTCCAAAATCTAACAGCTGTCCGAATTCTAGTAATAGAATTAGATATATCTTTCAACCCATCCTTAACAGTAAGATTAAGAATGTGTGCAACACATCTAACATGAGAGAATTCACCTTTAAGGATTGATGTGTCCCATATTTGTAATCTTCTTTTAAGGCGGTTGACAAGAATATCATTGGCACTAGCATTATCAACAGTTACTGTAAGCACCTTATTAATTTCCCAAGCAGACAGACATGCTTCAACAGCTTCACCCAATGCTTCACCCGTATGGTCCTCAACTTGACAGAAGTTCAAAATTTTCTTATTCAACTTCCAGTCAGGATCAATATAATGTGCCGTTAAAGACATAAAACACTGATTCTTAATGGAGGTCCATGTATCAGTTGTAATACAAATCCTCTGTTTTACTTTCGAAAAATACTGCTTGAGCTTAAATTTCTCATCAGAATACACAGCAATACAATCACGTGCAACAGTATGACGACCTGGCATTTCAGCTTTCGGGTTCAAAGATTTGACAAAACGTTTAAAACCCTTACTTTCAACCATCCGAAATGGTTTTTCAGTCTCAATTATCATCCTAGCAAGTTCCTTACGAGCAATGTCATTATCATATTTCCATGCCAAATCAGTTTTATTACTATCAGGAGCTGCAAAGGAAATAGTTTTCTGCTTTTTATCTATGACTGGGCTAGGAGATTTTTTGCACCTGAGATAATGACGCTTCAGACCTGTAGTCCCTTTTTGAGTTGCAGCAGCATAATTACCACGACAGTATTTGCAAGTAGCTCTCAAACCTCCGGGTAGTTTTTCAAAGTGTTGCCACACTTCTGACCAATATGTAGAAGCTTTTTGCGGTGGCTTTTGTGCATCTCCAGTAGCTGCAGCTCCTGTGCCCGCGGTATCCGCTGTCGAAGTAGTCGTCGCCGTTTGTGGTGGTAATTGGCTCAGAATGTTCTCATCAATTTGCGGACTTGGTGTTTCCGATCCAAGATCAGTCAGAGAAGACATAATACTCTGAAATTAAAAATAAATCAGTTCAGATTTCATAGTACTGAGTAAGAACATGTTTAATAAGAACAAGAACTAAGAACATATTTAAATTTTAATTAGAACAGATTTAATCCGTAAGAACTAAGAACAAATTTGACTCATATTTAATCAGAATTCAGACTAAGAACAGATTTGATATATTTAATCAGAATGTAAAAACTAAGAACATATTTAAATCAATCGGCAAATTTAATCTGAAAACAAGAACAGATTTGAACTGACAAATTAGAGTCGTACCTCGTACATAAAAATGCTATCTCTTTCATAAAAGCAAGAATATATCTCTTTCATAAAAATGCTAAAGATTCGAAAGCATATAAAAAAATGCTTAAAATTATTATCTATAACTATCTGCCCTATGTTTTGTTTTCCCTGTACAATTTATGCCGACTTCAAAATTAATCCTGATGAACTAATAAGATTTCTTCCTGTAGTTTTTGGAAACACGAGAGGTTTTGCTTTTACAGTATGCCATCACATTCACAAAGCTCGAAAGTACTGCAAGCTGAGCAGAGCGACTCAAAGGAAGAAAAGTACTTGGACGTACCGTTCGTGGCCGAGTCGCCGTCCCTCGCCGGCGTGTCTTCTCGTCGTCGCCCTTGCAGTCCAGCGAACGACGCCCTTGGCCCTTGCCGTCCGACGCCCTTGGCCGTGGCCCTTGCCGTCCGACGCCCTTGGCCGTGGCCCAGTCGCCCACCGTTGTCTTCTTGAAGTTGAGAGACAGAGAGAGTGACTGAGAAGAGAGACCAGCAGCAGCAGTCACCAGAGGAGAAATGGAGAATGGCTGAATGAGTGAATGAGGCGCCGCACAGCAGTTAGGTTAGGGTTTTCTTAACTAAGGTAAAGTTAAAATATTAACTGCAGTTAAATGAATTAAACTAAAATATAAAAATATATTATATATCAGTTAAAATTTCGGGCGGGATCGGGCCTTTTCGGGACTTTTAAAAAAAAGCCCGAGCCCGAGCCCGACTGGGCAAAAAAAATCCCGCCCGAACGGGACCGGGCTATTTTCGGGACGGGCTCGGGTCGGGTTTTTCGGGCTTTTCGGGCTATCGGGTTTTCTGCTCACCCCTAGCCGGAGTCGGGTGGTGGTGGCCGAAGTCGGGTGGCGGTGGCCGGAGTTGGGTGGTTTTAATTTGGCTTTAGGGGTAAAATTGTCATTTCACATTTCCTTAAATAAGATATTAAATAAAACAAAATATTAAAGGGGCAAAAATGTCATTTCACACAATTCTGTTAAATTTAACCCTAAAAATGGACGGAAAACCTCAAACAACAAAATTGAAATTTCAGACCTCCGTTATTAACTTTTTAAATTCCAGACCTCTCCCGTTAACATGGGTGATAGTTTAGACATTTCATAGGTTCTTAACCCAAATTTTTTAGATGATCTTATAGGTAGTATTACAAAGACTTATGGGACGCCATTGGGAAATGGACTAAGGTTGGGGCACTTTTGGAATAATAACCACATAAGTATGATTATTTTGTTTAAGCAGATGTCCAGACCGAAAAAAGTTTGTAACAACAGAGTATGTGTCTGAGGACACTGTTGACCAGTTCTGTTGGAAGAAGCAAGGAGGAAAACCGTCTGGACTTGGTGATTTATCAGGATTTAGGCCACTGATGGCCTCCTTGATATCAAGGTGAGTAACTGGGTCATCTAAATGGAGAAGTGTTTGTTGTAGGTTCCTATAGTTAAAGCAGCTAACTAGGGAGAAAGGACCTTGAAAACCTGAGGAAGTAAAGATTTCAGTAAAATAAATGACCACGTGATCATGAATTTGAGTGTGAGTAGTCAATCAATTTCCATTAGAGTCCAGGAGCTAATCCAGTCTATTGATATGTCTACGAGCAATAGTCTTTGCATGAAAGAATTTAGTGTTCCTATCACCTTCTAACAGCCAAAGCGGCCTAGACTTTTGTCTCTTATGGATCTCCTCTAGTGAGTACATCTGATTCAATGTGTTGGTAAGTCTTGTTTCTTCTTCCAGATTATCAGAATGAGTTTGGCAATCAAGTAAACTTTGAAGAGAGTTTATAATCAAGGTTTGAATGTGGCAAAAAATTGCACGGTTCCAATGTTTGAGCGAGTGTCGAAGTCTACATAATTTCTGGTGCAGGACAAACTAAGGTAAGCCTAAGATTGGAAGATGCCAAGAGGTCTCAAGGGTCTCAGTGAAACTTGCATGGGATAACTATAATTTCTCGAACCTAAATGGGTGTTTTGGTTTCCTATTACTAGTAGAACAGATAGAGCCAATAGCACAGGGCAATGATCAGATGCTATCATTTCTAGATGGAATAAAGATGTCTCAGAGAAAGATGAAATCCACTCAAAATTAACTAAAGCCCTGTAAAGTCGGCATTTGATATTTACAGAGTCGGATCTGCGGTTGGACCACATAAAGGGGGCCCCTTGATACCCTAAATCTATGAGGTCCAAAGAGTTGGACCAGATGTGAGATTGTAATAATCGATAAGCAAATCTAACAGAACCACCTATTTTCTCTTCCAAACCCCAGATATCATTAAAATCACTCACAATCAGCCAATGTGTATCAACTACTGGGCCTAATGAGGTTAACTCATTCCAAAAAGCAAGTCTATCAGCATAAACAGACAGAGCATATACAAACGTGAACAACCAATGTTGGTCAGTATGGTTTAGCTGGACAGAGCAATGGAACAGACGAGGACTTGAAGTAATAATATTAACAGAGAACAAGAATCTCCATACAAGGATTAAACCACCCTAGATTCTTCAGTTGGGGTGATGACAACATATGGAAAACCTAGATTCATCAAAGTCGACTCCAAACGTTGAGGTTGACTCTTAATTTCAGACAAACAAAAATCAATGGGTTCCAGCGCGCCACTAGGTGACACAGATGTTGAATTGTCAGGGCATTACCGCAGCCCTGAAAATTTCATGCAAACACATTCATAATCCTTGCGGGAAATGCATAAGATGTAGACCGCCACACAATGGGAAGCCGAAATTCTATAAAAAGACAAGTGCCAAAATGTAAATAACTGTGAGAAAGAAGACGGAAGGTCCAACATCTCCTGGTCCGAGTCTGATGAGTCCGGTGAGCTGAGGGGGTCTATCTCCATAAGTCGTGGTCTAATCCTCCTCTGTTGAACCTCTAGCATAGGGGTGTCCCGAATGTGAATCCCATGACGGCGAAATTTCTGAAAAGAGCGCTTTTTAGCTGCCGGCAGCGAGGTAGGTCCATTTTCCAGCACTGGTTGTTTGTCGTCTCGATGCTCCTCACCACTCCCCCGAGGAAAAGGGACTTTGCTAGGTATCTGCGGCGACGGGAACATTGGACCGGCCCGATAAACCTATTGGGTTCGGCCGAAACATTTCTTTTGGACTAAATAGATTTTTAAAGTCCACTAAAAACTTAACTTAGCCCACAAGAAACATTAATTATGTAAAATTATTTCCAATATTGCTAATATATATATATATATATATATATATATATATATATATATATATATATATAAATCGCCAATTATATATTATTAATATATATAAATATTGTCAAGATTCTATCTTTAAGATGTAAATCAATTAACAATATATATATAATTTTCGGCCATATATATATATAATTATTGTAAAAAATATATAAAATATATAGACAATATATCTTCTTAATCTTTTTAAGTAACCAAATCCTATCAATATATCTTTATCCCTATCTTTTAGCTAAATATATTGATAGTTTATATATTGGGTTAACAGGTCTTTTGGTCCATGATGTTTGACAACTTTTGGGTTTTGGTCAATGATGTTTTTTTTTACCTAGTTTTGGTACCATATGTTTGTAGAATTTTTCTAGTTTTGGTCTAACCGTTACATTCCGTCCATTTTTTTACATGTACAAGTCACGTGATCCACCCTAAACTTTCAATTTTACTCAATTTAGTCACTCTAATACTTTCCTAACCTTTTTTTGGTTCAATTTAGTCTCGAAGTTTCAAAAATTCAATTAGACCTATTGTCCACTTGGGGTCAATTTTGAAACTTCGGGACTAAATTGAACAAAAAAAAAGGTTAACAAAGTATTAGAGGGACTAAATTTAAAGTTTAGAGTTGATCACGTGACTTGAACATGTCAAAAAATGGACGGAATGTAACGGTTAGACCAAAACTAGAAAAAATCTGCAAACATATGGTACCAAAACTAGGTAAAAAAAAACATCATTGACCAAAACCCAAAAGTTGTCAAACATCATGGACCAAAAGACCTGTTAACCCTTATATATTTTACTATATAATGTGAATCTTTCCTTATCTTTCCAATTTATAGATATATTGTCTCCTTTTAATAAAATTAAAATATGGTAACAAATATATCTATTATGTTAGGCCGGCCGAAATTTTGCTACTTGCACCCTAAGAAATTATTTTTTATACCTAAAATACCTCTAAGGTTTTCGGCACAAACATGAAAAATTGGAAAAATTGTCAAATTTTAAGATCAAACCATAACTTGATCATTAATCCAAAATGTGTTCTTGATAAAACTCATCGCGTTCTTGAAGATCATGACCATCAAACTCAAATTCAAACCTAAAATTCGGTTTTGATCTATAAAAACATGTAAATTCCGAAAATTTTAAATTTTTAAAGATCAAACACATGATTTCTTGTTTAAATTTTCAGAAATACCTCGGTGTTCATAAACATAAAAATTTTCGATTTTTCAAGGTTCAAGAACATCAGTTTATCAAAAATCTAAGAACTCCTAACCTTGCTCTGATACCACTGTTGGATTACGGGGACGTAATACTACGGAATGTTAAACGTGTACTAGTAAGTAATCTAATTACGCAGCGGAATAATGTACACATACATCAATAGCTTTCCTGCCCAAGAACGTTGTGGAGGGAGTTCTGATCCTCCGGTCGGAACCCGTACAAGTTCTTCGTGAGAAGAAGTCCTACGCGGTATAAGCTCCACAGCAAATTCTCTGATCGATTCTTCAACTGGGACAGAACCTCAGACTAATGTGCACCGAAAATCTCAACTAAGGGTGAGAGGGTTTCTCTCAAGTTCCTCAATGGAGAGACTTATTAATTTGATTGATGTGTTAAACCCCTTAGGAGACCTCTTATATATAGCATTGGTGGAGTGGACAAAAGTTCTCTCCAACCAATGTGGTACATTGTTCGGCCGAACCATGTTAATTAAGGGGGAGGCCTAATTTTGGGCCTCCCATGTCAATTAGGGATTGGGTCTTGGCCCAATTAACCTAATGTGACAATTAGCTAATTAACTTAGGTAATTTCATTAACATTGACGGGCTACCAACTACGGTGCCACGTTACCACATGCTAACAAAAACAAAAAAAACACTCTATTTAAGATTTCCATAGCTTTAAATTCAGCCGAGGTATATGAGATTTTGTGTGCAGAGAGAGTAATAAACGTTCGACGGAAGACTGAAGAGATTTATGGTGTCTGTGGAGCTTCAGAGAAGCTTTAATGGTGGAAGAAGTGGAAGAGTCATAGCTGGGTAGTAGGCAATGATTAAGCCGCCCTAGCAGGGAGGCCTAAGCAAGAAATCCAGACATGCAGACAATAAAAACCTTACACCTCAACGTCGAGTAAGAGAGGAAAAGCTCGAAAACCGAAGAACCCCTAGGAGAGAGAGGGAGGCAAACAGATTGTCATGAAATACTTTATAAATAAAATATAGGAAAATAAAAGTACTTTCAGGTTTGTCGAATAAATAGATAGAATAAGAGAGATTTGCTAGTGTTTTTCCTTGCTCATTTTGAAAGAGTATACTTTTTTTTTTCTATTTTGCCAAATAGTATACACAAATAATGAATATATATATTGGTAAAAAAAAATTGGCCGATGAAATATACTTTGACTAACGATACTCAAAGATTAATAACTCTTTATACAATATCTTTATACAATATTCTGATCTATGAATACTCAAGTGAAAATTGAGATGAAAACCATACGAGTAATATTATATATTTTAACTTACGTTTATTATTGTAACAAATTAATTAACAGTATAATAAATATGTTATACATATTAATTTTAAAAACGAGTGTGCAAGTCATTAATATTATAACTCGAGATTTCATATGATTAGAATTCCGTGCAACATGTAAGTCAATAAATGAATGACTAGTATATTATAATGAAATTGCATACTTTTTCAATGTTGCCAAAAAAAAATTGACAAAAGAAAAACTATTTTTTACGTATAGGTTGTCCTTTTTTTTTTTTTTTCTTGGGTAAAAGGTTGTCGAGGAATCAAGATTGATGAGCCGAAGTTCGATAATTCACACCCACAAAGAATAGATTGGGCTCAAGCTCTGAGCTTTTGCCAGGCAGCAACCGGCGGGCCTCAACGAGTTTTTTTCACAAATTCCACCGGTATGGAAAATTACTTTTCCTCCCGAGCTAATTAATATGAATAGCATGCACGCATATTCAAAATGAAAGTTTAGTTAGAATACATTTAAGTATAAAAAAGACAAGTTAAGTTTAAATTACAATTAAATATCAAACTAAACACAAATATCTGACTACTACTCCTCCCTCAATTAATTATCCAAAATGCTCTCTCACTAAATCACCAAAGGATCAGTTAGTCATCATCTAAATCATCGGCCACGAACCTCATTAATTCACAAAAACTTATGTGGGCCACTTCTCCTATTGTAATTAGGGCACAATTTTTTTTTAGGGTTTTCAAAATATCTTCTTTTTTCCGTACGTGCATGGTTTTTCATTTTTCATGCAGAACCAAACCATTAATAAACCCTAGCCAGCCAATCATTCCTCGAAAAAGTGCGTTGCGTGGCGATAAAGATCGTAAGGAGCCCACAGATGATCTACAATACACGGCTTTCTCGAGTCGAGCCTCAGCCACGGCTTCCCCTTACCGCTCCAATGAAGGAGACTAATCGGTCCGGGGTGGAGCCCACGGCATTTTCCCTCGATGTTGTCCCCTCCGAGGCCGTGCTGGTTCCATCTGTGATCGACTGCTTTAATGTTTCCGGCAAGGACTAGTAAGAAAGGGGGTAACGAGCCGAGGTGGTATATTCGCTTGCGTTTCTGAACCGACATCCAGTTCTCGACTTTCTGGGTGTATCTTCCTTTCCGCCACTTGTCGATATCGATCACCATCACACCGGTGTTGAAGTAGCAGGGTTTGCGGCCTTGGAAGGTCTTGTAGAGTCTCGGGTCGGACCAGAAAAGGTTGGTGAAGTATTTTGTGAAGTTTGCGTTGCAATATTCGGGTGCTGCCAATACCTGTGGAAATAAAAGGTTTATATAGGTATTGCGTATTCATAAATTATCTATTAATTAATAAGTAAGTTTAACCCAATTAAAAATTGATATTTAAACTTTAGCTTTTTAATATTAACTACTTGTACTTTTAATTTTGAGCAAGTTGTTGTGTCGTTTATTACAATTTACGTCAAATTGGACATAAAATAACCAAATTTCGGTCACGTGAGGTATTTTGATGGATACCCGAGATGGATTCGATAAAAAGCTTAAAAGATTGCAACGAAATACATTTAATTTGACGCTCAGTTGAAAATGCACTATTTGAATTAAGAGAGATCAGATTGAACATTCAACTGACTGCATTTGGCTGCAATCCTGTCAAATTATTGCCCAATTCATCTAATTATGTATACATCAAAAGATCTCATATAGCATAAACATGCTCATTTTATGTCTAGTTTGACTTAAATTATAATAAATGTAACAATTTACAGGAAAATTGGAATATGTATAGTCAATTCAAACAAATTAAAGTTTGGAAAGTTATTTATATTTTAAATTTGGAAATTTATTTATAATTGGAGCAAAGTTCAAATACCAATTTGGTTAAAGACTTTCACTGATAAATTTGAATTTATGAGATAATTAGTTAATGTGCATATCTTATTCCTCCACACAAATTAATCTCAGATTGTGATTATTAATAGAAGTGTGAAATTTTTTCATATCAAAATATATATACAATGTGGTGTACGTTGTTGCATGTCTCATGCAAATTTTATTCTTGTATATGAATACATTTCTATACTCGTGTTTGGACTTAATTGGAACATTATTGTGAAGTTCTTGTGAATATATATATATACTTCAAAAAGTATCAAGTCTCTGTTAGAAATTTATTAAAAACGTTAAAAGGGCAGAACTTAATAAAATGTAAACAAGAAGTCGACATTTGCTAAAAATCTAAACATTAGGAGGCAAAAACCGTAATTTACCCTTTTTTTTTAACCGAATTAGCGATTTCCCTCTTCTTTATATCTATAGATATTAATTCAAACAAAGTACGTACCTTGTCCTCCAAGTTAACTTCCCATAGCTCGGCAGTATCGTCCACCACAACCAAATCCGAGTCGAGATAAATAACTCGACGTACATTCGCCGGGAGCATATCCGCCAAATAAATCCGCGCATAATTAAGCGGCTGATCCAACGCCGGCCTGATCGATTTCGATATCCTCCACCGAACCCGATTATATTCGAACCGATACACATTGAACTTAAGATAAGGAAATGTAGAATTAATACTGGCGAAGATCTCGGGCTCGAACCTCGCGCTCAGAAAATGGAACTCGAAGTTCTCCGGACAAGTAGAATGTTGCAGAATCGATAAAACAGCAGCCATGGTTCCTCGGAGGTAGTTTTCGTCGAGGGTCATCGAGACGTGAATCGTGGACGTGTGGCGGGGCCCGCAGGATTTTCCGTTGCGGAAGGCTGGGGCTTCGCGGAAGATGTAAGGGCGGCCGGAGGGTTTTCTGATGAGGGTGCTCCGCCGGATTCCGGCGGAGGAGACGGTGGTGATGACGTGGCAGTGGAGGATTAGAAGGGAAGACAGGAGGCCGAGGAGCGGGAGAGGCGCCATCCTGCCCCTCTTCGTCACTGGAGTTTTTTTTATTTTTTGATTTTTTTTATTTTTCGGGTTTTAGGGTTTTTTTTGTTTGTTTTCGTTTAGGGGAAGTGAAAGAGAAGATTGGCAGGCATTGATGGGGTTGGCGAAACTCGAAAGGGAAGAGAGAGATGAGAATGGAGAAGAGATAGAGAGAGTGGTTTGGTCGGAATTTGAAGGTGGGGAATGTTTGTCGGCGAGATTTAATGTTGCCTATGGAATAAGAGATTCAGGTTATTTAGCGGCAAGGCGACAAATCCCATTTATGGGAAAATAAATAGATTATTTTTAGAAACAACCCTCTTCATTATTATCGTACGACATGCATGCATAGGAACTATATTAAATGTAGTTAATAATTTTCGAGTCGAATTCAATGGTTTTAATTATGAAAATGTATTTTTTTTTTTTTTCCATCATGAGAATGCATGAATAATGAGAAATTCGATATATTCAATTATTGGGAAGTGTTATTCGTGAATTATTAATTACTTCTTCCGTACAGTTAGTAATTCCGTAAAGTTTAGTAAGTTACGTTTTATGTTTTATTCATTTTTAAAATTAATTAAAATAATAGATTAAAGTATTTGAAAAATCATTGTTATACAAACAAATACTATATGCATTTAAAAAAATATATATAAAATGTTTTTTTATATAAAAATAAAATCTCAAAAATTAGGTTATTCTTTTAAAAAACCATAATATATTTTTACATTTTTTTTTACTTTTATGCATAAGATAACTATAAACATTTTTAATGATTTATTTAATAAAGTTTTTTTCTATGTTTTAAAAAGATAATAAACCATATAACCTATGTGCATGGCCAAAAAAAAACCATATAACTCACTACTGGAAAAATCGAAATTGGCGAGAAAAAAAATGTTGTCGCCAAATCCCACTTTTTGTCGCTAAATATCATTTTCGTCATTAAAAGTTTATTTTCGTCGACAAAAGTTTGTCGCCTATGCTGCGTCGGCGAAAGAATTTATCGACCAAATATTGACGAAATTTCGTTGCCAAAAATAATAAACTTAACGACCACATTCGTCGGTAAAATTATTTTTTCGTCAGAACACAATTTGTTTACCGACGATTTTATTCCGTCGTAATAACCATTCCCGACGTAATACTTTTTGTCGACAAAAACTATTTACCGACAGGAATTATTCGTCGGGAAAGAGTTACGGGCCGAGTGCGGGCCAAACCAAAAAAGTTTTGCCGACGGAACATTTCGTCGGCAAAAATGTTTTGTTGACAAATTTATTTCCTCCGTAAAAGTTGATGATTTTATAATAAAAAAAAATGTACTATTTAATGGAATATAAATAATAAAATATTATTAAACACAATATTCAATTACAATTCTATTATTAACAGAATTACATCAATTCAATCAATCTATCTATTACATAAATAAATCTTATTATTATTTATACAACATAACACCAATAAATGAATATAAAATTTTCCTCAACACGCTTCACCTGCAAATAAACAAGTGAACTACAGTTAATATTTCATTGTTTGTAATAAGTAATGTACATCTAAATAATTGAAAGTTGCACGAGTGTATAAAAGGATCCTGTGAGTATGAGAAATGCAGTTCATTCCAAGCTAAATAGTAAAATATTAAGTATAGCAGCAAAAACAATAATGAATACAAATAGATAAAGAAGTCAGTCTTTAGATATAAGCTTCATCATCAGTGCAACCAAAGTAAATAAACAAACCACATTATAGAGGAAAGTTGTTCAAGGAAAAGACATAATTATCTAAAACTGCAAATGAATGAATGATAACTTACTAGCGAAGACATTCCAAGTTACATTTCTAGTTCAAACAAATGAAGTGTCAATGCATCTCATCTTAATTCTTTTAAGGTGTCAATATGCATATACAACTATACATCCTGTAAAGCAAATCAATTTGGTTTACATGAAGTATTTAGAAAATCAATTATTCAAACTCTAGGATCACTCACCGCATTAATTTTCAGAGAACCGAACAGAAGTTTGGAACACTCCACCAGTCACCTCCATGAATGTTGGCTGCAAAGTCATAAAATAACATTTAAGTATTCACGAAGCTTCTAAATACATGTCGTATATGAGAGATCTATAAGAATCATCTACAAGGTATACCACAGTCGTTAATGACATAGAGTCAAGATAAAGAACCAAAAGAGCTGTGACCTAAGGAGCCAATGAGCAGAAAACCAAACTTGGCTAGAGTTTGAACAAGCCGCTCACAGTAACATGATCATGATGTATTGTCAATATCTCAACATGTATTTCAGCTAAAACATTAAAGGCAGTATCGCATAATCGATAAATAACAAAAAAAAAATGCATAGTATATACATTACCAACATAAAAAATAAAAAAAAAATCACAAATTAGTAAGCATTAGAATCTTGAAGTTTCCTTCGGCAGATATGCACTCAATATCTCGACATATTAGCAATTTAAACACTCAACATCAATCATTTTTAACCAATTAAATAAAATACTAGTAATTGAAGAGAAATTACCTTGATTGAATAATTTGTCTAAAAAATTTGAAATTAGGGTTTCGACTTACAGACTAACTCTGACGAGGTGGTCGTAGCAAAGACGGAGCATGCAGTGAACGACGAGTGGGAAGCAGAGAACGGCGAGCTCGCGGTGGTGGACGACACAAGCAGCAACAACAGAACCAACTAACACGGACGGGGTCAAGCAAGTGGGGAACGGGCCGGCAGCGAGCATGTAATTAAAGAAGGCTTGAGGTCATGCGGGAGGACGCGATGCTGCTCGTAGAAGGAAGTACTTAAGATCTCCATGGCTGCTGCCTGCTCTAGAGAACCGAAGTAGAGCTCCACTTGGAAACTTCACGGCTGCTCTTGTGACTAGGGTTTTACAGAAGAATATCTGAAATATATATAATGGTAGTGGGCCGACAGTTATATTGGGCTATTAGCCCATTCTAAAAAAATAATGTAATCAGATATAATGTTCAATTCCATATTTGATATATATTTTTAAGTTTCCCGTGGAGTGGTCCTAGGGGGCCTCCATCAGGAGGGCAGCACCCTAGCATGCTTGCTCCACACCTAGACTAATCCCCACTTCCACCGGGTCAGCCCGTAAGGGGTAAAGTGCTGCCATGAACAATTTTCAATTCCCATGGCCACTAGCGGAGATTGAAAAAAATAGTAAGACATCTATCATGAATATATATGCTTTGGCTCAGTGGAATAAGAGTCAGTTTTAATCACAACAAAAATTAAATTTGTTGGTATAATAGCTTTACCGACAATTATTATTTGGTTGCTCAACGACGTAAAAGTATTTCGGTCGGAAAAACTCATATTTACCGACAAAATTGTAATTACGTCGTCGAAATTAATTCTTTGCCAACGTAATTATTTAGTCGCTAAATAATATTTAGCGACGAAAATTTTATTTTTGTCGACATAATTTTGTCGAATTTTTTTAACCATTCCCGACAAATCATTTTTGTCGTTAATGGTTTTATCGATGAAATCATTAGTTGGTCGTTAAAAATAGAGTTTTCCCGACGAAATCCTAAATTTTCGTCGGTAAAAATATATTTTGGCGACCAAATAATACTTCGTCACAAGTAATAATTTATACCGAGAAAATAAAATTTCTGTCGCAAAAATCCTCTTTACCGACGAAAGTTTAGCAAGAATTAATTTTGTCGCCTATTTATGGTTTTCCAATAGTGACTTATGAGTAAATTAAATAATTATAAATTATAATCTGTAAAAAGCAATTAATAGTATATAAATAGAACTTTACTAAATTATTAGAGTTAATAACCAAATTGATACCTAAATTTTAACTATTTTACTAATTGCCATATGAACTTTAATTTTTAAAAATTAGCTATCCGAATTTTCAATTTATTATGTTTCAATTTTTTGTCAAGTATGGCATGTTTTCTTTTCTCCATGTGGGGTCTTTTTTTGTGTGTGCCCAAAATGGATTCACATATAAATTGAAATAATTGCAACAAAATATATTCAATTAGATGCTTAATTGAAATGAATAGTTCGAATGGAGCGGATGTCCGATTTAATGTTTAATTGAATGTATTTTGTTGTAATACTTTTAATTTATGTTTGAATTCATATTAGGTACACATAAAAATACTTCACGTGGCGGAACACATATTCATTTTCTATCCATTTTGACGGAAATTAAAACAAAGTAGCAATTTGTTCTAAAATTAAAGTTCAGATAACCAATTCTAAAATATTAAAGTGCAGATTTATACATTAGAAAATTGGTCAAAAATTTGAGTATCAATTTGGTTAGTAATCCTAATAATTAATAACTTGTTGCCCAAAAAAACTACTTTTTAAATTAGTAACCCTATTAACTTAATAACTAAGAGCATCCACAATGGTTTTACCTAAATTGTATTTTCTAAAGTTGCCACGTAGACATTTATGTACACTTTAAGTAATACGTAAATTTAAGACACACGTAAAAAATATTTTCTCTGCAATCGTATTACTTAAACATATTCCTTAAATATATTTTATTATTAAATTTTTCAACAACCACCAATAAGATATTAGCATTAATTATAAAATGAATTAATTTATAATAAAAAATTGGTTACGTAATACATAGTGCATTACTTAAATTTAAGGAATGCTTTATGTAAAAACATAAATTTACGTGTGGGTCCCATCTTTAAGGAATGCTATGTAAAACCACTGTAGATAGTTTTTGTTGCTTTACTTAAATAAACATGTAGGACCCACGTTTACGTATTCTTTACGTAATACCACTGTGGATGCTCTAACTAATATATAAGACTGACGGACGAAACCAGACGAAGCAAGTCAATGCACCATAGAACTGGTCGGACCAATAGAACTGGTCGGACCAGGAAACTGGTCGGTTTTCGCTTGAAATGCTACGTGGCAGCAGCGCAGACTTTATCTTTCTCTCTCCACGTTATCCATCCAGATCAACACTGTCGCCGGGAAATCAATCAGCCATTGTAGGTAAAGCTGAAAGCTCCAGACCGTGGTGGTTGAAGCCACGAAAGGATTAGCAGCTTCATGGCTTCTCTTTTTCTTTCATCGAGCTCAGTATTGACCCAACGCTTCTCTCCTCTTACAACAGTACGTACGCAATTTTTTCTGTTTTCTTCATTTTATAATCGAACAATAT
The DNA here is from genome assembly GCA_036873135.1 of Clarkia xantiana subsp. parviflora. NCBI lineage: Eukaryota > Viridiplantae > Streptophyta > Magnoliopsida > Myrtales > Onagraceae > Clarkia > Clarkia xantiana. The sequence continues at coordinate 23,541,091 of JAPTYO010000007.1, forward strand.
GCTGCATTTTGGTTTAATTGAGGCTTAATTACTGCATTCTTCCATTTTAATTGAATTTTTCTGCTCTGGTTCCCCGGATTGATGAACTAACCCCACCATTAGTGGAAATGATGATTCTTGATGAAGGGGATTCTTATGTTGCTAATCGTTATTCCAAAATACCAGATTGTTTGATTTCCAACTTTTTCTCTTCAATCAATCCATCAAATTGACGGCGAATAAAAAAATTTAAGCATCAATTCATCATAAACCATTGAGGAAGTGGAAAATAATATTCTTTTGTTGCTTAAGCCAATTTTAACTCCAAAATCAGTCGATAAAATTGGATATCAACCAATTTGATAGTTGGTAGACTGAATATCAACATTTTAAATCTGATATATTGATTAGCAATATAATCTATAGTAGTTGAGACTATTTTTTAGATTCTAAGCCCTATTCAAAATCACATTTTTCATATCAAGTTGGAATCCTACTAGAAATGCATACAATGGGGTCAGTGAAAATCTCTCATTACCAATTATTAAAAATAAAAATCAGTTTTTTTTTATGTGTTTTCTCTGTTTTTCACTTCGGATCAATGTATTAAAAGAGAAAATTTTGGAACTTGGTAGATAGATAGAATAGATATTAGTTGAAACAGAACAAGTTCTTGATAAAAACTAGCATTTGGGATGATGATTCTTGATGAAGGAGATGGTTGTATCTTATTCAAAATAGTAAAAATCATATTCTTATGTTCCTGACACCCAGATCTTGTTTTATCATAATGTTCTTACTGCATCATAAACTTCTGCTACAGACAAACTTCAATCTTCCAGACAGAAGAAGCCACCACTCACACAAGTTTGAACACACAAGACGTTCGGTCTCCATTTCATCCATCATAGAACTTGCATCCCAAGAAACCACCATATCAGGGCAACCCTTCGATGCACTTGACATTATAATGAAAAACTATATCGGACCCGACTTGCCAGAGATTCCAATCCACAGATTCCTAGTTGCAGACATCGATCCTGCTACAGCAAAGCTCGCGATCGGGATCCTAGGACCTTTGTTCTCTACATTTACTTTCTTGTTCATTGTGAGAATAGTAATGTCTTGGTACCCGAAATTGCCGGTTGGTAAGTTCCCTTACGTGATTGCTTATGCTCCGACCGAGCCGATTTTGATCCCAACAAGGAAGTTGATTCCTCCAGTGGGTGGAGTAGATGTAAGCCCTGTTGTCTGGTTTGGGTTGGTGAGTTTCCTGAATGAGATCTTGCTTGGGCCACAAGGACTCCTTGTGTTGGTATCTCAACAAGTTAGTTGATGGTGTTTTTGTAATTTATATATAATATAGGAGATTAAGGTCCTTTGTTTTCTTGTATATTGCCATACTGAAAAGCTTGAGCAGAGAGATGTAATATCATCATGACTATATGTTGTATGGGTCTCTACTATAAAAAGAAAGTTAGCCCATTGGGCCAATTTTTGCTATAGTCTTCTAAAATGGTTGTAGCTAGGGCTGGGCATCGTTCGGTTTTTGGCCGAACCGGTTCAGAACCGAACCGGAACCAAATTTTAGGTTCAGTTGGTTTTCTATACCAGGTAAGAACCGAACCAGATTTTAGGTCCTAAAACCGAATCATAGGAGAACCGGTTTTGAACCTTTTTTTCATTTTTTTACTAAAATTCAAAATATACACCTTTTTTTTACTAAAATTCAAAATATACGGCCAATATAGAACTATTCATAAGTTAAGTTTCGAGTTCAAAACTAAACTCAATTGACTGTAGAACTGATATGAGCTAGCATAATATATAATAACTATATATAAGTAAACAAATCTGCTACGACCACCTATATATCCAATATGAACCAAACTCAAATAGTGAAGGATCTACCCTATGGGTGTAAACGATTCAAGCTACTCGTGAGCTTCTCGAGATCGGTTTGGTCGATATTCAAATTCGACTCGCTAAATTTCGAGTCGAGTTGAACTTTTTTTGATACCGAGTCGAGTTCGAGTTCATTTGTACTCGACTCGAGAGGCTCGCGAGCCTAATCGAGCTTTTTTGTTTTGCATATTCGAGTCGAGTTCGAGTTCGAGTTTGAGTTTTTCGAGTTTTACGTAATAATATTATATATGTATATATTGAGTCGAGGAAGAGTTCGACCTCGAGCTTAGATGCACCATTTATTATTTAATTGAATTTTTAACCTTATCGAGCCGAACTCGAACATGTCAAGTATGGCACCGAGTCGAGCTCGAGCTTGAAAAATTAAGGCTTGGTCGAGTTCGAGCTCGAGTAAACTGAGTCGAGTCGAGCTTGCCGGATACTCGGCTTGTTTATAGCCCTTTAATCTACAAAAAAAAAAAGATGCAAGAGTGTGTTACTATTTAACAATTTAGGCTTTATGTAATAAAAGTGGTTCTGAAAAACTGGTTCAAAACCGGTTCAGAACCAGTTGAAAACCGCTCCATATATTCCTTATCAAAACCGAACCATTTAAGAACCGGTTCAGTTAAAACCGGTTTGTATTGGTTCGGTTCCGGTTTGGTTCAAGTTCGGTTCGCCTGAACCGGTTTTTATGCCCAGCCCTAGTTGTAGCCTATTGGGCTATCTAAGTTTTTGCTATGAAGATTAGAAGGCTAGAAGCTAGTCAATCTGAGTGATAGATAGGAATTTATAGATTTCATTCTTGATTAATTTAATATAGCAATCTAGATAAATTAGAAATATATGTTATTATAAAAAAAAAAAATCAACGTGCTTTCACATGAAAAAACAGTTTATGAATTAGAATACTATAAAAAGAATTATGACAATTTACTTAAATAGTTGAGATATATAAACATATATATACATTTAAAGGTCAAAATTGCAGATTATGACATTTTATACAGTAACGAGTAATACACATTTAAGGTCAGAAGTTCTATAATTCATTTTAAATTTTAGAATTTTTTATTCTGTCACATATATTATCTAAGTGGGACATATTGCTTTTTAGATTTAAATGTCACAATCATATTAGGGTCTACCAAATTATCCATAAGTGACTTAAAATAATAAATATTCCCCACTAAACCCCTAACGAAGGGATTTAGATCACCTCTGCCTCATTATTTACGCTCCAGATCGTGTCTCACCTTTAAGATCTTAACACGTGCCCTTAAATTTAATATATATTTTTTTAGGGTTTACCTATTCCAATAGGATTTAAAAGAACTGAAAAATTAATTACACAAATAACACGTATCAAAATCTTAACGGTAAGACACTATCTGATGTATAGAGAGGGATGCAGGAGATATGGATCCCTAACGAAGAAGAGATCAATATGGATGGGGTCATGACCATCCATGTAATAAATTAGCGTTTAAATGGGTTTGTTGGAGTTGGTGAATTAAAACTCCTAAGGTGGGTGGCTGGGAGTGGGAGTACAACAAACCAGATAAGTTTGTAAACAAAATATATCATAGTATGTATCTATCTAGGGGATATATTAATTCATCACAGATATAAATTATTATAAATCATTTTCATTTCATTTGTTATATAATGTTTACATTGTTTTTAATTAACCGATCACAGGCGTCCCGGTCAGGGATGACTTAAGGCCCACGCAACCAAAGTTGGGGAATTTAGTCCCTAAATTTAGATAATAATAATAATAATAATAATAATAATAATAATAATAATAATAATAAGGTAGCAGAGTTACTTAGCTTTTAAAAAAAAAGAATGCAATTAACGTTCATTGATTGAACATGATTGTAAAACGAATTGCGTTCAAAACTTCAAATTTTGTTAAGAAGTCTCAATAAGAAGAGAAATTCTTGCTTACCTCGATGGCAATAAATGGAGTCCATCTATTATCCCCTTCTCCAATCAGAAAGTGACATTTGTCACTTAAACTTTCCAAATCAGCCACTTTTTACATGTATCTTAATGTGATTGGATGAAGGGGCAATAGATGGACTCCATCTGTTGCCACTGAGATAAGCAATAATTTCTCCAATAAGAAAGATTATTCATTGAAAACTGCGAAGCGATCTTGTATTTAAATAGTTAGTAACAAAATTAATCACAAGAATGAAATATAAAGTATCCAATTAAATTTTTGTTACTCGGTAATTAATTCTATCATTTAATTTAAAAATACCCATAAATTCACAGAACAATTATTTCTTGTTAGTTAAAGGTACCGTCATTTTTCTAACTTCCGTTATTTTTATAATACATGTATTTTACTTACAAAATTATATTAACTGTTTTGTAGCTATTGACTCAGAGAAAGAATTTTATAAAGTTAAACTTAATAAATAATAATAGCTCCAGAAATGTTATAGTGCAACTTATTAATTTGCCATGGTTCAGTTTACTTAATTGAGGAGCTTGCTTTGACTCTAGCATATGTCAAACACGTTCACGTGGTTTAGAAGACCACTTATAGGATGAGCTTGAGTATACTAGCTCGATGACTCGTCCTAGCCGATTAAGTTCCAAATGGATCATTGCTCATCAACTTGTCGAGATAGGGGGCCCTCTCTAACTCAGGTTTGATGGATATACGCCCAATTTGAACCCGTTGACTTCCGAACCGTTACATTTTTATCGTCCCATTTATGATTGTAAATCGAAACTTCAACCCGAACCCTTCGCGAAAACACCAACGGCTCGGACGAGGCCGAAGCGCCCGTCCGGCCGAGTCAGACTCGCCTAGGTGAGGTTGGGTGGCCACACCCGACCTCCCCTAGGGGAGATCGGGTCAGCCAACCCGATCTCCCCTAGGGGAGATCGGGTGGACCAACCCGATCTCTCCTAGGAGAGATCGGGTCGGCCAACCCGATCTCTCCTAGGAGAGATCGGGTTGGCCAACCCGATCTCTCCTAGGAGAGATCGGGTCGGCCAACCCGATCTCCCCTAGGGGGGATGGGGTTGGCCAACCCCATCCTCCCTAGGAGGGGTTGGGTGCCCTCACCCAACCCCTACCCTTGGGGGTCGGATTTCTCCTCCCCCCAAGGGCCCCGGCACCATTTTCGGACTCCCACCCTCGATTCACTCCGCCTACCTTCTCCGTATCCTAAGGTCTTAATTATGCGCTTAAAGGTTAATTAATTGTGTTTAAAGGCTAACGATGTCATTAAGCCACCTTAATGACACCGTTGCCTATAAATACCCCACCTTCACAACTCATTTGATCATCTTGGCAAGTGGCACAATTTTGCTCTGACATCTCTCTAGCTTTATCTCTCTAGCTTTATCTCTCTAAAACCGTACTGACTTAGGCATCGGAGAGGGTTCATCAGGCACCACCCCCCCCCCCCCCTCTGTGCCTGGTATTGCCCCTCTTGCAGGGTAGCAAGGAGAAGAGAGCCAAGGAAGCAGAAGAGCATAGAGCAGTAGGACAAGCCCCAGGGGTAAGAAGTACAAGCCTCAGGAGGTCAGAAGGAGAGAAGGAAAGGAGGTCAGAAGGAGAGAAGGAAAGGAGGTCAGAAGGAGAGAAGAGAAGGACACATATCAGAACGACTACCCCAAGGGAGTATAAGGGCACGGATCAGAATGACTAGTCCTAGGAGCACTGAACCCGACATTTCATTAGTGGGAGATAAATTCTAGATTGACGACCCGTTGACCTAGACTTTATAACCTAACACTTGGCGCCGTCTGTGGGCTTCGAACAGAAAGCCTGGCAATAACAAGAGCGATGACAAACAACTTAGTATCTAGGCATCACCGCCCACCTGGGGGCAATAGGCGAGGGAGACATCCTATACCTCCAGCAAGGCAGCCTAACCCAGAGAAACAGCCTGCACACCAGAGCCTCAGGTAGCCCCACAGGCACCCCAGCCTAACAAGCAGGGAGGAGGCTTCCACAGCTCTAACTCCATTGACTAGGAAGCCACAGGGACAGGGGGGCAACAAGGAGTGCCATCCCAATACACGGCACCTCCACAGGGGTACTACTATGAGGCACAACCTCAAGGGTATCCATGTGGAATAATGACTCAAAGGAACGACAATCGTGCCCACACAACCAACATAAGGCCCGCATACTCGCAAGGAGCACAGACAGTGACTCCAAGGTTGATGAACACATTGGATGAGCTGCTAGCCCATATAGAGACTCTGAGGAACAGGCAGAGAAGGCAACACCAGCATGAAGAAGAAGAAGTTCATGAGGAAGAACAAGTCCCAGAAGAAGAACACGACTCGCACCCTAGAGCAGGGCAGCGAGAAGAACAAAGAAGAAATTATCAAGAGCCACCCCCAGAGGGAAGGCAGCAATTTTTGCCTCCTAGGCAACAACAGACACAACAGGACGCCAGGGCCTACACCCCACTGGGGGCAGACAGACAGCCAAGACCTCAAAGGAGGCAAGAATTCCACCAAGTACCCCAACAGGGACATACACCGCACTAAGGGAAGACATACATGACAGACCAACAAGGATATAGGAGTTCCAACATCCACCCTGGCAATGCACACATACAGTCCGTATCACTACAGACATGACTAAGGGACATACCAAGGAAAGCTCAAAGGGAGGGACATAGTCCCAACAACACAACAAGGCAACCACCTACCCATGATACAGCATGACAGGTCCAAACCCCTCATGCATTACAACCCTTGGCACACATCCCCCTAGGACAGGGGAGCAGTCGAAAAGACAAGAATTTGAACAGGGAACTAATAGAGTACCACACCACGTCAGCACATAGCTACTACAATGGGAAGTCTCATGGAGAGACATAGTAGAGTGAGACCGCACATAGCATACATGAAGGATACACCTCCACCTAGTCCGCCTTGCAAGGATGCGACCTCATATTCCTCAAGTGGAAGGAATACACACAGACTAATGAAGGAAGACAGTTACATTACCAAGGAAGCAGGGGATTTCAACACCCCACACCCATATCCTTCCCATATCCTCTTATTTAATTTAACTGCATAACAAGTCAACTCCCTAAAAGGAGTAGATTATGATACTTAACATCAACATGTTTTCCAAGAATGACCATACCTGACGCCTTCGGGCTCCGTGATATATATATACACAGGTGGACCACTAGAAGAATCAGTAAAAGGCCGTTGACAATCAAGAGATACACAAGGAACAGATCTCTCAATCTCAAAGGGCACCTATAAGGTCAAGAATCTGGGAAAGATCACCAAGAGGGATGGTTCACTTCCAAAAATAAGTTGAGCACTCCCAACAACCTATAGAGGAACTACCATGAAAGCCACAAAGGATTACCCCTACCATAACCTTCCACTAAGCATCCTAGGGCCAAGTCCGTCAAAGGATCCCATCGGGCATTGGTATGCAAGGGGGGCACCAGTTACAACATGCCCTCCCCACAACCGCCCATTAGCATAAGAGGGGGTAGACGCGAACACATCCCTCCAAAAATGGAGAAAACCATATCACATGGGCAACACCCACCATCAAAGACAAACACCTCCAGCGGATCTTTATGATTTCACGTAGTAAACTCATCCCAGGTAATGGAATACACTTCCATCAAAAACTCTCAAGGACACCAAACCTAGCAAAGGAAGAATGGCGACACCATCATCAAGCTTTTAAAAAGGGACATGGAAAACATAGTATTTCCACACAAGGATATATTAGTCATAAGAGAGGGAATCACCAACTTTGATATGAAGAGAACCATAGTGCATAAAGGGAGTCCGTCAGACATCTCCCATGACCAACCATTGATGATACTAGAGAAGAGTCAGGCATACCTAATACCAAGGGACCCCCTACTAGTAAAGGTGGTCAGAACATCAACACACCCATTAGAGACACGGCACTGCAAATGAACCAGGAAAAGGATGGAACACATATCCTTACAAGTATCCTTACAAGTATCCTTGCATTTATTCTTGCAAAAATAAACTCCGTAGATAAAGAGGTTATCTAATAGATGACTATGTCTCTGTTCTCAAAATATGATCCTAACCCGGAGATCCTTGGACTCCGTATTATATATGCAATGAATAACATGTTCATCAAAGATAGGTACACGAAGATTCAAGACAGCGCCATAAAGATTAGGCGCATACCTCTACCAAGTACGACACATTTGAGTGTTCATAAACACTCCCTCGCCGTCGCACAAGAAAGAAAGGCAGCCAAGGATACAAGTCCTAATAGAATAAACATCGGTAGAAAATCCTGTCATTGAAGTCATGCACCAAGAGAGAAACTCTAAAGATGCAAGTTTAGCAAAGGAGATAGTGCAACAACTAGAGTATGAAAAAGGAGATACATCTCCTATCAAGAGCCTTAAGGCAGGATAATAGTTCTACAAGATCAACCAAAGAAGAGCTCTAAAGCTTGGGGAGTAAGGTTTCAAGATCGACCTTCACACTAGACGTACATCCCGATCAACCACCTTGTCTGCAAATGATAAGACATTTGACTCTGGCATCCCATCAAGAGGAGAACCCCGATAAAAGGGGCACTAGAAAAATATCCCGCCTCTAAGGCCATACACCAAATACATGATGAATGAAGGTTATGACAAAACAAAAGAGGAGGGACTTGTCAGCTCAACACACCTCAAACACGTATACGTACGCAATACAAATGCAGCCTCTAATGAAGTTATCCAACAAGGAATAGCCAATACGGGAACAAACCCAGGGAAAATCAGGGAGCATCACCTGCAAACCTAAAGGAAAACGCCCTTTTTAGATTCAAGTCCTAATTCGAAGGAAGTCTACAATCAACATTCAAGGTGGGAGGAGCATGACCAATGGGACACCCCCTAAGGGCAGTGAAGAATACTCCAGTGTGAAGGAAAAGGCAAGGCACACTAAGTGCCACAACACTCCAAGAAGATACAGCCCGGTCAGACCCCCCTCAAGACACCATTCTATGAGAGAGCTCTTCAACCTACACAAGGAAAGGGGGGGAAAATTTACAAGCACCCCTAGGATACAAACACTGCCACATCCTAGTTATCAAGAGAATGAAATCCACCCCCACCCACCCAAAGCAAAAGCTCTTCCACCCAACTTCCAAAGACACATCCGACAAAGGCATCATCCAAACCATGCCTATGACTGAAACAAGCAAGCGTGAGAAAGAGTAAATCCTACAAGGGACACTCATCGCATTCAAAGAAGCAGACAAGGGAGCCCCGAGCATAAGGGGTACCCAACCAAGAAAATGAACGAGGGGCCTTCAACGGCCAAATATGAAAGGCGGTGTGACCACCAAGCGACTTGGGGGGCACCAAACGAATAAGTGCTTGGTAGTCCACCTAAGTGTAAAAGAAGAGATTAGAGGCAGAAGATCACAAGAACATGCAATACCACTTCTCCTAGAAGAGGTCACATAGAGGAAAACATCCTCAACTCCCTGTACGAACTCGTCCTAAGTTGGCAACACACAAACATCGCCCTCGAAAGGTGATCCCCCATATTGAAGAAAAAGCGTGGTAACAGGCAATATCGTAGAAGGAGAAGTCAAGTAAAGACTCGAAAAGCATACCAAAAATGCACCATACATGAGAAGGGACACAAGATAAGGTAATATTATGAGCCCTCCGGGAGCCAATCCCGCGAACACATTCGACGCCCCCAAGAGCGTATCTTGAGAGTAGTTCTAAAACTACGAACCCTGTGCCCTCCGGGAGCCTATCCCGCGAACAGATTCGACGCCCCCAAGAGCGTATCTTGAGAGTAGTTTTTATACTACGATCTTCGACGCCCCCAAGAGCGTATCTTGAGAGTAGTGTTCATACTACGACCTTCGACGCCCCCAAGAGCGTATCTTGAGAGTAGTGTATACACTACGACCTTCGACGCACCAAGAGCGTATCTTGAGAGTGGTTTCCAAAAACTACGAATTTCGACGCCCCCAAGAGCGTATCTTGAGAGTAGTGTTCATACTACGACCTTCGACGCCCCCAAGAGCGTATCTTGAGAGTAGTTTATACACTACGACCTTCGACGCACCAAGAGCGTATCTTGAGAGTGGTTTCCAAAAACTACGAATTTCGACGCCCCCAGGAGCGTATCTTGAGGTAGATTTGCAACCTACCAGATTCGACGCCCCCAAGAGCGTATCTTGAGGTAGAAAAAACACTACCAGTTCGACGCCCCCAAGAGCGTATCTTGAGGTAGATTTCAAACTACCAGTTCGACGCCCACCAGGAGCGTATCTTTGGTCTAACCTGAGCCCTCCGGGAGCCTATCCTGTGAAACGTTAAGTGCCGTCCGAGAGCCTGTCTCGTGAACAGTTTGACACCCGTCAAGAAGGTATCGGTGGACTAACCTGCGCCCTCCGGGAGCCTATCCTGTGAAACGTTAAGTGCCGTCCGAGAGCCTGTCTCGTGAACAGATTTGACACCCGTCAAGAAGGTATCGGTGGACTAACCTGTGCCCTCCGGGAGCCTATCCTGTGAAACGTTAAGTGCCGTCCGAGAGCCTGTCTCGTGAAAAGATTTCGACGCCCACCAAGAGCGTATCTTTGGTCTAACAGTACAACGTATACCGTGTAAGGGGTATCAGAAGAGATCATCACACCATGCTTAGAAGGATACCATTCTTAGAAGGATACCATGCTTAGAAGGATACCATGCTCAGAAGGATACCATAAGAAAGAAATTTCTAAGTAAAGTAATGTGAAGAACAAGTAATGTTTTTTCTTGATGAGATAGCAGGTATGATGTGAAGGAAGCACAAAAGAAAGAAAAAGAAAGGAAAGCATATTCAAAGGAGAAGTCCATGACCAAAGGATCATATACAGAAGCACAAGAGGTTATCATGAAAAGTAACGAGTTATACTACCACCCATATCACAAGTCAAGAGAAGTATCTCAAAGGAACCCAACACCACCAAGAAGGATAGCAAAGACATGAAATCTGAAGGTCAAAGCTCTCAAAATAAGCTCGACCCATCAAGAAGAGAATTGTCTTACAAGTCACACAAATCAACCTCCGACAAATATTATTGTCATACATGTCGCCCTCGCGTGACCTATGCTCGTATCAGACTTGAACATCGTCAAGCACAACTCATGAAGGAGACATCTAAAGAGCGTAAAAGATACAACATCTGACAAGACGAGACATCGGGACCTAACCCAACAAACATAGCCTACACAAAAGGCAACTATAGCAATAAAGGCTCTCCAACGAGAAAGGAATACTAAAGCACAACTCCATACATCGTGATGTGGCTATCATGTCCACATACCCTGAAGTGGCTATTATGTCCACATACCCTGAAGTGGCTATCATGTCCACATACCCTGAAGTGGCTATCATGTCCACTTATCTTGAAGTGGCTATCATGTCCACATACCTTGAAGTGGCTATCATGTCCACATACCCTGAACTGGCTATCATGTCCACACACTACAGAAGGGCTATCACTCCGACACATCAGGAAGTGGCTATCATGTCCACATACCTCGAAGTGATTATCATGGCAGCACATCATAAAACATCTGTCAAAGACATGCATTGTAAAGACACCATCCCGACCACGAACATCAAAAGGCTACGCCTAGCCTTAGGAGGAGGTTCAAGAAAAAGGAAAAACAACACCCTTCATACGCTCATCAAAGGTATGGACTTATATGAAGACAACCTCCATATCTCACGAAATCAACCATGAAGCAAAGAATCACGACAAGCACTATTGAGGGCATATAACAAAACGATCCCCACAACGATCACAACTACAATACTAGTAGAGGCTAACTCAGGAGCAGTCTCCACCAAACTCCAAAGCAAGAATTTGCTATCTTAATCAGAGCCAGGGCAAGAGAGGGGAACCTCAATGTAAGATGATGATCACACCCGTCACCAAAAGAAAAATCTTCAACACAGGGGTTAATAACATAACCCATAGGAAAGACAAAGACACCTTCAAAAGTCGTCAAATCCATATGAAGATGAAATAAACTTGAGACTCGGCCCCTCGGCTGGGGGGCAGGGGATAGAGAAGAGACATCAAGACCTATGATCACCCCATCGCCAGCCACAGGTTGTTCCCTTTTGTCAAGCAAAGAGGGCGCCTCTTCAACCACTACCTCCTTATCATGGGAAGGAGTCAGCAAGGGGGCACTTGAAGGAGAGCCTCTCGCGGTTTCCTTCTCCTTGGCAGCCGAGGGCCCGACCTCAGAGTCAGGTTTCTGTGCCTTGGATTTAGATTGACTTGAACTCTCACCCACCACAAGAACCATTCGGTAACCAGGGAAGAACGCTCTAACAACAAGAAGGAAGCAGCATGAGAACAATCATAAATATATCACAAAGAAAAAAGAAGGGAAAAAGAACGTACTGGAATCATTAGCAGTCACCCCTGACTTAGAAAATTTCTTGGTCTGATAAGCAGAACTAGAGGGTCCTTCCCTCTCGTCCAATTCAACGGTCTCCTTGTCTGAAGAAGAAAGCTCCCCAAAAATGAGTCATCTATATGAGCAACCAACGCAAAGATCGACCCTTACTCATGGAGGGGCGAGATACGCCTACTACGGGGGCAACCTTAACACCAAGGGAAGAGGGCGAACTTTTAGTTTCCCCAAATGGAGCAACGCTCCAACACATCCGAAGGAAGGGTCAACCCTTAACACATGTCAATAGACCCTTTCGCTCGCGGCGGTAAGAAGAAAGCTTGTAAGAATTTTCACCCCCACTTTTATGGGGAACAAATTGCAGGGTAAAGGTCAAGAGCTATACGCATGCTCCAACGGATGAAAGAAAAATGATACACATGCCGAAGGTCGAGGTTAATGGACAATGCTCACGCTAGTACGAGGGAGGCGGAACGTTGTGTCCCATTGAGTGGCAGAGTTCCCACCCTCGAGTAAAGGAGAGGTCTATGCTCTCACCTTTGCACTTATGCTCATATTCATGATTAACATCTACATGTACATCAATGTCATCACTCATGCTTATACTCACAACCCATCCATACATACATACATGTTCATGCTTGCACTCATATGCATGCCCACATACACACTCCCATGTGTTCAAACATTTAGACGTCCGTGCACATGGCCGCCATATATTCATGCATACATTCATGACTACAATCGCAGCATGTCTCCACTCACTCTCATCCTTATATTCCTATTTGCATGTATGCTAGTACACATCCTCATGTTCATGATATGTCCATGTTCACTCCTAGTTAACATCCTATAGGCATATTTTCTAGTATCCCATACTTAGAAAAATTTCGGACCAAAATTGAAATTTTTCTTCACTTAGACTTATCCCGGCATGAAATTGAAGCATAAGTCACTTAGTTGCATTCATATTGCATTCCTATGTGAACATGTATTCTTTGAGTATACGCCTGCGGCAAAGATAGGTTTATTACTCCCACCTCAGACGGACACGTGCCTAGGCACACGTCCGTACTACTCTGACGTTTACAATTCCTCTATCTCATAAGACAGGGGGCAGAGTCAGAGGCACGCATCCATGGGTAAGCAAGCATTCAGACAAAGAAGGTAAAACCCCGGTTTCAAATTGCGCGTGTCATACCATCCTAAAATAGAGTCAATCAAGGGTTAGGCCATTGGTTGACTCGGGGGCATGTGATGGATATACGCCCAATTTGAACCCGTTGACTTCCGAACCGTTACATTTTTATCGTCCCATTTATGATTGTAAATCGAAACTTCAACCCGAACCCTTCGCGAAAACACCAACGGCTCGGACGAGGCCGAAGCGCCCGTCCGGCCGAGTCAGACTCGCCTAGGTGAGGTTGGGTGGCCACACCCGACCTCCCCTAGGGGAGATCGGGTCAGCCAACCCGATCTCCCCTAGGGGAGATCGGGTGGACCAACCCGATCTCTCCTAGGAGAGATCGGGTCGGCCAACCCGATCTCCCCTAGGGGGGATGGGGTTGGCCAACCCCATCCTCCCTAGGAGGGGTTGGGTGCCCTCACCCAACCCCTACCCTTGGGGGTCGGATTTCTCCTCCCCCCAAGGGCCCCGGCACCATTTTCGGACTCCCACCCTCGATTCACTCCGCCTACCTTCTCCGTATCCTAAGGTCTTAATTATGCGCTTAAAGGTTAATTAATTGTGTTTAAAGGCTAACGATGTCATTAAGCCACCTTAATGACACCGTTGCCTATAAATACCCCACCTTCACAACTCATTTGATCATCTTGGCAAGTGGCACAATTTTGCTCTGACATCTCTCTAGCTTTATCTCTCTAAAACCGTACTGACTTAGGCATCGGAGAGGGTTCATCAGGCACCACCCCCCCCCCTCTGTGCCTGGTATTGCCCCTCTTGCAGGGTAGCAAGGAGAAGAGAGCCAAGGAAGCAGAAGAGCATAGAGCAGTAGGACAAGCCCCAGGGGTAAGAAGTACAAGCCTCAGGAGGTCAGAAGGAGAGAAGGAAAGGAGGTCAGAAGGAGAGAAGGAAAGGAGGTCAGAAGGAGAGAAGGAAAGGAGGTCAGAAGGAGAGAAGGAAAGGAGGTCAGAAGGAGAGAAGGAAAGGAGGTCAGAAGGAGAGAAGAGAAGGACACATATCAGAACGACTACCCCAAGGGAGTATAAGGGCACGGATCAGAATGACTAGTCCTAGGAGCACTGAACCCGACATTTCATTAGTGGGAGATAAATTCTAGATTGACGACCCGTTGACCTAGACTTTATAACCTAACAAGGTTAATGCTAGACATCGTCATGTTTGGCACGGGCTCAACATAGATAAACATCTTAACTAGGTGAATCGAATTATGAGTAATTGATAGTCACACTTAAAATATAGTTGAGACTAAAAAAACCGAGACTCCTACAAAATATTATATTAAATTAATTTTTAGGGTTAAGGACCTATGAAAGGTCTGAACTATCACCCATGTTAACGGGAGAGGTCTGAAATTTAAAAAGTTAATAACGGAGGTCTAAAATTTCTGTTTTGATGATAACAGCGGTCTCCGTTAGTTTTTTCCGTTAAAACTAACGGAAGTTGGTCACATGCTTGGCATGTGACCGGAAATAAAATAAATTTCCAAAAATGCCTTTCTATCAAGTGTGCCCCTCAATGCTTGGAGTGAAAAGACCAAAATGCCCTTGAAGCCACCACGGTACTCTGGCGACCACCACCGTACTCCGGCTACCACCACCAAGGCTCCGATTGGGCCCAAATCGGAGCCACCGGCCCCGATTGGGCTCCGATCGGAGCTCTGTGGCTCCGGTCGGGGCCATAGAGCTCCAGATCGGAGCTCTGTGGCTCTGGTCGGAGCTTTTTTGCTGAGGTGGTGGCCGGAGTCAGGTCGTCGGAGTCGGGTGGTGGTGGCCGGAGTCGGGTAGTTTTAATTTGACTTCAGGGGTAAAATTGTCATTTCACATTTCCTTAAATAAGATATTAAAGAAAACAAAATATTAAAGGGGCAAAAATGTCATTTCACACAATTCTGTTAAATTTAACCCTAAAAATGGACGGAAAACCTCAAATCAACAAAACTGAAATTTCAGACCTCCGTTATTAACTTTTTAAATTTCAGACCTCTCCCGTTAATATGGGTGATAGTTCAGACCTTTCATAGGTTCTTCATCCTAATTTTTAATAAAATGTACATAATTGTGCAATGATTCTTGCCTTAAACAACTATCTTAAATTCAACTATTTTATAAGGCGTGCAAATTGCCAATAATACTGTCATCTTAATAGGATCCACTAGCTAGCACACTTCGGAAAAAAAGTTTTCAATCCGAAATTAATTAAGGATCAAACATAAGCCATATATACACTATATAGATTATTAGATCAACCGATAATATATAACATGTTATAAAGTTATTATACTGCATGCCTCACATGTTATAAAGTTATTATACTGCATGCCTCTCTCTGTTGTTGCTGTAATAATATAGATGCCTCTTTCTCTTTTGTTGCTTTCAGTTTGACCAAAATTGACTTCAAGAGAACCATATATCACATATTTCATCTGTCATGTTTCCGCTTCATTAAATGATAGTAAGTGTCCTTGTTAGTAGTATTATTTTATAACGGTGATCTAATATTAATTAGTAAAACATTTCGTTTTAATACTGATTTTTTTTTTTTTGTGCCAAAGTTTTAATACTGAAATTTAATACTACTGTATTATAATACAAAAAATTGCTAAATAATAAATAAATAGTAAAAAAAATATAAGCTCTGCCAAACAACAAACAATTTATCTACCATACTTAAATATTATAAGATAACGTTTTAATTATGTTGATATAATAAAACGATACTTAGTGAATGAATGTACTTTATTAATAATGCTCTGTGCATCAACCCTTACGAAGGTTCTTGAAACAACAAAACAAAAAAAGGCAGAAAATATGGGATTAAGGGCTAGTGAAGGTTCCTCCATACTAATCAACTAATCATGTAATAGGTAATATGTTGTAGAGGTTGTTTAATTAATTAAATGTTAGTATTTTAAACTTTATTAACACTCTGAAAATAGAAAAATATACACTATCAATACTTTATCTTTAATGAGTTTGTCCGATACAAATGTAAATTAATTTAAGTGTGTAATAAATATGTTATAAATGTTGTTATTATGATCATCTTTGGAACACGTGAAAAAAAGCTTCCTCCATACTCACAAGAGGGCACAAGCATTTATATTATTGTAAAATATAAAAGAAATAATTCTAATTAAGCTTACTTAATTAAGCAATTATCTTGATTAAATTCAAATGACCAAATACCAGATCATTTTCGAATGGAATAACTTAAAGCTTCTTGTATGCTTTCTAGAAAGAACATTAGTAAGCTAGTGACATTTCTTTAAAGCCTGTCGGATAATTTCTCAAAAAGAATGGGGTTTGAAGTATTGTCATGTAGTCTACTTTTCTTTGTCCCCAAGTCTTATTATTACTATTATATCTTGTATTTTGACCCATTTATACCATATGAGACCACATCTTTTGGTAAATTATTATTCCTCTCTTCTTTTTTGTTACTTTCACAAAGATAGATAAAAAAAGGGATTGGGAAGATACTATACATATATATGCATACTTTAGAAATATTCATGGTGACTTTTACCAGAGCAAATACATAAAGCTCGTATATATTGAAGTTGTAACGATATACAATTCAAACAAAATATTCCGAACAAACGAAAAGTGAGTAGAACGATAGAATTCGTGATTTATTCATTTTCGTTAAAATACCGTTTTTACAATTTGTTGGCCTTGAATGACTCTAAGGTAACGTTTTTTTTGCGAGATTTGAACTATCACAAATATTAACAATGTTTTGGACTGTTTTTTCCCGTATGGAATTGGAATCCTCTCTAATTAACTCAAATTGATTTAATTCGTTTTATGATTAGAGAATAATTATTATTATAAATATAAAGCAGATGAGATTCGCTCTCATTCTCAAATCAAGTTATCACTTAGTATTAAAATGCTTAGTTGTAGAATGTAGACCCGTATTATATTTTGATGCACTAGTGAGTGGTGAGTATACCCGTAATTTTTTGACCCAATATGTGATCCGTGGACAACCTGGGGTTTGGGTTAGATAATTTTCGACCCATAACTCATTTTAACTAACCCGTTATTTTAATGGGTTTGATTTGGATCTCGATTTCGACTCATAACTAATTTTTTTACCCATGCATATATAAATATAGTTATTTATTTGTATGAATATAAATAAATATAATTTTTTTACCCATGCATATATAAATATAAATAAACATCTAAGTGAAGCAGGTCCAATGTAATCCACAAGTTGACCCGCTCTATAATGAGTTGGGTATGGGTCGTAAAAATCGATGGATCAATTAAAAGTGGAAAGTTGGGTATAAAACATACTTGGTCCAATTCGCAAGTGACTCAACCACGTGTTGACCAATTGATTACCGTAGAGTTGTGAGGTGTAGTCTCCACGTGTCAAAATATTAGCATCGGTGAAATTTAATATGTAACCCCCTCGATTAACAATTTGTGTGTTGTTTTTTACTTTTTTGGTTCTTGTTGTTTTGGCTTCTTCACACAACTAAAATTTGGTTCCGTCCGCCCGAGGGAGCGATAATAATATAATTAACACCATAATCACGTGATCACCGAACCAACTTTCACCCGAACCTTCCTTCCACGTAGACTGGGAGAACCAATCGGGTCTCTCTGTCGTGTTCCCAAATAAAGAAACCAAGCCAAACCCAATTATTTTATTTTTAAAATACAAAATTACTCAGAATTATTAGAGCATCCACAATGGTTTTACCTAAATTGTATTCTTTAAAGTTGTCAGATAGACAGTACACTTTAAGTAATACGTAGATTTAAGACACACGTAAAAAATATTTTCTCTGCAATCGTATTACTTAAACATATTCCTTAAATATATTTTATTATTAAATTTTCCAACAACCACCAATAAGATATTAGCATTAATTATGAATTAATTTATAATAAAAAATTGGTTACGTAATACATAGTGTATTACTTAAATTTAAGGAATGCTTTATGTAAAAACATAAATTTACGTGTGGGTCCTTTAAGGAATGCTATGTAAAATCACGGTAGATAGTTTTTGTTGCTTTACTTAAATAAATATGTAGGACCCATGTTTACGTATTTTTTACGTAATCCACACTACGTAATACCACTCTTAGAGCATCCACAGTGGTTTTACCTAAATTGTATTCTTTAAAGTTGCCACGTAGACATTTATGTACACTTTAAGTAATACGTAAATTTAAGACACACGTAAAAAATATTTTCTCTGCAATCGTATTACTTAAACATATTCCTTAAATATATTTTATTATTAAATTTTCCAACAACCACCAATAAGATATTAGCATTAATTATAAAATTAATTAATTTATAATAAAAAATTGGTTACGTAATACATAGTGCATTACTTAAATTTAAGGAATGCTTTATGTAAAAACATAAATTTACGTGTGGGTCCCATCTTTAAGGAATGCTATGTAAAACCACTGTAGATAGTTTTTGTTGCTTTACTTAAATAAACATGTAGGACCCACGTTTACGTATTCTTTACGTAATACCATTGGGGATGCTCTTAGTAACAAAATTATATGAATTTGTATGTCACTTTATTTATATTCAGGAAAATTACTTTGTTCTGAATTGGACCCCTAAAACTAAAAAATCTTTTTTGCAAACAAAAAAACTATAAATCTTATGACGTACTATTTTTAAAGATTATTATTATTACATTATACGTAGTAAATCAGAACACTAGCTCACTCGTATAAATATGTTGAGTGGAGTCGTAGGCTCCTTGCATGTTATAATTTTGTTACTGTACTTTTGTTAAACGAAATAGATTTCACAATTTCGGGTCGAAACTTAATTTGGTATGGGAACGTGTGGTTACCCAATTACCTCTGAGTGTTTTTTTATTTTTTTTTTCGCGGAGTCAACTTTGAGTTTTTTTAAATCATTAAGAGAGTAACATTCATAGTTTTTGCTTACTTTATTTAGACTAATCTTCAGTCGCTCAGGCCAGACTGTAAAATTTAAATGCTGATTATAATTTTTTTTTTTTTTTTTTTTTTCATTTTCATAGTTTAACATAGTTTGATTTTTTGATTTCTTGATTAATTGGAGATATGTTAAACCACTATATATTTTAACGTTTTATATATAGATAATTGATTCTATAATTTCGAGCCGAATGTGTTAAGTTAATATCATTCCAATGAGACGTCTTTAGGTGAAATTCAAACTTAGTTCACTATTAAAGCATAACTCGTTTTACTTGTTAGTTCAATTAAACTTAGGGTTAACAGGTCTTTTGGTCCATGATATTTGACAACTTTTGGGTTTTGGTCAATGATGTTTTTTTTACCTAGCTTTGGTACCATATGTTTGCAGATTTTTTCTAGTTTTGGTCTAACTGTTACATTCCGTCCATTTTTTGACATGTTCAAGTCACGTGATCCACTCTAAACTTTAAATTTAGTCCCTCTAATACTTTCTTAACCTTTTTTTATTCAATTTAGTCCCGAAATTTCAAAATTGACCCCAATTGGACAATAGGTCCAATTGAATTTTTGAAACTTTCGGGACTAAATTGAACAAAAAAATGTTAGGAAAGTATTAGAGGGACTAAATTGAACAAAATTGAAAGTTTATGATGGATCACGTGACATGTACATGTCAAAAAATGGACGGAATGTAACGGTTAGACCAAAACTAGAAAAAATCTGCAAACATATGGTACCAAAACTAGATAACAAAAAACATCATTAACCAAAACCCAAAAGTTATCAAACATCATGGACCAAAAACCTGTTAACCCTTAAACTTATATACTGCACCATATTACATCTTTACCCGACCTTGAGTTTACTACACCTAGTTTAGTGTGTTATTTATCAAACAGAGAGAAGCACGCACGCAGTGTTGTAAGCTCAGTATAGTAATGTCACTTGTCTTCTCCGAGAAGCCCAAGACTCTTCTTCTCCAAGCCACACCTATCTCTCTCTCTCTCTCTCTCTCTGAAATATATCTGAAACCTCAGCTCATCGAAAGCTCTTTCCACTACTTTCCCCATCCGCCATTAAAGCTTTCACGCCTCCATTTCCAAGCTGTTCAACACTTGTGATTCACGGACAAAGTAGCTTCCATCGCCTCTCTTCAACCTTCTCGAACTATAAAGCCCCGTCTCGATCTCTCTACAGCCACCACCTTTCCCTCTCCCATGGCGGACCGGCGGCGGCTGCTATCATCCGCATTCATCCTCATCTACTGCCTCCACTGCTGCAACCTCGCCGCCGTCGCTATCGTCGATCCCGTCGATTTCTTGGCCCTTCAGTCGATTCGCAAGTCGCTGCGGGACTTGCCGGGATCCAAATTCTTCTCGTCGTGGGACTTCACCTCCGACCCCTGCAACTTCGCCGGCGTCTACTGCTCCGACGAGAAGGTCGTCACGCTTAACCTCGGCGACCCGAGGGCGGGTTCTCCGGGTCTTACCGGCCGGATCAGTCCGGCGATAGGGAAGCTGTCGTCGCTGTCGGAGCTCACCATCGTTCCCGGCCGGGTTTACGGGCGGCTGCCGGAGACGCTGTATCAGCTCAAGAGACTAAGATTCCTCGCCGTCAGCCGCAACTACATCTACGGCGTGATCCCGTCCAATCTCGGCCTCCTCCGCGGCCTGAAAACGTTCGACCTCAGCTACAACCAGCTCACCGGACCCGTCCCCCGGTCGGTCGGAACCTTGCCGGAGCTCACCAACGTCATCCTCTGCCACAATAAGCTGTCCGGTCGGGTCCCGCCGTTTGTCTCCTCGTCTCTGACCAGACTAGACTTGAAGCACAACGGTCTCTCCGGCTGGCTGGGCCCCACTGTCCTCCCTCCTTCCCTACAATACCTCTCCCTCTCATCAAACCGTCTCTCCGGACCAGTAAACCGAGTCCTATCACGGTTGAACCGGGTTCGCTACCTCGACCTCAGTCTAAACCAGTTCACCGGTCCGATCCCGGCTCATATATTTAGCTTCAGAATGACAAGTCTCCAGCTGCAGCGAAACTCATTCTCCGGTCCGGTCTATCCACCCGGTCCAGTCACGATCCCGACGATCGATCTGAGCTACAACAAACTGTCCGGTTCGGTGTCGCCGATGTTCTCGACTGTACAGCGGCTCTATCTGAATAATAACCGGTTCACGGGCGAGGTTCCGGGTATCTTCGTGGACAAGTTATTGGCATCGAGTATACAGATTCTATACTTGCATCACAATTTTCTGACGGGGATCCAGATAAATCCAACGGCTGATATTCCTCTAAGTAGTTCCCTGTGCTTACAGTACAATTGCATGGTGCCGCCGCTGCATGCTCCGTGCCCGATGAAGGCTGGGAAGCAGAAGACAAGGCCGAGTTCGCAGTGCAAGAAATGGAGAGGGTGAAATTGGAAATTCGGTCAATGTTTTGAGGTCAAAACCGGAAAAAAGGAAAAGAACTATACTTATGGGTTTATTATAGGACATATATGTGGGGACAAAAGAAAAAAACAAACTAAGCCAAAATTCATTTTGTTTTTGTTGGGTAGCTTCTTGTGTAGATTCTTTTTTTATCCACTCTATATGGTCAAATATTTTGGTAGGGTAAATAAGTCAAATTTTGGTAGACAAATTATGTCAACATACGTAGTCTCGGTAATCAAAAAGTTCGCTAGCAGAACTTCTTACTCTAAACTCTAAAGGCATGTCTATGTTAGCTAATATTGTGTTGGAAAAAACTTGCATAAGTACACATTAATTGGCTAAAAGACTTTAAATACCTCTAAATACACATAAACCATTTTAATTATTTAAGTAATTGAGACTCGTCGAGCTTGGCCTGAGGTTGTCGGAATTTTGGTCATTAACCATGGTTAAATTATACCACGATCTGAGACTGAATAATATTATTTTTACAAAATCATTAGACATTAAATAATAAATGGTATTTTGGTTTAAATTATACAACGGTCTGAAAGTATGCGATCCTTCTTGGCCAAAAAAAAAAAAAAGTGATATGCTAATAATTTGTTTGAATTAGAATATTTGATGATATTAACTAATACTCTACTTCGGCCTGATTAATACTAGTTACATGTTGGTGTCATAGTGGTTACTCACACGGCCTAATTGGTCGATCAAGGAAGTATGTAACTATTTTGTTTATGGACCGATTCGTCATATATCTACTAGCAATACCTCATGTTTATGACTTTATGTCCTAACTAATCAGTAGTAATGGGCCAATTAACTTATAAAAACCAATTTTCAAAGCTAGACTGCAGACCTAGTCCAATTGGACCCCAACCAATTAAGGGCTCGACTAGAAGTACCACCTAGTTTAGGAACTACAATCCAATTCCGAGATAACTTTGCAACTTACACTTTCCACCTTACGATCTGACCATGCTGCAATTAAATATTATTTGAAATGCGAAGCTAGTATGGAAGTAATTTTTTTTCCCACAGGGTTGGGTTCTAAAAGACTCCCAATTATCGGGAGGCAGCATCCGTAGCATACTTGCCACACCGTATCAACCCATAAATAAATGGTAAAATGTTAGCATCGAAGCATGTGTTTTTTTTATGACCTCCCCTAGGAACCTCACAGAAAAAAGAAAAAAAAAAAGACGAATCCCTACTATGAACTATAGTTATATACTCTGTATCCATTAATAAGAGGTCTTAGACCGTCCTAAGAATGAAAAATATTCATGCCCGACTTTTTACCCATTACTGGCTGAACCGGAGCAAATAGTGATTACACAAGTATTGCTCTCCTGATGGGACCCATAGGACACCTGCAGTAAAAAAAGAAGCAAAAAAAGATAGATAGATGCAATGTGTATATGAATGGGAGACAGCTAACTGATGAATTGTTCATCAGGTCAGTACTCAAAAATGGACCAGCTTTTAGCAAGCACGGGTACTCTACAAACAAGATAAAGTGCAGAGTTGATTCATTATGGTATCTCAACCAACAGTCATTATTCTTCATCAACTACACTCCACTTTTTGGTAGCTGTAGTTCTTACTAAGCTTGGGGTTTCTTTTATTTCTTTTTTAGTTTATGGATCATGAAGTTTTACCAACAATACAATAATGCTGAGCTGGACACAACTACAAAATAATCAATAACAGGTTAAGAAGAGCATCAACTAATAATGAGTCCTCTTGATTCTGTTAAGGAAGGCTAACCTTAAAAACATTTCACACAAACAACAACACCATTGCACCAAGGCAGGATGTACCGTGGTACCTCGGAAAATGAATGGTGTTGCATTGACGCACTAAGCAGTTCTTCGTAACAGAATTGTGTGACCTGCAGAAGCAACATAAAGAGAAGAATTTCAAGCCTAAGCGCCTCTTTCCCACAAACCACTCAACTACAGTTAATCTCTGTGTCAGGCAAGTACATTATTACAATCATTGAAGGAAAGTGTTTAGGATTCTTCAGGATACAAAGAAATGGTGCTTCTTATTCAGTGAAACTGTGAAAAGATGCTGAATTGTCCCTGATTTATGAATAACAGTCGTTCGGGTGAACGACTATTATATTTATACCAATTTCAAAGTTCAAAAATAGACTTTCATCCCCAGCCAACAAGTTGTAAATGTAATGACAAACTGTGTACACAAGAACTTTTTAAGTAAAGAGTTTCTTCTCACATTCTAACATCTAACAATTGCTTAAACTACTTCGTAAAGTCGCATCCATTTTTTTCATGTAATGCAGAACAGATCACACAGTGTTGGAGATCATGATAGGTGGTAGCTCATGCTGCACATGATGGCTTCTGCGTTGAAGGCATGGCTCAGTATTAGAGTGGCAACATAAAAGCATTCAGATAGTTTCCCAGACCACACTTCTAGGATACCTAGAAAGGGAGAAATATGAGGGATGGCGATGGGCTGAGTTATTCCAACCTAAATCGATGATCAGCTCTTTATTTTGTTTTTGAGCTCTCTTGAATGTACAGGCTCCGTTTCTTTTGCAGATGTTTACAGTTACAATTTTATTGGCAATGCCCTTATATTTGTGACTTAGAGAGTTTCACTAAACAACAATGACAAAGAGGTATACTGGAAGGGAGTCCCAAATCAAATTATCAATCAAGATCTTTAAAGGATAGGAAGAAGAAATATGTACCTTAGAATTGATAGGGCTTTAGATTCCTTCTCCAAGGAGTGATGAACCGGTTGCATTGACTAGGCGGAATCTCTCCAAGCAGACAACACTTCACAGAGTTGAAAGTGCAGATAACCGTGCATATCAAATGGATGAATCCAAAGGAATCCCATAACCATGCTTGCACATTAATCCCATTACTTGGTCAACTTTATATTTTTCCCCACAATTCGAGTAAGCCTTGTACAATATTATAAATGTCTTTTTTGTAATGGCATAGTTGGAATTCTCCATCTCACTAAGAACACCTACCATTTCCTCAAAGCGATTTGCATTTCCATACATAACCAACTTACTGTGAAAGAGTGACCTGCATATTTTCCATCCAGCAGATTCAGCAAGTCTAACAAAATCTGAAAGTTTGTCAACTGCATTGCATCGGTAATAACTGCCAAGAATTGACCGCATTATACCCACAGTATGTATGCAAGTCCCGCGTTCAAATGCTTCACTCATATATTTCTCCATCTTCTCTAACCTATCTTCTTGGGCGTAGAGACGAATCAACATAATCTTTAACCAAGGTCTATATTCATTTTCTGGAATAAGCCTCAATAACGCCTCAATCTTTTCAACTCTATTATCTACAGAACTCCGACAATATGCAGTAATCATAAGTCTTATCAAGGGTATGAGCTTTTCCTTGTCATAAGATTGTACCAATTCATACATTTCTTCCATCTTCTCTATATTCCTTGAATTTGCATAACCTCGAAGCATCAGTACGTACGTCTTAATACTAGGCTTAACCAAGTTTGCCTGCATTTTCTGAAAAGTTCTTTCCATACTGCTCCACATAAAAGCAATCATATATCCCTCGATCAAATTGTTGTAAGTGTTCACATTTGGGGACAACTTCTGAGCTTCTATTTCCTTGAATGCCGTCTGCATGTGATTTACTAACATGGAGGTTCCAAAAACCGATATGAGAATGTTATATGTCACAATTGATGGTCTGCATGTCCCATCCCTTTTAAGATCTCGAAAAAGTTCCTGGCATTCTAAATACTGATGGTTGTACATATAAGCTCCCATAAGAGCATTATATGTTTGGGTACTCTTTAATCCCTCACTAGCAGCCTCAGAAAAGAGCTCAATAGCTAGGTCAAGATTCTTACATCTTCCAGCAGCTTGTATTCCCTTCGCATACTCCTCTGAAGTCATAGCCAAACCATTTTCGGCTTGTTTCCTTCTCCAAGTTAATACCTGATACAGAAATGAAACGTCAAGGATATGATATCCAATTAACACCAATAAGTCCAATAAAATAAAATGGTTGCAAAACATGTTCATACTGCAAATTAAGCAAAGACACAACATAAAAGATGGAACCATACTGATATAACATCAAACATGAGAAAATCAAATTAACATTTATTATGGTAACAGTTAAAACATGCTTGTACAGTTGTAAAAGAAAAATCAAGGAATCTAAACAGCTGAAGGAATGATAGTGCATCCAAATCTTTTATAGAAGCGCCTCTTCTTTCTAATGAAACTGTTAACATTTTAGTCGGTCTGATGCAAGTTTCTCGAGTAATACCGTCATAAAGAAATCTATGTGCATTAAATCTATGCACGGGGCGATTTATATGGTATATCTCAATTCAACTTTGCTACTTAATGATGTGCAAATATTGACGCATTTGAGATAAACATAGCTTTAATAAAACACATAGAGAACAAGGAGAACGTAAAAACATAGTTGTTCGAATGTTTGTTGCATAAATACACTCAAATATGTGACACAGAGAGGAAACTCTATGTAACCACCATTTAAATCAAGAAACGATACCCTAAAATACTTATCATATCCTGCCCAAACAAACACAACTACGAGTAAATTACCCAAACCAAAAAATGAAATCAGTGAATCTACTTGAATGAACATAATACTAATACAAAATAAATATGCAGTAAACAAGGAAAAGAATGCCAAAGATCATCCAACTCTACTTCCATTTCTAAGTGACAAGCAACCATGACTGGGCATTTTGTGGAACTGGTTAGCTAGCCCAAACAATAACAAAAACTCAAGACTTTGAGCAGGCAGGCCAAGTGACAAGAAAAGGGTCAATGCTATTCAATAATAAGAAACATAACGAATGAAGTATCTCTTACTTGTAGAGCTAAATGAGGCGATGAAGATGACAGCAACTGCTTCAACAGCTCAATATAAGCATATTTAGGGTAACTACGAAGCAAAGGAAGAGCCATTTCATCGAGAAATCTCGAAATCACACCTGGAACCCCAGCATTCAT
Source organism: Clarkia xantiana subsp. parviflora (assembly GCA_036873135.1). Lineage (NCBI taxonomy): Eukaryota > Viridiplantae > Streptophyta > Magnoliopsida > Myrtales > Onagraceae > Clarkia > Clarkia xantiana. Next base: position 23,568,035 of record JAPTYO010000007.1, read on the forward strand.
CACCAAATCCTTCCTCAGAATCGTAACTCTAACCCGCATGTCCTTAACACAGTCATAGTCATCACGATAATTGAACTTCTCCAGGAATAAACCAATGAAGCTCTGTAGTCCAATAGACGCGGAAGTAGCAAACGCAGAAGTAGAGGCAGAAGGAGAATCAGGATGCCAATTTGTTTGTCTAATGAAGGTGGAGGAATGAGGTGCGACGATTGAAGATCTTGCATCGAGACATGGCCGTGCTGCTGAATCTGAAATCCTCCAAGCACGCTTCATTAGATGTGAATAATCAAATGATGAAATCACATAGAGAGGATGAACAATAGCATCCGAATCAGCGTTTAGGAGGGAAGCAGACCACTGAGAGAGACGGACGAAGACGAGGTGAGGTGTGGCGACTGGCGGCTAAAGCATCCTAATTTGGTGAATGGATGGCTGCGCTATTCTCTATTCAGATGAGCACCTTGGCCTATGCAATTATTTATATACATAAATTATTTACATTATTTCAAAAGGGGATGTAGCTCAAATGGTAGAGCGCTCGCTTTGCATGCGAGAGGCACGGGGTTCGATCCCCCGCATCTCCAATTTTTTTTTTTTTAACATTTTTGTAACTTTTAACGCTTCACACTTTGTAAATTTTAACCCTATCAAATTGTTGTCTAATTTTTTATTTTGAATATTTTTTTTTGTTAAACTTGAATATTTTTTTACTACTTCTCCACTTTTTAAATTTATTTTATTCTTGGTAAACAATTTCGTTTTTTCTAATCCAATCAAATTGTTATTGTTATTTGATTTTTACTTTTGAATATTTTACTAGTTCTCTACTTTGTAATTTTTATTATTCTTGGTAAACAATTTTGTAACTTTTGACGCTTCCCACTTTGTAATTTTTATCTGAAATTTTCTTTTGAGTATTTTACTAGTTTAAATTTCAAATGCGATAAATTGCTAACTCTATTAAGATTTCAGTCTAATAATTTCAACTAAATTAGTCATTTATCCCGGTACGTGATGAATAAAAATGTGGCAAACTGTTAGCTAATTTTTGGGCTAATGAACAAATTACTAGCAAATGCCCATACAACACTGTAACCTTTTTACTTCTCACATAAAATAATATTCAATTGCATTAAATCAGTCCTTAAACACTAAATTACTAATCATTAACAATTTTCTATTAATCAGAGCTTGGCATAATTTAAATCTGAGACATCTGTTTAATGGCTGAATAGTTAAACCTTAACAGTAGTCCCTAATCCCTATGTATGTCTAAATTACACTTTACAAATGAAAAATCCAGTCAGGTCTGATATCTATCTTTTTCAAGTTGTCGTGGTGCCTAGATAATTGACCAAACATATCAGTATAATAATTATTATAATATAAAGGTTAACATGTATTTTGGTCATGATGTTTGATCATTTTTTGATTTTGATCCATGATGTTTTTTTTCCTAGTTTTGGTACCATATGTTTGCAGATTTTTTCTAGTTTTGGTCCGACCGTTACATTCCGTCCATTTTTTGACATGTACAAGTCACGTGATCTACCCTAAACTTTCAATTTTGTTCAATTTAGTCCCTCTAATACTTTCCTAACATTTTTTTTTGTTCAATTTAGTCCCGAAGTTTCAAAAATTCAATTGGACCTATTGTCCAATTGGGGTCAATTTTGAAACTTCGGGACTAAATTGAACAAAAAAAATGTTAAGAAAGTATTAGAGGGACTAAATTTAAAGTTTAAAGTGGATCACGTAACTTGAACATGTCAAAAAATGGACGGAATGCAACGGTTAGACCAAAACTAGAAAAAATTTGCAAACATATGATACCAAAACTAGGTAAAAAAAACATCATTGACCAAAACCCAAAATTTGTCAAACATCACGGACCGAAAGAGTTGTTAAACGTCTACTTAATAACGTTTAAACACCAAAAAGACCAAACAATGGGCAAAAGCAACAATACAGATCCTCGTCCTGAAATAAATAAATAGTTCTATTCAGTATACAATGTTTGACAAAGTGACTACATTTATTGCCTGAGGCCATTTGAAACATCATAAACCACATAAAAACACCACCACAAGGCAATAAACATTCACTTAATCTGTTATTTTCATCATGATCAGCTCGGAAATGACCATAGGAGGAGGAGAATTCAAGAACTACTAGCAACAGACTCGATCAAGAGCTTGTAACCATCTGGGACTTGTTCCTGTCTGCTCACACAGTTTGTTAAAGCCGGGACATCAGCATTGATGTCCAAAAACCTAGCAACCAACAGCAGTAGATGGAAGTCTGAGATTTTCTTCACAAACGGAAGGTTCTTTGTGCGGTCTAGATGATTCTTCAATGCCCTTGTTGTCACTGGAACGTTACGATTCTCGATAGGGAAGGCTGTTGAGAGTGGACCCTGCAAAATATTTGCAATGGTATTATTAGATAACAGCCTCAGACAAGAAAGAGCATAAACTCGAACTTGATTTTCAGATGTCAATTACCAACAATGAAGGGATTCCAGTAAATATAAACCACTAATGTCAGGAGTTACACGAAACCCACTTCAGTTTTTCATATCCAACTATGTTTTAATAAGTTGTCCATAGATTTTCTGCTAATTTTTTGTTTAAAGCAAACGATAATGTTCACCAAGACTAGTACATAGCAAAGGAAAGGTCATTATATTATGTGCAATCAAAGTACAGTGAGTCTGCAGATACTTTCCATATAATATTTTCTTATAATTAGTTACAAAAGTATGAGATGCACAGCACGGCTTGAGAATGTTGAGAAAACACAGAAAAATTTACAAATTCCACTAAGGCATCCGTCCTCCAAATTTATCATACATGGCATGCTTCTTTCAAGTTTTTAAAGACTTTGACACTCTTCACTCTATTGATAGCCTTGTCTATATAGGTGAAGAATGCGGGATTCCTAACATAGTAGCATTATACTGTCCCTTGCTAAGGTTAGTTCAAATTTCAAAAGTGATATTTAAATTAGAAATTTACTATTCATCCGATGTAAAACAACGGCTACTATTCTGTTTCTTCAAAGCAGCATTGTTAAATCTTTTCGGACAAAGTATTGCCCTTGGTCAGTTTTATTTCCAACTCTATAGTGATCAACCTACGATCAGGATTTGGATCATACTAATGAATATCATGCAATAAAAACCAACCAGGTTCACCGTTCACTAAAACTGAATCATTTGTGCAAACAGTCACATACTATAACAGTAATATAACTCACCCAAAAACCCAAAACATCCTAGTCAGGACAGACAACTAGGGGCAGTACATGCATTAGATCATTGAGTGGCTAAGGCTCAAGTGAAAGCAAGCAAAGCAAAACAGGTGATACCAACATTAAATATATCAGCATCACACAAAAAGGAAGGCAGTAAAGCTTCTCTAGACATCCTACCAGTACAGGACAGATTCAATAGAGCAAATCTAACTGTCAAGTTTAGATTTTGCAAAGTGAACATACCTGATGATCGAAAATTTTAACCACCACCAAGAAGAAATCATTATCCACCTCCTTGGTATCCTTAACACCAACCACCACATCCTTCTTCATCTTCGAGAGCTTTGGATCGATTCCACCTTCCTCCTCACTAACGATCTCAGTCTCGAACCACCCTTCTTTCCAGAGCCTAATGCAGGTATCACTCATCTGAAAGGCCTCAAAATGCACATCAGCTCCTCCATCCTCATTCACTTCCAACTTCACCAACGCTGTCACCCACTCCTTCAAGTCACTCTCAGCGTGGTACTCTGCTGCCTGCAAAATCTCCCTATTCGACAAGGTGTAGTCTCTCTTGCTCTGACTAACACTCTGTGTGAATATAAACCCAACCCTCCTCATACCCAACCCAATTGCAATTGCATCCACCAACTTCTCTTCCTCTTGGTCTCTCATAAAAAACAAATTTTCCTCCGTTCCTTGCTGTGGAGGCTCATATATGAAATCAACCTCAACTTTCCCAACATCACTTACTGTCCCATACATGAAGCCCCCTCTCTTCACAGCAAAAGCAAGCGAATCATTCACGTAATTCTGGAACATATTAGCGCAATCACGATCAAACGAAACCAGCTCACAGTGAGGATTTTCCTGCCGAGATACCCTCATCTGCTTGGCGATGAGATCGTCCATTGTCATCTTGCGCCCAAAGGACCCCGCCGGGTGGAACGCCGGCCCAGAGACCGTTCGCTCAATCCCATCGTAGTGAACATAGACGAAGGATCCGTGAGAAAGGTTCAGGGCGGAAAGCGGTGCGTTAGGATTCGACATGTCAGTGAATTTCGAAAGGTCATCGGTTGTCTTGGCGAGGAGGACGTTTTGGTTAGTAGATAGGGTTTGCTGGGGAATCGGGATCTTGAGCTGTGATTGGATTAGGGTTTTAAGCTGGGCCACTGTGGCGTTCGGATCGTCGACCTTGAGGCGTTCCAGGCCGTCTCTGGAGCGGATTCTCAGCAGCATCGTTCCGATTTTGGTCGGCGTAACTACTGAACTAGGGATTCGCCGATGCAGAGATTGGAAAAACGAAGAATTTGAGAGTAGGGCAGAGATGAAGAACGGAGAAGCCACCGGAGATTCTCGCTGAAGAAGAAGTAAGGAATTGACTGTGTAACGAGTAATAAGCAATGGAGGGGGGGGGGGGGGGGGGGGGGGGGTGTTCCTCCTTACCCAAGCAGTGTTATCAGAACCGGACCGGACCGGAACCGGACCCCTCACCGGTCCGGTTTGCTTATTTCCGGAGGATGTAAGCGAACCCGGTTCTGAAATCCGGTTTTCACCGAATCGGCCGGTTTTTTGCGAACCGGGCGGTTCGCCGGTTCGCCGGTTCGGACTCTTTTCATTAAAAAAAAATTAAAAAAACTAAAAAAAAATTAAAATTTTTTTAGGGTAAACTTATAGAGAGGCAGGCCCCGATCCGGACTAAAACCTACAGAAGGGTTAACTTACAAAGAGGATATGCAAATTTGCATTTTTTTTTACTAAAACCGGTCGGACCCGGTTCGGACCGGGTCCGACCGGCCGAACCGGGAACCGGTGGCCCTGCCGGTTCAGGCCCCGGTCCGGTTCTGATAACACTGTACCCAAGTTTACTTTAGAATGTGGAAGGATTTCTTCTTAAAGTAAACTATATTTTAATTTAAGGGGTTAATTAATTATCAAATTTGTAGAGGATGTTATATATATATATATATATATATATATATATATATATATATATATTTGATTACACACGGTGTACTGAGTGCCTTCTTGCGTCGGACTTCCGCCCTTTCTTCTCCTCGACATATCTATAAAAGGGGCACCGGAAGTCCCGTAAGCCCACTCTGATTAGGGATGGCAACGGGGCACGGGGCCCCGACCCGGTTTTGACCCGCCTACCCGCGGGGCACGGGGCGTGTCCAGGTCTAGGGGCACGGGGCCCCGACCCGTTTTGACCCGCCGACCCGCGGGGCACGGGGCGGGTCCAGGTCTAGGGCGCGGGGCCCCGCCGACCCGCCTTGAAGTTCCTAATATATATATATATATATATATATATATATATATATATATATATATATATATGTTAATATGATGTAACATTTACTAAACAATATGGTTATATAGTACTTATATAAATAACATTGACCAAATTATAAATAGATGTATATTTAGATTATTAGGATTTGTTAATTTAGATTTAGTGTTTGGATTTGAATTTGTATTTTGTGATGAATTTGACGTGTTTATTGTTTGTATTTGATTGGTGTTAGATTTATGATTTGAATTTATATATAATGTAATATTTTGGCAAAAAAATTGTATTTAATATTGAGAAGTGAAAAAAAAAAAAAAAAATTGTTCACACGGCGGGGCGGGTCAATACGCGGGATTTTTGACCCGCCCCGGGAGGTACAATTGTCTGGGTCCAGGTCAGCCAGGCCAACCCGCGGAGCGGGTCCGGGGCTGCGAAAACCAGCCCCGGCCCGCCCCGTTGCCATCCCTAACTCTGATGCTTAATTATTATTATTATTTTATTTTATTTGCCAAACATTCATTACCAAAACAAGCATCCAGTACAAACGTTTAGGGGGGAATAAACTCCCGATCCTTAGAGATTAACATTAAAAGAGAGGGTGGGGTACATAAACCCAATCGGAAGGACACAACCTCTTTCTAGTCTGAATCGCTAGCCAATTCGCGCATTCATTTGCTTTTCTTCGGACAAAAGACCATCTGACATAGTCAATATGGGCAGCTATGGACTGGATATTGCGTACCTGTGTTTGTCCTCCATTCCCTTTGATGTGTATCTCCGTTAAGGCAAAGAATTGCAGCCCTTGAGTCAGACTCAAAGATTACGTGGGACCATCCCCTATGCAAAGCCATAAGAACCCCATCATACCTGTGTTTCTGTCCTCCATTCCCTTTGATGTGTATCCCCTGATGCTTAAATGAGTATAGACTTTTAGAGAGAGAAAGTAAGTGCTAGAGAGAGATCAAGATTAACCTCAAATGAAGAGAGGATATCTCTATTTATAGAGTTCCTATTGGACCGCTCTGGTTCCGGTGCTTTTTCGATCCGGTTGTGGCGGTTTAATGACATCACCGGTGTTGACCGTAAATATGGTGGATTTGACATTGGTCTGACCACATCCAATTTTAGTCTAAGTGTCGAAGAATGGCCCCAAGGGTGGGCCCCGGGCGAAATATCGTCCGGGGTAAGGTTCCCGGACAAGCAACACTCATCCGGGTGAAGAGGGGTACCTGGAAGGGTACCCCATAGCTCTGTTGGGAGTAACCCGAAAGGACGGGTACCATTCGGGTTACCCGAGCAGAGCTCCTTCGTTCGGGTCTCCATTCGGGTGATCCGTACGGAGTGCCTCCGTTCGGGCACTTCGGGTGATTTTCGCCACTCGGGGTGTTTTTCTAGTCTCAGTATTTTTGGGCCTACGTGTTCTTGGGCCTCGGGGTGTCCACTTGTCCAAGTTTTAAATTATAAATGAGTATGGCTCCAATATAGAGTCCAATTTACTATAGTTTGGGCGCATATCCATCAATATACGTACCAAAAAAATAATAATAATAATATATATATATATATATATATATATATATATATATATATATATGTAGAAAAGTCAAAATTAGTAAACAAAGATTAATGATTCAATCCCCTTTGGTGACCATGAGAATGTAAAGATATTCATGACCAACACTTTATCCCTTAGGGCTGACCCTGTGCGAGTGGAGATTAGTTTAGGTGTGAAGCAAACATATTACGGATGTCGCCCTCCATATGGGATCCCCGGCATAATTCGGCTCCATAAATGATAGGTGGCAGTGGGTAATCATGTGGTTGTTTGTGTGAAAAGTTAATCGGTGATTCTGCAAAACTTTGACCCCCAGCTAGAAATGGTAGGTAGTGTATACTAGTATCAAAGACCACTATTTCAAAATAATATTTAAGTTTGAAACGGTGTTCGACATCAACATATATATATATATATATATATATATATATATATATATATATATATATATATCACAATCCTCCAACCAAACGAACAATGTGACCAAAATGGAGATAAAGATAACGGGATGATGTCGCAATAAAATTTCTAGAATGAGATGTCAACCTAGAGGCCGTCGGAGTTCCTCATCCTGTAGTTCGAATTATGTCGTAAAGGAAGCTGAGAATTCAAGGAAGAGTCTCGGTCACCCAGGTGGTGACCCATGCGTCGATTGTGAGTATTTCAGGTCGGTGAGGCAATCCGAAGTGATTAGAGCATATTAGAATAGAGGGACTTGAGTCCTACTACAATGAGGTAAGTTGAAAAAAAATCAGAAATTCGTAGATGATAAGAGATCATTCGTGACGGTCGAAGGGTTGGTCATGCCTGAACGGGTGGTGGGCATCACAGACTATGCTGGGATTGAAGATTAACACGGGATGTGGAGATCTAGCCTTGTCAGTCTGAGAGTCCACATATCGGGTTTCTGGCGGCCGGCGGCTGGGCGCATTGTGGGGATGGATCCGGAAGGCGGTTTGGTAGAGGAGTGAGCCCCAAAGGTAGGAGGTTACTGTTCTGATTCTGGTGCAGTTAATGGTCTTCGACGTTTGCATAGTTGCGGTGGTCAAGGTCGGTGGTGTGCGAGTCACATGCGGCAACCTAGGGGATTAGTGTCAGATTTGTGGTTGACAGTGTGATCGATCATGGCGATTGGTGAGGCTTACGAAGGCTAGACTGCATTAGTTGCGGGTTGCCCTTGGAGAGGGTTGTGATTGCATTGACTAGTGGTGTTCCCCGAGTGGGTCGACAATAAGGCTTCTGACGTAGGAAAACCTTGTTTTTCGACTCTCCTTAACAATTGAAGGAAAATTAAGAGAGAAGGTGGAGGTTTCTATCTTTTACAACGTAAAATTTGAATTTAGATACTGGTGGGAAGTTGGTAACTAGTAGTATATGTTTTGCAGCTGAACAAATTACTAATTGATAGGGTTGGGCAAAAAAACCGGTCCGTCTGGACTAGACCTGAACTGGATCGGATCGGACCGTTTGGAACCGGTTCAGACTGAACCGGTTCCAAACAGACCAGGTTTTGCAAGTGGAAATCGAGCCAAGAACCGTTTGTATACTTCTGATGGAACCGATTTTAAACTGGACCAGACTGGTTTGAACCGGTTTTTTTTACCCTGACAGGTTTTGGACTGGTTTTTTGTTTTTTTAATTTTTAGTGTAAATCTATAAATAAAAACGGGTCGGACCGGTTCCGAACCGGTTCTGGACCGGACTGGTCTGCTTTTTATAAAACAGTTCAGAACCGGTTCGGAACCGGTCCAGAAACGGTCCAGATTTTGTTGGTCAACTCTTGGTCAACATCTAATTCGGTCCGGACCGAACGGGACTACTTAAACCAGTTCCGGTCCGGTCCAGAACTGGTCCAGGCCGGACCGGTCCAATGCCCATCCCTACTAATTGAATTGTTTTTCTTAACATTTTACTAACTCATATTTTATAATTGCGTGAACTGGTAGCTCCCTTAGGATTTCTATTTAATTTGGATTGATGGTCATGTGCCAGAATGTGATGAACAAAAACACGCTAAATTGCTGTCTTATATTTGAACAGTCGAACAAATTAATATATGATGTTTGATCAGTCAAACAAATTTATAGCTATTTTCGTCATCCAGATGGGCCCCCTCCGAATACCACCCTGAGGAAAGAAAGAGAGTAAGAAACCACATTACAGACGATAACAAACAAAGTAAATAGCAAGATCAATTTTATAATAGGGTTAAAGGTACTTTTCATACCACATGTTTGACCGAATGTGGCTTTTAGTACTGGATGTTTAGTTTTGTATACTTTTGGTACCAGACGTTTGAAAAAATGTGGCTTTGGTACATCCGTTGGTCGGCCGTTAGTTTTGGCCGTTAAATGACATGTGCAAGTCACGTGATCAACTCTAAACTTTTAATTTTGTTCAATTTAGTCCCTCAAATATATTCATAACTTTTATTTTGTTTAATTTAGTCCTAAAGCTTCAAAATCGAACCCAATTGGGACCTATCTCCAATTGGGTAAATTTGACCCAAATGGGGTTATGTCAATTGAATTCGATTGGTTTAATTGGGTCCGATTTTGAAGTGTTATGACTAAGTTAAACAAAATAAAAGTTAGGAATATATTTGAGGGACTAAACTGAACAAAATTAAAAGTTTAGAATCGATCACGTGACTTGCACATGTCATTTAACGGCCTAAGCTAACGGCCAACTAACGGATGTACCAAAAGCCACATTTTTTCAAACGTTTAGTACCAAAAGTATACAAAACTAAACATCCAGTACTAAAAGCCACATTCGGTTAAACATGTGGTATCAAAAGTACCTTTAACCCTTTATAATAACATAGACTTCAAACTAAAACATCAACTTGGCGGGGAGGATCTGATATAATTAAACATAACAGTCAAATCTGTAAAAAAATAATCGTTGCTCTTTTAAAGAAAACCTAATGTATGACAAGTAATACCAAAAAAAGACATGAACACATCAAAATCACAAACAACACCGCATAACTCTTTTTATATTACGGTAATAGACGGATTACTTGGACATTTGGAGTATTAGCAGATTGTTAGTTAAATTATATTTTATTTTTCGTACAAGTTAGGAGCCATATACTAATATAAAGATACCACTTTGCTAGCTCCACCACTTCTTAGTTAATTTTAATTGGAACATAATACGTGCACATCATATGACACCTAATTCACAATTTAACTCTATAACAAAAAAAAAAAAAAAATCAACTAGCAAATTCTTTATACGATAAACATAAGATAAGAAAGAATTAAATATCAAATGGTCTACACAGTCTCCACCAGTTGATGTTTTTTTTTATTAAATCTGCTTAACTAGTCCTACATCAAAATGCCCAAATCGATGGGCTCCATTAAAATCCATAACACACCCTTCCAATGTATGTGACAAGGGAAAGATTAATCAGTATGGGCTTTGACGATAAATATTTAGAGCCCATTTATATAATTTGTATATATATTTCCATAAACTTTTGTTTTAATAAGATATATATATATATCAGAAAACAGTTGATTTTTGAACACAACACTATTTTTTTTTTAGTAACGAACACAACACTATTTCGAACATTCTTAAGTAATAAAACATTTATGATAACACCCATTTTTTCGATTCGGCAGTTCGATCTATGATTTCTTATTTATGGACGTTGATATGATCCTTCCATTTAGCAGCACTTTATGATGGCGGAGCTTTCAAGTTAAGAGCGAGGTTTAGTAAATCCCTAGCATGGACGAGCCATGATTAATAAGGAGAAATCCATCACCATTAAATTATTCGCTGGTGGACCGTCGTCTTTTTTATGAACATCAAATCAAATCAAAAGACATAAATGAAGAGAAATGGGCGTTTGAAATTCGAAATACTATCAGCTAAGTATTAATAATAACACAATAAAGAAGGTTGCCACCTTTATTAGCTAGAGAGCTGCCTGCATTCACTACTACTTGCTGTCTGAATATGGTTGACGGGTCCCTCGCAAACCAGGCAGGGTCCATAGTCCGCTCCATCTAAAGTTTCTTTGATCATTTTTAATTTTTTGGTGTAGTAAGTTTTTTTTTTTTTTTTTTTTTTTTTTATAGGGCACGTTTGATTGCCGGTATTGCGATATCCTAATACCGGTATTAGCTAATACATGCTTAACTAATACAATGTTTGATTGAGCCATGTATTAGGATATCCTAATACAATGTTTGAATGAACTTTGTATTAGGATATCCTAATACAATGACTAAAAGACCTAAATACCCCTACTTGCATTTTCAATGAAGATATATTTTACATATGATTAATTTAACAAAGATAAAATTTAACAAAAAAAAGTAACTTCAATTATTTAAAATAATATTTTTCATAAAAAAAAATCAAATTTATGTATAAATAGTAAAAACTATTTTTGCTAATATATAAATATGTATATATATAAAGAAAATAGTACAAAACAATTGAAAAAAATGATTAGCCCGACCCGGCCCGTTCTAGCCGGTCCTAGCCCGAACTAAACCAAAGCAACATAAAGCAACCCGACCCGAGCAGTCCTAATTGCTCAGCCCGGCCCGAACCGCCCAGCCCGGCCCGAACCGCCCAGCCCGGCCCAAACATGACTCAGCCCGACCCGTGTCCGAAGTTTCGATGTAAACGGGGTCCCGCCCGAAGCTACGATGTAAACAGTGAGAGTTTGCCATATATTACAAGGGTAAATTGGTAATTAGGAGATTGGTATTAGGCTATTAGCTAATGCTTTACTTTTAGATGGTATTAATTAATACCAAATTCCTTCTATAATTGAGTATTAGCTGATACCAAGTATTAGCTAATACCAATACCAAGTTGACACAAACACGGTATTAGCTAATACCGGTATTAGGATATCGCAATACCGGCAATCAAACGTGCCCGTAATACCTTTGAAACTTATACAATTTTAGTGTATTTGTTATATAACTGTTAGGTCACACGTGCAAAAAGAAAAAAGAAAAAAAATACACCAAACTAAAAATTAACATCGTCAAACATGTTGTAATAAAAGACTTATTAATCATTTTTATTTTTTATATATGTCCCACGAGCTTTGCGATGCTAATTTGGTATGAGGTTTCTACTCAACGTTGTAAGACCGTTATTAGCTCCGCCTTACACCGTTGACATCTATATCCCATATTGTAGTGATAATGTTGGGATATTATTATACTAATACCATGCATCTATAAGATTAAATCGATTGATAAACTGAATTGCGTTTTCAATGATAAATAGTTTTTAAAATCCGTTTAAAACATCTTATTAAGGATAAATTTAACCATACCGATCATCATCCAAATTACAATAGCAATCTTATAAATGACACTGCATGCTCTGAATTTTGAACTATATAAAATTTAGCAGCCCAACTTAATATATTTAATATGCATTGTTGATGTGGGCGAAGTTGGCAAAGCGTCGGATTTTGGCGTGTGAGTATATTATTTCATGCGGAACGGCGATCTGAGCAAGACCCATAGTAAATTATGGGGTTTGACGGTTTTAGGCCAAATTCTATCGTTTAGATGGTCAAATTTGCAGTTTTAATTTTCTTTCGGTCTTTTTTGTAATTTGTCGTTTTGTTTGAGATTTTTTTAATTTCGTATTTTGTCTAGGGTTAGGGTTTTTCTTTTCAGTATTTAAGGCATTGTTAGCCGAATTTTACAGCATTTTATTGATATATGAAAAAAATTGAGATTTTCCTCCACCCGTGTATGAATTTTCGATATTCCTTAAATTGTCGATTTCTACGCATCTATCCCACCATCATGCTGTATCAGTTGTACATGCACACTGTGCTGGTGACTTCGTCCTTTATGTATAATTAATATAATTTTGTTTAATGAAATCACAACAATTAAGTAATAAAATATTTATAAAGAATAAAGACATCGTGGAACTAAAACAATAATAATTACTTTAGGAAGTAAAACAAACTTTATAAAACTTTAATAACACTTTTTAATGTTAGTTGTTATGATTTTTTTTTTTTACATTTTATATATATTTTAATTCCCATGCAGTTTTACTAAAATTGTAAAGATTGATAACTTGTTTTTTTATTATATAGCAAATATGTCAATTAATAGTCCAAAAAAATCGAAATTCATATTTTCGTGTAAATGTACAATTTTTCTTAATATTATCTATCATTTTAAGTAGATATATTCATCTTCTATTGATATGATAGTTTTTTTTTTTTTGGTAAACCTATTGATATGATAGTTGACATATGATTATATGACCATAAATATAGAAGAGAAGTCGTATCAAAGTAGTTACTTGGAATATCATCATATCACTTAATTATCATTTGACAGCCAAACAACCTTCTTTAGTCGTTGGCCAACTAATCTACAGTGCATATGCACTCTTCATTCTTTTGTCAATGTTAGTTAGATATCACTTGCAAACCTAGCAATTTTTTTTGGGTAAAATACAAACATAGCATTGATTGAGCTGACCAAAACAATCCAAACAATAGAATCCTATGTGACATTCCAATTTACTTTATATCATCGATCTATACATAATATCACTGCAGTTAATAAAAACACACACCTCACAATTAAAGTGGCCGAAATTCAATTTTCCAAACTCTTTTATTGTATTCAAGATATTCAATCACTTTTGCTTATTTATTTAATCAATCCCTCGTCTATTATTAGGTGAACCAAAACCTAAAGTGCCCCATTAAGTCATCTCTGGATCTTTCCAAACAGTTCGGTCATTTAACTATTAAATATTAATCACTACTTAGATTTTTTATTGTCAAATTGCAAAAAAATCAAAAAATGCTCCCGTTAAATTGTATAGAATTGTTCTTACCCATTTCCGGCACAATTTCAATTCTTCCAATTCTACACACTTTACAGAATTGGCAGATTTTTTATTTTTATTTTTTTTTATGCTTGCCTTGCCTTTTCTTTATTTTTATTTTATTTAAATGGTTTATATAGTTTATAATTCTTTTAAGCCCTATTGAATTTGGTTAATAATTTAGCCGAAAAGTACTATAGTCCGCACCAAGACAACAATAGAATTTGTTTCTTCAGTTACTTAGTAAAAATCACCTGACCTATAAATATTTTGGCCAAAATTACTATGATTGAAATAACAGATTTTTCCGGAAACTTCTGAACGATGGAAATACAAAGCAAAATAAAATGTGACATCAGAAAAAAAAAAAGCAAAATAAAGTGGTAGATCCGTAATAATACAAAATTCCGAGGGCAATATATTGTATACTAGATAAAGTGAATCAGCATCAGACAAAATTTTGAAACGAGTGGCCGTTTGAATCTTCTTCACTGACGGGAACTTCAAAAACACCCCCCTCCTCTGTTCTCAACTTCTGTGCAACCACCTCTCTCTATCTCTCTCCCCCACATCTCGACCAAAAGGTCCAAACCCATCAATTTGGGGTTATTCGATTCGACTCCAAGATGACAGGTCTCGTCATGGTGACAAAGGGCGGCGGCTGCGGCGGCGGAACCGCCAAGAAGGCCAAGACAGGGCCGAGCCCCACCCAGGAGGAGCAGAACCAGCTGTCCCTGGTGGCTCTCCTGCTGTCTGCGCTCCGGAAATCGATGGCTTCGTGCAGCGTCGACGAGGGCGGCGAAGACGGGATCGCTGCCGTCCATAATATGGAGATTGGGTGGCCGACCAACGTCCGACACATAACCCACGTTACCTTCGATCGGTTCCATGGGTTCCTGGGCCTCCCTGTCGAGTTCGAAGTTGAGGTCCCTTGTCGTGCTCCTAGTGCTAGGTATTCTGTTAATTTCTCGTCCATCTTTGCTTGATTTCTTGAAAAAATAGAATCTTTTCAAATTAAATGATAGAAAATTCCTCCAATTTGTTCGTTGGCAGCTGTTTGAGCTGATTAGGAGTTCAATTACTCTTCCTTGTACCTTTTCATGGCCAAATTGCTGACTGAATAGCAGTTTGTAACTTTTCTGGAGGTTGGATCTAGGGTTTAGCTGCGTGTAATTCGAATTTTCTTGCTTTTCTGCGCTTTTCGTGCAATGGAGATGGCTGTTTTTAATGTTCATGACAAATTGAGCTACCACATTACCGTTAGCTTCCATTTTTAGAAAGAATATTCAGATCTTGAAGATCAAATGAACTTTATTAGTTCTTTTTCTAGGTAATAAAGATGAATTGCTTTTACTGTGTTGAATCCTTCAACTTTCTGCAGAAAAATGAAAGCTATATATCAGTTGAAGTCCATGTTTGTCAAAAGTTGTATTCTTTTTCTTTAAGAAAGGTTTGCATTTTGTACAATGTCCAACATCATAGCAAGTCTACTTAAAAGCAATCTTTTCGAGCTCAAGTTTGGAAAATCAGCTTGAAAAATATTCAGTATGAATTGCTGAATCAAATGGATCAATTTATCATTTTGCGATTTGTATGGGCTCAATTTTAGAAATTCGGCTTTACAAAAATAAATTTTAGCATGAAACTGTTTAATCAAATGTTAGAATTTATCTTTTTGCAATATTTTTGACTTCATGTTAGGAAAAAGTAGCTCGAATGAAATTTAATTTCCTGCCTGAATTGCTGAATCAGATGTTTGAATTAATCTTCTTGCAGTGTAAGCGTATTTGGGGTATCAGCAGAATCGATGCAATGCTCTTACGATTCCAAAGGAAACAGCGTCCCCTCGATTCTCCTGTTGATGCAGGAGCGTCTATATTCACTCCAAGGTCTAAAGGTACCATTTTGTCATCACTAACACATTCAAATTTTAAAAGTAAAACAAATTTTATTTTTATTTTTTTTCTGAATGTCTTAATCAATGATTCTTCAGGCAGAAGGGATTTTCCGTATAAATCCCGAGAACAGCGAAGAAGAACACTTAAGAGACCAACTGAACCGTGGCATTGTCCCTAACAACATCGATGTACATTGTCTGGCGGGTCTTATCAAAGCTTGGTTCCGGGAGCTTCCTTCCGGTGTTCTTGATGGACTTTCCCCTGAACAAGTTCTTGAGTGCAATACCGAAGAAGAGTCCCTCGAGCTCGTGAAACAACTGAAACCGACAGAGGCTGCATTGCTCAATTGGGCAGTGGAGCTCATGGCTGATGTGGTCGAAGAAGAGGAGTCCAACAAGATGAATGCCAGAAACATAGCCATGGTTTTTGCTCCAAACATGACTCAGGTATGTAACATTTGAAGTGCTCAAATTGGAAGATCTAGTGGCCAGTTCTTTTTGGAAGATCGGGGGTTCTTTTTGAAGTGGATTTTTATTTTTATTTTTTTTAAGTATAAAGCATGTTTTTTGGCCAACAAAAAAGTATAAAGCATTTATGTAAAAGGTAAAAAAAGTTACATTATTAGGGAAAAAATGTGATTGACTGAAATAATCAATGTTCGTAATCTCTTTTCAAAGTGGGTTAATTAGACACACTGTAAAACTAAAAATGGTGTCGGAATGTGAAAAAAATGGTTTTCTTTTCAAGAAAAATGATTTTAAGTGAGTAAACAGTATATTCTTGAAACAAAAAGATTCTATTTTCAAAGAAAGTTTCACTCAAAGTGTTTCATGAATTCTGAAATTTTGTTATAACATAACTTAAATGTTAAGAACCTAAAAACAATCCTAACTAAATGTTATGTTGCCAATCACTGTCCTAGTTTTAAAATGTTGATATTCAGTGTCTCAGCTATCAAATTTGTTGCTTTCCACTTTTATCGACTGATTTTTGGCGTTAAAATTTGTGTTTAAGCAGTAAAAATATATTGTTTTTCATTTTTTTTTTAAGTATCGGATTTGTTGCTTCTGGTTTAGACTTATTTAATACTTAAAAAATATGGTTTTGCCTCCGTCAATTTTAATAGAAAAATTAAAAATCAACCAATCTGATAGATACTGAATATCAACATTTTAAATATGGGACAACGATTAACAACATAACCTATTTAGGTTCTTAACCCTAACTTAAAACCCGATCCCAATAAAATTTGGAACAATCCCCAGTTGCAATTTCTGAGCAAACTTGCATAGGGGTTTCACACAATTCATTGTCCCACATGAACCACCTAAATCGTATTTTTCCCCTTGTTGTGGTTGATTACCAGCAAAACAAGAACAAGACTAACCCAATTCATGTTTGTTCTACTAGATGTCGGATCCATTGACAGCTCTAATGCATGCTGTCCAAGTAATGAACTTGCTCAAGACATTGATCACAAAAACACTGCAAGAACGCGAAGACGCAGCCACCGGAGGTGGGTATTCACCAATGTCATCTCATATGTCTGAAAGACAATCAGATTATGATTACGATACCCAACGAGACATGGACACGAGCCGTGAATTGCAGGGACCCACATCCGATTATGACGGTAATGCCAATTACTGTAGTACTGAGGACGAACACGAGGAGGAAGAAGAAGAGGGTGTTGGTTCAGTGAGTGAGATTGAAGAGTGCTTCTTGATGAAATTGTCTGAAGAAGTTGATAATGTCCCGAGCTTGTCCAGAAGATCATTCTCTTCGAGCGGATCACAGCAAGGTTCGGTTTTGACAACTGCAAGTGGTGGAGAAGAAGATGATTCTAAGTATGAAGCTGTTGATTCAATGGCCATTGTTCCGTATCAGAAGATGGTTGAATTTGAAGGGCAAAACCTCTAGTCCCTGGAGTTTAGTT
This sequence comes from Clarkia xantiana subsp. parviflora, assembly GCA_036873135.1. Taxonomy (NCBI): domain Eukaryota; kingdom Viridiplantae; phylum Streptophyta; class Magnoliopsida; order Myrtales; family Onagraceae; genus Clarkia; species Clarkia xantiana. The sequence goes on from JAPTYO010000007.1 coordinate 23,585,830, forward strand.
GTACATTAGGTTGTGTTATAAATCGGGTTCAGCTCGGTGTTGAACTTTGGGAGATTAATTGGTTTCATGGTATGTTTTTTTTTGTGTAGCGGAGATGGTAGCTAGCTATCTTGATTGTATTAGCCGCTTATTTTGAAATTGATGACTTGACTCAGGTCTCAAAAACTCTCTCAGTTAATTGGTCTCATAATAACAAACCTGTTGTGTCCCTCTGCAATCTTTTTGTTGTGGTGTTGTAGATGAACTGTATGTGTCAATGTTAGGGTTACATTACATGTGAGTGAATTTGGTTGATAAGCTACACCAATAACAAGACAGTTTAACAATTGTGATAATTTCATTTAACAAAAATATTTGAAAGAGTTAGAACACTAAATATAGTTAATGGACTACTAATACTGTTACTAATTGATTTTAGTATATAACTAATCTAGACTTATGTAATGAAATTCGTATTACAAATACTCAACATTGACATGATAAGATATGTATAACTAAGTATAATTTGGTCGAATATATATATTAATTAATTATATTTAAACGCATTAGAGTTGTCTATATATATACTAGTTTTTTTTTGGTTATATGATACATATATTTTGATATGGGTAACTGTAATAAAACTAGACAAACAAAAATGATATTATGCACAACAGGGCATTTGGTCTAGTGGTATGATTCTCGCTTTGGGTGCGAGAGGTCCGGAGTTCGATTCTCCGAATGCCCCCTTTTTTTCCCTTGCTTTTGATTCTTAACAAGAATGTTAGGGCAATATAAGCATAGGCAACAACATTAGACAGCTGTGAATAAAAGACCCTACAGGATCAGCAAATCTAGTTCCATAACCATAAAACCATTCTACAATGTAATCTGAACCGAAAAACAAGTCATATCTGCTCTATTCTACGAGCGATCAAATCGATTGCTGCATTTGCAGAAGTGAATGCGCCGTGGAAGCTATCTTGGTACGAAATGGACTCGAGTTCTTTAGCCATACTCAACAAGATATCACCCAAGTCAGTTCTCTTCTCCAACAGAGACTTGTAGTAAGAATTTGCAGCAATCTTGCTGATATCAACGTTGGTGTCTTCTGGGCAGTACTCATCATCCAACCATTTGTGTAGTGTAATTCTCAGCCACTCAGATTCCTTGGAACAAAATAATTGTCTTGAAAACAGAACAATAACATGAACACAGACAACATTGCAAAAATTCATTCCCTCTAATTTTACATAAAAAAAAGTGTTATTCAAGAATTGGATGAAGACTTGCTATCTCATCATTAGCAAAATTTAACTCAGAAATTGATGGTTTGATTTTCGTTCATTTTGTTAAAAAAATAAAATACATTATCAATCTACTGATACTTGATATTACCTATGTGACTTGATTAAAAATCAGTAAATGAAGACTCTGGCTTAACGGCAAGTAATGAAGTATGTATAAAATTGTGTTGAATGAGTTTATCAACAATTTCAAGCTTATAAAACAGTTGATTAAGACAAAATGTTAAATAAAAAAACCTCATATTAAAAAAGATACTCATAGTATCGACTCAAATGTTGTTAAGGCCACTATCGACACAAGAGTGGGAGGATACTGAAGTATATATATTTATAAAAGTGGCCGGATGCTTTCACACATTTAGTTAAGGCGGGCGTCTTATTTTTTAATTTTTTAATAGTAATACATTGCTAATTTTTTAAAAGCAAAGGATGAACTTAAGTCTCAACTACTTGCCAATTTCTTTTTTAACTAAAAAACTCTATCCATTACCGAATTCGTCAATTCCTATGTTCTTCTTTTCTTTCTGAATTGAATATGTTTTTGTTTGATTGAAGATTAGATAAGTAGAAAGATTAAAAAAAAAAAACATTGCATTTAACATGCAGCTGCAGTCACAAGGATAATGTGAACTAAAATTATCATCAGCAAAGATACAAATTTGAGAGTCAAACTTTCAAATTAATTGTCCAGATTAAATTAATAGGAAAACCCACAATAATTACAAGAAGATGAAACTGTATTCATAATTCAAATTAATTAGAATACCTCCAAGGCCTTAGAGGGGATCAACCAGCTGTCAGGCACTCTAAGATCCTGAACCAACCCATCTTCTTCCGCATTCCCATTCGAACCGACAAACGGAGATTGAGATTTGACGATAGATATTAGGGCTGACGTGGACCTTTTTGGAAAAACGGAAGATGGGAAACGAACAGGGGAAATTAGGGTAGACGGATTAGAGTGAAAATTGGAAGAAGAACGAAGCCGTGGAGTCGAGAGCTGGATTTGTAAAGAACCCATTAGTTAAAGGAGAGAACTTTAAGGTTTATTGATATTTCATTGGATTTGAAGAAGATGGTCGGAGTCCGGCAGCAATGTGAGTGACGAACATCTCAGAGAAGTGGATAAGGAAGCAAATAAGATAAGATGGAGGAAATTGTTCCTTTCTGGAAAATAAGAAAAAATGGCCGCAATTTCTTTAATAATAATAATGAAATAGTGTGACACTTAAGTCTCGAATGAAACTAATCATGAACTACTTAAAATTCGACGGTTAATTCGGTGGTTAGATTATGAATACGAGTATGCTGAATATCTTCGCTCCCTAGCTCGAGTTCAAAATCCACGTTTTAACTTGAAAAAACCTCTTTTGAAAAAGCACAAAATCCACGTTTTAACTTGAAAAAACCTCTTTTGAAAAAGCAAACCTCTTTTGAAAAAGCAGTGTAGTCGTGTTAATGGTTATGTATACGGACCAAGTGTAAACTATAAACCGACGTTCACAAACATCATTTTAAGGGAGAGTGTTAGAGTGTGAATAAGTATATTAAGATATTTACTCACATGTTCGAACTTATGATAAAATTGGTTAAGACACTTCTTATTCTCTAAATGTCGAGTTCGAGTCGAGCTTTTTCTAATACTGGATCGAATAGAGTTCATTTATACTTGACTTGAGAGGTTCGCGATTCTATTCTATTTGATTTTTTTTTTTGCTCTTTTTGCCAAAATTCTATTTCAGTCAAGGTCAAGTTCGAGCTTATTCTATATATATATATATATTCAATTCATAACCCACAAACTATAGAGCCATCAAATCCGAAGACTTTAAAATTAATATCGGGTCGTTGACGTTTTATTCAAGCATGCAAATTGAATTACAATCGACCAATAAAAACGAAACTATACATGATTCATATGACATACCTCCTTTATAAATTGCATAGTAATTCAGTTGGGCATCTATGTGCTACTTCAGAGAAAATGCTAATATTTTCGAATTACAATCTAGGTAATGTGTTTGATGGAATTGACGATGTTCGCGATGATCCAATCAACTTGATCTATTGGTCCTTGAACATTCGTACCAGCAACCATCTCCCTCACCAGCCTCAAGGAAACATTGTTTCCACCGATATTCCCATGACGTAAAAACGGAAAGTCTCCATAATGAGAAGATGAAAAGCTCCAAAGACGAGATGTCGAAGAGGAAATCGTCGAAATTATCGTCTAAGGAAAACCGCCACAGGACAAGAGCCTAACTATTAAAAATAAACTTATCGAAGAGAGAACTGTTATGCCAGACGCGACCGCCGTAGATGACCGAGCCGACGATTGGAGGGTTGTAGAGAAATGTTGGAAGAAGAGAGCGGTGACTAGGTTTTTAAGTTCGATAAGTCTATAATGTTGTTTATGATTTAACTGAACATTTTTGTTCACATTCGGTCAAGCCAAGTCCAATATGCTAGCAGAGAACAATCATGTATATAAGTTAGTTCTTCCTATAACCAATTTGGTTATATGGAGAGGTAACCCACTTGCTAATATGATTATCCGTTTAATTGACCGATGTGGGACTCTCAACGAAGTATGTGTATTTCAACACTAGCACGCACTGTGATGGTCTTTAACTAAAATACCGCCATCGGTGTGAGAGTCTAGACTTACAGTGTAGTATATGTATTTCAACGCTCCCCGCTCTATAAAGGCTCTTTAATCAAACAAGGTTCCATCTTATAACCAATTGGTTATAGAAAAATGTTGCCCACTTACTTTAGAGTTTATTTCAACAATTTTAAACTTGACGAGCTGAGTTCAAACGGACCGAGTTGGATATTAAAAAAATCGGATTGGTCGAGTTTAAGTAAAAAAAAATGTCTCGACAAAAAAACTTTAATATTTTTTTTAAAAAATATATATATATATATATATAGTCTCTTTTACCGAAATTTAGAAAATAAAATAAAAAATAGTTAAGTACTTTCGAGAGAAAATGACATAAATGATAACTCAAACTAACTTACTAAGCAAGTTACTTTATGCAAAAATATGAGACAAATGCAAACTTCTTTCGGATAAAAAATATATATGATGAACAATATTGATCTGAAATCCAAGGTTTATTATTCAAACATCAACTGAAGGAAGAAAAACACACAAAGCTTTAAACTCGGTCTCAATAACATGACACAAACATAACTGCAAAAGCAAAACACAAACAGACACCATAAAACTACAACAACAGCACTGCCGCAGAATTCGGCCAGAGAATTAAACGGGGATCGAGATTCAAGCAATGCGGATGCCTCCATGAATATACTCCTTAGCGCGAATGTCGATCCTTTTCACGGTCGAGACAAACTCACTGCAGTAAACAACCAGTACTATGTCATAACGTTATCCATTAATTAAGGTTGTCGAATTGAAGAAACCTTGTTATAGGGTATGTGTACTTACTTCCACATGCGAACCCCGACACGAGCTTCGTACCCATAAGCATCGACATAAGTCATGTACCATTCGCTATTGTCGTCTCTCAAACTTCCGGCGAAACTAAACATTGCATCGAGCTCACGAGTAAGATCGTCATATCCGGACATTCCTGAGAGATCGATGTATCGGGTGTCCAAGATGGCGGTGTCGTACTTGATCACCTAAAAACAAATCATACTTAGTCTAAACATTTTCAAGAAAATCAGCAATTTGTGAATGAAATTTTTTAAGGGGAAATATCCAGGCCCTTAGAGTTTATAAGGAAAAAATTTATTTGAATATTATATTTGCAAGGGATTTGTAACATTTCCCGGTACAAATAAGTTTGTTTCCATTGCAAATAAATTTATCATAAACAACTAGACTAGACTCTTGTAGTGAAATGCTGAGGTTTCTTGAGAGACAAGCAAGCAATCTAAAGTACTACCTGGACAAGACATCCTTTGTCAAAGGGCTGTTCCTGTTGTCTGCTGCTGGATTGTATGTCTCCCAAGTTGTCTGATGGAGGGGTTGGAGTATGTTGATTGGCATTGGCTTGTGAAGGGAGTTCCTCCGAGGTTATTCCCACAATATTCTTACCAAAAAGGGTGAAACTTTTAAATCTTTGAGGGTTTAAAAACTTGGGTTCAGTATCATCACCTAATTTGGGTTTGTATAGTAAACCGAACCCTGGCGACGGCCCCATAATTGGTGTACTAGGGCGAAATCCTTGTGACGATGACTGGCCTGGGAAAGAGAAACCGGAATTTTCGTTAGGGTTTGGTTAAAAAGAGTTTACTTGTGATCCAAGAAATGTAGAACATACCACTGCATGCTGATGAGGAACACCCTTGAAACCCTAGATTGGATTGGAAAAGCTTCTTTCGATCGAATGGAGCATGGACTTGATCTTTTCTTTTGTAGGACGGGAGGAGTTCGATTTCCCACGGCGAAACTCGTTCCGGTATAGGACAATCAAAGTTGGTAGGATCAAAATCCATTGTCACCTATAAGACAATGTTTTATAGAACAGATTTTCAAGGATGTAGGTTATATGAAAGACAAGCCCTAATTAATGTCACAAATACCTTAAGGCACTTCCATTTTGATCCGGGCCACCTGACGGGATCTAAATCTTCAGTTCCATCGATTCGTCCAGTGAATCTGCGATTTTAAAGAGTAGATAGATATGCTAGATAATTAGATCATGATTGGAAAATGACTAATTCTTAGCTGAATTTGGTGTTTACACAAATCCAATCAATAAAAGACTATATTGGGCTGGATGAACCGCATAGAGCAAATGTGACACTTATCAGATTGTGGTTAACTTAGTGTAAACACCAAGCTCAATTAAGAATTTTCCGGAGATGGAAGAAGCAAATAATGGTTTAAAATCACCTTCGCTCTGCACATTCATCGCTCTCGAAGCTAATCCGGAATCTTGCCCCAACATGGTAATCATACTGAAATGAATCCAAGTATTGTTGAAGAGGGACAAGAAAGGATGAACGATTTCTCCTGCAAATGGATCATCCATGAAGTTCAAAGCCATTACATTCAAAACCCAGACTTGGGTAACAAGTAACAACTTCTAATTAACTACTTACCATGGTCGGCAGTAAACGCTGAACATAGTTTTGGTCTGAAGCGCATGAAACACTGTTCCAAGTACTCCAAATTGCAAGCTCTGGCCCGAGACGATTGTAGCCATTGCAGGCGCCCTAATCTTCGACTGCCTTGACCGGCGGACCCCGATTCGGTACTCTCCATTCCCACCTCTAAAAACACATGGGTTAGTTATAAAATTCCCAGTCAAACGAATTGTTAACTAAAGTTTTGTTCTTTTGAACATTTTGCTAACTGAGCTATTCCATGGGTACATTTGATAACTACGTCAGGATTTTATTCATGATACATTTTTTTCCAAATTAGACACAAATCCTAACAGGGCTAGCAATTTGGACACACGTGAAACTTGAACTAAAAATTTGTTCGACTGCGCAAAACACGAAGGGAAAGAACAAGAACAACCTTAAATAAACAAGTGTGTCTCCTTTTATCAGCCGCTTCGCATCAAGAAAGTTGCTCCAACCTGTAGAGAACAAGTGTCGCCTCGGAGTCCCTACACGAAAAATTCACAAAAACATGTTGTCAGCAACGCTCATTCGGAAAGATTCGGTGTCGAAATAATGAATCGGGTTTTGAGTACCGCGTATTGTATGACGAAAATTCCATTTTTTGCCATTCAAGTCATACATACACACAGTTTGATTGGCATGTCCGTGAGATGCATCCTGCAAAAACCATGAAACTAAGTTTATTTTTTGAACCACTATAAAAAAAATATAGCACATTTTCTGAAGGATTCTAACCATATAAGGAAGCAATTCCAGGGCTTGGGGCTTCGGGATAGTGTATCCTCCGTGCGTGCTCACATCGGAAGTCGTCAAGGATTTGGTGAAGAGGCAGATTTTAGACGTTGTCGAAGAAACGTTTCTTTGCTCAGGTCTTTCAGATGATTCTTCATCACCCTCTTGCTGCAAACAAGTTGCGATTTTTCCAAGAAACCCAAGAAGAAACATAAATCAAGAAACAGTTTTTTGTTCGCTAGTTGCTAAGGTCCGGTTTTCTTGTAATATCAGTCGATCGGGTGTTGAGAAATCGGTATATATACGTTGGATCAATAAATTAAACAACTTGATCCTTCTTGCTGCAAACAAGTTGTGATTTTTGCAAGAAACCCAACAAAAAACATAAACCAAGAATCAGTTTTTTTTTCGCTAGCTGCTAAAGTCCGGTTTTCTTGTAATATCAGTAGATCGGGTGTCGAGAAATCGGTATATATACGTTGGATCAAGAAATTAAAGAACTTGATCCTTCTGTAGCAAATTTTTTGGTCAGGTCTTGTGATGCTTCATCACCCTCTTGATGCAAACAAGTTTTGATTTTTTTTCCAAGAAACACAACAAAAAATACTAACCCAAAAACAGTTTTTGTTCGCTAGCTGCTAAAGTCCGGTTTTCTTGTAGTATTAGTCGATCGGGTGTCGAGAAATCGGTATATATACATTGGATCAAGAAATTAAACATCTTGATCCTTGTGTAGTCCATTTTTTGGTCAGGTCTAGATGCTTCAACACCCTCTTGCTGCAAACAAGTTGTGATTTTTTCCAAGAAACACAACAAAAAGCATAAATCAAGAAACATGTTTTGTTTGCTAGCTGCAAAAGCCCGGTTTTTCTTGTAATGTCAGCCGATCTGGTGTCAAGAAATCAGTATATATACGTTGGATCAAGAAATTAAACAACTTGATCATGTATTCTTTTTTTTTTTTCTTGAAAAGTGAAGTTATTTATTTCATCAGTAATTTGTCAGTTCTCACACTGTGGTGGAAAATGTTAAAAATAAAAAGTGTTACCTTCGGAACTAGCGTTATATGGGCAACAACTTCATCTGTTTCGCGTTCGGCCTACCAAATCATCATCACCAATGTTATGATCAGAGAACAAGATATCATGCAGAAAGAATAGCCACCACAATAATATTTTTGTGATTGAACATGTCAAGGATGTTTTTTTTACCCGAAGTTGAACATGCGTGACAATGCAGTGGATTGCAGCAGGTGTGTTGGGCGGCACGTCTACTAAAACATCTGGTTCCGCATATGATCGAACCTAGAACGCAACAACGGATTATTTCACCTAAAACCCATAATTTTCAAAGTACAGTTCTTCAAAGAAAAAAGAATAACCTCATCAATATGTGGCTGGAGGAAGTAAATCACTTGATCTCCTTCCTTTGGAACATAGAACAATTTTCCAGCACATTCTTCCCATAGAGCTCTATGCAGATAATTTTCCTCAACTGCTCAATCGCCGATTTAGCGAAAAACAACGATTACAAGAACTGATCTTAGCAAAGACGGAAAAAAAAGAATCGAACTGAGAAACACAATCCTTAATTGGTACAAACTTCACCTCTGTTGTTGTTAGCATTGGTAACTTGCCTTCTTGAACTTTGACTTGAACTCGACATCTCTAGTTACTCCGGAACCCGAAGAAGATTGCTTGATCATAGAGAAATGGATGCTTAAGAGACTAGACAGTCTCTCAATATAAAGGAAAATCAAGGGCCAAGATCAAGAGCTAGCTAACCTGCCCCCCTCCAGTTGTAACCAAACCCCGAATCAGCGGCTGAGATGAAACCCCAGGCGGGGTGGTCTCTATCTCGTGCTTCTCCTCGTAACGCATAATTGTATGGTAAATGACAGTTTGTGGTCTTTTCCGAAACACCGGATCATCTAGCTCGTGTCATTGCATGCACTAATTTGAAAATGTATTCAACAAAAACATTTATAGTGATTTTTTTGTTCGACAAAGACATTTATTGAGATTTTGATGTCCTTTTATAGACAAGTTTACGGTCGGATTTTCTAAAATAATGTTCGATTCGAACAAGGAAATGATATGTTCGTATATGACATTTTTCTCAATGTATTGTTTTTGTCATATGTTGCTGCCAACCGTTTTAATTAACATCTCCGTCGCATATATTTATCCTTATTATTATAAGTAAGCATACACTGTAGATTTCTGCAATTTTATAAGGATTGCCCCAAATAGAAAAAGTTGCAGCGAAGAAAGTGAAAATGTTCGTTCGACACAATCCGTATGAAGAAGAGATGAATGACACTGACATGGACAACTATCCAAGTATAAGAATCCAAACAAAATGGTTTCGTACAATTCCTTTTAGGTTGGATACACCAACACAGAAGTGTCTGCAGTATTGTTTTGTTTCCTTTTCCATTAGTCGTGAGAAGAGTCAAACACTACTACAAAAAGATTAAAGCTGATAAATTAATGGTTAATAACCTAACCGCTAAACTTCACGCAATTACAAATCGCCATTCGAATTTTAATATTTTAAAAATGTTATATAACTTTCAACATCCGAGCAAATTCCTACATCCGTTATAAATTCTATCAAATCGGACAAAAATAAAGAAAGTGTTAGTCATGTAAAGTCTTTTAATGTGTACACAAAATGACTTCGTTAAGAAATTGAAAGAATTATAACAAAATACCTCTAATTGAATGCTCAACTGAAAAACACCATTACAATTGGGTGAATGTCTAATTCAAAGTATTTCATTCCATTCTTTTCAATTTATTACCGAATCCATCTTGTATACACACCAAAAGATCACACGTGACTGGAGCATGTTTTTATTATGCAAATTGACAGAAATTAGAACAAATGTAGCAATTTGCATAGAGATTGAAAGTTCACGAAGTCAATTTTTTTTTTTTTTTTTTTTTTTTAATTTAAGTTCGAGAAGTGATTTATAATTGAGTTAGAGATCAAGTAGTGATTTGGTTACAAACCGAAAAAGCAAATCATAATAGTAACCGTTTATTAATTTTTTTTTTAATATTTGATCGTGCAGTCTGGTAAATTAAATACGTGTATCATGTTAGGTTTCGACATTGGGTCGAGTCAAACCTAATAGATCAATAGAGAGCAGCCAACTACGCAATTAGAATTCTATCCCAAAACCAATTGGTGATAGGAGGAGTTAGTCCACTTACTTATATATTGCTCAATTATTTCAGAATCTACCAATGTGGAATAGACATACTCAAGGTTGGATTCACTTTAACACTCCCATGTATTGTGACGATTCTTTAATTAAGACACCGACCGATTAAATTAGGACGGGTTGATACTGGATTCAAAGCTGATCCAACACCGTCATTTTTAACTAGGCTCTAATACCATGTAACATTTACACAATGGACGAGTTAAACCCAACTAGTCAATAAAGATCAACCATCTATGTAAAAGGAGTTTATCTAATCAATTGGTGATATGAGCAAATAACTAACTTGCTTATATGGTGCTCAATTATTTCAGAATCCACCTAAAGTTGGAGAGGCAAACTCATGGTGAAGTTCACTATGCACTCCCTGCTCACAATATTGTGTCATTAATGACTATTTAATTAAGGCACCGACCTGTTAAATCTGGATGGGTTGAGACTAAATTCAACAGACTCGATCCAACACCGTCAATCAGAACCGAGCTCTGATAACGTGTTATATTTCCACATTGGATAGAGTCAAGCTCATTAGGCTAATAGAACAACCATCTATGCAAGTTGAGTTTCATCATAAAATCAATTGGTGATATGACGAGGTAGGTCGCTTGCTTACTGCTTCGTTTCAGAACTCACCGTTGTGAGACAGACTACTGACAGTGAAGTTCACTTCACTCCCCGCATCACGATGATTCTTTAATTAAGGCACCCACTCACTAAATCATGACAGGTTGAGATAAGACATTTTCCTTAATCAACTTTCTCATAAGCTCGAACTTGTGTATGCACACATTGGACACACTTTTATACATACCTCAAAACCATCCTGACCACCTCGGCATTGACCTCAAGATTTGAACATATGAGATATGATACCATGTTAACACACGCCTTAACCAACTTTCTAATAACTATTAGGGAATAAGACGTATGCATTAACCAACCTTTCCATAAGCTTGAAATTGCGGGTGAAACTCTTGATATACTCTTAAAAATTGTTTAAACTGGACACATCACTAGGTCGATGCCCATGACCTTCAGCTCATCCACCTCGACATTATTATGAGAGATTTTTTCAACATTTTTATTTTAAAAGTACATCACCATGATTAGAACTTGTGCGCTCTAAGATTATGTGAAGAATACGACGTGTGTCTTAAATACCTGTCTCATAAACTCGAACTTATAGATGATGTCATTCGACACACTCTTATATGTACTTGAACATCCTCTCGGTCACTCAGTCTTGACTCGCACTTGGGTCCATACTGTGAGTTTTAGCTCGGCCACTTCGGATTTGACCTTACTTAGGTCCAAACGTAATGGGCTTCAACTCGGCCATCTCGGCCTTTAATATGAGGCTTTTTAATATAAGTTTTTCTTTTTTAAAACGTTATGAGTACATGAGTTCTTAAACTAAGTGGGAATAAAGATAAGAAGATTGTTACAGACTCTGAACGTATTGTGGTTTTTAATTTACCACAAGTGTCATCGTGTGGCAGATTCTCAGACCTTAAAGAACATGATAGGTCTTCATGTATAGAGTTCAAGGATATGCGGTGACGTTGTCAGTACCATAGAGAGTGGAGTCATTAGCATATATTGGATGAAGTGGATCATGAAGGATTAGTGTTCGAATAGGATGATTGAGTTTCATTATTGTGGGGAAGAATGACACGGTCATGGAAAAATTGGTTGAGTTCAAGCACCACTAAGTCTACCTTAGTACAAAGAATTTTTGATAAATAAAACTCTTTATGTGGAGTAGAAGAGTAAGCCAGACAGAAACTTCAGTTTAAGAGAAAACATTAAAGTGTATTTAAAAGTATACCGGAAATATTCAGCTATAAGTTTTAACTTCTAAAATATTGGCTAAAGTGCATTTTTAAGATTACAAGCTCGCTGCATTAACACTTCCAATGCCTCATATATTTCTGTAAATATATTTTAGATTGAAATGGAGCGTACCATCTGCACAATTGATATCGCGCAGTTATAGAAGCTAGAAATTGAACTTTAAGATTAGTCGTGCTTCAAATTAAGAAACAACCGCAACCATTTAAACTGCTGCCATTATATAAAGAAAATAATAATTAATGGAACACACATAATTATACATGCCATTTGTTATAATATACTTCTTCATATGAGGATAGTTTCTTCATTATCGATAAATAGATTCTTAAAAGAGAGTCATATTACATATAAGTTGCACAACCAGTCGAGACTCGAGAGATTAATTTTCATGATCCCCAATATCTACATTAACATAGATCATTAACATGATTAACCCTATAATGCAAAGGACCAGCACCAAAATGCAGTTTAGTCCTACACGAAACGTTCTCTCGCGGTTACTTTGGCGAGGCGACAGAAGCTCGATCTCCCATGGCGAAACCCTCTCCGGCAGTGGACCCATAACCGAAGGAGCATCCCAGATCACCTTAAGGCGTCGCCATTCCGATCCCGGCCATCTAATTGGATCGATCGGGTCGGTCTCAATCACTGTTCCTGCCGCAAATCTGCAACACCAATCATTTTTGTCAATAATATAGGAGAACTATATATGAGCAATTTCATATAGGGTTAAAAACCAAATCGCTAACTGAACTTTGACCGTTTTACAAACCGTTATCCTACTTTAACTTTCGGTTTTAGACCAAAAAACTACATCTGACACTTTGTCTGTCAAACGCTCACAAAGTGTTAAATGTAACTTTTAGGTCTAAAATTGTAAGATGAGGTAGTGAAATTTAAAATTAATCGAAGTTCGGGTAGTTATTTGCAAAATAACTAAGTTCATGTAGTGATTTACTTCTTCAACTAGGGATAATCCAGTTAAATAGCACGAAAAAGTCACGTTAGCTGCACATGGTGTTTTTTTGTCAAATTTTAATAGACAATGTGACAACTGATAAATGTAGATTTTTGGTCTAAAATCGAAACTTTAGGAAACAGAGTATAAATAATTACACGGATAGCGATATGTAAAACCATATATATACCTCGGTCCAGTACACTCTTCATTTCCAACCAACATTTTGATCCGTTCCCTGATTGGGTATTGTTCCTCCATAGCCCTCATGTACTTATCATAAGGCACAAGGAAGCAAGAATTACTTGCCCTACAAGTAATAATTCCATAGTTTCTTAGTAACCTCCAACTCTACAAACAAACTGAGATTTCAAAAAGATTTTATTACCATGGACGGTAGAAGACAGTGAACAGGGTTCCGGCAGCCATTGCATGAGCCAAACATGTTAGAATCGTGAATTGCGCGCCTTGGAAATATTCGGATGTTGTGTATGTACTCCTGTGGGCACTCGTAGCTCGGTGGACGCCGATTCGGAGCTCTCCATTTGCATCCCTAAAACAGTAGTTCGAATAATAAAAAAAAAACATTTATTAACAAAAGAATCAATACCTCACTTATAGGGTGTGTTTTGATACCTTATTGTTTTATCTTTTTTAAAAAAAGTCTAGCTCACTTATCTTAAATCTAATTTATGAGTTACATATGACTCGAATCATCTAGTCAGTGCGCTCATCCTGGTTTGGGTACAGGCCAAGCTAATTGGTCCGGGAGACCATATTTGGCCTTAAACCGGCCTCTAACTCGACCAGTTGAGTCCTAGCCCTTGACTCAACTAATTGAGCCTTCTGATTAGGTCAATCGAGTTATAAGTGACTCATAAATTATAGTTCCATTAAACGAGAGGTAGCAAATAATTTTTACAAAAAAAAATTGTAAGGTACCAAAACTATAAGCATTATGAGGTTATCAATGTTATGGATGTTGTGATAAAGTGAACAACCTAAGATAGACGATCTTGTCCCCTTCCACAAGCTTCTTCTCAGCAACAAACTTATCCCAACCAGTAGTCAACAGGTGCTGATTCAGCTCAGCTGCAAACATTCAATAAAACTTGTCTTAATTTTTATTTTATTTTCAAACAAAATTCTCCTAATAATTAATTAAGTTTAATGAGAATGTTACAGTGATATATATGAAGGAAGGACCATTTCTGGCCGTTGATATCCTTCATGACAACGATCTGCGCCGGGGGATCGCGAGACATGTTCTGTGCATCAGCAACATGAACCAAGTAATTAAGGATGTTGTAATTAATTAAACATGACATGCATGTATGAATGATTAAGGATGATGTTATAATTAATTATTACCATGCGAGTTAAGCATTCATCAGCAAAACGCTTCTCTAGAGGGAATCCAGCATGAGTGTTGCTTATATCTGCAGCAGTGAGGGTCTTGGTGTAGATGCAGGCCTGATCCTGCAGCTGTGATGTTGAGATTCTGTTTTGAGCAGCAACAATGGCGGCATTGACTTCCTCCCTCTGCCAACATTCAGTGTATTGAATAGATTCACTAGCTAAAATTTTCACCAATTTAATTTATCATTGATATTTATACTAAGATATATATATATATATTTGTTTTTGTTTTTCAAAGGATCAATTAGGAATGGTCGGGTCAGCCTTTAAGAGATAAGATGCTAATCATGAATATTTTTTAATTTTCAGGACTTCAACGAATGTTAAATCCAAAATCTCTTGTTAATAAATAAATATTGAACTGTTACACCATATTACATGGTTTATACTAAGTTATTGCTAGACCAAATTAACTATAAGAGAATTCATTAATCAGATGTCTCTGTTTCAAATACTGACGCGTCGAGAATAGAAAAATACAGATGGTCAGCACTTTATATTTTACGAACTGACACAATGCACGAATGATGATTATTCTAAATATAAAGTAAATTTATAATATAAATGTTGCCCATTTTATCTTTTATGGATTGACACGATGCGAGCGATAATTATTCTAAATAAGAAGTAAATATGGTATACAAGTGTTGTGCTCCCGATGGTTTAGGATGTGGGTCTTGAATCAGACCCTTTATCAACATGCATGTCCATCGGTGGGGCTCGATCGACCCCTAACCGAACCTAACTATTTATTGATACACGGACCGATCGTTGTAGTTCGATCACTGTCCGATTATGTCTAAAATAATCGATTATTGTGTAAATTGTCAAAAATTACAAATCATACTACTTACATATTTAGTCGAACCGTAATCAGACAGCAACGGTCGGACCGTGTATCATTTATCTATTATTTAACAAATTAACGGTGCAATCCCCATATATTATAGCACAAATATATAGGGGGGAAACTAATAGTGTTGGAGTTCTTACCGATGGAATCATGGTATACCCGACAAAAACCTCTTCTGTCTCAGGTTCAACCTACGAAATTACCACCAATCTGTCACTGTCTAAAAATTAAGAACATGCATGCATCTTTTTATATTTTTTGTGCACAATTATTACACAAATTAAAGAAGAAGGGTAGAATTTGTTGGACACACCAAAAACTGAGCATTCACAATTAAGCAAGGGACCATGAAAGGTATGCGACGGTTGGGAATAATTTGCATGTTCAAATCCCCCTCACTACCATAAGGCTCAACCTACATACACAATAACAAATCATCCCCCACAAATCAAACCACCAATAAATTTCTAAACATAAAAAAATCGACATTCGTATAACAAGATCGATCGATATAGTGAACCCGATCGAGTAATTTTCGACAAACCTGCTCAATATGGCCCTGAGGAAAGTAACACACCTTTTCTCCTTCTTTTGGGATACAGAGATGGTTACCACCAGCACAAGCTTTCCATAACTCTCCACAAACCGGTTCACGTCCTTGCATCTCAACTGTTCAAACATATATACAAAAATTAAGCAAAATATATATACAAAAATTAAGCAAAATATGTAATCTCAACAAAAGTTTTAATTTTTTTTTTCTAACCTAAGCAGTTGTCTTCAGATGGATCGATCGACATTGAGTCGACTTCACGAACAGCAGCAGCATCAATCGCCATAATCGATCGTCTCTCAAGCCTTTGAGAAAATGGATGAGAAATGGCTATGGAAAGTGCTGAATTTATAAGAAATGTATGCGGGTTTTGCGGTTCGAGTTACAGTTGTTGTCAAAGACGGCCATGCGAAGAGGTGAAGACACATTTGGCACGGCAGTCGTACGTCATCTCGTAACGCTCGTCTCTAATATATATCATAAGGTTGATTTTTCGGTCATCCGGAAAATAAAAATAAAAATTTACTGCATGGTCTAAGATCAATGCACTAATCTAGCTAGCCGTATGGTAAAAAAAATGGTGTTTTTACGAAGGTTGGTTTGTATAAGGTAAAGTCATACATGGAATAAACTAGAGCTATTACAATGGTGTTTTTACGATGGTTGGTTTGTTTAAGGTAAAGGGCATACATGGTATAGACGGTTTGTTTCTTCGGAATTGGGTTTTTAGTTATTTTATTAAAATTAATACACTGACCATTTTTTTTTTATGTCGGTCGATGGATCTATCACCAAGACAATACTTATAATATGCTTATTATATATTTAAAATAACTTTTACTCAGCACTTAATCAATTTTTAAAAATAAAATATTAATATTTTTTCAATCGGTAATTTTGAACCCTATAAATTCGGATTATGTAGTTTTAAATTTACTCGGCTTTTTGGCCAAAAAATAAAAATAAAAATAAAAATAAAAATTTACTCGGTTTTTCTAACCGATGCATTGAATATATCTGACGGCCCAAAGGAGAGAACCCAGTGCATACAAAATCTTGTGTGGACTACATTTACACAAAATCTATGCAAGATTGCCATGTGTAACAAATATAACTTCTTTGATATAAATTAAGAGAAATAAATAATTAATGAAAATGTTGACTTTTTTTTACCAAGAAGATGTAGACCTGAGTGGAAATGATTGATTATCAGTTGCCAAAAAAAGTGTAAATGATTACCAAACTAAATTTGGACTTTGAGGACCAAATCAGTTTGACTGCAAGGGAAATAAATGGAATATTGTTTAAATTTTCTATTGGACTGAACCAAACCAATAATCTCAGTAGGTCAGTGTTATATTATATTAATTTCATGTAATTCACTTCCATCTTTTTTTTTTTTACTATTTTCTCAAACTAACTGATTTATATTATTTAATTTAAGGTTAATAGGTTTTTTTTACACGTATAACTAATTTTAGTTTTAGTATAACAATTTTTTTTTCATACTTTTGATGCATTACGTTTATAACTTGTACACTATTGGTACATTTAGTCAACTATTAATATTGACCGTTAAATAGTCACGTGACTAGTTCAATTTTTTTTTTTTTTTTTTGAGTTTAGTCTTCAAATTTATATCACTAACTTTTTTTTTTATAATTTAGTCCATAAACTTGTTCTAATCCAATCCTTGGCTCGATTGACCTAGTCCAGATCGAGAGTAGGACTAGGTCTGTGATCATGGTTAGGATCACCTAACCTAGCTGGCCCTAACCATGATCGGACCTAACACTTGGCTCGACTGGGGTTAGGCCAATTGGGACTTATAGATCAAATTCGGGTATATGTCTCAATTGGCCAAGCCTGGGTCGAGCCCAAGACTAGGTCTGACCATAGTTAGGGTCGCCTAACCTAGCCAACCATAACCATGGTCGGATCTAGCCATGGGCTCGACCCGAACTAGGTCATTTGGGACGTAGGTTCGATTGGGGTCTAGGTTCTAATTGACCTAGCCCGGTTCGATTAAAGTGCTAGGTCTAACAATGGTTAGGATCACCAAACCTAACCGACCCTAACATGGTCGGACCTAGCCCTGAGCTCGACCCAGCTAAGTCTATTAGGACTTATGTCCGATTGGGGTTTAGGTCCCAATTGACCTAGACCGGGATAAGCGTGGGCTACGTCCGACAATGGTTAGGGTCGGCTAGTTCAGGTGATTATGATGCCTGCGGTTTAGCCATGGGTATGCAATTTTCTTTATGAGAGGGTTGTCTAAATACATTGAATCTTCTTCAAGGGCAGGATTCACCTTCTCTAATACTCTATCCTCTGAGACCTGCAGAAATGTTGCTCAAATACAAGATGGTTGAGAAACTCCTACAGCGAGTGAAGACAAGATGAGACGGGGTTTAACGGTGTTGTAACAAAGAGACCGACGGAAGGCAAAGACACATTTGTGTACGTCAAATGCGGCTGGTGTCAAGGTGTGTACGTCATCTATATTATTATTATTATTATTATTATATACTATACAAATACAATGATGATGGATGATCTGCGTTTTGTGCATGAACTCCGCGTATATGAATACTTAGGTTATAAAATACCATGCGTTGATTTGGAAACTCATCTTTTAAATTTATAAAAGTATATAAAAATAACATTCATTTTTTTGCAATTAAATTTGTTACATCGGTCATTGGTGTATATATGTTAGTTTTATATGATGTCATATTTCGTTTAATATTCAAAAGGTTTTCATGTCTATTTTCAATATTCAGGTATTTTTGGGCTAGGCCTATAATTCTAGTTGACATGAAAGGCACAAAATTGGATTTTCCTAATAACTTGATGGCCGACCGAAATATAGCTTTAGGGTAAGATGGGTTTTGCCCATCTCCTCTTATAAACAGAGGCTGCCAGAGATTTATTTAGGGCTAATCACTCTTCCTTATTAGTGTTGAGATAAAAGAAATATCTCCTCTCTTAGAGCAAGTTTCAGCTGAAACATATACATCAAGGAGGTGCCAAATTGCTTCGAGCAATTATCCCGGAGATCCATCCTACCGAAGAATTGAAAGAGGCTTTGCTGTGGAGACCATTCAGTGTAGGTGATTCCTTAACAAGAATCCTTACAGAAGCCGTCTGGTAGACCACGAACTCCCCTCAAGATCTTGGGTCTACGGAAAGCTTAAAACCGGCATGTGTCCCTTTCCAGTGCATAATTAGTTTACCTGGCATGTAAACGCGTTTTAATCTGTAGTAACTATCCCCTAATTTTCAACAACGGTATCAAAGCCTGTGTAGGGAGTTCATGATTTTGATAAAATTGGTGTTCTTGAGTTTTTAGTAAAACCGATATTCATGAAATTGAGTGTTTTTTTTGTAAAACTGATGTTCATGATCTTCAAGAAAAATGTGACATTTATCAAAATTGAACATTGGATTATTGATCTTAGTAAAATTTGATCTAGAAATTTGACCACTAACTCTAAATGATTTTTATTTCGGCCAAATATTTATTTAAAATATTTTAAATTTTCGGCACCAGCATCAATGTATTTGGCCGAAATTGGGGTTAGATTCACAAGATAATTGTATGACATTAATTATCGATATATTCTAGCATGATTTTAGGGATGTTAGATATTCTTGATAGATATTAGTTTTCTAAAGATTGAGAAAGTATATTGTTGATAGATTTATATCCCTAATTTATAATCTTGACAATAAATATATACGTATAGTGTGCCGAAATTATCTATATATATATATATATATATATATATATAGTGCAAATATTGGAAATTATTTTTATAATTAATATCACTTGGTGGCTAAATTAAGTTTTTAGTAGATTTTAAAACCCTACTTAGCCCACAAGTATACTTCGGCCGAACCACATTAGTGTAATGGGCCGGTCCAATTTGCACACCCGGGTCGGGTCAACCGACCCGGAAAACCATGGGAACCGAACCGGACGAACTGGGTCGACTGAACCAAACCGGGTCGGGTCAACCGAACCCGAATTTTCTCAATCGGTCCGACTCATCTGGGTTGGGTCGGACCGGGTAACTAATGGTTCGAACCAAACCGACACGGTTTGCATGATGAACCGAATTCCTATTTATAACGAACAGGACTAGTCGGACCGGTTTCACCGGACTGGACCGATCAGCCCGAATTGACATGAACCGGACCGTTTTGGTCGGACCGACCCGAGTCAACTGAAAATATGATGGTCAAATTTTAAAATCCTAATATTTTCAAACTTTTAAAATTACCTACACAACGCTAATATGTTTGAAATTTTCACGTTTTAATCAAACTTGATGCCTAGTTTCGATTATGGGGATGGATCTCAGAAATGAATGATTATAGGACTGAATCATTTAGTGGGCTGAATTGCAATTGCTATATAATTGATATTATTGCATGATTATAATTGCATCTTGACTATGTGAAGCTAGTTTAATATTGCATGTTATGGGCAGAGCCCTGGATTTCAATTAATGAGTTGCACACTAGGATAGACATGTTGTGATGATTGCTATTGCCTAGAATCCATGTCTAGAAGTTCGCATGATTGATTGCTAGCATGAATTGCAAGTCAGCCCAAAATGTTTAAAATTGATATTCAGTCACCAAATATGCATGTTTGATGTGTTGTGATCATGTTTGATGTGTTGTGATCATGCATGACGCGTATGCATGAATGTTGAGGATGTAGCCGCATGTGATAATTTACTGATGTAGTATAATTATATATGCTAGCATGAGTTCCTCAAAACATTAGACGCATGACATGTATGCATGATTGTTTGAGGATGTGGCTGCATATGATAATTTGCTTGTGTAGCAGAATTATATGTGCTTGCACGAACTCCTCGAAACATTTTAAAATGGGCTTTGGGAAAGCCAAGATAATATGTATGTTAAAACTTCCCGTTCCGGTGAAAGCGAGCGATTAAACTGTTTTTAAAAGACTGATCAACTAGAAATGAGACGTCGGCAGTGTGAACTCTTTCACGACCTCCTTCCATTGGTTTGCTGGTGGTCGGGTTAGTTAGATGGTTGATGAATCATTATCGTCCGCCTTCTATCTCATAGATATCTGATGTATGCAATTCTTTTTCAAAAATGTTATTGTCTCCCTGATTGTCGCATGATTGTCAATGTGTGTTAGTATCGATGGCTGGAATTAGCTGTGTGATCTCCCAAATAAATAAGGGGATCAGGTTGAATTGTGACAATTATAGATTTGGAATCAGCGCACATAGATGGTGGTTACTGAAATGAAAGGTTTGGATCATTTGACTACTAAGAAAGTTAGGCATGAGGGTGACCTTACTGATGAGCAAAAGAAATCCCATGACGAGTGGGATGCCAAGGACCTTGAAGTTCATTCCGCATTGATGACTACGCTGGAGGATGACATACTCTATGGGTATGATTATCTTGAGTCTGCTAAAGACCCGTGGGATGGTCTCAAAACAGGATTTGGTGTTTAGATCACAGCCCAGAAGCGATCGTTAAACATCGTTTTAGACTCATACAAAATGAATCATCAGCGTACAATGATGCATCACATTAGAAACATGTCTAACATGTTTGCTGAACTCAAGGAGGCTGGGGAAACCTTGTCTGAGGAACGTAAGGTCCAATGCATCATTCGCTCTTTACCCGACTCTTGGAACAACATGAAAATTCACCTTACCCGTGCTACGCATCTCGATTCACTCGAGTCGATACGAGTTCATCTCGAGTTGGAAAAGAATCGACTCACGGCTGAAAAGTCAAGAGCTGATATGCACATTGCATCATCCTCCCCAACACAGCAAAAAGGCAAGCGCAAGATAAATGGCAAATACATTCCAAGGAAGGCTAACAAGTCACCTGGCGGTAAGAACAGGCAGAAGAAAAGAGCACGTATAGAGGAATCTCGAACGTGCTTTAGGTGTGGTGTAAAAGGCCACCTGGCAGCTGCCCGTATCAATTCTCTGAAGGTACGTTCCGAGAAATAATGGCGAAGTCATATATTCTATTTAAATTCCTACTTCCTCGTGAGTAATTCAATCCCACTTACGAATTACAGAACCGATGAGAGGAATGAGCGTAAAACCAGATGATAAGACCCCATAATAAAAGGATTGGCCGATCGACCTCTCATTGCTTGCTTGAACATTTCTAATTTCTATCAGTATTGAGTACTCTTTGGTTATAAGTTTCCTTGTGAGAATTGGGATCTTTTTGAGAATGCGTTGAATGCTTAAATCGAGTATCGAACATATCACCTTGCGCAGCTTAATCTTATGATCGCCATCCTATACATTGTTAAATGATAGCGAATGATTAAAATTCCTTATTTTTTGGTACTCCATGAAAATAAATAAATCGTAACGACAAACATGTGTGAAACTGATTAAATTAAATTTTAGAAACGAAACGATTACACCATGGGTAACTCTTGTGTGTCACACATGTTGCGTTAGTGTCCCCCGATAGACTGGACACTTCGATTCAAAGTACATATTTAATATGGAGTGATTTCATTTGAAGCTCGAAATAAACTTTCATTTGCATAAATACCAATTTCGGGTCTTACTCATAGAACTTCTCGTAGAGAATTATAAACGAGCAAGGGGTGAGAAGCTAATGCACGAACTTAGGCGAACAAAACCTCAAATATGAGTATGCAATGAAAATGACATTGTCCGTTTGACGAAGATTCCTAATACGCCTTTAACGAATTAGACTGGCAGAGCATCTTAATCACACACTTCATGGACATGGTCATAACCATGAAGTAGCGAGCTCAACTTCCGATCTTCTTCTGGGATAATGCGTTGTTGACTGTCATTCATGTAGGAAACCTTGTTCCTTCAAAATCAGTGGACACCATATGAACTGTTGACTAGTAAAGATATGGATCGTACCAAGCTGCGATTTGGGGTTGCGTAGCATACACACATCAAACCGACAGTCGATTCGGCAAGTTGAGACCTAGATGCCTGAAAAGTATCTTTATAAGGTACTCTGAAAACTCTAAGGGATACGTGTTTGTGGCGGCTCAGGAGAGTGGCGTGGTCGAACATGAGTCCAGAGACGTTACGTTCCTTGAGGACGAATGTCCTACGCTTGGTAATATCAAATCGAATGAAGTCTTGATTAAACCAGAACATGATGATGATGATAGTCAGGTCCCACTTACTTCGAGTGGGAAATTTGAGGCGGCAACACCAGTGAACGACATGGTAACTGAGAATGGAGACATTTTCATAGTAAATCCAGATGGAGGAGTCAATCCAGCCATTCAAATCACTGTTGCCGTGGGTGCGAATCAAGTGGAACCTGATCATCATGTTTCTGAACTGTTGGATGAGAATCATATAATTCCTCAAACTACCTACTGATAACAGTGGGTAGTTTGAGGAATTATAGGATTCTCATCCAACAGTTCAGCAACATGATGATCAAGTTCCACTATATTCGCACCCACGGCAACAGTGGGAGTGAGACAACCAACTTGGTTCCTGGTCCTAGTAGCCGTGGAATTCATCTCGGAGGTAGAATCCTAAGACCAAGAGGTCGTCCAAAAAAATTGTAGGTGAAGGTTCAAGTAACGCCCTTATTCCCAGTGGGAGTATTGTTCCCAGTGGGAGTGTAGTTCAAATTCTAGATGGGAATATTAAGCCTCAACATAGTCAAAGGCACCGAACTTCTCCAAAGAAGTATTCCATCGAGAAATGTGAATTATTCACCCTGACTTCGGTTGATGAACCGGTAACGGTTAAACAAGCTCTGGAAGGACCTCAAGGGAAGGAATGGAAGAAATCAATGGAGGAAGATATCGCCTCTATGAAGGCCAATTCAGTATGGTCGTTAGTTGATTTGTCTGCTAATCGCAGAGCTTAGGGGCAAAGTGGGTTCTGAAATTGAAACTCGCTGTTGATGGAAACGTTGAGCGCTATAAAGCTCAATTGGTTGCGAATGGATATACCTATCTCCACGGAGTGGACTTTGATGTGACTTACTCACCGACTGTGACGTTACACCACAGTCTGGGCCATCCCGGCCCTGGTTGCTAGCCTCGATCTAGAGCTACACCAAATGGTGGTTAAGACTGCTTTCCTTCATGGAAACTTGGAGGAAGAGATCTACATGGAGCAACCAGAGGGTTTCGTAACCCCTGGGAACGAACTTAAAATTTGTAAACTCCAAAGATCGATCTATGGTCTTAAACAATCGTCTCGACAATGGTACCGCAGGTTCCACAAGGAAATCGTTGTCAATGGATTCGTGAATCTTCACGAGGATCCCTGCGTGTACACAAAGACCTATGAGTCGAAGTATGTTATCTTGACGTTATACGTCGATGACATACTGATTCCCGCGAACGACATGAGTTATTTGAATGAATCAAAGTACTGGTTGACATCTGTGTTCAAGATGAAGGACATGGGAGAAGCCACGTACATCCTAGGCATTAAGATTTCTAGGGATCGGGCTGCTCGCAAACTATGTCTTTCTCAAGAAGCCTATATCAACAAATTGTTGAGAATGTTCAGTCTCCAAGATGCCAAACATGTGGATACGTCGGTAGTATTTGGGTGCGCGTTGTCGAAGTGTGAGGGCCCAAAAGACAAGGCGAAGCGTGAACAAATGAAAAGTGCAGCATACCTTAGTATGGTTGGAAGTCTGATGTACATCATGCAATGCACTCGTCCAGATATTTGTTACGATGTGGATTTTATAGCACGTTTCCAATCAGACCCTGGATAACAACATTTACGAGCCGTAAAACGAATTATTCGATATCAAAGGTAATGCCGACTACGGACTATGCTATGAGGGTAGTAAGCTTGAATTGTCTGGGTTCAGTGACGCCAACCATGGTGGCAATCTGGATGATCGTAAGTCCACCTCAGGATGAGTATTTCTCCTTGCTAAAGTCGTCATTTCATGGATGAGCAAGAAGCAATCATGTGTCGCGCTGTCTACGATGGGATCCGAATTCGTAACCCTCTCTAAGAATGCACATGAAGCTGTCTGGCTAAAAAGACTCTTGACTGCTCTGCTTGACGTCGAGGACGGGAGTAAGCTTGTGAGGATTTACTCTGATAGTCAAGCAGCGATAGCAGCAGTTAAGAATCCAAAGTACCATAGTAGAACAAAACACGTTGACTTTAAACATAATTATGCAAAAAGTATGGTAGAAGACAAACTGATCACATTAGAATACTTGTCCTATGAGAGTATGGTGGCAGACCAATTGACAAAACATTTAAGCAGGGACGTTTTTGAAAAGCATGTCAAAATGCTTGGACTGCGTAGGGTTTTAGAGGCTTGTGTTGTGTCAATAACATTTTTTATCTTTTAAATAAAAGAATTGCAATTTGATTTTATTATTTTACAATGTCGTGATGGCTGAATTACACCGGATTTACGGTCTATAAAATAGTTGTTGTAGTGTAAAACCTCCCAATAAAATATGTCGAATGTGGGTCTTGCCTCGTCACACATGCACGGTCGTCTTGATGGATGTGGAACCTCTACCATATCAAGACCAGCTAAGAATCACAGTGTTTCGAAAGATAAACTTGGTTAAGCAAAATGATCATTTGGTTTCGGGGTAACACGACATGATCATTGTTTTGCGGATCGTCGTGATGAACTATGTTCATCAGAAACCACATTCTGGGCCATATGAAAATCTGTGATATCATATGATATTTCCCACTCCTGACAATATGTAAGTTCATGTTATGATGTCGACGCACACTTCATATTGCGCGTGCCACGTACGACCACGTGGTCAGGCTCAGTTGTGCTAGGTGGAATCTTCTGACATTCCGATGGGCGCAAACTTCTTCACCTTGAGCATGTGAATGATCCCGGGTGCTTAATGAAGGAGCACCTGAAGTATCCTTACCACTCAGAACTCGTATCTAAGGTTGGGCTCAATGTTCGCCTCCAGGCGTACGAACGCAGTGCTGAAAAAAAAAAAAAAAAAAAAAAAAAAAAAGCCCAGTGACCACGTAATGGAAACTGGTTGAGTTTGGCTAAGCATATGAGCAATGGGGATGGTCATGTACACATGTAATTCTCCGACTCTTGTATTCACTAAGTGGCAACCAACCGGATATTAGTTGAAGGTTGTGAATACTTGTACGGATGCCTTGGAGAAGTGTTCCTATGTGGAAACTAGGCAATTGGAGAATAACAGTTGACCAGGGATACAAGCGGCACAAAGAAGTAACATGTTGATAACAGGTTGGGTATTAATGTTTCACGGACGCTACAACACTCTTAACCGATGAATAGCACGATGTCCGTTGTGTCTGCCGGTCGCACGGCAAACCTCGTATGAACAATTCGGAAGTTGGACTGGATCGAAGAACAAATGCTGATGTGTAGTTCGACAACATATTAACATGCACCCTCCCATTCCGGCGAGTGAAAGCTGTTGGCATTTGGTGAATGAGCCGCCGTAATATGAGCCATTTATTATAATCCCAACACCTAAGTAATTGGGTAATGTCACATTAGGGATTTTTGGTCTATGCCGAAAATCCCAATTGACATGAGTGACCCAAAATTAGGCCTCCCTAATCATTTGATGGTTGGCCGAATAGCTTTAGGGTGAAGTGCGTTTTGCCCACCTCCTCTTATAAATAGAGGATGTCAGGGATTTATTTAGGGTTAATCAATATTCCTCCTTAGTGTTGAGATAAAAGAAATCCCTCCTCCCTTAGAGAAAGTTTCGGCCGAAACATATACATCAAGGAGGTGCCAAATTGCTTCGAGCAATTATCCCGGAGATCTATCATGCCGAAGAATCGAAAGAAGCTTTGCGATGGAGACCATTATGTGTAGGTGATTCATTAACAAGAATCCTTACAGGAGCTGTCCGGCGGACCGTGAACTCCCCTCAAGATTTTGGGTCTACGGAAAGCTTAACGCTGATATGTGTTGTAAGCATATGGTGATGGGTGCCGTAATTGGTAGCCCATAATATGTATAGTTTACCAAAGGAAATTAGGTACATGTCACATTAGGGTAATTGGGCTAGACCTAAATCCCAATTGACATGTGGCCGGCCGAAACCCTTGGAGGGGTTAAAGTGGACTTTTATCCACTTTACTCCTCCTATATATATGGGGAGTTAGGAGTTTTATTAAGGTTAATCACAATTCCCTTTAAGTGCTGTTTTGAGAGAAAACATTCCCCCAGAAACACCTATAGCAGGCCGAACCACATCCACCAAAGGGTGTGCCAATTTGCTTTCGAGCAAACACTCCAGAGATCTGTCCCCTGCTAAGAATCGATCCGAGGCTTTGCCGTGGAGAACATACCACGTAGGGCTTCCTTAACCAGAACCTCTACGGGTCCCGACCGGAGGATCGTGAACTCCCTGCAGAAGGATCTAGGGACTACAGATCATCTTCGAGGTATGTGCGAATCTTCCGCTGCGTAATTTCGATTACTAGCATGTACCATGATTTAGTATCTGTAGTGATTACTCCTCGTAATCTAACAGTGGTATCAGAGCCAGTGTTAGGAGTTCATAATTTTGATAAATTGGTGTTCTTGAAGTTCAAAATTAAAAATCGAAAATTTTAAATTTTCGAGTTTTTGGGGTTGTTGGTGAATCCGAAATTTTCATGATGTTCTTGGTTAATTTGATGTTCATGATCTTCAAGAAAGTGTAATATTGATCAAAATCAAACATTGGATTGTATATCTTATTAAGATTTGATCTTGAAATTTGATCACTTGTTCCCAATTACATGTTTATTTCGGGGCAAACCCTAAAATTACAAGGTAAATTTTTTAATTTCTTAGGCTCCAAGAAAGCTAATTTCGGCCGGAATATCAAAATAATATTGTTTACCATATTTTAATTTTTAATTAAGGTAACAATGTATCTATAATTGAGAACATTAGGATAGATTCACATTAATATATAGAAATATATATATAACTATCAATATATCTAAATATTTAATATGGTTAAAGATATTATTGATAGATTTAATTGCCTAAAAGATTGAGAAAACATAGTGTCAGTATATTTGTTATTACCCTATTTAAGATATTAACAGTAAATAAATATATATATATATATTATATATTGTGTATGTTACCACTTTAAAATAATTCCCCCATTATATATTAGGCAATATTACCTTGTCCAGCCGACGTGGGACAATGATAAATTGATAAACCTGAGAATGAAGTCTGGGTGGTTTTCATGTCATTCACCAATAATGGGCCAAAGCCCATGATTTAAGAAACATAAGACCAACAGACGAGACCTGGATAATTCAATCACCGTAAGATGACCGACTCTCCGAAAGATTTCGAGCATGAAATTTCGAACTGAAACCATATATATATATATATATATATATATATATAGGAGTGACCTCTCTTAACTGTAATTTTCAAACGGTAGAATAAGAATACTTTCTCAAGTGCGGAAAATTAAGATTTATAGAAACTGGAACATTACAACTTGCTACTAAAAGGGCATATATCCCCAAACCCCTCAGCCCAATGTGGGTTTAAGGAAAGGAAAAAGAATACCAAAAGTATGTTAAAATTTAATTATATTATAATAATTAATAATAATCAAATATAGAAATAAATCTCGATCGTGTTGTTGCTCTTTGTTCCTCTTCACGGCGTAATCGATTAAGTATAGACCGAGCGGGCCGACCGGACCCATCAAGCTCCATCGACCGAGTCATCTCCTGACCCCGACTCGGACTCATAGCTCGATGCACTCGTCACATCGGGGTCCACATTGATTACGACGGCTATGTCTTTCATTTCCTTGAATGAAATGTCACATTCAACGGTTTTAACCAAATCTTGTGGCTTGTGCTTCTTGTAGCACATGTATAGTATCATTTGGACGATCCCGAAAGCAAAACCCAACACATTTGGCGTCTGAAAATCGACCATAACAATTACGTTAACGATACTTTCATTAAGTGTTTCAGATAACTATAACTTTAGGGTTTTAGTGTTTTATATTTATAACTTACGGCGATGAAGAAATCCTTGATCAGAAGGCCGTAGAAGAACCACATCACCGCGCAAAGCGTTAGGAAGAACGATAGCCAGAACGGCATAAACTCAACGCTTTTCGTTCTTATCACCATCCTCTGAGAAAATTATAAAAGAAAACGATCAAAGTAAGTCGATACGATCAAAATATATAGTGATCGATATAAAATACTCAATCGACAGATAATTTGCCTTATAATTCTACTAATGTAATTTCCATTACAGGCGGGCGGACAAATATTTTTATCGGCCGATCTATTTAATTAATGTTGGAATCAGACCCGCTATTAATGTTGTAATTTTTGTCTCTGGTGTAAGATCTGCAGCTCAAATTAAAACCAAAATGACCACAATATGAGTGAGGATATATATTACTTACCATGACACTAAGGGGAGAAGCGAAGACGGCAATCGAGAAGATGGCGCAGATCCATCCGACAACCTCGACTCGCTGAGCGCCTTGTGTTAGTTGGCCGGTCAATACGATGATTAGTGAAAGAACTGTAACGTTAAACCCTAAAAACAACCTTGTAAGTTGCATCTGCAAAACAAATTGTAAGTTTAAGTAAGTTATAAGACTAGCTATATAGCATGCATATAGTTTGTGTTACATATATATTACAATCCATTAATTTAGACTTTTGAGCTTATTCACTTATACTCTAAATTTCTAAAATCGGGTCATTTTGTTATACCGATATAACAATGAAGATATGATCCTATAGACTCTAAACAATAAGGTACATATATAACCGACCTTGAGTTCTTTTGATGCGTACACAATATACATTAGGAGATAAGCCGATTCGATCGCACATCCGACAGAGTTGATCGTGATGAGCAACATGGCGTTTTCTTTTTTGATGAACGCGTAGTATAACGTTAACATCGCACTAAACAACGCGACGGAATACGGTAACGAGAGGAACCCTTCCGTCGATTTCTTTCTATATATCCTATAGAAAGTTGGCCTACAAATACAAGATTGCAATCAATAAGACCATATATTTATCCGACACATAAATACGAACACGACCATGCAACGAAGAGATTATATATATACTTACAGCGGTGCGAGATATACGAGGACCGATATGATGTTGCCTGGAAGTCGATGATGCAAAAAAAAACACAACTAAAATCAAAACCGCATACTCCGAAGAGAAATCTAATTAAGAAGATAGGAATCAGTTAGTTGGATCAACTGGTAAATCGAGTTGTGTTTCCTAGGCGAATCAAGTTCGAATCCCGCTGGAGACGCCACATATATTGAAAAGGGTTTTAACTTTAGCGCTCTAAACCCGAAATTACGGAAGCAATGTTGTTATAAAAAAAACGTACCGAAAATGCCAAAAATGAAAGCCAGGTCTTGAACGGAATAAACTGCCATACTTTGAATAATCGGTCCTTTGAAATAATAATATGAGTATATATATATATATATGAAGGAATTAGGGTTTGTAAAGGAGTTGTTTGGGAACAACTCTTGGAGTGGATGCATTTGGACTAAATGTTTTGTGGGTTTATATATATAATTGGATACATAGAGGTTTTGGGGATCATCCTATGATGTAATTAATTAATGATAGATACCTAATTTTCAGTTAGCATTTTGGTAAAACATGTCTACTTTAAACTGCCCGGGGTTCGGTTTTGGCTTTGGGCCTTGCGATTTGGCTAGCTAGCTTGTTCGAAATGACAATCTCAACATACATATTGGTGGTGTATTTGTTTTTGCTTCTAATATTGAATCGGAACCCATCTCGATGATGATGCACGTTTACGTTATAAGTTGGCAAATAAACGCGATAATTCGGCTTAGTATGACTTAATAGGGTTAGCTTAGCTAGGACTCTTTTCTTACTAGATGGACGATTTTATTTATATATTGTGATTACTCTCATATGATTATATATTTTACACTGATCAATTTTTTTTTTCTTTGCCGACAAAATTTATTATGTTGGCAATTATATTACATTTTAC
Organism: Clarkia xantiana subsp. parviflora; assembly: GCA_036873135.1. Lineage (NCBI taxonomy): Eukaryota > Viridiplantae > Streptophyta > Magnoliopsida > Myrtales > Onagraceae > Clarkia > Clarkia xantiana. Next base: position 23,616,892 of record JAPTYO010000007.1, read on the forward strand.
TGACAAAATAAAAATTTAACATGTAAAGAATGTATTAATACCAACCAAATTATATATCGTCGGCGAAACATATAAATCTTAAAATTTTCCGAATAATTTTTTTTTGTGGGTTTGGTATTTACCTTTGTTATTGTACATATTTTTTTTTCCCGAAAAGTTCAGTTAAATCTGTAAGCATAATATACACAATAACTTGATCATTATCATTATGATTTTATCAAATAAAAATATAATTATTTATATATATGTACGAAGTCACCGCACGATGGGACATTACCCTAAATATAGATATATCTATATATTATATCTAATTCCAAATGAGAGATTAGACACTCTCAGCAAGCCACCTCAGCAATATCATTATGCCCGATGCTTGTAGGGCTGGAAGAAACTCCACAATAAATTGTTTTAATCACCAATTTACTAGCAATTATTTTAGATATATTTAAAACCATAAAAATTAAATAGATTTAATTAATCACTGTTAATATATCAAATATTATCATAATAATTTATCAGTACCTACTAAACCACCCAGCGAGCCATACTGAAAAACAGTAGTTGAATTTTAATTCTATTAATATATATATATATATATATATATATATATATATATATTTGTAACAAAAATGTAAAAAAGAAATGTGGAAAAAGTACTAGGTTAGGTACTAAATAATTAACATTCCATGCATGCTTAATTGCTATAGAGCTAGCCTTCAACAAACAAGACATCGTTGCTGGTCTTGTCGAGAGAGACCATAACTCGTTACATTGAGTATGAACAAATGGCACCTCACAACAACACCCTCACGTGGCTTTTGTTACTCAAGAATGGAGAGAATATTGTATAGTATAGTTACTAGTTAGTTTCATTTGGAGGTCTTTTTTCTCAATGTTTTGATAACTGGACCGGGCAGCTGGATTCAAGTCGGTACGTGATCCACTTATAATAATGGTCTGGTTTTAGTAAAAGATCAAAATGAAGCCGGTTCAACAAATTAAAACCAGATTGAACCGGATAATTAAACTAGTATCGGCCGTTCGTCAGCTCGAACGAAAAAAAAAAAAAAAAAAAAAAAACTAAAGTGGACTGCGCTTTAAATTTAGACATGAAAATTTTTATTGGACTGTTTTCTTTTTATTGAAACCGGTGTACATAAATGAACCGGTTTGGAGTTTGAACCGATAAAATACAATCCGGTTTACAAAACATTGATTTTTATTGCTCCTTACTTACCCTAATTGATAATCTCCAATTGTGGTATTTCTAATTAGGTAAAAGTATCGACGTCATAAAAAACCATGCATGAGCTTTGTCATGGTGTGCTACTTAGCTAATAACATATCTACATGTGTTAGTCGGCTCTAAAACCCTATCACCCGACCCGCTATAGATATTTTTCCTCGAGTCGCCACATACATTATTGACATTGACGTGCTACCTAACCTGCCCAAACCCTATTTCGTGGAACACGTTTTCACCATATATATGTATTCGCGGCGCGGCGCATTCAAGCACGTATAGTCATCTCTAGTAGTTAAATAAAATTCGTGGGCATGCGGGTTTATTAGGAGCTCCGAATAACGAGATTTATTAATTAATCGAACGAATCAATAGGGGTTTTTTTTTTTTTCCAACAATCAATAGGGTTAGCTAGCTAGTTAAATATATCTTGTAAGCAATTATAATGTTACGATTTAATTATCTACCAATTAAGAAAAGGGCAGCTAGCTGTTATTGAGTATTATTAGCTAGTTCCATCTATAGTTAGAGGACTGTAACACCAGAAATACTACTATATTAGAAGAAGCATCTATTGGTTAATCCTCACACGTAATACAAAGTTTTGGTAGAAGAGAAGGGGGCAGCTAATTAGAGTATGAGAACAGTGTGCGTCCCTCAACACAATACTTCTTGCATGCACCATTTTTGGTGATGAATTCGATCGGCAGACATGACAACATAATATATATATATATATATAATAAGACAAGTCGCGCGTCTTAATCAACTGACTCTTAAGTTCGAATTTGCGAGTGAAGACATTTGATACGTTCTTATTCATACTTTAACATCATCCATTAAACTTATGTTTATGAACAAAAACAACAGATATATTATACGTACTTTAAGATTCTCCATTAAACTGATGTTTATTAATAACTCTTAGTCATTGACGACGATTGATTATCGTCGGAGAAGAATACAATATATCTCTAACTGGAAATGGATATTTCATTTTTAAATGTAGTCACCGAAAATTAAATTTGGGCGCTCGATTACTATGTCAAGAATAAGACTGTCTTAAATAATTGTCCTATAAGTTCGAACTTATGAGTGAACGCCTTGAACATATTCTTATTCATATTTAAACATCATCGATTGAACTGATATTTATAAAAAATAATTTAGCATTTGATGACGATCTTAGGAAAACAATATCTCTAATTGGCAATGGAGGTTTTAACATTTTTTTAAGGTAGCCACTATGAATTGAACTTGGACACTCTAATACCATGTAAAAAATAAAACGTGTATCTTAACCAACTGTTTCATACCCTCAAATCACTACAAGAGAGCAGGGTCAATTGGGACGGGCCAGTTCGTTTCTAATTCATGTGCAAACGTTGTAGAATCGGGTTAGGCACGGGGTGACCTCGTTATTAGTAATCAAGTGTGAAATTTATTCTGACACGGGGTAGGTCGTTGCTGGTACTGTTCCTCGTGTACAAAACGTTGGTAATCCGTTTGGTGAGGTGCCGTGCCAAATTCTTGTGAAGCCCGTTAATGAGTGTACACGGCAGTTGAAACGAGTGTGCACGACTAATTGATGATTCAGGTACCTATTTTTAGAATCAGATATACTGATGTCACATAAAGGTTTTGTAAACAAGTATTTTGATTAGGTTACATTATAACAGTGTCGAAATTAGTGTATCTGTACAACAATTGTTGAATCAAACACGGTGATTATGTTATGTAGTTTTAGAATTCGGTATGTAAAGTAATTAGACTGTACAATTTGATGTGTTGATACATAAAGCCGACGCTGTTAGGTCATTTATGGTCAGCCTTTGTTGATTGTAGAGGTAAAAATGAGTTTCGACACGACCGTTTGTAAAAAGGCGTAAACAATGATATATGATGATTCTATTAATAGTTGTACGTTTGCTGAATTTGATTATGTATGATAAATTTGTATCAAATAACTTGATTCTAAAAGTCATCTATAGAGAAGATACTTATGATCCTATATGATATTTTTTGAATGTTATTATTTGTTTGCTAAAGGTTTTTATAGAGTGTGATATGTATTTCAAACAGCTTATTATGAGACCAGATTATTTGATTTAAGAAGGATAATGGAGAAACCAATGAAATTGCTTCCAGCCAAATAAAACAGCCATGTTGATTCCAAAACATTTCATAATCCGCATATACATACAAAGTTCATCAACCAAGCATACCACAAAGTTAAACGTTGTCAAATCCACAACACATTGCAAAAAAAAGGAAGATAGGACAAAGCAGAAAATGTCATTGTCCACCCAGCTAATGTTAACTAATAGTTAAACCTACATAGTAGATGCAGCCAAGGTAAGCAAAGTCCGCCACGATGATCATCACTCAGTAGATTTGTCCGTGGAAACTGAAAAAGCAATAAGCATTACCGAAATGAGTAAACATATTCTTCAATCATGCACAATTTGCTAAGGTATAGAGTTCTTACGATCAATGTCACTCGATGATCCATCGGCAACTGGGGCATCTTCTACATTGCTGGCCTTAGTCGGTGTTTTGAGCAAATGGCTTCTGACATAGGTGTCGACATCCTGTTTACGAGTGTTTGCAAGCTCAACCCGGACTTCAGCCAATTGTGTTTTTGCAGCAGCCTCACCTAAAGTTGCTCTCATGGAATGGTTCAGTGCCTCCCTTAGTTGTGTCTCCAACTCCCGAGCCCGTGCTTTCGCCTCATCAGCCTGTTTCTGCGCCTCTATAGCCAGCTCCTCAGCCCGCTGCGCCCTCTCTATTGCAGATTCATGGTCGATGTCCTCTTCGTCCTCTTCGTCCTCTTCATCATCAACGCTATCTAATATCACTGTTTTGAATAGGCGGGCTGTGTTACGCTTCTTCTTCCGGTTCTGCACCTGGTCCAATGCTGTGTCCAAGTCAATATTTCGTTGTCCGGCTAGTATCTGACATTGTTCCTATGATATTCAAGTGATTAGTGTTAACAACTAATTTATGACCAAACAAATCAAGACAAATGAAAAGGTTCAAAACATACCAAAATAACCTTTGAACGCACGTCAACTGGCTTGCCATCCTTGTGGGTATGTGTCTTTTCAAAAATATGATAATTTCCTACATTTGACCCTTCCTTCTCTTTCAGCTGAAGAATTTTAAATTTGTTTGAGTTATGTACCCGAAAAGTAAGGAATAACAATTTCAAGTTGATGAACGAAATGGGTGGATACCTGCTTAGCAACTTTGGGGTGGCTGCTAGTTCCTGAAGCATGTACATTCAGGTTCTTTTTTCTATTACTCCTGCTTCGCGCGCTCTTTTCCTATCATTTTAGTCATGAAACAAGGAAGAGTTATAGATGATCATTAGTATTAACATATTTTGTAATAGAGTGCATTATAGATGAACCAAATTTTACCTGAAACTCTTTGGATGAGAACATATCGATCATGTATTTCCACTCTTTCTTAGAGAACCTCCGGGGTTTGTTCTTCAGCCTCTCCTCATAAGTGGTGTACTTGTCAAAGTGGTTTTTCTTCAGACGGGTTCTCCAGGCTCTGAACTTCGTTGCCAGAGATTTCAAGATCTTCTCCATAACGAGATGATCATTTGGAATGTCGTAATGCCTCTGCAGTTCAGAAAAATCATCAACAGAAATGTGTATATATATGTGTATATATTGGAAGAATCAATTAGAGTAATAAACATCTCACCGTGATCTTCTTGAGAATTTTCTCGAGCGCTTTCTCTGGAATATTATCCCACGACCTTATATCAAGTGGTGCATATTTACGCATAGCGTATCCACAGAAGGAGGCAAATGTAGTAGCATTATCACTGTCAACATTCCCGTGTTCATCGAAAGTCAGCTTGATATGAGGCTCCCCTTTTTCTCGCCTTCCCTTGGTCTTCAGCTTGGTAGGACCTCGGCGACCTCTTTTACCCTTCACTGTACCACTGGTTGTTGGTTGGTTATCAGGACAGGTAGGTACAACACTGTCTGTGGAATGAACGTCCGTATCGTCCTCACCATCGAACGACGGTTGGGCGCTTGGTTGTGGGGTCATGGGAGGGAGTTGAGAACCATCATTTGAGATAACCGGGGATACATCCGCAGGAGTTTCCTCCGGAGCTGCTGGGTCGTCCCGTTCAGCGGTAGGACATTGCACGTCACCTATTTTAGACGTGTTGTGGTAAATCAATAGAATAAGTTAGTTTATTTGTTCATTTACCACAGAGAATTAAAAATTGTGTAACAGTTTTTGGGAAAACAATCAGGTTACCTTCATCCTCCAAGTTGATATGTTCGGTCTGATCACCGTCACTGGTTTGACGAGCCGACCTTATTGTTGTGTTGACCTCGGCAGAAAGGTTGATGTTACGGTGTGCTGGTCCGATTTTGTTTCTCGAATAAGCGTTACGTCTCGTTTGTAAAGTAGGAAGGGCCCTAATGTTGTCTGTTCTTGGTTGTCATCCGCATCGGTTATTCGAATTGCACCAGGCACTTTGCAATTTCCACCAAGCTTAAATTGTTGGGGTGAGTGTGGATTTGTACCGGCAGATATACCTTTTCGCTTCGGCATTGTGATAGTATACTGTATTACGAAAAACAAAAGACTGTTAAATCATTACTTAAACAGCAGTATTAAGATAATGCATGTTATATTCAAATTGCAAATTGTATGGTCAATCTGTACCGGCGCAGCAATTTTGAGCACATCAATTTGAAGAAAAATAACAAATTCCAAAGAAAAATAGTGCCCCGGTCAGTTCCAACTGAGTACATAGAAATAAAAAAACTCTGATTGGACCTAAAATGTCTTATGTTCAGTGAATGACACAGAATGCATGTGGTTTAACTAAGTCTTGTGTCAATGGGTGAGTTTTACTTGCACAGAACAAATATTCAGTATGTAGATTTGTTAAGGTTCAAAATGAAATCAGAGAAATTTTTATAGAATCTAAAAATCTGAGACATCAAGCAGATAATTAACATGCATACCTTGTTGAACCTAATTGTAAATGGTGATTCAACTTTTGAAGGTTTCCATTTGTCAATAGAAGGGCCAAGAAAGAGAAAAATCGTAACCTGTGAGGATTAAGAGGGCAGTCGGTGCAGCCGATAGCACCAATAGGTGGAACTCCTAGCCCTAACGTCGCTTGGGAGGTATTGGTACTGTAGGACCCCGACAGCAAGGCTTAGACGAGGGGGTGAGATTATCGGTGCATGCAAGACCAGGAAAGGGTCGGCATGAGGTCGCCGTGGATTGGGGTAGACGTCGTCGATTCCGGTAGCCTCGATTTAGCGGGTACAGTGGATGGAGAGCAAAGATGGAGATAGGGTGAGAGAGAGACGACTGATCGATTTTGGGGGGGGGGGGGGGATTCAGCTTCTGTGTTAGGGTTTAGAGAAAAAGAGGCGGGGATGTGAAAAAAAATGAAAATAGTTGGCGGTATGGGCTCTATCATTAGTTGGGCCGACACACAATTTTCTGCATGATAGTATTTAGATTGGATCAGTTTAAGGCCATTAAGTTGTTCGGCCCAGATCGCTGGATTTTAGTTTTTTTTTTTTTTACATTATTTGTTTACTTATTGCTGTTAGATTGTATGTATGTCTGGTGAAAATGTATGTGTTTGTTTTATTTTGTATCATTTTCCATATAATCAATTATTTTTTCTTAGGGGGAAATGATATACCTAAGTGAATATACATTGTTGAGTAAGAACTAAGTCAAATAACGTCAATTGACTTACACTTAAGTCATTTAACGTCAATTGACTTGAAAATAAGTAAATACACCTTAAATCACGAGTATATAACTTAAATGACACGTTGCACTTATTTAAGTGAGAATACCGTAAATCACTAACAACTACGTCATTTAACGTCAATTGACTTAAAAATAAGTAAATATACCTTAAATCACGAGTATATAACTTAAATGACACGTTAATCTTATTTAAGTGAGTATACCCTAAATCGCTAACAACTACGTCATTTAACGTCAATTGACTTAAAAATAAGTAAATACACCTTAAATCACGAGTATATAACTTAAATGACACGTTAATCTTATTTAAGTGAGTATACCCTAAATCGCTAACAACTACGTCATTTAACGTCAATTGACTTAAAAATAAGTAAATATACCTTAAATCACGAGTATATAACTTAAATGACACGTTAAACTTATTTAAGTGAGAATACCGTAAATCACTAACAACTACGTCATTTAACGTCAATTGACTTAAAAATAAGTAAATACACCTTAAATCACGAGTATATAACTTAAATGACACGTTAATCTTATTTAAGTGAGTATACCCTAAATCGCTAACAACTACGTCATTTAACGTCAATTGACTTGAAAATAAGTAAATATACCTTAAATCACGAGTATATAACTTAAATGACACGTTAAACTTATTTAAGTGAGAATACCGTAAATCGCTAACAACTACGTCATTTAACGTCAATTGACTTAAAAATAAGTAAATACACCTTAAATCACGAGTATATAACTTAAATGACACGTTAATCTTATTTAAGTGAGTATACCCTAAATTGCTAACAACTACGTCATTTAACGTCAATTGACTTGAAAATAAGTAAATATACCTTAAATCACAAGTATATAACTTAAATGACACATTAAACTTATTTAAGTGAGAATACCGTAAATCACTAACAACTACGTCATTTAACGTCAATTGACTTAAAAATAAGTAAATACACCTTAAATCACGAGTATATAACTTAAATGACACGTTAAACTTATTTAATTGCATATACCCTAAATCGCTAACAACTACGTCATTTAACGTCAATTGACTTAAAAATAAGTAAATATACCTTAAATCACGAGTATATAACTTAAATGACACGTTAAACTTATTTAATTGCATATACCCTAAATCGCTAACAACTACGTCATTTAACGTCAATTGACTTGAAAATAAGTAAATATACCTTAAATTACGAGTATATAACTTAAATGACACGTTAAACTTATTTAAGTGAGAATACCGTAAATCACTAACAACTACGTCATTTAACGTCAATTGACTTAAAAATAAGTAAATACACCTTAAATCACGAGTATATAACTTAAATGACACGTTAATCTTATTTAAGTGAGTATACCCTAAATCGCTAACAACTACGTCATTTAACGTCAATTGACTTGAAAATAAGTAAATATACCTCAAATCACAAGTATATAACTTAAATGACACATTAAACTTATTTAAGTGAGAATACCGTAAATCACTAACAACTACGTCATTTAACGTCAATTGACTTAAAAATAAGTAAATACACCTTAAATCACGAGTATATAACTTAAATGACACGTTAAACTTATTTAATTGCATATACCCTAAATCGCTAACAACTACGTCATTTAACGTCAATTGACTTAAAAATAAGTAAATATACCTTAAATCACGAGTATATAACTTAAATGACACGTTAATCTTATTTAAGTGAGTATACCCTAAATCGCTAACAACTACGTCATTTAACGTCAATTGACTTGAAAATAAGTAAATATACCTTAAATCACGAGTATATAACTTAAATGACACGTTAAACTTATTTAAGTGAGAATACCGTAAATCGCTAACAACTACGTCATTTAACGTCAATTGACTTAAAAATAAGTAAATACACCTTAAATCACGAGTATATAACTTAAATGACACGTTAATCTTATTTAAGTGAGTATACCCTAAATCGCTAACAACTACGTCATTTAACGTCAATTGACTTGAAAATAAGTAAATACACCTTAAATCACGAGTATATAACTTAAATGACACGTTAAACTTATTTAAGTGAGAATACCGTAAATCGCTAACAACTACGTCATTTAACGTCAATTGACTTAAAAATAAGTAAATATACCTTAAATCACAAGTATATAACTTAAATGACACATTAAACTTATTTAAGTGAGAATACCGTAAATCACTAACAACTACGTCATTTAACGTCAATTGACTTAAAAATAAGTAAATACACCTTAAATCACGAGTATATAACTTAAATGACACGTTAAACTTATTTAATTGCATATACCCTAAATCGCTAACAACTACGTCATTTAACGTCAATTGACTTAAAAATAAGTAAATATACCTTAAATCACGAGTATATAACTTAAATGACACGTTAATCTTATTTAAGTGAGTATACCCTAAATCGCTAACAACTACGTCATTTAACGTCAATTGACTTGAAAATAAGTAAATATACCTTAAATCACAAGTATATAACTTAAATGACACGTAGATAACCTAAATCACACATTAGGTTTAGTCAAACTAATTATACCTATTAACTTAAATAAACCCTTAAGTCAACTATGAGTGGGCGGGAACCACTAGTGATTTCCCTCCCTTTTTGCCGTTTTTAGCATTAGCAAAAGGCATTCCTTTTGTCTATTTTCTGAGTCAGAACTCACAACCCACGCAGCTTGTTGGTGAAGAGCTCCACCTTCCATTCTTCCCTTTGATCTGCCCACCCACCAGTCAAAGGTAACACATTGACTATCTGTAATATGTAATTAGCATATAATTAGTAATTAGTAACACATATTTCAGCTTTGAAGATTATTTCAGCTTTGCCGAAACCTTAGCTAGATTGCTGTCCAGACAACTACGTTCTTGATTTTAATGTTCATCGATTACATCTTGAATTCTGAAGCTAGCTAGGATTTATCAAAGTGTGGTTACAGACAAGAGATCACTCACTAACTCTAAATAAAAACTACAGCAAGTATATGAGTTGTAAGAGTTGTATGATTTGGAGCAGATATATATATATATAGATAGATGTTCCTTTCCATGTTCGATATACCATATCGAAACCCTGCTGCTATGAATCTATATGTGGGGAAAAAAATTTTGTAGCAGAAACAGATGCTTATATACAAACGTGTGTGGGACATTATTGTAGCAGAAATTTTTTTGATGCAGAAACGTTAATGGTTTACCAGTAAGCTACGTTGCTACTAATATACAAACTAATGGGACATTATTGATTTGCTTGTAAATTGCAGCAAGGAATTAACTGAGATAACAAAGTATGAGACAGCAGATTTGCGGTACAAAACGAAATGCAGATGATCTCCAGGGATTTGGTCAAAACTTGCTGAATCCCGATATGGATGATTGGATGTTAAATGCTGTCCTTGGGGCTGCAAACAGTCGAGACCGGGCTGAGCAGGATGAAGATGTTGTTGTTTCCCGTAGAAGGCTGAATCCGGGTGATGACTCACGTTTTTCCCATGGAATCGTGAATAACTCCCAACTGATTGTAGAAGAGTTTGATGACGTCGATTACGGTGATGAATACGATGACGATGTAGTTGAACGTGATGTCCACATTCCATCTTATTCAAACAGAAATAACAGGCGGGGAGGTGCATATCGGGTGAACAATCGAGGAAGTGGCTGTGAAAATCATCAAACCCGAAGGAATTATGAAGCTGATAATGGGCAAGCCTATCCTGCACGTAGAATAACTATCAGAAGGACTTCTAATGGTGGCAGCCAGCATAATCCTCGAGAGGTAGGTAATTCGTCGGGTCGTGTAAACGTCCCGAGTAGTGGGGACAATATTGAAGCCAACCGATCGACTGAATCATCTGATGTCCGTAATGGTTCTAATCAACAAGTAACAACAAGGCCGGCTCGTGGAATCAGTATGGGTAAGTTTGGTGGGATGGGGTCCTCAGATGGTGCGAAGGAATCACTACTCATTCTACATGGAAAGTAAGTATGAGCCTTAAGTACCTAGGCATGTTACAAATGTTCTCCCAAATCTGATTTAAAGTTCTGTCATTTCAGCACACTTAAATGCATATAGCTGAATGAATAACAATATGAATGCATTTTAAATGTAGAATTGCACCAAACGCAGCTATACGGGATTTGACAGTTGCACTAAGAGGTAATTGGCCTGGACCATTTCCCAACTTGACAGATGTTCCGGAATCAACAAAGGATGACTTGTGGAAGATTTATAAGGTTAGTTAGTTGGTTGATTTGACTCATGTTTAAGCATTCATGGTGTAACTGATCTGATTTAATACAGATGCTTGTCTATAACATCGTTTGATTATGCAGAGTATGTGGAGTGTGCCAGAGGAGGAGGATAGGCTCTATTTCAAAGCATTCAACAAAAGCATGGGCGAACGTTACAGGAGCGTGCTAGCAATTGCAAGGAGGGATGCCATGAAAGCAGCCAAATCTGCAGAAATCACAGATTGCATCGACTACAAGCCTAAATGGATCAAACAAGTGCATTGGGTGGGGTTAATCAGCATCTGGTCAAAAGAAAAGTGGCAGATCGTGGCTGAAAAGAATAAGAAAAACAGAAACACGGAGAAGGAGGGCGGTGTAGGGAAACACAGCGGTGGATCTGTTTCGTTTGCAGAGCACGAATTAAGAATGGTTATGCATTTGCTGTATCGACATTTTGTTTGATATAACTAATATATGAAGTTTCAAATTAATTGTTTCCCTAACTTGTAGGCTGAAGAGTTTGGGAGGCCACCAACAAAGGAGGAGTTGTTCTTGCAAATGCATCGAGGCAAGGGTGAAGTGAGTGATTTCATAGACAGACGTTCAGCACACGTCATGGTAACCACTGTTTCAAACTTGAACTGCGTGTTGTTAACTTTTGGAACTTGATCGAATTTGGTTTTTATTTACCGTTCGATGTTTTTTGTGTTGCAAGGAAACCTATAAAGCTCTGATGCTGGAAAAATACAAGACATCAGCATCTGTTGAAGAAGCAGGATGGGATGCTGCCCTATGGAAGAAAGCTACCGGCTCCCTTAAGAATAAGGGCTGGATATACGGTATTGTTCAAACCAGGAAAAGGGACTACCCATCATCGCTCACGGGAGGTGTGGGGTCTATACAAGAACAGCAGTTACGATCGGCATTGAATCAATTCCGAGCTGAGTGGATTGAGGAGATTGTCACAGCCGTTGTTGCAAAGTTAGGTCAGCCGTCTTCCCCCTGTGTGGACACACATAACGTGGGCTGTGCTGATCGAACGGACCAAGTTTAACGCTCGCGTACAAGACAACTTAGTTGGTTAACATTTTGAGGATAACAATTCTTAGTAGGATGTATATTTTGGGGATGTGGTATAAACGTATTAAAAAACCACAATACGTGCATGAATTTGATTCAACACTCATAAATTCATGCAAGTATTGTAGTTTGTTAATACATGGTATGCCATGGTGTTTTGCAGACCAAGTCAGATAGGCATGCAAAAACTTATTTTGTGGAACATGCTAATAGTTTGTCACAATGTCTGTATTCTGTTTAAGTTAACCATTAATGAATGATCCACACAGCTCAGTGGAAGAACAGCACTGTCATAACAAACAGATCAAAGGATCAAATCCCAGTAGTTACACGGTTTTACCTATTTTGGTCCTTAATTGCATATCCAGAGTAGTCACTAATAACCAATCTCTGTATACGTCCATTCAACTTGTTCTTACTGAATGACCCACACAGCTCAGTGGAAGCAGTCCAACATCAAACTGAAAGATTGGAGGTTCAAATCTCAGCACATACATGGTTTAGACGTTTTTGGTCTACGATTCATATCCAGATTAGTCTCAATATAACCACTCTCAATATAACCAGAAGCATTCAATTCAACTGAGAATACTGAATGCTCAGTGGAAGCAGTCCAACAGACAAACTGAAACATTCCAAGTTCAAGACTGCATATTTTGCAGGACCACATCTGCTATATAACAAACAACATACCGTATTCTGTTTTTTTTTTTTTTCCCCAAAACACACCAAATAAGTTGTTCACTGCTAAATATACAGCTTAAACAACTACAATCTCAGAATGACATCAACTCTTAAACAATTTAAGCAATCAAACAGCTAGCAAAGTGACACCAGCTATTAAAGAACCTAATCAGAGTCAACAGTGTCATCCGAGTGACTTTCCCCACCAGCTGAATTTTCCCCTCCTGCGAAAGCATGAAAGCTACTACCTGCTGCTTGTTCTCTTGTCAGCCCATCAAACTGAAGCACAACACTTAGCTCAATTGGTGGAACCTCCGCAAATTGTCCAGGATCTATCAGAATGGCTGTGTTATCAAGCTCTTCCTGAAGGTCCAAAGCAACCTCATTTTCCATATGTTCAGCCTGGAAACTGCTCGACTCATCGTCTGCCGCAGAGGAATCCGTACCCCCCGTAATGTCATATTTACCCGTCGATTTTCCCTTACAGACAGCAACCCAATCCTTCCTTTCCCTCCGGCCTCCTGGATACCCAAGATAGAAGACTTGTTCAACTTGACTCGCTAAAACAAATTTCTCGTCAGTTGGATAGCAAGACCGAGGGTCTAACTCTACAAATCCAAGTCTTGGATGTATTCGCATCTTCGTCGTCGTGTCATACCAATGACATTTCAGTAAGCACACACTATTACGACTACCAAGGTATTCCACTTCCCATATTTCATCAATCGCACCGTAGTAGTTGTTGTAATCACCACCCCCACTACACTGACCTTTCACGCACACACCGGAGTTTGCTCTTATCCGTTCTCTTCCATGCTCACGTGTGTGAAAGTTAAATCCATTTGTAAAGCATCCATTATAGGTCTTCACGATGGTACTGGGTCCCCTACTTAGTTCGTAAACGCCTTCAGCAACTTCATGTATGTGATATTCAACCTTCAATTATTCAACTATTAATACACAATTTGAAAAATCTTTCAAATGCACAAACAATTATAACAACACTTTCATACTAACATATTCTTTCAACCAATCAGCAAATGATGTGTGGAGGAGCATGTCGAGTACTTGAGGTGTCATATCCACGTGTTGTTGCCTCATCGCATCCTCGAATAACCTGTACGAGGTTAGGTAAGTCTACTGGTAGTGGAAACCAATCAAACTAAAAAAATAGATGATAGGCATAGTCATTAGATTACCCAATGTATGGCGACAGTTCTAATGTATTAAGTATAACATAGGTGTGTGCTGCATCAACATCTGAAGCTGGCATGAAAGTGCGACTACGCGGCCCATAGAGTTGGATTGGATGTCGAAATACAGATAGTCTATGCTCACCAACAGGTACACCACCATCATCATTCCGTGGGCCTCTATTGATCCTTGAATCAATGCCGTCCGCAAAGTAGAATGAACAAAAAGTTGATGTCTCTTGGATAATGTAGGCTTCACAAATTGATGCCTCGACATGAGCCTTGTTCCCAACTTTTTTCTTCAAACCGTGGAGAAACCTGAAAACACAAGTAATGCCATATGATGTTAAACGAAAACATGAATGCTCGGGATGTGCTGACTAGTTGATGTACCTTTCAAATGGATACATCCAGCGATACTGAACGGGTCCTCCCAACTCAGCCTCTAGTGGAAGATGCACCAGGAGATGCTCACTAATATCAAAAAAACCAGGTGGGAAAATCTTTTCTAGTTTGCACATGGTTTCAACTATTTGCACTTTCAGTTCTCTAATACGAGCTACGTCCACAACACGGCTGCAAATATCTCTGAAAAAACATGTTAACTCAGCAAGGGCTTCCCAAATTGGGTCTGGAACCATATCTCGAAGTGCTACAGGTAGTAACATCTGTAGCATAATATGACAGTCGTGACTCTTCAGTCCTGTTATTTTGACCTCTTCCACGTTTGCACACCTTGAAATGTTTGAGCCGTAGCCATCCGGGAGTTTCAACTTCTTAAGCCATTTGTAAATATCGCGTTGTTGCTTCCGAAGTAGACAATAAGCTGCTTTGGGTTTATACATCTTCCCAGACCGTTCTTGCAACTCAAGCTCTGGACGATTACATAACATGGCCAAGTCCATCCTCGCTTTAGCGTTGTCCTTTGTCTTGCCTTTCACGTCCATCACAGTGTTGAACACGTTCTCAAATACATTCTTCTCGACGTGCATCACGTCAAGGTTATGCCTAATCAACGCTGTTTTCCAGTATGGAAGTTCCCAGAATATGCTCCTCTTTTTCCAGTTGTGGTCCTTGCCATATCCGGGAATTTTATCACTCTTGTGGTGTTTGCCGAACGTCACATCTGGTAGCAAAGAGACCGAAGCAAAGACTTCCTCCCCGGATAGTATTGGCGGTGGTGCTTCATCAACAATAACTCCTTTCCGGAAAACATCGGCTTGAAACCTAAAAGGGTGGTTTTCGGGAAGAAACTTGCGATGACAATCAAAATGACATGCCTTCCCACCGTGCTTAAGTGTAATGGCATTCCCTAAATGCATACAATAGGGGCAAGCCATTTTCCCCTGAGTACCCCACCCAGATAACATTGCATAGGCTGGTAAGTCGCTGATTGTCCACATAAGGGCAGCCCGCAATGTGAATCTCTCTTGGCGTGACGCGTCATAGGATGGTACACCATCAAACCATAGTGAAGTTAATTCATCCACTAACGGCCTCAAGAACACATCAATATCTTTACCTGGATGACTTGGCCCGGGAATAACCATATTCAAGAACATATATGGCTCTTTCATACACATACACGGTGGTAGATTGTACACCGTCAGAATTACAGGCCAGCATGAGTACGGAGCTCCATAGTGATCGAACGGTGTAAACCCATCTGTACAAAGGCCTAGTCGTACATTCCGTGGTTCCAAAGCAAATTCCTCGTGTGTTCTATCAAAGTGTTTCCATGCTTCGCTATCAGATGGATGTCCCATAGTTCCACTTCGAGAACGGTGCTCGTTATGCCAAGTCATGTGGGGGGCTGTCTTCGTCGACATATACAAGCGCTGCAACCGTGGAGTGATGGGTAAATAACGGAGAACTCGATGTGGAATGCCCTTTTTTCTACCAGATGGGGGAACTTTGTATCTGTCATGATGGCAAATGCGGCAGCTAGTCAAGTGCATGTCCTCTTTATAGTACAACATACAACCGTTAATGCATGAATGTATCTTCACATACCCAAGGCCGAGCTTTCCCATTTTCTTCTTGCATTCGTAAAAGTTCTTAGGGAGCTTATGGTCGACCGGTAGTATTTCTCCTATTGTTTTCAAAATACCGTCGAAAGTCCGTGCACTAACATGACCTTCTGATTTTGTGTTCAGGAGTTGAGACATAGCAGATAGCACTGTATGATTCGGGCAACCATCGTACAGAGGTGTCTTCGCATCTCTCAACAAAGCATCGAAACTTTCCTTATCAAAGGTAGGCACATCGGTGTCGTCGTGGAGAGGATCTGCATTGGCTCCCATTGCATCAATGACCAACTGTTCATACTCGGTTTGATAATCTCCACCTCCAACGGTTTGGCCACTATTGACTCCAACACCCCCTTCTACCTCCCCATGATGCCTCCAAAAAGTATAGCCTTCCTTAAATCCGTGATTGTATAAATGCACCTTCACAATTTCTAAATCCTCATAGTATCTATTCATGCATCTCACGCAAGGACACTTGATTTCAGTTACTGGTCCACATTCGCCGGAGTTGTTAACTGCAAATTGAATGAATGATTTCACACCATCCTTGAACTCGTCAAACAACGCACCATGTCGATCCTTTCGACGCCACATCCATGTGCGATCTTCGGCCATTCATCCGTCTTGTGCTTATGTATGCCCTGTCAGTAATTAAATAGCTTGTGTAAGATAACCATAACATCGAACTAATACTAAGTCATCTCATTTACTTAGCCTTGCATATACAAAGTACAAACCAACCAGACTTTTTTCCAAATTCATGTACAACAACAAACATAAGTAAACCAACCACACACAATGTCATCATATACCAACCACATAAACCAATATTCTCTCTACGGCATATACACAAACACTTGGTGTGCACAAAAACTTTCATATTTCTTTATATCTAACAAGTATTCTTTGATAGTTGAACACAAAAATTGGAAGAAGATGAATCAAAACCCAAGTTATGAGATCAAGTTGCATATAATTACCTGAAAATAATTGTTACCCACTGCAGAATGTTTCTTCTACGCAGCACTCTGAGAAATAAGCAGCTCTGCTACCTCTCTGTAAATCTGTATTATAAATGGGGTTGGTCGTTTTGAAAGTAAATGCAAGGCCCGCAAATAATTAAATCAACTACAAATGACTGCGTAAAATTAACGGATGATACCACTTAGCCCAGTGGTAACGCGCTCATATTCTGCCATATTGCTGATGGTCGCAGGTTCGATACTCTGCAATGACTATATTTTTTTCTTATTATCACAAATATTGGGGTCGTTTATAATTCGTATCTTGGTCGTGTCAGATTTTGTTTTTTCAACGAATTGTGCACGATGTACGCCTATGTCAGATCCCTCGTGTCAAAATCGTCCCAGACAGTCGTTTACATTTGAAACGAGGTAACACCCCGTGTCAGTACACGTGCTAAACAGTACCTCGTGCCTAATCCAACTCAAACACGTCCCAGTTTGAAACGACTAAATACCCCGTGTCAAAGTTCGTTTTATTTGACCCTGATTTCTTGTAGTGAATTATTAATTTATAAGTGAAGGCATTCAACAAGTTATAATTCATACTTAAATAATATATAATATAATAAATAACTTAATTATAAGGACATCTTGATATGATCATGTGTTGTTTTTCATCTTCACAACCCAGAAAATCCTGTTCTCCAAACCACAACAAACAAAGACTAATTTTTGCAACACCTCATCATATAACACTATTTTCGCGACATAACATGTGAGAAGACTTAGTAATGCAACCCTGCATCTAACTAACACACTGTAAATCGTTATATTGTCTAACGTGTGAATAAGACATACATTTTAAACTAACTTTCCTGTTACTGTCCCGTGTGCAGGTTCGGACAACGAGCTCGGATCAAGGAGCGCGAATAGAAGGACCTAACAAGGCGATCAACCTGAAGATTCGACAGTCTGTTACATTAAGCGGGTCTGGACGAAACAATATAAAACACTTTAAAAGTAAGACAAGGAGATGAAGGATCAACCGATTATAGATTCAGATATTGTTTTAATTGAACGCATTTGATCGAACAGTTGTTGGGCGTAAAATGTTATTGTATACCTGAAGCCGGTAGTGATCCTTTTGCTCCGGAAAACTAAAGACCGGGAGTCCATATATATATGAGTAGGAGAAGAAGCGGTGATATGTATTATAATTTTTATTGTAAACAAGAAATTTTGGGAAATTGAACGAGAGTAACCAAAAGTCTCAGTGTTTGTAGGCACTGGTAGAAGAGAAGTTGCTATAATGATCATCAACGTTGGATGCTCACACATTTATAAAAGAGTGAAACAATGTCTTCTTCTTGTTATCACTCCTTTTCTCTTCTATATATATATATATATATATATGGATGTAGTATATAAGAGTGAAACAATGTC
This sequence comes from Clarkia xantiana subsp. parviflora, assembly GCA_036873135.1. NCBI lineage: Eukaryota > Viridiplantae > Streptophyta > Magnoliopsida > Myrtales > Onagraceae > Clarkia > Clarkia xantiana. The sequence continues at coordinate 23,635,566 of JAPTYO010000007.1, forward strand.
TTCTTCTTCTTTCTCCCGTAAGCTTCTTCCTCCTTTAGCTCAAGAATACACTCTATCTATAGCCATCCAAGACCATTAAAGTGCATGTTTTTCTTCTTCACCTTTTGAAAAATTGGGTCCTAGTCTAGCAATAGCCCACCCATCTTGACAAATGCAAGATTTCATCTGCAGAAATCATGCCAAAAGTCTTTCATCCATAAATGCAAAAGGAAGCCTACTCCATAGCTTGTGCACTGGTTGATTTTTCCATGGAGAGCACATAATGGCAGGTCATGTATCTACATACATGTGTATGTATATGCACACATATAGTACCAAGACTTGTAATATTGTGCTCGATAGTTACTTCGTGCATGCCATTCGGGTTAAGCTCCGCTCTCTCGACTACCGTCCAAAATCGGGTGTTTACACCTTTCTATCACTATCACTCAATTAAAGTAGATCATGCTCAGTAGTCCACATACTAAGTTGATATATGAATTCCTACCACATACCTTAAATAAATAAAACACAGAAGAAAAATTATGATCAATAAATTTGATGCAGCATAGAAAATTATGACAATACATAGATTGATAAAAAAGAGGAATTCGGCATCGGGTTTCAAGGGTTTCAAGGGTAGTGAAAAAACTGAATTTGAGAACTGTGTGCCATCGTTGCTGGAACAGGAGAAGTTCCATAAAAAGAGTGGGAAATGGAGAAAGAGCATTCGCCGTCATTAGAAAGTATCTATTAGTCAAATAATTTTCTTTAAACGGTGTGTACACATAAACAAATATCACAGATATACAATGGAATTTAGATATATATCATTGAGATTGCGCCCCAACAAAGACAACACGACCAAAGCAGACAATCCCAAAAATACATTAAGAATTAATGAGCAACAGAGATAGAAACATGGTCAAATTCAGATTTTGTCAATAATGGAATTAACATATAAACTTATAAAAGTAACAAAGTTATTGATGAAATATCTAGACATAAGGTTTAGATAATAAACCTGCATATGCTTGTGTTGAAGACAAACCCTCCGTTCAGTCCAAATCTGACATATATATACTATATAATCGTCAAGATCTGACCTTAAATCAAGTGTCACGAACTAAGAAAACGAAGGATTTATGGTTAGGAAAAATTTATGAAAATATAGTTTAAAAAAATGTGACAATTCGAAGTAAGAAAATTAACCCACATATATATGCTGTTTCTATAGTCAGCCTCTTCGATTACTACAAACAAACCAACCTGTGAAAAAAGAAAAACAACAGTTAGAACAGAATTAATACATAAACTTATGTACCCTATGTACCCTTTTAGAGCTGGATAATGAATTTTGCATATGTTTGAAGTTGAATTAACAAAGCACATAAAAGAGATGAAATTTGCAATGCAATTACACAGAAGAACGTTCAATCAGATCTTAAAGAAAGCATACAAAAAAGGCAAACTTTGTAATGAAATTAGACATAAGAACGTGGAATAAAATTTAAATTTTAAAAAGTTTGCAATTCAAAGTAACAAAATTAACCTGTATATAATTGTGTTGAATATAAGCCTATTGGTATCTCACTCCAAAAGAGAGCTATGCAACTGTTTTGAGAAAAGAAAAATGAAAAACTAATGTTAGGAGTTGAATTAGCCTATAAAATTAACAGATAGATATACAAATTGCCCAGATCATACCTTAAATGAAGCTCATAAAAGGGAAAGAACTTTAACTGAAGCCAACCGGCTAACAAATCGTTCCAATATCCAAGAAGTATAGCGGCAGCCTATTCTTTCTGTTCAAATTTCCAATCGGAGAAGTACAAACGCGTCTTTGTATAAAAAGGAAACAGAAACTGATCGATTCAAATCAGCCAATATGGCAACATTCAATCCAAAATCAAGTCAGAGAGGTAAAAATGGGGTGGATAAGATGATCGACTAAAGGCTGATAACCCATGTAATTACCTCAAGATATATTGCCATGTGTATCTTCAGAAAAAAAAAAATTTAAATTAAATATTAGAGAGATAATGGTTTCTGGAGAGAGGAAAAACAGATGGAATTTACCTGAGAGAGAAGGACCGGAGCCGCCGCTGCCTCCTAGCGCCGTCGCCATTCAGAACCGCTGGCGATATCTGCTGCCGACCTTCATTGTAAAGATAGAAACGGAGAGTGCGGACCCGCCTCCGCATAGCGCCGTCGAGATTGGGAATCGGGAACTGCCGCTGGCAAGATAGAGAAGAGAGCGGAACCGCCTACCATCGCCGCCATTGGAAACCGCTACGATGCCGAGAGCCGCTGACGCTGGGCTACCGCGCCGTCATCAAGAGAGAAAGAGAAAGGAGAACATATTGAAGGTGAAACATCACTAATGAGTAATGAGGAGAGCAGATTTTGGGATCAGTTTTTTGGGATTTGTGTTTCGCCGTTTTGGACTGTGATATTGGGAGATAGATTTTTCTTGAAATGACGAATATATCCTTAAACTATATTAACATTATTAAACTTTTGGAGGGTATTTAAGTAAAGTGAAAATTACAACAAATCAAAACGACAAAAAGAACCCTACATAATTTAATATCATCTACTTCTAAAAGGATATTTTAGTAATTTTTAAAAAGAGCGGTTACAGAAACAACTTCAGCTTTAGTAGTATAGACCACTTCAGCTTTAATACATATATATATATATGGGTTAATGTTACCGGCACACTCTAATACATAATAAATGCATACTAATCAGACTAGTTGAGCATCACTCACGCGCTCTGAAACTATAATAAATTAAAATGTGGGCATTAACTAAATTTATCGTAAACTCGAATATTCAATAAAAGTTTTTAATTAGGTACAATATAAGAACTCACTCAACGGTAGTTTCACCAAATGACAGAAGTGTTTTTTTAAATATATTTTGTTTCAGTCTACTTTATATAGATGAACGTTGAGAGTTATTTTATTATAAGATTATTTATGCATAATTTCATATTGAGAAAAACCTCCATAAAATTATGACTTCCCCTTTGTGGCGTAACTTGTTTTATAAATTAGTATATTGAAATATGATGGCTAAACCTTGTCACCTTAAAATTTTAAGATAGTTGATTAATTTGTTAGTTTTAACTTTCACATAGTATCAGAGTGCGTAGGTTCAAATTTTTACAGCGCCGATTTTAAAACCCTTATTAACAAAAAGTTCCATGTGATGGACATTGGTTAGTTTGAAATTTCACCGTTAGTACAACCATAAGTGGGAGTTGCTTACTTGTTTATTATAGATTATAAATATGAAGATATTTGATTTTTAATTTTTTTGCAAACAATCTTATATGAAAGTACGTATGAATAAAAGCACGTCACTTATAAGTTCAAATTTATAGGAAAGTTGACTAATTAAGACGCATATCTTATTATTACTTATACTAATTATGGTAAAATTAACGCGGTACATATATGATTTGGTTTAACTTAAGACCGTAAACCCTGATAAGGCCTAAGGAGTCGAGATAGGGCTCCACTGAGGTGGTGGGACATGACCTCGTTGGTGGACCCCACCAAATCCCCGGCAATGAACACGGCCGGCACGGTCGGGGAGCAGCCGAGCCTCACCAGAGACAGCTCCATTTCCTGACCATCAGGGTCTTGGTCAACGGCAAACACCACGGGGTCAACCCCAAGCTCCTGGAACAAGACACAGACTGCATAACACATGCAGCATGAGCTCTTACTGAATATCACCACCCCATTCTCAGAAACTAATCTCATTAACCTCTCCATTAGTTAATTTTCACTCGTAGGAGAAAGATATAAGAGATACCGAAGCAAGCTGTGGATGGAATGGAAGCTCTGTCATGGTGAAGTATTTATAGAGTTTACTTTTTAGGGTTTCGGCGTGCGCACGAGGAAGAATATACAAAAGGAATTAAGTAGTGGCCACCACTCACACTAGTTGATTACTGGTTAAAAATACTTACTCATATATATTTATCTTGGAAGTCTTGGTTCAAAACCCCGGGTCACCTCAAGGTCTTCAGTGCGTCATCTCGCAGTGACTTGATTAAAATATCAGGTCCTTCTTGGTTCACATATATGAGAAGGTGAGTATGTAGAACTGGGCTTAACTCGGACTAGCCTCTTGACTATAATAAACTGGGGGCGGGACTATCTTGACGAAGTCGGTGCATATGCTAGTTGTGCACTAAAGCCTGGTCGATAAAATCCTCAGAATGTGGGCAAGAGAGTCGAGAGTCTGAACATTATGTAGCGAAATGAGCTTAGAGTCCTCACTACTATTGCATTCTAATATTTATTCTCGGCCATAAAAAAATTAAAGTAGTGTCTAATTATGTAATATGGTGTAGACGGTTCATTAGTACTTCCTCATTTAATTAGAACTTTCAAATTCAAACTCTGTCTAAACACTAAAAATAAAAAAATATTCATGATTAATACTTTACTCATTACGGGTTTGATCGAATATTATTCTACATTGTGACATCCAAGTAGGATGAACACCCGTCGGAAAAAAAAAAAAAAGTTTGTCTCTTTAAAGACAGATGCCCTAATTGATAAAGTCACTTTTGGGGGAAAATGACCATTGTTTTGTTGAATTTTTGCGAGCCAAGTTGCAAGGTCGATCTGTCTTTAGTTTGTACATTAGATTATATATTAGTTAAATGGATCTTACCAAACATCCAGTTTTGGGGGAAACCCGCGACATTAATTTAATGATGATGACGCAGACTCAAGATGGTACTTATCTACGGAAGTGTTGCGTACTGAATCTTTTTGCTTTAAGAACTTCAAAATAGTCGTGCATGAAATTATGTTGACTCGCTCTAGTATGTATAGATACGTGTGATCAACTCTCCGTCCATTTTGATAGAAAAATGAGGTTTTTCTACCATACTTGTGGAGTATTATGTTTTTTTTTTTTTATTACTAGTGTGGACTTAATAATTTCATATGTAAAACTTTAAAAGTATGAAAAAGTGTGATTTTTTTAACTACACCTAATATCTGCATCATACTATTAATAATATCAATTTCTCTATGGTGTTCACCTTTAGGACAATAAAAAATATTAAAAAAATAGTGTCACAAGCATAGTGTTTGTGGAGCATATTAGAAAGACCCAGAAAAATGGATATAAAATTTGTAAGTAACACCTTATATAAGTTTAGATAAACAATATATATAAGTTATGTACTAAATAAAAAAATTTAAAAAAAAATTAAGGTATGGTGCAAGTGTATTATAAGTGTTGTTCTCTCAATAGATCCTTAAGATCACCGGCGAAAAAAATAATAGTATGTATGGAGTATTATATATAATACTAGTATTTTTTTTTTTTGGGGGGAAAAAGGAAAGGTAGGTCTAATGAGTCAACTTCGAATTTTCGTTTTTGAGATTCTTAACTTTTTTCAAAAAAACTTTTGTTGTGAAATATGGTGAATCTGAATCAAATGGACATTGTTGTTACACAAAAGAAAGAAAAGTCTTTGAATGGGAGGAATCATGTGATATGTGAGATCTTTTGGTGGTCTCTACTCTCTAGATGATTCCCTCTTTTTTTTCTACTATCATCATTAGGTAAGATTTAAGAATATCCGGTTGAGAGCATCCACAGTGGTATTACGTAAATGTAGTTCCTACATATTTATTTAAGTAAAAAAAAAAAAAAAAAACTTTTTACGGTGGTTTTACATAGCATTTCTAAAGATGAGACCCACACGTAAATTTATATTTTTACATAAAGCATTCCTTAAATATAAGGAATGCACTATGTATTACGCAAACAATTTTTAATTATAAATTAATTCATTTTATAATTAATGTTAATATCTTATTGGTGGTTGTTGAAAAATTTAATAATAAAATATATTTAAGGAATATGTTTAAGTAATACGATTGCAGAGCAAATACCCTTTACGTGTGTCTTAACTTTACGTATTACTTAAAGTGTACATAAATGTCTACGATGCAACTTTAAAGAATACGATTTATGTAAAACCATTATAGATGTCTGAGAAGTTATTTTTATATTTTATTTATATATGGATTATTATTATTATTAGGTGTTCTCTAAATTCACTTCGAATATTCCGTTGAATCTTAGACGGAATTGGTTATGTACATTATATGTAATTGAAGAAATATTGGAAATTAATTTAAAATAACAGAATTGTCATCATATTTATTTAGAGTCTTTCCTTTGTAATTTTAAGATTTTAATAACGAGACACATCATAATCAAAAGAAGTTGAACATTCGAAGGTGATTTATCTTTTTATATCAGTTTTTCGTCTTTTTCTTTAATTATGTACAAACTACGTGACCAGTTCTAACTAAATTATACGAAATATAATGACGGAACTAGAAAATTGTGGGAACTTAAATTACCAAATTATTAAAGAAAATATAAACTAGTAATTTTGAATAGGGTGATGCTAGAACATGTGAAAAAAACTGTGAAAAATCTATAGAAAGTATTTCTAGTCCACATGGCAATGCATAACAACATTCTCTTTCCATTTTATGAACAATAATTACTTGACATGTGTCACTTGACAACTTTCTATGGATTTTTTACTAAAAATTTCACGCTTTAAGGATTTACCTTTTGAATAACGATCCCTATTAGTGGCCAAAAAATAATGATCACAATTAATGGGCTTGGGTTTATATTAGTGGATTTGTCAAAACACAAGGTACAAATACTGGGCTGACCTAACGTGAATGATTAATACTTCAGATAATATTTCGGCCCAAACAAGTCTGATTTGAACACTTCATAAACGAATTATAAAATGCTAGCCCTTTTTTCTACGCTGGAGATCTCAGTTGAGCTTTGAGTCGAATGAAGCCAAAAATTGGAACGCTGGCCGGCCTTAATCAGAAAATTAAAACCTTTGGGCCCAATATAACATTTAAATAAAAACTTGGCAAATCGTGGGTACCTGCATTTCAGTAAGTTTATTATATAAGATTTACCAACCACGAGTACACAAAATAAACTTATTGTGTCGTGCTCATAAATGCGAGATATTTTAACAGATATCAATATTATTAATTTCTCATAGGGTTTTTTTTTTTTTTTCTCTTAGAACTATAAGTTCACATATGAAATTTTTAGTGTATAATAACTACGAACTTTTAGAATTAACCAATCAGTTCAATTTTAAAAACTATTAAATAAAACGTCTTTAAATAAATATTCAAGAATCAAATATTATCAACACAACTTCAATTTTCATCATGTTATCGCATGTGTTTGTTCACGAACATGATTATTTTTGTATGTACTCGTTGTGAGAAATTGCCAGCTCTATGATATAATGTTGTAAGTCTACTTGCATGGGAAGTATAGTTGAGCATCTTGCATATGGTCCAGTAGCAGATAGGGCATGCAATAATATGCTCGAGTATAATTAAGTCAAGTGGTCCTTTCAACTTCACCACGTATGTCGTCACGTATATATTCTACTCTTGGAACATCAGGCAGCCTAAATCGGGTATATCTCTCCATCCCATATATATTATATGATTTTTATATATTCAACTATATATATATATATATATATTATACAGGAAAATACGTATTTCTTTAAACTACGTACTATAAGGATTTCAATACTCGGTGCGTGCTATAGTCGTCGATTCATACTTAAATTTACGTTGAACACGAAAACGTACAATAAGTTTATCGTGTGCCGTCACGTTTTTACAAACATAAGCACGACACATAATATTTTGTGTGTATTTGTATCGTGATATTGTGTTGTGTTAAGTTATTTAGTTATATATTTATATACAAGATCTTCAGAAAAACCCATTACGTGAAAATTTAATCAAATCCCGGGTTTTAACATCCTTTGTACGTACCATGTGAAATATGTGCCAACCTTACACAAGCTAATTAATATACATACACATTATATATGTGTACATTAATTATTATATGTATTGATTAAAGTTAGAGGCATACATATACACATTATTATTCACACTCAAGCATGCACTTCGTGCATCCATCGATGTACGTATATACATACATATCGTGTATATATATATATATATATATATATATGTATTTGTTATATATAATTACTACAACCATATTGCCCTAGCATCTATGAGCATCTGCTTCAGAGAGCCATCCACGTGGAGGGATATGATATCCTTAGCAGACCCGACATACCTTCCGCCGATAAAAACCGCCGGTACCGAAGGGCTGCAGCCGAGCTTACGTAGGGCCCACTCCATTTCCTTGCCGCTGGGATCGCGGTCGAGTTCGTGGATGGCCGGGCTAGCGCCGAGCTCGTAGAAGAGCGACTTAATGCTGTGGCACATGCAGCACGTGCTCTTCGTGAAGATCACTGCTGCCTTCTCCGATGCAAGTTGTCTCACCTTCTCCATATTGATGGTTGCTTGTTGATGAAGAAAGAAATAAATAATTAAGGGTTGTTGGTTTGGAGTTAGGGTTTCGTGAATCCACCGTATTTATAAGGAGAGCAGCTATCTATTCTAGTCTAGGGAGACAAAGAATCTATCTAAGGTAATGGATTGGAAAGTGGTTTCACTTTATTGTGGGAGATTTCTTAGTTTTGGATAAGGAAAACGGTCCGACTATATATAATATGATTTTGCTTATTATTTAATAATAATAATAATAATATAATCTGTGAGATAATTACCTCTTATATTTACACCAAAATCCGACATAACTCTTAATTGATTTAGTCAGAGAGTAGTCATTGATTGGGTCTGATCCCGATTAGAGTCACTTAATTTGACCGGAGTCAGACTAGGTCCATGGTTCGATCGTGGATAGGTCCACTAGGCAATTAATGGTCCAATGTTAGAGTTGTATTAAAAGACTAAATCATAAAAAATAAAAAAGTTAAGGGTTTATTTTACGGGTTTTTTTTAGGAGAACTACTAATACCACTTTAGTTCTACTTAGAAAAAAGAAGGATACAAACTTTTATAACTCTAAATTTAAATAATGATATTTTTATTTTTTTTTTAAATGTTTAATAATTTTGCTATTTTTAATAGAAAATGAGTAATAATTCATGTTTTAAAATGTAAAAGTATATAATACATAAAAAAAACTTTAAAATAATAATAATAATTTTGATACAAATATAAGCCGAGATAATTTGGGATTTTCCCTTATTATTATTATAAAAAAAATGTGCAATGATACGCCCCCATGGACTTCGAGATTTGGTCATGACTTTGAGTATTAAGTTCGGAAAAATGATATAAAAACGAAAGTGAAAGTTAGAGAAATATTTAAATAATGTTATCGGATTATTTTGTATCGCCACTTTTATTATTTTACATTAGGGAACAATATTTGTAATAAGCATGAAATATATATTTTAATGTTATCCACAATGTACTTCGTACATGAATGTGAATTATGTGATGATAATTTATTGGTGTCGGAATATCGAATAAATGTGTAATGGGGATTAAATAATTGGAAGATTACTTTCGGTCGTTAGTTGGCAGGTGTAATATGCGCGCGTTGGGCTACTAAGATAATGCCAAATTCGTTTACATATTATATTAGAAAAAAATTAGAAACGAAACTATTTAATTGGTATATTAAAAACGCTTACTCGTATGGATTTACTTTTAAGTTAGTTTCATGTTCAAGACTATTTGGAAAGTAATTTCGCAATGATATAGTTAAATATCATGTTATATTTGACCTATATATGCATCATATATAAAATGAGGCGAGTTTTGGTGTACGGATTAGTTATTTACTAAATATAGTAAAAAAAATACATAGAAAGTGTCGGACTATACGTTACGTAGTGGAATGAGACTAGATTCGTTATTATCTATTCTTAAAAAAAAATCATAAAAATTATATATTATTATTGTTTACGTGATACCGTGGAATTTTGAGAAGAATTCAGGTCAAAAGTTGCCTAAAAACCCTAGAAGTTGAAAAATCAGCAAAGTCCATATAAGGTGCGTGTATTATTAATATCTAGTTACAACATGTTATATATAGTGGATCTCGACACGTGGTAACCAACTCCGATTATTGTTATTACTAGCTAACTAGCTAGACTGAACTAGGTGGGTTAAACCAACTTAAGCGAATTGCGTTTTTAAAGAAATAATTAAATTTAAACTCGGCTTAAAACATTAAAAGAAATTTAAAATTTAACGCTTATATTCAGAAAATGCGGAAGTAGATATAAAACTAAGTAACCCAAGGTTGGTTGGACCAACTGGTAAAGCGAGTTGTGTTCCTGTGGGCGACCTGAGGTCAAAACCCGCCGGAGACGCCGCATTGGGAGGACTTTAACCTTAACGCTCTCGGTCCGAAATTGCGAAAGCAATGTATATATATATAAAAAAATAAAATATAAAAGTTAAAACTAAGTCAAATTAGTTGGAAACCGAGCACCTAACCATTATTAAATATGAAATGATTTTTCCAATAAATATCCGTTGGAAATTTATAAATTCGCCGCCAATTGGTGAAGTTTTAATTAAATGGGATATCAGGAACACCTCATTGAAAGGTCTGGGGCTTTATAAACGATTGCTCTTTACAGATAGTCCGTTACTAATGTTTTTTTTTTTTTTTTTTTAAACCAAAAAAGTTCTATTTTTTTTTTAAAGCTATTGTTACTTGAAAGATTCATTTTTATGGTACTTTAGAACAAACAGATGTATTAATTCTTAAATAACTGTCAACTTTTTTTTTTTCTGGTAATGAGTAACTCTCAACTCTGTAAGTGAGAAAGTCATATTTATTTATAAAAAAAGTTAATTAATGTTTTTTCTAATAGCTAATTTTTGTATGAAAATATTAGTTGGGGTGACCCAGATTCATTATGTTATGTAATGATTGGACTCTCCATGCTTATGATTTTGGGTTTTTCCTGTCCGAATTTAATGAATAATTAGCGTATGTATTTGTCCGTCAATATAATTCGTCACCAACCTAATATATTCAAGCTATTATCGTATTAACTTCTATTTATATCCTCTTATATCTGATGTGATATGAGTGATAGCCGATACTTAATATTTTAATCAAATCTCCTAAATTTAATATTGAAATGAGTTTCGAATCTGAAATTTTAAAAACAATGAAGAAAGTAAAACGTTTCAGCATTAGAGAACTACAACATGTAATTCGTAATAATTAGTTAATGTTTATTTTAGGGTTAAGAACCTATGAAAGGTCCTAACCCATGTTAACGGGAGAGATCTAAATTAAAAAATTAATAACGAAGGTCTGAAATTTCAATTTTGTTGATTTGAGGTTTTCCGTCCATTTTTAGGGTTAAATTTAACAGAATTGTGTGAAAATGACATTTTTACCCCTTTAATATTTTGTTTTATTTAATATTTTATTTAAGTAAATGTGAAATGACAATTTTACCCCCTAAAGTCAAATTAAAACTACCCAACTCCGGCCACCACCACCCGACTCCGGCGACCACCACCCAACTCGAGCCACCACCTCAGGAAAAAAGCTCCAGATCGGAGCTCTGTGGCATCAGCCGGGGCCATAGAGCTCCAGATCGGAGCTCTATGGCCCCGATCGGAGCTCAATCGGAGCCTTAGTGGTGGTCGCCGGAGTATGGTGGTGGTCGCTGGAGTATGGTGGTGGTCGTCGGAGTACGGTTGGTGGTTGCCGGAGTACGGTTGGTGGAGCCGTGGTGGCTTCAAGGGCATTTTGGTCTTTTCACTTCAAACATGTGAGGGGCACACTTGATAGAAGGGTATGTTTGGAATTTATGTTATTTCCGGTCATATGCCAGCCATGTGACCAACTTTCGTTAGTTTTAACGGAAAAAACTAACGGAGACCGCTGTTATCAACAAAACTGAAATTTCAGACCTCCGTTATTAACTTTTTAAATTTCAGACCTCTCCCGCTAACATGAATGATAGTTCAAACCTTTTATAGGTTATTAACCATTTATTTTATATTATGTTCAGGTGTTGAAGATGGCGTTGACTTCTGATAGAAGTTCTTCTGGTGACGTGGTGAGTTGTCTACACTACATATTAATATTCTCTAGTCTTTTTCAACGATGAAATCTTTGAATCGTTTACCTTTTGTGCTTTATTATATATAATATATATATATATATTTAATTTATATATACCAAATACATTTTCACTATTATATTATATAAATAATTATATATTTCGGCCAAAAATATATTATTATATGTTGTGTTGTGGCGTCATGCGTCGTAGTCGTAGGTAGTGGACTCGTGATGTGCTGTCGGATGATGTGTCCCAGACAAAGATTGAGCCTTATGTTTATCCAATCCTCTTCCACTTCTACCATAGTAACATAGTGTATATACACTACACCACAAGATATATATATATATATATGTATAATATATCTTGGAGGTGTAGTGTAGAGATAAGGTATACGCAGAGCTACGTTGTAAAGTGCACCGCCACCTTCAAGTTCCATCCTTTTTCCAATCAATTAATTGATATATGGTCCCTCAAAGAGGAGGAATATGTAGGGGTCTTCTTTATCATTATGGAATATGGCTCCCTGCTTGGAGATTGGGGTATGTATTTTATACCAATATATATAAAAAATAAATGTCGTCATCAATTTTAAAAAGTAAATGTTGCATCGACTTTTTAAATTGGATTAAATCGGTGTTAAAAACGATCTAAGCCAGTGCTGACTCCCTCCCATTAAGTACGGGGTTTCACATCACAGATCCAATCAAAGAAGCTCTTAGGATGTGTTTGGGTATATGTAATCTCATATTGCATTTTACACTACATCCACATTATGCGTCAACTAAACAGTGTAATGTGAGTTGGCAAAAAAAACAAAACAAAAAAAATAGTGTAATGTGTATTTGCAATGTGAAAATTACGTCCAAAATCAATTTACAGTAATGTAAAATTACATTCAAAATCAAATATAATGTTATTTTATTTATATTGATTAATCTGATAAATATTTTGTATATATTTATAGTTTTTTTTGGCCAACTTATATATTTATATTTTATTCTTCTGTTATTGTTATTTTTTTTACATACTTCATGACTAAAATAAATGAAAACGGACTAACGTTTATACAAAATGAATAAACTATTTATTGTGGCTTAAAAAAATCTTATAAAAGAAAAAAAAAATGTTTCGTTTAATAGAATTTTTAATAGCTGTGCAATTTTAGTTTATATTTAGTTTTTATAGTTTCTTGAATAGACTATACATATTAAATACAAAATATAAAATTTAAGAAGTAAGTTTGTTCTTAAAATAAATATTCGTTTAAATCTTATCATATTAATTAAGATATATTATACTATTTTATATATTAATAAAATAATAATAATAAAGTCACGTTACAATGCATATTACAAAAGTATACCAAACACTTAATATAACAATACACTTCATATTACAACACGATTAACCACTACAATCTAACATTACATTACATAACTCACATTACTTGTAATATCACATTCCAAATATTATCGTATGACGTAATCTAAACGCCCCCTTAGTGACACCGGTCATCTACGGGTAGGGATGTCAATGGGGCGGGTCGGGGCGGGTATCGCAAGACCCGGACCCGCCCCGCGTGTCAATATGGTCGACCCGGACCCGTCCCATGCACTTTCGGGTCGGGTCGGGTCGACCCGTGTGAGGTATAATCTATCATTTTAAATCTTAAATTCTAAATTCTGTGTTACCGTATCCAAATTTAATTCCAAATTTAAATCATAAATTATTAAATTAACTCATAATCCAAATATAAATCACCCTATTCATTAGAATAATTGTTATTTTGACTATGTTTTATATTAGCCGTATAGTTTTATATAATATACATATATTAAATATATATGTAAAATGAAAGCTCGGGTCGGGTCGGCGGGTCGCCGTGAACCCAAACCCGAACCCGCCTCGCGGGTCGGCGGGTCATCGGGCAAAATCGGGTCGGATACCCGCGGGTCGGCGGGTACCCGTGACCCGTTGCCATCCCTATCTGCGGGACTGCTGAATTCGTTCGCATCCCGCTCCCCCACTGCTCTCGCTGCAAATCCAGCCGCACAAAAGAAGAATTTTTTGATGTTGTCAACGTGGCGAAAGTTCTTACTACATTATATTAAATTTACTTGTAATATATTATTATATTATATTATAAGATAACATAAAACTTATCCAAATAAATAAATTAGAAATATACACATGCAATGCACGCTCGAATTAATTTTATATATCTATATATGTTTATCAAGTTAATTTGTATGATCATACTTTGAACAGCAAACCAAAGGAGAAATACCCTTTTTCGTGTGGAGATCGTAGGTGGGGTCCATTATGAGCGCAGTGCACCCAGTCAGCTCGATCGTAATGGTAAGGTGTCAGATATAAATATTTTTCAGTTCTCATAGTTAATGATTTGAATTCCTAACCTCTAGTTAAGGAATGAAAAACCGTTACGCCATATTATCGTTAAGACGAAAGACTTTTATTTATAATAATAATAATAATTAGTTCAATGTTTGACGAATATATTGGTCTCCTTCTAATAATGGTATGACAGCGCACGTATCTATTATTCTGCAGATGATACATTTTCATGTGTTTTTAGTAAGAGACTGTCTGCATTTAGTGTACGAGAAGATATTGGACTTATCTTGTTAATGAAGGAATAAATACCTTCATGTCTCCCTATCCCTTGATCTTGCACTAAGAATAGAATCTATATCTTGTATTGATGCTAATTTGGGTCAATTTTAAACAAAATAATAATATTATAATAGATTAAAGTAAATAAATTAAAACTATGTATAATTATTTAAGGATAATAATTTTTTTTTCTACATTTTAAATCTTAAAATCTTTACTTTTCACGTGGTTCTAAAATACAAAATCGTTCATTAAGCCATAATTATTATTATTATTATTTAATTTAAATAAGTAGAATTAATTTAGGGTTTCGGGTTCGAGAGGGACGAACTTGGGCCTTGTGAGGGCAAATAATACGTGAGCCCATTCATTACATGCTCGGGTTCAATACAGCACCCACACAACTAAGGCTGTCAATTTGTAACACGATATGAATACATATGAAAAATATAGTATTCGTGCAAGCATATAGGAAAATGATATCGCGATAGTACGAACACAATTAACACGATATAACTTCCGTGTCGTGTTCGTGTTTGAGTATCATAACACGACACACACGATAAAGTTGTGCGGCTAAAACTAATTTTTAAGTATTTTTTTAAATAAATATTATTATCACCTTTAAAAACTCCAACTAGTGGTTTAATTTTTAGTATTTGTAAACTCTATATTATTAACTTATGAATACTGATTTATTAATTCATAGTTATATATATATATATATATATATATATATATTATTTTGATTTTTGCTTAAAGATCTAGTATATCACTGTATACTATTACACAACACGATAGCACGACACAAACACGCGCGAAAATATCTGTGTCGTGTTTGTAAAACGTGGCACGATAAGTCTACCGTATTCAGTAAATTTAGTACGACACGATCGTTAACACACACAATAATACTACGAATTGCCATCCTCACCCATCCTCTGACAAGAAACCCGCATTAAACCGTCCAACACTCTTCCCTCCGACACGAAATTGCCGAAGAACAGCGATTGCCGATTGGAGCAGGTACTTCAACAAACCACACTAAACCCTTCTATCACGGCCTGCCAGAGACTGCTCCAACATAAAAAAACTCATATTTTTCTATAATTTGCATTTTGTCCCATTTTCGCCATGCTAAACTCAATCTCCGCTGTTTATAGTACTGGTGAAACTCATTACGATGGAAAAATCAGTATTTCTTTTTTGGGTGTGCGATTCGGTGAAAGTTAGTGTTATGAATAATATTATATAAGTATATGGATGTTATTAGTGTAGGTTTAATAGATTAAAGGCAATCTAAGAAGTAATATAGGGACAAACTAGTATTACTACGAGAATTATGGAATGAATTGAGTTGTCTTAAAAGAAAAATGTTACGAACTCTCTGCCCTTAATCTATTATTAAACCTACACTAATAACGTCCATATGCTATATAATAGTATTCAGTTAGTATCTGACCCAACTAGACTTCAGTAGAAAGATTGGAATTTGAAAAGCAGATTCTTTTCAGCTCCCATCCCCATTGAACGTCCATGATACCGAAAGCATCGTCATGATGACAGTGGAGCAGGCCGCAGTTTAAAGTGAAACTGTTTCTGTGGTTCCCACAGAATACTTTTACATAGTTGGAGGGGAGTCAATAGAGATGCTCTTTAAAAGGGTTTTTGTTGGGTGTCTGAATTTTGCTGAATTTGATATCAAATGGAATCTTTCTCATTGATCGAGTAAAAGGACAGAACTTTTAGGTGATTAATTAATTTGAAGATTGATGGTTCTTCTGCTTCATTGATCTAGTTAATTGCATCTGGAGTAGAAATCTGTTGTGAAGCAGAAATCAAGCAAAACTTTAATAGGACGTACTAGGAGATTCATACTTTCCTGGCTATAATATGCTTAATCCTGTCATGGTCCTCTTAGCTGTTGCTTGAATTTAAGATCTTTATGAGCATGCTTTATTGACATATAGATTTGTTCATTTGGCTATGCAATTGAATCGGTAAGTAGTATGGTCTGTTCTGTGAAATTAGTAGCTTTGATTCGTGAAAAATCACGGCCCCAATCAGGAATGTAATCGGGCTTGCCAAGGCGACCCACATCTCTTTGATCCGAGTAACAAGCTTGAATTGATCTCTTTTCCACTGTTGCCGTAAAAATGTGTTCTTGAAGATATAGAGAGCATTGATCAAATTGGTGTGGATCTTGATTCCACTGTTGCAGTTATTCTTTCTTCAATTTTTTCATATCTAGAAGCGGTTTAGGCTGTTGAATCAGCCTAGTTTCTCATTTCTATCTTCTTGACATTAAAGTGATCATGATCTGACTCTGTTAGCCTAAAAATCGTATTTTTACCCTTATGGTTTTTTGAGTCCTGCAGAGCTACCTAAATATTGGATTTTTACCCTTTATGAGCATGCTTTATTGACATATAGATTTGGGCATTTGGCTATGTGATTGAATCGGTAAGTAGTATGGTCTGTTCTGTGAAGCTAGGAGCTTTGATTCGTGAAAAATCACGGCCCCAATCAAGAATGTAATCGGGCTTGCCAAGACGACCCACGTGTATAGAGAGCATTGATCAAATTGGTGTGGATCTTGTTCCACTGTTGCATTTATTCTTTCTTCAATTTTTTCATATCTAGAAGTGTTTTAGGCTGTTGAATCAGCCTAGTTTCTCATTGCTATCTTCTTGACATTTAAGCGATCATGATCTGACTCCGTTAGCCCTAAATCCTAATTATCCTTTATTTGAGTATTGTGATCTGCTATTTGAGTTTTTTTTTTGCACTTACCATCATTATTGTCTATAATAAGCAATTTGCACTTTCAATATCTTTAGATTGATGGAACATTGTAGACAGTTTGTTTAGCCATTTAACCCATTTCTTTTTGCCTTCCATGTAGAACGGCTTCAATGGAGGACACTCTAGGAGCTGAGGCTCCTCTATCTGCAGATAAAAGTACCCGAACTTGAGACTCGGGAAGAAATACTATCTAGGCACAGGTATCTAGATGATTATGCCTTCTACCTTATTGTGCATCTCATAATCAGAGGTCTTTGCTTCTTGATTATCTACAATATTTGTCTGGGTATATATATATATATATACTATAAAGAACAGACCATGAATTTCTTGAAATTACCAGAATTGTGATGAACAATATTTTTGAAAAATTGGATATTAAATTCACTGCTTAGTATTTACTTGAACATGATGGAGATCTTGGTCTTGAAATATTTTATGATCATATCTTGGAAGTTTTGAAATTTCCCACCATGATTATATTTTTACAGTAAAGATCGCATTTTTATGCAGGAAAGAGATATAGCAGTTGCAGAATAAGGAAGTCGACCTGAAAAAGGCGACCCTCCTTACCGGACCAGCTCGCTCACCTTACCGGACCGGACCTTCTAACATCACCTTCCAGAAGCTTCGAGAATCCAGCTGAAGAGAGGTTTGAGAATTACTGTAAGGATGTGGAGGCTACGGCTGAAATTGGATGCGTGAGCTGCAAGGTATTGATGTTAGTTGTTGCGGTGTCTGGTTTTTCTTTGTTAAATTGATTGATTGTGGTTTTGCTTATTTGCGTGGACAACAATGCCTGGCATTATTATCTGCAGTACCTATTTATGTCATGTTTTTAAATTTATAACATATATATAGATAGACAGAACCTAGAAAGTAGAAATGGTGTTTGAGGTCAAATTAGAACTCGAACAGCTGTTTTGGATTTAAACCTAAACTTTAAGAACATGGTTTTTTAGAGTTTGATTCAAACCTTAAAATAATTGGAGCGGATTCCGAAAATCATCATCACTTTGTGTTTGTGGAGCTCATTATCAACATCTTCAGGGGTTAAATAGTCTTTTAGACCCAATATGTAAAAGTTACATGTCTCTATTTAATAACATAAATAACCAACTAAAAACAGTTAAAATTTAGTGTAAATAACAATATATATTCAAACATATCGGTGCACCCAGCCATTTCCTTTATAGAATTTAGTGAATTTCCAAAATAATCTTAGTTTCAAGATTAATTTTGAAACAAGTCTTCTTCATAAACTAATTCTAAATTTGGTCTTTTTATTGTTGTAATCATCTTTATTTTTATTCTGCACCCTAAAATTTATATTATAATTTAAATGAACATAAATGGAAATATAATGCAATATGTATATGGATTTTTTTTTTGAAAAATTAAGTAGATTATATTTAAATAATATAAATTAATAATTGATAAAAAAAAAATGAAATGTAAATAGTAAAGGTAAACCATAATTAAAAACGATCATATAAAATGTAAAGAAAATAAATACTCGTGGATATTTAAAATATATATATATATATATATATGAAAATATGAAGATAAAAGTATACATGACTTAAAAAGAAAACATGTAAATTTATAAATTCATTTAGTGATTAGAAAAATGAACAATAAACTAGCATAAGAATGAAATTTAATCAGTATCATTTTTTTTAGTTCATACTTTTAAATGAATAATTTTTTCTATCATACTATATTTTTTTCAAATATTTTTTTTTCCAAAATTTAAATGTTAATTTTGAGTATTTTTTTTAAAATTAAAACCTACAAAAAAATGTTTGTTTGTTTTTTATGTGCATTTTTTTAAGATAGTTTTATATTTCTTACATTTTCTCCTTAAGTTTTCAAAAAAAAATATATATATATATATATATATATATTTTGTTTTAGGTTCATTTGAAATGTAATGTAAACTTTAATGTGAGTGAAAAATAGAAGAAAAAAAAGCTAGTTTGAGAATTAATAGTTAGCATATTTTGAAAATTCACTCTACATAGTACATAGAGTTTTTTAGATATATTTAAAATCCTCCCTAAGGAGCCGTCTCCGGCGGGTTTCGACCTCGGGTTGCCCTTGGGAAACACAACTCGCTTTACCAGTTGGTCCAACTAACCATGGGTTACATAGTACATAGAGTTGCACTATAGATACTTATATATATATATATATATATATATATATATATATATATATATATATATATATATCTTTATACCAATATAAAATGTGAGGGTTGTCCTCCACTACAAGAAATCTGTCCATTTGTGAGGGTCGATTTTTTGAGGGATTTTCGAAAATCCCTCAAAAAAATCATCTTGTGAGGGATTTTGTAAGTGACATGCTTCTAGCAAATAGACCCGCCAGAAAAAATGCAGTTTTATAGGGAAATCCCTTAAAAACGTTTGTGAGGAGTTTCCCTTGAAAAATCCTTATGTAACCGGCTGAAAATCAAATCCCTCAAAAAATATTTAGGGATTTTTTTAGAGTTTTCTGTAACAATTATTAAGGGATTTTATGAGTGAACATATATAAGGGTTTTTTGAGAGAAATTTAAGGGTTGGCTTACTAAGTGTTTTGTGAGGAATTATATTCTAAGGAATTTGTGAAGGAATTTATAGTGTTGCTTATTTAGGATTTTGTGAGGAATTATGTTCTACAGAATTTGTGATGGATTACTATAATATATATTAATATAATATTATTCTATTTATACATATATATATATAATTAAGATTAATACCACAAATATATAATACAAAAATATGATATAACATCTAACTTTAAAGATTACATAGTCAAGTGTATCATGTCTAAATAACACATTTGTCCATTAAATAAAAAATTAAACTAACCCATACAACCAAAATAGAACTCGCTCAAAATCATACCACCATTCAACTTTATTGCAATTTCATCATTTATCCTGAGGACAAAGTAAACCAAATTAATTGACAAGGCAAGGCACATAATCAAGCAAATGAAATATACAAGAATTTAGCTATGTAAAGAGCTTAGACTAATTACCTGAATAACTTTGACTCCCGATCAGTCACCGAAGTGTGTTTTGGCTGGAGAGAAGCTTTGCCTCCGGCAGCCATATCCTTCGGTGCTGCAGGGACATCCGACGACCTTGAGAAGAAACTATATGTAGTCGATTCTGCAGCTTTGGTCACTGAAATTGTAGTGAATTTCCAGTAAGATGAAATGTTTTTTTTCCAAGGAGATAAACAAAAAATCAACTGAACCATCAAACATCATTTAATCAAATCACTAACGCCGAGAAATTTTCTGATATATTTGATTAGTTCCAAAATCAACACAATATGTAAGTCAATTTCATCAGAACTGCTAAAATAACCAGTAAAATCAGTTATGCTTTCACTAAAGAACATGGAGATGCAAATCGTGCAAGTAGAGCATCATTACGGTACAAGTAACAGTTGATTCATCATCATCTTGAAGATACAAGCACTGATTATGCAAAAATGAAATCTATCGGATCAAAATCCAGTCCAGTAATATTCAAGCACACTAATTCGAAGAATTCGCCTAATTCTAGATAGATGAAGATTAGAGAGGAGAACCTGAGGAAAGATGCTGGTTCCTCTTAGGGAACTTGATCTGTGTAATTCTCTGCATCAAGTCGCCTCCTCCGGGCATCTTCTGTCGCTGTTGTTCGGATTCTGCAACTTCACTTTGCTTCGATCTTATCAGAGAGAGAGAATATTTATGTGCTTGCAGGAGGTGGAGCGAACAGATGTGGAGCAGACGAATTCCACGCTCTGCAATGCCTATCAGCCCCAATCTCAAAATTCAGACTACGACTGAAAAATGAACAGACGTAGCAGCTTATGTAATTCTGGAAGAAGGAGAATATGAGGAAGATCAACTTTACCTTTTTACTAGGTGCATTACCCACACATCGCGCGGGGTGACTTACTAAGTATATCTTACACGAAAAAACCCTAACATCAACCGCAGCTGTGAAAAAATATGCACTCAACGAATGTAGCAAACCATATCTGGTAGGTGAAGGCACTCCCATCCTGAAGCTGAAGAATAGTGGACCATGTTGAATTTGAAATCACTATGAGATGTGATGCTTTAAATACTTGCCAGTAACCTTAAAATGTAATAACTCTGAATGATATAATGATCTCACCCACAACAATCTTCAATTAAATAGTTTTAATTATTTGCCAAAACTATGTATCCAATTTTTGTGATTGTTAGCTCCGTATATTATTTTAAATTTTATTATTAACATACAATATGCATGCATATATATGCAGAAAAGTCAAAACACAATAAATATGTACCCTAAAAATCAAAACACTCACCCTCCATTTTTAGCTGATAATAAACTTTTAAGAGTTAATGGGTAATTTTAACTCTAAGTCTCTAACAATTTTAATTTTGTTATCTTATCATTTAAAATTTTACATAAATCGTTTTGAATTTGTTTTACATTACTTATTTGTTCTAATGCATTTTTTAGCCATGAAGAAAATCCATGACTTCGTCTCAGTTTCTCAGGACATGCAGATCTGCTCCAATTCCACAATATGCATGGGTCTCATTTCTCAACATCTAAATTGAAGTTTAACCGGAAAAAAAAAAAAAACATAGCGAAGAAAAAAGACACATGAATGAGTGACAGACCTGACAGATGATGGCTAAGCGTTTGGTTTCTTGTTGGACACGGCCGAGCTGGGAGAGCACCCTCTCACAGACCTCCATCTTCTTCTTCTGAATCTCATCCTCCTTAACCCTTATGTTTGTAAGAGCTGACTTTGACATCTCATCTTCTTCCTGCAGCTTGGAGCTGTTGATGTTCAAATTATTCTGCAACACCATTTCCAGTTGTTGTTGCTGTTGTGATGACTGCGCCAATCATTAATATCAATATCAACAATAATGGGTGAAGTCATGTTGTGTGTCAGAGCATCAACACAATAACCAAAATCGACGACTCATCAACCCACCACCAAATGAAATGCATTCTGCAAAACTGTGCAATTTTGCAGTACTGTGGAGTACAATTCTGCAGATTTGAATTTATCTTCAATACATTCTAGTGAAGTTAAACACTCGATTAAAAACCAGATTTCTAAACAAAGCATAAAAATTGAAGAGCCTCAGATCAGGGTCCTCAAACTTGAATTTAGTATCTATATTTACAAACAAAGATAAAGACTATAATAAGTTAACTTCAGTAAGACATTGGACCACCATCCTAATAATTTATTAAGCAACACATATATTGATAACCATATTAGCAAAGGAGCCAAATCCTTACAATGTAGAAATCCTTACACAAGATTGGAAGATCATGTGAGCAGTGTCCTTGTTGGCCCAGAAACCTATCTTTCTGTCTAACCATATGCTCGTGCAATTCAAACCAAATCGCCATGATTAACTACCTAAACACAAACCTACTCCCCACAAATCATGTGTTTTCTAGTGTATTAATTATTATGCAGTATGGAGGTAGTTATTTCATTCTCTCAGATTATAAAGTAGAAATCATCTATATTAACAAGATGACCTACAGAGAACTTGAGATCAGCAAAAGCCAACATATTAACCAATTCAAATAATCATCATCGATCCAATTGAAAGCTATGAACCTCAAAGATGTCGGACGTGGCAATAGAATTCTTATGGCCAGCAGCACATCGAGCGAGCTGTTCTTCAGACCGTCCTGCAATGCTCGAGTAGCAACAATGGGGAGGAAGAGTCGATTAATCCAATAGTTCTTCAATCCATCCAAAATTGATTGCAATTTGAGTTCAGATGTCTCATATCTGATATGACTAGGCCTGAGGCATCATAATCGAACATATAAAAATCAAATATCTGCTAACAAAGAATCGATAATAGATCAAGTACCTGAACTAAGAGAAGTGACGAATCAATTTTCTACTGCGAGCGATTTGATCTCGACGGAGTTGACAAAAACGAAGCTCTTGATTGATGGACGAAGCGATTGTGGAGACCTTGAATTGAACCCTTGTGGAGAGGCAACGAATTTAACGGAACACTCTACTCTTAGACGAGTGCAGTTGTTTGGATAAGAATCCCCATTGAAGCCACGGTTGCCCTAGGGTTTAGCAATAGGTCGGAGAGTAAGATCATCGTACCTGTTGAATATGATGATTAAACCTCCACCTTCACTTTTCGATCGGTTTATAACTTTTTTTTTTATTAAAATTGTTTTTTTAGGGAAAATCCCTCACAAATATAATTCTTTTTGTAACGAACTTAAATCTCTCACAAAACTTCCTATTAGCAAGGGTTATTAGTTAGAGATTTTTCGTAAAAAAAAATATTAACGGAAATCTAACTAAAAATTCTTAATTATCCCTTTAAAATTACCCTTACAAATCCCTTAGTATTTTATTTAGGGAAATTAAAATTTTAAGGGATATTCTCTCAGAACAGTTTCCCTCACCAAATCCTAACAAATCCCTTACAAAATGAACAAAATTTTGAGGGATCAGTTCCCTCACAAACGATCTGTCACAAATGGCTGATTTTCTTGTAGTGCTCACCCCCAATAGGTACCTTTTCAACATTTTTAATTTTATTATTATTATTATTATTATTATTATATATATATATATATATAATATTTAGTTCACGTAACTTTATAAAATTGATGATTTAGTCTTTATTATTTTTGGGACTCATCTATTTATCTTTACTATTACTTAAAAATAATTTCGTTAAATTTTGTTATTTTTATTTTTTAAGTTCGCTTAATTGACATGTCGTTGTAGTTATTATTAAATTCTCAATCCAATAAACTTATCAATTAGTGACGCATATCTCGTGCCCCACTCTTCTTGTTCCGGATCGCGTCTCATCATTAAGATTTTAACACGTGTGTGTAATTAATTTTGTGGTTTTTTTCCCTCTAAAACCCTACTGAGATTTGTGAAACCTAGAAGGAAAATTAAATTTAAGGACACGTGTCAAAATCTAAATGGTGAGGCACAATCTGGGGCATGAAGAGTGGACAGGAGATCTGAATCCATCAATTAGAGTCATCCTTAACATATGATATGCATTCAATATGTGAAAATGTCGGGTGAAAATGTCGGGTGACATGTCGTTGTAGTTATTATTAAATTCTCAATCCAATAAACTTATCAATTAGTGATGCATATCTCCTGCCCCACTCTTCTTTTTCCAGATCGCGTCTCATCGTTAAGATTTTGACACGTGTGTGTAACTAATTTTGTGGTTTTTTTCCCTCTAAAACCCTACTGAGATTTGTGAAACCTAGAAGGAAAATTAATTTAAGGACACGTGTCAAAATCTAAATGGTGAGGCACAATCTAGGGCATGAAGAGTGGGCAGGAGATCTGAATCCATCAATTAGAGTCATCATTAACATATGATATGCATTCAGTATGTGAAAATGTCGGGTGCATGTATTGTTTCATTTACCATATCACAGATTTGGGGATGTTCTGCCCTTTGACATTTTTGTATCGCATAAATCAGTCACTTGCCAACTCATATAACCTATCAAAATATGGATCAACTGTAGTTCCTGAAGTTTGACTAAAATTTTCATTAGTTAAATTGCATGAATTTTTTTGCTAAGTCACTTAACTTACATGTTACATTAATTATCATTAACTTCTTAATGCAATATACCTATAAATTCGAGTAACCCCGAAATTATGATATGTATTCAACTCGTATACACTTAGAGTACATGTTGAGATTTTTTTGTATATGTGTCAACAAAGGTTCTTGAATTGTGACATTTTACGGATAACATGTTACTCATCGTCCATCATTTAGGGTCTCGAACTATTAATTTAGTTCTTCCATTTGTCAATTTAATAAAATTGTGTACAACCTAATTAGTATTTAAATAAATAATTGATGTAAAGTCAAGTATAAACTTTTGATTTTAATGAATTGAATTTTCCTTTGGCGTTAAATCAATTTTTGTTGGTATTATGGTATAAAATTGCATGGAACGTGTATAGTTACGTTTGTATAGGTCAAACTGTTCCACTAATGACTCTAAGTGGTTAAGTACGGGTTTACATTCTTCACTCCTCAAGTTGATGAGTTAGATACAACTTTGTTGTTAATAACCCACGCCATACGCGATGTAACTCATTATTAGTTCTAACCGGAAATATATATACATGTAAAGCTAATTTAGTACCGTAATGGAAAACAATAGTTTATTTTGTACATAATTATCATCTTTCTATTTTTTTCGTTGTGAATTACATTGTGTCGTTTTTTTTTCTCCCAGCCCCTCAAATTGCCCATGTATTAATTAAATATCATCATATTAGAAAGCTTAACATAAATTATATATCTTGAAATTTAGACGACCAATACGCGTGCAACGCACGCGTTAATAACTAGTATATATAAGCTAAGTTGCAAGTACACTCCTATCCTGTCGAAGAAACCTCCAAAAAGAGTTGTCCTTTACCCTCCTCCTGTGATGAGACGATCTGAAGTGCGTCCTTATCATCGCCAACGCTACAAGATTACTTCTACTGTTTCGGATTTGAGCATAAATGTTTTTTTTTTTTTTTTTTTTTTTTTTTTGATGAAAGCATAAATGTTAAAACTCGTTTATAAAAGGGTGTTTCAGATGAGTTTTGTCGGGCAGTTTGTTAGTCCAAGTTTTTTCATTGGGTCTTTAACTTGAGTTTGATTCGTCGAACGGTTTGCTAGTCCAAGTTTTGTGTTAGGTGGTTCTTTTAGTCCAAATTTGTCTGATCGGACAATGTGCTAATCATGTTACATTTTTTTGTCATTTTTAACGGACATTCACATGCTTAAAAATATGTAGCAAATTCTTAAAAGAAATGACTGGGATGCCCTTAAATAGTGAAGTCTAGGATGTCAATTGGCGTGTCGGGACGGGTATCGCCAGACCCGGACCCGCCCCGCGGGTCAATATGGTCGACCCGGACCCGTCCCATGCACTTTCGGGTCGGGTCAACCCGTGTGAGGTATAATTTTTCATTTTAAATCTTAAATTCTAAATTCTATGTTACCGTATCCAAATTCAACTCCAAATTTAAATCATAAATTATTAAATTAACTCATAATCCAAATATAAATCACCCCATTCATTAGAATAATTGTTATTTTAACTATGTGTTATATTACCCGTATAGTTTTATATAATATACATATATTAAATATGTATGTAAAATGAAAGCTCGGGTCGGGTCAGCGGGTCGGCGGGTCAAAATCGTGTCGGGTGCCCGCGGGTCGGCGGGTACCCGTGACCCGTTGCCATCCCTAGTGAAGTCGATACATTTGATTGCTTAGATGGCTGTCAAACGACATGTGTTATCCCAGTTAGTATCTCTTCCTCCTTGTTATTCTTTACATTGATTAATTTGTTTATGAATTTGAATTTCATCAGAGCCAGATATGATGAGGTAACACTGTGACTCCAAGTGTATAATCATATGCGATCCCACTTCAGATAACCCGACTCACACTCTCTCATCTCTTAATGCAGTTTCCGAGATTGTGAAATTCGACGTTCAGAATCTTATGTTACAAGTGTAAGAAATATTAGAAGTTGATTAGTCAATGATATTCCAGTCATCTCCTTAAAGATTTGTCACATTTTTGTAAGCGCGTGTACATTTTCGTCAAAAATAACATAAAGTGTAATTTAACAAGCACATTGTCTCAAACTTGAATTAGCAAAATAACATAAAAAAATTGGATTAACGGTCTCCCCCAATTAAACTTGAGCTAGTAAGTTGACATAACAAAAAAATTAATTAACAAAGTGTTTAATCGGTGAAATTTAAATGGGCAAATTAATAAGGAAAATAATTTAGGTTCTGCCTTCAAACCTCCAATGTATTCCAATAAGTGTCTAAGTGATATATGATGTAATTTTTAGCAACTTTTATAGTAAATTGATTTTACACTCACATTCAGAATACCTCGGATCACGTTTAATGTCGGAGGTTCTACCATTCCCCAAAATTTAAGATGGAGAAATGAAAAAGTCACATATCACTAACATATCTATGAATGTTACTTTTTCAAACCCGGAATATTCAGTCTTTCTTATTCTTTTTTTTTTTTGGTAAACACTGCGCAATATATAAATCAACCCCAAACCATACACAGAGTTTTTTTACAGAATATAACCATCCTGTAAACCCAAAGCTAAAGGAATAAACGGAGACAACCACGAACCAGAAATCTGCAAATATCTCGACTGTTTACAGAGAAAATCTGCAGATTTGACACAAGACCTAGAAACCTTAATAACAGAAACTAAACACTGATCAACTAAAGTTCTAACATCCGATAAAATCTCAAAAAGCACAACAGGAGAACCACTAAGCTGGTTTAAAGCTGACAAAAGCAGTTTTGAATCAGTGAGTAAAACACAGCCAGAGAGACCCATATTTTTACTCAAAAACAAACCCAAACTGCAAGCAAAACATTCAGCTAGAAGAGCATCATCTCCCGGACAACTACGACAAACAGCAGCTACTACCTTCCCAGTTGGATCCAAAATGATAGCTGCTCCAAACAAAAGACCAGTAGGACTATGTACCGAACCATCAGTCACTATCTTCCATCGATCCGACGGAAGAACCACATTCGGATTAGAAGCTAAGGGAGATCTGGTGGAGTTACCTGCAAACCCTCTGTTGATAGACCCTGTACCATTCACAAAAGCAACCGCATGATCAGTAACAAGCTGCTCAATCCTCACCATAACTTCATCGATAGATGGCTGCTTCAACCTGAAAATAAGTTCATTCCTAGAAATCCAGATAGACCATAAAATAATACACTTTAAAGGAAGAAATTTTCTTAATGGCATATCCAGACCAGCAGGTCCTTTTTCCCATTTCAGCCAATCTAACACAGAGTTAATAGGTAATCTTGAAGACTGAATCATAAAAGAAGAAGCATACCAAACCCTTTTTGCAAAAGGACAAAACCACATAACATGGTTCCAAGATTCATTTTCATCTCCACATAACAAACAAATTGGATTAAAAGAAGAAATACGTTTACGAAGATTAACACCCAAAGGTAAACCCTCGTTACATCCCTTCCAGACGAACATCTTAATTTTGGGCAAAATAGGAAGATTCCAAAACTTTGACCAAAATGTCGGACTAACTGTCCTAGGGGATGCAGAAGTAGTCGCCAGATTTAAATAAGAAGAAAGAAGATGAAAATAACCTGATTTAACAGTAAAAAGACCCAATTTGGTATGCTCCCAAGTAAATTGATCAGCCACAGGAAATACTGGAATTGATATTTCTGTAACAGAGTTAATGATAAAAGGATTTAAAACAGCTTGTAACTTTTCTAGAATCCAAGTACGAGCAACAGGATCTATAAACTCATCAACAGTTAAATTTTGAAGCTGAACCCCAGGTAGCTTCCAATCCAGAAGAGATTTTGCATTAGGGACCCAAGGGTCAGTCCAAAAATTAACCGAATGACCAACACCAATTCTCCAACGACAACCAGATAAAAACAAAGGACGGAGTTTAATAATAGATTTCCAAACTGGAGAATGGTTACTAGACACATTAGCAGAAGCAAAATTACTAGAATGCAAAAACTTTCTACGAATCATATCAGCCCAAAGAGATTGATTGTTGGAAAAAAGTCTCCAAATCTGTTTAAACATCAACGACTGATTTTGTAAACTTGATTTTTTAAAACCAATACTACCATCACGTTTACTTAAAATGACTTTTTTCCAAGCTATCCAAGGAATGCCAACCCTATCAGCTGAATTTTTCCACCAAAATTGTCTATAAAGACGATCTAACTTATCAGTAATACCAGAAGGAAGTAAAATACAGCTCATAATATAAGAAGGAATAGCAGAAGCAGTTGTTTTAATTAAAGTATCCTTACCAGCAGGAGTTAACAGCTTAGACATCCAACCTTTAATTCTATTACTAACACGCTCAATTAAAGAGGTTCCAATATTCTTTTTTTCAGAAATCCAATCAATAGGAAGACCTAAGTAAAGATCTGAATTATTCATAGCTCGAACCCCCAAAATATTTTGAATCTGATCAACTAAAACATGACTGGTATTATGACTAAATTTAACACTAGATTTACCAAAATTAACACGTTGACCCGATTGAGCCTCATAAAGATCAAGGAGAGAATGTAAATTTTGAACTGCTTGTAAATTTGCTTCCAAAAAAATAAAACTATCATCCGCAAATAAAAGATGAGAAATACGTTGACAATTTGAACCAGGTTTAATGCCCTTAAAACATAAATTATCTTGATGTAAACAAAACTGAGCTGAGAGAACCTCAGAACAAATAATAAAAAGAAAAGGAGATAAAGGATCACCCTGCCTAAGACCTCTAGAAGGAAAAATAACTTTTGAGGGAATTCCATTAATAAGGATAGAAAGCGAAGTAGTAGTAACACACTCCATAACCCAAGAAATAAACTTAGTAGGAAAATGAAGATAAACTAAAACAGCTTTCAAAAAAGGCCACTCAATCCTATCATAAGCCTTACTCATATCAAGTTTTAAAGCTAAAAGACCAATATTACCCACTCTACGATTCTTAATAGTATGCAAAAGTTCTTGAGCTAATAAAATATTATCAGAAATAAGACGATTAGGAACAAAAGCACTTTGAAAAGGTGAAATAACAAAAGGTAATACATCTTTCAACCTATTAGATAAAATTTTTGCAATTAATTTATAACCAGTATTACAGAGACTAATAGGACGCCAGTGAGAAAGATTTTGCGGCTGAGAGATCTTAGAGATCAAAACAACAAAAGTGTGATTGAGTTCTTTCAACATATGACCATTTAAAAAGAAACTATGAACTGCTTTGATAGTATCAATAGAGACAACATCCCATTATGTTGAAAAAACATAGGAGAAAAACCATCAGGATACTTTAATTAAATCATGGATTTGTTGTGTATATAGTTTAATTAAAAAAAATTGTATATATATATATATAAAGAAAAAAAAAAAAAACGGCATATATAATATATGATTAAAATAAATAAATAAAAAATAACGCGGCTGCTCCGTTCACCAAGAAAACCAGCGAAAGTTGTTCGTCTCTCCGCTCCTCCTTTCTCTTTCCCCGGTATTTCCCAATTAGAGAGATAGATCAATCCAAACAGCAACAAAACCATTGGATTAGTCAAAGATCGCGAGTTTAGAGTCGTGAGTTCTTCGAGAGAGACACCTATTATCCAAGTAATTGATTCCGATTCTGCTGCTATACGTTCCTGATCAGGACCCTGAGGGATCCGTCTCTGGGTTTTGCTCGGAGCTGCCGCGAATTGGAATCGATGACCCTTTCTTCGTTGGAATTGGATGCTTCTGCTCCGAATACTCAGTTTTGATTCTGTCCATGGTTACTGTAGAGAGAGAATTTTCGAGGTAGCGATTGCTTGGAGTTGGTGAGAGACCACAACACACGAATGGAGGAGGAGATGGAGCTCGAGGAAGGAGAGGCGTACTCTTACCATAATAATGATCAGTACGGCGGCTGTAGGGACCCTGATGAGCTCGACTACATTGTAAGTAGTTCTTAACTAAATCTATCTGATTCCTTAAGCTTTGGATGCTCGTAGGTTCTTACCTCTGGATCTGGTTTAGGGTTCATTTTTTGTTTTTTACTTATATTGATGATGTAGTTTTAGCTGACGGAATAGAGAAATTAGACTGCAATTACATGGAAATATAATGGAATATCTTTAGGCTTTTGATGGAAGGTTTTATCATTTATGCTCAAAGTGATATAGTAGGAACTCTATTCAGGAGCTTGATATTCCCCAAAATGGCTATTAATTGTCACTTTTTCTGGAAAGACTTGAATATGTTTTCCTTTTGTTTTGAGGTAAGATCTGAAGAATTGGAAGAAATATGCATCTTTTGACTTGTTAGTATGTGAATATGATCGTCCTACTAAAATAATTTAGCTTTGAAATTGATTGGAAGTTTACCATATGTATAAGCAGAAAATAGGACTGTAGAAATTTCTTGAGTGTTAATTTGAGAGCTCTACAACTATCCATCTTTGTCTTTTTAGTCATTAAGTTGTTGTGTTAGTTCTGTTGAACTGACTATATTAGTATTGTTCCCGATTACCAGGATGTGAAACTTCAACATGTGCTTGGTCACTTCCAGAAAGATTTTGAAGGAGGGGTTTCTGCTGAGAACCTTGGTAAATAAATGAGAAAAAAAACTAAGACAATCACTGTCGTAATTGTAAATCCCGTGGAAATATTATGATGGTCATTTGTTACTGTGAAGTGATTCCAAGGATCTTATGTCTACAGGAGCAAAATTTGGCGGTTATGGTTCATTTTTGCCTACTTATCAGCGGTCTCCTCATTCCAAAACTTCACCAAATATGCAAAAGAGAGATGCACAACCCTCTCCAAGTCCTTTGCTCTTGGAGGTACTTCTATCTACTATATTTCAATGGCTAATAGATCAGGACTGAATATGGTCAAGTGAAGGCTTCTTTCTTTAAAAAAAATCAGGACGGACAGCGCTCTTCTGTTGTAACAGCACCTGCTCCTCAAATACTGAGGCATGGACCTTCTAGTACTGCAACAACCCCAGGTTCAGAAAGCAAGCAACACATGAGAAATTCAACAGGGAAGGAGAAATCCATGCCTTCGCTTCGCACAGTAGAAGATGAAAACAGCTATGAATCTGAGAATAAGAAATTCAACCATATCACAGACCAGAAGACGCTAAAAGTGCGAATCAAGTTGGGTTCTGCTGAAAACTTGTCGACACAAAATAAGGCTGCACTATATAGCGGACTTGGCCTTGACTCACCATCTTCATCACTGGAGCAAAGTCCTTTTGAAAGTGAAGGAAGGTCTTGTGATCCTCAAACGATAGGGTTTGATTCTCCAACAAGTATTCTGCAGGTGATTCAGTTGTCTGCAATATTATCATTAATTTTCTTGTTCAGGGACAGTTTCCTATAATGTTGTGTTGGATCAGGTCATGACATCATCTCCATTGAATGGGGCTCTGCTGCTGTCACCTCTTGCTGATGACTTAATCTTCTTCGGTCAGAAGTCTATGATGGAACATAGTACAACATTGGCACCCAGAAACAATGTTGGGAACAAGAAACAAAAGTCAGTAGAGAAGGTGTCAATTGAGTCTGGTTGCAGTAGAAGCAAAAAGCCTCATGGTGATGTTGGTGGCACTTCAAGGACGGAAATAAATGCTGATTCTTTAGGCTATGATGAGCTAATTTCAAGTACCATGAAGCTTCCAATCATTTCTAACGCCAACAATACCGCTGTGGACATGGCAAAAGGTAAGCATAGAGTATACAGAGTTTAGATTGACTAAAACATACCAAGTAGTTCAGTCTTATGATTCTTCATTATCTGCATATGGCCTTTTTTTCCTAGGTGCTCATTTTGATATCCTACAGATTGTGAAACGTAGGGTGAGACTTAGTGAGGAAGTGACATAAGTTACGTTTTCAGGAAAAAAAGTGATTGTATAAGATCGTCAATAGTTTCCTCGAGTGTAACAATTTGATTTTCGCTCTAAGTTTCTCACTTTGTAGTATCGATATCTTAAAATCTTCTCGAGTCATTAGGTTTTTTTGATCATCCAAACTGTATTCAGTTTCAGTTTCAAAAAAACCAAGCAATTACAAAGAAGAAAAGGCTTACGAGCTTGAAGCTGAGTTATTTGATCCTCAACCGAAGGGGATAAAGACTGGTTCAAAATCGTCATTGCTAGAAGGGCCGTCCAGAGTTGTGGTGAAGGAGCAGCGACCTTTTAGTGGGAAAAAGAAATCGAAGGGAAGTCAAAGTAGTGGAACTGCAGATAATTCAAAATATAGTTTGACCGTTTCTTCTTCCAAGAGTAAGAAACGCCCTTCAGAAGATAGTTTTAGGACTAAAAATGATAATGCAGACTTGATACTGCGGAAGGGCAGAGATCTGTACAGTGATTTCTTTGGGGACATAGAGCAAGAAGAAGGAAACCCTACTGAAGCAGCAGAGAGAGAGACCAAGGACACACCTAAAAACCTTAGACTAGTTGAAAAACCTGTTCCCGCCTTAAGCAATGGATCAAAAGACAGATTCAAAAATAAGATGTCTGATAAGGATCCTATGGGTGCAAATAATCTCAGTAGGGATCTTGGTTCTGCCTCTGGAGAGAAATTTACTGATGTGGTACCTGCTTCAGTGCCTCCTGT
Organism: Clarkia xantiana subsp. parviflora; assembly: GCA_036873135.1. Lineage (NCBI taxonomy): Eukaryota > Viridiplantae > Streptophyta > Magnoliopsida > Myrtales > Onagraceae > Clarkia > Clarkia xantiana. The sequence goes on from JAPTYO010000007.1 coordinate 23,669,316, forward strand.
TATGATTCAAGAGAACTGGGTCCAGTGCGACAAGTGTCATCAATGGCGGCTTCTTCCTTTTGGTAGAAATACGAATGGCTTACCTGACAAATGGCTATGCATAATGCTCGATTGGCTGTAAGTTGTTAGTTTGTTTATCTGTTAGTTTCCGGTTTCCCTAGTTCAGTCTTGGAAATTGATGGACAAGTGTCTAACGTTGTCTCTTAATTCAGACCTGGCATGAACCGGTGCAGCTTCACTGAGGAAGAAACTAATGTGGCTGTTAGGGCGCTACACCAAACCCCTGTTCCTGATCTTAAGGACAGTGTGCATCTAAGTATACAAAATGATGGTTACAATGAGTTTTCCGTCCCCTTAAAGAATAACATTATTGTGGATAGAAAGAAAGGTGTAGATGGTGGGAGTCAGATACCATTGAAAGGAGATGCTGATTTGCAGCTGCCCAGCAAGTTCCAAGACTTGGGTTCTAATGGACAGAAATATAAGCAGAGACCATCTGGATATTACGCTGATGAAAGTATACTTTCAACTCTTAACCACACATTTTCTATAATTATATTAAACTTCTATGCTAATAATATGATGCTGAATGAATGTGTTCAGGTGATGTCAAGATTCCAAAAGGGTCAAAGAAAGTCAAGAATGAAGAATTCCCAGATGAAGACCGGAAGTTAAGCCATAGAAGTAATGTCAAGAAACTTGGCCATACCTCCTCTAGGGGTCTGTCTGCTGCAACAGAAGGGAAAAACAGAAGCTTTGATGAACCTGATCATGTTTTGAAGCATGAGTTTTTGGATAATACTCCGGCAGAACAACCCAGAGACAAAATTCAGGTTTCCTTTGATAGCGACGGTCGCGGAACTTCTGATTCTGGAAAGTCTGCCTCTAGAAAGAGGAAGGCAAAGGAACCTCAAGGTTCCTTGGATTTTGCTCCCAGTCCTTGGCATCAACATCATTCCACTGAGGTACTTGTCAAAGATGATGAATACAGAAAGCACAAGAAAGCTAGGGAATCAAAACCCGAGGATAAAGATTTCACTGCAAGTGAAGGAAATGGTAGAGCTGAAAAAAGAAGCAAGAAAAAGCAGAACTTGCAGCATGATCCTGGGAGCAGCCAGTCTCAACGGGAGTCAGATCGGACAAATTCTAAGGAAAAAAGAGTAAAAGCTTCAGGCTCTGCTTTGGCAGCCAATTCTAGCTCTTCTAAGTTCCGCAAATCTGATAAAGATAAAGTGAGTTTGCAGGAAATGAAGGTCTCTCCTGGAGAATCTGTTTCTTCATCACCGATGAGAAGTTCAAAGCCTGATAAGCTATTTGGAAGAAACAAAGGTGTATGGAAAGATGACTCTCTTGATGCTGTTTCTTTTCCATTTAGTAGCCCGAGGCAATCTTTAGATGGTGAAGATGGTGGGAACGGTGCCAGACCTTATCACAAGTCTTTGGAGGGCTCTGATAGAGATGATTATGTTGGGGCAACTGATAAAGAGAAGGTTGCACCTCCCATTGATATTTCCCACAACCGCTCTCTAAAAGTTATTGTAGATGGTTCTGATAGAGCTGCTCAACACCTGGTGAAGCTGCAGGTTTCAGATCAACGACGTGATAGCCAAAATGGTGACAAGCATCGTTCTGGGAAATCTAGAAAAGGCTCCAATGGTGAGAAAAGACGAAGTTCGAAACATGATCGTTCTGCTGATAAGAAGGTTTCAGATCCTTCCAAGGATTCGCAAGTGCGCAGGGATAGTGATGAAAAGAAACAGGATGCTAGTAGAGATGGGAAAAAAGGAAGTAAATCTACTCATGATGCAGTATTGAATCGATCTCATGATGAAGAGAAATCTTCAATGAAGGTTGTTCCTGGACGAGGTAAAGGCCAAACACTTCCACCCTCTGGTGCAGGTCAAGAGGGTCTGAAGCCAAAAGTCAAAATAGATTCTAAGCTTGTTGGTGCAACTGATGATGCAACAAAGTCCTCTGGAAAAATTGAAAGAGGAGCAGCTCTTCAGAATGGGAAGAGACAGCAAAATGACAAACACCTTTCATCCAATGGTACTACTCAGGACATCGGTACCAAAACTCCAATTAGACGAGAGTCCCTCTTTCAGTTGGCTAATAACGCCATTAAAGAAGCAAAAGACTTGAAACACCTGGCTGATCGTGTCAATGTCAGCATAACTCTCTTTTTTCTTTTTCCCTTTTCTTTGTCCCTCCCTATAGCATGGTTTTCACTTGTTTCTGTAACTGAGCCACATTTGCTATTTTTGTAGACTCTTGACCGTACTGGACTTTACTTTGAAGCAGTACTTAAATTTCTGCATGGGGCTTCTCTACTGGAATCTAGCTACAATGCTAGTTTGAAAAAACTCGAGATTGATCATTCAACAGCCACGTATGCTCAAACTGCAAAGCTGTGCGAGTAAGTATTTTGTGGTTGTTTACCACATCCTCTTTAAATGATCATTTTCCATTTGGATTCGTGCCGCTTTCCTCATCGCTTGTTGATATTAGCTGAATTAATGGCCTCTCATGGAAAATGGGGTACTTTGATGAAAACCATACTTCAGAATTGCTGTAGTTTGCCTTGAATATGGTATATCTGAGTTGCGACGTTTGAATTGTGCATCTGATATTAGAATAGTAGATAATCCTGTCCACGTTTTCGCCAATTGTTCGAAAGCAAACTTTTGTATGATTTCTCGTTGGTATATGCTCTCCCAGCACCTTTTTGGTCATTTTTGCTATTAGAGAAATTTGTGCATGTAATGTAACTTAAATTATCTTCAATTAAACGAATAGGTTTTGTGCCCGAGATTATGAGAAGTCCAAGGATATGGCATCTGCTGCTTTAGCATACAAATGCATAGAAGTGGCATACTTGAAGGTAGTTTTTTTATCCCAGAGCAATGCAAGCAGAGATAGACACGAGTTGCAGACCATGCTTAAGATGATTCCTCCTGGTAAAAACTTTACCATGGCTACAATTTTCTCAGTTTCCTTGTTTTTTTTAATCATTAAACCCCGATTTGACAACTTTGTCGACTGCACGTTCTTTATTGTCAGAGGAGTCTCCTTCAGCGTCATCTGTGGATCACGTGAACAATTCTGTAGTTACAGACAAGGCTAATATGGCAAAAGGTGTTAATTCTCCTCAAGTTGCAGGAAACCACATCATCACTGCTCGGAATCGATCCACCTTTGATGGATTGCTCGAATTTGTAAGCTTCACTATGACCCATGTCAGTAATTCCCTAATCAGGAAAAGTAAGTGTCTGGGTCTTTATGTTTGAATCTTTTGATGTTCAGGCTCAGAATATGAACAATGCAATGGAGGCCTCTAGAAAATCAAGGGCTGCCTTTGATTCTGCTATTGGAAAATCCAAGGACTCCCAGTCAAAGGAGGCCATCTGTTCCGTTAGAAAAGCCCTTGATTATAACTTCCAAGATGTGGAGGGGTTGCTACAATTGGTACGCCAAGCCTGTGAAGACATAACCCGATGATTGCCCCACAATGTATACTATACTGCACTGTGAGTTCAGAATTTCAAGGAAAATCTGCGTCTTCATGTATCATGTTATACTAAAGTTAAAAGGAGCAAGCAAAGGAACTTGATCCCTGCATCAACTTATTACATAATCTTGAAGGTGAAGTCTATCTTCATAGCCTTAAATGTTTTATCTTTTTGAAAAAACATAGCACCCTCTTACTGAATTTATTGGTCCCATTTCTGTGCAGTGTATCGATGTCCAATGTACACATGCGTCCATCTTCAGATGAGGGGTAACAACAAGGTTTCCTTGCTCTCAAAGCCCTAAGGTTCAATTTTCGAATTTGATTCACCTTTGGCTGCTCATCACATAATCTTTCAGGTACCATGATGTTTAATCACTGTCTCGTATCTTGTTCATTGTCGGGAATTCGGGTTTTGCACCTCATTGTAATTTCCTTCATGTTAATGCTTTTGTTTTTTGGTCTCAGGTTGTGGATGGATGATTAAAGAAGGTGGTGGGAAGGGCTTCTTCTGTACTGGCTATTGATTGATTCCCTTTATCAGAAAGAGATAATGTCGATAGATTTAGAATTGTCTTGGGTATTTATGGAGATGAACCCTCGTATTGGAGGGGATGGGACAAAATAAGTGTTGTTTGTATAGCCAAATTGCTTGTAGAAATAGTTCATCTCTGTCGGTTCGGTACACCTCTTGGAGAATAAAAGTTTTCTTGCTGAGCAAACAATTACGTCACCACATGTATCATTATGTATGTTGTACAGGTAGCTTTGTCTTCAAGTTTCGGATTCTATTTGTTGCAAAGTGGATATTTTGTAACAATTATTTAATCATAAAAATATCCATGTTATTCATTTCTTTGTCCAAAGTGTTTTCTTGTTGTAATAATTGTTGAAATTTGAAGTCTTTGTGTTTAAATTGTATTTGTTTGACTTTTTTGTATGTGAAGTCAGAATTATTTCCAGATTGTTTGATTTTATATATATGAATATGGGATACAGTTATAATTCAATTATTATAAAAAAAAAATGAGTACAAATAAAATCATGGTGCAAACTGCAAACCCATAATTATGAATACGTTTATAATATATATACTAGAAAATGTATGCATAATGTATATAGTATTAGTATGCAAGAAAAAATATAATAGGATTATGATATTTCTAAAAACCGTACCAAACTCCCAGTGTCAGGAAGTCAGCCCTAACCACCATCAGATCAGGTAGGTGTAGGATAAATTATAACAATATCGGGATCAAACCCACGAGTTTTTAACAAAAATAATTAAAGATATCAATCTGTTTAAACAAACAAGTTTTTGAAATTTAAAATATTCATAAGCTAGCACTTTAACAATTGCAGGATGGATGAGAGCTAACCGATTGATTGTAAGAAAGTGGGATATTTTTCAATCGTTTCTCAAATCCAGAAAATTATTCCTGTCCCGATATTCAAATTTCAACCTACCTTCTTAATCGTTAAATTCGTAGTTTGATGCTTCAAGTAGGTTTTGATCTGGAAATCATGAAATATGAACGGATCAAAGATTAAATGAGGGGCCATCGATCAGATAATTGTAGTATGGTATGTTTGGAGTCGACATAGTTTATTCCGAAAACGATATCATCATTTCAATGGCCGCCGTTCTCCAGATTAAAGAAAAGAATGAATTTTGGAAACAGAAACTTGGGATTGAGCGCTCAGAAGATCCATTGGTTAAACAATCCTGTGGAAGCCATTGAAGCTTCTCATCAGAAAATAGGTAGATTTCGACATCACCGCCTCAATCCCACTTCCAAATCCCTTCGAAAAAAGTTGAATAACAGAGCGAGAGAGAAAGACGCACATTGAGTGAGAAAAGATGAGTAAATCGAGGATTTGATGGCTATATATAAGGTTTTGCTATGGAAGATGGATGGAATTAGGGTTATGGTTCAGTCGCCGTCGGTGATGGAGAAGGAGATGGATCAGATCCATGGGCCAGTAGTTCCAAAATCCAAACGGTAAATTATTTATATTCTGGAAGCCTATATATTATATTATTCTCCCAACAGTTTAATTCAGGCCCAATAATGGAGCTGAATCTCCGTTAACAAGCAGCTCCTCTCTACTCTACTCTTTTCCACTCTCCCGGAGGAGCTCGAAATGTGGCGGCAAAATGCTTTTCCTGCAACCGTAGATTCTGATCACAGCTTCTCTGGTATGCCTCAATACGCGCGTAAATTCTATTTACATGTATGTAGATGCTTGCATAGAGCAGTCGAACTTCTACTTATTGTTTTCTGCAATGAATGGTTGGGGCAGATGAAGATGATATCGACGGAGATTCGTCTAAGAATTGTGTTTCTTTGAGTGATAATGCGGAGATTCGGACCGAGGTACTGCCGTTCTTTCTTCAATTACTGACGCAAACTTGCTTTCTGTTTGCCTAGTAGCTCGAATTTGTTAATTGATGTTAGACTGCCTGAACAGTTCATCGCGTAAGAGATACCAACTGTAATTCCTTACCAAACTTTCCTCTGAAGATGTTTGAATAGTTCGAGCATCTCTTGAACATGAATTTACCTTTGATCTCTTAACTTTTACTAATATAAGTTTTAATTATGATACCGAAGTAAATGTAATTCTTGGTGAAGTTGGAAGAATTGGTGAAGCTTTAAAATCAAATGAATCGAGTGTAATAATTTAGCTTAGGTGGTCCACATCTCTATGTTCGTCCTCTCATTTCAATGAGACATATTCTATGTGTTAATTACTTAAAATCTTCTGAACTTTTTGATTGTTGGTGCTTAAACAGGGCGGACTGCAGATTTTATCCCAGCTAGAAAAGCTTAGAGGTACCTGCAAACTTCTAATGCTTGACTCTAGTGTTTCATGCTTGTGTTGGTTTCTCTTTATCTTATTGTATATCAAGTAATTATTTAACTGTATTTCTGAAAGATGCAAGTGGAAGTACTTTAGCTAGGAAATGCAATTTATCGATTGAGGTAGGTGTTTAATTTCCCTTCCCCTTTCTATACATTCATAACTTGTGGATTGTGAATTATTAAAGTGTGAACTCTTCTATGATCAGAAGCAGGAAAAGTTTGCACCTCAAGATGGCCTTGAGATACCCAATTATGGAAATGGGAGTGATTTAATTTTCTCACCAAGGCGGTCACCGGCATGCCACATAAATGAGGATGTAATATCTGATGATGAGGTACCTCAAAGTTTTGGTTAGAATGATATTTCTGATGGCATTTCCTTATTTGCTGATTAGATTTCCCCTACGTGCATGACATGCTGATTACTCACTGGAGTATTTTCCATGCTAAAAATTGTCATGCTCTTTGTACAGAATAGTGCTCTTTCAGAGTTTCCCATCACTTCCAGGGTACAGAGAGGAAAAGAGACAGGACACTCTGCAATAATGAGTGAAGCATCGATGTTTAACCTCTCAAACTCACATGGAAACGCTTCATGTTCTTCATCACATGCTAGGCAGTCCAAGCCAAAGCACAATACTGAAGGTTATAATTTTCCCTTACTAGATGCTTCGATGATACATGCTTTGTGATTCTAAAAGGTTGATTTAATCTGGTTTGTCAGTTGGCTCTGGATCTAATCTGATTTTCCCTTATTATCTGAGTTACCTCTGCTTTATCTTTTGTAATATGAACAAGATATGATTAGTAGTATGGAGATCCAAGCCTATGCATGTACCTGTAGAACCTGTCTTAGCAGTTTTGTTTTACAAAATTTATAATCAGATTAGTTTTATTGTTTTCCTTCTTTCAAGATAATTAGACTCCTATCCTATCATTTGATAATATGATCCACATATTGCTGCATCCTCAATTTCCTCTTTTCTCTCCGTTTCTCGCAATCATGCTCGGTTTCGCTAGCCCTAGGTTCCCCTGTCCTGAGCATCTTTATCTTTCTCCTCCTGTTCACCTGGGTAATATCTTGCTTACTCACTGTCCATCTGATAATTTTGATCACTCTGCAGGTTCCAGAAGAAACTCAAAGCCAACATTATCATTTGGCTCTTATTTTGTCAGGAATGAACCATCTGCGCCCTTTATTTCCAAGAACGAAGGCAATTTTGCCAGAAAGGCATGTGAAGAGTCTGAAGTTCATGAAGATAGCAGGAAACAAATGGAATATTTCAGTGAAAAAGCTGAATCAGATAGGATACTGCCTCATGCCAAAGTTCTCAAAGGTGAATGTTCTACTTCTGAACATTCAATGGCAATTCTTCTTGATGGCCTACACAACAAGATAGATCGGCCACTGCTAATCAAAGAAATTGTACAAGCCTCTTCCTTCTTAATTTTACTACATGCACTTGTAAGCAATAACTTCTCGGCTATCTATAACGGTTAAATTCGCTGTTCACTAAAGTCTACCCGAAAAAGAGGGCAGAGGGGGCTCGGGAGACGTACTCTTCCACGGGGGAACAGAAAAACTGACCCCAATGTTGTTCCAGAATCCTCGGACAGCGATTCTCCTGAGGATGAAGAGGTGTGCTTCAATTCATTTTGCCTTTCTTCTTTCTGCTATTAGCCTTCTTTGACAGACCATGTAAACCATGCAGTTCAACAATGGTGAGTTGAAAATTCCAGAACCGGAAAGGAAAAGAAACATGTTGGTGGATTGCTTTCAGGAAGTTCTAGATGCCACTTCACTAACTAACAACAGTTTCCCTGCTGCCATTCCCGTTCCATCTGGGTAAAGCCTTCTATCATATAATTCGTGAACATAACTTGGCACAAGTTTCTAGGGATCTATGTTTCTGATATCTTCTGCTTTTTGTCCCAATATATTCTGCAGATTCGGGTTGTTCGGGAAGTTGCAGCGGGTCGTGCAAGTTGAAAAGGAGAGAGAGCTGGAATTTATGAAGAATGTAAATACTGAACTTGAGACTAGTAAGATCTCTTATTCCTAACTCTATCTGTTATTGGATATATTTATGTGAAGTTTTTATTTCTTACGACTTTGCCTGTTCCTTATCTCTTAGGTGGACCGACTTGCTTAAACGTCTGCATTCTGTCAAGAAGCTTGGAAGCAAAGTTAACTGTTTGCCGCTGCTTGTGCCAAAAAACACCGGAGGTTGTCCTAATTGCTAAAAAGTAGCTTTGAATTTTTTTTGTGCTTTTTCTCATTTTACACAATATGTCAGTTTACCCATTTCTTTTTCCATCTTTAGCATGATTTATTTGGTATCTTTTTGCAGATATTTGTGCAATCATGTCCAGGTATTATAAGAGGACAAGAAATCACGGTCATATTCAATCCAAGAGTATGCAACAACATTGATCTTGAAGTTGGGAACTTCATTTGCATTTATCCCCCATGGTATCTGCCATACAGTGTCTTACAATAATATCATCGGACTTAACCGTTAAATATACCTATTTGACACAATGTTTTATCTTTTGTGGCTTCATATGGTCAATTTAGTTGATCGCTTAGGTGGGACGAAACTGCTATTCTCACGAACACGACTATAGTGAATAATTGTTCTTAAATTACAGTTGGCAATGAAAATCTCATGTTTTTTTTTTAATCTTTATCATTTTCTGCAGGAAGGAGGTTCAACTACATGGCAGCAGTGATAGCATCTTACTGGCTACGTATTTTATGACCTCAGACTTGTCGATCTAATTGCAGTAAATCATTCATCATAGTGCAAAACCAGAATTCAGGAAAGTTCTGCAGACTGATAATTCCGTAAGATATATGATGTAACAGATCGATCCTTAGACCGGTCTTATTGAAAATGGTATCTGCTGCTTCACTTCTTTGCAGCCCTATAAATGATTTTTGGATGCTTGCTCTGGCTACAAGGCACAAGCCTACAACCTTTTAGGTCGTTGAGAGCATCCCAAGTTTTCTGGGGTTAAATTGAGATAAAAAGCAGAAGTTTGGGGGTTTGATTAATCAGAAACAGAAGTTTGATGTCCTCCTCAACTTTGAGCTGGCCAAGTTGGATATGAACCGGGTTCATCGAATCAGAGTATGTCATAGTCTCTGTCTTCCATACATAATTCTTCCCCATAATATTCTATATACAAGTTGAATCTTTTCATTTGGGTAAATTACAAGTTGAATCTTACCACTGGGTAATGATGATTTAGTTGTTAAGAAAATTTGAACTGCCACTAATACACACTACTAACTCATTCATTTTCATAGAAAAAAGTTGAATCATACGTATATCATGATATATAATTGTAGGGTTAAAGGTACTTTTGATATCACATGTTTGACCGAATGTGGCTTTTAGTACTGGATGTTTAGTTTTGTATACTTTTGGTACCAAACGTTTGAAAAAATGTGGCTATCAGTACATCCGTTAGTTGGCCGGTTTTTTTTGCCGTTAAATGACATGTGCAAGTCACGTGATCGACTCTAAACTTTTAGTTTTGTTCAGTTTAGTCCCTCAAATATATTCCTAACTTTTATTTTGTTTAACTTAGTCATAACACTTCAAAATCGGACCAAATTAAACCAATCGAATTCAATTGACATAGCTCCATTTGGGGTCAAATTTACCCAATTGGAGATAGGTCCCAGTTGGGTTCGATTTTGAAGCTTTATGACTAAATTAAACAAAATAAAAGTTATGAATATATTTGAGAGACTAAATTAAACAAAATTAAAAGTTTAGAGCCGATCACGTGACTTGCACATGTCATTTAACGGCTAAAACTAACGGTCAACCAACGGATGTACCAAAAGCTACATTTTTTTCAAACGTTTGGTACCAAAAGTATTCAAAACTAAACATCCAGTACTAAAACCACATTCGATCAAACATGTGGTATGAAAAGTACTTTTAAATCACCACCTATTGCAGTATCTACTGTTGTTATATTCTCTATTAGTCTGATTCTTGAATCTATTCTCTCTCGATATTTATTTTTTAATTGGCCAAAAAAAAAATCTATATTTCAATTTTTAACTTTTATATATATAGTAATATATATATATATATATTAAATACATGAAATCTTCGTATACTGAAGAGACGTTATTGAGCAGGCTTGGACGATGACACCACCAACACCTAAATGTTTTACACTTGTCGATATCTCACTGGTCTAAAGTCGTTTTCACATCAAGCATGGGCAATACAAATATTTTTATTTTATTTTATTTTGCTGCATACATCAACTGGGTGTCATCAACCACACCCACATTATAAAATCAAATAGCAATACAAACTTCAGTGCAGTAATACCAGATGAATACCAAAAACTGTTTTTTTAACTACTAAATTGTTAGCTGTTTGGAAACTTGGATAAATTGCTAATTGATTTTTTTTTGAATAATTTGCTGGTTTGAATTTCGATTGTAGATAAATTGATAGTTATGTCAAATATTTCTTTCTAATCTGGATGGAATTGCTCATGTGTTGCATGTGATTAAAGGGAAAGAAAACTGACATAAAATTACATAGTTAGCCTAATCTACATAGCCATTCATAAGCATCAATGTAAACAAAATTACAAAGTTAAATTGATAAATATTTCATCATTTGAGTATGTATCTTGGTTTTTATTTGATCACTTATCAGCAGCGTATCAAAATTAGACAGTATATTTGTCATTACTATTGATTTTTCCACAAGCAAAAACTTTAACTAGCAATTTGCCAATTTGGTAATTAACTTTTTTTTCCGCAGAGTGTATACTTAGGGGCCTCATTAGGAGCACAATACTATTTGTATGTTTGTTGCAAACCTAAAAAATGTATATTATCATGCCAATGAATAAATTGATAATCGTGAATATTTTTGCATTGCTAATATTTTTTTTGGTAAACATTACTAATACTAAAACCTAAAACTTTTGGCCAAATTAGGCAAACTTCTCCGCGGTTGAATCTCAAATGTTTGGCTCTAATTGCCTCTTGTTCTTCGATGTCCACATCAATGATGGATGATACTTTTGTACATGTTACAGCCAAAAATTCAATTGTAAACCCGGTAAGTTGGAAATTCACGCGTCATTGCAAATGAATCGCTAAATCACATTAATATGACGATACTTAGATGGATACCTAATTCTCAAGAATATGAATAGTATTGAGTGGCTAGTGGGTCTTGACACCATCATCTTTTCTCTTAAACATATTTTCCTCTCTCTATAAAAACTCTAACTTGCCTATAAACATTCTTCCCTCACAAACCCCAAAATGAGAACGATTCGAGAGTCGCTGAGGGATGCTTATTGTTCGATGGTGTTTGGCACGGTGGCTAGGAACGAACTACCGACCACCGGTCCGTGTGGTCCGAGCCGGGTCCTAATCTCAAAGGAGGTCGAGATAAGGAAGCTTGGATACCAAGCCGAAGAACCGATAAGGACCATTATGTTCTTGAGCTCATGTAGCCATACCTAGCTTCTTCTCTTTTTTTTTTTTCAACAAAAAGTAATGGTCTAGTAATAGCGACGCTAAATCCATCCCGTTACGTAATGTTCGGGCTAGCCGTAATTAGCTAGCTAAGATATATAGTTATTTAATTTGGGAAGATATAGCTAGTATATATGTAAGCTCCCATAAAGTGTTGGAGATTAGGAATTTCCACCAATGATTAGTTAACATTTGTACATGGTGGCTAATTATGTTGGTGTAAAGAAATCATCAAAAATATTATAGGCTTCATTAAAGACTATGTTTATGTATCAAAAAGATTAAAATATATATGTTGGTGTAAACAAAAATATGTAAAATGATTCCTAAAGTTGTGTTTTTGGAATCTTGAAACAATAATATACGGGGGTTGATATTGAAGAGACATGATTCCATTTAAGTGGCTAAAATTCTAAAAATTAGTCAAACTCATACATTATATACGTGCTATTTTTTTATAATAAGCTTATTTTTGCAACACGTTTAAAATCAGTTGTCTTTTCGTACAAATGTTAATTAATTGTTAATTTTTACTGTTAAATATCATTTAATCCCTAATTTTTTAAATATAATTTAGCATCCTAAAACTTTTCAAATCTGTACCTAGATCGAGTCAATGCTAGGACTAGCTCCGACCCTAGTTAGGGTCGCATAGGTAAGACTCAATTGGGTCTTTCTACCATGCTTGTGGAGCACAATGTTTGCATTTTTTTTACTACTAGGGTCTAGGGTGGACTTAATTGTAACATATATAAAACTTTAAAAGTATGAAAAATTATGATTTTTTTAACTACACTTAATGTTTGTATCATATTATTAATAATATCAATTTTTCTATAAGGTTCGCTTTAAAGGCAATAGAAAAAGAAACATTCACAAATATGGTATTTGTGGAGCATAGTGGAAAGACACTCAATTATCATGGTCGACTTTTTTAGATTTAGAAATTTGTTCGCTCTACCGGTAGCAGCAACTTCATATAAAAAGTAAGGTGTTAAATTCTACCGAGACATGAAAAATATTTATAATAAATATTTTACAGTTTTACTAGTAGAAATTATCTGAAGTATCAATGTAATTTATTTGTACGTACTTTCTCTGAATGGGATAAAAAGTGCACCCTTTTACAAGATTGTGGACTGTGACCAACCAACTTATATAGGTTAGGGTATTAATGGAATTTCCAGAAAATCATGGTCCAGCCGCTCCGGCCAGCTCCAGTGTAAATGTAGAAGGTGAATGGATGGACTAAACTATGGAACGGCCGCCGTTTCAAGCGGCCTAATTTCCACCAATTAGAGGCCTGTATTTAATGGCAAACTTGTAAATAACCAAAAAAGTGAAAAACTACGGTTTAGTGGTTCTTGTCACATCATATCACATCACTTAAGTGAATTAGACCACGGTTCGAAGATTTATCCAGACCGGATGTGAAGTTTTAAGTGACGTTTGAACTTGCCGTTTACTATACGTTCCGTTTTGGGTCTGTAGTCAGTCCAGTTTGACGGAGCTTCAGACAGGGACGGAGCTATATAAGGTCCAGAAGGGGCAATTGCCCCTCCTGAACTCCATGGATGCTCAAATAGATACTTATAAGTTTTTGATAAAAATTAACTTGCTTAAGTTTGCCCCCTCTGAAAATATGTGATAATGTAAGAAATTACTTGCTTGTCCTTATGGTCAGATTTTGAACTGCAATGAAGAAAACAAAAATGTTGTTATTTTTGTTCTTCCGCCATTGATGTTCTTCTCGTGGTTGATGAGGAAGATGAAGAAGATAAGCAGGAGAGAATGACAGAATCTTCTTTTCCCTTTTCTTAAGATTATTTTTCAATAACCGTACAAAAAGTAAGAGAGATAAAGACTCTTCTTTACCCATTTATTTAATATATATATATATATATATATATATTTATATTTTCATGACTGTGCAAAAGTTATCTTATTATTTATTAACTGCATACGTAGTTCTATTCTAGTATAATTATGTTCAAATTTACTAAATTCTCTTTTAAATCACCGATTCTAGCCAATAATTTTTTTCTATTCACTTATATTGATGTATACATTATGCATTATTTGGATAAATATATATTAATAATATCAAGTTATTTTTTTCCAATTATTTTAGGGTATCAATTTGTATGATTATATTATATATTATAATAGTAATGATAAGGAATATAATATTAAAAAAATTCAACCACTAAGACATAGTGGAAATACTAAACCCCTAGTCAAGTTTACTGTAAACCTTATCCATACCCTAAATGAAAACCACCACCAGAGTAAATAAAAAAATAGACATTTAAATAATTAATTAATATTATGAAATATAATTCATGTACATAAAATAATATTAGTTGCTACTGATTTCATATATCAATTGGAACAAATATAATAGAATTAAATATTAAATTTTAAAAAAATTCAACCACTAAGGCATAATGGAAATACTAAACCCCTAGTCAAGTTTACTGTAAACCTTATCCATACCCTAAATGAAAACCACCACCAGAGTAAATCAAAAAATTGACATTTAAATAATTAATTAATATTATGGAATATAATTCATGCACATAAAATAATTTTAGTTGCTACTAATTTCATATATCAATTGGAACAAATATAATAGAATTAAATATTAAATTTTAAAAAAATTCAACCTCTAAGGCATAGTGGAAATACTAAACCCCTAGTCAAGTTTACTGTAAACCTTATCCATACCCTAAATGAAAACCACCGCCAGAGTAAATAAAAAAATGACATTTAAATAATTAATTAATATTATGGAATATAATTCATGCACATAAAATAATTTTAGTTGCTACTGATTTCATATATCAATTGGAACAAACATAATAGAATTAAATATTAACGGTTGTCAGGTGCAGCCACTACTATGCTGTTGGGTCACAGTACATCCAAACAAATTTAACGGGAGATCCTAACGCTGTTAAACCGGAATTAGTCGAACCAGATCAGACCGAAAATCATTAAACCAGATATTAAAAATAAAATACAGCAGCAGCTGCATAGTTTAGTCCTGAATGGATTGAGAAATTTTGTTCATTCTGTGAGCTCAATCTTCGTCGACTCGATAGAAATCTGCATCGCAATCCAATCTACGGTCTCTAGTAAGCTTCGTTTTCATTTGAGTCCGTTTTTGTTTTCATTCAATTGAGCAGCCTTTGATTTCTTAGTAAGTGGATCTTCCGTGCTGCCTGTTTCTGTTCGCATTTGCTGTCTTTGAATGCTTGAATCGATAGTGATATCGGTGGATAATATCAGAACGACTTTCGCATTTGCAAAGTTCTGAAATTTGGATCGAGA
This sequence comes from Clarkia xantiana subsp. parviflora, assembly GCA_036873135.1. Lineage (NCBI taxonomy): Eukaryota > Viridiplantae > Streptophyta > Magnoliopsida > Myrtales > Onagraceae > Clarkia > Clarkia xantiana. The sequence continues at coordinate 23,684,557 of JAPTYO010000007.1, forward strand.
CTTTAATTTGTTGTTTACTGATTCGTCTCTAATCCTTGTAGAGGTTTGGTTATCTGTAATGGCTTCAGCTCCAGCCTCTGAACACAAAGCTACCTTAATTGACGGCAAGGCCATTGCTCAGACCATCAGGTCCGAAATCGCCGCCGAAGTTAGCCAATTGTCAGAGAAGTGCGGGAAGGTAACCAAAACCATCTTGGATCTCTATATTTTGTTCAATCGAATCCCAGATCATCAATTATTAACTGTGAGTATGTGCAGTTTATGTCGTTCTATCAGTATACTTGCAGTTTGATCAAAGGCAGCTTCTTCTTGACTTCTTGCCTTCTTGGTTCCTAGCTGCAGCATTAGCTTTGAATCTTTTCTGTTCTACTACTATTTCCTTGGGAAAAAATTTGCACAAAAAACATTTGTCTTGTTGGCTTATCCAAAACCAAGTTTTAGTTGCATAGATACTGAAAAGAAGTAAGGTATGTATGGTGTTTCGGACCACTTCCTAAAAGGAGTAACACCTTTCAATTCTCTGTTTAAGAAAAGTTAGTGCTGCACAATTCACTTTGCTGAAGCAATTATGGATCTTATGCCTTTTTCTGGGTTATCAGAGAGGGTGTTGGGTTGTAATAGATTTGTTGCTTTATATTTAATAGGTTCCGGGGCTTGCGGTGGTGATTGTGGGTACCAGGAAGGATTCTCAAAGTTATGTGAGCATGAAAAGAAAGGCATGTGCTGAAGTTGGCATCAAGTCATTTCATGTGGATTTGCCAGAACAAGTTTCGGAAGATGAATTAATCAACAAGGTCCATGAGTTAAATGCAAACCCCGATGTTCATGGTTGGTCAGTTGATAAATTTGCAGTTATTCTGTAATATGTTGTTTTCACCTTGACCTACTAGTATACTGCGTAGTTATCATAATATATAAGAAAGCTAAATGTGATTATTTTTTGACCAAGTCCACTGGAAACTTCAAAATGCACTGCAAAACTTGATTATTACAAATAGGTGGTTTTTATGTAAGCCGATAGTAGCATCCACAGTCCACACTGTTCTGCAAGTCTTCAGTTTTAGCTCTGGCTCAGTTTTCTCTGATATCAAAGTCCACCTCCATAGACATCATAATGGTAAATATGTGTTTTCTTGAGCTTAGATGTGAAAATATGTTTTCAACTTCTTGAGGTAGCTTAACACTCATGTCAAAGTAATCATCATAGTGAAACGTGCAAGAAACTTTCTTGAGGTTGCATTTTTCATGGTATTATAACTTTAACATCTACTGAGTTCAAATTCACACCTGCATCATCAGCAATTATTTTTTTCGTTTTCTGGGCTTTCTTCTTGTGTAGGAATACTGGTGCAGCTTCCCTTGCCAAAGCATATAAATGAGGAGAAAGTCTTGACAGAGATCAGCATCGATAAGGACGTGGATGGGTTTCATCCTCTGAACATCGGGAAGCTAGCCATGAAAGGCAGAGACCCTCTGTTCCTCCCTTGCACACCCAAGGCAAGTTCTTCAAAAGCAAACTAAAACTCCAAAACACTTGATCAGGATAATTTCTTATTCATTGATCAACCTATTGCTTCTTTCTAGGGTTGCCTCGAACTTCTCTCTCGAAGTGGTATCAGCATAAAGGGTAAAAAAGCAGTGGTGGTCGGACGGAGTAACATAGTCGGGTTGCCTGTCTCCTTACTTCTTCTCAAAGCAGATGCCACTGTTACTGTAGTCCATTCTCGCACTCCTAACCCAGAAGCCATAATACGGGAAGCCGATATTGTTATTGCTGCAGCTGGACAAGCACTGATGGTATGTTTGTATCTTTTGTTATTATTAGCATAATAATTAACTGAAATGCAATAGTAGCAGTTTCTAGTTTCTACTCTACTATGCATTAAGGTTTTCACTGTCTTTCATAACACTATCACACTACTTACCTACATTGGTTTGGTTCAGATAAAAGGTAGCTGGATCAAACCCGGTGCTGCAGTTATCGATGTCGGGACAAATGCGGTTGATGACCCGTCCCGGAAAACAGGTTATAGGTTGGTTGGAGACGTAGATTTTGCAGAAGCAAACAAGGTTGCGGGACACATAACTCCTGTCCCGGGTGGCGTGGGCCCCATGACGGTCGCTATGCTTCTCAGGAATACCCTGGAAGGTGCGAAGCGTGTTATTATCGAGAAATGAATGAGTATATGTTTTTGCTTTAGTGTTGTGATTCGTTGATTTCAAATAAATGACATGAGATTCCGGGTATTGTATGATGATGCTGTATTGAGATCAATGCTCGATGTAAGTTGGCTTGTTTCATCAAGTGGTTGATTAATGGTTCAGCGAATAAATGCATGTATTGTATATCGAAGTTGGGATGATGATTATTGCTTTAACTCGAGTATTTTTTTTAGAGTTAAGAATCTACTTATATTCCATGTTTAAATTGTTATTAATAGACATACCAAGTTTGGTTTCCTGTTGAATTTGACGGATTTTAGTGTGTTTTCTTCAATTGATATATATTTGTGCAGCACCAATCAAATTTGCAGAATTCTTCTTCGGTTTAGCCTCTGTTCAAAATAAACTTAACTAAAATACCAGAAAATAAAGAGCCTGATCATATAACATTAAAGAATCTCAATGATCATATATCATTCCGTAATTAATTCACATGATCATAACAATCTAATATACAATCTAACGCCGATACGTGATATACCAATCTGGAGAAGAGAAGCAGAAACAATATGTAATCAAACTATAACACAGTGAAAGAACCAAACGAATATCATCTTCTGCACATACCAACAATATAGATTGATTGATGAAACAAATTCCTAGGAAGATGAAACAACCTTATTAACTGCCTTGAATGCAGGATGAAGCAAACCCAGATCATCTTTTACATCGAGCGGATTACTCGTCTCGTTCCTCACTCTCTTCACTCTCCTACTACCCAATGACTTGTGTGTGAAGCCATATATCTGCAGAATCTGATTATCCCCAAAATTGAATGCTCTATCCATCTGCTTCAAACACCTTTCTACCGGATAATCCCCGAACTTCCCACAAGGTTTGCAACCGACAAAATGCGTCACAAGAGGCCATCTATGATCACCAAAACCAGGATGGTAATTCTCAATCATTTCTTCATACCTGTCTACTAAGATTCCCCAGTAACCATGCAAGTAGTAATGGTTTTCAAGATAAACTTTGTTCCCCCAAAGGTCTCTTTGCGTGGCCAGCAAGTAAACCATTGCAGATTGATCATCAGCTTCAAACACGGGTCGGCCCTTGAGCTCTCTCGTTAGTATTTTCCCGGCTTCCTCTCTGATCTTCCCTTTCGGTCCCATCGGAGACCAAGCATCGAGGATGTCTAAACTCCACTGACAGTTCCTCAGCAGGAAGCTTCCGGTGTTGAGACCGATCCAATTTTTCTCATCGTAAACCATCTCGTTCCAACCGTGCATTACAAAGTTATGATCTTTGTACCTCTCCCATGGAACCTCGAACGCCATGTCGGTGAACATAGCATCACTATCCATCCACCATAGGAACTCAACCTCAGGATGGGATAATAGTAGTTTTCGAATCAATGGCAGCTTCGCCCAGAAACCGGCCATTTCTGCATCGAGTAGAGCCATGTTGTAGAAAACATCGATACCGTGTAGCCGGCAGTAATCAATCTTGTTCTTGATGGATTTCAAGAGGTAATGGTCTCCGACGGGGTTTTCGCACGGTTTGGGTGAGGAACCGGTGACGAGGAGCACTCGGGGTTTGTTTGGTCCGATGAAGTTTGGAAAGGTGGGATTTTGAATCAGCCACTGTCGTCGCTGCTCGTCCCCCAATCGGAGATTTTGGGTCCGATGCTGTAGGGCTTGTTTGGGTCGGGCTTTTCGTCCTGTCCTTCGTCTTTCAAAATGGTATTGATGTCGAATTGGACGAAATTGGTTCCGTCGCCGTTGGCGTCGGATGATGACGTCACCTCTTCGAGAACGCGGTGGGGCTCAGCGTTCTTGCGGTGGTGGGAATACAAATGGTCGCGGATCTCGATGAAGTCCTGCTCCGGGGTGCCGAACTTGCCGGCGCCGATGGTGCCGCGGAGGACCATGATGGTTAGGAAGAGGCATATGGCGGTGACCTTAAAATGGCGGAAGGCGCGTTGGATCCTCCGGTACCGTTGGACACCCAAACATCGCTCGAGCATTTCTCTCTGTAGGGATCGTTACGGCGCCTCTCCTAGCTGAAACGAGCTCAGTGTCCTTCCAAACTGATGAGGTAGATAGATCTGGCTGCGTCGTCAATGGCGGACGGGAAAATCGGAGATGGTGGATTGATGTCGGATCTGAGATTATGTTTTTCCTCTTTTTTTTTTGGGTAAAAATTAACAAGGAAAATGCTAGAAAAGGCGACGGCAGGGGACGAGTAGAAGGTGCGGCTATTTAATTTTATTTACATTTTTCCTTTTCTGTTTTTCTTCTCTTCTCTTCATTTTTTTTCTCTCTCTTCAAAATTCAAATGTGAAAAAGTAACACGTAAAAAGAAAAAAAAAAAAAACAACTAGCGATTGAAATCACTCATTCTTATATGGTTACATTTTCAGTGATTTGATTAAAATCTTTTTTTAAGTAAAGATTACTATTGTTTAACTAGTCGGTCTCACAACTAGTCAACTATACTAGGTAATCGGTGATTCTACATTGACAAAATCATTGTATGCGTTGATTGTTTAAATGTATGATACACTCAAAAATATAAATATAAGAATTCAAATATTACATAGCGAAATGAGTTGATCGCAATATAATTTTTTATTATAAATTTTTTTATTTAAAATATTACGTAGTGTGAATTATGACTTTCGAAAATTGTATTGACTATAATATTAAGATATTAAAATTAGTTTTCTGCATAATTTAATCAAGAATAAACATGTTTTTTTAATATATAAATATAAGATGTATTAATAAAATGTTATTTGGGAAGTGCTCGGAATGGGTGAAAATGCAAGAAATATATATATATATGAGTCTAAGACTAATAAATAAAGACGTAGTTGACAAATATTTACAAAAAAAATTACATAAATTTGACAAAGTTTAATTATTTAATAGTAAACTAAAAAGAACAGATTTATTAGTAATTAATAATCATGTGAATGTGAAATTAATATTAATAATATATATATATATATAATTAAATGTAGATCGGTCAATGACTCGAGGGGAGAATCTGCGAATTGGGAGGGTGGAAAGTAAAAGTGCGGGCGCCGAGTGGCGCACTTCCTTCCCTTCCGTTGTTGTTCGAAAGAGACCAGATGAGAGAGAGACTTGTGCGTCATTTCAGCGCCGACAGGACACGCTGGCAAGTTCTCTAATGTGTGGGACCCAAGGAGTTAGTTTGTTTCGTATGCTGTCCGCGTCATAAGTCTTGGGCCGAAAGACACGAGTATTTTGGGTTTGGCCCCATAAAATGTGCATTTTCCAACAAATAGCATGGATTATTATCTAATCTTAACCGTATCCCAAATAAATCGGAAATTGAAAAATATTTCTGGCCCACAATCGGACTGTGTCGGAACAACACAATCGGATTGTGTGTGTATAATAAGGTCTCTTAGCGCGGGGACCGAATAGCAACGAGATTCTTTTTTGGCGGCAAACGACGCCGGACTGAAATCTTCCGATCCTGCAGTGCCCCAGTTGTTTCTTCGTTCTTCCTCAATCTCTCTGGCTCTGGCCCCTTCCTTTTCTTCAACAGAGATTTTCCGAATTTCCCGCCTTGCTATCGTGCTCTGTTTGTTCTAGGGTTCACTGGTGCAGCAGCGCACTATCTTCGCTAAACCCTCTCTTCACAGTTCAAGCACTGCATCTACAGGAATTGGGTTACAATCGGGTTGCAATGGAGGTGGATGCCGCATCACCTCATTCTCCTGCAATCAGGCCCATCAATAGAAGCGCAGTCCACAGAATATGCTCCGGCCAGGTGATTCTGGACCTCTCGTCGGCAGTGAAGGAGCTGGTGGAGAACAGCTTGGACGCTGGCGCCACCAGCATTGAGGTCGCGCTCAAGGAGTACGGCGAGGATTGGTTCCAGGTCATCGACAATGGCTGTGGCATATCGCCCCATAACTTCAAGGTGCTCGACCCACGAATCTCCCCGCTCAGTTCTCTCTATTGTTTTGACTTATCTCAGCTGCTTTGTTTACTTTCCACTGTGCATGTACTGGTTCTGGGCCTTCTGGCATTGCTGATGGTGTATGAAGGCAAACCGTTAGTATTATCAACTGCAGATTTTTTTAATTTCATTGCGTTTGAGGGGTTTTTTTTTTTTTTTTTTTTACCAATGGAGGATGGAAGATGTTTATTTGTTGATATTTGAGGTTTAATGTAATTGAAAGGGTCGTTATTCTAAAATGTCGAAATAATCTCTGAAAGTAGAATAATCTTCATCTACATTTTTCCAAAAATTATGCATATGAAGGATTATGATGTTAAGTGATTGTTCATAGTGGAGCAGAACATTCTTGAGGTTTACCCCGTTATCTCTTTGGTTAATGTGTTTCCGTCTGGTGTTGATTTGCAGCTTCTTGCACTGAAGCATCACACTTCCAAATTAAATGATTTTCCTGATCTCCAGTCATTGACCACTTTTGGCTTCAGAGGGGAGGCTTTAAGTTCCCTTTGTGCTTTAGGGAATTTAACCGTTGAAACAAGAACAAAATATGAGGTGGTAGCCACACACTTGACTTTTGACCATTCAGGTTTACTTATTGCTGAAAGGAAAACAGCACGACAAGTTGGTACAACGGTGACTGTCAAGAAACTGTTTTCAAAATTGCCAGTACGCTGCAAAGAGTTCAGCCGCAACATCCGCAAGGAATATGGAAAGCTGATAACTTTGTTGAATGTGAGTATTCTTATATTCTGGCTTCCAAAATTCACCAGAACTGATTTCGTAGTGTCATTCTTGTAAAACTTGCAGCCGTGCATTTATTAGGTTACCAAAAAATTCCCCCAGGTAATAGCAGAATCTGATACATTATGTGTTTGTTTATTATGGATACCAAAATCGGTTTGTGCAAATGAAAGATCAATTAAATCAATATGATATTAAAAGTTTTCTTGTTGCACACTCGCTCTTCACCTATTACTGCCAATAACTCCTTAGTTTGACAAGCATGATCGTCTTATTATTATTACATCTCAAATTGCTTGCTGTTTTATAGGCATATGCCCTTATCGCTAAAGGAGTACGAATTGTTTGCTCCAACACAAATGGGAAAAATGTGAAGTCCGTGGTACTAAAAACCCAAGGGCGCGACTCCCTTAAAGATAATATCATAACCGTCTTCGGTATAAATATCTTCAACTGCCTACAACCTTTGGCTATCTCTATATCGAATGATTGCAAAGTGGAGGGATTCGTTTCCAAGTCTGGACAAGGCAGTGGTCGCAGTTTGGGGGACAGACAGTTCTATTTCGTCAATGGACGGCCCTCTGATATGCCGAAAGTCAGCAAGCTTGTGAATGAGCTATATAGAGGTTCAAATTCGAAGCAATATCCAATTGCAATTATGGACTTCACCATACCAACTGAAGCTTGTGACATCAACGTAACTCCTGATAAAAGAAAAATATTCTTTTCTGATGAGAACTCTATATTGCAGGCATTAAGAGAGGGTCTACAGCAGATTTATTCATCAACTAATGTTTGTTATTCTCTGAATACGATTGATGATTCTGAAAAGGAACCATGTAGCGCTGGTAAATCTAGTCCCCTGACAGAAAAATCTTCTCCAGACATCTCTCCTGAAGAAACTACCATGATCGATGACTGTGCAGATGATATTCAGAAAGTTAAAGGCCAAAGTCAGACATTGCCATCACTAGAAGCATTTAAACTCCATAAAGATCAGAACTTTACGAAGAAGGATTCCACCCTTAAACTTAAAGTGCATGTTGAGAAAAAAGATGAGGATTTGAAAACTCAAAGTGATGGAGTAATGATAGATCGAAATGCTGCAGTACCTTCAAATTCAGATCAGAGCCCTCTTGCTGAAATAGATGTGGCTAGTTCTTCAAGATCTGTTCAATCTTCACTTATGAAGTTTGTTACTTTAAATAAGCGAAAGCATGAAAGCATAAGTAGTGCATTAACTGAAATGCCTCTATTACGAAACCACAGTGTTCATTCTAAATTGGAGAGCAGCAAGTTGGGATTGCCTGATGAGGTCAGGGAGATCCCAGTTAATGATAGAGAGGTTGGTGTTTCTGGTGAATTGATTGAATCGGTGCCTGCCAAGAATCTTAAGAAAGGAAGGATCTCTGATGAGGCTGGAGTTAATGGAGGAAGTGATAAAGACATAGAGCCTCAAGAGGTTTGTGACAATATCATTGCTTTGGTGAAGTTGAACATCTTCGATAAAGTGTACTTAGAGTTTAGCATTGATTTGTGACCTAAAGAAGCTCTATTGTTGGTTCAATGTTTTTCAGGAATTAGCGGATACAAACAAAGCATTGCCTTCTTTGGATGAGATTTCAACTTCCATAGGTGTTGAGAAAGAGGCAAACAGTCTTTCCTTTGCTAATACTTCATTGCAGACCTCAGAAGCAGTTTCAGATGTTGAAGTTCCTAATCAAATGACATATCCCAGATTGCAATTTTCTTTCAAAGACCTACAGGAACGAAGGCGAACAAGGTTATTAAGACTGCAGTCCACTGGCTATATGAGTCAAAAGCCATATTTGAAAAGGTCTGTGCAGCTTTGTTTAATTTTTTTTTAAATGTAGACTCTGGTCCTTACGGTTTTAATGGTCATTTAGATGCTTTGCTGCTGCAACACTAGAACTTTCTCAACCATCAAATGAAGAGCGAAAAGCAAAAGCTTTGGCTGCAGCTACTACTGAGTTAGATAGACTGTTCAATAAGAAAGATTTTGGTCGAATGAAGGTTGGTCTTGCTCTTTTAGTTCTCAAAGGTAAACACATTGAAATCTTTGTCCTTGACATCTAACACTTTTTAAAGTAATAGGTAGTGGGGCAGTTCAATCTGGGATTCATTATTGGAAAGTTGGACAATGATTTATTCATAGTGGATCAGGTATTCTACAATATACATCCCTGAAAATTTCTATGTTCTGCCATGCTATCAGTTCATTTTCACATTTTATTCATGTGAACCATGTCAAACAACATTGTGAGATATATGCTTATTTCTGCAGCATGCAGCTGATGAGAAATTTAATTTTGAGCGATTATCACAATCAACCATCTTGAACCAACAGCCTTTACTTAGGTAACATTAAGAGACTCCCTTCTATTACTTTTTTTTAACTTACTGAATTCTTATTCAACAATCTTGCTTGAATACCTGTAACTGGACTTTTTTTATTTAGACCTGACAAATGGTAAGGCAAATTCCTCCTGTTGGAAAATTCCTTTTTGCCCCTGGAAGAAAAGATTAGTCGGTATAATTGCCCATATGCTAAGTTTTAACTTGTTTGCAGACCTTTAAGGTTGGAGTTATCTCCTGAAGAGGAAATAGTTGCCTCTATGCATATGGACAAATTCAGGTGCATTCTTCATCCTTATTATTGTGTCAATTATTCTTAGCTAAGCTACTCATTCATACTAAGCTCCATTAACAGAGCTTCTCGGTATTTGGAACGAGAACATAAAAGTGGATACTTTTTATACAACAGCAATAAGCAATTGTTTCTTTTGCCATCAAGTAGTGACACTGCACAATTTGAAAAAAAAATGCTGCAGAAAAAATGGATTTTCTTTGGAAGAGGATGCTGATGCTTCACCAGGACACCGTTTCAGATTAACAGCTGTTCCCTTCAGTAAAAACATTCTCTTTGGAGTAGAAGGTATTGTTCTTGCTTTCTTTCTTTCGAGGATTATCGTGTTAATTAATGCTGATCTATTTTTTGCATCGGCTATTGTTTGGACAAAATAAATGGTCTATATCTACGAACAGATGTGAAGGACCTGATCTCTACACTAGCTGATGGTCAAGGGGAATGTTCGATTCTCGGGTCTTACAAATCAGACACTTTGGACTCTGTTTGTCCCGCCAGAGTCCGTGCAATGTTAGCTTCACGAGCATGTAGATCATCTGTTATGATCGGAGATGCTCTTGGTAGAACCGAGATGCAAAAGGTACATACATTGCTCATCTTTCTACAGTCTGCAACTATTGAGAAGCTCAAAGTTCCTATCAATGGTGAAAATAACTTGCATTGGATTGATTCGGGTTTGGCTTTTGGTTGGTGTTGCAGATAGTAGAGCATTTGGCGGACCTCAAGTCACCATGGAACTGCCCTCACGGGCGGCCCACGATGCGGCACCTTGTCGATTTGACGACCCTCCATAGAAGACCCGAATTTTGATGAAAATTAGGGTTTGGAAGGAATATATTTGTTTAATTTTGCTAATTTATCTGTGATTTTGTCTTGTGTTCTAGAAGTTAGCTTTTCTGTACATAACTCTCTGTATTCTGGAATTAGATAAGTCTCAATGTCTCATGTAATGCTTTTGCTCTTTGTACTTCCCTAGAGAAATCAGAAAAGTCTCGAACCTGATAAGAAGATATTGAAGCTTGTTCAAGTTACTAGGGCGATCTTGGTTCTTGGAACATTTCGGTTGTTGACATGGCATATCATCAAGCTGCCACGTGCATTGTGTATTCGAGCTCGGTCATTCTAGATGATTTTTTTAAGAGAGGTTTTAGTAATTAAATCATTACCTGAATTTTGATCGATGTATACTTGAATTTTATTTTTTGTTTTAAATAATTCACAATATGGTCCATCAAAAAAAAAAAGTCACAATATGGTCTTTTATCTGAAGCCTTAGTTAGGGCTTGAAGGTACCGTCAAAACTGAGTGAAGATCTAATTAAGTACAAATAAAAACAATTCACGTAGTTGGTATATTCATTTTGTACCGACGGAAATTTTTCACAAAACAATATTATGTAATTCAATTTAAAGTTTAAGTAGTGAATTTTATTAAAGTAAAATTCGAAGAATAATTTAAGAATTGATTAAAACTCATATAGAGATTAACTCATTTAGATTTGGGAAAAAAAAAGCATTTAGAACTGTCTTAAAAAATAAAAAGAAACACATTACGTGGAATATTAGTTGTGTTTTTCTACCATGCTTGTGAAGCAGCATAGTTTTACGTTTTTTACTAATAGGGTGGACTAAGTTGTAACATATGTAAAATTTTAAAAGTATAAAAAAGTAAAAAAAATTTAACTACACCTGATATTTGTATCATACATTAATTATATCAATTTTTTTATATAAATTTTACTATTAGGGCAATACAAAAAATATAAAAATGAGTATTATAAGCATAATGCTTATGGGGCATACTAAAATACCAGTATTAGCTGGCAAAAGTACTGAAATTAGCTGCTAAATCAGCCAACGCCAAGGATATTGCTCTTTTTCAATATAACAGACTAAGGAGGAGTTATTTAGCATTTGCAATAACTCAATATAAATTACTTCCTTTAATAAAAATAAAATATAAATTACTTTTCTTCTCTCCTGAGTCTTGTTTGTGTGACGAAGACTCTAGACTCCAAGCTCGAGATCGACGGAGAGACAGTTTAGAGATCGAAGAAATTTTTGTCTTTGAGCTGAAACGGTAGGTGCTAGCGACGTCTATGGTTCTAGCTAGGGTTTAACACCCCCGTGATTCATTATATCTTGAAATTCTTCACTCTCTCTGTAACGAGAAGCTAGGGTTTTGGTTCGACACTTCAATCTGATTCAATCCTTACCCACAGCAGCTCTATTTATGGTTTGTCTGATTCGCCTTCATTTTTTGCAGGTCTGTTAATTCGTTGGAGATTATCTTCTCTGCACAAAGATATGGTATGTTCATAGTACTCACCTAGTTAGCTTGGCTGCATCTGTTTCTTTTGATTGGCTGCTGAATTGAACAAAATGATGGAAACAGTATGATTTTTCTCGTTTTATTTTACAGCTATTGCATTTAGTTTTTAGCTTACTAAGTATATACCCACTTGGCACTTGGGAAGATAGCCGCATGACTGGAAATTAAGTATTGGATACTCCTTCATTGTTATTGTCTTTGTTCTAAGAGAGTCACTTGACTCACTTCATTGCATCTACATTTTTTTTCAAAAATGTTTTCTTTAGTATTTGAAATGCTTTTCCCCGAGAGTCAGCTAGTGATTCTGTTTCTTTCCTTTTCTTTTTTGGTTTTGTTTCAAGTTGAAATAGTTCTTTGTATCAGCTTATCATTGTTTTTAAGCATCAGCTACTCGTTTTTATTTCAGCTTCCGCTGTCATTGTTGAAGACTGCCCAAGGGCATCCTATGGTAAGGCACCTAAATATCTATGTGTATCATTTTCTCTTTATGATACTGATGAAGATGAGTATTGGGAATTTGGAATTTAATTCTCCCTTACTGTAACAGTTGGTGGAATTGAAAAATGGAGAGACTTATAATGGGCATTTGGTCAACTGTGATACATGGATGAACATACATCTGCGTGAAGTCATCTGTACTTCCAAGGTAATATTTGAAGTTATGGTTAATTTATACCTAAATAAGTGTTTTAGTGATTTCAATTAACTAAAGTTGGAAACTCTCTGTGCTTCCAGGATGGAGATAGGTTTTGGCGGATGCCTGAATGTTACATTCGTGGAAATACAATTAAGTATCTCCGAGTTCCAGATGAGGTATGACAGTAATATGCATACAGTTTTCAACCATGGATGTTTCCTTTTTTTTTTTTAGTTCAAAGCTCTGCTTATATCTGTTCATGCTCTTATAGCTCTATAATACTTTTCTGTAATTTGCTGCATAAGATGTCCGTGTTTATGAAAACGTGCTTTCCTTATGTTCTGTTCCCCTTAAAATATAAATAATAGGTATGTAGGTTTTTCGTCTTGACTACTTTCTTCAGTTGATCTAGTTTTGTTAGCTCAAATTCGGGTTTGCTTGATAATTATAGAACTTTCAGATGGTACTATAACATACATATTTATTTTTCAAAAGTCAGAGTACTATTTATAATGCATAGTGCTTGGATAAAACATGGACTCTGTTGACTATTATGTGCGACACATCCAGCAGCCCTTCATTTTTGGCTTTTTGAACCAGTATGATCACCAAACGACTTCTATCGTTAGCAAATCCTCTCCACTTCACCGCTTTCTGTTTCACATATTTTATCTTTCTTTTTGCTAATGTTTTTATGCTTTTGAAAAACATATTACCCTGACCTGAAGATCTGCATTTCAGGTGATTGACAAGGTACAAGAAGAAAGCAAGACTCGAACTGGTAATTTTATCTGTCATGTAGTAACTATATGTTGTGTCTATTACTTGAACCGCCTAGATAATTTACTTGGGGATCAATACCAGAGCATGTATTTATCATCTTTGTTAAAAACTCCAAAAACTTTTAATCATAAAAGGCCAATCATATGGCCTGCGTTCTTCTCTTTATGCAAGTTATAGATGTCTGATGTGGAAGACGTCTAGAAGCTGAAATCAAGAAACCATATACACATGTTGTGATAGTGTTGTAAATATTAATAGAGTGTCTTAATTTCTTCAACAGATAGGAAGCCTCCCGGTGTAGGAAGGGGTGGAAGGGGCAGAGGCAGAGAGGATGGTCCTGGTGCAAGGCCAGCAAGAGGAAGTGGTCGTGGATTTGATGATGGAGGCTCCAAGGGCTTCGGTGGAGGTCGAGGCAGAGGTGGCTCCGGTGGGAGAGCAACTGGAAACCGAGGTAAGAAACACAGAGTCCCTCTCACTCTCTTATAGCAAGCCCCAAGTAGAAAATTACCCCATACATCTTGCAAACTAGACTTCTTTACCACTTCAGTTTTGCTTACCAAACTCAACTTCGTGCATTATTTGGTATCTAAACTTTTAGGGTTAAGAATCTAAAAACAGTCCCAACTATAGGCTATGTTACTAATCGATGTCCAAGATTTAATGTTGATATTCAGTGTCTCAGCTATCAGATTGGTTGATTTCTATTATTTTTTTTTAATACCGAATTTGTGTTTATAATTGGAGTTTTGAGCAACAAAAACATGTCATTTTCCACTTTTGCATAGTATTAGAATTGTTACTCATGCTTTAATTTTATTTGAGCTTAAATATTTGAGCTTAAAAGACATGTTTTTGTTCCGTCGTTTTTTAGAGAAAAAAGTGGAAATCAACAAATTTGATAGGTGAAACACTGAATATCAACATTTTTAATATGGTACAACGATTATAAATATGACCTATAGTTTTGACTGTTTTTAGGTTCATAACCCGAATTTTATGCATTCATCCTTTAGTACGGTTTTGCCAAAGGACCCGAACTGAAGCAAATTACTTGGTGGCAGGTGGTGGACGAGGAGGGCGCGGATGATCCAACTTGAGCATTATGGTGGTGTTTTAATGGGGGCAAGTTTGCTACTTTTACATGCATATTGCACCCATATTTTCTTAGTCGTTTCCATCTAGCTTAAAGTATGTAATTTCAGTGCCTTTGCATTTTGATTTGAGTGTCCAGTTGGAAAGTGGTTTTCTTTCGGCTGTTGATTTCTTAATTTAGTCCAGGTAGTTACCATTGTTTTGCTACTTTTGTTCCTGAATTTGCAAGAAATGTGTTCATCTTCATTTTGATGACGTGGCTTAACCTCACAAACCAAACAGCAATTCATCGTTACTTATGAGTCACGCTGGTTTGATTTAAGGCTAGGGATCCCTGATGATCCAAGTCGGAACATGACAGTGTCTTGGTTCGGGTCTTGGGTTTTTGTCCTGCAGCTAGGGGAGTAAACGATCCGAGTATCTGTTTACTTGAACTTCACTATAAATTTTCAAGCTAGAACTCGAATTTGGTTAAGCTATATAAACTAAATAATATTGAGCTCGACTCTACTCTAACCTCAGTTAGCATTTTTTTTCAACCACAGCTTTATTGTAGAGTGATCTTACTTGCATCGAGTAATGATGGTTTCAGTACTTGTGTAATAATAATTAATTATAATATATATAACGGAAAACATATATGGATTTAAAATAGATTAAACTATAAGAATATGTCCGTGAAAGTGAAATGACAAGAACGTAGTAATATATGTGTCAAAAATCTCATAGCTTGCTCCTAGCTCGAGTCGACTATAGTATTAAGCTCGATAATGTCAAAATGGACCACAAAACTCGAATAGACTTCTAACTTTTATACCGATTCGATCAATTCTGTTTCGAGTAGCTTGATTTAGTTACATCTTTACTCACAGCTCTGCCTAACCGAGTCGGTTTATGCTCAAACCACTCAAGAAGCTTTAAAGGGTAGTTTGTAATATCAAATTATAAGTGTTGCATGGTTTTTTTATTGATTAAAATATAATTAAGTTTATTTCAACAGAACTTTTCAATCTTTAGATCAGAAGATAATGAATTAAAATTCACAAACAAAAATTATTTCTTATAAAGATCATGGTATGCATAATGTAACCGTTGAAAAATAGATTTTATTTTACCCGTTTGTTTTAATCAGCAGAGTATAAAACGTATGGCACGAGTGATGATAGTCAGACCGGACGGTCTGACTGTAATTGGACCGGGAATCATCCACGTTGGTTCCCTCGGATAAATTTTCGGCTTCAGAGTTTGGTGGGTAGATAGATATATATTTAGTTTGTGTCCGTGTATCTCAAATCCGGAGATAATCAGGACCGTTTAACTTATCCAATAACATCACTTCTTCCCTTCCTACCCATTCGATTACCGACACATGGAAAATTAGTGTAGGCGTGCATACACCTGAGCATCCGCTCCATCAAATGATAGTACTAGAAGCTGCTTTTCAGGTTTATATATAAAGAGAGCAGCTCACCGAGTCCGTGCTACTGCTGCTTGGGTTTTTCTGCTTCTTCTAGGGTTTTCCAAAACTTCTCTCTCTCTCTCCGACATTTACAGACGATCGACATCACGATGAGGTAATACATGTCGACATAGTCGTAGGTTCTGTACATACTGATCTTCTTTTCATGAGGTCTCTTCTTTGTATCGGTTAATCGCCGTTTCTCTGCATAAGTTTCTGTTGCAATTGAATTAGGGATCGAGGAATCTGTGTTTGGAAATGCTCTCCTTCATGTGTTGCCTGCGCTTTTTTGTACGACCATGGCGGATGAACAGTTTATTTGACTCGAGCTGTCCCTGTCATTTCTATTTAGCCTTTTGCTTGCCCGATTGGGTTTGAACTTTGAAGTTACCTCATGCAAATTTGATATTCATATATATAGCAACAGTCAAGTGAGAGACTGTGCTAGCATACATACTTGTTCCTTTAATGGAGTCGTGTTTTGGATTAGGGAAAAATAGTTGCAGCTTAATAACTAATGGATTGATTGTACTGAACAGCTTTATTAATTTCCGTTATTGACCTGAAAAGTTGGCATTTTTAGCAGTTGTTATTATTGCTCTGCTGACCGCAGTAATGTTGTGACTACTATGTACTCTGTCAATAGGTGTTAGGTTTAACTATTGGTTCTAGCTTCTAGGGTTTATTACCTGTCCTTTCCCATTAATTAAAATCCAAAATATCCTAACTTGCTACTATTGAATGAACATATTTTGTGGGTGCGGGAGTGAAGAGCGATTCAGGGTTGTGAATTGTGATGTTACTTCTATTGTACACTTGTAGATTTTCAATTTCTTTACTATCGTCATTCTCTTAACAAAATTACCTTGCAAATTTTTAGCCGACATCCCGAGATCAAATGGGCTCAGAGGACAGACCAAGTTTTCCTCACAGTTATGTTACCTGATTCAAAGGATGCTAAGATTAACCTCGAACCAGAAGGTGTTTTCACCTTCACAGCCAAGGCTGGAGCAGGGGATCAACCCTATGAGGTGAAGTTGGAGCTTTTTGACAAGGTTAATGTGGAGGTAAGAAAAACATAGATTTTACTCATGTTTCCTGCGTTGCTGGTTCCTTTGCTTCATTTTTTTCTTGATTTTGTCCCCCTTTTTGTAGGAAAGCAAAATCAACATTGGAGTGCGGAATGTATTCATTATAATAGAGAAGGAAGATAAAGTATGGTGGAAGAAGTTGTTGCGTGGAGAGGGCAAGGCTCCTCATTATGTCAAAGTAGACTGGGACAAATGGGTGGATGAAGATGAAGAAGAGACTGGTATGAATATGTTCCTCATCTGACTCCTATATTAGCAGTGTTGTACTGTTGTATTCCTGAGTTACTGATGTCAAAATCTTTCAGCAGGCGCGCCAGACATGGATATGGGTGGCATGGATTTCTCTGTATGCTCCGATTACTCATTTGCTTCTTACTTATTTCTTCGTGTTCCATTTAAACTCTCTGTTTGATGTATTTATACTAATATCTTGCAGAAATTCGGCGGAATGGAGGGCATGGGTGGTATGGGAGGCATGGGTGGTATGGGGGGCATGGGCGGATTGGGCGGCATGATGGGTGGAATGGGCGGCATGGGTGGAATGGGCGGAATGGACATGAGTGCATTGGCTGGAATGGGAGGAATGGGTGGAATGGGCGGTATGGGAGAAGACTTCGATGATAGTGATGATGAAGGTAAAACTTTCAAGAAGTAACATAGATAGATATGCAACTTCTTCCTCTTCATTCAACTGAGCTTTGCACTTATTTAAGGAACTTTGCCTAATATTGATGCAGAATCATCAAATCTCAAGTTTTGACATAAATAATTTATCTGCAAGATGTTGTAGTTTGAACAGTTAAAGCATATGGAGTTGTTTATCTTAACCACAGCAGTTTGTTAGCTTTGATGATTAACTTTGCTTAGAAGCGAGTAAATGGCTGCTATCCTTTACTTATGTTATGCTTTTTCAGAAGAGGCTTCGAAACCAGGGGAAGAAGCGGAAGGAGGAGCTTCAAAGCATGAAGAGGCGGTGGAGAAAAAGTAATCTCGAGTCGACAACGTTAACAAGCAGCTTTGGTTTTTCTCAGGTGGAGGGGTTTATCGATTTTCATAGTTATTATTATTATGGTGTTGTGAGAAATTTTTTCAAAGTAGTCTTCAAATGCTTTATCCCCTCCCTCTCCTTATCCCTGAATTTGGTCACTTGAATACTGCATTAGCTTCAACTTTTGAACTTGATAATTTATGTATTATTATACTGGGCGTAATTGGTTATATCCTTTGCTCTTTTATTATATGCCATTTGGTCTCTAAAGTTGGACCTTGTGTTGGTTATGGACTTTGGAAATGAGCAGCATGAAATGCTGTATAATGGGTGTTGTTTTTGATGAAAGTTACTCAATTTACTCGGGGCGTTAAAATTGGTCCAAGGTTAAATAAGATCACACTAGGGTATGAGGTCCATAATGCTGGTTTTGTGCTAATTTAAGGACAGTTTCTTTTGAGGCGGATTGGGTTGGTTAGCTCACAATGGGTGTCCATCATAAATATTTTTTGGGGCTTGAACATGCAACTTTGAATTTCTACACTCTTTTTATTGTTTCCCCGGAAAGCCGTAATATATATATATATATTAGATTTAGATATTCTATATTATATTAGTAGATGGAGATACATATATATATTATATAAAGAAGACATTTAATTTAACATATATATATATATATATATACACTAGCCTATATATATCTACTAATATAAACTATATAAAGCGTTAGCCTCTATATATAAAACTATAAAGCGTCTTCTTTGTAAGTTTGCTATTGCTATATTTGAAGGTGAAAAACATAAGAGTTTTTAGGCGAAGAAGAGAGAGAGAATCTATAGTAGTTTTTAGAGTTGGTACAAAAATGGCCTTCCCGGGTAAAATTAGGCAGACCAAAGTGAAGACTAAGAGGTACCGGGCCGGACAAGCACCGGATTGGGCAGGTGCTGCTGATGATGATGATGAAGATATTAGGCTGCCTGCTGCAAATTCTTCGGAGAACGATCCTGTGGTTGTCAAGGTCAATGATCCTAGGTTGCTTCGTCTGGCTGAAGAATCCGAGGCAGTGAACATTGATGATGAGATCATCAATGAAGCTGAAGAGTACGAGGTGCTAGGTTCAAGAGGGATGAGGAGATTCGAGAAGCTCATGTTAGGGAAAAAGAAGAGATTGAGAAGGTGAGGAAGAAAGGATGGAGTTGGATCGGAAAAACCCGAACCCGAAACCAAATAAGAAGAAGAAGTTGAAGTTCATGCAGAGGGATTTTCACAAGGGTGCTTTCTTCCAAACACAAGCTGATGGAAGTGGTGTAGCAGATGATATTTACAGTCGGGATTACTCTGCGCCAACCGGGGATGACAAGATGGACAAGACTATTTTGCCTAAGGTTATGCAAGTTAGGAACTTCGGTCGCCGTGGTAGAACCAAGCATACACATCTTGTTAACGAGGATACAACAACAGATCGGAGCACTCCATAAGTCCGTCCGATTTTTCAATATCATTGCCCAGTTTTAGATTATTATGCTTATTGCTTTGCTTAGAATAGTTGGGTGTGCTGTTAAGGGTTTAGGTCTTATCTGTTCATTACATGCGAATGCAACAGCTTGCAACACTGAGATAGTGAGCAGCTATATTATTGTGCAAATCTAGCTGTTACTATAATATTACTTACTATTTAATATATAAAAAATATTATTATATAATAAAAATGTCGGGTTAAGAATCTATAAAGTTTAAAATGTTAAAATGGACAGTCTCGGGTTTCATTTTTGTTGAAATCTGATGTCTCGGTGTTGAAAATACAGACCTTACAAATTAACTTTTGAAAATTCAGACCTCTTCGGTTAATATGGGTTAAAATTCAGACATTTCATAGGTTATTAACCATATATATATAATATAACAGAGTTATGATTTTAGTGCAACGTTACATGATACTATCACTGATAACCGGCTAATAAAAACAAGGAAGATGCTTACGGCCAAATGGATCATAGTCTTCAACAATTTTGAAGATTCTTCTGCAATGTGATGTGGTGTTTACACCAGATCATGTAAAATTGTTTAGTATCTTTCAGCTCTCATCATTTTGGTTGGATTTTAGAATTAGATAATAAATACTCATAAAATAATATGAAACTCCCGACATATTTTTATCAATCAAATGGATCCTTTAATATGCATAGCTAAATCATATGATATGGTGTAGTTGTTCAAAGATTCATCTTTTAATAGTAGGTTATGACTTATGAATTTAAACTCCGCTGAGGCCCTGATAATAAAAAATTATCCATGTCTAACCGTCCAATCATTAAAATATAGGATTAAATGTACTTTTCACACCACATGTTTGACCGATTGTGGCTTTTAGTACGGATGTTTGGTTTTATATACTTTTGGTACCAAACGTTTGAAAAAATGTGGCTTTTGGTACATTGTTAGTTGGCCGTTAGTTTTTTCCGTTAATGACATGTGCAAGTCACGTGACCGACCCTAAACTTTTGAATTTGTTCAATTTAATCCTTTAAATATATTACTAACTTTTTTAATTTGTTTAATTTGGTATCAAAACTTCAAAATCGAACCCAATCGAACCCAATTGACCTAGCCGGACTTAGCCTAGGGCTAGGTCCGACCTTTGGTCGCGGTCGTCGGACTCAATCGACATTAACCCAGAGTCGGACCGTCCGGCTAGGTCAATTGGGACCTAGCTTCCAATTGGGGTTAGGCCCCAATTGACCTAGCCGGACCTAGCTTCCAATTGGGGTTAGGCCCCAATTGACCTAGCCGGACCTAGCCTAGGGCTAGGTTCGACCCTGGGTCAGGGTCGGCTGAGTCCGGCAACCCCAACCCAGGGTCAGACTTAGTCCTAGGCTAGGTCCGGCTAGGTCAATTGGATTCGATTTTGAAGTTTTGGGACTAAATTAAACAAATTAAAAGTTAGGAATATATTTGAGGGAATAAATTGAACAAAATCAAAAGTTTAAGGTCGGTCACGTGACTTGCTCATGTCTTTTAACGGATAAAACTAACGGCCAACTAACGGATGTATCAAAAACCACGTTTTTTTTTCAAACGTTTGGTACCAAAAGTATACAAAACCAAACATTCGATACTAAAAACTACATTCGGTGAAACATGTGGTGTGAAAAGTACATTTAATGTATGGCTCAATCGATACAAATAAAGCAATCACCGCTAGATGGGGAGAAGTATCATGCCACCCCACCATGAGTTTTTATATAAGTAGAATTCTGCTCAAAATACGAGTCAATAACTAAATATAAAATATTTCCTCTCAAAATTTGAGTCAAAATGAATAGTTTGAATTTATAAAAGAAAGCGATTATCTATAGATGGACTTATACACACTTAAAATGCAAAACTTAAAATAAAATAAACTGGTATAGATAAAAATGCAAACTCATTACATAAAACTTATAACAAAAGAAAAATCTCACTGGAGAAGTTAAAATAGTATGTATAGTAAGTAGATGGACTTATTTCGTCAAAAATAATAATAAAGGATCAAATCATTCGATAGCCGTTGTGCTATCCAACGGCTAGTTCCTCCCTCTTTCATATAACAACGCTTCATCTCCATAGTCAAAAGCAGTTTGAATTTATTGTGTCTCTGGCTTCTCAGATATCTCTCTGTTGAAATCCAAAGATGAACGACCTCATGACCAAATCGTTTATGAGCTATGTGGATCTCAAGAAGGAGGCCATGAAGGACCTCGAAGCAGGTCCAGACTACGACGTCGAGATGGCCGCCGCCTCCAAGACTGACGCAGACATGACTCTGTTCTTAGAGGAGGCGGAGAAGGTCAAGAACGACATGGATCTGATCCGCGACGGCCTCGCCAAGCTCCAGTCGGCTCACGAGGAGAGCAAGACCCTACACAAGAGAGAATCCCTCAAGATCCTCCACGCTCGAATCAGCGCTGACGTCACCGCCGTCCTGAAGCGCGCCCGATCCGTCAAGATCTCGCTCGAGGAGATGGATCGAGCGAACGAAGCCAACCGAAGGCTCTCGAACTGCAAGGAAGGAACTCCGATGTACAGAACCAGAATCGCCGTCGCCAACGGACTTAGGGCGAAACTCAAGGAGATGATGATGGAGTTTCAGGATCTGAGGCAGAGGATGATGGCGGAGTACAAGGAGACCGTTGCGAGGAGGTATTATACGGTGACGGGGGAGAATCCGGACGAGGAAGTGATCGAGAGAGTGATCTCCGACGGCGCTGAGGATTTTCTCCAGACGGCGATTCAACAGCACGGGAGGAGCGCGGTGGTGGAGACGGTGGTGGAGATTCAGGACAGGCATGGTGCGGCCAAGGAGGTGGAGAAGAGCCTTCTGGAGCTTCACCAGGTGTTTCTGGACATGGCGGTAGTGGTCCAATCTCAGGGGGAGAAGTTCGATGATATCGAGGAGCAGGTGATGAGCGCGTCACATTACGTCAAAGATGGAACCAAGGAGATTAACAGTGCAAAGGAGTACCAGAGGAGTAGTAGGAAGTGGATGTGTTTGGCGATGATCTTGCTGCTGGTGATAATTTTGGTGATTGTCGTTCCGATTGCGACCAGTTTCAGTCATTCTTGAAAGAAGCCAACTTTCTTATGGGTAATTGAATTGGAGCAGAGAAGTTGTGTTTGTGCAAATTGAGTGTTGAAATCAAATCATTCTTTGATTTTTTTTTTTTTTCTTTCGTTTTATCTTTTCATTGTTCCAATTGCTTACTCAAAATCATCTCTCTATGTAAAGTTCTTCCCTGGCAGAATTGCATTATAAACTTCCATTTTAAACCTTACGAACTAGCAAAACATTATGCTACTCATTATTTGCCGGTAAGCTAAACAAAACATTAGGTTGTTTTAAATTGTGTAATATGCATCTATTCATGACTTATAATTAAAAAAATCATAGTAATGAATTAGTCAAATTGCAACATTAGAATAGATATATTTTAATATTTATTATTTAAATTTTTTTTTATAGATTTTTCTTTGGCGGAACAATTGTTTATAGATAGCAATATATTTTTAATGTATATATATATAATATATCAAATATGAGACAAAAATCCTACTATATTTATTAGAGTTAGAATACAATTACGATTTCTAGATGCATACATATAAAGGTGACTAAAGTTTTAGTCATTCAAAGTTATAGATTTCATATGATTATTTTACTGATATTAAAATAATAAAAGCGTACGTGTTAGAGTGTACGTTCATAAGTGTTGAATCTAATAGAATTATAAATTTAACTTTAAAAAAATATCACGCGATAAAGTTTGTAAATTTAACTTTAAAATGTATGATAATCGATAATGTTACGTTATTAAATAATATTTTATTATTTTAATTTTTAACAAAATATATATTTTTTCTTTAAATTACTATAATATAATTATTTACTTTTAAATATTGTAATCAAATAATCATATGTTTTTCGATAATATTCTGTTTATGAGATTTCTTCATACTAAAATGAAACCTTCTTAATAACATATAACATTATATATTTTTAATTTAAGCATATCAATGTAACAAATTAATTAATAATAAAATGATTATATTCTTTTAGATTATAAATGAGTTTACGAGTTAATAACTTGATAATATCACAATCTAAATTTTCTTATAAATAAAATTATGTGTAAAACACGGGTTATTAAGTAGCTACTACTCTATAGTTATATAGAGAACTTTCATTCTTTAAATGAAATTGAATTTATACATTAAGAGATTAATTAATGTCTAAAATTAAACACTTCTTCCAATCATAATTATTGCAGCATGTGTGTTTCATGAAATAGTCTAGGAATAGAATTGTGAATCCCAATTTTCATATTTATTTAGAGAAATTCGATCCGAAATGAAATTTAATGTCTAAAATTAAAACACTTCTTCCAATCATAATTATTGCAGCATGTGTGTTTCATGAAATAGTCTAGGAATAGAATTGTGAATCCCAATTTTCATATTTATTTAGAGAAATTCGATCCGAAATGAAATTTGAATTCGGAATGAGCTAGAATATCAATTATAACATCCTCTTCTAAAATTAACTATTTATTAATTTTAGGGAATACCAATTACGTTGATATTAGTGAAAATACGAATATGCCCACACAATTCCGACCAACCACCACTCCAATTTCGACAGTTCACAATCTCAACTCTGGACGATTAACAACTATCACCTACGCCAAAAAGGTGGTCGCCGAATGGCTGTGATTTTAATTTTTAAGAGTGTTAATTGGTCATTTTATATCTTATTATTAATTATTCTTATTCCTTGGTGGCCAAAAAAAAATTATTCTTATTCCTTATCGTATTAAGTTATTAAATTTTATATTTTTTCCGGGCCGAAAAATCCATGTTACTAATTTCTCTTATTCATACTTTCCAATTTGGCAAGAAAAATATATTTCATTTTCCAAAATAGGTCACGGATGTGGCAAAGACCATTTTGGCCACCCCTTCCACTAATTAATAACATTTGACGGCTGGAATATCTTTTACGTATCAAATCATATTCCAATAATATCTCAATCCAACGGCATGATGGCCAAAGAAAAAGAATCCAACGGCATGGAACGGTGTTAGACTCCATATTGCAAATGCACGATTTTCTCCATCCGTTTCTTCCAAAAAAAGGAATCATCGTTTACTTGGAGTGGAGCACTGAACAAGTAACCCTTCGCCTCCTCTACCAAATCTAGTCGTATCGGAGCAGCTATCTCTCATTGATCTCCCATGGCCGACAAAGAAGTAGTGGTGATCGCGATCGACGACAGCGAGCACAGCACCTACGCTCTCCAGTGGTCACTCGATCACTTCTTCGCACCTTTTGCTC
Source organism: Clarkia xantiana subsp. parviflora (assembly GCA_036873135.1). NCBI lineage: Eukaryota > Viridiplantae > Streptophyta > Magnoliopsida > Myrtales > Onagraceae > Clarkia > Clarkia xantiana. Next base: position 23,709,380 of record JAPTYO010000007.1, read on the forward strand.
CCAGCGCTCATTTCAAGCTCGTTATCATCCACGCCAAACCTTCTCCTTCCTCCGCCGTTGGTCTCGCCGGACCTGGTAATCAGCGTCTCCTCCTTCCAATTTTCGGTTGCTTAAGTAATATTTTTTTTGTCCAATTGTGAGGGTTGAACCGTACATTTTTCTGCTGTCAGGAGCTGCTGATGTCCTTCCGTTTGTGGAGGCAGATCTGAAGAAGATTGCTGCCAGAGTTTTGGAGAACGCCAGGGAATTATGTCAGAGTAAAATGGTAAGCTCATACTCGATGCATCTTCTTTAGCTGATCAGCAGGCACGGTTAATTAATTAACACAGATGTGCTCAAACCGCTGGGGCTGATTCAATACAAAATCTGTTGGAACTGGACAATATGTTTCTCTGATAGAATTCCTGATCTTTAAGATTCGAGAAATCTCGGGAAGAAGAAAAGATTTCTGGTACTGTCTCAGCTTGATATTTAGAAAACAGCTCTTCTCCCCACCTTATACCTTATACCCTTCCACTTTAGATTGAAATCGTTGCCTACATGATAGTAGGCATAAAAAATAGTAAATATCAATTCGCAAATGATCATCATTAATGTGATTCATTGAATTGTGCATGATTTGATATTTTGGCCCTGAAATGTCATCTATTACTGGAACTGAAATCCCTTGAATTAGTTGTTTAGATCCATCACCTTCATGTGTTAGTGACAAATCAAAAGAACTTAAGTTCAAGTTGTTTAAGTGTAATGTCACTACAAATGTAAGGCAGAGACTTAAATCGTAGAGAAGCACTCATGTTTATCAGTTTGCAGATATTGTTGATTAAGTAATCAGTTTCCTTTGATAAAATTTCTCTGGACAGATAAGCGATGTGGTACTGGAAGTTGGAGAGGGGGATGCAAGGAACGTTCTCTGCGATGCTGTTGAGAAGCACCATGCATCCATTCTAGTGGTGGGTAGCCATGGCTATGGAGCTATAAAAAGGTATAATCCATCATCCTTTCTCTTCAAAATCCATTACTGATCATGTGAAAGTTGAGATCGATTTATAAGGTTAATTTGGTTTGATCCTTGACACAGGACTGTTCTAGGTAGTGTAAGTGACTACTGTGCTCACCATGCTCATTGCACTGTGATGATTGTCAAGAAGCCTAAACACAAACACTAGAAAACTACTAGTGAATCACCCCTCTCGGGTCCTCTCTATATTTGTGGTAAATGAAAATAAATACACGGACCAAATTGCAAGATGCAAAAAGTTGCAGGACATTGCAACTTTGTGTATATTATTTATTACTCGTGTGGTAAAAGTGCTTGTGTAGTAGAGTAATTTGGATTGGTGCAAATAATTAGAGAATGAATGGATTCTATTTTATTCATTAATAACTTGTTAATGATAGATCAACTGCTTTTTATCTCAAGCAGAATGCTTTTTATAGATCTAACAGTAGTAAAACTGAAGTAAGAATAACAATATATAGAGAACAAAATGACATAAAAGCCTATAAGTATAAGGTCAACTTATCTGGTTAAATGGACATTAACTTCTCGTGAAATTAAGTTCAAGCAATATTCTAGATTAATGTGGCACATTTGACATTATAAAATGTGAGATTATAAGTAAAGTAATGTGGTTTGTAGATAATGATGTAATGTTTAGTTGCAGTTTGATTGTGCTGTAACTAGGGGTGAGCAATGGTCCACCAAGACCGCGACCAAGATCAAAACCGCCCAAGACCGAGTCCATAAGACCAAGTCCATTTTGGACCGAGACCATTGGTCCTCCCTTTTTGGTCTTATTTGGTCATGGTCTTAATTTCGGTTCAATACCGAAAAGACCATTAAGACCATTTGAGACCATTTAGGACCATTATATTATTAAAAAAAATCAGGAAATAATAATAATAATAATTTTTTTTTTTGGTAACGAGTAATTTAAAATTTGTTTATGGGAAGGTCGGTCTACATACTGTGGAGTCCAACACTAGATCATAATTTGCATAATTTACGAGATTTCGTACTACAAATTACTTCTTTCTTTTTTATTTTATTAAAGATGAATTATAATGGTGATAAAGAATTTTAAGGAGTAATGGGCTAATGACGTTGAGCAGTTTGTACTTCGAATTTTTTTTAAAATTATATATTATTTTTTACTTTTGTTATTCATGCTAAATGTTAGTTTTAGTAAAAACAATTAGTTTGTAAAAAAAATTACCCACAATAATTTAATTATCTATTATATATATAACAAAGCATTCACATGGTCATTTGGAATTATTTTAAATTATGTACTATTTTTTACTTTTATTATTCATGCTAAATGTTAGTTTTAGTAAAAACAATTAGTTTGTAAAAAAATTACTCACAATAATTTAATTATCTATTATATATATATAACAAAGCATTCGCCTGGTCAATTGGAATCCAATGCTTGTGAAACGCCTTGTGTTTGTACAATAATTGGAGTAATTATAATAAGTTCTCTATTTCTCTACCAGTATTATATATAATTATAATAAGCGCATTTTCAATTTATGATTATTACAAAAATAATATTGGACAATTTTTAAAAAATTAAATTAAATTAAAAAACATAAAAAATAAAATAAAAATGGTCATAGTCTAATGGTCTGGATAAAAACCAGGACCAAAAAAGACCAAGACCATTTTAAATAGTCCAAATGGACCTGGCTTGGTCCTGGACCATTTAAAGGAGGACCATTTTCATTTGGTCTTACGTGGTCTGGGTGGTCCTAGACCAGAACAGACCATGCTCATCCCTAGCTGTAACGTGAAGTTTAATGTTATATTTTGATGTGACTTATTATTATAATATTAATTTAATTGAGAGTTGGACTTACATTAATATACGAGTAAAAAATGAATTTATCTTGCAGCAACTGACTCTCTAAATTTTACTACGATTTAGGTTTAATACATATCGTTAATTATGATTAATTTTTTTACTACAAAATTCTATTGATTGAAACAGTAAATTTAGAGAAACTACGAAAGTTTTTTTTTAATGAAAAACTGTGAAAGTTGACCAAAGGAGAAATAATAATAAATTGGGTTAAATGTACTTTTCATACCACATGTTTGACCGAATGTGACTTTTAGTACTAGATGTTTATTTTTGTATAGTTTTGGTACCAAACGTTTGAAAAAAAATGTGGTTTTTGGTACATCTGTTAGTTGGCCGTTAGTTTTGGCCGTTAAATGACATGTGCAAGTCACATGATCGACTCTAAACTTTTAATTTTGTTCAATTTAGTCCCTCAAATATATTTCTAACTTTTATTTTTCTTAACTTAGTCACAACACTTCAAAATCGGACCCAATTAAACCAATCGAATTCAATTGACATAACCCCATTTGGGTCAAATTTAACCAATTGGGGATAGGTTCCAATTGGGTTCGATTTTGAAGCTTCAGGACTAAATTAAACAAAATAAAAGTTATGAATATATTTTAGGGACTAAATTGAACAAAATTAAAAGTTTAGAGTCGATCACGTGACTTGCACATGTCATTTAACAGCCAAAACTAACGGTCAACTAACGGATGTAACAAAAGCCACATTTTTTCAAACGTTTGGTACCAGAAGTATACAAAAATAAACATCCAGTACTAAAAGCCACATTCGGTCAAACATGTGGTATGAAAAGTACATTTAACCCTAATAAATTTTAAAAATAAAAGACACTTTATAACATGAGTCATCTCACATTGTATATTATATCTGTTTTTTTTTTTTTTTTTATAATCTTATATTATAATGAAGGGATCGGTCATAATTTAGATTATAATTGAATTTACAGTACATAAAATTCACATTAAATGTTTGGTTTAATCTGTATGTAAAGTAATTACGAAGTGTCAAACAACTCCTAACTGGAATTGTTTGTCAAATTAATATTATTTGACCAATCAAACACAAAATTAGCAAACGAGTCAAAATGGTATACAAAAAAGTTGTGTTACTAATGCTAGCACATACCAGTTTTTTTTTTTTTTTTTTGGTGTTCATTTGTTGTTTAGGGTTTATGTACGTTTGAGGTTTATGTAGTTCTAGTTTTTTTTTTTTAATCTAAAACTATTATAAAGAGTGAACAATTTGATAGTGTAAATCTTAATCTTAAATAACTAAAATTTTGACATTAGCGGGAAAAACTATTTTTTATACTATATTTTGAACATTTATGAGGTGTTTGGATGGATGTAATATGTAATTGTAATCTTACGACCCACATTATATTTACAATACATTGTTTAACAAATAAAACATTGTAATGTGCATTGTTATGTGAAGTCCATTATATAATGAGATAACATCCTAACTATGTTGACTGTAATGTGATATTAAATTAAATATTACAGCGTGTTTATTATTATTATTTTATTTAAAAATAAATAAATAAACTTTGTATGATTGTTAAAATAAAATTAATTTGCTAATTATTATTATTATTTATCCACTTCATTACTTGTTATTATAATTAAGATTAATAAACATAAAGTTCGTATAAAATGAGTAAATTCTATTTCATAGCATTTTATATATAAAAAAATTATTAGAAAACTATACAAAAATTGTTTCAATTAGTAGAATTTTAATAGCTAAGTGTATTAATTTTAATATTTAATTGCTATAGTTTAAGAATATACTAATACTATACGTTTTAAATATAAAATATAAAGTTTAAAAAATATATTAGTTGTTCTCAATTTTTTTTTAATATTATCAAATTAAAATATAGTATAGTAGCTAGACTCTCAATTTCATAATTTTCATAAAGACTAATCACTCTCTATTTAAAAAATTAGAGTTTAAAAAAAAAAACGTCCAAATGTGAAAACCCGAAATTACCCCTCAGTTTTCTTTATTTACTAGCAACCCTACCCTCTCGAACCGACACCGCTCCACAAAAGTCTGTCGCTCTCACGGTTCCTTTAAAACTGCTCTGCCTTCATTCTGCTGAACGTCGTTCGACGCCTCTCCACACAAGTCTGCTCGACTGCGAAGCGAATCCGAAGGGATTAACAGTAACTGATGATGTTCGAAGGTTCATTGATACATGAAGATGGCGAAGCTAGCGATTTACTTTTGAAGGGCTGAGAAGGTTGGGCAATTTGGGATGGCTGGCCATGAATGAATTGAACTTTGGAGGGCTTAATTGGACAGACAAAGTCAAGAGTCAAGCAACAATCCAATTTCTTGCGATGCCAACAGTGTGCCCCTTCGCCTGGTTGCAGCAATTCACATTTCGACCACCGCCCTAAAGACCTCACTGTAACCATTATTTGACCAAGTCATCTTGTACCCATTTTTCCACCGCAAATTTGATAGGAGCTCGAGGTGGCGGCCGTAACCTGCTATGGAAAGGAAGGAATAACAGAGAAGAAAGAAAGAGAGAGAAGGAAGATAGAGAGGAATTCAGTGTTTTGCTTATTAATATGCTTGCTAACTATTGTTCTCTGCCCTATAACATGGGACTTACGGGCCAATGTTTGGATGACATAATTACAACCCAACATAATAAACCCAACATGATAACTAGCTTATTGACTCACAAGCCGGCCCAAATAACTGGTCCAGACTCGGCTCATAACATCGCACCCTCCCTAAGTCACGACCTTGTCCTCAAGGTCACTATCCGGATACTTACGCTTCAAGTCATCGAGAATTTCCCAAGTAGCGTCTTCTTCGGTGTGTCCCTCCCATTGTATTAAAACCTTGGTTGCTGCCCTATTACCCCGACGGACCATCTTCCGAGCAAGGACCCATAGTGGAGTGCGGCCGGTAGGACGAAGAAGCTCACCCGGTAGCGGTGTCTGGTTTGCAACTTCCCCGTGGGCGAGCTTTAATTGTGACACATGCACGGTCGGGTGGATAAGTGCCGTGCTAGGTAGATCAAGACGGTACGCGACGGTTCCAATCTTCTCCAAAACCTTGAACGGTCCGTAATAACGAGGTTGAAGCTTTTGTGACCCTTGTTTCTTCATGGAGTGCTGAGCATAAGGATGGAGCTTGAGGAACACCCAATCGCCAATATCAAAGTTTCGATCCGACCTTTTCCGATCAGCGACTTGTTTCATGCGGTTGCGCGCCCGATCTAGGTGAAATTTCAGCATTCTTATGTTCTCTTCTCGGTCTCTCAACAAGATATCCACGGCTTCCACACTTGAGTCTTTGGAAAAATACGGAACATGGAAGGGCGGAGCAAACCCGTACAAGGCTTCAAATGGAGTCATCTTAATCGTCGAGTGGTATGAAGTGTTGTACCACCACTCCGCTAGAGGCAACCATTTCGCCCAAGTTGTTGGTCTCTCCCCGATCATACACCTTAGATAAGTCTCGAGACAACGGTTAACAACCTCAGTTTGACCATCGGTTTGCGGGTGGTAGGCGGACGACAAGCATAAGGTGACCCCCAATTGCTTGAATAACTCGGTCCAAAATGAACTCACAAATACCGGGTCTCGGTCACTCACTATTCGGCTAGGCAACCCATGCAACTTGTAAACTTGATCCACAAAGGCTTGAGCAACACTAGTTGCCGTGTAAGGATGCCCAAGAGCTATGAAATGGCCATATTTAGATAGCCGATCCACTATCACCAAAAACAACTTCCTTACCATTCGATTTGGGCAATCCGGTTATGAAATTAATCGAGATGTCCGTGAATATGTCTTGGAGAACGGGGAGCGGTTGAAGTAGTCCCGGAGAGGCGGCTCGATCATACTTACACCTTTGACAAACTTCACAACTCCTCAAAAACTCACGTACATATTTTTTTAGCCCCTTCCAATATAATAATGCAGATATTCTTTGCAAGGTAGTTGTGACACCCGAATGGCCACCTAATGGAGACTCATGGAATAGTGATAAGATCTCCTTCCTCAACCCATCGTCTCGGCCGACCACTAATCGACCCTTCCTCCTCAAGAGCCCATCCACCCATGTATAGCGAGTTGGGCCTATCCCATCTTCGAGTGACCGACGAATAGTTATGCAATCGGCATCAACTTCCCAAGTTTTCTTTAGCTTATCAAGCAATTCGGATGACACGGTTGAGACGGCTAGCGCTATCAACTCCGACCCTTGTACCCGTGAGAGTGCATCGGCCGCCTTGTTTTCTACCCTTTCTTGTACGCAATCTCATAATCGTATCCCAATAATTTGGTCAACCATGTATGTTGTAGAGGGGTTGACAACAGTTGCTCAAGTAGGAATTTCAAACTCCGGTGGTCCGTCTTGATGACGAAGTGCCGGTCGATTAGGTAGAAGTGCCATTTCTTGATTGCTAGGAGAATGGCTAGGAGTTCCTTTTCATACGCGGACAAGGCCTGTTGCCTCGTCGATAACCCCTTGCTAATGAAGGCTATAGGATGCCTCTTTTGCATTAGAACCGCCCCAATACCAATGTTTGATGCATCGGTCTCGATTATGAATTGCTCATTCATGTTTGGCAATGCTAAGACTGGAGCAGTGATCATCATCTCCTTTAGCTTTTCAAATGCCTCCTTTGCATTCTCGGTCCAGTGGAACCCATCCAACTTGAGCATGTTTGTGAGTGGCTTGCTAATTGCTCCATACCCCTTTATGAACTTCCTATAATAGCCGGTGAGTCCGAGGAACCCCCGTAGTTGCTTGACCGATTGTGGGAGAGGCCATTCCTTGATTGCAAGCACCTTAGATGGGTCGGTCGAGACTCCCGAGCCCGTGACGATGTGCCCTAAGTACTCCACTTGTCTTCCCACAAAGCTACACTTAGACCTCTTAGCGTAAAGAGAGTGATCTCTTAGCAACCCCAATACAATTCTTAGGTGCTCCAAGTGAACCTGCTCATTCATACTATACACCAAGATATCGTCGAAGAATACAAGCACGAACTTACGAAGGTGTTCCTTAAAGCCATTGTTCATAAGGCTTTGGAAGGTGGCCGGGGCGTTCGTGAGGCCAAAAGGCATCACTAGGAACTCGTAGTGACCTTCGTGGGTGCGAAACGCAGTCTTGTGCACATCCGGGGCTGCCATCCTTATTTGGTAGTAACCGGAGCGTAAGTCGATCTTGGAGAAGATCGTTGCCCCGTGTAGCTCATCAAGAAGTTCATCGACAAGCGGTATCGGAAATTTATCCTTGATCGTGATGTCGTTCAACCTTCTATAATCAATGCACATTCTCCACGATTGATCCTTCTTCCGAACCAGGACTACTGGGGCTGAAAAGGGACTAGAGCTCGGCTGAATTACTCCACTCTTTACCATTTCCGAAACCATCTTCTCGATCACGTCCTTTTGGGGGGCCGGGTAGCGGTAAGGCCTTGAGCTAACCGATGTGGATCCTTCCTTAAGTGGTATATGATGGTCGACAATCCTTGTAGGAGGTAATCCTTGTGGCTCGGCGAATACATCACTAAACTCACTTAGTAGTTCCTCTGCTTCCTTGGGCAATATGGGGTGTTCAGTCACTTCGGTGGAGAATATAAATGGGTGCTCCCCTGGCCTATCTCGAATCGACAGGCTACATAGTTGAACCGAGGCGATATTATCCGTTTTGGCCATGATGTTTTTCAAATTGTTGGCGCGACTCAAGCGTATAGGAGCTGAACCATTTCCCTTCAACACGCACAACTTGGTTCCTTGTAAAAATTCCATCGTCAAGTTACTGAAGTCCCACACTATTCTACCCAACGTGGCCAACCATTGAGCTCCTAAGACCATGTGGTAATTGTCTAAGGATACCAAGAAGACACTAGTTGTAAATTGATGGCCTTGCATACTCCACGTGAACTCCTTACATACTCGATCGCAAGCCATTTTACCTCCGTTCGCGACCAAAACTCTTAGTGGTGGAATTGGCTCTGTTGTACAACCTAGTCGTTCGGCCATCGCCTTATCAATGAAATTGTGCGTACTACCCGAATCAATCAACAACTGCAGGCGCTTGCCATTAACCACGCCTTCTACCTTCATCGTTGAACCCCCCGACACTCCCGATATGGCATGAACAGATAGCTCGGGTTCCCATCCTACTACTTCACTTTCCTCAATCTCAGTTGCTACAACATCAGTTACCTCGGCCAAACAATTATCATCACTCTCAATTTCAATCATAAAAACTTGTTTTCCCTTGCATATATGGCCAACGACATACTTTTCTGGACAAAAATAACACAACCCTTTAGTCCTACGAGCTTCCATTTCATTACTATTCGTAAACCTCGTGTGTTTTCTATCCATATACGGTTTATGTCCTGCAGCTGAATCCTTAATCATTCCAATATTTCTAGCCGATTGGAAGGAATTCCTTACATTGGGTAATGGCGGAGGCTTCACCGGGTGCAGTGGGACCGATGATTGAACACGCTTCGGGTACGAGTCAATAGAAGAGTCGCACAATCTTGCCACGATATACGCTTCGCGGAGTGATTGAACACGTTGGATTCGAACTGCCTTTTGTAGATGGTAGTCCAACCCACCGATGAATTGGCTCATCGCCGAACGATCAATGACCGGCTCAACGAGTTGGACCCGATGAAGTAGAACATCGAATTTACACTGGTAATCTGCTAGCGATCCCTCTTGTCGGAGGTTTTTCATCTCAAGTAATGGGTCGCCAAAGAGGTCATCTCCGAAACGGGCTTGCAGCTCCTCTGTATACTCCCTCCACGTAAGAGAACGACCACATTGTTGCTGTATTTTTATGAACCCTTGGTGTCATTGGAGCGCTTCACCTTCGAGGTGGATGATCGCTATCTTCAGTTTGGCCTCCTCGGGTGTTCCATCGACCTCGAAGTAGTGATCGCATTGATATAGCCAACTAGATAGGTCAGTACCAGAGAAACGGGGAAAGTCGATTCGTCCGACACGATATACATGTCGCTGGTCCCGTAAATCCTGATGCCTGGTTGCTGAGGTAAGTCCAGCGTGGACAATGGTCGGAGGTGGAGTTGTCAGAGACGCGCCGATCGTCGTCCGATTTCCGGGTCCGATAATACGGTCCGAAATTCTGACCGTTGTTCGGTCTGTCACAGCCCCTCCATAGCCCATAGTCGTGGTTCCCTCTGTCACTGCACCACCCGACAACCGTTGCGAAGAGAGCAGGCGCGTTATGTTTTCTAACTTGTCATCGAGAAGGTTGAGCCTGTCTTCGACGTTAGTGAATCTGCTGTCGATGTTGGCGGAATCAGTTTGTTGTCTCGTGCTGACGGTGGTGAGGCGGTCGGAAAGCTCAGCGAGCAGTCCCCCATGCTCCTGGATTGTGTTGTCGATGCGGGTCTCTCGAGCAAGTCGAGTTTCGGCTGCCGTGGTCGCCATCGAGCCAGCGGACGGAAGCTTCCCTACTAGGTAGATCCTCCCCCGATCCGAAAGCTTGGGTGGTGGCGATGAACCGGATCTGATACCAGATGATAGGAGCTCGAGGTGGCGGCCGTAACCTGCTATGGAAAGGAAGGAATAACAGAGAAGAAAGAAAGAGAAGGAAGAGAGAAGGGAGATAGAGAGGAATTCAGTGTTTTGCTTATTAATATGCTTGCTAACTATTGTTCTCTGCCCTATAACATGGGACTTACGGGCCAATGTTTGGATGACATAATTACAACCCAACATAATAAACCCAACATGATAACTAGCTTATTGACTCACAAGCCAGCCCAAATAACTGGTCCAGACTCGGCTCATAACAAAATTCCACAAAAAACTCCGTTCAATGATGCTTCACCGGTATGCAAACACCCGCCGTGGATAAATCCACGGGTCACGACACCCCCCCTCCCCCAATTACTGATACACTACCAAACACCATGGGTATTGGGTTCTTCTCAAAACGGCCACCCTGACGATGCCATAGTCCGCCTAACACCTCACATCTGCAATATCATGGTAACACAATACGCTATTATCACCTCCTTATTCTCCTTTTGTAATCAATGCCTTTTTATGATTGTCGTTTCATTGTCCCTTTGACGTGTGCCGCCAAATTAACCATTCTTAGTTGTACGAGTTGTGGGTTTTTTTTTTTTAAATTTTACTTTGTCTCGACGATGTACTATTCAGAATTAGGTAATATCTGAGGGACATATGCAATTCTACCAGTTATGTTCATTGTTAATGCTGTGATTTTGTTGTTCATACAACAACAATCAGACTTTACTAAAATGGAACTTGGATTGTTTTAATATTAGTTTAGAAATCTCATTTTAGGCATATTGATGTCATTTTACAGTGCAAGTGAGACTGACACCATTTTTAAACTCATCATTTCATGTATCAAAGCGTGATTCTTTTTGGTATCTACTTCTGATGGCTTCTCTGGAGGCAAAAAACCACTTCATCAGTGTAAGAAGAAAGCTTCAAGAATAAGAAGATGACATTCATAGAGTTTGGAGAAGGCGAAGACGATAATTGGCCAAGAAGATTGCACAAGAATAAGTTGTCTTGTACGAGACACTTGGATTAATTGAAGCTGAAGTCTGTTAATTTATGTTGGATTTTCAGTTCATTATGTATGGATAAATACCATGATTGAATCAGTTAACATTATTTGTAAGAACAAATATTTTAAGTTTATTGGTAAATACTAAATAGTATATCAAAGAAACCGACTGTATTTTTAGAAATACATTCATACTACATGTTAACTTAACATACACAGATGCATGCACCTGTATTTGATGAGTGAATGCCCAAAGTAGGCTTCATTGCCAAACTTATTCCCAAACTAGGCTTCTTCAGAAACTAATTCCCAAAATAGGTTTTTTCATTTTTTTAATCATTTATAGTTTTATATTTTACCCCCAAAGTTTATATTTTGTTACAATTGATCCTAAAACTAAATATCATACAAGAAATATATAAAAAAAAATTGAAAATTAAGATAATTAATGTGGAAGTTAAAAACATAAAATAAATTAGTAATTTTGAAAAAAATTCTAAAAATAAAATATGCCAAAATATATAAATTATAAAAAAAAACATTGATATAAAACGTAAAGAAACTAAATACTCATGATTTTTTTAAGTATAAAAATATAAACCCTAAATAAAATATGTTAAATTTATAAAAATATATAAAATTAACGAATGAAAAAATAACGGATAAACTAATTTAAATTTAAAAAATCAAAAGAATAAATTTAAGAATGGATTTTAGTTAGTATTTTTTTTTTTTTTTTTGCATACTCTTAATGAATATAATTTGTATATCATTATATATATTTTTTTTCAAAATTTATTTATTTTTAAATTTTTTTCTTTTAATTTCACATATTTTTTTAGAATTAAAATCTACAAAATTTGTTTGTTTGATTATTTTTTAATGTGCATTTTTAACATTTAATTAATTATTTTTTATTTCTATTTTTTATTTTTCATACATTTAGTTTCTTAAATTTCATTTTTTAATTATAGTTTTCTTTAGGGTTCATTTGTAACATATTGTAAACTTTAGGATTTAAATTAAATAATATACATTACAAAAAAAATGAAAAGACCTATTTTGAGAATTAGTTTCTAAAAGAGCCTAGTTTGGGAAATAGTTTGGTGGAAGAACCTACTTTGGGAATTCACTCTGTATTTGATGGCTTCAACTCTAAAGATGTATATATTAAAAAGGTGTAAATATTTGGCTCGATATCAATGTCAAGTTCTTGGATAAGTTTTACATCTTGGAAGTTTTAGATGCAGATATTGTTATTGTAGTAAACAAGAAGATTGATAGGATACATCTGTAACCTCCATTGCATTTCAAAGGGCATCAAATTAGCTCTGCCAATTACAGTAAAGCTGCTATAATGGTTTTTTATATTAAATGCTTAATATATACTGTGTATCCTTAAATAACATTTTGGTTAAACACTTCTTACCGATGTTTAGTATTGTAAATTATGATGTATTTTATTAAGAAGATGCTCAATATTAAATGCTCAATATTATTACCATATGTTTTTATGTGTTATATTGTTTATGTGATGCACGTGCGAGAATTCTCTAGTTATAATAAAATTAAAAGCTTATAAAATCACTTGCATGTTGCATCCATCCAAACGCTCAATACTAGTTATATTATTTCCCATATATATATATATATATTTCCAAAAGGCACCGTGAATATTTGCAGACGGTATCCTCCGCTCCCGCCACGCCACCATTTGGTACTTCGATACTGAATATATTTATATAGATAGATAGATAGATATACAGTCTTTCGAATGAGAGTGGAAAGGAAAGGAGGAAGCTAATAATCGGGGGGATGGATGATGAATCTGAAGTAGGGAAGGAAGCAGTGGTGGTTGGGATCGACGAGAGCGACCACGGCATGTACGCACTGGCCTGGACAGTCGACCATCTATTCAGTAGCTCCCGCCAATCTCCAAATCCGGCGCCGTTCAAGCTAATCGTCGTTCACGCCAAACCTAATCCCGTTTCCGTTATTGGCGGTGTCGGTCCCGGTAATTACTTTACTTCTCTCACCGTCTTCTTTGGCCACCCTTCACTGCTTCAATTAATTAGACCTCCCTGACGGTAGGAGGCCATGCATGTAATCTACTCAACTCAAGCCGAGTGTCTAGAAAGTTGGACTCCACACAACTCATTTTATTCTAAATTTTCAAGTTTAAAATTATTCAATTAAATCATAAATTGTGCAAGTCGAGCTCAACTTGAATCGAATATATATACTATTATGGAAAGCTCGAGCGGGAGGATTTTCGTAAAAAAGAAAAAGTTGATTAGGCTCGTGGCTCACGAGTATAAATGAATTCATTTATGACTCGGTACAAGAAAAAAGTTCAACTCGACTCGAGCCGACTTCAAGTAGCTTGACCCATTTAATCCCTAACTAACTAGGACCAAGATGATACTGATCTATTCACAAAGAATTTATTATATCACTCTCCGATCTATCTTTAGACACTAGAATTATGCATGGATTAATTGTCAATCATGTGTATATATCTTGAAGGAGCCGGGGCGGTCTTACCCTTGATCGACGAGGATTTGAAGAGAACGGCTGCCTATGTCATCGGAAAGGCAAAAACAATCTGCAATAGCAAATCGGTAATCGTAAACACAAACCGATTATGTTATAATTCCACATTTAGCCAACCCAAGCTCAAGGGACCATGCAAGTAGTTTTACAGCTAAAACCAACTAGTATATATATGATGGAATTCCACTTGCATAATATAATGGTTGGTCTAGTTGATCGGAGCTCGGCTCAGTGTGGAATTTAACATTATGCAGCCAGTAGTACCTCCATTGTTAGCTTGATATGAGCAATTTCGGTAAATATCTGATAGTATGTAAGGTTGTTTCAACCACAGATTCCCGATGTGGAGTATAAGGTGGTAGAAGGCGACGCGAGGAATGTTCTGTCAGAGGCAGTGGAAAGAAGCCAAGCATCAATGCTAGTTGTAGGAAGCCATGGGTATGGAGCTCTTAAAAGGTAAACGCATTTGCATAATCTCGGATTCTCCATCTAATTACTTCTACATCCATCAGTGACATTGTTCCGTTGCAGAACGATCTTGGGCAGTGTAAGTGATTACTGCTCTCACCACATCAACTGCAATGTCTTGATCGTGAAGATGCCGCCGCCGACAGAGTAGTCAGTCGAGCACCCTACTTAGTTCGGGATCAATCCTTGCGTTAATTTTGATTCTGCTGCTACCATGTTTGTTTGTAGTAACTATGTACCTTGTTTGTACGGTAAAAGCACTAGCTGTTTTGTACTTGACATTATGGACCATGTATTGTAGCTTGCTTGTCAAGAAAATTTTGCAAAATCTATCGTGTTTACCAAGAAAGAGTTTACACTATAAACATTCCAAATTCTGTATTCATATACAAAAATGAGCTATGGAAATTTTCTTGTTGAACAACGCAACTACGTACATCGACTTGTTTGGTTTGGCCAAACTCCCGACTACGTAAAGTCGGTCAATTCCTCTTCCTTGCCTCCCCATTGCCTTATCCTTTCCGACGCTACCTCGACCTGTCAAACACGCTTTATTTACTGTTTGAACAACTAAATACAAAATTAGCAAACTGTATGGGAAGTACAAAAACACCAACCTCCTTGTTCCAGTTTGTTTTATAGATGATATACAAGAGAATGAACGTCTGAAGTAATGTCCCAGATATCATCCCCATCCAAATCCCCTGCAGACAGTTGATAGTTTTCATGTTCTTCTGAATTTAGTAGATTCACCAAAAACATGGTGTTCATGAAAAGTGCGGAACTTCACCTCGACTCCTAAACTCGTTTTATAGCCGAGATAAAACCCGAGTGGGAGACCGATCATGTAATAGCTAAATAGGTTAATGTAAGCAACCAAAGCTTGCCATCCTCCTCCAATGGCAACACCTGGATCATACATAGTTTTTGGAAATTATGAACGCTTCGATTCGATTTTCCTTAACTGTTCCTTACCTGATAGGACTGGTTGGACACTATTGAGCACCATGGTGACTCCGAGAAGATACGCTAGCTCAGCCACGGCCTTCTGCATGTCGAGGCTGTTGGTGAAGATTATGGCAAAGTGGTTTCTGCTCAGTAAAATGATCACAGCCGATAATATACCGATCATGAGGGACTGTGTCACTGTGACGATCACCGAGTACTTTGCAGCCCTCGGATGTCCAGAACCAAGCTCATTTGATACCCTCACACTAAAGAAAACAAACCGAAATGAGTTTGGTTTGGTGCATCGAATTGGAGAGCTTAATAATCGAGGTTTACTTACCCGACAGCTGCATTGACTCCTATGAATATCATGCCTTCCCATCCATTGATGTTCATGCTGCGGTGAAGATGAAAGCACAAAGCTATCATTTCATCGAATCAACAATAACTTGTGATGCAAGAAACTTCATATCAAAATGCATACTTTCGACAAATAGGTAAAAATGCAAAATGAATAAGGCAAAGGAAACGAACCAAATCGAGAGGGATCCTACAGCGATGACTGGGTCATTAAGGTGGCCGGTTAGAACGATAATCGTCATAAAGTACCAAATCTCAAGGCAAAGCATGACTGCCGAAGCGACAGAGAGTCGCACAAACGGCCACATATCTTTGAAGGCTAGCCAGGACAAGCCCTTCCAACCATCCTTGCACCACCCGACCACATAGACCACCTGAGCTATGGCAATGCCCCAAGATGAGATATCGTAAGCCACGGCAGCTCCAGCTAGACTCCAATGGAACACTTCAATGAACAAGAAGAGCACCACGACATGAACCACCAAGGCAATGAACCCGATCCAGGCTAGAACTCCCACCCGGCTCTGAGCCTGGAGGAATTTCTGAGTCGGGAAGTTGATGGCGAGGGAGAACATCTGAGGGATTATCTGGAGCGTGAATCTTCCTGCAATCTCCGCAATATCATCCGCTATTCCGAGCAGTATCAAGATCGGGGTGGCGAATATGTAGAGCGGTAGCAGCAGGAAGCATGAAACGGAGAGGATTATCCATGAGCGCTGCAGGTAGACACCGAGCATGTGGATCTGCCCAGCTCCGAATGCCTGCCCGCATAGCGTCTCCAATGCACTTCCCATCCCAAGCTGTATGTTACAGTTTAGGGTTAAGTTCCGAGCTATACGCAATTGATTGAATATCAGTTCTGGCATCAATTGATTCAAGATCTGGCCTAAAAATCGAACGCAAATCACACATTTCTATCAGCACAGGAATAGTTTAGGCGGTACTGACCAGGAATCCGAAGGAGAAATTGGAGATGACGGAGAGAGAAATGGCCACCGCGGAGAGCTCCACGTTACCGAGATGGCCGACGAAGATGTTGGTGAAGGAATTAATTCCGTAATTGCAGAGAATGTTGAAGGCGATCGGGCCGGCGATTGCCCACAGCTTGCACGTCTCCCAATAGCAGACCGCCTTGACTTCCTCGAAGCTCCTGATCGGCGAATAGTCATCCGTCTCTTTTACTACTCCCTCCGCCGTAGATTCCAGCAGGGAGGTCGGGGAATCCGGGAGGCCGTCGACCGCCTCCATCAACAGCGTCTTCTGAGTGGATAAGTTGCCGGCGGAGGAGGTGTGCGGCAGCGTGGTGGTGCCGCCGTGCTTCTCCTCCTCCATCGTCTCCGTGAGAGCCGCATGTTTCGTCTGCTTCGCAATTTTGGCGGGCTGTTGAATGTAAGTAAAAGTTAGTTGGTAGTTATTCCTTAATTAAGTTAATTTCCTCAGTTGACGAAGGTAAAAAGGAAAGGAATTTCCTTCTTCAAATGAGTGTTTATGAATGAGGAAATTTTGACTCTTGTCCTTTTTTTAGAAGGTAAGTTTTAGATGCCAAGTGGCTGGCTTATTCTACTACGGTAAAATGTCGAATGACCTGTGCTCTCTCTATATGCAGTAATTTTTTAATTTTTCATAATAAATATTTATTTTTTCGCAGATGTTCCATTAGTAGCTCATCTTTTAAACACTAAAATAATATGCACTCGCATTGAATCAATTCTTAAAGTTTAAGTGATTGTTATAAAATATTTCTAAGGCTCTTAGAGCATCCCGGTTTTATATAAATCGTATTCTTTAAAGTTGCCACATAGATATACACTTTAAATAATATGTAAAGTTAAGACAACATGTAAAAAAATATTTGTTCTGCAATCGTATTACTTAAACATATTCCTTAAATATATTTTATTATTAAATTTTTCAACAACCACCAATAGATATTAGCATTAGTTATAATATGAATTAATTTATAATTAAAAATTGTTTACGTAATACATAGTGCATTCCTTATATTTAAGGATTGCTTTATGTAAAAACATAAGTTTACGTGTGGGTTCCATCTTTAAGGAATGCTATGTAAAACCATTGTAGAAAGTTTTTTTTTTGCTTTACTTAAATAAACATGTAGGACCCACATTTACGTAATCTTTACGTAATTCCACTGTGGATTCTCTTAGGGGTCTTTGAAACCAAAATGTTTAACTGAAACTTTAAACTGTTATATTATACTAAATGATTTTATAATCGAAATAGATTGATTCTGGTGGTAGATAGTAGATTCTTTTAAAAATCTCAATTTTTTATTTCAAAAAAAATAATCATATGCACAAACTATCAGTTACACTCTTTGAAAATGTGTACAATTTCAATTTATTAATTTTTCTTTTATTTATGTTAATACATTAATAGTGTAAATTTAAATTATTTGGGCTAGTACATGTATAATTTTATTTTAATATTAGATACTTAACTATATTTTTTTAATGTATTTTTAAAATTTGGAAATATAATTATTTAAAATGTTCATTTTATTTTTATTACAAAAAAATTAAAATTAAATTATTTTCAATAGAAGTAGTTAAACAAATGAATGAATTTAATATTTGATAATACAAGATTATATGTATTTTTTTTTAAATTTAATTTCAGAATATAATTATTATGAAAAATGTTCATTTTATTTACATTGCATAAAATGTATATTTTTAATGTAACCCCTCAATTTAATATATGTGTAATTTAAATTAATAATATGATATTGTGTGATTTCAAATATAAATAGAAAATCATTTCTCTATTGGAAAATTGATGAACATCTTCAAAATATTTTCAGTGTTGGATCTCAAGAAATGGGCAAAGTACATTGCAAATATTATCTCAATTTTGGATCTCAAGGAAATGGGCATGGTACATTTTAATTTTTAAGTACTCTTATACTTTTGACCATCGAATAATTTGGTCATTAAACTATGTCTAAAAATTTAGCAAAAATAAAATAATAAAGACAACTGAAATGTTTTGAAACACAAATAAATGGGACTTTTTTTGCCAGTAAAAACCTGTAAATGGGTATTTAAAAAACTTAAAATGGACAATCGAGGTTGCAATCCAACACTTTCTAAATTCTAGTTAATAATTTCTCAATAATAACGCACCAAGTTTGCCATGAGCAAGTTTGAGAGTTTTCTAGCAAATAAAAGTCGGCACAACGAAGACGCACAACCCTATCCGAAGCTGACCAAACATTTCAACGACAATGTCAATAACTTAGTACAACATTCGTCCATCAAGTTTTGCAATCTAGACTCCATTCAAACACAACTAACACGACATTATCACTCTGCTTCGTCGAATCGAGCTCCAACCAACCAGGAAGAACTTACCTGTAAGAAGAAATTGTTGAAATCAGAGCCACCCTAAAACAATGAACCCTAAATTGCTAGGGGGCTAAGTTATATAATCCGAATCTAACCGGGATAAGCTTTTGCTTCTACTTGAGCTCCTGCTCCTGCTCCTGCTGAGACTACGCTTCTTAAGACTTCTTGCCACCTGCTTTTCACGCTGTAAATCCAACATACTCAAAATGACGATTCTACTGCCTTTTCTAGCTTTACAGCATAAAGTTGCATATATATGCATAAGGGCCATTTCAAGAAGTTAACCGGCATTCACAATTGAAAAGAAAAGGTGGTGTATATATACTTACACTAGGCAGTGGGGATGTGGACCTTGATCTCGATCTGCAAAAGTTACCAGAAATAATCCGATTTAAAATCTACTCATGTTTTAACAACTTTCATCAGCCAAGAGCCTTAGCGGCCAAGTGTTTCTCCCATGTCAGATATACACCAGGGAGAAAGAATAAAAATACAATTTTTTTTATAACACAACAGAAAACATATCAGACCAGAGTATTCAATTCAACTAGGGTTTAGGGTTGAAGAGGAGAATTCCCCTTCGAGTACCATGATTATCCAGAAAGTAGTACTCCCCTACAAGGTTGTCCACTTCTTGGAGAAGAAATGACAAATGCAAATGTTTCTACTGCTCAATGATTGTTGACTTCCATATCCCCCCATGCATTTAGTTCTCACAGAAATTGAGCTTTGTTTATCCAATCCATGGTCTCCTTTGTCCCAATCTAGCACCCATTAAGATTGCAATATACTAGAAAATCAGAATCAAGAGATTTCTCAATGTGGCCCATCCAGAAAGCATTATACCTCCATAAAGAAAAGTTCCAAGCAATTGAATCCTATACCATCAAGTCAAGATCCTAAAAATCCAATCCCCAGGTTGCTGCATACATCCATTATATCTATTAAAAAAAAACAGAGCAAAGCAATTTTTGATAAAGGCAAGGAATATATGCAGTTGATTTCCACATCTGGTGCTGCATATATCCATTATATCTATATAAAAAACAGAGCGAAGCAATTTTTCATACAGCCAATGAATATATGCAGTTGATTTCCACAACTGGCAAGCTCACTTAACCCCCCAACCAACATTTATCATCTGACAACAAAGTCATCTAGGGATAAATACAATTCTTCCAGCAGCAAACTACTTCTCTTCAATGTGTGTTCCAATGTATACCTTATGTTTCTCATTCAGAAGAGACTAATGGTATATTATTATTATAAAATAAAAATGCATGTACAAGATACCACACAATAGATAGCATACCTGGACAAAGAGTGTGACCTGGATTTAGAGGGGGAGCGAGAACGGGATACAGATCGAGCCCTAGCAGAGGAACGCTTTGATGATTTAGCTCTTGGGGACTTGCTGCATGCAAGCAAACATATTAACAAAAAATAAGAGCAAAATCATAATTGTATCTCCGTTTACTCTTTCCTATATAAAACTGAAATGTTGTCTCCTAACATTTTCCTTTTCAATTTCCTGAGAGAGGCAGCTGCCATAAAAGCAAGAACTGTACCTCGGACTCCTGCTTAGACTATAACTCCGACTACGGCTGCGGCTGCGGCTATAGCTTCTGCCTCTTGAACGAGATGAGCTCCTAGATGAGTCTCTCTTTGATTCGTACTCCTTAACCTGTACATAGAAACCATTAGGTATCTATTGTGCTTCACAATAACAGAGATATTGAGAGGAATGGAGGGGGAGAGAGGTGTACTCGAACATAAGACCGTGAAAAGGCATTTCTAAACTCAGTGTCGTCGAGCTTTTTTATCTGCAAATAAAAAGACCAGAATCACATCCAGTCGGCAATTCACATACATGTAAGTGAGATAGCATGTAGGAGCACGAGTGCAAAGATATCTTACAGCATACTTCATGTCCTCATAGCTAGTGTAATCAACAATCCCAGTTGTGCCTAACAGAAAATTTCAACATTTAAAAGTTATCTACATTCCTGGAATGCAAGAGACTAAAAGGAATGATATTGTAAAGCTCATATATATTCTGACGTTCTCCACGGAGCATGTGTTCATAATGAAATAACTGACCACTTCCATCACGAAAGACTTGAGAGAAACAAACATCTCCTCCTCGACGCATGTGATCCTGCTCAACATCAAGAGAAAGTATGACTCAAGAGGTAAAGGATCATAGAATAGAAATTTCATTTTGCAGGCACATACTAAGAGGGGCAGAACCAAGAACTTTTAGCACTAAAAGAAAGAACTCTCACCTTAAGGTCTTGCCATGAAGCAGAAGAAGGCAATCCAGTCACAACCACTACATACAGACGTAACCAAAGGAATAAGGATAATAAATAAACAGAAGACTCCAGATATGATACCTAGTTGACATTGATGATATGTAAAGGAATACAAATTCCAAACCTCGATAGTCTGAACGCCTTGAAGCCCCACGTGAACCCCGACCACCACCACCATGGCTGCTGTATCGGTCAATTGATGATGAGCGCCCACTGCCACGACCTCCATGAGCAAGCTCCACCTATTGAACAATTAACCAAATCACCATAAGCCACCATCATTCAGCCAAAACATGAGAATGCTTTAAGTACAAATGACTGACCCGTAAGCGATGCCCATCAAAATCATAGCCATCACGACCGTAAATTGCATCATCTGCATCCCGAGCATCTTCAAACTGAGATGAGGATGACATGTTTTTAGATACATTTAGAGAGTGAAAAGAGGAGAGAAAACCTTGCCGAATTTCCAACTTACTTCAATAAACGCATAACCAGGGGGCCTGGGGGAATCTTCAGATCAATGTGGACTATGGGTCCATACTGTTAAACAAAAAAAAAATGGTCTTTGATGATGAATATCCCACAAAATCTGAATGCATGATTCAAGCATAGTGGAACCACTGAACTCTGAAGTAAAGGCAAATACCAACATGCATGCTACGAAATCTACCAATCAGTTGTTCAATTCCGTATATTCTCTTCTGAAACCAACAAAGAGTCGGAAGTAGAATCAACTTACCTTACGGAACAAACCTTCCACTTCTTTCTCACGGATGTCGCCAGGGAGATTGCCAACGTAAACAGTCCGGCTGGAGCGGCTCATCGTAACTGAAAAACAGAATAACGCAATTATCCTCGTCAGTAGCACGATCAATGCAGCATAAAGAACCATGCCGATTCGGCAAATTTGAGCTAGACAGATATCGCTACCAGTTATTCACTAGATTTGCTCCAATCAACAGAGAAGTAAAGTGGATCAAGCACCAAACAATTATATCTACGGTTATAGTTGAAATCGAGCTTATAGTTTGTACCTTGGAAGAATTCGGAGCCAGCGCCAAGATTAGGGTTTTTGAATTGGAAGTAAACACTGTGGTCCGTCGCTTCCTTATTAAAATTGGTAGAAGATATATTAGAATTAGGAGTGGATTCACTAAAAGATTTAATTATAAAACTAATTTTCATATTATACTTATCTACTTTTTATTTTTATTATTGTTATTATTATTATTATTATTATTATTATATTATGTTACAAATAAATCTAAAACAAAATATAACAAAAAAAGAACAATTATTAAAAAAATTAAAGAGAATATGTAAGAAATAGGAAAAAAATTAATTATTTAATCATCTAAATTTTTGTTTTGCATCCTAAAATTTACATATAGTCACAGATAAATCTAAAAGAAAAATATATAATACAGAAAATAAGGAAACAACTATAAAAATCAAAGAGAAAAATATTAGAAACATAAAATAAAATTATTTAACTATCTATAATTTTATTTTTCATCATTTATATCATGTTACAAATGAATCTCAAGAAAAATATATAATACTAAAAAATAAGGGAAAATGTGAAAAATAAATGAGAGAATGTAAACAAAAAAGGCACAAATTAAAATGAAAAATAAATAAATAAATGTGTAGATTTTAATTTTGTAAAATAAAGTATTTGAAATTAAAAGAGAAATAAAAAAAAAAAAGTCGAAAAAAATCTAATATAATAAAAGAAGTATTCATTTAAAAGAATTATTAAATAAGAAAGGATACTAACTAAAATCCATTATTATATTTCTTGTATTAATTCAATTTTTTTTTCATTTTTTTAAGTCACTGATTTTCTATAATTTTTTATTCATGGAAATTTTATATTTATAATTTTTCTTACTTTAAAAAAGAATCGCGAGTATTTATTTTATATGCTCATTTTTATAATTTATGGTTTATTTTTAGAATTTTATTTTAAATTATTATTTTCTTAATTATTAATTATTTAATTTTCTTATATCTTTTTTGCCAAAAAAAAAATCTTATAACTAGTCTTTTTTTTTTTTTTGTAAATTATATCTAGTCTCTTTCATTTTTAAAATTTTGTTCATATCTTTATTGTATTTTTATATTTCTCTTTAGATTACAATGTAAATTTTAATGTGCAAAGTAAAAATAAAAACGATTAAAAAAGTAAAAAAAATATATATATATAACTTAAGAATTAGTTTTTGAAGTATGTTTGCTTTGAGAATTTACTCGGAACATTATAGTTGTGAGATGTGTGATAAGAAATTTTTTATGATACGATCCTAACTTAATTCTAATCGAATGCGTTTTAATTGGTGTAGGCAGTGGCGGCTCTAGCTATATACATGGGCAACAAAATGTCCCCATTAATTGTGATTTTTTTTTAATAATTAATATACTTATACTTAAAATATAATCAAATTAAAGAAAGTTAAAATTAAAAGCATGTACGTCATAATCTATTATGCTAAGAGATACATTGAAATCATTAACGATCTTTTCTCCATTAAATACTATTTAATTTTTAATAGCCCATTAATCCCTACATTTTTTTTGCCAACATTAATCCCTTAATTTAATACATATAACAGTGGAATATTAAACTCATGTTTTCCTTTTTATTTTCTGCTCTTTTTTTATATCCAAAAATGATTAATTTTGTAAATATTTATTATTTTTAAATCAAATCAAATAAGAAACAATTAAGCGATAGTAAATGAATTAGAGAAATATTCGATGAAATTTGTTAAGACTAGAAAACGTATCACATTTTATCAAGTTTATTTCCTCACACTAGATCTAACAAGTGTAAAAATGTCATTTTTAACTATGCATTACATAAAGAATAAACTACAAACTAAAATAAGTGATCAACTTCTGAACGATTGTTTGGTCACTTTCATATAATGAAATATAACGTCAAATTGTGTAATGCATTATAACTTAATATATAGCATAACTTATTAAATTTTCCAATAATTTTTTATAATAAAAATATCATTATAATTCAATACATTTTTTTTTTTTTATAGAAGTGTCCCCTATTATTCAAATCTTGCATCCGCCGGTGGGTGTAGGTACACAATTAGGGGACCCCATTTCACTCGAAAATGACATCATTTTTTTTCACGAACACGTCATTCACATTGTTGTCTCTCGGATGATATATATGAAAGAGCACTGATAGACGGTCCGATCGTAACGCTCTGATTCATGCCGACTGCCTAACAGTGGCAGTTGCTGTAAATTATAGCAACTTTTGGGATATTTACATCAGTAGACACAGTCGGCACAACTCGGGACACCACGGTCGGAATGATTATCATTTCCGTATATGAAATACTGTAATTCATTCATAGGATATAGATCAACTGTCAAATCAAACCTTAATTTGGTAGACCAAGCCAGAATTGAGCCTTGGGCGATTACGGTCAAGGTCGTCGGATCCAGCATAGGACTCGACTATGATTGGATCAATTCAGAGCTAGATCGGATTGGTTCCTAATAAGAAAGCAAATTGCATCCTCACACCCTGTCTATTGGACATGTGCAGATTGTACAATTCAACTATCTTTATTTTTCAAATTACATCAAACTACTTTTAGATGAGTAATGATGGTTAAGGAGGATTTGAAACCTTAAACCTTCTTTTCCAACACCCATGTCTTAGGCTTTGCCTTTGCTTGAGAGTAGCTGGCGACACTACAGAGAAAACGACCGCAAAAACCGAAGCAAACATAACTGTAAATTCACAAATACAGAGTGCATACAACTCGGTCGCGAGTGTCTTTTATTAAGAAACTGAAATCCATGACAAAAAAGCAACATTGGTTTGGCTTGATTTCATGGAAAGTTGTCCAACCAGTGTAGAGACCAACAGTGCAATAAAGAAGCACCTCCTGCAAACAGAATCCATCAATGGTGAGGAGTTCCACTGTCGACTTTGCCCCTTGCTTTCTGCTCAGCTAGCCTGATCTTCCGCTGCTCCTCCTTATAAATTCGATTCCTCCGTTGAAACTACAATTGAAAAGGAATTAAGAAAGACCAAAATCATCTCCTTTTTCTTTTCAAATGAATAATGCTAGGTAACTAACTATAAATTCTGCACAACTCTGTAGTAGCTTGCAAATGGATTAGCTCAACCATAATACTTTGAACGAAGCAGTTAAACACTTGAGTTCAATCCCGAAACAAAAGTGGAGAGAGTAAAGTAAGCCTTTTTTAGAGCTCAATCATCTAGAACTCAAAATTTGGATTATTTTAGTTAGAAGACGAGAAAAACAAAAGAGGATATGCTCCTTTGAGCTTGTTGTGCACTGAAACCATACATAAATCAGCATGATTGACTAAGCATTGAGATGAGAAGGCAAGTATTCTCGTGTTGTGCAGCAGAAACAATCTTTTATTGCAGGTACGAGTCAAAAGTCAAAACTGGTAAATATAATGAAAGCAGAACACAATAAAAGGAATAGCTCCAACCCATCATAACAAGCTCTGTACTTGTTATCAAAAGAGTGCTTAATACTGAAAAAGATGACGGGGGACACCCGAGAAACAATAGAAGGGTTCAACGGAGAGATTCAAGCTGAGCCAGAATACTTCACCCAAATTAATTGTTATATTACTTGAACAATGAAACTTCGAACAGAAATATGCTAATAAATAAGATAACTATCTGAATAAAGTGAATGCTGACACACACAGATCATGGGAACACACAGGCAATATACTAAGTGACTGTTCAAAAAAAGCCAAGTTGGAGTTTTCAACAGCTTAGCACAAGCAATAAAAGCACTTCTCTTGTGGCAATGACATGAGGAAGAAACCGCAAAAACGACCTACATCCTGAGCTAAAAATGCTTGATTTGAGTGTATATTAGCCATAGCCGCTAATATGATTCAAACACAGCATTGACATTCCAAGAAAGACTACAAACCCATCAGCATTAAGCCGTTAAACTACAAAATGAGCTAAAGTAAAGTACTTAATTTGAGTTTATGTTAGCCACACCTGATAATGATTCAAACACAGCATAGACATTCCAACAAAGACTATAAACTCATCAGCATTGACATTCCAATTTCTGTAGATATGGTTAAACTCTTTTAAATCTACATATATTCAGCAACCATAAACAAACCACATTAGAGTAACAACGATCGCCAAGTCTAGGCAGCTTAAAGGTGATTTAGAAATTAATGATGTAATTGCCTAGGACGATATCAGTTACAGTTTTGCCTCCCAGCGAATCACCCTCTTCAATGACTAAATCTAGGGTTTCGCAGCAATCGAACACAAGAAACGGCAATGGATCCAAACAAAATTGGATGGATTTCAGACAGGTATAAGCATTCCAGGTGAGATACCTCTTTCGAGTGGTGAAGACATTCGAGGTAGTCTTCTCGGAGGAGAGAACAATCCTTGGGCTCTCTGCAGCGAGACATACACTCGCTGAAATCCATCCAGAAGTCGTAGCACCTCCCTTTGTTCCCTGTAATTCCCCATCCAGACGCCATTTTCTTCTTCTTCCCCTCTTTTCTCTCTTCCTCTTCGCTGCGTCGACGATGATCTTGTCTTCGATGGCTGGTGTGACCTCTCTAGTATGTACAGTTTGTCTACCGCAGGCAAAGCTGTAAATATTGGTAAACGATGAGGTAGTGTCGGTAGGGAAATTCTCAGCCTTTACCTAAATGTACTCGGTCCTCAATCTCTAATTATAAGCAAATTAAGTCCTCTGCTAAGGAAGTGAGACTATACAAAGAGGTGTTGGGGTGAGCTCCGAACAAACATGCGGGATTTTTAAAGAAAATGTCTCTAGCTTTAATTTTAGGGATTTTTCACAACCGTCCCTAGCCCTAGCCCTAGGTTAAACATTTGAAAAACTCTCTACTTGGTCGGTACTTTTTAAATTCGGGACGGAACCCTAGTTTACACCTAAGAATAAAAATAAACCTTAATTTTCAACTCAAATACAAATTCAAGTTCAAGCATTCATCAAATTCACGAACACATACATTGAATTCACCAACACATACATCGAATTCACGATCACATACATCAAGTTCACAATTCATTAATAAGTTCGCACACGTAGATTAAGTTCTACAATACGAACACTAGCATTCAAGCTCAACGCAGCTCCAAATCAACTCCAAATCCAAGTCACCTCCAAAACAACTCCAAATCAGCTCCATCACTTGAAAATAGTTGAAGATTTAAATGGTAAAATCTAAAACTATAAATAAATGAAGAAAGCTAAAACTGAATGTCCAGACAGTTTACGATACATTGACGAAGAAAGATATGAAGCTACGTTAGTTACTTACTAATTAGGCTTTATTTTATATTCATATAGTTTAAATATAATTAGATTATTTAAGTTGTAAATTGTTGAATTATGGTAAATAACTAGGGACATTCGGGAAATTCGGGACTTTCAGGATTTTTTGAAAAAAAAAATCATAGCCTTAGCCCTAGGCTTAGTTGGGAGTAAAAGTCTCTTCCATACGGACTCAAGTTTAATTTCAGGACGGGTTTTTCGAAATGAGCTAAAGCGGGATTTTCGGAAATTCAGACTTGTCAGATTTTTTTTCTCCACCCTAATTTCTACTTGTATCTTGTTGGATGGAGCTTCATCCTCGCACAATGTTGTGGTGTGGAGGCTAAGTTGGTTTCTCTATTGGTAACTTAATTAAGTTGGTTAGGCAGGTGTTTTATGAAACAACTTTGGAAGCTAAGTGTGAGGTTACCAAAAACAACTAGAAATCAGGAACGTTTTAGAGGCTGAACTTTGGGTTGTTATTATTGATAGTCTTTGTTTGTTAAGAATTTAAGAATTGATGCGATATAGGTGGAATTTGACGCTTAATAAAGTATAAATTTGATGCTTGCATACTATAATGAGAACATATATCACTTATGACTTTAATTATTAATTATAGGAAACTTGTGTTAGATTTTAGTGGGTTTTTCTGCCATGTTTGTGGAGCATTATGTTTTTTATTTTTTTATTACTAGGGTGGACTTAATTGTAACATATGTAAAACTTAAAAGTATGAAAAATTATGGCATTTTTTAACTACACCTAATATTTGCATCATAGTATTAATAATATCAATTTCTCTTTAGGATTCACTTTTAGGACAATAGAAAATTACAAAAATATATATATATAAAACATGGTGCTTATGGAACATGATAGGAAGACCGAGTTCAGTAGATAATGTTGGATCATTAAAGTCAGGCTTTAGAATTGGTTTCGCTGGTTCCACCTGAGTCGGTACTTGCAAGAGGGAAAATATGAGGTTGTGCACCCACGATTCTACTATGAAACTTAAATTAGTATAGTCGTGATAAGTAATGAGAATCTAAATAAATGAATAAGCAGAGTTTACTATTTATAGAGAGATCTTGAATCGACTCTGTATCTGCTTATTCCTTGCTATGGATGGTTTTCATACGTTCATGGCGGCTTGACTTCTTATTGTCTAATGAAGTGGTGGTGGTCATTCAACTTGGTGACAAGTATATCACTATCTCATGTTTACTTAGTATGAGAGATTTTTCTCGTCGCCTCGTATTTACTTACTATAGATTTTTCTTTGTAACTGTTATAATCTGATCACCGGATCATGTTTAGTTATTATAAAAAGTTTTTCTTAATAACACCGACCGCCTCTATGTCTGCAGACGTTTCACTCCATGACACTACTGTCGATTCACTCCATAGCGCCGCCTCTATGCCTGCTGTTGTCGACTTTTTTTTTTTTTTGATAAACTGCTGTTGTCGACTTAGTTCTCCAGCTCCAACAGATATAATGTCAGACACATATTTTCTGTAGCTAATAAAGTAACAAATTTCCTAACTATATAGATGTTATATACACACTATGAAGTTTAGAGCATCCAAATATCCGCAGCAAAATGCGATCTTCCTCAAACTTCATAAGTTCAGTCCACCCAACTCTGAACTTTGCTCACCAGACCCTCGAATCGTTCGTATGGAACAATCTCATTAGAACCAAGGCTCACTCTCCACTAAGCATCTTCAAGCGCATGCGTTTTCATGGCGTTGCCCCTGACTTCCACACCTTACCTTTCGTCCTTCACCTTTTCAATTCTACTTCTCATCTCCGATCAGGTCTTCAGATTCATGCTCAAGCTATCTTCTTTGGGCTCTCCAGCGACCCCTTTGTGCAAACATCGCTCATCAATATGTACTCTTGCTGTGGCAGTTTAGCGGATGCTGAACGAGTGTTTGATGAGGCTCCCAGACCAGATTTACCGTCGTGGAACTCTATCATCAATGCAAATGTGAGGAAGGGGTTGATGGATACTGCACGACAGCTGTTCGATGAAATGCCAGTGAGAAATGTCATATCTTGGAGTTGTATGATAAATGGGTACGTCAGGTGTGGGGAGTTCAATAGCGCGCTTGCACTGTTCAGGGAGATGCAGTCTTCAGCAGTTGAAGCTGTTCGTCCGAATGAGTTCACCATGTCTGCAGTTCTTTCAGCCTGTGGGCATTTAGGAGCGTTAGAACATGGGAAATGGGCTCATGCTTATATTGATAAAAGTGGTATAAAGGTCGACAACGTCTTGGGAACTTCTCTTATTGACATGTATGTAAAATGTGGGAGTATTGAAAGGGCTAGAGGGGTGTTTCAGAAATTGGGTCCTGACAAAGATGTGATGGCTTGGACTGCCATGATCTCAGGCTTGGGTATGCATGGCCATGCTGAGGAATGTCTCCATCTGTTCTTGGAGATGAAAGAGCACGGTGTAAAACCTAATGCTGTGACCTTCTTGGCGCTTCTCTGTGGCTGTGTTCATCGAGGTTTGGTGAATGAAGGGAAAGAATGGTTTAGGAAAATGACTGAGGAGTTCGGAATCACGCCTGGAATTGAACACTACGGATGCATGGTTGATCTCTATGGAAGAGTTGGTCTTATAGATGAAGCATGGAATGTGGTTAATTCGATGCATGTGGAACCCGATATTCTAATATGGGGTTCTCTACTAAGCGGATCAAGAACACATGGTAATGTCGAAACTTGTGAGATTGCACTAAAAAGACTAATTGAGTTAGATCCTTCCAATACTAGTGCATATGTACTACTTTCAAATGTATATGCTAAATTGGGTCAGTGGAACCAAGTGAGATCTGTCAGAAATCTCATGGATGCCAGAGGAATCAAGAAAGTTCCAGGGTGTAGCTTGGTTGAGCTTGATGGAGTCCTACATGAGTTCTTCGTGGGAGATGAATCTCATGCAGAAACTCCACAAATATACAGTATGCTTGATGAGATCATGTCGGAGCTGAAGAAAAGAGGGTATGTTGGAGACACAAAGGAAGGACTGTTGGACTTGGATGATGAAGCACAGGAACTTGCCTTATCTGTTCACAGTGAAAAACTTGCAATAGCATTTTGCTTCTTGAAGACAAGTCCGGGTACTCCGATACGAATAGTGAAGAACCTTCGAATATGCAATGACTGTCATGTTGCGATAAAAATGATTTCTGAGGTATTTGGTCGTGAGATTGTGGTACGAGATAACAAACGCTTTCACCAATTTGCGAACGGAGTTTGTTCTTGCCAAGATTTCTGGTAGAGAGCAAAAAAAGCGGTAGGTTTAGGAGTCTCTGCAACAGATGCAGTTGAATCACTAAAAGTCCATGAGCAGCAACATTCTTCAGAAAGATGCACGAAGGTAACTTTACTTTACCAATATAGCCAACTCCTTTATTATGAGTGTCTTCCTTACTAATTCCAACATGAATCTTTTGTAACTATGAGCATTAATATGCTAATCTGTCGAGATAAATACTAAATCTATAATATATTATACTATGTTAGACTAATAAGCATTTTAATGCTCATAGCACTAATACCATCTTGAAATAACAAATTTAGTTATATATTTCTGTAGATTTGACTGAAAAAACTTATTTTGTGCCAAAGTTAGCTAGAACCAATCTATGATTTTGCTGTTAAGCTTGTTAGTCATACCAAAAATGAAAAATATGCACATAATTACTTGTACTAAATTTTTTTCTGTTCTGGCATGAACTTATATATTGCTCTTGGTCACACGTTCCTCGACATAGAAGTAAAAACCTTTGTTGTCGAATCGTGTCTGCTGTAACTGCAAGTATCCATAAAGCTAATTGCTGAATCGCCGAATTCCTGAAGAGATTGTCATGGATAAATCTATTCTTAAATTCTTGATGATTCTTTCTTGTGAGTTTCTTTTAATCTTCTCTTAAATTATGGGTGATCTTGATGATTCTTTCTTGTGAGTTTCTTTTACTCTTCCATTATACTTGGATGATGCCGTGCCTTGTTTTGAGATCTGAATTGTTATATGTATGCTTTATTCCATGGGTTAAGAACCTAAAAACAGTCTTAACTATAGGTAATATTGCTATGTCCCAACTTTAAAATGTTGATATTCGCTGTCCCAACTATCAGATTAATTGCTTTTCACTTTTTTTCCGACTTATTTTGGCGTTAAAATTAGTGTTTTAAGCAACAAAAACATGTTGTTTCCACTTTTCCGAAGTATCACATTTGTTGCTTAAAAAACATATTTTTATAGTTGGGACTGATTTCATGCTGAATCTGGCATTATTTTTGAATGGATTTCATGCTTTCGTTTACTGGACCCTCAATATCTCGACTAACAAACAAGTTATACGGTTACAGATGCAAGAAATCGAAGCAATCTGCAAAGGGAATGGTAATTGTATATGGGAGTGCCCAAAGGGCACAGTCCTACCGTTTTTTGACATGAAGACAGGCAAGTGTTTCTGCATTAAGCATACAAAGACGAGTCCCGACACTGTGAGAGCTGCCAGTACAGTTATGGTGATTCACTTCCAGGAGATATTCATGTTTACAGTAGAGAAAATTGATAATAAACTTTCCTTATGATTGTACATGTATTAAGACTTGTTGACTAAGCAACAATTTAGCAAATATATATATATTCTCGTACTTTGTTAGTTTACTTGTATTCTAAATTCAAATAGGTTGCTCTTTGTTTAAGCAACCCTTCATCAATAATCTCTCTAATAACAAAATTGTTACCAGAAATTTGATTCAATTATAAACATGTATCTGATTTTATTTTTTAAATTAGCTACCTGAATTTTTAATTTCTACGCAAATTGTTACTACCGTTACAATTTAGGTCAAACTGGACATGATTTTGGATGTGATTTTGGCTTGCAACCAAAGGAAAATGAAAAAAGTACACGAAGACGACATAGTAGGACTAGTATTCTTCAATACTTCACCAGAAGCTGCATTGCATTGCATACTGCTGACTTAATTTGCTTGATTATTATCCAATTAGAACAATCGTACGTATATAATTACGTATTGTCCCATGCATGTGATGTTCAATATATTGCATACGTAGTTACGTTACGTACGTAAGCATTGATTCTTCAACACTCTTTCGTTCCCGTACCACCATGGGCGAAGCTATGATTTTTGTTCAAGTCAAAAATTGAACTAAAGACAAACAAACAAAATCCAAGTGTAAATGCGAAATTTTAAAATGTCATATTAAGATCGAATTATTATACCTTTTATGATTTAACAATTATCTCTACACTTAATAAATAGCTTCGTCCTGTATACAACAGGAAAATATATCATATGGATGGTCGTACTAGAAATTGAGCAGCTTCTGCACGCGTTTGGATAGAGAGAGAAGCAAGTGAAGATACTGTTAAGTAGTTTGTAGCTATTATCCAAGAAACTGCATGCATTTGTAGTTAATAATAATTGGTTATAATATATTAATCTCGCTGAATAATAATGAAGTACCTAGCTAGCTAGCTAGCTAGAGAGCTTAAAGTCCACTCTTCAAACTCCATAATTTATTTTGTTGGAAAATATTATGCCCATAACGATAGATTTTGAATGGGAATTTTTGTACCAAATAACGAAAGAAAGTTAATTGAATATTGTGTTGATCATTAAGACAATTTCAGTTATGTTAGAGGTTAACCGTGGACGGTTGAATTCCGTGATAAAACAACATTTCGATGGTTTGAAAAAAATAAAAATAAAAATAAAACAAAATTGGACTGAGCTGAATCTGAAAGTTTATAAATGAAGATTCTGCAGGTTTTTTTATTTCTTCTGAAATCAGCTGGACCAGACTAAACTTGTTAAATTAGTAACCGGCCACTTTATCGGTTCAAGTCTCATCCAGTTTTCAAAACTGCTATTTCAAAAGATACTTAAATGCAGATTAATCTAAAGGGTTAAGAACGTATAAACTGTCTAAGGTTGCTATATGTAAAATTTTGGTGTCTGGAGATATTGACTGTTTGAAGTTTCAACTTTGTTAAAATTTGATTTTCCGTTCATTTTTTCAGTTAAATTTGACATAATGGTGTGAAAAGTTGAAATTGTCTCTGATACTATTGTGTTTACTTCGACATCCGCCCTACTACGGCCGGCCACCACCCAACTATGGGCAATTTGGCGATTTTTTTTATTGGGTCATGTGATAATTTCAACAAAGTTGAAATTCAGACAATATCAATCAAGAATTTAAACTTCAAACACAAAGATCTCACATATAACAAAATTCAAATAGTTTATAGATTCCTAACTCTAATATAAAATTACACACCAAATTCACACATTTACTTTGCTTTTCTTGGGCCAAACACAGTTACTTTCCTTAAACCCCACATTTCCTTGAAAGAACTAATTTCATGCATATTGAAAATTATACACAAGATTCCAAAAAGATTCACCAACTATGAAGGTACCCACCTCTAGTAACTATGAAGGTACCTAGCTATACTTCTCTATCAGTGGTCAGTATATACATATATACTAACAACAACACAACATGGTATTGAAGGAAAATCCCTTTAACTATTTTAGATACACAAATGGGAGGACTCACTACAATGGCATCATCCGTTCATCACAATTTGACTCGTCAATATTATCAACGGGGACACGCAAAATGCGAAAGCTACTTGCTGTTCCAAATGGAGACCGCAATCGGAGATGGTCCCCGAGCCGTGTTCTACTTCCTCGGACTCGCCTACTGTTTCATCGGACTATCCGCCATAACCGCCCGGTTCTTCCACTCGATGGAGACGGTGGTTCAGCAGACGCGTAAAGTGGTGGTTCGAGATCCTCGAACCGGCCTTGAGTCGGTTCGGTACGAGAAA
This sequence comes from Clarkia xantiana subsp. parviflora, assembly GCA_036873135.1. Classification (NCBI taxonomy): domain Eukaryota; kingdom Viridiplantae; phylum Streptophyta; class Magnoliopsida; order Myrtales; family Onagraceae; genus Clarkia; species Clarkia xantiana. Next base: position 23,744,074 of record JAPTYO010000007.1, read on the forward strand.
GTGTGGAACTATGCGGTTGCCGATATAGCGTTGCTCGCGTTCGGGACTAGTTTCCCCCAGATTTCGCTCGCTACCATCGATGCGATACGCCACCTTGGGGATCTCTATGCCGGAGGTTAGTTTTAGTTTTATTTCATCTTTTTGTTCATAAAAATAGAATAATTTTTTACTTTTTAACCATCTGAATCAACGAAAATTATCAATTTAAAATTAATCCTAAAGTTTTTGTTTCATTTTTTAAATTCTTGCATTACGTGATAAATTCTGAATTTAGAAAAATTTTTAAAAAAATGTTATTTTAATGTATATATATTTTATTTTTTTATGTTATTTTAGAATAAACAATATTGATTTAATAGCTTTATAAATATTTAATTAACTAATTTAATATACTATCTTATAATTTGAGCAACAATATTCATATATATAATTTATTTATTTTTCATGTAAAAATAGATGTTAAAAGATTTTTTTTAATAACATGTGATTCTAATATTTTCTAAATTATTTATAAGGCTTAAAAAATAATTAAGAATAAGACACATACACTTTTTGAATATATTAATTTTAAATAAGTTTACGCTTAAAGTGCAAATTAATAAATATTATATTAAAATATAAATTTTCATCATTTAAATAAAATTTCACATAATTCTGGTAAATAGGGCTGGGCATGGTTCGGTTTTTGGCCGAACCGGTTCAGAACCGAACCGGAACCAGATTTTAGGTTCAGTTGGTTTTCTATACCAGGTAAGAACCGAACCAGATTTTAGGTCCTAGAACCGAACCATAGGAGAACCGGTTTTGAACCGGTTCGAACCGGTTTTGAACCTTTTTTCATTTTTTTTTACTAAAATTCAAAATATACACCTTTTTTTTTTTTACTAAAATTCAAAATATACGGCCAATATAGAACTATTCCTAAGTTAAGTTTCGAGTTCAAAACTAAACTCAATTGACTGTAGAACTGATATGAGCTAACATAATATATAATAACTATATATAAGTAAACAAATCTGCTACGACCACCTATATATCCAATATGAACCAAACCCAAATAGTGAAGGATCTACCCTATGGGTGTAAACGATTCAAGCTACTCGTGAGCTTCACGAGATCGGTTTGGTCGATATTCAAATTCGACTCGCTAAATTTCGAGTCGAGTTGAACTTTTTTTGATACCGAGTCGAGTTCGAGTTCACTTGTACTCGACTCGAGAGGCTCGCGAGCCTAATCGAGCTTTTTTGTTTTGCATATTCGAGTCGAGTTCGAGTTTGAGTTTTTCAAGTTTTACGTAATAATATTATATATGTATATATTGAGTCGAGGAAGAGTTCGACCTCGAGCTAAGATGCACCATTTATTATTTAATTGAATTTTTAACCTTATCGAGCCGAACTCGAACATGTCAAGTATGGCACCGAGTCGAGCTCGAGCTTGAAAAATTAAGGCTCGGCCGAGTTCGAGCTCGAGTAAACTGAGTCGAGTCGAGCTTGCCGGATACTCGGCTTGTTTATAGCCCTTTAATCTACCCAAAAAAAAAGATGCAAGAGTGTATTACTATTTAACAATTTAGGCTTTATGTAATAAAAGTGGTTCTGAAAAACTGGTTCAAAACCGGTTCGGAACCTGTTTTGAACCAGTTGAAAACCGCTCCATATATTCCTTATCAAAACCGAACCATTTAAGAACCGGTTCAGTCAGAACCGGTTTGTATTGGTTCGGTTCCGGTTTGGTTCCGGTTCGGTTCGCCCGAACCGGTTTTTATGCCCAGCCCTACTGGTAAATGACTACTAGTTTTACTATAAGCTTTATTTGCAAAATTAACCTTGACCTATTTAAATTTAAAAGAAAACACTAAAGTTTTTCAATTGATACAACCAAACCCCGAACTCTTGTTCTTGTTAGGTTTAGGCCCCGGAACCCTGGTTGGGTCAGCCGCATTCGATCTGTTCCCGATCCACGCCCTCTGTGTCGTGATTCCGAAAGCCGGGGAGTTAAAAAAGATCTCCGATCTCGGAGTATGGATAGTCGAGCTCTTCTGGTCCTTCTGGGCTTACATATGGCTCTACATAATCTTAGAGGTACGTATACTCGATCCATATATACACCTTAAACCATAAACCGCATCATTACAACTGTGCAATATCCAACAAAATTTCAGGTATGGACTCCCGGTGAGATCACGCTTACCGAGGCCATTTTAACGGTTTCGCAATACGGGTTATTATTAATCCATGCTTATGCTCAAGACAAGCGTTGGCCATACATAACTATTCCTTTGTATGTCTAAAGAAACCATTTTTTAGATCATCTTAATTAACCTTCAAGAATGACATCATCTATACTAATATCAAATTCTTTTTCTTGCATATATCGATACGACAAGATCGAGATCCGAGAGACCCGAGGATTGGGTGCCGAAGGAGTCGGCTTCGTGTAAACAAACTCATACCCTAATCTATTTTTTCTTGATTTTTTCGTTGTAACAACTGATATCAGAGCAGGTACGCATTATTCTACAACGGTATGAAAATACAACACGTTTATTTTTTCAGGTGCGATCTACCAAAATGTGCCTTACAACGAGCTAATGTTACCAGAACGGACCTACGAGCAGTTCGACAAGGCGGTCACGTTGGAAAAATTCGACGTGCTTAAGTTTTGGAAACAACAGTTCGCGGATGTACTTGTGGTATACTAACAATCTACCTAGCTACTCTCATGTAGTGTCTTTTAAGACAGTAGTAATTAAGGTAACGTTGTATTGTTTCTTCGAATTAAATCGAGCAGTGGGAGAATCCGGAATCGCGTAAGCTCATCGGAACTTATCGGCAACTTGTTAGAGTGTCGTGGCAGCTGCTACTTGCGCCGTGGAAGCTTCTCTTTGCCTTTGTTCCTCCATACCACATCGCGCATGGCTGGGTTGCGTTTATTTGTTCTCTAATCTTCATTAGCGGTATTGCTTACGTCGTAACAAGGCTCACTGATATGATCACTTGCGTCACAGGTATAATACTCAACCGTTAATTAGCAGTTATTTATTAGGGGGTGGTTTATCAAGTACTATTACATTAGGGACCGAAAAAAAATGCTCATTTGGATTTGAAACTTAGAAATTCTATTAGGGGGCAATAATTTAGATTGGGGTAAATAACTAGTAAAAAAAATTTAAGGGGACAAATGTAAGATTTTAAAGCAAATTGACCATAATTAAAAAAATTATAAAGAAGTGCAGATCACAAAAAATTTGAAGGGGGCAGATTATCCCGAATGATCTTATTTTGTTTTCGTATGTGATGACATAACATCCGATATTACGGATGGGTTCGGGAACACTCTAAATTAATAGAATATTCAGAACTGTTCTATCAGATATTATGTTATGTATCACTCTTACGAAATATTCTTGTTATTAATAGGTTAAGAACTTAAAAATAGTCTTAATTATTGATTATATTGCTAATCACTATCCCAAAATTTAAATATTGGTATTCGATGTCTCGACTATCAAATTGGTTGATTTCCACTTCTTTTCTCATAAAATTGATCGATTAAAACATGTTTTTAAGTATAAATAAGTCAAAAACATGAACAACAAGTCTAATATTTTGAAGAAAAAAAAATTGTTTCTTAAAACGTTAATTTTAACACAAAAATCAATTAAAAAACAAGAAAAAAGAAATTTAATAGTTAAACCACTGAATATTAAAATTTCACTGAATATTAAAATTTTGAATCTGCAATAGCGATGAACATTAGAAATTTGTTGTATGCAGGATTAAATCCATACGTGATAGCATTCACAGCACTCGCTAGCGGAACCTCTTGGCCCGATCTCGTGGCCAGTAAGATTGCAGCCGAACGACAAACTACGGCCGACTCAGCCATTGCAAATATCACTTGCAGGTATATATATATATATAAAAAGTTTAATTGATAAATTAATGTGTTAATTAGTGTTTAATCATACCATTAATTATCATCAAATTGTTTGAAACTCTCATATAGCAATGCTGTGAACATATACATTGGGATCGGGATCCCGTGGCTAATCGACGCCGCCTACAACTTCATCGTATACAGACAACCTCTGATGATCGAAAACGCGGCCGGTCTGAGCTTCTCTCTGGTTGTCTTCTTCTGCACCTCCGTGGGATGCGTGGCGGTTCTTGTTTTCCGCCGCCTCACGTTGGGGGCGGAGCTAGGTGGGCCCAGGCTTGGCGCGTGGTTGACTTGCATTTACTTGATGATGTTGTGGTTCATCTTTGTGCTTCTATCTTCCCTCAGATTCTCCGACATCATATGATCGATGATCATATCTAGTACTAGTAGTATATATACGAGAGACCTCACTTCTTTCTTCCCGGGAGTATATCTATTGTTTTGTGTCTATATTCTAATTTTATTGTAAGATGATACAAATACAAGCTATATACACATTTTTCTATTATATATATACACACATTTATACTAGCCCGTTGCCTTGCTCTATTTTTTGTTGGTGTAAATTAACTAGCTTAGATTTCCATCAATTTATAATTTGCTATTTCAACAGTGTAATATATGCAGTTCGCTAACTAAATTTTGAGTGAAATTCATTTTACTAGTTATTTCTTTTATGAAATGTGATATGAACATGCAGCCACATGGTGACAACAGGGGCAATTACTCTCTAAACTTTTATGCAATTTTTACTCTAATATTTGTTATTATTGTCAATTTGGCCAGTTAAAATTTTACATTTGCCCATTAAAATTTGTTAATACTAATTATTTACTCCTAATTCAATTTTTACCCACTAAACAAAGTAAGAAAGTTTTAGTCACAGTAACAACTGGTCCCATGGTCTAGTGGTCAGGACATTGGACTCTGAATCCAGTAACCCGAGTTCAAGTCTCGGTGGGACCTTGTTTTTCCTTTTAACCTCGTGGAATTAGTAATAAAGCAGCAAGATCATGCCATTTTTTACATTGTTTGGTAGGAATATGTTCAGCTTACTACTATAGATGTTGCCGGAACTACCTATAATGACACTTAATTTTATGCATACCACATAAGCTCCGGTTTCTAGCAAATCAGAAAAATCATGACTAGTGAAGATCCAGACTCAATAACAATTCAAATAATGTTAAGCATCTCGATGCAATATCGACTCAACCAGTGATACTATTAAAGGGATGATAATCACATGAGTTCTCAAAACTAAGAACAACACTAATGTACCCAGACAAAGAACTCACTTTGTCTTTGATCTTGAGAAAAAAGAAAGACATAAATAAGCATATTTCAAATCAACAACAAAGGTAGATCCTTTTATTTCTTGGCGTAAGTAATCAGCATCGGGTTATTCTGCTGTACCTTGAAACCTTGGAGAGCCTGCATTGCCAAAGTCGACTGCAACTCGTTTCCATACTCCACGAATGCAATTCCTGGCTTTGCTTCCACCATTCTCACTTCCTTGAACCCCTCGTACTGAAGGAAGAGCATTTGCAGCATCATTGGGGTCGCATCGTGAGGGAGATTCTGAACAAACAGTATGTTATTTGGTGGTGCTGGACCCTCAGGGAGAACTGGACCTCCTGAGTAAGGTATTTGAGAGAGCTGCAATAGGATTTAGGAATATGCAGTTAAGCCATAGCAAAAAAAAAAAAAAACTTCACAGAAATACATTGGAGAATAGTTTACAGCCATGAAAGTGTTCTTACAGGAGGTGCTGAGCCGTATGGAGCAGCAAAGGCGGGATTTTGACCGATTCCAAAATGAGCGGCATCATGTTGGTCTTTTCGTTTTTTGCCTGCCATGACGTTCAGAAAATTTTAGATCTAAATTCAGGAAATAAACTAACAAAATGCTTTATATACTTAACTTTTTGCAGTTTGGGAAAGATATATGTACTGTTTTAGCACTTGGAAGAATGAAACACAGACATTGATGGCACAGACAGATGCTATGTTGAACAGTACACAAAATGCTCACCTTTCTCCTCATGTTTCTTCCGTTTCTCACGAGGAACAAAGGTGCCATCAGCCTTTGCTACAATGTCTGACTTTGTCTTTGCATATTGTATTTTCTGTTCAATTTGAAACAGAGCACATTATTTATTTATAAGTAAAAAAACTAAAAACTAAAAAAATGGTAAGATTGTGAAGAAATATATCTGATAGAATCCAAACACTTTCTATGATATGCCAGAAAAATTTATAACTTAAAATTACTACTACTTTCTATGATATGCCAGAAAGTTAATCTATCTCCAGAAGAAGTGAAAGAAAACAAATAGAGCTCAAACAACTGAAGTGAATAGTCTAAACACTCGATATCTGTTCTCTTTTCTAATTCATATTCATCACTCAAACTCACTACTTGTGGAGAAGGCCACATGCCTGGAAAGATCATGATTCATGTAAAAAAAAAAACAGACAGCTTATCTGCCTTTCCAAATAAAATGGCCAAATCTAAAATGTTTTCCCATGTATTAAACCACAATAACGGAGAGTAAAACCGTGCTTCAACACAAGCACTAAAAAATGCAGAAAATAATCTCCACAGCAGGAAGACCTATTAACTGTGTGCCACTTATAACAAAAGTCATTGAATAAGCCCTTCGAATGAAAAGTTTATGGTGATTACCAAGCACTAAAAAACAACCAGTAGAACACAATCGTTTTTTTCTTAAATATATCTTGCTCAAGTCGGATTCCAAAGAAAATAATCCTGCTCAAAATTCTTATACACCAATAAAGGAAAAGACTTTGCAACTTCCCATGTTTGAAGCTCACATATTGTTCATTCTCAAGTTCTGTACTTTCTTCTACTTTGCAACCTAGCTTCATTCCCTCAGCTCAATTCACCCACTATCCCTATTCCCTAGTAAGCAGAATTCGGAGAACGGTGTAATTTACTATTTTGTAACTTAACTTTCAGAAGGTCTCAATCTCCTCCCCTTAACCAACCCTATTCCTAAATCATAATCACTTCCCTCAAATACCTCCCAATGATCCTAAAGGCAATTGAATTTGCAGTCAAGCACATTACAAAAAAATTAAACTGAATATATCAACTAGAAAATAATTGTTTACCATGGGCTTGTCATAGAAAGGAAAGTCCTGCATTTTTCTAAGCGCATTGGCCGCGGATTGAACATCCTTAAACACAACCCAAGCTTGTCCTTTATGCTTCAACGTCTTGAATGCTAGCACGTCAAGTATCTCCCCGAACTGAGAAAATACCGCCCTCAGCGACTTCTTCAGCTCTGCAACACAGCAATCAATTGCTCCTTGACAAAACCCTAGAAAATAAAAATACCTAATATCTTCGATGAGAAGAAAAACGTAAAACTATACCTTCGAGTTTGATTTTCTCATTGAGGTTATTGATGTATATCGTCATGTTTTGAGGAACTTCGGTGCCGCTGTCCATCGCTTCCGCCATGGCTGCTGCTGATTTGCGTACGTTTCTCTCCCTGTCTCGGTCGGTTCTTCACTGCTTCTGGCACTGAGTCGAGGAGCGAGCGCTTAGACCAAACCGCCTTCTTTTACTTTGAGCCAACTCCAATTTCATCCATAAATAAATTCAAATTATTTATTATTTTGTCCCGACACTTTCTTTATAAACTTAACCTTTTACCTTAATCTCACATTTGTTGCCACTTTCATTCCCACAATAGGATAACAATTTCTTAAACAATACAACACATACGAAAATTTGTGCTTGTATAAAAATATGAAAGATAGATAACATGATAACACATATACAATTAAGACGATGTAATTTTTGTAAAGTATTCATGTTTAATTATCATAATACAAGACATAATAATACGATAAAATTGAGCTAATAAGTTTAATTCTTAAATATTTTTATAACAGTCTTGATTAATAGTTTTTAAATTACACCTAGTTTAATTGTTTTGTCAACTTTACATTAAAAACTGAGTAAAATTGTATATCAATAAAATTTATGACAAATTTATTAAAATTTTAATATTTATTTAAAAATCTCGTATGTAAATACATATATAAAACAACCCTATAGAATGGTGACATAGTTCTCCATTTTTTGTGTGAACTTTTTATTGAAAAATATCATTCAATTCTGATCAGCTATTTACTTCCATAATTTAATAGATATATCAATAAAGGCTAAACACAAGTTTTTTTTCTACCAAAAAAAGTTTTCTTTTACTTTTTATCCAAATGTGGTCGATTTTGTAAATTTATTATTTCAAAATAAACTCAAACTAGAAACTACAAAACCTTAGAGAATATACTAGAAAAATAACTTGGCAAGATTAAATGAGATAGAGAACTCTAAGCGAAACTCGTTGAGACAAGAAAACATATCATCTTTGATCAAGTTTATTTGTTTGAAACTATCTTTGACTCTTCCAGTAGTATAACAAGTGAAAATATCATTTTTTTTGTTATAAATTACGTAAAATGAAGTATGAGTGACCAATCTTAAACAATTGTTCGGTGAATGCAGATCAATTTATATCACTCTTTTTATCTCAATTCATATCACTTTTATAAAGACGAATATATCTTTAGAGATTACTGATTATATCATATTAGATCGTTTTCAGAAGAGAAAAACATTATTGAAAATAAGTATAGAAGATAACATTAAGTTCTTTTTTAAATTATTATTCTCTAATTGTGTAATACATATTTTACTGTGTGTTATTATAATTACACATATTATTACTTCTTATAAATATATAATAAATATATTAGTTTCCGCAATATGTTTAAGAAGAAATAATATATGTAGCTAATATATGCTAACATATAGCATTGGTTTGCCCCTGATGTCTTTACGAACGGGTTAACTTTTATTATTAATAATTATTATTAATATAAAAGCATTAAAAAAAATCTCCTGAGATAGTGTCCCAAGAGAAACTATTAGATGGTACCATGTTAACACCTATCAAATAGGTGGTACTCCTACAACAAATAATTTTTGACACATAGCATAAAGGGACAATTAAATAAGCAATAGATTGGCTTGAGGGGCACCACCTCTTTATAGGGGGAGAAATTATTGTTTACATCGGTGGCAACATGTGGTGACTCCACATCCAATCAGAATGAGACACCTTTGCAAAGTGATAAAAATTCGAAATTTACAGTGAAATTTGTCACTTTCTTACGAGTGAGAGGGGCAACAAATAGACTCCACATATAACCACCGAGGTAAGTAAGAATTTCTCCTTATTGGAGTAGAAAAAATTATTATATATCTCGGCAGTGCCATGTGTTCGCCATATTCTATGAGAAATTATTGAATATCTCGAAGTCACCACCCGGCATACATGTGGTGCACACTGGCCAATAAAAATATAACAACTATCTAATTAACAGCCGCTTTGTGCCACGTGTCAAATACCATTGGCCGAAAGAGTACTATATGTATATCAGGTGGTGGCTACGAGTCATTCAATAATTTCACATTTTCTATTTAAAAAAGGAGTTTTATCTGATGGCACGGTAGTAAAAAGTGTTGACCCGTCTTTCTCTTACATTTTTGCGATGTGAGAGTGGGACCCAACTGTTAAGTCCCACGTAAATAAAATGTGAGTAGGGAAGGGCAACACCTGTTGTCACAATGTTAGTGAAGAAATTATCTTCACAAAAAATGTAAAATTGGGTTTCACATGGTCCACATCATTGTGAGATAGAAAGTGTCAACGCAAGGCACAGCCGAGCCACCAAATAAAATCTCATGTGGTGATTGCAGTGTTATCAGAATCGGACCGAGGATCGAACCGGAAGAAGCGCTGGTTCCCGATTCGTCCGGTCCGACCCGGTACGAACCCGGTCGGACCGGACTGAACTCAAAATGACAGAAGATAGCAGAAAAGCCCCCATTCAATCCCTTCCCTCTTTACTGGCTAAACCCTCCCAAAGCCCAACCCTTTCCTTGCCCAAACACTTTCCTTCTTTCCAGTACCCCCTTCTTCCCTTCTCTCTTTCCCGTAGTTCTTCCTCGATTTCACTTTTAGGTTAGAGAACCTCATCTTCATCATCACAAAAACTGAACCAGATAAATTCCTATGGCGATTAATCTAGTACTCTCCATCGTCGAGCAAGAAGACGCCGAGTTCGAATTCATCGCGATCGAGCTACAGGACGCCGACGCCATCCTTTCCCAATGGGAGCTCGTCAACGTCACCGACTCCAACATGGACTTTGAACTTCCAGATCTTCACAACTATCTTCACAATTGTCTATATCACAAACCCTACACTGATACGATCTAATCGATCTATAGAAGAAGATGTATAGATTAGGAACGGAGAATGTGAATTAGGTTAAGGAACATGAAGATAATCAGATATAGAGAAGAGCCTAAGCTCATGCAAACATAGTCAATTCATAGATGCAAACATAGTTTCATCTCCTCGTACATGAGCTATATATAATATAATTCTGATAGGTTTACCATATGATTGACAAGTAATAAAATTCACTGATGACATGTTCAAATTATCAAATCTTATTGGTACAACACAACTACTCTATCACCTGGTACATGTGGCATTGTCCACTTAAGCCTCTTTCATAGCTTGAATGAGCTCCAAGCTCTCACATTGCACGACAACATCCGTTTCATTTTTTACATAAATACTTTTCAGTTTTGAATCTTTAATATTGTTGTTGGCAAAAAAAAACTTTAATATTGTTCAACAATCCTAAAACTTATACCATTCTTCATAAAATGGATTCACATAAAAAAAAAAAAAAAAAAAAAAACTTTTATATAAATACTTTTCATTTTTTAAACTTTAATATCGTTCAAAAACCCTAAAATTTATAATATTACAAAAAAAAATCCCACCTAAAAAAGAAATATTAGAAAAGGGATCAATCAACCATGTAATCATCCACAACAACCATTTGTCTTGAATTTGGTATCTTTTGAGCCAGTGTTTGCGACTGCATACAATTCGACATCTTATCTATGCAACTACAATTTACCCTCCACCGTGTAGCCTTGCGCCTCACATTAGTCTTCTCCTTACCACCAGTGTTCTATCTATTGACGGGGTCAACGTCTCTCTATCATCGCATTCTTCTTAATTTGTCGTGTGTCCATTTTTCGACAGTCAAATCTTCTAATATTCTTTGGTGCAAACTTTTCTAGGCTCAGATGAGTTTATGTTTTGAACAATACCTCTGATTATGCTCAGAAATGTTGGTGGAGACCCAGACACCTACCAGAAATAAAAAATATTTACGTGTGCATTTATATAAGTATTTCTTTAAAAAGAAATTATTAAAGATTATACCTTTTTTTGCCAACGATTATACCTTATTGTAATTGTAATTGTAATTTTATTTTTAATGTTCATATTTAATTTCTCATCCATCAAAGTTTTATTTCATTTTTTAAAATAATTTTACTTTCTATAAACACAAATAGTTTTTCCTTTATAAAGAGCTTTTATTTTGTTTATGTGAAATAAAATATAACTAATTTAAATACATTATACGTGTTTCAATTACTTTAATTTATGCATGTATATAGTGACAGAGTTTATTTATTAAATTTACAAAAAAAAAAATCTTAATAAATCTGAATTCTTACCACTACAATGTGGTATTTTATAATGATAGAACATACAACTTTTAAAATTATAAAATGCTTCTATTTAAAAAAAATTACCATACGTATCTCATTTCATGATTTATTTTCTTTTATTAAAATATAAATTTTAATTATTTTCTTAATTGAATAGATGTGACACTTTGTGATATAAATTCAATATGAAATAATAATATTTATTATAAAATCCATTAGCGTAATGAAAGATAATTTGAATTGATAACATAAGATGTTGACAACTACGTAAAATGATTTTTTTAGTTAATTCTATTGGTCCAACTAGGATGTAAGTTACACTCGATAATGTTACATCATTTTGTACACACATGGACAATTTAAAATTTCTCCAAATCTCCTCACTGCATCTTGAAAACCGTTTCGTTTTTAGGTACGTTACATCACAATTTAAATAATAATCCACACAAAATATTAAAATATATATATATATAATTTTTTACATTTACTTATGTTTGTATTATTATATTAATATTACATTTATATCTGGTTTTCGGTAAATATTAATATATGTAAATATTAAATATAAAAATAAAATATAGCTTGAGATTTATATGGTTATTATTAAAATTATTTCTCATCATCCCAAGTTCGCACAAACTAGAAAAGAAAAGAGAATAAGAAAACGAAACTTAAGTGTTTATAATGCATATAATTTGAGATTTTTTTTAATAAAATACAAAGTAATAATGAAGAGAATAAAACTACAATAGTAATAATTATAAGTATATTTTTTAGGCAATCGAATTAACATATTACTATTTTGTTTCATAAATTAGAAAAACAAAGTAATACAATAAAATAAAAAATAAAAAGAAAATAAAACAAATTCAGGGTAATTTTTAAAAATTTACTAAACCCTATAATTCTAAAAAATCTGCTAATATGTTGACAAGTAATGTTTTGCACAACTTTTTCTTTCCTATGTGTTAAAATGAAGTTAATTTATTGGTCCATGTCAAATTTGATAAGTTACATCACCTTATCACCTCCACATGGAACTCTAGAAATCAAGCAAACCACTACATTCCATTTTACGGACCGTTTCACTTTCAAGTTTGTAAAATTGAGTTTTGAACCTCATACAAAAGAAAATTGCAAGTTTGCACTCTATCAAATAAATATGTAAAGTACACTAAAATTGATCGAAAAATAAAAAATAAAAAATTAAATAGCTTTGCCAAAATAATATTTATTAAAATAAATAATGAACTAAGAAACTATAGTGAATATATATTTTAACTAATATAATTACTAAATAGTTACAATTTTTTTCAATATTTAAAAAAAATTAAAAAAAAAAAACATAAAATAATTCAGGTGTTGAAAATATATATAAAAACATGAAATGATTAAATGTTAAAACGATAACAGAATAGTATTCATGAAATAATAGTTGCATGTTATCAACATGCAAATAATTATAATTTTGCTTATAACATAAATTTTAGCTCACATGTACCAGAGAGTAAAAGTATTTCTTTATTGTAATAATTTTTTAAATAATTTTGTAAAACATCATATATACTTCTGACCAAACATATTTTTGAATAAAATATTTATTTTTGTAACTAATAATAAGAGATAGATATAACTGCTAATATACTTATGTTTTTTTTTGTCAAAAATAGATACTTATACTTTTATTCACAATATTTATTTAGTTCAAAATATAGAAAAAATAATATATTTTATAAATAAATAAATAAAATCCCGGCGCCTAGAAACTCTGTGGGAAACTGAAAAGAAGTAACATAAGTGACAACTATTATTACAAAACGAAAACTAACAATTTGACATTTTCTGATACATATAATTAATATTATATTATAATTAGTAAAATTAATTTTAAGTAATAAATGCTAATATATCAGAAAACTTATATAAGTGTTTTAAAAAAAATATTTATATACATTCTTTTATTAACTAATAAAATTCACAAATTATTATACCGCGCAAAGCGCGGGTAAGTTGCCTAGTATATAATAACCCTAATTATTTGTAATATCAATATGACCCCCAAACTATTCTATTCTACATAAACCCTCTTACTATACTATCATATCATACACCTCCAATCTTCACGCCTCCATCTCCATCCATCTCCTCACGCCTCCATCTCCATCCATCTCCTCACGCCTCCAATCTATCCATCTTCATCCATCTACTCAATCCTCCAATCGATCTTCCCCCCTCTCGTCCCCCCGCAGAGCCGAACTTCCCAATCCTTTTCTCCCTTCTTCTCTGCACTCTGCGGCGCTCCACTGTAACCTAAAAACCTAATTTAGTTTTTTTAAAGAAGAAGTTCGAACCGGCGAACCGGTAAACCGTCCGGTTCAGCAAAACCGGCCTTTCGAACCGAATTCGCCTACATCCTCCGAAATTGATCGAACCGGACCGTAGAGGGCTCCGGTTCCGATTCAAACCTGGTTGGACCGCCGGTTCGGTTCCGATAACATTGGGTGATTGCGTGCCATCTAATAATTCTCGTGTGTCCCAAGTGTTGTGGACCCACCAATATGGAGTATGGGGTGGCGGCACAGAAGAATTTCTCCTTAGTGTGTGTCCATGTTCTGGAACTAGATCCTTCCATGTTCTGGAACATGTCAATGAGTCAAAGAGATTAGTCAACCTAAACACCCCACACACAGAAGAGACGAGAGAATAGTCAGTCAATTTAACCGCGTTTGACGGGTCGTTATCTATTATTGCTGTTTCTCCTCCCTTTCTAATTCACGCGCCACCGGAATAGTCCAAGTCCTCGTCGTTTTCCATTCTCTCTAGTTCTATATATATATATATTATTTCCATCGTCTCTCCAACCACTACAAACAATTCTAACCTTCATCGATCATCAACTCTCAAAAACATCCATATTCACCAATCTCTCTCTCTCTAAAATGGCTCGCTCCTTCTCAAACGCTAAGCTTCTCTCTGCTATCGTAGCCGACGCTATCTCCACAGCTTTCAGCAGGCGAGGATTTGCTGCAGTAGCCCAAGGAGCAGTACCGAGTTCTGCAAAACTTAGCGGCGTTGCGCTGACTAACAAGGTGGCCGGTGAAGAATCCGTGGCGTCTAGTTTCAAGGTGACGTGGGGACCCGACCCGACTACCGGATACTATAGACCCGAGAGCGGTGTGGAGGAGATCGACGTAGCGGAGCTACGGGCCGCGCTCTTGAAGAAGAACAAGAACTAAAGATAGCTTAATTCGCAGGAAAGAATATGAACCGATTTTGCACTTTCATATACGCACTATCTTTCTGGATCAGTCATCTTATAATTAGCGATTGTGTCAATAAAATCTTTGAGAGCATAAATAATATTCTACATGAATTTTTTTTATACAGATTTACTCGAGTTTTTGACCGATATAAGCCTTCATGGACAACCAAATACAAATATAGACTGCATGAAAAAATAATTACAAATCTGAGGCAAACCGAGATTTCACATCTCGGTTTGGATTTTTTTATCCAAACCGAGATGTGAAATCTCGGTTAGGATTTTTTTTTTTTTTTTTTTTTTTAGGGTTTAGGGTTTTTTAGTGCCCTAAACCCTAAAAAAAAAAAAAAAAAAATCCAAACCGAGATTTCACATCTCGGTTTGGATGAAAAAATCCAAACCGAGATGTGAAATCTCGGTTTGCCTTAGATTTGTAATTTTTTTTTCATGCAGTCTATATTTGTATTTGGTTGTCCATGAAGGTTTATATCGGTCAAAAACTCGATTTACTCTATATAAAATGTTATATTATTATGTTATTGAGTTATTATTTTATAATAATCTTTTCTAAAATTATTATTTATTGGAAGAAAATAGATTAGTTTCTTATAGTAGTTTACGGAAGGTAAAAATCTAACTAGTGAGTTGCTTAAGTAATATTCTCAAGCAAAAATATACAACTAGTAATTGATTCGTGTTTTGTGTGTTAGTTAATATATTAAATTATTAATATATTAAATTAAAAAATACATCTTATTGTTAGTTAATTTATTAGTTAAAAAAAATAATGTTATATGACATTAGAAAAAAATCATCTCTACTTTTACGTGTAAAAAAATATGTTTGTAAGTTAAAGCACCGCAGAAAAAGGTACAACTCTATGTTTACGATACTTAAAAGTGAATAATATTATCATGAAATAAAAAAAATTGTAAAAAAATTATATTATTTAATGATGTGGCGCCCTCGTTGTAGGATCTGAGCCAAGACCATTATAGAACGAGTTAGTAGCTTCGGCTAACTTGCTATTCTCAAAGACTAGAGAAAGCGGCATCTTCATTTGCTTTAGAGTAAATGTCAACAGTTGGGGGAGGATCATCAGAAGTTGCACTAATTCTTCAGTGGTATTGGACAATGAAGATCGATCTCAGTAACACGATCGTTCCTCAATCGATACTCCAACTGAATAATAGAGAAAATTACTATTTTAGTCCATAAAATCTCACACAGTAATACGGTACATAATTTATAACTCAATAATGAAAAGGCATATTTTTTTATCAATTAAACAGTTTTTTTTACATTACGCAAATAGACTAATTACCACTGCTAGAATAACATCTGGCACTGCAATTGTGACTCCAACTGGATTGATCAAAAGACACATCATATTTGTTAATTGTTGTATACCATAGAAAGAACTTTTTTTTTTTTGGCATTACCATAGAAAGAACTGTTTCATTGAAACATGTCTCTAAAATGATAAAAGGCATGTCTTTTCATTATCTGAGTTTTGAATTATATAATATATTGTTTTATGAGATTTGATGAACAATATAGTAAAAAAAAAGGGTTAACAGGTCTTTTGGTCAATAATGTTTGATCACTTTTGGGTTTTTATCCATGATGTTTTGTGTTGCCTAGTTTTGGTACCATATGTTTGCAGATTTTCTAGTTTTGGTCCGACCGTTACATTCCGTCCATTTTTTTCGTTAAGTGACATGTGCAAGTCACGTGTTCCACCCTAAACTTTCAATTTTGTTCAAATTTGGGGGAGTTAACACCCTAAACCTAGTTCAATTTGGGCGAATTGAACTAGCTTTAATGGGTCAAATTTGAGGGAATTGACACCCTAAACCTAGTTCAATGAGTCAATTCCCCCAAATTTGAAAAAATTGAAAGTTTAGGGCGGATCACGTGACTTGCACATGTCACTTAACGGAAAAAATGGACAGAATGTAACGGTCAGACCAAAACTAGAAAAATCTGCAAACATATGGTACCAAAACTAGGAAAAAAAACATCATAGACCAAAACTCAAAAGTAGTCAAACATCATAGACCAAAAGACCTGTTAACAAAAAAAAATGTAACTAGAGTTGAACATATATTTCCAAATTCAGCTTATATATACTATTCAACTCTTCAAGATTGAGTATCGTTTATCATGGATCTTGTTTGTTTTGTGTGGTTATTCATAGAAGATGGGTCTCGTTCAACTTTTTTGTTGTTTTCCTTCGTATCAGTGATCATGTTACTCCATGGACTAGGCGAAGACTTTTTCTTTTTATCAACAATATATGGGATGAAGTTGGAAAAAAAATGGAATGCGGCGTACCTTCAACTTGCGATAAGTTCAAGCAACTAAAGTGCCCATTATCAATGAGTAGCCTCACGAGTTACTGTAGGCACTTGGGTTTCCAAGTAGAATGCTAAAAAACAATCTACTATTGATGATGGGTGGGAGCCAGTTCCAGATTTTGGATACCAATTGGGAAAAACAACTAGTAACTTTGACAATGATAGACATGTCAACGATATATGTCCAGAGAACTTGAGCAACTCATGCAAAGCATCGTCAATGATCCTTTATTTACTATCATCTACAAATAGATGGGAACAAAAACATAAAATGAATATGTACTTATAAATGGAAGATGAATATGTTTATGCCAATTGAGGCACTTGCGTAAATGAAAACATAGAATTAGATAAACAAGAAACACATAACATCAGTCACATACCTGATATTAGAAAGTCACATTGCAATATGAGTTTTCATTTAAATGTGTTTGAATCTTCCAATGGCAAGATGAGTTGAGCATGCTCATCGTGATAGAATAGTCATCTTCTGAACAAATACATTCTCAGATATGTTCTAACTTGTCAATGCATCTCATTTATCTTTCAATTTTTTAACACCCCTTTCATTGGGGGTCTCAACTTCTGGTCGTGTTGCAAGCACCAAAGCCTTAAGTTGGCAACACGTGCAATCATCCTTCGAATCCCGTAATCTGTGTCAAATTTAAGGTTGGGGTCCACAAGCTGATCTAATTGGTCATTACTGATCTTCTCTATGGTATCCTTCGATAAATAGTGCACATTTATTGTTTTATTTGTCTCTTCATCCGTAGGGGGCTGTGAAGATATCAAATCCATCAAGACCACTATGAAACTGTACACATCTCATTTATCAATGAGATGGTAGCTGCGGCGGTACCCCTCACAGTCATGTGTGAGATATTCGTCATTCCCCGACCGACGATTGTCTTATGGGTGTCACCGGAGAGAAGACATTGTGAGATCCCAAAGTCGCATTTATTCACCCTAAATTTTTGGTCAAAAAGTATGTTTTCGGTCTTGACATCACAATTAACATGTGATTCGTGGAGATAGACCATGGAAGGGACCCCGAGATAGCTCGTCTTCCATGAATATAGTATGTTACTGTCTCATTTGATACTTATTCGTAAATCGTAATTGGGGGAGCGATATATGAGTATGGAGTGGAATTGAAACTGGAAGGACCAATATAACCGTATATGTTAACTATGTTTGGGTGGCTTAATCTAGCTAAGTTTATATTTCTTACATGTACAAAGTATTGTCGACCGTGCCTACAATACTTATCTTTAATTCAAAAATTATAAGACATGTCTTTTATCAATTAAAATAAACGTCTTTTATCAACATAAATATGTTTGTCTCTTGATCAATCCAGTTGGTATCATAGTCGCAATGTTAGTTATATTCTAGCAGTAGTAATTTATTTGTCTAGTTGTGTAACTTAAAATAACCAACTAACTAACTGATAAAAGACATGTCTTTTTTTTTTTTTTTTTTTTTTTTTTTTTTTTTTATAAAACACGTGTTTTTATCACCTGAGTTCTGAATTATGTAATACTAGCTGGCGTACCCGCGCGTTGCGCGGTATGTATTACGGATATTGCAAAACTGAAATTTATTATTGATAATTTAGTTTTTTTTATTTGAAATTGTTTATTCAAGTTTAGTGAAACACTACATTTAAGCTATCTTTAATTTTATAAGTATAGTTTTATCTTAATCGAATAGATCGAACATCATATAGTGTGTGAATGATGGTTTTATTTTTTAGGCAAAGAAATTATGCATATCATATTATGATTTATTGGGTACAACTGCCATTATTTAAGCTATCTTTAATTTTAAATGTATAGTTTTACTGTTATTTATATTCTTTTAATTGAAGTTTTTTTTTTAATTCACCGTGATGAATATATGTAATTATTAATATATTGACACTGCAATAATAATTATTTTTAATATATAGTGGTATTTTTTTTAAGTTATTATTGTCATCATCAACATGTTATAATAATTGTTAGTTATATCATATAGATTCATGTATAAGTAGTTGTGTAACCTATAATATATGGTAAATTATTAGCACGTAATTGTTCTAGTCCAACATAAAAGCATATAAGAAGATGTTTATAGTTTTTTTTTTCATATTATTATTGTGTAAAAATGGATAATATTTTTCTGAAAGAATTCACATTCAACTTATAAAAGTGCTTATATAATGATATATATATATATATATATATATATATATATATATTTGGCCAAAGGAAAAATATAAATATATTCATATCTATAAGTAAACCTAATTTTATAATATTCAGATATATATAACTTCTTTCCCTAATCATATTTATTGTATTAATTCCAATATTAGCCAACTTACCATCCCAAAAGTGTGATATACATATATATATGTGTGGACATTATTCTACTTACGTTGCCATAATTTTTCTTAGTAATATTATTTAGGGTTAAGAACACAATAGGGGCCTGAATGTTTGCCCATGTTGCCAAAAGGGGTCTGAATTAAAAAAACGTATTATTTAGGGCCTGAATTTTGAGTTTTGTGTATAAGTGAGGTCTCCGTCTATTTTTTCTGTTAAAATTGAAGGAAAGTGGTCACATGCCACGCATGTGACCAAAAATAATTTGAAAACCCGAAAATGCCCTTTGACCAAAGTGTGTCTCTCATATGTTTGACCTAAAATGACGAAAATACCCTTTAAGCCACCACGGCTCCGGCGACCACCACCACCCCGACTCCGGCGACCACCACCGGCCTCCGGCGACCACCACCGACCTCCGGCGACCACCATCGACCTCCGGCGACGACCGAAAAGCTCCAAAAAAGCTCCGATCGGGAGCCACAGAGCTCCGATCTGGAGCTCTGTGGCCCCGATCGGAGCCACAGAGCTCCGATCGGAGCTTTGTGGCTCCGACCGGAGCTCCAAAGCTCCGATCGGAGCTTCGGAGCTCCAATTGGAGCCTTTTTGGCTCCGATCGGAGGCCGGTGGCGGTCGCCGGAGGCCGGTGGCGGTTGCCGGAGGCCGGTGGTGGTCGCCGGAGCCGGGTGGTGGTCGCCGGGCGGTGGCCGGAGCGTGGTGGCCTTAATTGCATAATTAGTTTGTAGGGGTATTTTAGACATTTCACATTTTATTAATTAAATTGATAAATTGTATAATAATTACAAAATGGTATTTTTGTCTTTTCACGTGATTCTGTTAGATTTAACAGAAAATTTGGACGGAGACTTGAAAAAACACAAAACTCAAAATTCAGGCCCTTAATAATACGTTTTTTCAATTCAGACCCCTTTTGGCAACATGTGCAAACATTCAGGCCCCTATTGTGTTCTTAACCCTATTATTTATTTGCTTTTTATATTATCCTCTTGGGAAAAAGAAAATGTTTACATCCTCAACTTTACAGAATTTGTTATAATAATTATTAGTAATATCAAATCTAACTATGTATTATATGCTTAATTACACCAACAATATTTGATAAATTAATAGTACGTTCTTTAGTGTATTGAATGATATATATATATATATATATATATGAAGTAGTCATTAGTCATAATATTTATTAGTTAACATAAATAATCCAGTCATCCAAAATTAGTATAGTTGCAGTTTTTTTTTTTTTTTTTTTTTTTTTTTTGCATTAACTTAATATGGAAAAGTAGTATTTATTTATTAATTAATACAATGATGTCATCATTAATTTTTTTATTAAATAATTTTTCTTATTAGATATAATATTAATTTGGTTTATATATTCTAACTTACCATACTCAGCTTTAAATTTTAAGTATATATATGATCATTAATATACCAACACTATCATAATAACTATTCTAGATAATGACATTATTTTTTTTTAATATTACCATCAAATTTAAATAGTTTTTTTAATATGGACAGTAATATCATATTAATTCATGTATTTGGTAGTCTTGTAACAAATAATATATATAATAAATTAGTACATAAACATTTTAGTCTAACTTAAAAGTCGTCTATATATAGGAAGATGTTTATAATTTTTTTAATATATAATAATTATTTGATAAAAGATAAGAATATTCTCTTGAAATGGTCGCATTCAACTTACAAAAGTGTTTTTATGAATATGAATATATATATATTTATACCTATTGAAAAATTGAACATATCTCTATAATATTCACATATATGTGACGTTTTCATTTATTAAGGGTTCCTTTGGTACCACTTCTTTGGGCAGAATCCACTTTTGGTACCACTTCTTTTTTTTGTACACTTTTGGTACCAACGTTTTCCATTTTGTACCCTTTTGGTACCTCCGTTAGAATTCCGTCCAAAATGGCCGTTAAACCCCCATGTGAGCTGCACGTGACCAAAAAATAAATTTGGCTGGACGGATTTACCCTTAGGGATAAATGTTCATTTAGTACCACTTCTTTGGGCAAAATCCACTTTTGGTACCACTTTTTTTTTTTTTTTTTTTTTTTATATATATTTGCTTTGTTTTGCTGTCGAGTTTATATGGATTCGATATAGAATTGTCCCATATATACATTTCCAACTTTGTTCAGAGCCCTACTTAGTAATGTTGCAACTTATATTTTCGATCTAACAAAAGGAAACGTCGCATTTTAAAAGTTTATATTATTGTTGCAGAGTGTCGAAATGTTTATTCTAGAGTGGTAAGGAATGACGTATCTATTTGTGTTTATAGAAAACGTTATTAAATTCATAGTGATACTTTTCACAATACAAAAAGTTAATTTCAACGCCACGAACGAATAATTTTCTTATATATTGCACAAAATTCTAATACTTACAAACATATCTATCATACTATGCACCGCATTATTATCATATATCAACTGATACATGAAACATACATACATACATTATGATGGATATACGCATGATTCGGGCTCGGTTTTAATTATTCGGACCTCATACACGCACAAGGCCCACTACAAAAACCCGATTTCGAGCTAACCGGGGTAAACCGGGCAAGTCGCGAACTTGCCCGGCGCCCCGGGGGGCTTACCCGGAATTTCCGGGTAAGCCTAGCTTACCCGGGATTTCCGGGTAAGCTGGGCTTACCCGGAAAATTCCGGGTAAACTGAGCTTACCCGGAATTTCCGGGTAAGCCCAGCTTACCCGGAAATTCCGGGTAAGCCCCGGCTTACCCGGAATTTCCGGGTAAGCCCGGCTTACCCGGAAATTCCGGGTAAGCCCCGGCCTACCCGGAATTTCCGGGTAAGCCTAGCTTACCCGGAATTCCGGGTAAGCTCCACACCCGGGGGGTGTCGCGCACACCCCCCATTTCGCCTCGGACGTATACGGAGACCCGATTTTTACACTAACTCCTATGTGTCCGAGACCTTTGTTTTAAGCGGCGCGCTCGTCCCGTTTATGACGGCCGCCTGAGACGCACGTCAGAGCCCTTTTTCCCGAAGCTTACCCATGCATCCCGGTTCACATTTCCACATTGAACCGGGCCAAAACCGGTTTACGGTCCAAGGTTGCCTATAAATAGCCACCTTGGGGGTGAACATTTTCAAGTCACTTCAACTCATTCAAAAGTCACTTTGGGGAGAATTGGGAAAAGTTCTGACTTCTCTCTAACTTTCTCTCTCTAGAAACTGTCTAATGTTGACCGTCGGAGTGAGCACGTCAAGCACCCCCCCCCCCTCTGCGCGGGACTTGCTTGACAGAGCTCCTCTTGCAGGTACGAGCAGGCAGGACGCGAGAGAGCCCCGAATGACTTAGTGTATCTTGAAGATCAAAGGCTGAAGCCCGCGCGCGGCCCTCTACCCGCGGTTGCAACCTCAACAAGCTTACACATCACCCGACGACTCCGACAAGTTAGACAGCGGACCGCCCGCGTTAACTTGGTCGTCGCAGCAAGCTCTCCGTCAACCCGCCGTCTGCCCGCGGGTTCAGACACTTAGAGATTTTCAAGCCCCGCACGCGACGTCCAGCCGTCCGTCAGCGGGTTCAGACACTTAGAAGATTTCAAGTCCCGTGCGCGACCCGACGTCCGTCCGCGGGCTCAAACACTTAGAATTCGACAAGCCTCGTGCGCGACCCGACGTCCGTCCGCGAGCTTGGTCGAAACACTTGGCGCCGTCTGTGGGAATCGCAACAGAAAGCCTGCGTTCCTCAAACAAACAAGCAAGATGCACTACACATACACCATACGCGGAGGCTTCAGTGCAGGGGACGAAACCTCTCACGCAAGGGGCATACAATCATGAGACCCCACGCAACGAGCAGCCACCGCCGACTAAGACAAAGAGAAGAGGACCAGGACGTCCGAGGAAAATTCCGACCCCGGAGTCAATCATGAAACCTCCTCCGCAGAGAGCTCAGAGAAACCCCCCGCAGAGCCAAAGCGAGGCCTCAGTCGCCTCGTCTACGCCTACAAGAAGTATACACTCTCGGAGTAACGCGCAAGGGGTCATACAGCGAACCGACGCTCCTCCAGGTTTCGCCCATCAAACCTTTAACACGCAGGAGCAACCATACGGAATGCCGAATGCTGGGGCATACAATCAGACACCAGGGGCATAGGCCGCGCCTGCAGTCACCCCGGAAATGATGGCGACATTCGAACAGCTGCCTCATCTGAAAGAGACCCTGCGCAACCAAAGATGCGGGGCGTCACCGCCCCCTCCCGCGCAACAAGCAAATATACCCCCGCCACCAACACAGGCGCCTCCATTGAATGCACTTCAGCAGAGAGGCCCTACGATCTCAAAAACCCCGACCTTTCACGGGAATACACAGCGAAGCAGGCAGTTCCCCCAACAAGGGACAAGACAGGAGCTCTCGCGCTCCCAAACACCCTACCAAGCAGGGCCATTCAATGAAGGAACCTGGAGACAGCTGTCTCAGACATTCCAGGGATATCAAGATTACTCCTTGCATAGGAAAAATCACTTTGTAATGGCAAGCAACCCCGGTCCAAGACCAGGGACAAGCCACGTACATCGTCAACAAAGGCCCTAACTCTATACGCGGAAAGGGCAATCAACAAGAAAGAGCCAATCAAGGAATATTTTCTAAGTGTTCCACCATGTCTGCAGTCGACCTATGACGAGGTGCCGACTGTCAAGAACATTCTCTAAGTGTTCCACCATCTCAGCAGTCGACCTGTGACGAGGTGTCGACTATCAAAGAACATTTGCTAAGTGTTCCACCATGTCAGCAGTCGACATATGACGAGGTGTCGACTATCAAGGAATATTTTCTAAGTGTTCCACCATGTCAGCAGTCGACACATGACGAGGTGCCAACCGTCAGTGAATATTTCTAAGTGTTCCACCATGTCAGCAGTCGACATATGACGAAGTGTCGACCATCAAAAAATACTTTCTAAGTATTTTCCTATGACGACAATAAACGGCAGTCGACAAAGATCAAACGACGACAACCATGGTGACGAGTCATTAGGCTGGCACTATCTCGTCACTACAAGCACCTCTACTCCGGGGGCAATACTATATCAACAAGGGCCTCGACTCCCGACACATACGCTGCGAACATACTCTGTTCATCAACGACGCGGCGGATGCATCACACCTCGCGGGTTTAGAACCCGCACGTCCGGGATACACGCTCCCTCATAAGTGTGTAGGTAACCCTTTACCTATCTCTATTTTTTCTAAGTCTTTTAGTACATGACTATGCATCTTTTACACATACGTCATACGCACGTCATCGCCATGCATTGCACACATCCATGATTTACATCCATGACTTCTCGTATAATGTCCGTTGCATGTGATTTTCCAAACCCGACATCATGTCATTCACCCAAAACCGTCGTCTCGCCGTTAAGACGGCTGTCTCGGACGACGGGCTCCCGGAAACTACCGTATTGCATGAAAAACATTTTATCAAGACTTGCATGATTTGTTATCACTTTGATACATTTAGTCGTGGCATGAACTTTCCATATTGCTTGGATCATCACACAAACCCGAAAAATTTCACGTGTGCTCACGCCTCATTTTTTCCAAAACCACATTTATTATATTACTTGTAGTCTGTTATGCTACTAACCCGTCACGCAGTTATCAACCGTGATCATCTCAAAAACTAAGGCAAGAAGCTCGTCTGAGCCGCACATATCCACCCTTGGTAGGTCAAAACCCAAGGTGAGCAGACGACCCGTATCACGCGTATACCCTATCTTAGAATAGAGTTAAACAAAGGTCAAGCCATTGTTTAACTCGGGGGCAAGTGATGGATATACGCATGATTCGGGCTCGGTTTTAATTATTCGGACCTCATACACGCACAAGGCCCACTACAAAAACCCGATTTCGAGCTAACCGGGGTAAACCGGGCAAGTCGCGAACTTGCCCGGCGCCCCGGGGGGCTTACCCGGAATTTCCGGGTAAGCCTAGCTTACCCGGGATTTCCGGGTAAGCTGGGCTTACCCGGAAAATTCCGGGTAAACTGAGCTTACCCGGAATTTCCGGGTAAGCCCAGCTTACCCGGAAATTCCGGGTAAGCCCCGGCTTACCCGGAATTTCCGGGTAAGCCCGGCTTACCCGGAAATTCCGGGTAAGCCCCGGCCTACCCGGAATTTCCGGGTAAGCCTAGCTTACCCGGAATTCCGGGTAAGCTCCACACCCGGGGGGTGTCGCGCACACCCCCCATTTCGCCTCGGACGTATACGGAGACCCGATTTTTACACTAACTCCTATGTGTCCGAGACCTTTGTTTTAAGCGGCGCGCTCGTCCCGTTTATGACGGCCGCCTGAGACGCACGTCAGAGCCCTTTTTCCCGAAGCTTACCCATGCATCCCGGTTCACATTTCCACATTGAACCGGGCCAAAACCGGTTTACGGTCCAAGGTTGCCTATAAATAGCCACCTTGGGGGTGAACATTTTCAAGTCACTTCAACTCATTCAAAAGTCACTTTGGGGAGAATTGGGAAAAGTTCTGACTTCTCTCTAACTTTCTCTCTCTAGAAACTGTCTAATGTTGACCGTCGGAGTGAGCACGTCAAGCACCCCCCCCCCCTCTGCGCGGGACTTGCTTGACAGAGCTCCTCTTGCAGGTACGAGCAGGCAGGACGCGAGAGAGCCCCGAATGACTTAGTGTATCTTGAAGATCAAAGGCTGAAGCCCGCGCGCGGCCCTCTACCCGCGGTTGCAACCTCAACAAGCTTACACATCACCCGACGACTCCGACAAGTTAGACAGCGGACCGCCCGCGTTAACTTGGTCGTCGCAGCAAGCTCTCCGTCAACCCGCCGTCTGCCCGCGGGTTCAGACACTTAGAGATTTTCAAGCCCCGCACGCGACGTCCAGCCGTCCGTCAGCGGGTTCAGACACTTAGAAGATTTCAAGTCCCGTGCGCGACCCGACGTCCGTCCGCGGGCTCAAACACTTAGAATTCGACAAGCCTCGTGCGCGACCCGACGTCCGTCCGCGAGCTTGGTCGAAACACATTACAATATTAGTTTTTACAACGACATATAAATTTATTCGAACGTGTCAGACAAAAAGTACACAAAAGAAGAGTCTAAGGAAGAGCTGTATGATGATAATTGAAGTTCTGTAATTAATATAAGGTTCACCGACTGCAAAACAAAGTATATATACAAAAAAAAAAAAAAAAAAAAAAGTGGTACCAAAAGTGGATTTTGCCCAAAGAAGTGGTACTAAATGAACATTTATCCCTAAGGGTAAATCCGTCCAGCCAAATTTATTTTTTGGTCACGTGCAGCTCACATGGGGGTTTAACGGCCATTTTGGACGGAATTCTAACGGAGGTACCAAAAGGGTACAAAATGGAAAACGTTGGTACCAAAAGTGTACAAAAAAAAGAAGTGGTACCAAAAGTGGATTCTGCCCAAAGAAGTGGTACCAAAGGAACCCTTATCCCTAATATATATTTTTGGCCAATTTTTTTCTAGCTATACATAACATATTAGAAATATTGTAATAATTTAAATTTTTAAAATTACCTCCTAATGTATATGTATGCTATAATTATAACGTAAAATTTAAATTGTGAAAAATGAGGATTTATGATAGATTTGTTATAATTAATGTATGATAATTCTATAAACGTAAACTTACATGTTATGGAAAATTTAGATTCATTCACTAATTCAAAATTAAGAGTATGTATTGCACATATAAATCCTAGCTTTATAATAAGTGTAGAAGACAAATATATTTTTTTGGCCAAAAAAGACAAATAAATTTAGAAGAAAAAAAATACTGTTGGAGAATTAGTAAGAGCGTGCACTTGTACTCTCTTTCAGAAGAATCGAGTTTTTAATGCCTCGATCACCGTGGTGGGAACAAAAGACACACATCAACAACTTTGTCATTCTTGGATGATATGCATCAAATCCATTCTCCATGTATTCACTATTCAGTGTTAAATTCCCTCTAGTTAAATAGAGAAGCAGAGCCGGGGATTGCACAAGTGCGGGTTTTGGAGAAGAGATCGAGATGCACCATCAACGTAGATCATTTGACATTGCTAAAGGTTAAACTCATTAGAATTATATCATATATACATATAAATATAGTTATAGAATATTTATAAAAATAAACAGTTATATATTATATATTGGCAACAAATTATTATTATTATTATTATTATTATTATTATTATTATTATTATTATTATATATATACAAATATATCTTACTATTCAAAAAATATATTTAGTGGAATTATTTTTTATTAAATTACTTAGTATTATTTAATTATGTTGTTAATGTATTTTAACATGGGGGATTTTTTATTGATTCTTTATTATCTTTATTTTTTTTATAAAACTTATGGAAGTAACTTTTATTAATTATATAAGCTAAAATATTATATAGTTTATTTATTTGTAATTTATAAATATTATTTTATTATGTTTATATTTTTTCTTTAACCCTAATTTAAGTGCACTTCTCCAAATTAATTTTTTACGGTGAAAGTTTGCATTTTTCTTTTGTATGGAGTTCAAAACTCAAATTTATCAACTTAAAAATGAAACGGCTCTTGAGAAGCAATATGGAGCTTTGCTTAATTTTTAGAGTTACATGTGGAGGTGATATAATGATGTAACTTATCAAAATCTAATATGGACCAATCAAATGTTATGATTTTAACATATATGAGAGATAAAGTTGTGTTAAAAGCTTATTTGTCAAAAGTGTATAAGATTTTTCATATCATTGATTTACATGTATGATATTATAATTTTCAAGTATACCCATCAGAAACTAACAAAGTATTAAAATAAATTATACTAATACCATAATATAAAGGGAAATAGAAAGACACGCCTCTAATTTATAAACATATTAGACAAATCATTGCTACGTAGAAAATTGGTTAGACGTATAGTAAGTAAATATAATTTTATAAATAATATGTATTTTATTAGTCACTTAATTGTATATGAGGATGATTAATTACTAAGAATTGAAAAAATTGAATAGTAAACATTGTTTTATTAGTTACAATCGCAACACATCTTTGAAAAATAATAAGTGAAACCCCGTTTACTAACCAAACAAACAATTATAGATGTTTAGTTGGACAAATACACATCATCTATCATAGAGAATGTATGAGTTGGTCCAATTATATTGTAATATTTTTGTACATATTGACACTCAAGATTAGTACTTGTCAACCATATATTAAACTAACCCAAATTATATAGCAAAAAATATTATACATATAATTATTTATTGATAAGATTGTGTTTTTCTTTTGTGCTAAAACTTACATGGTTTCATATTTTCAAATATATTTATTGATATACATGGCTAAGAACAATAAGTGAGTTTTAACATTTGTAACGTTCATGAAGAAAAAAACGGACTCTATGGATGAATGGTGGTGCTTGGAGGCCATCCAAGCTATTGGAGATGCTTAGTTGGACAATTACACATCATCTATGAGAGATAATTGATGAGTTGGTCCAATTATATTAAATATTTTGTACATATCACTACTTAAGTTTAGTACTTGTCAACCATATGTTAAACTCATCCAAATTATATTATATATAGATATAGACTAGTTGGCGTACCCGCGCGTTGCGCGGTACGTATTTTAGATAGTGCAAAATTGAATTTTATTATTGATAATTTAATTGATTTGTTTTTTTATTTGAAATTGTTTATTCAAGTTTAGTGAAACACTACATTTAAAGTATTTTTAATTTATATGTATAGTTTTATCTTAATTGAACATATCGAACATCATAGAGTATGTGAATTGTGGTTTTATTTTTTAAGCAAAAAATTTATGCATATGATATTATAGTTTTTCTTGTTGTCATTGTAAACCATTTTCTTAAAAATTACTTATTAAATTATTAAATTTTACTGTTATTTATAATTTTTAATTGAAGTATCTTATATATTTGTTAATTATTAATTATTTGGACTTTTAATTGAAACTTTAATTAGTCTTCAGGTAATAATACTAAGTATAATTGTTTATTTAAGTGTAAAAATAGTTATTTAATCTCTAAGTTAAAAACGGTGGATACTATTAGCATATGTATTTGATTGACACTAATGGATAATTATAAATTAGACTAACTTATTGGTTGGGACATGTGTTTTTGTCCCTTATATATATCTTACACAACTTTCATAATGGTCCATGAGATTCATATAATGTCTGGTGAAAGAAGTTGATATGATATATATTGTTCAAATTGATATTGAAGAGTATTTAAATATCAATAAATTAAAACAGAATGTGGTGGTGTTATTGAAGGTAATTAATGAAGTTGTAATACATATTTAAGGGGTGAAATATTTTAACAATTTATATTTTTATTGCACATCGTATGCAACGCATAAAGACTGCATGATGATTTGTTGTTTGTAGTGTTTGTGGTGATATATTGAGATTGTATTCTTCTGGAACATATATTCTGGCGAGATGAAGTCGACCATTTGCTTGAAGTGTCGTCGGCAGTTTTTTAGTATTTTTTGTCAATCCTTATTTTTCATTAACTCCTTGAATAATTTTTCTTATATTCGATCATGATCATCTATTGATATCCATGCGAATGAACAATTAAGTTGTTTGATGATTTCCTAATTTCTTTATTGCTCGTTTCATCCAGTATAGTTCATAATACTTATCTCCAGTTATGAAAATTGGTGAGTACCTATCATTATATAAGCACATATTTTTTCATGTGCAACCATTTTATTTAAAAATGTTCGACCATCTGGTGTTAGCATTGGTAAACGTGGATATAGATTTAGAAGATATATTTGTCGCAACATGTATGGATCGTTTGCCAACTGGAGAAGATACGTGCAACTGCATATAACATAAAAAGTTATTGTTATTTGTTTATTTGATTATAAGTAGTGTTTTGAAATAGAGTTAGTATTTTACCAGTTAGTGAAAGCGTCGAACGCTCTATTATCTTGTCTTGATAATAACAGTAATATTACTTGTAGAATTGCCTCCGGAAGATCAAATATTGACAAAATTACCATGGTCGCTTTAATATATGATCGACTTTGAATAAATAAATAAATATTAAGAAATTTTTATTGTAGTGTGTGATAAGAAAGTAGTAATTTCTGCAAGGTTGGCGTTGTATATATAATGAGTTTGTTACCGTAGATGTATGAATTATTTATATTACCATTTGACTTTTAATTACGGTTTTTTTTTTCCATTAAACATGCAGAGTTATAGCATGTGAATTATGGTCTAAGACTGCTGGGTGTTAATAACCGATGGGAATATATTATCGTTGTATATATATTACCGTTAATGACAAAACTAACCATGAGAAATTGGATAAGACAATATATGGAGGTTTGAATATATCCACCATCATGTCTCAAGTGTGTTTGTGTCTATCTACTAAGCCATAACATTACAATACAAACAAACACTATAATTTAACTAAATTTGCCCAACACAAAATAAGTCATCAAATAAACTTTAAAATCAGCTTTAATCACCGTAGTTTAATAATTTATTATGTATTTTATTAATTCTGAAATTACTTAGTAAATTTTATAACTAAGCATATAATTTATATAAAATTTTATTTATTAATAATTAGTTTTTGTTATCACATGATAATAATAATCTTTAGTCATCCAGTAGTTAACACCATTATAATTTACGGTTTATTTGGTATCAACTTATAATATAGAAAAATGATATTTCTTATTTACTTTATATATCACTGTCAGAATTATTCTTATGTATAATTTAATACCATCAACTTTTAATAATTTATTTTAGTAATTAGTGTTAATTACCAAATTGCTAGTTAAACTTTGTATGAATGTGCTTGCTAGCCAGCCTTTTTTGTATAACAGACTGGTAGTTGAACCTTCTATATTATGCAAAAAGTTAGCTTGGTCAATCTTTACGTAGACCTTAGATAAAAAATATTGTCAAAAATTGTTAAAAACACTCCAAAATTTTACTATAATAATATAATGACATGATTTTTATATAAAATCAAATTTTCAAATAATACATGTTAAGAAATATATAAAAGAAAAAAAATAGCTTAAAAATACAAAAAAAAAACAAACAAACAAATTTAAAAAAAAAAAAACTATAATACGTAAACTTAAAAAAAAAAAAATTTTAATTTTTTTTATCTTTGAAGGTTATATAATTAACTTATATATATATATATATTTGTATAATATGTATCATTCTAAAAATTTATTCGATAATTATATTTACTTTTATATAAATTTTATGTTATTTTAGAATTATAGTAGAACTTTATGGTACTTTTTGTAATTTTAGAAAATATATTTCATCCATTATTAATGGAAAAATTGACGGAGCTAGCGTTATTGCACATAAGGAAAATTTTAGCTAACAATTTGCTACAAAACAATATGGCTAGAAATTACACTTTTCCGTAAAATTCAGTTAGAAATTTAGTAATAAATCCTAGTAATTATCAATAATATCAATCAATTTATGTAACCGACCCTTAACAATATGACTCAATTACATTTTGTTAGATAAGGAAAATTTATAAATTACCATCCTAATATATATTATGCTATAATAATTATGAAGTGGATTTATTGGACAAAAATAAGTAAATTTTAAATATGGAAGCTTAAGAATTATGACAGGAGCATATAAGTAAACTTACATGTTAAAAGAAATTTTAGATTCACTAATTTAGAATTATGAATTAAGAATATATATTACATTATAATGAATTATAATGCTACTTAAACCCAGCTTTATAAGGGTAGAAACATGTATGTATTCAAAACTGATTGATACCTATCTTACATTCACTTATTTGGATGAAAATAACCACTTCAACAGGAAATTGAAAACAGATCTCAATCGAAATAACTAGAAAGATAGGAGATGAATGAGAGATGGAAAAAAAAATGTTGTTGTCAATTGGATCAGAGACTAAGTCAAACCTTGCGTAATTGGATTGTGCCAATTCGAAGAGTAAAAAGGGCTACGGGAGCTACGGTCAAAGGAGTTGACGACTCAAGAGCTGCCTCGGATTGTGGCTCGACATATCGCTACAGTTGTGGGATGATATCGATGTCGATTTCATTGGCTTGGCAGTAAATTGGTTGTAGAGTTTAATCATCTTAACTACATGCAAATTTCATAGCGTGTACCTACAAATTTTTACGTCTAACTTATATCATATGATATGTTCTTTAATTTACTCTACCGACACCTAATTAAATTTCAATTTTACAGAAACGGAAGAAATACATTTACATACAGCTCAACTGGTCGTTGTTGTGGAAGGTATATACGTTTATTGCTGCAGTTATGCATTCAATTTAAAGTTACAACTGGTATACATATTGTAGTGTAAAGAACATTACAATTTTAGCCTAGATACAATACAAACATCTCTATTTTTAGGCTGAAATTAATATAAGGGAAAGAAGTAGCAATAAGCTGATTTGTAACATTTGTTGTAGGAAAAATAACGTTTTCGAGCAATTGGATGATTATTTATATATGTGAATAATGCCACGTCAACTAAGTTAGAGAATGAATGAGATGGACCAATCAAATTAGATTATTTGTACATGTCATCAATGTGTTGTCAACACCTATTAAGGATAACCAAAAATTATATAGATATGGATAGATAGATAGATAGATAGATAGATATAGATATAAATTAAAATTAAAAATTTATTTAATAAAAATGATATAATTTATAGTTTAAAGTTTGAATGAAATTATATATAAGTTTAATTAATAAATATATTATATAAAAAATCAATAATGATGTTTATATTATTATAACATTTTATATTTGTGAAAATTCTAAAATTTTAATAATGAAATGATGAACTATATATGTGAAAGAAATGGCGGGTAACAATAACTAATAAAAAAGAAATCACTGAGGACAAAGTAGAAAACTGATCAAATATAGAGACTATATTTGATATTTTATTAAATGAAAATGTAACATATTATGAGAAGCAATATGGAGCTTTGGAGCAAATCAAAGGCATTAGAGCTACACACATGTCAATGTAACGTCATCGGAGAGAGAAAGTAATTGATGTGAACCAATGTTATTTCTTCATTTTGACATGTCATTGTTGTGTTTTATTACTTGTCGTAATTATATGACACCTATCGAGATTATATTATATATAGATATAGATATAGATAGATACTGTTCTCTCACCCCCCTCCCCAATTATTTAAAAAAATAAAATTGTTAACTATGTTGGGGAGTGTAAAAACCACAACATAGAGCACACAAAAATACATTTAGAATGTTGCACTGGCCATAACACATACATATCATCGTCTACCGTCCTCTCCTTACTATAATATGTCTGTAAATAAAAACACAAAATAAAAGTACTTATAGATGAAAAATGAAGATGTTTTTTTATGCCAATTGAGGCGGTTACATATTCTAGAATGATAAGTTGGAATTAGACGAATAAGAAATGCATAACATTAGTAACACACTTGATAAGAAGGCTGTGTTGCAACCCGAGTTGTCATTTCAATATGCTTGAATCTTTTGATGGGGGAGATGAGTTGAACATGTTCATTGTGATAGAAGTGTTAGCTTCTGAACAAATATCTTCTTCTGATAAGTATGTGATTAAGTGAGCACTATTTAAAAAACCGAAGATTTGAAAAGTTGTGAACTATATCAAATTGAATGAATTAAAGTTGGACCCTCGAATGGGTTCAATTTTTGTACTTAACCTAGATTTCAGAGAAAGAGAAATTATAAATTCTCTAATTTTTTTTTTCTTTTTTGAATATTGTACCCATTTCCATCCATATTTAATATTTTAAAAGAATATTAAAAAAATGTAAAAAATAATTTATGTTCCTATGTAACGCATAACCCATGTCCATCCTGCATGTACAAATAGAAAAAAATATAATTTGAACTTTAAAAATTATAAATTCTTTTTTTAACTTTACCCTTTAAACTTATATATTTACCCCTAAATTTTTTTAACATTAATTATTTACCCCTAATTAAATTCTTACTTTACAAACACAATTCCTCGTCCAGAGCTATGAAATCATAATTAAACCACTTCTCTAATGTTCATTTCTAAATAATAATTAAAAAAAAAAAACAGAGGAACGCTCAAGAATAGTGATTTTAAATAAACCCCTAAACTAGAAATTCATTTGATCTTAACTTGATCAACACCCTGAATGGAACCTGATTAATAAGATACTATAGAATTGGGCAAAAAGCACCAAAGCAGAAACTAGAATCTAAAATTGCAACCACAACTAGTACTCTAAAGAATTATAATGGCTGGTAAAACAATTGGAATTGACAATTTTAAAGTTTGAAATCAATTTTAGAGTTGTTTACCTCGAATGCGTATTATTGTGTCACGTGTTACAATCGTAAATCTTAATTTTAAAACGGAAAATCTCAGTCACTACATAATTCGATATAACTTTACAGTCTATTACAAAAAAATTATATACTCTTGAATATCGTAGTCAAATAACTATAACTTTTTTTTATGATATATTTTTTACAAATAGTATGAAAATCTTCTGTATCACGTATAATATTGTATATTTTTAACTTAAAGTAAAATATTGTATATAATAAATAATAAGAGCACTTCAATGATCAAATTTTGGTGGACATTTGCTCATGTGGATGAGAGAATAAACGACATTTTTAGTCTTTCCCACTAATCGTCCACATTCATACTTATTCTCTTTTCTCTCAGTTGTCCATGACACTTCAAACTTGTCTCCATATTTTATTAGCTTATTTAATATCTCTCTATAGCTCAATGAGTGATTTATATCATGTGACCACCATAAAATGTTTTTGTCATTAGAAGAGATAAGACATTTAAACTAAAATTAATATTTTTAATGACATATTAGTGAAATAGCAATGATGTGATTCAAAATGGGAACTAAAATGTGAAAGACACATAAATATTAATAAGATACATAAATATATTAATTTAAAAAAAAAAATCCGCATAGAAAGAGAATCAATAATATATTTTATTGATGGCCGATCAACTTTGCCGCCACATAATCAGTGAATATTCCCATAATTACCCCAAGCTACCAAATTCTTCAAAATGTACCACATACTTTACAAACTACCTAAAATCTGCCCTCGTCTGACCACTGTTAAAACAGGGTCTTCTTATTACCAAACAACTCCCAAATCACAACTCCAATACAAAGTAGCATAACTGAGTCCACAGTTCTAGTTACATCCCCAGAAACATCAGGCTAACTTTCGACATGGTCTGGTCTTCTTCGACATGGTCAAACCCGACTCAGAATTTCTTGACGAAGTCGTGAATGTGAGCGCTGATTTCATCAGGCTTCTCCTGGTTGATGAAGTGGGCAGCACCTTCCATGACAACCACTTCTTGCAAAAATGGCACCAACTTCTTGAAGCCACCACTGTGGATGTGGTCCTTCACACCCGGGAAGTAATATGTGAGATCGAGGTCTCCGATGATGAACTTTACCGGAACCTTGATCTGTAACCCGGTGAACGGTGCAGTCAGCTCCCAAGTCCTGCAAAGTGAAAGAAACGATAGATTATCACACTGCCTCGTACACGTGCCTTGTCAAGTGCATGGCAGTTATATGTTTAGTGTACTTCACATACTATATTTTTGGGTAAAAATGGAATTTTTCACCCCAAAGTTAGTTTGGCTTTTGGTTGAAATTGAAACAACATCAAAAGTTTGATCACTATATTAGCATCAAGTGACGTAGACAAAGACCAGGAGATCAGCGTGGCCTGGATCCATGGGTTTTTCTAGCATGCTTTACAAGCATTATGTTTATGCTAATTTTATCACTAATGTGAACTTAATTATAATATAATTTTTTTAGCGTAATTTTTTTTTAACTATACCTATTATTTGCATCATCGAGCTCAAGCTAGGGAGAAAAAGTTTGGGTGGCTAATTCTAAAAACAATGAGTTGAAAGATCCAATTGCGTATTTCCTCAAACTAAAAGTTAGGGGTGAGCAAAAATACTGAGAAATTTTGTCTGAGCTCGAGCGTGGGACTTTTACGCTAAACTCAGGCTTGGACTCTTTAGGCAAAATACCGAAAGTCCCATCCAATTCGGAATTTTAACAAATCTTAACTTAGAGTGTTCGTTATCTTAACTAAACTTCAGTTATCTTAATTTCGAATTTGTGAAACTTGATGTTTGTATGGGATTGATGTTTCTATGAGAATTTGATATTTGTATATGAACTTGATGCATGTTAAAAAAAATGAAAAATGGTAATAACATATGATTTTTTAAACTCAAGATAGCCCGAGCCCTCCCGAATTTAAAAAATCCGAGGCGGCCGGAACTTTTTCACTAGACATGGGCTCGGGATACGAGTTAGAAAGTCCAAAATTTCGAACTTGGGCCTCTTTTAATAAAACATCCCGCTCGTCCCGCCAAGCTCACCCCTAATAAAAGTTGATATACTAACTAGCAAATCATCATTTTAACGTATAGTAAAACAATCCTTGCTAAACAAGCGAAAAACAGGAGCAATAAAGATGTAGAAGATGAACATACTTGTTGAATGCTCGATAGTAGTTCAACCCTCCAGTGAAACCCGTCTCGTCAAACTTTTTCGCATAGTAATTCACATCTTCCTCGGTGAGCCATGAGGGCAAGGTGAAGGGAGACTTTTTCTTACAGAAGCCTGACAATCCCACATCTTTTGGTATGATAAGTGGACGCGGACTGAGGGAAGTAAGAAAGAACTTCATGATGTCTGAAGTTCCAGCATTTGCAATATCATCTTCAATCTCTCCAGGTTCCTATATGTAAATAGACAAACCAATTTATGAAAAGCTTCAGAGTATGGACCTTACCTGTTGCTAATCGCTATCCCAGATTGAAAATGTTAATATTCGGTGTCCCAACTATCAAATTAGTTGATTTCCACTTTTTTGTCTTAAAATTGACCAAAGAAAAACACGTTTTTTAAGCATCAAATAAGCATAAACCATGATCAACAAATCTGACACTTCGAAAAAGTGGAAAGCAATATCTTTATGTCGCTTAAAAGGTCAATTTTAACGCTGAATCAATCAAACAGAGTGGAAAGCAACAAATTTGATAGTTGAGACACTGAATATCAACATTTTGAATCCGAGACATCGATTATCAACATGACCTGTTTTTAGTTCTTAACCCTAAACATTAAATGAGTCCACACTAACCTGGAACCTGCAAATGTAGAAATCATCACCAAGAACTGCCCTAAACCCATCAACTGGAGGCACATTCGGGTTCCTTGGTAGAAACGCGACACTGAGGTTGACCAAGGCACGAATTCTATCGGGCCTAAACAAGCAAAAGTACCAAGCTATCAAAGCACCCCAGTCATGTCCCACCAAGAAAACCTTGTCAATGTCGAGTGCATCAAGGAGACCGACAAGATCTCCAACAACATGCAAAGCTGTGTATGAGGCAGATGTGGGAGGTGCATCGGTGTCACCGTAACCTCGCATATCAGGGGCAATGGCCCGATAGCCGAGGGCCGAAAGGGAAAGAAGTTGATGCCGCCACGAGTACCTGTGAAAAAATAAATTATCTTCAACATCAAAGACATAACTCTATAGGGTGTGGATGAAGTATGTTACAGATGCTGCCCTGTTGATGTGGAACCACAACGCGGAAATCCAACACCGAAAAAGACATAACTCTATAGTTCATTGTCAAAAAAGAAATCCAGCAAATCAATGCTAGAAATGAGAAACTTAACAAAAACTTTATAAGATAATAACATCTTTTACTATTTCGGGAAAATGAATTATGAAAGTTTTTCAGTTCTCACAAAGTTTCTCCATAAGCTACTAGTTGTTTCTGAATATCCCAATTCTGTAACATGACAAGAATTTCAGCAAGGACCACTCACTGTTTTGCAGTTGGTAAAGAAATTGCACCTGAGTAGCACAACTGTCTTGTCTAAGAGATTTATAGGGGCGTTGCCATATTCCTGAATAATACCTTATGGCATTAGTGTTACAATGTAATAGAGCCGAGGAGTGGCAAGCTTGACTCAACTCGAAATATTTTATATGAACTCGAATTTATAATATTATGTAAAATTAATAAGCTCGAACTCCACTTGAATAGAGTTTGAATAGGCTCGCGAACCTTTTGAGAGGAGAGGGGAATATAAGTGAACTCGTACTTAACGTTGTATCAGAAAAATTCGTCTCAACTTGAAATTTATTAAATATCGACAACATTTCAGTTCACGAACAAATTTCTTTTTTTTTGCGGAATCAAGGTTGCAATAGCCAAAACCAGCAAATTATCTGTTCTCACCTAACCTAGGATGGTATAGAATTGGCAAATAATCAAGAAAGTGGATACTAGAATCTAAAATTGCAAACAGAAACAGTGAATCAAATTAAAAGCATAGAAGAATCCCAACAAGAATATGGTTAGACAGACAGAGTAGTTAATAAAAAGCATAGAAGTGGACGAATTAATTAAGTAAGCAAACATAAAGAGTACCAGAGCTCGGGGAATCCGTGGAGGAAGAGGATGGTGTCGGGGCCGGAACCGATGGAAGCTACATGCATGTTGATGCCATTGGTGCGAACCGTTGTGTGCTGGATCTTCTCCATTTCAGCTTTTCTGGAATTTTCTCAAATTCCTTTGCTTCTGGACTTTGCAGGGAGGTTACAATATCAGCAGAGCCACAGAGAGACTTACTCTACCATCCCATAGCCGCCGGAAATCTTATCTAGTCTTGACAAGAAAATGGAATGAATGGCTACGTGTCTATCCGACATTAATTATATAGATTTTTAGATTGTTAGGTAATCTTCACACTCTTCCATAATTTTACATTTAATATCATATTTATTGAATAACTAAAACATACTCTATCACATCAATTTAATCACTCTAGTTTAATATTATCAAAATATAATTTAAACCGACTTTAATCTTTGGAAACTTCAAGTTTAAAATGCATCTAAAAATTTCATATTATTCAACACTAGGTGGCTCACCCGCGCGTTGTGCGGTAAATAATTTTTTATATAACTGTTATAATATTACAAAAAAAATCTAATTTGATATTGATAATGAAACTGTTTGGTTTTATTTATTAAAATAATTTATTCTAGACAATACATTACTACACATTTAAGGTGTATCTATAAACTTATATAATTCATTTTTAACATGTGTCTTGGCAAAAAAAAAATCTTAACATGTGTGAACGTATTTTCTATTCATTAGTTAATAGGTTAACACGTATGGTATAACGACTTTTAGAAATACTCATTACAAATCTTCAAATATTTAAATCAATAATTATTTACTTGTTAAATATTATTGTCAATTATATCTTATAATATTTGTATATAATAAAGTTTGTATATATTGAACACACGTGTATGATAAGAACTTCTACATTTAATTGATAATTTAATATTTTGAACATATTTTTTTATGTTTTATTTATTTTCAGCAATTTAATGCTTACCAATTTAAAGTAGACGTTTCTAAAGTAAATATAATTAAATAAGAATTAATTAATATTCAAGTACAAAGATATTATGTTAAATTACCTATGTAAATATAAATGCAAATATTATATTAAATATTTATGTAAACATAAACGAATAAACAATTAACTATTATTTCTAACTTGATACTACTAAATTGACTTATGGTTTATCTTTTCCACAACAAAGTCATTTGTTTGCTTTGTCATATATCGATGATACTGCATGAACACCAACATGATTTTCGGTACATAACTAAAATCAAACTGATCAAAAAAATTACAAGAAAATGATCAATTGCAATATGCTGCATTGTTGATAATTTTTCCTCTACTTGATGGGTTTGTAATGGATGTGATATATCTTATTTAATTTCTATGGCAGTCTCTTTTATATGAACATAAGGGTTTCAGATCTACCCAAATAAAAACTCTAAGAAAATGGAAATAAATATACGTGACACATGCAAATCAAAGTTTCAAAAAGAGGAAACAATAATAAGAAATAAGTAATTGACTACAATCAAATATATACATCATAAATTGAAAATACCTATAAGGAATGAACAATTAATTTCATTAAGACATAATAAATTACAATTAAATATATACACCATAAAATAAAATTACCAATAAAGTCTAAATAATTAATTTCGCAAGTTGATATATATAATCTACTATTTTCTTTCGAAATATCTTCTTGTATTGCATCCCTATAACTTTTTTCACATCTGTTAGTTCATAAACGTGTTGCTGCACAGCAGTAGCGGAGGTTGTGCAACAGATGAAATGATTGCGTGTGATGATGTTACGACGGAGGCGAGTAAGGTAGCGACGTTAGAAAGAGAATGGAGTTGTAGTGGATGATGGTAAGAAGAAACTCATTGAGGGATGTGGATGATGAAGAATAGGTCATTCTAGTTTTAACGGAAATTATTCCATTCATTACTTAATTATCAATTCTTATATTGTCTTGGCAATTTTTTTTTTCATATTTTCAATCAATAATAATAAAGACAATGTTCTAGATCTTGTTAAATGTTGCACATGTTTTTAATAAATAATTAAATATGAACATATTTATTTTACTTTTATTTTTATTTTTGCCAAAATTTTACTTTTATTTTTCACTTTTATATTTATTAAATTTATAAAGAAAATAAAACATTATATACATATATATATATATATATTCTACTTTCTAAATATA
The DNA here is from genome assembly GCA_036873135.1 of Clarkia xantiana subsp. parviflora. Taxonomy (NCBI): domain Eukaryota; kingdom Viridiplantae; phylum Streptophyta; class Magnoliopsida; order Myrtales; family Onagraceae; genus Clarkia; species Clarkia xantiana. The sequence goes on from JAPTYO010000007.1 coordinate 23,785,523, forward strand.
TATTTATTAATTTTACTATTTTATGTTTTTAAAATTTACGAAACTAATTTATAGTTGTTTTATTAATTATATCAACTAAAAATTATATTCAGTATTAAAGTATAGTTTATGTAATGTAGTTTTTTTTACGAAACTAATTCATAATTATTTATTAATTATATTAGCTAAAATTTAAATTCACTATAATTATCTATTATATTCTTTTTCTTACTTTATTATTTATTTAAAATATTTTTTTATTACATTTTCATTTTAGTTTTTCATACCAAATATTAATTACAACACTTTTAAAATCAAATTGTTTGGATGTGCAACTTTCTTTTTTACAATTGCATGGGGTTCAAAACTCAATTTTACTAACTTGGAAATGGAATTATATTAGCTAAAAACTAAATTCACTATAATTATATATTATATTCTTTTTCTTACTTTATTATCTATTTAAAATATTTTTTATTACATTTTCATTTTAGTTTTTCATACCAAATATTAATTACAACACTTTTAAAATCAAATTGTTTTGATGTGCAACTTTCTTTTTTTCAATTGTATGGGGTTCAAAACTCAATTTTACTAACATAGAAATGAAACGGCTTCTGAAATGAAATGTGGTTCTTTGCTTATTTTATAGAGTTCCATGTGGAGGTGAAAAGTGATGTAACTTATCAAAATATGATATGGACCAATCAAAACACATTAGTTTAACACATATGAAAGAGAATGTTATACAAAAATCTTACTTGTCAACATGTTAGAAGTTTTTTCTGAATTATATTATATATAGATAGATTTATTAATATCTATAAATATTTGTATTTCTTTTTATTATTTATTGGCTAAATATTTTTTTAATTAATATAATATTTTTTTTACATAATATTTATATAAAAAAGCACAAATTTTCTAGGGCATTTGAATTACAAACTGATTATTAATATGAAAATAGTTACAATATATATATATATATATATATATATATATATATATATATATATTATATGTATAATATATTAGTACACTAAATTAATTAATAATAAAATATATTAATATTTTAAAATATATTAGTTTAAATAGATTTACTTATTAAATGAAAATTAATTAATATTATAACATTATTAATATACAATCATCAAATGGACAATTAATAAATTATATATATATATATATATATATATATATATATTATTAGAGTTGAGGGTCTGAAACTCTGAATTGACTTAAGTATAAATTGATTTCTAATTTTTTTTTTTTATGTTGTCTGTATGGACGTTTAATTTTCACACAATGAGCACTTTGGGCCCTATTATGAATAAAATCCAATGTGTAGTAGTTAGGCCCAAAAAAATATATATAGTTTTGAAAAAAGTGGAAAATAGAGTTTGTTAAGCCGTTGAGTTATCTGGATTCGGTTACGAATTACGATCAATGCTGCGATTGTGGTTAATTTCATAAGTCAGCTTTGTGTAAACACGGTAATTAATATATGATAAAAGTGTCACTTAATTTTGTGGTTTCGTTTTTAAATATTAGGATGTGTGAATCCCGAAATGATAAAAATAGAATAACACTTATGGAATTGTAATTAAGTTGGTATAAAAACTAGTTCACCTAAAATCTTTCATGCGATTGTTCCATTTTCTGAACATGCAAGAGAAAGGGATAAGAGGTTTACAGGATCGATTCGTTATGTGGTGACTGGCAGGCACGGAGAGCTCAGTGCCCCCTCTGAACTCCATAGAAGTTCTTGGGTTTTTACACGATTCAAAAAACAAATTAGATCTCTTGTAGCACTTGCCCCCTCTGAAATGAAAGAAATGATACATTTTTGTCCCAATCTGAAGTTTACAAGCTGTTTTAGTCTAATTTTAAAGTAAGAAGTTTATAAAATGGACGTTTCTTGTTGAAAAGCACCATCACCATGTCTGGTAAGTAAGAAAGCTTTTGAAAAAAAAAAAACACGCAAGGTTGAAGATGAAGTATACATAAGAAGAGATTAAAAAAATATATCTTATTTTGTCTTTATTCTAGTGCCTATAAGAGTAATATCTTATTTTGTCTTTATTCTAGTGCCTATAAGAGTTAGACATGTGGCAAGCAATAATAATGCTTCCACAAAACTACTCATTTTCAACCTTTTAGTTGGCCATTTTCCATTGTTGCAATTAGGCCGGCAATGGTGCGGTGAAAATCAAATAACCATGGTTATTCGCACCATTTACCGCAATGGTTAACCGCACCATTATGGTGAGGGGCGGTTATGGTGATGAATCTTGTAACCGCAATGATTATGGTTGTGGTTATGGTATTCAGTCTATAACCGCGGTTATAACCATCACCTCTGTATATATAATATTAATATATATATATATATATTACTAATACCTATATTGTTATATATATACATTATTATTATACTTTAATTATTATTCAAATATTATAATTCTTATTCCGTTCTCTTTCCCACCCGTCATTTTTTTGTCTATATTTCTTATTATTAGGTAACAACGATTGTAAGTGATGGTGAATGAGGATCGATGATCGCAAGTGATAGCCAATTGAATATGTGTTTTTTTAACTGAGTAAAACAATGAAGTTATGTTTAATTTGGATTTCGTGTATGAAACAATGAATGTGTATTTACTTTTCTTGTATGAAATGATGTTGTATTAGTTTGAATGATTGTGGTTAAATGGTTTAATCGTGGTTAAAAACCATGGTTATGGTTATGGTTATGGCTATGGTATGAAGAATCATAACCGCAGTGGTTATGGTTATGGTTATGGTATGAGTGAAAAAAATATGGTATGGTTATGGTATTAGTGCTATTCGCACCATACCCTCACCATCGCCAGCCCTAGTTGCAATACATGTGGCAAGCAATACATGTGCTTCCACCTCACCGTGCCACAATACTCATGCACCTAACCTTATTTCTAGGGGTGAAACCGGACCGGTCGGACCGGTCGGACCGGTTTTTTGCTTGGTTCGGTCGGTTATCCATATTTTCGGTCCGGTTTTTTTTCTTAAAAAAATCCGACCAAAAAACCATGTGATAAAAAATAAACCGTCCATTGGTAGTACGGTTTTTTCGGTTCGGTTTTCGGTTTAAACCGAAAATCCAAAAGTAACAATTATTATTTAAAATTCTCGTTATTTTCATGGAATTTATCAAAGCAAAATGAAAAATAACGTCAATTATTATAATTAAATAAATTATAAAACAAAATTAGAAAAAACAAATTCATAAATGACTATTTCATAATTTTTATAAACCAAATTAATTAATTATATTGATTAATATCAACTAATATAATATATATTATATATATTTAGTTAGCATAACGGTCGGTTCGGTCCCCACGGTCCTTAAAAATTAAAATCTGAACCGGACCGAAAAACCGAACTAGAGTAAAAAAAATTCGTCCAAAAACCAAACCGTGTATTTCAGATTCGGTTTTTTCGGTCCGGACCGAATCGGTTTTCACCGGTTTTTCGGACCAACCGGATTTTGGTTTCACCCCTACTTATTTCCATTGTTGGCCATCTAAAACCTTTCTAACATCTAGGCTCGTCTATTCATTTTCCACTCACTCTCGGCCCACTCATTTCCACTCTCGACCCACTCTTTTTACAAATCTAAGGCCCTAAACAATAAAATTTATATATATATATATATATATATATATATATATATATATATAAAACAAAATGAGAGAGACTAACAGTTTCATTCTCAGCGCGACACGTCATCACCTTAAAACCAATAATAATTGAACATGTATTAACATAAATTACCAATCAGAATTTGATGTATCATACTTCTTCCCTTGATCGATATCTATTCTTCCGCAACTATCTTTACAAGTTACAACAAATATAACAACAAATCTATAACTTTGTATATAAATGTGCCTAAAGATAAATATAACTAAAAAAAGTTGTATATTTTATTTTTTTTATTCTCGTAAGGTGAATTCATATATTTCTTAATTTCTATGTCGTTTTCTAATTTTCAATATTATACACACATGTTAAATGTTACAATTTATTAAGTGGTCCTACGCATAGCGCAGGGTCAACACTTAGTTTATAAACGTAAATACTAAAGAACTAGGTATTTTTTTTACCACACTGAAAATTGAAAACGATTTAATTTTCACGTGTGTATAAATAGTTCTATACTTATAATATTGACAAAAAATAATTGAAGAAAAAAAATATATGTGCCTTGTATTCCGATTAAAACTTCACAACTAATATTATTCACATATGGATTTTTTTTTACAATCAAAATATAAATAAATTAAAAGAATAGTCAATTAATATTAAAATTTATGTAATAGGTTAGAATTATCAATATATATATATACTTATATTATAAAGAGAGGTCTCATATCATATATAATAAATTATAGTAATTAAAAATGTATGCATTAAAATTATAATATATTTACATAACATTATTATTATTATTTTAAAGTAAGTTTGCCCCGCTGATTTTTTTTTTTTTTCTGAATTCGTTCCCGGGAGACCGGTGATAAAGTCCGAACCAGTGTTTTTTTTTTTCTTTTCCAATCAGAAATACTATTTTATTTACATAACATTATTATTATTATTTTAAAGTAAGTAGCTGATGTTTGTCGAAGTTGTCCGGGAGTTGATGCTCTTCTAGCTGAATGTTTTGCTTGCAGTTTGGGTTTGTTTTTGAGTAAAAATATGGGTCTCTCTGACTGTGTTTTACTCACAGATTCAAAACTGCTTTTGTCAGCTTCAAACCAGCTTAGTGGTTCTCCTGTTGTGCTTTTTGGGATTTTATCGGATGTTAGAACTTTAGTTGATCGGTGTTTAGTTTCTGTTATTAAGGTTTCTAGGTTTTGTGTCAAATCTGCAGATTTTCTCTGTAAACAATCGAGATATTTGCAGATTTCTGGTTCGTGGTTGTCTCCGTTTATTCCTTTAGCTTTGGGTTTACATGATGGTTATATTCTGTAAACAAACTTTGTGTATGGTTTGGGGTTGATTTATATATTGCGCAGTGTTTACCAAAAAAAAAAAAGTCAAGGTTAGGAAAAGTCGCGCTCTTTTACGAGTTGTTGATCTGAAAGAGAAGGGGGTGGTTGTAGAACTTTAATTTCTTTTAGTATTGTATAGTAATCTAATTTGCGGAAGATTCGTTTGCATTTCTTGATATTCCTCTTAAGATTTGCACCCAAAAGGATTCCGAGTTTTGTTCTGATCTCCACGTCATTTTTGTTAGGAGTGTCACATTAAACGTTTATATCTCTATAAACCGTAAGCCCGATGTAAACACCTAATTTTGGTAAGCGCGACACGTACGTAACATGTCAAAAATGTTATGTGTAACGCGTTTAAAAAAAGAAAGTATTTAAATATGGAAGGTCACGGGATTGCCAAAAATAGACTCAGTTTAAATTAGGACAATACATATGCAATAACTATGATGTAATAAATCAGAAAATATATAATATATATATATATATATTCGGATTTAATAGGGTGAATATTGAGGGAATATTGATTTCCTAATTTTTGGGTGTCAATTTACCTATAAATAGGTACCTATTCTATGTAAAAAAACACACACAAAATTACTAGAAGAATAAAATATTATTTTTTTTGGAATTTGTGCAAATCAATTTTTTTTTACCCGCCTGTGCCATCGCCGTTCAGCTCTATCAGAGATCGCCGGAGGTCCGCCTGCGCCGGCGCTCGTCTCGTTGCCGGAGATCCCAGGCCGCCGCGTCGTCCAAGCCGTCCCTCCGCTGCTGTCCGCGTCGTTTGTCCTGCATAGCCGCCAGCCACTGCTGCTGCTAGATCTGACCCGGAGCCGTCGGACCCGCCGCTGCTCGCCGCCCCGCTTGCCGGAACGCCGTGACGAACCCGGAGCCTGCCGGACCGCCGCTGCTGTCGTCGCTTAAGGTCGCCGGAAGTCGAGCTGCTGTGGCCATCTTCCTCTCCGGCGCTGCAGGTAACCGTGCTGCTGTTTTCTGTTTTTTTTTTTTTTTTTTTTTTTTTTTTTTTTTTTTTAAATAATAAGATTTTATTAATTATTCATTAATATTGTTTTTCTGTTATTCTTCTGTTTTTTTTATTATTATTTTTATTATCATTATTATTATTGTTATTATAACATGTTAATTAGTTAATTTAGATGTAGATTAATTAAGTAACGAGTTTTATTGTATGTAAATATGTGTAGGACGTATAATTGTTAAACTACATCATGATTTTGAGCATGCTTGATTTTATTAGATTTTATCTCAATTAGGAGTTTTAGATATGTAATAGTTTTTTTTTTAGAGCTTATATTCGTCGTTAATAGTATTTTTCGCATGAATGTTAGTTTAGTTTTTGATATCGTTAGATTAACTCGATGTAACGCATATTCAAATTTTAAAATTGGCAATAGGTTAATTAAGTACCGAAAGGGCGTAATTAGAAAATCATTTTTTCTTAATTCGTAACAGACCCCGAACTCAAATCTTGGATCGTAGACCGATTAATGTGCTTAGGTATTTGATTCGTTATTTACCTAGGTAATTTAGGATTCTAGTTAGCATTTATTAACTAGTGGCGACTCTTTCAAAAGTGCACGTTTTAAAATGTAAATCGCCTTATATCAGATTTTAGGTCCGACACCCGACAAACCACATCTTATATATTTATGACAATATGATGAAATATCATTTGACCCGATCATAAATGTTTTGCATATCCAATTTGATAGCACATTTCTCTCTTCTACATTGTTATAATTACGCAATCACACACTCTACACTCCGAAAAGGGTGATCAAATTTGTTATTCTGATAATATATAGGTACGAATACGATCGATGTTTATATCTCTAATATAATAATTTACCCTTATGCTCCTAGAAGATTAAATATATATATATTTAGTTGTCTTACTGGTTCTTCCATTAATTAAGCCGAGATCCGAACGAGTTACTGGATGAGAAAGAATCATATATTGGGAGTGCCATTTTGTTTTTCTATGAACTAGTTGTCACTTGTCAATCATGTAACTATCTACAAGACCCACATGGTATAAAGATTGACAAGGAAAGATCTTTTCTGATCCAATACAAACCTCCATACATACTAAACTACTTATGGTATGTCTCTCTTTTAATATTATTATTATTATTATTATAGCGGAGAAAGAGACAGGAATATATGGACCAAAGAATCCTCACTCTTTATTATTATGGGCCGGTTGGCTATTCATCTCTACATATCGCCCATGCCCTGCATACTTATCCAAAAACTATTATCATACAAATATTTATCATGTGAATCCTCCTCACTAACTTTTCTCCCCCTACTATCATTTCCATTATTAATATATTTTCCCCAACGAGTCGGCCGTGTTATCTCTTAAAATAATTCATATTCAAGTTTAGTCAACTTGTAGAAAATAAAGTATTAAATTTAATATTTTCAAAATTCGAATTTATAACTTAAGTCTAAATGTTAAAACGTTAAACTTACTAGCTACAATTTCTAATATTATCATAAACAGGTGTTACATGTATAAAAATGTTAAATGCAAATACACAGAAAAAATAGAGAGAGAGATACATTAACTAGGAACCTTCTTTCTCCTTTCCTCCACTCTCCCCCATATAAACCTCTCCTTCCTTCTCGGCCTTCTTCCTCCATCACGCCCTCTTTCTCTCTCTAGAAACTCCATTACCGATGGGTGACAGCAGTAACGTCTCCGACAAGGAAATAAGTACTGATCTCAGAGTTAGTCTCATCAACAGTAATGCCGCCGGAAGTTACGCCCTTAACGGCAAGATCATGCTCTGCACCGTCACCATCCTCTTCTTCTCCGTCTTCCTCATCCTCGGCCTCCACACTTACGCTCGCTGGTACATCCACTCCCGCCGCCGCCAGCGCCGCCGTACGCGCCTCCTTCACTCCGCCCCCGGCTCTGCAGTTTGCACTGACGGCCTGGACGTCTCGACGCTCAAATCCCTCCCCACTTTCACATACGCCGCCGCCGACCAGGACCCGACCATCGCCGACGACTGCGCTGTCTGCTTGTCGGACTTCGAGAAAGGGGAGTTGGGCCGAGTCCTCCCGGGGTGCGGACACGTGTTCCACGTAGTATGCATCGATATGTGGTTCTGGGCCCACTCGAGCTGCCCGCTCTGTCGGGCGGCGGTAAAACCAGTGCCGCGCGAGCCGCCGGGAGGTCGTGGTGCGGTGTTGGAGCTCGAGGAGGTGACGGTGGAGCCACCGCCGTTGATGGAAGAGAGGTACATGGCGGCGATAGTGGCGGAGGCCGGATCCGGGTCGGGTGAACTGGGTCCTGAAGCGAACAAGAATCTGCAGCATATTAACTGTTCTTTAGTGTACGGAAGCTGCGGAGAAGTTGCTTAGTTGGATTTTGGTGGTGACGTAGCATGTACTTTTGTACTCGTAGATTACGTAGAGAGACAACTTAGCTAACTAGAATGTAGTTTTGTACACATAAATGATGATGATAGAAATATACCTAGTTTGATGCACATTGTTTTTTTTTTTGGGTGTTGTTAGGAGACTTATCAAGACCATTTAGATTAATCTTTATTCGCAATGCTTATGAATATTTTTCTATTTTCAGAATATCATCTATAGCATGATTATTTACGTCTAAACAAATCTTCACTCGTCGGATTAGCCGATAAGGAATAAAGTATTGTACATCAATATTTTTCTACTCTTGAGTACTCATCGAAATTTAAACTCTCAAATTTCTTGATTAATGGATAACGTGATGGATTAAAACATATTATAACTAATTATCGAACATTGTACAATTTCTATTAATATATGTAGTTGACCTTAGTTTTCATAATTTTTGCAATTAGTTTTTCAACAACTAATACATCTTTAGTATCACACGTTCCGGGATAACTTATCATTTAATTTTTATAAGACTAATTTGCGTAACTTATATCATCTCAGATTTCGACAAAATTAATTATTGTTTTTCCATAACGATTATTATCTATCTACATCTACTATACTGCTCCGAACTGATTTACATAAGACACCCATTTGCATTATACTAGGGACGAAGCTATATATATATAGAGCAATCAAGGTCTAATACTGTCTTCTTCCATCATCTTTTAGCATTATATTATGCACTTAGCTATAACCATGCAAACTTTAGTCTTTACCGTCTGTTTGGCTCAACCTATTAGAATATTTTAATATATTTAATTTAATTTTGTGTATGGTTCAACAATTTTTTTTTTTTTTGTGTATGGATAGAATATTTGGTAGTATTAATTAAAATGTATGTAATACCTACTACTTATTTATAAAGAAAATTATGTATTAATCAAACATGATTTTATATAGTATAATTTATGTAAATTAAAGACTAAAATAATTATCGGCCCCTATCTGCTGGACTCCGGAGATTCCCAAACAATGCATAGTCCTAGGGGCTCTCATCAGTAGGCAACAGCACCCGTAGTATGCTTGCTCCACACCTAGATTAATTCTCACTCGCACCGGGTCAGCCTGTAAGGGGTAATTAAAATGTTGGCCATGAACAATTAAGGAATGAGGCGCTGAACCACCACACCATTTTTACATGGTTCCAAACAATGCATAGTTGATGCTTAATTAATATAAGATCCATTTAAATATTATATGCGTTATTAAGTTAGTAGAATATGTTAGTTCATACTTAGTTATAAGACTAATAGTCTTGAATTTTTGTATTTTGATGATTGTTACCCCTAGTTTTATTTTTCCCAAGATTGTTACTCCTTTATAAGTCCTATCTTGCCACTAAAAGGAATGGGCTATTACTAGTCTCTTTCCACTATATAATACTATATAATGTTAGAGCAATTGCTCACAACTTGTTTTTGTTTTTTCCTGATCAAACTCAATAAACATACTGACCCTAGTTCCACCAACAGTCTAGTATATATAGTTGAAAGATTGACCTGTTAAGTTCATTTCTATTTGCATTCTTTTATGTATGATGCGTATGTATGATGCATATGTAAGCCAAATGGAACATGATATTTTTAATCAAGCCACTTTCAAAGATTTCGAAGTCAAACTACATAGGAGTAAGCATTTTTAGCCTACTACATTTTCAGTGCCGGTGGTTGGTTGTTACTAGGGATGGCAACGGGGCGGGTCGGGGCGGGTTTTGGCAGCCCCGGACCCGCCCCGCGGGTCGGCCTGGCTGACCCGGCCCCGGCCAATTGGACTTTCCGGGTCGGGTCAGCAATCCCGCGGGTCGACCCGCGGGGCCCCGACCCGCCCCGTCATGTGAACAATTTTTTTTTTTTTTTTTTTTTTTTCAATTTTCAATATTAAATAATTTTTTTTTTTGTCAAAATATTACATTATATATAAATTCAAAACATAAATCTAACACCAATCAAATATAAACAACAAACACATCAAATTCATTACAAATACAAATTCAAATCCAAACACCAAATTAACAAATCCTAATAATCTAAATATACATATATTTGTAATTTGGTACATGTTATTTATATAGGTATATTAACCATATTATTTAGTAAATGTTAGATCATATTAAAATAAAAAAAATTATATATATATATATATATGCATTTCGGGGCGGGTCTACGGGGCCCCGGGTCTCTAGACCCGAACCCGCCCCGACCCGAGCCCGCCCCGACCCGTGACCCGCGGGTCGGCGGGTCAAAACCGGGTCGGGGCCCCGCGGGTCAGCGGGGCCCCGAGACCCGTTGCCATCCCTAGTTGTTACCCCTAATATAATTCAATATTGATTTTGTCCACGAATTACTTGTTTATTAAAATTAATATTTGCAATAAGTTGGGTTTGCAAAAGAAAGGTATATGATAAAAATGGAATAGAGAGACGACATATTAATCTTAAAAAACGTTAATAATGGTACAATAAATATTTGGGGGGGGGGGGGGAAAAAGAAGTGAGGCGCCACTAAAGACGAGGGTTAAGATAAAGGAGGATCCATGCCAATGAAAAGTGGAACCCATTTAATTAGATTAGATTAGATTGTCCTTGCGCCGGTATACTCAAAGGGACCAACGGAGTAGAACCTTGTGTTGGTGTTCTTTAAGGTGGTGTAATTATTGGGCAGACGAGCACCCGACACTCCTTTGTTTACATCGGTGGGAACACAACATTTGAGGTCGGGGGACGAGTCGAGGAAGGCCTTGCACTCGATCAACTTCCAGTTTTCTTCCACCTCCGAAGGCAACAGGGTTGCTCGAAAGTAGCCGTTTGAGTCGGTGGGTCGGCTCAGGATCGCAAACGGAGCTGTCTCGTACCCTCTTTTGTCTAGGGCTAGACATGCTATCCTTGCAAATGCCCCTGAAATCATCAATAATACACACCTACTAATTACTTCATGAAATGTATGAGATTAATTTATAAGGTCAGAAATTTAATGAAATAAAGTAATTCCACCTTTCAATGGAGTGAGTTTGCGAGTGGCGTATGATCTGCAGTAAATGAGTCCTTGAATGGTGATTGGTGTGGTGACGGAGCTTCCCTTTTCCTGTCCGGTTGGCGGCTTCGAGCCGGGCAACTGGTTGCCACCATAACCATCGGCTAGAGCTGCTGGAGCTGAGGCACTTATGATGATCAAAACTATAAGCAAATAATAATATGATGATGTTGCACAAAGACAAAGGAGAGGTTTGCCAGGAGCCATTATTGAATTGAACAAGGAAGGTTTCAGAACTTCTTCTATTTGGGTTGGATGTATAGAAGAAGCTGTTAATTCGTAGGTTTTATAGCACATGCAGCATGACTTACTTGAGTTGTGTGCACGTTTTTGGACCCCAATTAGTGAGTGCAAGGCACACACAATTTCTTATATTTCTTTTTTAATAATTGCTACTTAATTATCTATATATCCAATCCAATCCAATCCAATTATATGATTTGACAAGTGTCATTTTTCCCAATTTAAGTTATATATTATACTTTATTTTATAAATAAAAAAAATACAGTAGTTTATGTTTAGAATAAATCTAAAATTTGACCTCAAACTTATCTAGCATGATCAATGTGGACGTCAAACTCTTTATTCAGTTACAAATTTAATATTTTTAGCTTTGTGAAAGCTAGTCCTTAAAGTTTGAACTAATTAATGATCAGAGTGAATCTCTAATTTGAATTCGAATCTAGGCTTGAACCAAAGTCAGAGACTCACTGTGGTCAAACCCACAGTTAGAGTGATCAGAATCTCATCAATTTGATGACTTAAACCCTTTATAATTTGAGGATTAGCCCTCCAATTAAGGAAGAAATTTGAATTCACAATCCAATCACCAATCAGGTCTAGACTCAAATCCAGCCTAAAGACCCAACCTATTGTGGGTTCCAACACTAAATATCAACTTTAACAAAATAAAAATATTGATTTTTTAGTTGAAAATAAGTCTAAAGACGATGCATATGTTTGATGTCAACATTTAGATTCATTATAAATATAAACAAACACATTTCAGCATTTTGTAATTATCTAACGATTTGAGCAAGTGTTGGATTCAAGGTCGGCAATAAAGATTATACACTAACTTCTTACTAATATCTTGGGAGCTTTCAAAGTAACTCATCAACCGAGAATCCGAAAAAATTGCATATTATTGTCTTGTTGTTTGTGTTCATTGTACCAATTGGTTGGTGAACTTTGTAATATTTTATAAAAGTCTAGAAGTCCTAGGGACTTCGATACTTCATTAGTTGGATAGTCCTAGGCCAGGGTGAAAACGAGTCAAGCTACTCGTGAGCTACTCGAGGTTGGCTCGGTTGATATTCAAATTCGACTCGCTAAATTTCGAGTCGAGTCGAGCTTGAGTCGAGCTTTTTCTAATACCGAGTCGACTTCGAGTTCACTGGTACCCGACTCGAGAGGTTCGCGAGCCTAATCGAGCTTTTTCGTTTTTCCTATTCGAGTCGAGTTCGAATTTTTCGAGCTTGATGTAATAATATTATATATGTATATATTGAGTTCGAGTCGAGTTCAAGCTCGAGTTTGAGCCAAAGTCCTAATCGAGTCGAGTTCGAGCTCGAGTTAAGGTGCACAATTTAAAATTTAATTAAAAAATTTAACATTGTCGAGCCGAGCTCGAACTCGCCGAGTATTGAATCGAGTCGAACTCGAGCTTAAAAAGTTAAGGTTCGGTCGATTTCGAGTAAACTGAGTCGAGTCAAATCGAGCTTGTCAGATATTCGGCTCGACTCGGCTCGTTTACAACCCTAGTCCTAGGGACTCCGATAGTTCATTAGTTGGGCAGCACTTAGATGCTTACTCTACACTAGGAATAATTATATTAATTTCCGCTTATATCAACTCATAAAGAGTAAAGTGTTGGTTATGAATATTTTTTAAATTCTAGAGGCTCAATGGGGTTTGAATCTAGCAACCAACGAACAAGTACAACAAATAATCATATACTATTTGGTTAGCAAGTTAATTAATCATATAATAAACAAATAAAATTGGTATGGATTGGGCCTTAGCTCAACACTTGAGATTGGTGTGGTTACGGGCGAAAAGGCCCAGTCCAGAAACTCCAGCTTTCTTCAACCCTAGGGGCAAGGAAGACAGGTAGATAGATATAAGCTACTCACCCGCCGCTTTCTGTAGCCTCTCGTGCTCCGCACAGATTTCAACCGGAGAGAAGAGATGGTTTCCCTGAAGCTGCAGAAGCGGCTCGCCGCCAGCGTCCTCAAGTGCGGCCGAGGCAAGGTCTGGTTGGACCCCAATGAGGGTAGTGAGATCTCCATGGCCAACTCCCGTACGTTTCACTACCTCTATCTCTCTCTCTTCGTTTTCATGATTCAGGATCGATTGATTGCTCGCTTGCTTTCCGTTCCAGTTTCTGAATTTGATTCGAGCACAGAAATTATTTGTGCTTTGGATCTGTTTGATGACTTGTATCATCGACCTGAATTACTGAGAGCGTAGTTAGTTGTGGTTAATTTTCTTCGTCGCGCCAAATAGAGCGGCTTCTCTAAGTAGGCAGCATATTATTGCCTTATAGTTGAAATGGCACTAGGTATAAAATCTTTCTGGAATAAGATTTGTCATATCATGTTGAAAGTACCAACAGCAAATGTTTAGATTTCTATTAAAGGTTATATCATTTTTCTGCAGATGTTACTGAGCTTATTGTTCATTTGATCATTATAAGTATCTCATAGAGCTTCGGGATCATTTGACCATTACCGATTCTGCTTAAGGTCATTGCTTTCATGAAATTTCTTTGAAGTCATTTGGGGATTCCTTGTAGGAATTTGGTCTATGTTCTAAATTGTTCAACTGAAAAATGTTCAGAAAATAATACTGAACCTTATAGGGCTGTATGATTCATAAGGTGGTGCACTCTTGAGCTTGATAGTAGATAATCATATAAGTTTAGTCTCTTGTTCCAGCAAGTGCTTTTAGTTACCTGTGCTTATCATTATTAATGCAATAATTCGAATTGATTGTCGTAGATGTTACATGGATGATGTAATTAATAGCTTGACTTGTCTGCACTCTGCAGGTCAAAACATCAGGAAGTTGGTTAAGGATGGTTTCATAATCAGGAAACCAACTAAGATCCACTCCCGATCTCGCGCACGCCGCATGAAGGAGGCTAAGAGAAAGGGTCGTCACTCTGGATATGGTAATATTTATCAACCTTTTTCATATTTTGTAGTTTTAGTAAAGATGTAGTTTTTCTGTCACCATCCATTAATGTGTCTTGCTCTGTTTCATGGTAGTTTATCTGATGGGTTTTTAAAACTAATTCCAGGTAAGAGAAAGGGTACCAGGGAGGCAAGGTTGCCCACCAAGGTGCTGTGGATGAGGAGGTTGCGTGTCCTGAGGCGTTTGCTGCGTAAGTACAGAGAGTCTAAGAAGATTGACAAACATATGTACCATGATATGTACATGAAGGTGAAGGGTAATGTCTTCAAGAACAAGCGTGTCTTGATGGAGAGTATCCACAAGTCCAAGGCCGAGAAGGCAAGAGAGAAGACTTTGTCTGACCAGTTTGAGGCCAAGCGTGCCAAGAACAAGGCCTCCAGGGAAAGGAAACATGCCCGCAGGGAGGAGCGTTTGGCTCAGGTAAATATAAATACCATTTACTGCCCGTTTTGTACGAACTAATGAAGGACATTACGACGTGGTCCCGAGTTTCTACATTCTGATGTTTTCCTTTTCGACTCAGGGACCTGTTGAGAAGGTTGTAGCAGCACCACCTGCTGCAGCACCTGTTGCAGAGTAAGTTCACAAAGAAACTCTTTGATTATAAATAGTTTTAATCTTGGATACCTTACAATGGTTGAGCTTATAATGTTTTGTGTTTGGCTATGTTAGGGGAAAGAAGTCGAAGAAGTGAGACTGCAATGAAATTAGCCCGGTCACCGATTTTGGTCTTCTAGCAGCAGTGTTGTTTAGATTTGTTTTGTTCAGTTGTGTTGTTTTTGGACTTGTTACAAAATCTTCAGTAGAATAAGAAAAAGCTATATGAATATCTTTAAACTTTTGTATGATTCTGTTTCTAAGTTTTGCTGATTGGAATTCATTGTTATTTCATGTCTTTTTATTGTGCAACATCTATTTCATCCACATGATATTGTTACCTGACGAATTTAGTTGAAGCGTCGTCTATAATAATGTTTGGTCTACAACTCTTTTTGGATCAGCTGTAAAGAGTAAAATGATGATCAACTACTAGAGTTTAAAGGAGATTAAAATGATGATTATGAATATTTATCATCTCCTAGAGTTTCATGGTTTTTTGGATCGTCAAATTTTGATAGCTATGGTAATTTGTAAGTTTCGTTGCATTTGTTTGTTACCTGTGGAGATGGAACGTCCTCTAAGTTTAGTTAAACCAAACTTTAGACAAATCAAATAAGGTTAATAACTAACAGAATCATTGAATCAAAATTCAATTATAAATTGTTGTTGGATTCGAAGGTAAAGCTTTACCTTAATTGCTGCTACTTTTGTCAAATTAGATAAAAAATGAGTAAGTTTGACGTTTGTTTCAATATATTTAACGCAACATAATTATTGACATTCACAATAACAGACGCGGACGGACGAATTCATCCTTAATCCGTATGCCATTACCCACCTTGGCAAGTTATTCATCATCTTGCAAAGAAGAATCTCAAGTAAACTTACAATGCCGTGTATATATATTATATATAGGAGAACTCTAATTCTTCTCGTCAGTTCGACAGAGATTAGACACGATACATATAACGGTTACATTTACTAAAGCGACATCACTACATTATTATCACACTCACCAATTTCATATCTTAATCGATCTTCAATACCCACTGCTGCCATCTCGGTTCGCGGATATACAATTACGATCAATTCTCAATATCGAACCCTAGAAGCTTTTCTGATAGCGTTGGTTCCGAGATACTATCCCATCCGTATCTCTCGCAGCATTATTATGTCTAGAGAAATCTGCACTTCCATGGCCATACCTTGGTTTCGGCATTAGATCTGAATCATTTGGACCGAGCCCCAGCTTGATGATGAATGTAACCGTGGAACCTTTGTTCTGTCCCTCGCTCTCGATCCAGATGTGACCTCCCATTAGATTTACAAATCTGGTACAACATTATAAGTAAAGCAATTGAAATCAGATAAACAGAAGGAAAATTAAGAAAAAATGCGAATGAAGCAAGCATCGTACCGTCTACAAATGGCAAGTCCAAGTCCCGAGCCACTACTGTTCAGTTGGTTGGATCCATTTGGAGATAAAGCAAACTTGTTGTAAAGGTAGGGAATGTCTGGTGGAGAAATGCCACAACCCGAGTCCTTAACCTGTACACAGTTATCCAAACAAGTTTCCGATTCTCGGTAGATATCAGTAAAGTTTCAAAGCAACCCTTTGCAACATCATACAATGCATTAAAGAGTAAAGACACAACGATTTGTGAACCTAAAAATCACGAACCTGGACTCTCAAATAGAAGTGACCTTCAGCAGAAGTTGGGTAGAATTCGGGTGGTCTCCAGTCGGCTATACGATCAGATTTAGCAACAGAAGCCCTGATAGAAATGTAACCTTCTTTGGTGAACTTCACTGCATTTCCAACAATATTCAAGAGAATCTGCACGAGTCGTTTCTCATCTCCAACAGCACATGAAGGTACATCAGGAGCCAAGATTAAAGTGATGGGTAACTTCTTTACAGAAGCTACTGGCTTTATCAAGTTAATGACCTGTTTGGAAATTAAAACACAAAGGTGAAAACTACGGTTTTAATTAAGTTCTGTTACATTGGAGAATAGATTTGATTATGTACCTCTCTGATAAAGCCATGAAGGTTGAATCTCCGGGTTTCTAGCTCAAGGCTGCCGTCCTCGAGCTTAGAGAGATCGAGGACATCGTTAATAAGTGCAGCCAAAAGATTGCTGCTCTTCAGAACTGTCTCGATCATAACCCTTTGCTCCAAAGTTAGTTCAGCTTCTAGAAGTAGTGAAGAGAGTGAGATTATTGAATGGATGGGAGTCCTCATTTCGTGGTTCATGACAGCAAGGAAATCGTTGCGAGCGTGAATTGCCAGCTCAGCTTCACGGCGAGCTTTGTCTAGTGCAATGTTCTGATCCAGGAGCTGGTCTCTGGCTTGCATTGATTCTTCTAAAATTGCAGCGTGTGAAAGAGCAACAGCCACCTATACAATACACTTGATGTTAAGAGAAATTTAGACAGGAAAAATGAATACTTCCAATTTGTAAATTCTAAGCATCCAAAGGCTCTTATTAATATCTAATGAAGATGCAATGGATGAAGCCAGAAAATGATACTTATCTATCACTAACTGAGAGCATCGCGAGACAAATATAAAATAGTGATTGTGAATCCCATTCGACAAATAAAAGGAAGAAACCTAATTAGAAACTGTTAATATATCTTATCCGGTTTCTACTGTATGTGGACTATATGCAACTAAGTCTTCAAAAAATTAATTAGAACTCATAACATGCAAAGAATCGTCCTACCAAAGAAAATAATAAAAGGAATGCTAGTAAAAGCAAAGATGACAAAACAAACCTGGTCTGCCACAACCTCAACAAGCTCCAACTCATGGTTTCGCCATTGCCTAGCGCTGTTTGTCGGAAGAATCAGAACCATAACAGCATAATTCTTTGCAGAAAGATCGGACCAATTATCGATCTGAAAATCTGAGAGATGTAGAAGGGGGACTCGGACAGCAACTACATCAGGTGGCCTGTATCTACCTACAAGAGGCTTGATCCTTGCCAACGGACATGTATATGGTATCGGAATTGCTTGTTCACTGTTGAATACTTTGGTCACAACTGATAAGTTTATCGGAATGTTAGATCCGACGGATATTTGATGATGAAGGGTATGTGAGAGTTGAAGGGTCGTTCCAGATTGTGTTGGCATCCACAATGCACATTCCTCGAGTCCAAGTGTCCGACCCAATTCCACAAGAGTTGTTTTCAGTATTGTGTGTCTATCCAATGTGCTTCTTATTTCATGAGTCAGCATTCTAACATGGCGCCCTGTCTCTTCTTGTGTAAGTATGATGCCCATTTCCCGATCGAGCTCTTCTGCCTTATTCTTCAGAAACACTTCCCTTGTTTTGACACTCAGTAAATCGGGAATTATGTGGACAAGCATCAGAGCTGTCACACATGAAACTGCAGCACATGAAACCTTTGCAACTGTCATCACCACAGCAACAGTTTTAGAATGCATATTGATCGTCCACAAGTTTATGAAATGGGTTGCGCCACAGAGAACTATGAAGGCGCCAAATTGCATTAAGACCCATCTATAGGGAAAGAATGCAGATTTCTGCACAAAGTAGATAAGCTCGAGAGGGATGGAGAAATATGCAACTGCAATTAGGCAGTCTGATATGTACTGGTACTTCACAAGTAATTCTCCAGGCGGCCATGGGGTCTCAATGCAATCACAAGATTCCATCATGTTGCATACGCCTTGAGAAATCTGCAAATATATAATATTGGATCATTATAAGCAAACATAACCTTAAACAATGAAAACAAATGTTGTACAACTAAAGTATCTATTTCATTCTTTAGCGTGTTTAGGACTATAGGCTGTAATATCATACAAACTAATCATGAATCCTCATGTTTGACTGTTTCAAGACATGTAATAAACTAACCAGCACACAGAAAATCCACAAGAAATTCCCAACAGGTATATTGGAATAAGGTTTGATCAAGTTTCTGCTGACAAGACGTCAATGATTGAGATTTTGACTGCAGATGACTCCAACATTCAATCTGACTAAGTTGAGACAAGAACTGAAAAGCATTCACCGGCAAGCTTTCCTAGTGCTTATAAGTTAAGTCATATACCAAGAGGAAAACAATTTTCTGTAGCACCTAACAGATTAAAGAACTTCCGCCAATTCAGTAAGGTAAGTAAGTAACTTAATATTCTAAAACAGATCATCCATTTTCTGCTAAATCATTGATCTCAAGACGTGGCGAGTATCTCACTATGCAGGTATGGATCACAATCGGGATCTTGTTGGATCAATTGAACTGATGGAAGCTGGAAGCTAGACCTAAAACCAGATGATTCAAACTCAAAGCACCAAGCTCAGAATGTGCGCATCGAACTGTCTCCAGGCTCCTCTAGGTGAATTTCCAGTTTATATCTACATAAACTACACTCATTGATCGGAAATCTATAGAAAACACATAGCCGTACCTCCGAAATCACTTCCGGCCATTTATCAAGCAGCAAAAACGAAACTGAATCGAATGTAAGAACAGCAAAGAGAAAATGGTGTACCAGCTGAGTGAGATGGCGACGGGAGATCAGCTGCAGCTCTTACGAACCGATCTGGCCGCCAATCTTCACTGCATACGAAGAGAGAAAGAGAGAGTACAGAGATTAGTCAGTAGTGAGAAGAAAATCGAAGAAAAAATAGAAAGCAGCCGATTTTCTCACGGGAAAGTTGGAGGCAGCACATGTGACAGATCATTACGTGCAACGTCCGACGTGGCTAACTATCCACGCGTGTGAGAGAGAGATTTCATTGGCGCTTCTTCCAGTTTTTCTTTTTCCGATTATCACATGACAATCGGCCGAAAAAAGAAAGATTATCACATTGCAGATTTGGGCTTTAGCAAAGCCTGTGAAAATTCAAGTGATTTTTATTGCGAAAGTTTACTGCAACACTTGCTTTCATAGAAAGTGGGACCTCATTATTAATGCAATCTTTTTCTTCTTATTCCAATTCTACCCTTTCTTTCACATTGATAACAGAGTAGTTCATTTTCTGGTGGCTTTTTTTAGCTCATTGAAAAGGAAAAAAGAAATTTTTCTCCTATAAATTTAACGGGAAAAGAATAAAGATAGTTAATTAAATAATTTAGAGATAAATTTAGCCCTACCCGTTCCATACAAACTAAAGACCTTAAATATATATACAAACATCTTTTTAATATTTTCATTAGTTAGTTATAGTATGTGCTATTTCGATTAAATAAATCATGTTGACAACTTATATCAAAGACTCTCGGTAGCAAATATTTTTTATATAATAACGTATAAAAATTGTTAAAAGTTAAAATTAAAAAAATTGAAGTTTGAGGGATAATTTTGATCACTATATTCAATATAAATATCTATATGCATATAAAAAAAATATTAAAGTGGAAAATAACTAGTTATGAACAAAATATAATTAGAAAAATATATCATTTAATAAAAAATATATGTGAAGATTGAATCTATGCAATTTAATAGAGTTTTAAAAATAGAATAACTAAACTTTTCCCGAGCTTTATAACGAGAAAAATATATTGTTAAATAATATTATATAATTTTAATGTTTATAAATAAAGAAATTTAATATTATATAATTTTAATTTTTATAAATAAATAAATTTATTATAATATTATATAATTTTGAATAATTTGTTAGACTACTCTGATATACAAATAGTTTTACATTACTGAAAGATGCATATATTCTTTTAATATATATATAATAAAATCTTATGCAAATGTTAAACCAGTGAAATTAAATTATGAAGTATGAAAATATCGGATAAAACTGGGTAAATGACTAATTTATTAACAGTACTTATAGACTAACTTAAATTCTCTTAATTACTGGAAGTGTGAAGTAAATACGAAAGAAAAATAGTTTTATAGTTTTATTTAGTCATTCATTATATATATTAAGAATAGTTATTAACCATTAAATCTTTTATTTATATAAAAAAAATGTCACCCTTGTTTTTATCAATCTTAACTTAAGTAAAAGAATAATAGATTCTGTCAAAATTAAAGCAAGGAGGGCAAATTTGGAAGGTTGGCTATAGAGAGGTTTTTTTTTTTTTGCCAATTATAGAGAGGTTTTTTGGAAATTTTTTGGAAATGTGAAAAATTACACTACTTTAGTAGAAATTTCACAATTTAATTCACAGGTTAAAACATTATTCCAGATTTATCGGCCGAAAAAGTACTGGGCCGATGCACCTAACATATTGCCGTACCTCCGAAATCACTCGATGCATATTTCTCGTTGCATTATCCAAATGAAAAGCATATAAAAACATGTTTGGGATTTTTTTGTATTAAAATATTTCAACGACATAAATATATAATGTGGCTTTTGATGGTAAAATGTATTAAAATATATAACATGTTTTAAAATGATGTTAATACGTTGAGTGAACCCCCACTCGTTTTGGGTCGAACCCATGCCTGCCTCTTTGCATTCAAACTCAACTGAAGAAGATTACACTCTTTTATGTAAAGAATGGTGATGATTTCATTGCGAAGCTGTAAATGACTGCTCAACTCCTGGAACAAGTGGCTTTTATATGTGGACTTTGCGTGGTGTAGAGTAGACGTACTGATAGTGATGAATGTTCCTAGGATTTACGGAAATATTAAACTACTAATTGTTGACTAAAGATCTACGAACCCAATTAAGTGGATTTCTAGTGTGATTTTATGAAAATAATAAAAAAACATCAAATCAAATCGGTATTAATGTAAGTTGAAAATTTTAAAATAAAATTTCTTATAAATAAAAAAATTTGCATTAATTAATTTGTAAACTTAAAGTTAATATCTAATTAAGTAAGATCACATTACGTAATATATCACACAATTCCAATTAGACATTCGAAGCAGACAACAAATGTGTTTTCAGGTCCCGATGATAAACAATAGAATATTATTATATAAAGAAATTAATTTAAAAAAAGTAAAAAAATACTATTTAAGGGGAAAAATTCTAGTTGCTCGTGGATTATTATTATTATTATTTTCAAGGAAAATTTAAATTTTATAACTATGTTTTTATACAATGACTTTAATTGTTATAATCGATTCCACTTTTATTTTATTTTTTATAATAAGACCTCACGGAGTTTCTTAGGAGAATCTCACGAAGAAGTCTTTAGAAAATATTTTAATTTTTTTTTACTAAAATCTCGGGAAAAAGAAAAAAAGGAAGTTGTATATTAAAAAAAATTGAACAAATGCTTCGATAAAAAAAATTGACTGAAGAAAAAAAACAAAAATTGATCAAAGTCCTCAATGAAAAGAGGAAAAAAAGCTAAAACAAGGAAAATGAAAAAAAAGAAAAATTTGTCTAAAACCTCAGGAAAAATAAGAATAAAAAAACCTAAGGAAAAACCAAAATATTGAAAAAATGAGGTAGGGTACTAGGGATTAGGGGTGAGCAATGGTCTAGCAAGACCATAACCGAGCCCAAGACCGCCCAAGACCAAGACCATTAGCCCAAGACCGTTTAGGACCAAGACCAATGATATTCTTTTATTGGTCTTAATTGGTCCTGGTCTTAATTTCGGTCCAAGACCATTAAGACCATTTAGGACCATTGTATTATTAAAAAAAAAACTGGAAATAATAACCCGTGACCAGATTAAGAGGCTTGTAAGAATCAAACCAGTAATGTCGAACTCAAAAACCATTCGCTCGCCCAACTAAGCTACAAAGAAATTAGTGTCCAAGTGTTGTTCTTGTTAATATCTAACCAGGTTTCCGTAAAATATTTACTAAAAATACGCATATGATATATATAAAATTAATCTGAGCCAACCGGTGTCCGGGAACCCGTTTGGGACACCGTAGATCCGCCCGTGTCTACTGCCTTGGCAGCCTATTCTAGTCTCTGTGAAGTGGGAGATCTTGAAGTGTTGGATTTTGCCGTGCGAATATTGTTTTCAAATAAAAACGGTGATCTAAGCAAGACCCATAGTAAATTATGGGGTTTAATGATTTTTGGCCAAATTACGTTGTTTAAAGGGCTAAAATTACATTTTTATGTTTCTACGGGTCTTGTTCTCAATTTTCGGTTTTAGTTGGATTTAGTTGTTAATTTCGGAATTTTCATAGGGTTAGAGTTTTTGTTTTCTTTATTTAAGACTCTCTTAGTCGTCGTTTGTATTCAGTTTATTGATTAATGAAAAAAAAATGAGGTTTCCTCAACCCTGCGTCAATTCTTTGGTATTCTTCTGAATCAACGAATTCTTGCGCCTCTATTCAACAAATAATCGACATTCCCTTTCAAATCAACGAATTTTTGTCTCATCTATCCCTATCACACTGCATCAAATAGAAATCAGAGCCGAAGATCCTGCACGATGCCGTTTATTGATTGGATAGCACCATAACGTACCAGGACTGCGACTGTTCTTGATAATCCAATTTATGATGAGTACGAAGATGACGTCACATCGATGATCAATAATCACTCCACTAAGGAAGATGTACCAGCTGGGAACTTGCTTGTCGCGTAAGAGAAAACATTTCCTCCTAAGAAGGAGGTACCAGCTGGTGACCTGCTCGCCACCTTTAGACCCGAGGAAACCTTCCTCTCAAGGTAAAGTTGAGGTGGCAACCTACTTGTCACCTGGTTAGAAAAACCTTCTACATTAAGAAATGATGAAGTGACAACATGCTTGACACCTACTGACACTCCACCGTCCCCCTCAACCAATCAGAAAAATGCGGCCACCGCCAGCAGCCAATCAGAGCATAGCTGCCGCCAATTTAAGTCGGTGCAATCTCTCCCTATAAATAGGGGAACACTTTCATTACTTAAATACATTCTATCATATACTTTTTACAGTATTTTCTCGTATTCCATTACTGACTTAAGATTCAGAGTGGAACCATGGGCAAATTCCCACCCCATTTTCATGTTATCGCCTACAAAACACTCAAAAGGAAACTAAGTACCCAGTGAGGTCAAGATAGACACCTAAAATAGTTAACCGTAGGCGATGCCTCGAAATCCACTACCCGAAGTTACGGGCCGCGTCAACTTGATCCAAATAGAAAATATGCTGAAAAACTTACTTGTCAATATTATGTAACTTTCATCTTAATTATATTATATATATATATATAGAAGATAACTTTCATCTAAATTATATTATATAGATAATCATGATTCATGATTACAAAATAATAAATTATTATTAAATATACATGAAAAAATAATTCCAACTATAATATGTTAGTTATTTTATATTGTATATACTTAATTTTATAGTTCTACAAAAAAAATTATACGAAAATAATAGTAGATTCTATTTACAGTTTAAAAATAACTAAGTACCTAAATATTTTACTTAAATAATACTTTTTTTAAAGAAAATATAGAACTAACAAGTTTTCAAAACTTATTACTTGATAAGTAGATGTTACTGGTATTTGTGACATGTTTTTTTTAAGGGTTTAGAATTTAGGTAGTTTACGAGTTTGTATTTTGTATAATTTTATAATTTTTTTCTTCTAAATTCCTATTAAATAAAGTGAAATGTTTGACCAAGTGAAACACAAAGGTTAAATGATGTACTGTTTTTGTCTTAAAAAATATTGGAATGGGTAAAATTTGGATTCCGATCTAATTGTTCGCCTATCTCAATAGGTTTTTTAAAAAAAATATAAAACTCAAAACCAATTTACCCTCTTAAGTTCACTCGACAAATTTATTCGTCTAACACAATAATTGTATTTATTTTTCATGTATAATAAAAATATGTATAATAGAGAAAATTACTTAATTAAGCATATTTTAAAATTAAATTAAAAAATTAAGCAACTTATATTGAAAAATGCAAAAAGGACCAAATCCCTGATTCTCAATAGAGGGTATGACCGAATTTCAGGTCAAACTCTCGATTGTGAATCGAGGGTTTCACTTAACAAAAAAGAAAAAGAAAAAGTTCAGCTAAAATTTAACTCAATTTTTCAATAATCAGTTTATACATGTGTAAAAAACCATATTTTAACTCTCCTGAATTCACGGCAGAGAAATCGAGTTGAAATAAATTCGACTGATTTTAGTTAGGAAAAAAAAATTGGTCTTTTCCGATTTGCTTCTGAAGAACTTAATCATGTGAGACCTCCCCTAAGGCCTAAACCCGCGACGTCACCTCTCCACTCGTCCAGTCGATTCCGCCAGCCCGCCACCAGCCCGACCGCGGCCGCTCGCCACGCCGCCGAGCAATCCGAAGGTCGATTGCAGTCGAAGTTCGCTCTCTATCAGCAGAACAAGCATCAAGTAATTTCCTATTCTCTCTTTGCCTTATCTTGGAATCATTAAAAATTCAATATTGACATTTATGGTTTTGTGCTGCCAATTTGAATGAAAAACTTTTGTCTACTCAATTTTGTTCTTGCGGAGTCAATTGCACGAACTAATTGAAGAATTTTAATTTTAGAGTTTTATGTCTGACGATTTGTTTCAAAAACTCTTTTTTTTTTCTTTTTTTTTTTTTTTCACAAAGAAATTGTAGAAATATTGGAATAGTGAATAAATGCAATGCGGATGGTTTCAAATTCTGGGAAGGGTATAAATGAGGGTTTGGTTATAAAGAGTTTGACGGATGTTGCAGCTTACTCCACACTTAGGGGCGTACGTGATATTACTTGAAATATAAGATTACAAGTAATGTGAGACGTAATGTGAGATTACTTGTAATGTCAGACTACAGCGTTTGGTTGTGCTGTGATGTGGAGTGTAATGTCAGATTACAGTGTTTGGTATGTGTTGTAATGCGCATTGTAATGTGAATTTATTATTATTATATTAATTTATATGAGAGTATTATATCTTAATATGATAATATTTAAAATAATATATATTTTGACGATAACGAACTTCTTAAAGTTTATGTTTTGTGGTTAATTCTATAGTCATTTATGAATTCTAAATATTAAATATTTAAACTAAATACACACAACTATTAAATTTCTATTAATTGAAACATTATATATAGTTTTATAAGATATTTTTAAAAAAAAATGCCACGAAATTTTTTATACTCATTTTATAAAATTATTATGAGCATTATTATTTATTATAATAATAAGTTATAAAGTAGATAAAAAAATAAAAAGCTAATAATAATAATAATATTATTATCATATTAAACTATAAAGATAATACAAAGTATTTTATCTATTTATAAATAATAATAATAATAAAATAATAACACTCCGTAATGTTGAACGTAATCTCACATTACATCCGTTTTTTGATGTAATTTCACATTACGTTGATTGGACTTTGGACATAATGTCAAATTACAATGCACATTACGTCGGTTGGCAAACCAAGCAACGTAATGTTGATGTAATGTGAGATTACATCCATCCAAACACCCCTTAGTAGCACAAGTAGATCCATATATAAATAAAATATATGGGTGGGTGGCGAGGAAATCAACTACTGTTACTGTACCATACCAACCAACGAATGTGGATTACATACAAATGAATGCATTTACCATCCTAAATTCCCAACCCTAATCTAATCTTCTAGTCTTGAGGCGAAGCAAAACTACTCATACAAACAATCATCATTCAAGTATATTAAGTAAAGCACAGAACTAGAATCGCTCGCTCGCACCAATCACCTGTCGTCACGAGCTGCCACCTTTCTTTCTTTCTTTCTAACCACCACTGCCCTATTTTGATTGAAAAGTGATATCATCAATCGATACAATAAATAGAATATGATTACATCAATTAACAACTAATTATTGTGCTTTGTTATTAACAAAATGTCTGTGTGTTGCCAGGTCCCAATCAACAATATTATACTACATTATAAGAAAATAATAGCAAGCTAAACCTAAAGACAGTGTATGTAGCAGAAAGGACGATACTTATTTCGTATTCCCACCTCATTATCATTTATCAACCTCATGAAATTAAGAACAAGGGTTTAATTCCTAAACATATTCCCAAGTATAACACATTGTTGTTCGATGTTTGAATTATATGATTTGTTAATATTTCCACTAAAATTCACGGAATAAAAACATGTCTTTTAGACATCAAAATATTAACCAGATCAACAAATCTGGTACTTCGGAGGAGTGGAAAACATATTTTGTTACTTAAAAAGTCAATTTTAACGCCAAAATCAGATGGAAAAAAATGTAAAATACCAAATATGATACTCAAGACATTGAATAACTAACAAATAAAAAATGAAGATGCCAAATCGCAATATTTAGTTACTAAACCCTAAGAAACAATGATTGCCCACATTACAAAGGAAATAAGAGTGCTCCTAAGAATAGACAGCGCCATTATGTTTAAAGATCTGGTCAGTCTATTATTAACACCCTAAATCTCAATATGGAATGGGACTTGCCACCGCCTAAATGTGACTGAGTGAGAGAAACAAAAGGGAGAGGTGGTTCACAAGTCTTCTGCTGCTGCCACCAAAGCAAAGGCAGCTCTCACGCATAGTCCATGTATGATCAGCTCCTCCTAGAGGAGCCTCTACCATTACTAAAAAAATGTATCTTTTAGGCATTTTCGTTTACTTTCACTAATCTTAATCAATCATCTATTTTAGAAAACCAGATTTATTCAACTTTTTTTTTTTTGCCATGAATTCAACATTTTTTTAGCTGAATTGAATTATTGGGAAATTTTTCAATTGGGGTCTAGAGTTCTAGCTGCTAGATCTGCCAAGTGTCCAAGCTTTTTGTTTCTACTACGGGTAACGTGTTTGAATGTTGGATCATTTCCTAAACTAGATAAGAACCAATTTCTGCAAAATCACGTTCTCATATCCCTTCACTGAGTTGCAATTTGGCATTACTGATAGAAGAAATGCCGCAATCCAATCCAGTACGGTTTCAGCTCAATGAGATGATAATAGATGACATGGTGACGTGAAAAGCTCGTGCATTGATAAACAGGTGGCATGACAGAATGGATGAAGAATGAAATTAAGCATGAAGACACCCACGAGAGAAACTTCCATTTTTTGATTATCTCTTAAATAGTTAGGTAATTTTAGTAATAGTTGGATTAAAAATTACTTTATTTATGAAAATGATTATGAAGGGAGAACATGTAGAAGCTGAATTAATTTGAGGCTTAGATTAGAATCAGTTAAATGCAAAATGCTATTTGAAATTTAAAAGAATGGATTTGAGGAACATACCACATTGAGCTGAAATGCTCTGGTCTTTCAGAGAGTGTGTCCGTACAAATCATAAGGCGCCCATAGGTGGTCCAGAGGGCATGGCCGCTTAGAGTCGAGTCTGAGCCATGGCTTGCCGCTCCCTGACCAATGGAGGAGGCTGACTCGGCCTGGGTGGAGGTCACGACAGCTGCCCCTCACATTATCGCCACCTAGTCCGTGCTGATTCCACCGATGCTCGATTGGCGCCACGTGTCCTGCGAACACCAGCAAAAACGGCGGCAACGACCCGAGCTCGTAGATCCTTTCCCTCTTCTGTACCTCCATCCACCTCTCTATCCGCTTTGTATACCCCACGCGCCGCCACCTGGCTAGATCTATCACCATCACTCCTGTGTTGAAGTAGCACGGCCTCCGGCCCAGGAAAGCGCCGGAGAACCGCTTCGCCGACCAGAAGCTGTCCGTGAAGTAGTTAGTAAAGTTGGCGTGGCAGTACTCGGGAGCACCGATGGTTTTAGAACCTAATCTTGTGGACCAGAGCTCGGAGATATCATCGACGACGACCAAATCGGAGTCCAGGTATATTACTCTGTTGACACAGGGCTCGAGCAGATCCGCTAGGTAGTTCCTGGCGTAGTTCAGCGGCTGCTCCAGGGCTTGCCTAACGGAGGTGGAGATTAAGTTCCGTACAGTTTCTGGATCGAAGTAATAAACCTTGAATTTCAACTGCGGAAAAGTGGACCGCACTAGCTTTTCGAGGTCGGTCTGTGACACCAGGAAATGGAAGAAGATGCTCTCCGGGCATATTGAATTCAACAGAACCGAATGAACGGCCGCAATCGAACCCCGCAGATACACCACGTCGAGAGTGATCGCCACATGAACGAGATTCGGATGGCAAATGCAGGTAACGTTATTCGAGTCGATGGAGTCGATTCGTCTGCATCCATCTGCATTGCGGAAATCAGAGGCTCTCCGGAAGGAGAATCGTTCCGGCGAATCGGAGAGCCGCCGGTGGAGCGGCGACCGGAGATAGGGCATCTCAAACTGAGAAGAGGAACGGATGGTCTCCGTTGGAGGGACAGACTCCGGAGACGGAGAGAAAGCGATCATAAGCAAGATGGCAGAGAAAAAACCAGATAGTCGCCAAATCCATAGCATTCTGACGGCGTCGAGTCCTCTCCTCTTCCTCTTCTTCGACTTGAAACTGAATCGATTGTCTAGAATCGACGAGATACCTGCTGGAAGATACGCAAACCTCGGCTTTAGGTCCGCCAGAACTACAGAGACGAATCAGAACTCAATCGAGTCAGAAGGAATCGAACTTTCTCCGCCCTGCAATCAAAGCATCCGCAAATGCGTTTGCTGCCGTGAGAACCAAGCTATTTGCCGGCAGAATTCGATGCACTAGCCTCCTCTGAGTTTAGGTCTCCGCTCCCTCCCTCCCCTTGCCTGCAGAATTTACTCTGCAGGTCGCCTCTCACGGCGGAGTAAAGCGGCGGAGGAGTGAACACGGAGAGAGCCACGGCGGAGGCTAGAGAGAGAGAGAGGAAAAAGGGAGAGGGAAAATGATGACTTACTTTTCCATCGTCAGAACTTAGATTCGCGTTTTCCACCATAGAAAACCACGGCTTTGTAATATTTTATAATTTTATTATTTATGAATAAAAAATAGAATTAAAATTAAATAAAAGCTGTAAAATAATAAAATTAGCTAAATCTTTTATCTCATAGTTGATAAATAAATAATGTAATAAATTAAGCGAGAAAACCGGCTGTATAGAGAAGCAGATCCAAGCTGCAAAAAAAGCGGAGTCCTAGATATTCGATGGAACCGATTTTTTTTTTTTAAAAAAAAATCTCAAAACTATTATCCACGTCATAATTAGAAAAATAATCTCCATGAAAATGTATATTTTGGGTTATGAATTTTGTACTAATTAAGCCATATATTATCAAGATTTTTAATAAGAAAATAAAGCTGTGCCCTGAAATATATTTTCATTTCATACTATAAAATTTACTTAATTTTTTAAGCTAGTATTGTTTTTTATGGGTTGATTTAGGAGATAAGAGTATTGAATCAATATACTATATTTTTAAATTGTTTATTTTGATTAGTTTTTTTCTTACTGGGTGTCTTATGTTGTTTTATTGGGATGATATTATTTGTAACATGTTTGACCGCTTCTAAATAATATTAATCGCATTGGTTCCTTGTAAAGGTAAAAAACTAATTATGAATATGTTTTCACTTTTTCTATTATCAAAACTCTAACAGGATTTTATCAGTTATTTCTAACTAAAAAAATAAAGTGAAACACTAAATTGCTACAGTATATTTTATGAATTACTTTAATATATTTTTATTGTGGGGTGTTCTAAGAAGGTCCTTTAAAATAACAACATGTTTACCCTAGAGTTAAAATAATTTGCACTCACATAAAATTGAAAAATATGTAAAATGATCATAAACATTTTTCTAGTTTGATAAGTAATGGATAAACTTCGTCAGTCCGGGATAACGGTAACCTGCAGTGGCGGGTAAGTCTAGTCAGCAATTAGACAAGTCACATCGTGCCAGCTCTTGCCTCGTAATGCCATGTCATATATAAAGATGCTCGGCTAGCTTTAGCCTTCAGCACAGCAGAGACAGCTATATTTTGCAACAACAATTTTGAGAAAGGATTCTATAATTAGTATGATAAATATAAAATTATAAAAAATAATTGTTCTTTCTTTTCTTGTCAGATATCACTATAATCTTATTATAAATTCCATAATTTGCTGTTTTTTAATATAAAAATGATTAAACGACAAATAGAAATTAAAAAGAAATAGGCAGACATATATGTATGCTTTGTTATGTGTGAGGCAGGAGCTGTTCTTACAAGTCCGTACGCTTTCAAAATAATAATTTAATTCCAGCCTGGCGTCCACCATCACTCTTCTCATCAACATTATCTAATAGGTTTAATAATTTACCAAAATAAAAAATCTAATAGGTTTAATAATCAAACAATAGACAATTTAATTCAATAACAAAGTTTAATCAAACTTTTGTTTTTTTTTAAAAAATAAATTATCTGAATTATCAGTCTTTTATAAAATGTCTATGTTGAATAAATTTTCATTAAATTGGACAGTAACAAAGCAACGTGAGACTTTCTAATGTGTATCAAGATGAAATCGTTAAAAAATTAAAATGATTGTGATAAAATATCTAAACTGGATGCTTATATTGAAAGACATCATTGAAATTGGTTAGAGATCCAATTGAGCGTCAAGTTGTACGTGTTTAGTTACAACTATTTCAGTTTATTATCTAATTCATCTTCGTTAGACATAAAAGACCGCACATGCATGTAGCCGGAACCGGTGTTATCAGGACCAGACCGGAGGTCGAACCGTCCAGGTCACCGGTTCCCTGTTCGACCGGTTCGAACCCGATCCGACTAGTTCTAGTACAACGTCAATAAAATACAACATAGATTCATATGGTGAGTTTCTAACACTATAAATTTCAGTAAAATCACAGAAAATACAACACATGTTTTTTTTTTTTTTACGGACTGCGAACCGGAGAACTGGCTAGTCTGCTTCAAAACTGGTTGGATCACAGAAAACCGTTCTTTCGAACTGGGTTCACTTACATCCTCATGTTTGCTCAAACTGGACCGTTGGAGTCACTGGTTCTGGTTCGAACCCGGTCGGACCGTCGATCCGGTCCGGTTCTGATAACACTGGCCGGAACATATCTTTAATGTCCAATTTGACGATAATTTAAACTAAAATATAATGCTTGGAAATTGAAAGTTTATGTATTCAAATAAAGATTTAACTCTTATATAATATTATATAAATAAATAAATATAATTTTGATCCATTAAGTTAGATAGTGAAAAGCATGAAAAATAATAATAATAGTTTAGGATGAAATTAACAATCTAAGGTGTAAAATTAATTCTAAAGATTTTTACTCAAATTCGTACTATTATATCACGGTGCACAACTAACGATTCAAAATTCTAAAACATATTATGAAAATCCACGCCACTAGATAATTATTATAAATATAATGACAATATAGTTGTTTCCTTTAATTTATTATAATATTATATATACTTTTAAATATTGCAATCAAATATCCATAACTCGTTGAGCTGTTTCTTGGATTATCATTGAATATGAGGAGCCGTCTTAAGAAATGACAACACAACCCGACACTGCATGGCAAGGGAGTCACTTGTTTTTGTTTTGCGATGCACTCACTCCTGTTACGAGAATGAAATGAGGCCCCAGCTCGACTCGAGACCAAGACTCCAACCACCTCTGGCGGAGAAAGCTCGCTTTCCCTTATCCCTTGATAAGCCAAGGTCCTAGGTCTCCGAGCCAGTCCGCGTTTTTTTGAAGAACGCTGCACCCACGGTTTACAGCCTAGCATGCCTTCCCTTACCGCTTGAGATTCACATATAATAATATAATTTATTATTTTTATAAATTTTCGCACAACTCGCAGGTTAATTGTGTATTAATTTTTTTTATTTTACTAAACTGTAGTCCCAAACCTTATATAATATTTAGCATTTTAATTATTCATCAGGAAGATCATCATTTTTATTCTTCATTTCAGTGATAATACTTCTAGCAATTTATGACAAATAATACTTTACACTCTTCTAGTAATTTATATATGTACATTTTTAAAGAAAAGAATCAATAATTTTTCACTCCAAATTTGAGCTGGAAATCCCATTAAAAATATAATTGGGTCGGTCATAAAAAATTTTGATCCAATAAAATTACCCTTTAACTGAAGTGTAGGCCTAAAATAATTTTTTTAACCCACGTTAAGGAAAAAGCCCAATGGAACAAAGGCCCTATGCCCCTCGCCTACACTTGATTTTAATGCTTGACCATGGGAATGTAATGCGAAAAGAAAAAAAGAAAAAAAGTCTTCCAGGCATTAAAACTCACATGCCAAATGTCGTTGCATGCTCTAATATTTTAAGTTTTAGGGTTAAATACCAATTAAAACTTTTAGTGCATATACTGAACTTTTTTTTTTGGAACAAATAAATATTTGAACTTTTTTTTGAAAGTAGTAATTAGGCAACTTTGTTATTTTTTAGTATAAAACATGAGAAACACGCGACGACCCATAACAAAAAAAATTATACATTGTACACTCTCATTATCGGCTGTCGGTAGGGAACTGCTCATTCGAGGATTTTGTAAGATGAATTCACTTTAAGTAAGCGAATCGAAATAAAATAATGTTGAAGCGCCTCGGAAAAAAAAATGGTCACTCAACCAAAAAAAAGATGGATGGAAGTATTTTGATTACAAAAATATGTTGACACCAATTTAGTTAGTCACATGCTTTTCCTTGAGGGATTATGTTAGTTTTTAACTAAAAAATTAAGAGAGTTATCTAATTGATACTTTTAAAAAGGACTGGCTAAATATTTGCTACAAAAAAAAGTCCTGCTTACTATTTGCATTTCTTAAAAAAAAAATCTAGCTAGTTGTTTAGTATTTAACCCTAAATTTTAACTCTTTTACTCGGGTGGGTAATTATTATCTTAAAAAAAAACTTTTTATAGTCAATCTATTTTTTCTATTAGCTTCACCGATAAAATATTTCAAAATTTTAATGATTCACTTCGACTTCGATGTATCAGGATCTCGACAATATATTTCCAAGTCGATCGATTTAACTTACTACCTAGGAGTAAAATGTAAAACGAAATTTTTGTTATCAATTTTTGAAAAGATATTTGT
The DNA here is from genome assembly GCA_036873135.1 of Clarkia xantiana subsp. parviflora. Classification (NCBI taxonomy): domain Eukaryota; kingdom Viridiplantae; phylum Streptophyta; class Magnoliopsida; order Myrtales; family Onagraceae; genus Clarkia; species Clarkia xantiana. The sequence continues at coordinate 23,819,797 of JAPTYO010000007.1, forward strand.
CGGATCACAACTTTAGTTTCTTATTATATCGTCATCTATTCTACTCCTAGTCTCCTACTTTATTTTAACCCCAACCCGTGGAGAAAGTCTTATAAGAAACACTCAGTAAGAAACCACATATGCGCAATAAATAAACTTCTTATAGGGTCATTTCGATCCCTATAATGTTTTATAATTAATTTCAAACGTTATATGGAATCACCATTACACGCAAAACTCTCTCAAACGTGTTAGAATTGTCGGAAAAATCAGAAATTCTCGGGGACGGGAGGCGGTTGTCTCGACCGTGCAATGTAGCGCTTCAGCATTTATTTAATTCACTCTCAAACGCTCTCTTCTTCGCCATAAAATTATTTCCTTTTGCGAGCCTCCGAACGGCTTGATTCGGCTCGGTCCGTTTCTTTCTAATGCCACCGGATGTGCGGAGCGGCTCGATGGTTCTTCTCTGGCGGTGCGAGCCGCTCACCCCTCGGCTTTCGACTGCGGAGAAACCCTTCATTTTTATTTTATTTTAAGGGTCTTCTCCTACGAGGGGTGAGGAGGGCTTATTAGCCTGAGAAGTTAGGGCTTGGTTGGATGATTTTGCATGGTGGTGGAAGATATGATTTTATATATAGAAATAACCAGGTTATGGAGAGTTTAGTTAGCGCAAATATTGGCGGGGTTAATTTTTTTGTGATTTTTTATTTAGGGTTGGTAATTTTTTTTGTGTGAATTGAATGAGTCGTTTTAAGACTTTACTGCACAATTATAGGATATGACGATGATGAGTTATTACTGAGTTAGACATTCTAATTTTGTTGTTAATGTTTCAGCGGTGAGACACGTGGCAACATTCATATTAGGTGAAAGCAAAATATTTAATTTCTTACATCTTAGCTAGTTCAAAAATTAATTTTCATTTTCCTTAAACCTTTTAGTATTACAATTGATTTAATTTGAAGCCTTTAAACTTTTTAGTATTACAGATTTATATCTACAATATTATTATTTTTATTTAGTCATTTGATGATTTACATTTCCAATCTTATTTGGTTATGTTTGAGATTGAGGGTATGAAACGTCTTGGGAAAACAGTATCTTACCTAACTGATATAGATTTATGGCTTTGTCCATTAGGCATTGTAGTCATCATCTATCAATCAAATATTATTTATAAATAAATATTGTTATTGTTTTAGAGTACTCCATCCGAGTGATGGTTTAACAAATTAAACTCGCTAGATCATATGTACAATATAATTTCTATATACAGACACACAACTTTTATCATGGTTATTATTTGGCTTAATTGTACAGGCACATGCCAATTATCCGAACCACACGTAGTTGTTAGAGTAAGGTTAAGAGTATATTGAATATTTTCATTCATATGTTTGAGTTTATGAGAAAATTGATTAAAGCGTACATCTTATTCCATTTAAGTGACATTAGAGCGCACATATTCAAAAATGGGTGATAGCCAGGCTGAAACCCATGGTTACGGACCTTGTAATGAGTCTGGTCACGAGTTCAGGGTTACGGTCTGGTCACGAGTTCAAGGTTACAGTAAATTTAATTAAGACGACTTTGATTCATAAAAATGAATGATTAAATAGCTTACATTATTAATTGTATGCAATATTCACGAATTCGTGAATGTATTGGAGGATACATTTTATTAACGCGGTGTACACAAAATTATGCTCTATACACGTATTTGACACTTTTTACAACTCAGTTTTCAAGTAATTTTATCTGATTTTAAGAGATAGTTTTTGGATCTTTAATTTTATTAGCAAGGTTTGTAATAAATTGAGTGCGGTAGATCCCTTAAATCTAAAGATAACATTTTGGAACTTTGTAAATCAAAATTAGTATGCAAATTCACGAATTTGTGAATGTATTAGTGTGTACATTTTATTAGCGAAATAAAAAAATTATGCTTTGCTCTATATACGCGTATCTGTAAGATTAATATTTTATATATATATAGTTATATTATTAAAAAGGTTATTCACGCTGAACAATAATATATAGATAGAAACATCATTTTTTTTTATTGAACATTGATCTCTAAACATAAGGGAACAACACATAAAGTTAAATATACAAGTACAAAACATCTTCAGTTCGTTATTAAATACCTACTCTAATGATGTGCTAAGGTAACAACTTTTCACATACTCATATTTCTTGCACAAAAAAAGAAAATGAAAATTTATATGGGGAGTTGATGCCCTAATTCCATGTTATAATTAGGATCTTGTCGATCTCATCTTTATCGAACTCCTCGACGCCTCTGAACGGCTAGGTTCGGCTCGGTCCGTTTCTTTCTGATGCCACCGGAGGTGCGGAGCGGCTCGATGGTTCTTCTCTGGCGATGCGAGCCACTCACCACTCGGCTCTCAGCTACAAAGAAACCTTTCATTATAATTTTATTGAAAGGGTCTTCTCATTCGAGGGTTGAGGAGGGCTTATTATTAGCTTGAGAAGTTAAAGTTTAGATGGTTGTGTTTGCATGGTGGTGGAGGAGATGATTTTATAGTGACAATAAATTAGGTCAGGTGAAATTTAGTTAGCGCAAATCTTGGTGGTTCATTTTTTTTGTGATTTTCATTTACGGTCTGTAATTTTTCTGTGTATTGAACGAGTCGTTTTAAGAATTTACTGCGCAATTATATGATATGACGATGGTGAGTTATTACCGAGTTAGACATTCTAAATTTGGTATTAATGTTTTAGTGTTGTGACACGTGGCAATATTCATGTAGGGTGAAAGCAACATATTTAATTTCTTCCATCTTCTCTAGTTCAAAAATTGATTTTTCATTTCTACAATTATTTTTGGTTGTCCAATATAACCGTGATGTTGAAATATTTTGATTAATAAGGATTTTATGATAGCTAGAGATGAAAATTCATAATTTGTAAATTGATTAATCAAATCAAAATAACTAAATATTTGACTTTTATTTGTGTATTGGGTTCAAGGTGATTACTATTTGCATTATGTACACTCGATCTACGAGTAATTAATATAATTAAATTTATTTAAAAAATATCACATTTATTTGAACGTTGTATTTCGCATACAAAGTTCCCAACTACCATTTTTCTACATTTTTGTTTTGTTTTTTTTAATACTGATTTTAGGTAGTTTTAGTTTTAGAGTTTATGTACTTCTAATGAATTTTTTTTTCATAAAAACTTATATTGGGTTGAGGGTACGGTGTGGCCTGAGTGACCCTTGAGGGAAATTTAATTTAATTAGTTTTAACATTCAGGTTAATCGGACGAATTGTTCATCCAATCTAATAAGTTTTTAGAAGTAAAAAAAAAAAAAAGCCCGAATTCATTCTACCAAATTGTTCGCAAAATCCGATAGGTATAGGTTTTTAGAAAAAAAAAAAAAAAAAAAAAAAAAAAAAAAAAAACTCAAAAAATCTATTAGATTGCACTTCTAGATAAAGGGCTTTTAGCGACAGACATTTCCTGTCGCTAAAAGCACGAAATCCTATCACTAAAAGTTTTAACGACAGGCATTTCTAAGCCTGTCTCTAAAAGGCAAAAATTAATAACGACAGGGTTAATATCCTGTCACTAACATACTTTTAGGAACAGGAACTCACACCTGTCGCTAATTATCTGTCATTGACCGGATGAGCCGTAGCTAAAGAGAAACTGTGTGTACGGTTTAATCGGGTAAACATTTGAGGGAATATTATTATTAAAAAAAAAAAAAAAAACTACTAGGATGGAAGAACGACTAGGTCATGTTAACCATTAATGTTTAAAAAAAAAAGCCAATTTTTCCTCAAAAGTTCACCTGGTCAAACCTTTCACCCAATCCATTAGTTTTTCGTGAAAAAAAACTTTTAACCTAAAATTATTATTAATATAACCAAAAAATGTAAAATAGTAATAATAAAGATCTAGGTTGCGAATCATATTCGCGTCTATATAGAAGTGATTTGTTTTAATTATTTTAACTACTAATAAATAAATCAAGTACAAAATGAGAAATAGTGGTGTTAAGTCCAATAAATGAGAGTCGCATACTTTGTTAATTTTATTAACGGATTTTTCATATTTGGCTATTGCAAAAATATTATTTGAGTAACCCGAAATTTGTATTTTATAACTCTGACTGATATATATTTCTGGCTTTGTCCATTAGTCGTTTTAGTCATCATCTATCAATTGAATATTATTCATAAATCTTATTATTGTTTTAGAGTACTCCATCCGAGTGATAGTTTAACAAATTAAACTAGCTAGTCATATACAATACAATTTTTATATATGGGCACAGAACTTTTATTTCTGTTATTATGTGGCTTAACTATACGGGAACATACCAATTATCTAAACCACGTAGCTGTTAGAGTAATGTTAATAGTATATCAAATGTTTTCAGTCACAAGTTTGAATTATGGGAAAGTTGATTAAATCGTGTGTTATTTTGTAAGAGTGGCCTCAGAGCGCGCATATTCAAAATTTGGTGATGGTCGTGCTGAAACTGATGGTTACATGAGATCAGGCTTACGATAAAGTTGATTAAGACGTGCGTATTATTCCCTAATAGTACTTTGATTCATAAAAATGAATGAGTATGCAACATTCACGAATTCGTGAATGTATTGGTGGATACAATTTATTAACGCGGTACACAAAAATATGCTTTATACGTGTTCAATAGGACTCTTTACGAGCGTTGTTTCTATCTACTATTATCTAAAAATAATCAAGTTATTAATGACTGGACGAAAGCAAGATCTTGCACTATCTAAATATTTTATCTGATTTCTAGAGATTTTTGTGGAACTTTTAAATTGTTTTTAGCAAGCCTTGTAATAAATAGTGGCGGATCTTTGAAGATAAGATATTTAATTTTGGAACCATAGTGTTCATTACTTTAAATTAAAATTAGTATGCAAAATTCACGAATTCGTGAATGTATTAGTGGATACATTTTATTAACGCGATGCAAAAAAATATGCTCACCGTATCTGTAAGATTAATGTGTTATATATGTAGTCGTATTATTAAAAAGGCTATTTGCGCTGAACAATAATATATATATATATATATATATATATATAACTCTATATTTTTATTGAACATTGAACGTTAAAACATAAAGAGCAACACAAAAAAATTGAATACACAAGTACACAACATCTTCATTTCGTTATTAAATACCTATACTAATGCTGTGCTAAGGTAACAACTTTTCACATATTCATATTTATTGCACACAAAAATGGAAATTTATTCGGGGAATTGAAGCACTAATTCCATGTCATAATTTGGATCTTGACGATCTCTTTTTTATTGAACTCCTCGACGCCTCTGAACGGCTTGGTTCGGATCGGTCCGTTTCTTTCTGATGCCACCAGTGGTGCGGAGTGGCTTGATGGTTCTTCTCTGGCGTTGCAAGCCGCTCACCCCTCGGCTCTCGGCTACAGAGAAACCCTTCATTTTAATTTTATTGTGAGGGTCTTCTCCTTCGAGGGGTGAGGAGGGCTTATTATTAGCTTGAGAAGTTTGAGTTTAGATGGATGTGTTTGCAAGGTGGTGAAAAAGATGGTTTTATAGTGACAATAAATCAGGCCAATGGAACTTAATTAGCGCAAATCTTGGTGTTTTTATTTTTATTTACGGTTAGTCTTTTTTCTGTGAATTGAATGAGTCGTTTTAAAAATTTACCGCGCAACCATAGGATATGAAGATGATGAGTTATTACCGAGTCATATATTTTAATTTTCCTATTAATGTTTCAGTGGTGCAATGGCGGATCTATGTTTTGGGCTAAGTGGGTCCTACAACTAACTTTTGAACAATCATCCATAACAAACTAGATCGGGATCAAATCGGTTCGTTATAAAAATATTTTTAAAATGTAGTTTCAAATATCTATAATTTTTACTAAAAATAATTAAGATGATAAAAACTTACATCATAATACAAGGTGATACTTTAACATTCAAACATTTAATCAGTTAAAAGATGTTAATACTCTTTAATCAAAATTGTCATTTGTATTAATCAAAATTCAAAATAATTAGTTGTCACCAAACTTGTCTATTGTATTAATTTTAATATATACAATTGGAGAATATATCCAAAATGATGACAATTTAATACAAAGATAATATCATATATATGCAACATACTTAATGTCACAATAATACTTCCACTCAGTTATTAGAAACATATAACAAATATATTTTCAACTTTTGCACCCTCGAGGGGAAAAATAATTAATTCAACATAAGAACAATAATTGTAGGGCTAATCTTGTTTCAGCTTTTAGGAAAAAAAATATTTTCAGCTCTCAATCTCTGTATCTAGGTTTCAAGTGTAACTATCCTCCTACGACTTAAAAAAATTCAGAAATACAAAGTTGATTGATACGAGAAACAAAACAAGTTAATTGAGTAGCACAAAGTAGTGCAAAAAAATCCTATTCGAACTAAAGGCTTTTCCAATTAAAAAATGTTTATCAATTTTTTCCTAATTCTTATCCTCTTAAAAAACGATTTTATGTTAAAAACTAAATACTAAGTAGAGAAGAATAATAATAAAAAAAAAAATAGAGAAGAATTAACAAAAAAAATATATATTAAGCTTAGCTAATAAATAATCTCTATAATAAATAGCCTAATTTTAAAGTTGGAAAAGCTGAAACAAAAAATATAAAAGCATTTTAGTAGCCCCGCGGTATTCGAACCTTGGTATTAGCTTTAAATACCGCACACTATACCAACACACCACTAATCGCAAAATATCAATTAGTGTTCTTTTAAATATTTAATCGATGTTTTGACAACAAAAAAAAAACCCATAAATATACCTATAATTTGTATAAAAAAAAAAAAAAAAATCAAAACTTAGTGGGGTCTTGGTTCATAGTGGATCCCCCCTGCAGTGGTGTGACACTTGACAACATTTATGTCGGGTGAAAGTAAAAGATTTAATTTCTTCCATCTTCTATATTTGAAAATTTTATTTTTCATTTCTACAACATTGGCTAAATGTGGTATCTTTAAATTTCTTACTTTTTTGTTGTCTAATATAACTGTGATGTTGGCAAATTTCTATAAATGAGGATTTTATATGATAGCTAAAGATGAAAATATTAGATTACGATGAGTAATCACTACGGACATTAAATCGTGGTACATGCTAGTAATCGAAATTACGCATCGGAAGATTCGCACATACCTCAAACGATGTCAGTAGTCGCAAGGTCCTACCTGCAGGGAGTTCACGATCCTCTGGTCAGCACCCGTAGAGGTTCTGGTTAAGGAAGCCTACGCGGTATGTTCTCCACAGCAAAGCCTCTAATCGATTCTTGGCAGGGGACAAATCTCTGGAGTGTTTGCTAGAAAGCAAATTGGCACACCCTTTAGTGGGGAGTGGTTCGGCCGAAATACCTATGTGTGGGGTGGAATGTTTTTTTTCTCTAAAACACTCTAATGAGGAAATAGTGATTAACCCTAAAAACCCCTAACACCATGTATTTATAGGAGGAGCAAAGTGGATAAAAGTCCACTTTGCCTACTCCAAGTTTCGGCCGACCACTATGCATAGGGAGGCCCAATTTTGGGCCTTTCATGTCAATGTGGATTTGGGTCTAGCCCAATTACCCTAATGTGACATGTACCTAATTTCCTTAGGTAAACTATACATATTATGGGCTACCAATTACGGCGTCCATCACCATATGCTTACAGCTCCCACTCGCCGGAATGGGAGGGTGCCTGTTAATGTATTGTCGTCCAAATCTGCATCAACATTTACCTCTCGATCCGGTCCTTGCTTCCGAACAGTTCATACGAGGTTTGCCGTGAGACCGGCGGATACGACGGGCATCGTGCTACTCATCTGTTAGGAATATTGTAGCGCCCGCGGAACGTTGATTCCCTTTTCTCTAATCAACCTGTTATAAACAACATTTATATAGTACCGCGTTGTATCCTAGGCCACTGATAATTCTCATTTTGCCTAGTTCCACATAGAAACACTTCTCCAAGGCATCCGTACTGTTGGATTACGGGGACGTAATACTACGAAATGCTAAACGTGTACATGCAAGTAAACTAATTACGCAGCGGAATAATGTACAAATACCTCAATAGCTTTCCTGCCCAAGAACGATGTGGAGGGAGTTCCGATCCTCCGGTCGGAACCCGTACAAGTTCTTCGTGAGAAGAAGTCCTACGCGGTATAAGCTCCACAGCAAATCATCTGATTGATTCTTCAATGGGGAAAGAACCTTGGACTGATTATGGTGTGCCGAAACCTCTACTAAGGGGGTGAGAGGGTTTCTCTCAAGTTCCTCAACGGAGGGACTTATGAATTACTTGATATGTAAAACTAGGGATGAGCTCGGGCCGGGACGGGCGGGCTTTTACCTGAGCCCGAGCCCGAAATTTTCGGGACACTAATTTTTAGCCCGAGCCCGAGCCCGAGCCCGAAAATGAGGAAAATGGCCCGCCCGAGCCGGGACTTCGGGACTCGGGATCGGGCTCGGGCTAGCCCGAATTTTAACAAAAAATCTGAAAAAAAAAAAAAAAAATTCAAACATGGAGGAAGATGGTTAGATACTAGTAACTAGTACCCACTAGATAGTTAGATAAGATGGCAACTAACTAGATAGTTAGATACTAACTATAGTTAGTGGGGAATATATATAATTATATATATTTATATAGTATTAAAAAAAATTCGGGACAGGCTCGGGCTTTTCGGGATTTTGGCACAAAAGCCCGAGCCCGAGCCCGAGCCCGAATTGAAAATAAAAGTCCCGCCCGCTCGGGCTCGGGTCTATTCGGGACCGGGTTTTTCGGGACGGGTTCGGGACGGGTTTTTCGGGCTTTCGGGTTTTCCTGCTCAGCCCTATGTAAAACCCCTTAGGAGACTCCCCTATATATAGGATTGGTGGAGTGGACAAAAGTCCACTCCAACCAATGTGGGACTATGGTTCGGCTGAACCACCTATTAAGGGAGGGAGGCCCAATTTTGGGCCTCCCATGTCAATTAGAAATTGGGTCAAGCCCAATTAACCTAATGTGACATTTACCCAATTATCTTAGGTAATATTCTAATATTAACGGGCTACCATTTACGGCGCCACGTCACCATATGCTAACAGCTCCCACTCGCTGGAATGGGAGGGTGTCTGTTAATGTATTGTCATCCAATAGCATCAACACTTCAGTATTCAGTTATCGTCTCCATCTCTGAATAGTTCATACGAGGTTTGCCGTGCGACCGACGGATACGACGGGCATTGTGCTACTCATCTGTTAGGAGTATTGTAGCGCCCGCAGAACGTTGATTCCTTGTCGTAAATCAATTCTGTTAAAAACAAAATATGTACCGCACTGTATCCTTGGTCAACTGATAATTCTCCAATTGCCCAGTTTTCCACATAGGAATACTTCTCCAGGGCATCCGTACAAGTGTTCACAACCTTCAACTAATATCCGGTTGGTGGCCACCTAGTGAACGTAAGAGTCGGTGAATTATAGGTGAACATGACCATCCCCGTCCCTCATACCCTTAGTCAGACTCAATCGGTTTCCAAAGACGTGGTCACTTGGCCTTTTTCTTCAGCACTACGCTCGTACGCCGAGAAGCGAACATTGAGCTTGACCTTAGGTATGAGTTCCGAGTCCGAGAGGATACTTTGGGCGCCTCTTCATAAGGCACCCGTGATCAATCACACGCTCAAGGTGAAGAAGTATGCGCCTTTTGAATCACAAGGATTCTAGCTAGCACAACCGAGTATGACCCCGTGGTCGAACATGGCACACGCAGTATGAAGCACACGTCGATAGTACACCTGGACAAGCCAGGGATGGGATATGTCGTTCATGCTATCGCAGAATCTTTCATCTGGCCCTGAATGTGATTTTAATGATGGACATAGTCCAACACGACGATTTTACAAAACGAAGATCAAGTCATGCTTTTAGGCGTGATAAAGTTATCGTTTCGTTTAACTAGCTTTATCCCCCTGGTTCTTAGCCAATCTTATTTTGATAGAGGTCTCCCTCTCCTACAATATGACCGTTCCTGTGTGACGAGGCATGGTTCACATTCGACATAATTTTGGTGGAAGAATTTTACCTCTTCTTACGACTTAGTTTATAGACCGTAAAATCTGATGTTATTTATCATTATGACGTCGATGGATCATATACTCAATTTGCAATTCTTTTATTCAATCGAAATATTATTTCAAAAGTCAAAATGCTATCACTTATACAAGCCACTTATTAAGCCCTACGTAATCCAAGCAGTTTTACGTGCTTTTCGAAAATCTCTCTACGTAATGGCTTAGTCAATGGGTCAGTGACCATTTTGTCTGTGGACAAGTATTCTAAAGTGATTATATTGTCTTCCAGAACAGATTTTGCATAACTGTATTTCACCTCAATGTGTTTGGTCCTACTGTGGTACTTTGGATTCTTAACTGCTGCAATGGCTGCCTGACTGTCGGAGTATACCCTTACGGGTTTACTCTCCTTGCCAGTGCCAATTAATGCAGTAAGAAGCCTTTTCAGCCAGTCCGCTTCTTGTGCGTTTTTGAAAAGGGCAACGAATTGCGATTCCATAGTGGAAAGCGCGACACATGATTGCTTCTTGCTTACCCATGATATGGCAGCATTAGCAATGAGGAAAACTCCTCCTGTGGTGAACTTACGATCATCCGGATCGCCACCGTGGTCGGCGTCACTGTAACAGGTCAATTCTATTTGCTTGCCCTTATAGCACAGAACATAGTCGGCAGTACCTTTCAGATATCTTGTAATTCGTTTTACGGCCTTTAAATGTTGATAACTAGGATCTGATTGGAATCTTGCTACTAGGCCCACAGTGTAACAGATATCCGGCCGAGTACATAGCATGGCATACATGAGACTTCTTACCATGCTTAGATACTCTGCATCCTTCATCTGTTCACGCTCCTGCTGGTTCTTCGGGCCATCACGCTTTGACAGCGCGCACCCGAATACAACCGGCGTATCCACGGGTTTGGCATCGAGCATTCTGAATCTTTTCAACGGTTTGCTGATATAAGATTCTTGAGACAGACACAATGTCCGGGCGGCACGATCTCGGACAATTTTAATGCCTAAGATGCACGTGGCCTCTCCCATGTCTTTCATCTCAAAGATGATGCTAACCAGGACTTTGATTTATTCATGAAACTCACATCGTTTGCAGCAATGAGTATGTCATCTACGTATAAGGTTATGATGACATACTTAGACCCGGAGGTCTTGGTGTAAACACAGGGATCCTCGTGAAGGTTCACAAATCCGTTTCCAACGATTTCCTCGTGGAATCTGCAATACCATTGCCGAGACGATTGTTTAAGACCGTAAATAGATCTTTGGAGTTTGCAAACTTTACGTTCTTTGCAAGGAGTAATAAAACACTCTGGTTGCTCCATATAGATCTCTTCCTCCAGGTTTTTGTGGAGGAATGCGGTCTTAAAATCCATTTGGTGCAGCTCTAGATCGAGGCATGCAACAAGGGCAAGGATGGCCATGACTGTGGTATAACGCACAGTTGGTGAGTATGTTTCATCAAACTCTACTACGTGAATTTGGGTATATCCTCTCGCAATCGTTTGAGTTTTGCACCACTCAACTTTTCCATCAGTATTGAATTCTAAAATTTCACTTTCTAGCTCTGCGGTTAGCAGGTAAATCAATTGAAGACCAAAAACCGAATTTATTTTCATTTAGGCAATTTCATCATCCATTCCCTCGTTTGAGGCTATTTCATTGCTTGCTGAACCGTCACTGGTTCGTGAACAAATGTCTCACTTGATGGGATACTTCTTTGACAGAAGTTCGTTGCCTTTGACTATGTCTAGGCTTGTTAATCCATCTATAGTATGATCGCTACTCCCACTCGTAATAATGCTTCTTGTCGGAGCATTACTCCCACTGGGAATAATGGCGGTGCTTGAACTTTGATTTACAACTTTCTCAGGATGACCTCTAGGTCTCGGGATTTTATCTCCGAGATGTATTCCTTGATCACTAGGATCTGGAAACAAGTTTGTCGTTTCCCTCTCACTAGGAATGATGGATAGTTGTGTTAGTTCAGCATTACGATTATCAGGTCCGACTTGATTCGCATTAACATTTAGTGATGATTATGTGAGGGGGAGTGAGCCCTCCCACTGGATGAGGACGTTTCCATCATCATTTACCATGTCATTCACTAATTCTATATCATTCTCCCACTCGAAGTAAGTGGGACCTCGGAATCTCCGTTGCCCATTATAATATGATCAATACTTTAGTTCGTTCCGTTCCGCAAAGCATTGGAAATCCATCCTCAAATTTCTATAATGTGTCATGTTCGACCACGTTGCCATTAATCCAAGCTAATTTTAAACTTGCATCCTTTTAAGAGCAGACTGTACTCTTAATAAATACTTGTTTAATGCGCAAATTAATGATGCTTAACGATAAGGTTTCACCCGTATCATTCCTTAGCTTTTATGGTAACACGTCAATTGATTTTATTGGAACATAGTGTTACATTAATATGAGTCAACTTAATTTCATCACGTAGGAACAACTAATGTTGAACTATAACATAATGTAATTTTAAACTATGTTTTTTTTGAAATATTTTAATGATATGATTGCTTAGCCAAACTTTCCGTTCAAGGCTTATAGTGGGAGAGTCATTTTACTGACTTCTTCCTTTCGTTTGTTAACTCATTCAAAGACTTATCCACATCATGGGCTATGCATTTAAGCTCTCGCTTTAATGTCATAGTTGATGTACTACTATATCGTAGTAGCATTGAATCATACCTACAACTATAGTAGTTATCAACGAGTTATTTCCAAAGATTACAAACAAAAAACTCAACATTCATTTATTAAAACACTTCATCATTAAATTTGTACTTTAAAACGATGTGTCCCGTCTCTCGAGGTGACATGCGCGTCATGCGCCTTATACCAGGTTCAATCCATGGTTTTAATATCGTTTTTGTTTCCAAATTTAAAATCAAATCGGTTTTACATGCACATTATTTCGGGATACTTATCATTTAATGGAGTACTTAAATAAAGATGTAATTTTTCGGTTGGTTCACTTTAAAACTACGCAATCGATGGATGTTTTGATTAGGCGAGTGAATGTTTATTTGATTCAACTGTTTTACTGGAGGAATCTCGAATTAGTTGTTCGTTTCGGATCGGTCCTGTTTAACCGGATCGATTAATTTTGATGAGTAGACCATGTCATAGACCGAACAATTACTACTTTACTCAATAATTCTGAATCACAATTAACTAATTTCTGACATTTATTGATAAGAGAATATGAATACATTGGTACTGAACTGAGATATACAACAAAGCTTTAGAGGTAAAGAAAAAAAGTTGAAAAGGAAAACTCCAGCCATCTTCACCAATGTCCCTGAAAGAAATTCACAAGTGAATTATATCAGTTGACTTCTGTGATATAAAATGTTTAACGGTTTCATATATATATGGAAAACGAGGTGTACCTTTTACGTTACAAAATCAGTAGTATTTGTCATACTACATATCTCGTTTGAGGACCAGTTCGATCCTGTTTCCTCTGTTATTTCCTTTGTCCTCTTGCGCTAGTGCATAGGGGAACTTTTCAGTCTGTTTTGGTTGCTTTCCTTGAATAGGAACATGGCGTACTTAACTGCATCAATTAAGTAACCCAGTCCATAATCATCAGCAAACCATGATATCGGATATCCCTATGCGATATTGATTATCTTTGTCCAATTGGATTTTTCGATCCGTTGGTTACACACAGGTTTTATGCTGGTGTTATTTGAAAGTAGGTCAACATACTCCATTATTACTTTTCTTGCTTCACCTGCCTTTCCACTACCAAAACGGAGTTTAAGGGCGGCCCAAAGCTGAACAGCAGAATAATTGAGCGCGAAGTCCTCTGCAAGCTCTTTATCCAAGGCTGCCAATATCACCTGGCAAGCTTTCTTATCTCCCAAGCCTATATTCCCTATTATGGGAACTAGGTTGCTATCCGGCGGTACCAACATCTTCTCTCTTATAGCCATGATACAGCTGTGTGCATCACATGCTATAAGTCGTTCTCTTACCATCTCACTCCATGCCTCGTAATCCATACCATCCAGATTGCACAGTTTATAAAGCGTACCGACCCAGCCATGAAAACTAACAAATTGATAATTATGTTAATCGAGAAGACAATAACATTTTGACAGAATTGCAAACATCGGATTATCTATTAAGATGGAACACAACAAATAGTGATCCCTCGGTCATCTAGACCAAACCGACCGCCAGTAAACCGAGGGAATGGGGTCCGTGAAAGAGTTCACAATACCGTCGTGTTCAATCTAATAGACCAGTCTTTTGAAAACGGTTATTATATTGCAAATTACTGGAATGGGAATTTTCAAATAAGCATACCAGATCTTGGCTTTCCCAAGGCCCTTTTGATTTTTGAAAAATTATCTGATAATTTACGCATGCATAATACTATATCACGCCATAAACATCGAACATACCAAACAACATGTTTACGCGTCATGCGTCTATGTTCCTAGCATACATAATTCTACGTAAAGTAAATTATCACATGCTTTCAGTCCTGAACATTCTAGCATACGTGTCAAAACATGTAACTTCCGCACACTTCATGCATAATTGACGACTGGAATTTTCGGTTTTGAAAACGTTTTTGAAAATATTAGGGGTTGTTTTGCAATTCATGCTTACAATCAATCATGCGAAATTTCTAGATATGTATTCTAGGCACTTTCAATCAGCATAGCATGTCTATCCTATTGCGCAAACCATATATTTAAATCCCAGAGCTCAATGCTCGCAATATATTTTCCTGCTAGCTTGACGAAGTTAAGACGACATTTCTAATATACGTTGCAGAAAGTAAACAATTGCAATTCAGCTCACTAATTAAATTCAGTCCCAAAATCATGCATATCCGAGATCCATCCCCATAATCGTAACCAGGCATTAGGGTTTTAGCCGAAAACGTGTTAAAACGCAAACCCTGAGAGCACTGTTTAGGCTAATTTTAAAGTTCGAAAACATTTTAGATTTAAAATTCGACATCCTATTTTATTGAAAATTTAAAATTTCCGAAAAAAAAAAAAAATTTAAAATTTGGTTCGGTCCAATTCTGGCACTATATAATACTCAGTTTTCAGATAATTTTATCTGATTTCAATGGAAAGTGTTTGGAACCTTTAAATTATTTATAACAAGGTTTGTAATAAATAGAGTGGTATATCCCTGAAGATTACATTTTTAATTTTGGAACTATAGTGTTCATTACTTTATATTGAATTTTATAAATAATAATTAGTATACAAAATTCAAGAATTCGTGAATGTATTAGTGGGTTTATTAACATGATGCAGAATATGCTCTCTATACGCGTATTTGTAAGATTAATGTGTTATATATATAGTTGTATTAGCTGTATTATTAAAAAGGATATTTGTGATGAATAATAATAATAATATATATATATATAACCTATTTTTTTTATTGAACATTGAAGCTAAAACATAATGAACAATACAAAAAGTTGAATACACAAGTACACAACATCTTCGGTTCGTTATTAAATACCTACTCTAATGTTGTGTTAAGGTAACACCTTTTCACGTACACATATTTCTTGCACAAAAAATAAAAATAAAATTTATTTGGGGAGTTGATGCCCTAATTCCATGTTATAATTAGGATCTTGTCGATATTTTTTTTATTGAACTCATCGGCGCCTCCGAATGACTTGGTTCGGCTCAGTCCGTTTCTTTCTGATGCCACCGGAGGTACGGAGCGGCTCGATGGTTCTTCTCTGGCTCTGCAAACCACTCACCCTTCGGCTCTCAGTTGTCGAGAAACCCTTCATTTTAATTTTATTATTGTGAGGGTCTTCTCCTTCTAGGGGTGAGGAGGGCTTATTATTAGCTTTAGAAATTAGAGTTTACATGGATGTGTTTGCATGGTGGTGGAGGAGATGGTTTTATAGTGAAAATCAGGCCAGGTGGAGTTTATTTAGCACAAATCTTGGTGGTTAATTTCTTTGTGATTTTTATTTACGGTCATTAATTTTTCTTTGAACTGGATGATTCGTTTTAAGAATTTATCGCGCAACCATATGATATGACGATGCTGAGTTATTACCGAGTCATATATTTTAAGTTTGCTATTAATATTTCAGTGGTGTTTTTTTTTTGTTAAAACAAAGATACTAACAAAACAGAAATCATTATAACCTAATTGCATTCAGAGCCCAAGAAGGGATATCCGAACCAAACCAACTACCCGTAATGTTCCGTCGAGATGCCTCACGAACTAGATTGTGGGCATGACTAACAAAAGCCCGACGGACAAAACGAAAAGAAACAGCATTACAGTTGTCCATAATAAACCTAATATCCGATAAAACAGTAAATAAAACAGGATTACAGGTAAAGGAGGAGCACATAATCAAGGACTGCAAAGTACTAGAATCTGTGTAAACAACGCCTGGTTGCGGAACAGAAGACTTCGCGAGGATTATTCCAGCTTTACAAGCAACGCCTTCCGCCAAAAGAGAAGAGTCCCCGGGGAGCGAGAGAACAGATACCGCCTTTAACGAACCAGAATCATCCAGAATGAGAGCTCCCCCGAAAACCGATTGAGTCAGGGTATTGACCGTGCCATCACAGTAGACGCCACCACAATTGATGTCAGAGGGGGATAAGTGTCCTGAGGGTCGCCGGATTCCATGGGTACTGGTAATTGCGTCGGGTCGCCGCGCCCGTTCATGGCCTCGCTCTGTCAGGCACAGTGAAGCTAAATGGTTATCATTACAAGCATTTGTAATAAAAGACATAACAGACACATCGGTAGGCAACTTATGGCGGAAAATGACATTGTTCCGCTCAAGCCAAAGTCCCCACATTATTATGCATTTGTAAATAAAAACATCATTTGATATAACAGAGCTATGTCTAACCAAAAGCCAGTCGTGAATATCCAAAGGGGAGGCTATTGTGTTGGGCATACTAAACCCACAAGCAAACCAAACTCGTCGGGAAAATTCACAATTGCACATTAGATGTAACCACGATTCTGGTGCAGTCCGACAAAAGTGGCATGTCGGATTAAAGGATGGGATTCGTCGGTGGAGGTTGGTACCCAAGGGCAGCCCACCAGCACAGCCACGCCAAATGAACATGCGGATTTTCGGAATTAACTGCAGATTCCACAACTTCTTCCAAAAAGACGTACTAGCGATTGACGTAGTTATCGAAGAACCACCATAATTCTCCCC
This sequence comes from Clarkia xantiana subsp. parviflora, assembly GCA_036873135.1. Taxonomy (NCBI): domain Eukaryota; kingdom Viridiplantae; phylum Streptophyta; class Magnoliopsida; order Myrtales; family Onagraceae; genus Clarkia; species Clarkia xantiana. The sequence continues at coordinate 23,837,146 of JAPTYO010000007.1, forward strand.
ACGGAGAATTGAATTAACAAGGTTGTATCCGAGTTTAACCGAATACAAACCGTCCTTAGCAGAATGCCACAGGAAACGATCATTTGTAGGGGACATAGGAATAGGGATCATGGCAATAGAAGTAATCAGAACCGTAGGTAGGATTTGTGTGAGTGCCGGCAAATTCCACGAGCCCAATAGTATATAGTTGGACACTCGGACTGAAGGGACCACAAGTGACGGGTGGACCCAATCTTTTAGTAAACCCATGTTTGGTACCCAAGGTTCCGTCCAGAAATTAATAGTGTGACCGTCACCCACGTACCAGCGCCCTCCGGTTGCTAAGAAATGTCTGACATGCACCAAAGATCGCCAGACAGGGGAGTGATTCGGTTGCGGTTTTGCGGAGAAAAAACTGGTAGTATGTAGGTATTTGCTTCTCATGTGCTCCACCCAGATGGATGTGTTATTTGTGAGGAGACGGTACGCCTGCTTGATAAGGAGGGCAATATTAGCAGCTTCCATGTTTCGAAAACCCAATCCTCCTGATGCTTTAGAGCAGCAAACTCTGTCCCACGCGATCCAAGGCATCCCTTTGGAGTCTCCACTAGTATGCCACCAAAACCGGCGCATTATAGCATCAAGTTTTGATGTAACATGTTTGGGTAGTTTAATACAAGACATGGTATACATCGGGATCGAGCTGGCTGTTGCTTTCAGAAGAACTTCCCTTCCTGCTGGAGACAAAAGTTTCGTCATCCATCCTTGTACTCGCTTACCAATGCGTTGAACGAGAGATTGTCCAACTTCCCTCCCCCTCCCCCAATTTATCGGGAGACCCAAGTATTTCTCCGATGCTGACATTTGACTGACACCCAATAACTGAGCGAGTTCCAGCTGGTCTTCCGACGAAACATTAGAACTAAACACGATTCCGGACTTAGCATAGTTTATTAGTTGACCAGATTCTCTTTGGTAGGCGTCAAGGATTGATGTCAGCGCCTCGACGTTACGGCGGTCAGCCTCCAGAAAAAGAATGCTGTCGTCGGCAAATAATAAGTGTGAAATCATTGGCCCGTTACGAGAGAGCCGTAGGCCTCTCAGATTGCCGTCTGACTGGGCTCTGGATAGTTCCTGAGAGAGCATCTGTACCACCAAAATGAAGAGAAACGGGGAAAGAGGGTCCCCCTGCCTAAGACCACGTGAACAACTGATCTGCGGTGTTACATTACCATTTACGAGAATGGACAGCGATGTCGTAGATATGCATTGCATGATCAGGGATATGAAGTGAGGAGGGAAATTCATTCTAACCATGATAGCACGTAGAAAGCCCCATTCGACTCGGTCGTACGCTTTGCTCATATCCAACTTGAGAGCAAACAGGCCAATCTTTCCCCTACGCCTTTGTCTTATCATATGAAAGCATTCTTGAGACAGTAGTGTGTTGTCGGAGATGAGTCTGCCCGGGACAAAAGCCGATTGGAAAGGAGAGATAAGTGATGGTATGGCGGCACGTAGGCGATTCGTCAGTGCCTTAGCAATGATTTTGTAGGTTGTGTTACAAAGACTGATCGGCCGCCAGTCTGTCAGAGTGGTCGGGTTATCCACCTTGGGAAGGAGGACAATAAATGTGCGATTCAAATCCCGAAGCAAGGCCCCAGTAGCGAAGAAAGAGCGAACTGACATAGCAATATCTGATGCAACAACATCCCAGTTGTGTTGGAAGAATCTAGGAGGGAAGCCATCAGGCCCAGGTGCTTTATCCGGGCCCATTTGAGTGATCGCAGCTGTAATCTCAAGAGTAGACGGGGGGGCAATCAAGGCGTGACAATCTGGTACTGTCAATGTGAAGGTATTACGGGAAGGAATGTGGAAAACAGGAGGGGGAGGCAAAGCAGTGAATAAAGATGCGAAATAGTTACGGACATGGGCAATGACAGCATGAGGTTCGGTGAGTAACCCTGTTGGAGTTAAGATTGAGTCCATACGATTGATCCGACGACGGCTGATTGTGTATGCATGGTAAAATTTTGTGTTGCGATCTCCATCCATCAACCACGTCTGTCTCGATTTCTGACGCCACATTGTTTCCTCGCTGCGGTGAAGGCATTCAAGCTCATTTATTAAAGCATCCTGAGTATCCTGGTCATGATCCAGGTGTTGAGCATCCCCAATCTCCCTGAGGGTCCGAATTATGTTGTTGCGTAGCGAACCAAAAACCGTGCGATTCCACAGTTTGAGAGACCTTGAAAAACGGCTAAGTTTGGTGGATAATTGAAATTGAGCAGAGCCATCAACACGATGAGACCACGAGTCACGAAGAAAAGGTGGGAAAGCTGGGTGTCTCAGCCACATGTTCTCAAAACGAAATGGTCGATTACCGTGCGTTCTAGGAGGATCAATGAGCTTGAGTAGCAGTGGCGTGTGGTCGGAGGCAACCCTCTCGAGGTGCATGACTTTGGCCGCTGGGAAACCGATATGCCAGTCTGGTGAAACGAAAACCCTATCTAATCTCTCCCTAACCCTCCGACTGCCCGACCTTCCATTAGACCAAGTAAACGGCTGCCCCACGAAGCCCAAATCGATGAGGCCTAGGTCATCCGTCCAGGAACGTGCCCGAAGAATCCTGGTAGTAGATGCAAGGCAACGACTATCCTTCTCAGAAAAGGCCCAAATATCATTGAAGTCACCCATGATAGCCCAAGGCCGGGTATCCAAACGTGACTGACGGAAGCTTGAGAGATGGTCCCAAAAGCTAGGTCTAGACGCATACTCCGATGGGGCATATATAAAAGAGGCATCCCAGACATGGCCAAGAGGAGCAGATATAATTTCCACATGTATTGCATGGGGGCCAGAATCAATAGGGGTAACAAGTATCTGAGGGGACCAAACTAGGAGTAGGCCTCCCCGGGTTTCGTCAGGGTCGATCCTAACTGTTGAGGTAAACCCTAGTCTTGCTAGAGTAGTAACTAGTCGATGCATTCTGCTTTTGACCTCCGAGATAAAAACTAACATTGGCTTGTGGATACTGATCAGTAACCGGAGGTGCTGAATTGTCAGGGAGTTTCCCGCCCCCTGACAATTCCATACTAGGCAATTCATTGGATGCGCGACACGGATCCCCAAGACCGTGTCGCAGGAAGGAAAGTATAATCACTATAATCACTAGGTAAGTGAAAATAAAGATCAGGGAGCATGGTATAGAGTACCTCGGTAGTTTGCATGGGAGTGACTTCATGACGACGGATGTGTACGTAACGACGGTGTTGGTCATGAATAACCAATGGTATGTGCGGTGTTGGTTCCCCGAATAGAGGTCTCTTCCTTCCTGATAACTGAGCAGGTCCAACATCCTCAACCATGGGTTCCTTCCCGGGACGACGAACAAAAGGTGAACTGGTCCCCGTAGTCTCCTCTGGTAGCATCACGGGAGTTGTGTCGTAGTTTGTCGTCATATCCTGAAGGACTATATCAAAAGAACGTATGGCATCAAAATAATCAGTCTGATTAGCAAAGCCGATGTGAGATACTACGACAGACGATAAGTCTCCCTGGTCCTTTAAATGTTCTGCCAAAGCTGAAAGTGGAGATCTTGGAGGAGAGATGACAGGCGAAGAGGGGTGCACCACCACAGGCTGAGCGTAGGATGAGGCCACCGGAGGTGTGTAACTGAGGAAGTGTGCACGGTCAGTCGGTGAGAATTCTGGGAGAGGTGGCAACGTCGATGGGCTGAGTACTGAATGAGGCCCAGGCTGACCCGATGGATTGAGGGGAGGAAAGCCCGGCGGGCCCATAATCGTAGATGCAGCAGACTGTCCGTAAATTGGCATGGGCCCTGGCATCGGTTGCCATTGGAGGAAATAATTCTTTGTGGGAAGCCAGAACCACGGAGCAGCACCCTGGGGGAACATCACATACGCATCAGTGGCAAAGGCGTATGGTTGTAGGTGAAAAGGAACCATGTGAGGTGGATACTGAAAAGCTGGCCCATTAAAAGAACCATCTCTAAGAACCATGTTTTCCGGAATTTGATGCGACTGAACCGGGTCATTAATGACTGAATCATGAACGAGCAGGCTGTCCGTCGGAGCTAAGGGGTTTGGTCGTGCGACAGCTGAGTAAGGGCGCCAGACATGTTCCACTAGGGCTGTTGATGACTGAGGGAGGCCCTGTAGATTCATCGGAAAGTGAGGAGCATTGATCGCTGACAGTAAGAGGGCGACCTGACCCATAATAGGGTTTTGAGAATTCGTGCCACCTTCCAATGGAAACGTCGTTGACTGGTGGTGGCCTTCAAGAGTATAAGCTGAGGAGAGCTGCTGTCCCATGTGAGTGCTGGCAACGGAAGTCGGAGGAGGCGGCGCCTCCTGAGCTAAGTCGTCAGCTTGTTGCCCTCCACCTTCGCCATATAGTTGATCCCCATTTCCCGGGACACAGAGCCTAGGGTTAGGGTTCCAAACGATCCAGTCCAAAAGATTGCCGGCACCTTTATTGTCATTGGAGTAAATAATCTGGTCATTTGGCCTAATCGCACGGACTCCTTCATGGCTGTCAATCCAGTCGTGCATTTCCCGTATCTGCTGTCGACGTATGGCAATGGGTGTGTTGCAGTAGCGTTGTGCATGTCCAAACCAACCACATCGACCACAAGGCAACGCCAGCCGAAATTTAATGAGAATTCTGGGGCAGGTTTCGACGAGTAAGAACATTCCCGGCACCGCCGGACGTTGTAGGTTAACAACCACCTTAACCCTAGGGTATGCGAACTCCCAAGGCCTTGACGGGTCAAAATCCTCCTGGATGATTTCGCCAACACAGACCGCAATACGGCGGATAGTAGTAAGGTTCATGTGGCGGTTCGGGATATTCCGGATTTCAATCCACATGCCAACTCTGTCAAAGGGGATGGTAGCAGGGACACTGTCAAGGAGGCATTCTGCTAGCACCAAGACTGCGCCGGAGATATTGAAAGGACTATTCGCCAAAGCTTCCAGGAGGTGGTCTCGATGTTGGAAGGTGAAGACATACATACCATCTCGGCGCCGGAAAACTCTCGGGGCAGCTGGCAATCTCCAGTGACGTTCGACATAACGGCGAACCAAATCTTCCCTGTCGTTGCTGTAGCAGAGAACCCTTCCACTTAGCATTCGAGTCCAAACCGACGCCATATCAGTAAGGTGCCGATGGAAATAGGACTGGTGAAGGGAGGAGTAAGGGGGAAATAATTTGGAGACAGGCCGTCGTTGCTTAAAACGAAGAGGCGTCTCATGGGGGAAGGAGAAACTGGTCCGCACGGAAGACGAAACGCCACCCCAATCACAGAGAAAGAGGGAACCCCAAAACCCATGATTACCTTCGGATAACGGGAAACGAAGGGACTGGAGAGAGACGCATACGTGGGAGCGGATGATCCAAGCCACGCAGCCGCCACCTGTCGAAAGGATTTCTCCGGAGAAATGAAAAGCCTGAACAGATCCGAGGGGATCGGATTTGGCCAACGAGGAGAGGCCCAAGCATGATACCAACGAAGGTGAACGTTGTATCAAGAAAAGCACATATAAAGTAAGGAACGCAAAAACTGTAAAGGCCGTGATACATGATGCCGGAAAAGGCGGTGCGCAAAGGTCTCCGACGAGCACAGAGAAACCTTGTCGATTGGGTTTCCACTGAGAGAGAGAAGCTGACGTAAGCATTTCTAGGCTGGGCAATGTGAGTCTTCAGTGGTGTGACACGTGGCTACATTCATGTCTGATGAAAGCAATAGATTTCATTTCTTCTCTTCCATCTTTTCTAGTTCAAAATTTTAGTTTACATTTCTAAGCTCGGCTAAATGTGGTATCTTTAAATTCCTAACTTTTTTGTTGTCTAATATATATATAACTGTGATGTTGAAAATTTTCAATAAAAAGGATTTTATGATAGCTAAAGATGTAAATCCATAATTTGTAAATTCGTTAATCAAAATAACTAAATATGTGACTTTTATTTGTGTATTGAGCTCAAGGTGACTACCATTTGTATCATGTACAGTCGATCTATGAGTAATTAACATAATTAAATAAATTTGAAAAATATCACATTTATTTGGATGAAAATGTATTTCGTATCCAAACTATCTTTTTTTTTCCTACATTTTTTGTATTTTTTTTACTGGTTTTAGGTAGGTTTAAGGTTTATGTACTTCTATTTACTTTTGAAAAAGTATAAAGCACTAACTATTTTGCCAAATTACGTATATTTATCTTTTTTTTTTCACTTCAAATGATACAAAACTAATTATGTATAAATAATTTATTATTATTAAACTATATAGATGATTCTCATGAAGTAATGATTATCAAATTTAATAAAAATATATTTGCAAAAATTATTAAAATTTGTATATCATAAGATATCTATCTATCTATAAATTTAATATATTGTGATATATTGATGTATTTATTACATAAATTCATGTAATTAATATTTTTAAAAATTATAAAACTAATGAAGACATAAAATTGGATATCTAAGAAATTTATTTTTAGACTGTTATAATAATCAATCATGACTTATTTTTTTATTAATATCTATTTAGTGGATAAATATATATATAAACGATCTAACGAGGAATAAAGGGGTAATTTGAAGCCCTTGAGCCTTTTAGTATTACAATTTTAAATCTAAAATAATTTTTATTTTTGTTTAGTCATCATCTACCAGTTGAATATTATTTCTAAATCGTTTATTGTTCTAGAGTACTCCATTCGAGTGATAGTTTAAAAAAATTAAACTAGTTACTTCATATGCAATACAATTTCTGTATACGCGCACACAACTTTTATTTATGTTATTATTTGGCTTAACTATACGGGCACATACTAATTATCTGAAACACGTAGCTTTTAGAGTAATATTAATAGTATATCAAATGTTTTCACTCACAAGTTTAAATTTGTAAGAAATTTGATTAAATCGTAGGTCTTATTCCGTAAGAGTGGCATCAGAACACGCATATTCAAACTGTGGTGACGGTTGTGCTGAAACACGCATATTCAAACTCTGGTGATGGTTGTGCTGAAACCCATGGTCGCAGACCCTATAATGAGTCTATTCACGAGTACAGGCTTGCGGTAAAGTTGATTAAGACGTGCGTCTTATTCCCTAACAGTACTTGGGTTCATAAAAATGAATGATTACGCAACATTCACGAATTCGTGAATGTATTGGTGGATACAATTTATTAACAGGTACACATATATGCTTTATACGTGTATCTGACACTATATAAAACTCAATTTTCATATAATTTTATCTGATTTCAAAAGATACTCAATTTTCATATAATTTTATCTGATTTCAAAAGATAATTTTTAGAACCTTTAAATTGTTTTTAGCAAAGTTTGTAATAAATAGAGTGGCGGATCCCTAAAGATAACATTTTTTATTTTGGAACTATATTGTTCATTACTTTATATTGAATTTTCTAAATAAGAATTAGTATGCAAAATTCACGAATTCGTGAATGTATTATTGGGTACATTTTATTACGCGGTGAAAAAAAAATATGTTCTCTATATGCTTATTTGTAAGATTAATGTGTTATAGTTGTATTATAAAAAGGGTTAAGAACATAAGAAGTGCCTGAATAATAGCTCATGCTAACAGGAGATGTCTGAATGTTCAAATGTTAATATTAAGGGTCTGAATTTTCAACTTTGTTGATATAAGAGGTCTCCGTCAATTTTTACCGTAAAAACTAACGTAATTTGGTTACATGTTTGGCATGTGACCGAAAATAAACTTAAATTCCGAAAATGCCCTCCGACCAAAGTGTGCCCTTCACATGCTTGACCTGAAAAGATGAAAATGCCCTTAAAGCCACCGCCACCCGGCGACCACCACGACTCCGAAAACCGCCACCCGGCTCCGGCGACCACCACCCAACTCCGGCGACCGCAACCACGGATCCGATTGGGTCGGAGCTACCGGCACCGATCGGAGCTTTTTTGGCTCCGATTCGGGCAAATCGGGGCCAGTAGCTCCAATTTGGACCCATTCGGAGCCGTGGTGGCGGTCGCCAGAGTTGGGTGGTGGTCGCCGAAGCTGGGGTGGTGTTCGCCGGAGCCGGGTGGCCGTTGCCGGAGTCGGAGTGGTGGTCGTCGGGTGGCGGTGGCCGGAGCCGTGGTGACTTTAAGGGCATAATTAGTGGGTAGGGGTATTTTAGACATTTCATATTTCATTAATTAAACTGCTAAATTGTTTCAATAATTACAAAGGGGTAATTCTGACATTTCACGTGGTTCTGTTAAATTTGACATAAAATTTGGACGGAAAACCGAAAAACAACAAACATGATAATTCAGACCCTTAATATTAACATTTGAACATTCAGACATCTCCTGTTAACATGGGGCATTATTCAGGCCCTTCTTATGTTCTTAACCCTTATAAAAAGGTTCTTCGCGCTGAACAATAATATATATATAAGATGTTTTTTTATTGAACATTGAACACTAAAACATATGGGAACAACAGAAAAAGCTGAATACACAAGTACACAACATCTTCAGTCTGTTATTAAATACATACTCTAATGCTGTGCTAAGGTAACAACTTTTCACATACCCATACTTCTTGCACAAAAAATAAAATGAATTTTTTTTTGAGGTAGTTGATGCCCTAATTCCATGTTATAATTAGGATCTTACGTATCTCTTCTTTATCGAACTCCGCGGCGCCTCCGAATAGCTTGGTTCGGTTCGGTCCGTTTCTTTCTGATGCCACCGGAGGTGCGGAGCGGCTCGATGGTTCTTCTCTGGCAGTGCAAGCCACTCACCCCTCGGCTCTCAGCTGTGGAGAAACCCTTCATTTTAAATTTATTGTGTGAGTCTTCTTCTTCAAGGGGTGAGGAGGACTAATTATTAGTTTGAGAAGATAAAGTTAAGATGGATGTGTTTGCATAATGGTGGAGGATATGGTTTTATAGTGAAAATAAATCAAGTCATGTGGAATTTAGTTGGAGCAAATCTTGGAGTTTTTTTTTTACGGTTAGTAATTTTTTTTAGAATTGAATGAGTCGTTTTAAGAATTTATCGCACAACCAAAGGATTTAACGATGATGAGTTATTATTGAGTCAGATATTTTAAGTTTGCTATTAATGTTTCAGTGTTGTGACACATGGCAACATTCATGTCGGGTGAAAGCAACAGTTTTAATTTTTTCATTCTCGAGGGAAAATTGGTTTAATTAGTTTTAACATTTAGGGTTAACTCATCCAAATCGTTCACCCAACCTAATAGGTTTATAGATAAAAAAAAATCATCACGAGTTCATTCGGCCAAACTGTTAACGAAATCCGATAGGTTTTTAGAACAAAAAAAAAAACTAAAAATCTATTAGGTTGGGTGAACGGGTTTGGCAAGGTGAATCGTAAGTTAATGAAAAATTGTGCGTATAGTTTGGTCGGTTGAACATCATAAGGATGTTTTTTTTTAAACTAAAAATATATTATATTGGAAGAACGGTTTTGTCGTGTTAACCGTATATGAGGAAAAAAAAAAACCAATTTTCCATCAAGAGCTCACATGTTTAAATCTTTCACCCAACTTAACAGATTTTTCGTTAAAAAAAACCATAAACTACCTAAAATCAATATTAAAAAACCTTAAAAACATATAAAAAAAATAAAGAGATAGGATCTGAATCACATTCGCGTCCAAAGTGATATATTTCTAGTTATGTTATTTATTGTAATAAATAAACCGAATACAAAACATGAATAGTTGTGTTGACTGTTGAGTCAAATATGTGAATGAGAGTCGCATACGTATTTGATTGTCGCAAAATTATTATTTGAGTAAAAAATTATTGAAGTTGTCTAATATTATTTTAATGATATTTATTTGTTAAGTTGAGATATTATTAAATCTTCCATCTCCTATAATCTGCAAACAATCTAATGAGAATAAATAGGCAATTTGAAGCGCTTAAACTTTTTAGTATTTCAATTTTAAATCTGAAATGATCATTGTTTTTGTTTAGTCATTTGATGTTTTACATTTCTAATCTTGATCGGTTATGTTTGAGATTGGGAGTATGAGACGTTTTGGGAAAATGGCATATTACCCTGACTGATATAAATTTTTTGCTTTGTCCATTAGTCGTTTTAGTCATCATCTATCAATTGATATTTTTTCTTTTACTAGTATTGTTGGCACGTGCGTTGCACGCGCGTGACACTTATGTTATTTTTATTAAATTGAATATAAAACATAACATATGAAACGACCCTATAATATATTGATTCTTCCAAAGCACATATTTCATATAATGTGTAAGTATTTATATAAACAACATTCATTTCTAGAATTTTGAGCATCTGCGTTGCACGCGCGTAGTGTTTTGTTATAGTAAATAATTAATGTTATTAAATATAAAAACAAATATTAAAGTAAACAAATAAAGGAGCCTCTATGATTGGCTTTTAGTTAAATTGTCTTGTATCCTATTTATAACATCTATTATTTTTAAATTCAACTTATAAAGTTAAAGAAATTTTATTTAATTTATTTATATAAAATTGAGATTGTTTATTATTAAGGCAAAACTTTAGGATATATTTTGTATTTGTTTTTGAAGTTTTACTGAATATAAATTAGATTAAGCTAGTTAGTTTATTTAGTTTAAAATTAGTTGTAGCAATTTGATGGTAAAAAATAGTGAGTAATTAATACATAAAATATGAATTATTGGCCAAAAAAGGAATTTTTAAAAAGATATTAATTGTAAATAGATCTTCAACTTGGAAAACCATAAGTTCTAAATCTATAACTCAAAATTATACATTTCAAATATTTTAATTATATATATATATATATAAATCTAATTGTAAGAATTAATATTTTGTGCACGTGCATCACATGTTATATGTAATTTATATTTATTAGTATAGTTGCATTAGGTTTCCAAATATATATAAAATAAAAATATTTTTGTTTTCATATTCTATGATTATAAAATACATAATAATAGTTTTGAACAATACAAATATATATAAAATAAAAAGGTGCGGCTAGAATAAGTTATAAAGTAAAAATTCTAAAAAGTATGTAAATTTAAATTTTTGTTTTAAAGATCTCCCAAGTTAAAGAATTTATCATTTCAAATAGCAAAAATATCATATTATAATAGTCTAGTAAATGAAATGCTAGAATGAGTACATGATTTGGTATATTCTATACTCTTTTTTTTCATTAACCATTTGAATCTTTTAAGTTTCAACCTCCCATTTTTTCACCCTAACAGAAAAACCTTCTATTTTATTTATTTATTTATTGGCATAAAATTAATTAACTGAAGCTTGCATGTGTCTAGCGTAGTGTTATTGGAACCGCAGCAGTAATCGAACCAGTACAATCGCGATTCACTTATGGTCCAGAAGCCCAATCTTCCTTGTTCCTCCCTACAAGTCCAGAAGCTTGTTATTCTTTAATTCCCGTCCTTCAAGACTATCTCTTCCTTTCCCACTCCTTCCTCTATAACCAACCTTCATCTCCCTCTTGTTTGGCCTTAGGGAATTTAAGAGTCGACATGTTCAGGAAGTATTTAGGTGAAGATGTTTACTTCCTTAAATCCTTTGTTCAAGCATAAGTGATTTTGTTAAAGCCTTAAATAAACGAATGATGCAGACACCGATTTCTCGAAGAAGATTCTTCATCTGCCCAGATCTGCCGGGATTCTCGCCGAGAGATTTCTCATTATTATACGAAGCAAATGAGGGCAACCGTGCTTCAAGCTTGATGAGGGAGGAAGGGAGGTAGAGAAAGTTGATTTAGATCCGCCCCAAGAGCCGCTGCTTTAAGACAGACTTTTCAACTTCTCAGAACCATGCATATTCGCCCAGATCAGCCGCCATCATTAAGCCCATTTTCAAACCATCAGTCGTCGCGTCCCCCTCGTATCTACTCTCTCTGAGCTCCGGCGAACCAAGTCCTTCTCAGCGTGTAAAAACGATGGCAAACCAAGTCTTCCGCCGCAGCACGCTCTGGACGCTCTTCACCGTTGACGCCAACGCGTCCACTTCCAGGCTCGAATGCGCGGATTATTTAAATTTACAGGCGCATAGAAAGTGACTGTTCTACGGAAGACTTTAATAAGTGGAGTGCCTTGTCAAAGCTTTAAAGGTTAGTATAACTACAAGATTTGGGAGGCAATTAGAAGATGGGTGTCTGGCCTTGACAGAAGAGACAATTGAAGATGGTTGTCTGGCCCTTGACAGAAGAGGCAATTAGAAGATGGGTTTCTGGTATGGAAGAACGAAGTTTTAAATGAAGGCAGTGAACTGTCTTCTAGAGAAGACTTTAAAAATCGGAGGACAAGCAGACTTTGAGGGGAACAAGAATCCATCGGTGGAAAAGATGACTCTTCAGTGGGTTGCTGTTTTTTTTATACAGTTGGAATGATGACTTTTCATTTGGCGGGAATATATGGCGGGAAATGTGAGGACAAAATTAGTGTGAGGACAAATTTAAATTTACAGATTTTTATTTATGTAATAGAAATAGATTGTTCTAGATACTCCATCTGAGTGATAGCTTAACAAACTAAACTAGCTAATAATTCATATACAATACAATTTCTGTATATGGGTACCTAACTTTTATTTTGGTTATTATTCAGCTTAACTATACGGGCACATACCAATTATTTGAACCAGGTTAAGAGTATATATAAGGTCTTCACTCATAAATTTAAACTTATGAGACAGCTGTTAAGGCGTACGTCTTATGTCTTATCTCTAACATAGGCATCAGAGCGCACATATTACAATTTGGTAATGGCTAGGTTGAGCCTATAGTTACAAGCCCAGTAATTAATTCGGTCACGAGTTCGGGCTTATGGTACAGTTGATTAAAGCGCAAGTCTTATTCTCTAACAATAGTTTGATCCGTAAAATCAACTTACATTATTAATGGTACATTTTATAAACGTGATACACAAAAATATGCTCTATATACGTGTATTTGTAAAATTAATATATTACATATATTGTTGTATATTAGAAAGGCTATTCGAGCTAAACAATATAATATATATATATATAAACATTTTTTATTAACATTGAACGCTAAAATATAAGGGAACAACACAAAAAGTCGAATACACAAGTACACAACATCTTCGGTTCGTTTTTAATTAACTACGATAGTGCTGTGCAAAGGTAACAACTTTTTACTTATCAATATTTCTTGAACACATAAGAAATTGAAATTTATTTGAGGAGTTGATGCCCTAATTCCATGTTATCAGAATCTTGTCGATCTCTTCTTCATCGAACTCATCAGCATCTCAACCTTGCGAGCCTTCGCATGGTAGCTTGTCTGCTTAGTCTTTTCCTTTCGGATACCGCCGGAGCTGCGGAGCTGCTCCCTCTGGCGGTGGAAGCCGCCGCTCACCCCTCGGTTCTCATTCGTGGAAAAACCCTTCATTTTTGTGGTATAGGATTTCTCCTGAATAATTACTTCCTTTGGAGGGGTGAGCTAGGGGTAGAAATTACTTATTTCCCTTTGCGAGCCTCCGGATGGCTTGGTTTGGCTCGATCCGTTTCTTTCTAATGCCACCAGAGGTGCGGAGCGGCTTGATGGTTCTTCTCTGGCGATGCGAGCCGCTCACCCCTCGTGTCTCGGCTGCGGAGAAACCCTTCATTTTTATTTTTGTTGAAGGGTTTTCTCCTTCGAGGGGTGAGGAGGGCTTATTAGATTGTTTTATAGTGATAATAATCATGTCGGTGGAATTCAGTTGGAGCAACTTTTGGTGGTTAATTTTTCCGTGATTTTTATTTTTGGACAGTAATATTCTGTGGATTGAATTAGTCGTTTTAAAAATTTACTGCACAACCATAGGATATTACGATGATGAATTACTGAGTCACACATTCTAAGTTTACTATTAATGTTTCGGCGGTGTGACGTGGTAACACTCATGTCGGGAAAAAGCAACAAATTTAATTAATTTATTCCATCTTAACTAGTTCAAAAATTGATTTTCATTTTCTTAAATGTCAGTACCTTTAAATTACTTACTTTTTGGTTTTTGAAGGGGAAAACAATATAAATGGTCCTCGAACTTTACTCATTTTTCTATTTCTGTCCTTGAACTTTATTTTTTTCTATTGATGTACTTGAACTCGTCAAATTCATTCTGTTATAGTCCCGTCGTTAAATTTTACTGTTAATTGTGGGTAATTAGACGCTGATTAAGCAAAAAATATTGATGTGGACAAGCTAACATGACATATTTAGGATCACATCATATTTTTTTAATATATATCAATAACTTAAAAAAAATGAATAAATAAAGAAAAAATAAAAGAAAATTAAAAAAAACGTGAAAATGAAAGGCACTAAACATGATGTGGCCAAAACTATGACACACCAACTTGTCCATGTCAATATTTTTTGCTTAATCAGCATCTAATCACCCACAATTAACAGTAAAATTTTAACACGAGACTAAAAGAGAATGAATTTGACGAGTTCAAGTACATTAATAGAAAAAAAATAAAGTTTAAGGACAGAAATAGAAAAATGAGTAAAGTTCGAGGATTATTTATGTTGTTTTCCCTTTTTGAAGTTTGAAATTTTCACCTAAGTAAAGATTTTATGATAGCCAATGATGAAAATGCATAATTCATAAATTTTTTGATCATAATAATAACTAAATATTCCACTTTTATTTGTGTATTGAAGTATAGTGCGACTATTATTCGCATCACGTATTTAATTTATATTAATTAATGTGATTAAGTTAATTTGAAAAAATATCACTTTTATTTGAACACAAATGTGATTCACATCCGAGCTATCTTTATTTCTACATTTTTAGGTTTTTTTAAAAATGGTTTTAGGGTTTAGGTATGTTTTTTTTCTTCTAAAAACTTATATTTGGTCGAGGGAAAAGCGGTTTAATTAGGTTTAGCCTTTAGGGTTAATTCGGTCAAACTATTCACCCAACTTAAAATGGTTTTAGAAAAAACAAAAAAACCATCTTGAGTTCATTCGGCCAAACTGTTTGCAAAACCCGATAGTAGGTTGGGTGAACGGGTTTGGCCGGTGAAGCGTAGTTAAAGGGAAAATTGTGTGTACGGCTTGGCCGGGTAAACATCAGAGGGATTATTTTTTTTCTTCTAAAAATCTATTGGCTTGTATGAATAGTTTGATCGTGTTAAGTGTTGACAATAGCGGATAAAAAAATTTAAACAAAATTTCCTTCAAGAGTTCACTTGGTCAAACTTTTCACCAAACTCATTAGGTTTTTCAAGAAAAAAAAAATATATTTAAACTACCTAAAATCAATATTTAAAAATACAAACAAATATATAAAAAATAAAGATCTTGGATGTGAGTCACATTCGCATTCACATAGATGTGACATTTTTCTAATTATGTTAATTAATAATAAATAAACCGAAGTATAAAACGTGAAAAGTAGTAATGTTGAGTCTAGTATGCGAGTGGGAGTTGCGTATTTAATTATATTTGTTAATAAATTTTTCGTATTTGACTATCACAAATTATTATTGGAGTAAAAAAATTATTGAAGTTGTCTAATATTACTCTGATGATATTTATTTGTTAAGTTGGGATATTATCAAATCTTCCGTCTCCTAATCTGCAAACGATTTAATGAAGAATAAAAGGGTAATTTGAAGTAGGGGTGTCAACGGGGCGGGTATCGCCAGTCCCGGACCCTTGTTATTTTGACTGTATTAATTAGCGTATTCAAATTTAACTCCAAATTCGAATTACAAATTACAAATTTAACTCAAAGTCCAAATACAAATCACCAAACTAATTAGAACCCTTGTTATTTTGACTATGTGTTATATTACTAATATATATATATATATAATACATGTGCGGGGCGAGCCGGCAGGGCCACGCGACCGGAAATCCGGACCGGTCCCACGGGGCGGGTAACCGCAGGTCAATGAGTACTCATGACCATTGATATCCCTAATTTGAAGCCCTTAAACCTTTTAGTATTACATTTCAAATTTGAAATAATAATTATTTTTTTAGTCATTTGATATTTTACATTTTCAATGATTGGTTATGTTTGAGATTAAGAAACGTCTCGGGAAAATGGCATCTTACCCTAAGTGATATATATTTCTTGTTTTCTCCTTTAGTCGTTTTAGTCATCCTCTATCAATCGAATATTAGTCATAAATCTTGTTATTGTTTACTCCTTCCTAATGATATAGATTAACAAATTAAACTAGCTAGTCAAATACAATACAATTTCTGTATAGGGGCACACACAACTTTTATTATGGTTATTATTCGGCTTAACTATACGAGCACATACCAATTATTCGAATCACGTAGCTGTTAGAGTAAGGATATGAGTGTATCAAATATTTTCAGTCACAAGTTTGAGCTTATAAGAAAGTTGGTTAAAGCGTATGTCTTACTCACTAATAGTGGCATCAGAACGCATATATTCAAATATGGTGATGGTCGGGCTGAAACCCATGGTTACAGACCCATTGATGAGTCCGGTCACGGAGTTAGGGCTTAATGTAAATGTTAATTAAGGTGTACACTGTATTCCTTAACAATATTTTGATCCGTAAAAATAAATAATTGAATATCTTACATTATTACGAATTCATGAATGTATTGGTGGGTATATTTTATTAACGAAGATACACGAAAAATATGCACTATACTTGTTTATGTAAGATTCATATTATATATACTATTGTATTATTAAAGAGGCAATCCACACTGAACAATAATATATAGATAAAACACGCCTTTTTTTATTGAATGCTAAAATATAAGGGAACATTACAAAAAGTCGAATACACAAGTATACAACATCTTCAGTTCGTTATTACCTATACTAATGCAGTGCTAAGGTAACAATTTTTACTTACCCATGAATATTTCTTGAGTACACAAGAAAATGGAAATTTATTTAGGAAGTTGATGCCCTAAATTCTTCCATGTTATTAGAATCTTGCAGATCTCTTCTTCATCGAACTCATCGGCACCTCGATCATTGCAAGCCTTCGCATTGCGGCTTGTCTCGGTTCGGTCCTTTTCTTTCTGATACCGCCAGAGCTGCGAAGCTGCTCTCTCTGGCGGTGGAAGCCGCCGCTCACCCCTCGGTTCTCATTCACGGAAAAACCCTTCATTTTTGTGAGTTAGGGTTTCTCCTTCGAGGGGTGAGCTTGGGTTAGGATAGGAATTACTTATTAGGGCTCAACTCGATCGATGATGTTTTATTCATGCTTAACGATGTGCTTTTATAGTGATGATCAGGTGGAGTTTGTGATTCCACGCGCGGAAATGTCGGTTTCTATAATTGAGTCGAGAAGAATAGATGGTTGTTATTCATCCAAGTGCTGTTTTTACTGCTATTATTATGCCTAATTAAGTTAAAGAGCATCCACAATTGTTTTACATTAATCATATTCTTTAAAGTTATCACGTAGATATTTATGTACACTTTAAGTAATACGTAAAGTTAAGACACACGTAAAATATATTTGCTCTGCAATCGTATTACTTAAACATATTCCTTAAATATATTTTTATTATTCAATTTTTCAACAACCGCCAATAAGATATTAGCATTAATTATAAAATGAATTAATTTATAATTAAAAATTGTTTACGTAATACATAGTGCATTCCTTATATTTAAGGAATGCCTCACGTAAAAACATAAATTTACGTGTGGGTCTCATCTTTAAGGAATGCTATGTAAAACCACTGTAGAAAGTTTTTGTTTGTTTTACTTAAATAAACATGTAGAGCCAACATTTACGTAATCTTTACGTAATACCACTGTGGAGGCTAAGGGAGGGTGATAGCAGTTCTGATTGTTCCAACACACACCCAATGGCATTGACTGTAAATTGAAGCAACTTTTGGGGGCAAAATAAGTCAACGCACATTCGGAATGTCATTGTCGGAATTGTAATCATTTTGCTCAAGTTAATTACCGAGTCTTTTTT
Organism: Clarkia xantiana subsp. parviflora; assembly: GCA_036873135.1. NCBI lineage: Eukaryota > Viridiplantae > Streptophyta > Magnoliopsida > Myrtales > Onagraceae > Clarkia > Clarkia xantiana. Next base: position 23,855,142 of record JAPTYO010000007.1, read on the forward strand.
ATAGAGTTAATTACCGGATCAAACATTCGTTGTTTCAGCATCGCGCCATGTGTCACGGTTTTTTTTTTTTTCAAAGTTAGCTTTTCTAACTCGAACTTTTGTAAGCAGCCCCAAGATGAGTTGAAGATGGACGAATAAATAAGAGAAGAAGATCAAAGACACTCTCCAAAATTTATGTTATTTCTATTCAGCGTCTTTAGTTTGTTAAAGTGTTTTTCAACAGTTAATTCGCTGAAATTATGTGCCAGGCAATTTGCCCATGGGTTTATTATTTGGGTTAGTTTAATTAATTAAGTCATTTAAGGGTTGGACAAATTGTTGTATTAGATTATAATTCACAAAGTTTTTTTTTTGTGTGGAAATTATACAAAGTTGAAATTACTTTGTTTTGTTTAATAACTTAGTAATTGCAAAGTTAAGCTACTACTTTGTATTTTTAATTATCAAAACAACAAATTTAAATTCATTAAATACTGTGCAAGTGCAAGTAGCCATACTCATATAACAGTAAATTAGATGGAGCTACGTATTAAAACTTTGTGTATAAACTCGATTGTTAGTTTTCCAAAAATTAGAAGTCATGCTAACAAATCGCTCAAAGTTCAATTAGGAGTTGCTAATTAATAAATTTTAAACAAAACTGTTTCGTCGTTAAGAAGACTAATTATATAATGGAACAATCCATCTAATGAGTGTATTTCCCCAATCTCTCGAACACTTTAACTTTAATATTCAAGATTTTTTATAATATAATATAATTATTATTTTTACATTTATTTATTTTTATTAAAATTTATTCATGTATCATTTTTTTAATTCGGATTGATCGTATCCAGTATCCTTATATCATATTCAAAGTCAGCGCCATCATACAATAATAATAATAAGTAATTATAACACCTTATATCCAATAAACAATGATAATACGTATACATGTGCGTATCAATTTTTTTTAATATTTTATCCCAAATAATCAGTATTACCATATTTTCCATTAAATTGGTAAATTTAAAGCTAACTATATATATACATTCTATGTTTGAGCTGTGGATTATTAGGGGTTCAACCAAAAAAACTGCGATTACTTAGGATAGTCATGCACTAAAAAGGATTCCTTTCAAAGGCCCATATTCTATACAAAAAAAAATAAGGCCCATAATAATCTCTAATGGACACGTGGAAGGACTTAAGGCACCTGGGCTTGTGTTACCTAGCCCATTGGTTGAATATTTTTTACTGCAAATTCCCCGTATATACCAACTAGCTACTATTCCATTTGAATATATGAACGTTGCGAAACGGCTATTTCCCGCTAAAAAGACAAGACAGCACGGAGGCGGAAGAGCCACCCAACGGCTCTCAACCACCGCCTAAAAAACCTCCATCCATCACCACCCCTTCTTCTTCTTCTCCAACACAACCACCCTTCTCCACCACCATTCTTCAACTGTACCGACACTTCTTTCTCTAACTTCATACTTCAACCTGGAGCCCCACAATCCAATCACCTCCTTCCACCAAATGAAACCTCATCTCGATTCCACCACCGATGACGACACCGCCAGTGAGGGACTCCAGTCGGAGGCTTTCTACTGCTGGTGGCGGTCGGCGGCCATGCTCGACGACTGTGTCAAGCTCCGCAAACTCGACGGCGGCTCCGGCGTCTCGGGACTCACCCCGCGGATTAGGGTTCTTCGCGAGATGGAGCGGATCGCCATGGTCGCCGCCGACGGCCTCGACGAGCTCCGCCACAAGCTGCTGTCCTACCGTGCCGGAGACTTCTGGGTTCCGACCGGAGACGTCGGGAGGGACGGGATGGATAGCCCGGAGACAAACACGATTCTTCTGGTCGGGTTCCGCGGCTCCGGCAAGAGCGCCGTCGTCAACCTCATGTACAGCGTTCTCGGCCGCGCCGGATTGATTCCGTTTGCACGGACTTCGACGAGTAATTACAAAAATGTCCCTTAACTTTACCGCTTAATCAACTTACCCCCCAAACTTTGCTCATTGTGATAATAAGATCTTTTGTTTTTTTTTACAGAGAATTCTTCAAACTACACCACCATGAGGTTGGAGGCTCACAATGTGCTGCGATCAATGAGAAGCGGGTTCTGTGTTTATGACTCGAGAGGGTTTGACTACGATCGGGTCAACGAGGGGCTAGAAGAGCTTTCTGATTGGATGACGCAAGGGGTCCGCCATAACCAACTGTGCCGCAGAGCAGGCGATCGAGAACCGATCACGGCAGTTTCCGATGACGTCCCTGAACTCTCTATGTTGAGGTCTTCATCTTCTTCATCCTCATCCTCCTCAAAGTTTGCTAAAAGGAAGGTCAACTGTATCATGGTGGTGGTCAACGTTGCTGACGTGTACACTTCTGTCAAAGAAGGCGATCTCAAGCCTCTAATGGCCCTCAAACAGCTCTTCTCCTCTCCTGCTCTAAGACAATCAAGTAAGTGTACTTGAATAATGTTTTCAGCATTAAAATATCTATATTCAACTATATAATTTGAATTTTATGAACTTTCCTCTAATATTTATATAGAGCTAATTATAACCTAAAGACAGTTTTAATTATACGTTATACAATTTAAAATGTTGATATCTGGTGTCTCGACTCTTAAATATCAGACTTATTGTTTTCCACTTTTTTTCATCTGGTTTTAACATTAAAATTATATAAATAACAAAAAAAAGTTATTTTCCAATTTTTGTAGTATTATATTTGTTACTTATGATTTATGCTAATTTAATGCTTAAAAAATATGTTCTTTTCCATCAATTTTAAGAGAATAAGTGGAAAACAATAAATTTGATATTTGAGACATCGAATAACAACATTTTAATTCTGAAACATTAATTAGCAGCCTGACCAATAGTTGAAACTGTTTTTACTTCTTAGTATATATGATGATGAAGTTACTTAATTCTAACATGATAAACATTATGCAGATCAGACCCCTATCCTAATCCTGACCCATGGGGACCTACTTTCGGGCGAAGATCGAATCGAAGCCCGACTCAAGATAAGCAAATACCTCGAGATCTCCGAGACAGCCGGCATTTATGACATCGTCTGCCTAACGGAATACGGGTTCCTAGCGGAAGAATCTGACCCGGTAACCGCATTTGCCCTAACGGAAGCTGTCTACAGGGCACTGCTGATATCAGACCGGACCCATGTCCCGAAACGCCGGGTCGATTGGGGCACCGCTTTTGAGCGTTCGGTGGCCGGGGTATCATGGCTGCTTGTCTTCCTAGGATCTTTGTTCGCTGTGTTGTCTAAGATTTGCTTCAGGTTTGGGCAGAAGATGCTTTAATTAATTAGGGTTTTTTTTTACCAAGAATTAATTAGGGTTTGAAAGAGTGGAGTACGTAGTGATTTAGGTGTTGGAATAGAGGGGAACATAATGCATGCACTACTTCATGTGCATGAGCTGACTCCGAAGATTCAGAGGCTAAATTTGTTTTGATTTATTATTTACAATTTATTTATCAAGGAGAGTAGAAATTAACTTCATTACAAATTTACATTTTCCTAATTTCTGAAAAGGAAAAAAAAAAAAACCCTAATTTCAACCCCTTTCGCCTCGATCGTAATTCTGAACCCTAATTTGTTCATAAAACTGAGCAATAAACTTATCAGCCTTCACATCAATCATCTTATCTCCATAAAGATTGTATTCACTATTATTATACTCGGGATCGCCATTGTCGAGTTCCGTAAGATTAAGGGCAGATGCATACTTGCTCGTCGTCTCTGAGGCGGAAGAAGGGGAGCGCGTAAACCGCGTGTCTGATGACGACGATGATGACGGAGAAGGACACCCGGCAACATCATTGTTCTCCTCAACTTTCAGGCCCACCTCTAGCTCGTGGGGCCGGGGCTCGATTTTCTGGTCATGAAAAGGTCGGATCGTGTCGACCATGTTGTTTAGGGCGTATACGCGCGAGGGTTTCGACTTATTCTTGAAATCGCGTTGGGCAAGTCTCTTAATAGCTCTAACGATATGAAACATTGTGCGCCCTTTTTTGCGCAAAAGTGTTGGTTTTGTGGGTTGCGCGATGAATCCCATTGCAATATAGATATCAAAGTATATAGCTCTAAAAATGAGAGTTGTTAATTAGTCCTCTCTTACCCTACAAAATATAAGGTTAGAGAGGCCTAAAGAGGTGTACAATTATTATTACTTCCCGTAGATACTTTTACTTAATTACTTTGATCTCTTATATACAACTTCCATTTACTATAAATAAATGTGTAAAATTTCTAAGGAGAACGAGAGAGAATAGGACTATCTTCAATTCTTAACTACTCAAGCCGAAGAAAGGGGTTAGGGAATGATCAAAATTAGCAAATTAGGGAGGAACGAATTTCAAATATTTTGCTTAAGTCTTGTAATGTAATTCGTAACTATTATATTTATTTTTATTTTATTAGCACAAGAATCAATTTCGTAATTTGATGAATTTGTCCTATCTAGAGTATTAGTTGTTACTACATTATTATAACTGGATATCTGCGCGCGCGTACACGTGTGCGCGTTGTCTTCATGAGAATGTTATAATGACATCATTAGACTGACTAATGATACATGATCGGCTCGATTCCGAGGATGATACAAGAATATAACCGTATTTTCTTAAAAAGTTTAATTAAACTATGTAACATACTGTTATAATGAAAATAAAAAAATTCTTAAAAATTTAAAGTAAAATACTCGAGGTACCGGGAGCAAGAACATTCACTATAGGGCTCCCGGTCCCTCGAGCATTTTACTTTAATTTTTTAAGAACTTTTGTATTTTCATTATAACAGTATGTTACATAGTTTAATTTAAATTTTTAAGAAAATACGCTTATATTCTTGTATCATCCTCAGAATCGAGTCGATCTTGTATCATACTCGGAGTGAGTCTAATGATGTCATTATAACATTCCCAGGAAGACAACGCGCACGCGCGTAGCGCGCGCATGTATCTAGTATAAGCATAAGAAAAATCCACTTAAGTGGATTAAAAAATATCAATTTAATTTTGTTTACGATTATTGTCATACATGTATTTAGAGCATTGCTAAAAAAAATTGACTTAATTTATGTAAGATATAACATATTATATAAAGTTTTGAACAAATGATTAAAAATTATAATAATGCTCGAGGACTGAGAATTATTTAATGTGTTTTTGCTCCTTTTTCGTTGAACAACTGAGAGTCTTTTGGTGGGTGGTTTTATTTAATCAGGTTTTATTCATATATTATCAGAGCTAATAATGCATTCGTAGTTCCTTAAAGTCGGACTCATTATGTCCCAAGACGACAATGCACACACTTTTAGCATTAAGCCAATTAAGAACATGTTAATTTGATTATACTCTGCAATTGTAGATGTATATGCACATAATAGTAGGGCTTTAGTTATGATACTATTCAAAACCAACTATTTTTTTTTTAATGGTAGAAGTGGAAAAAAAAAAAGAATCACTTTTCAACAATAAATCATGCTTTGTATCATAACATTTATTCGTGAAAACGTATTAATATTATTGGTTCTTAACGTATCATCATGAGCTTACAACGATATGCATTAAAAATACATTAATATTGTTAGTTAACTTTCAAAACATGATCATGCAATTCCGATGATTATTTTTTTCTCTCGGTCTATCTAGAATTTATTTTAAATTTTTAGATTATTTCTAAACTTGATATAATATTTTTTTCAAAATTAAGTAATAAGAGAGTAACAAATATTTTATTAGCATAGATGGTAAAGATGTGTGACTTTTATGCATTAAATTGTACTGACAATTTGTAATTTTTTTCTTCAACGAAACCATAAGTTAATTGATTACATTAATTATTTCAGCAATTTTTAAGAGGGGTATTTGTGTAAAACCAAGTTCTTCCTTAGTATATAGATAATCAGATTGAAAATTGGTGGTTACAAAATTACATTTGACCATTATATAATAGATATCGACAAGAAGTTAATGAATATATTTTCTATTGTTCATACTACTTTTTTATTGACATCCGTTTATTTCTTATCAACCGATCGATGTGAGTGATAATTAAATTAAATATAGAGCAAGTATGCTGTGAATATTGTCATCATAACGACCTTCCCTAAAAACACTCTGTTGGAAACAAAAAAAAAATTATATATATGGGTCCGGTCGAGTGAAGGGTCGCATCGAAATTCATACGTTATCATGATTAAGCCAATGGTTTTTGGCTAATTTTTTTTGATATATATATATATATATATATCACGTATCTGGAAAGTAGTGCAAATTGGAGCACACCAACGTCTACTACGTCCAAATGAGTTTTTGTATATAAAGCTCTTTAGGGGGAGTAGTAGTTGGAAACAAAGTCAGAACGTGATGGATGTGGATCTCCCCCCCCCCCCCCCCATACATGGGGTGTCTCTTGAAAGACAATGGCTAGTTTCAAATGTCCTGGTTGTTATCGGTAAGACGTTGCATATCCTTCGGGATCCTACTGGTTCAGGAGCTAATGTTGCTCTCCTGATAATGGCCAGGGCAGGCCAAAAACCAGTTAAGCTGCTCTTAGGAGCAAAGACCCCTAATCACGACCCGTTCCATCTGTATGCGCAGTGTGAGTTGGGCTTCGAAAATTGGTCTTTGGAGTAAAGAGGGCTGATCCGGATGTGGGAAGGTCGGATGCCCTGCGTGTCGATTCCGCTGGGAGCGTCAAAACTCCAGAAACGTGACAAGTATATATATATATATATATATATTTATATATATGACTTAACTAAAATGCAATCGATTATAAATGCAGTTGAATTTACCGTCGTTAAATTAGAAGAGAGAATAAATCAAATTTTAAAAGAGTTTAATCAGATCTCATATGTTATACAAATCTCGATGTGCCTAATTTAATAGTTGTAAATTTGACTACATTTTAGCGAAACTCACACATATATATATATATATATATATATATATATATATATATATATACACATTTCGTTTTCTAAAATTTTCAATTTCCATGCAGGGTCTTTCTACCATGCTTGTGGAGCACTGTGCTTGTCCTTTTTTTATTACTAGGGTGGACTTAATTGTAACATATGTAAACTTTAAAAGTATGAATTTTTTTAACTACACCTAATATTTGTATCATACTATTAATAATATCAATTTCTCTATAGGGTTCATATTTAGGACAATTAAAAAAAATTAGCACAAATATGGTTTTTGTGGAGTATAGAAGAAAGACCATGCCATGCCATGCCATGTACATTACCCAAAAAAAAAGTCATGTAGATATTTTGACAAAGCAACCCCATAAAAAAAAACTAGACAGATAATTGGATAGTAATTCATGAATTTTCTAAACATTCGTTCGTAAGGATCATATTTGTGCTCTTTTTACAACTAAAGAGAACTTAATTGTAACATAGATAAAACTTTAAAGTGAAAAGTCTGTAAAACATGCAACATGTTAAAAAAATGGTTTTATGGACCAATATGTTTTAAAATTTACAATATGTCTGTAAAAGATGGTAAAATGACATCCCGTCCATTTGATGTTAATTGTTCCGTTAAGTGAATACGTATAGGTCACATATTTAAAAGGGTTAATAACCTAGGAAAGGTCTGAATTTGACCCATGTTAACCGGAGATGTCTGAATTTTTAAAAGTTAATTTGAAAGGTCTGAAATTTTATCTTTGTTGATTTAAGGTTTTCCGTCCATTTTTAGGGTTAAATTTAACATAATTGTGTGAAATGACATTCTTGCCCCTTTTACTATTTTTTTTATTTAATATCTTATTTGAGGAAATGTGAAATGACAAAATTACCCTTGAAGTCAAATTAAAACCACCCGGGTCCGTCCACCGCCACCCGGCTCCGACCACCACCACCCCGACTCCGGCGACCACCACCCCGACTCCGGCTACCACCACCCGACTCCGGCGACCACCACCACGGCTCCAATTAGGCCCAAATAGGAGCCACCGGCCCCGATTAGGCCCAAATCGGAGCCGTGGTGGCGGTCGCCGGAGTTGAGTGGTGGTCGCCGGAGCTGGGGTGGTGGTTGCTGGAGTCGGGTAGTGGTTGCCGGAGCCGGAGTGGCGGTGGCCGGAGCCGTGGTGGCTTTAAGGGTATTTTTGTCTTTTCACTTCAAGCATGTGATGGGCACTCTTGATAGAAGGGCGTTTTGGGAATTTAATTTTATTTCCGGTCACATGCTAAGCATGTGACCAACTTCCGTTAGTTTTAACGGAAAAAATTAACATAGACCTCTTATATCCACAAAGTTGAAACCTCAGACCTCTCAAATCAACATTTGAAAATTCAGATATCTCCGATTAACATGGGCCAAAATTCAGACATTTCCTAGGTTATTAACCCTTTTTAAAATAATAATAATTAAAACAAGAAATAGAAGTACATAAATAGTAGAACAACTCGGCATCGGCACAGACCAATAACAGTAAAATAGAAATGAATGTTTGTAATTTTCAATTAAAAACCCTAGGGTTTCTAATCCTATTTGCAGACGTTCATTTTTATTTTATTGTTATTGGTTAGTGCCACATAAAACTACGTCTGATGACAAGTTATTATAATGTTTTGGTACTTCTATTTCTTGTTTTAGTTATTATTATTATTTTTTTCTAAAAACGTGACTCGTATGTATCCACTTAGGAAATTAGCATCAAACTGGCGGAATGTCATTTTACCATCTTTTGCAAACATATTGTATATTTTAAAACATATTGGTCCATAAAACCATATTTACAAACATGTTGTACATTTTAAAACATATTGATCCATAAAAGTATTTATTTCAAACATGTTGCATGTTTTATAAAAATTTCTCAACTTTAAAATTATAAATATTTTTAGCAACATCTTTATATCACACAATAAGTAAAATTGATCTCTCTAAAGAATTAACTTAGGATAATAGAAAAATATAAAAAAAAAATAAAAAAAAAATGCACCACATAGTACTTGTGAAGCATGCTATAAAGTTCCATATTGATGAATGACGATTAACAATTTGAACTCTGGAGTGGGCGCATCTAGTGAACAGTTTAAACTTTGGGGTGCTATCAACCTTTGGTCTATTGGGCCATCTACAAGCACATTATAAACTTTGGGGGGGAAACTTTCATACTTTCACTTGCTTTCTCTTTTCTGTCCAAAAACTCCTACTCGTGTGTTTTTTATTTTGGGTTAATAACTAAAAAAACTGTCCAAGGTTTACCCTATGTTAAAATTAGGTGTCTGAAGTTTGAAATGTTAAAATGGACTGTCCCAAGTTTCAGTTTTGTTGAAATTTGGTGTCTCGGTGTGATTACTTTAGAGAAGTCAATTCCGACGAAACCGTCTGTCAAATTCGAGCTCTCATACACACTCCCTTCTCGTCATCTTGCCGGGACCGTTACCTAAAAAGTTGGTCATATCCGAACAAGTAAATCTCGCTCTATTGTCCTTGGAAAATGACTCTACACCACTCTTCTAGAAACCTTTTTTTTTTAATGTTCAATTTTTTAGGTGAAATTTGACGATTTTATGAAAAGTAAAGAGTGATGGATTATGAGTTGGTTGGTGGGTTGATGAAAATGATGGAATGAAGATGAAAAGACGCACAAAGATACCAAATTTCAACAAAAATGAAACTTGGGACAGTCCATTTTAACATTTCAAACTTCAGACACCTAATTTTAACATAGGGTAAACCTTGGACAGTTTTTTAGTTATTAACCCTTTTATTTTCTGCAACTTTACTAGTTTTCTGTTTGTTCGGAATTGGGGCAACGATCAATTTCTTGTATCATCGTGAAATTATGGGCTCCGATTCAAACTCCGCCTCATCGACATCTCCGTCGGCCTCCTTGCCACCGGCTTCAACAGTATCGCCATCTGGTAAACGGAGCAGAGATCCTGAGGACGACGTTTACGTCGACAATCTAAACTCCCACAAGCGCTACTTAAGCGAGGTTTATGATCCTCTTCTTACTATCTACCATCTTTCCTAATTCAGTTGATTTCCAGTTGCTGTTTTCTTCCTTCAATCGATTTCCAATTTTTGTTTGGACTGCAATGTTGAATTGAAATTTTTAAGCACCATCAAATTAGGGATTGGGAAGCTAATAGTTGTAGCTTGATCCAAATGTGTTGTTCGAAGTTCAGAAAATTGACAGGAAGAAGAACACTCTCTTGTTTATCTACCTGTTTACGGTGAGTTTGAATTTGGAACTATTGCAGATAATGGCTTCTAGCTTGAATGGATTGAGAGTTGGAGAGTCAATTTCAGACAATCTAATGGAATCTCCTGCTAGATCTGAAGGCTTGTTTTATCCAAGGTATACTAATTCACTCATCTTGGTAGTGATATTGCTAAGTATTGATAGGAAATAAGAAAAAATGTGATTGAGGCATTGAGCTGATCTTTGCAAATGGATTCCTGCTTATGATCTCTCGAGCTATATGTTCGTGCTCCTTTCCTCGGCCTAAATAGTATGTTCTTAGTTCCGACCTCTAATATGATTTAGCTGTCTCACCAGATTCAACCAAAGCAGTAATTTTGTTCACTTATTCCATTGCTCAATTTGGTTTAGTCCATTTCACAGTTAGGGTTTGAGATTCAGCCACTTTGTTTTGCTTCTTCAGGGACGATATCTCCTTGCAGTACTCACCAATGTCAGAAGACTCAGACGAGTCCCGGTTCTTTGAACCTTCCGGAAACTCCACCACCTTCCAGACCGACAGCAGGCCGACCAGTCCCGTCTCTCCATGCAGATACCAAAGACCATTAAATGCATATTGCTCCTCCTCAAACAACACTACATTTTCTTCTACACCTTCTTCATCGCATCCTCGAGCAAGAAGCTCCTCCTCTGACTCTGAAGGCAGGTTCCCTTCCTCTCCAAGTGATATTTGCCACTCTGCAGATCTGAGGAGAACCGCACTGCTGAGATCCGTGCAGATTAGGACGCAAGATGAGAGACCTTGCTTGGATGTTAAGTTGGTGGATTATGCATCGGATTCAGAATCTGAGAGAGACAAGTTGTGTGGGGAATTGGATGCAGATAGGAAAGAAGATGATGAGTCTGAATCTTCGAGGCGTCTTGACAACACCCACTACGATGGAAGACGATCTTGATGTTGGTTTCGTATGGTAAGTGGATGCTAAATTGAGAGTTGTTTCTCGGCAATGGTGAGTTAATCGAAGCCTCTTTCCATGGCGGAAATTGGTGGCTTAGAAGATTGAAGAGGGTTTAAGAAGTAACTGGGTTTGTATGGAAATGAACTGCAGACTATACTGACAGAGAAATGGTTGAATCATGGCAATATTAAATTATCTTTTATAGTAGATAAAGAGTCCAAGCACCGAATTCCTGAGCTAGCTAGTTTTTTTTTTCTGTAAGGAAGGTATCCTAAAAGTTGAATACCACAGCTTCTATTTGTTTTCCGTTGGTAACTTATTAATATGGAATTTAGGGTTGCCTAAAAACACTTATAACTATAAGTCATGTTGTTAGTCGTTGTTCCAACTTTAAAATATTAATATTTAGTGTCTTAACTCTCATATTAATTAATTTCTACTACTTATTATTTATCTTAAAATTAACGAAACATGTTTTTTAAGCATCAAATAAACCTAAGCCTGAAGCAATAAATATGATACTTTAAAAAAGTTGAAAAGCAATCAATCAACCCAAAAATACACCAATTTTATAGACAAAATCAATCAAGAAAAGTGAAAAACAAATCTGATAGTTAAAATATCGAATATTAACCAATTTAAATTTAAGAATTCGATTAGAATATTAACATTTTAAATTTAAGAATTGGATTAGCAACATAAAGACTGGTTTTAGGTTCTTAACAGTTAACCCTGAAATTCATACTAACTTTTCAAACTGAGAGTCTGAGACTGCAAAGATGAACTGTAGCAGTAAAAAAACCACAGAAAAAGAAGTAATACAGAAGCTTTCATATCCATCATTAGACTTGTATACCCAATCCAACAAAATTCTACATTGTTTGCTACACAAGGTTCCAGATTTTTGTCGCACAACAAAATCAATTTACCCACTGTAACTGAATCCGAGCGGTCTTAGAAAATGTTGAGATAGTTAAAGGAGCGGAACACGGTATTCCCGAGCAGATCAAATCCCAGGTTAAAAAGGACAGATTGGACTCCAAAGAGAGATCAGACGAAAGTCATGAGTATGTTCTTCTTGAGGGTGAACTCATCTGCCTTTGCAGGACTGCACAGAAACATAAACCCTAAGAATCAGTATTAAAAGGAGAAAGAGATCCAAAGCTATCAAACTTGCTCGATCATTTAGACTCCTAGTTCTTGTCAATGGATACTCGATAAATCTGCTAACTATCAGCAATCTAATCTATCTAACCGAACTTTTATAAAACTCAATTTGATTGATAAAAGCGAAGAAGAGTAATAAAATGAAAGTTCCTAATACCCAACTACCTACTTTTGAAGTAAGCTGCCCCTTGCTGTCACGGTTGGTTCCAGATTTCTCTATTATGAAACTCACAAAATCGTTCATAATCTTCTCCAGCTTTGTTGGAAGAATTTCAATGTGGGATACCCAGATACACCATATCTGCATTTACAGCAGACTCAATTTTCTTTAACTTTTGTAGGTACTAATACATTAAGATGTGATTCAGAATCCAACAGATACTTACTTCTCTGCGAGATCCTTCCTTGTGTTGATCAGCATCTAGGTTGCCAATTACAACCTCATTCTCCAACTTAAATGCTGTAGCTAGTTTTTCGTATGTCAGTTTAAAGAAAAAAATGGATTAGGGTATTGAAGATATAGTGCTATCATAATTCTCACTTAATGGAACTATTTTATGTACTAGCTCACCTGTAGCAATAAAAAGCTAGCAAGTATAAGTTAATTTCAATTGTATCAACTTAAGTTTAGATATGAAGAACAGAGTATTAGGGAATGCAAAGGGGTGTTAGAGAGTTAAATGTCCACCTCCTTCATTGTTGACAAACTCGGTAAGAGCCTCTGCAGTCCTTGGCCCTTGAATAACCAAGAAACAAATTCTCAAGCTTATTGCATACTTCTTGATTGAAAGGGGCAGATATTCATGCAACGATAGAAAGGGTTAAATGTACTTTTCACACCGCATATTTTACCGAATGTGACTTTTGGAACTTGATATTTGGTTTTGTATATTATTGGTACTAAACGTTTAAAAAAATGTGGCTTTGGGTATATCCATTAGTTGGTCATTAGTTTTGACCGTTAAATGACATGTGCAACTCACGTGACTGATCCTAAACTTTTGATTTTGTTCAATTTGGTTCCTCAAATATATTCCTAACTTTTATTTTGTTTAATTTATTCATAAAACTTCAAAATCAAACACACAATTAACCTAGCCTAGGCCTAATCCGACCCTGGGTCGGGGTTGCCGGACCCAGGGTCGGACCTAGCCCTAGGCTAGGTCCGGCTAGGTCAATTGGTACCTAGCCCCAATTGGATCAATGTCCCAATTGACCTAGCCGGACCTATCCTAGGTTAGGTCCGACTAGGTCAATTGGGTTCGATAGGCTTATTTGGGTTCGATTTTGAAGTTTTAGTACTAAATTAAACAAAATAAAAGTTATGAATATATTTGAGGGACTAAATTGAATAAAATCAAAAGTTTAGGGTCGGTCACGTGACTTGCACATGTCATTTAATGACCAAAACTAACGACCAACTAACGGACGTACCAAAAGCCATATTTTTTCAAATGTTTGGTACAAAAAAATATACAAAACCAAACATTCAGTACTAAAATCCACATTCGGTCAAACATGTAGTATGAAAAATAACTTTAATCAAAGATAGAATTCTGCTCACCTTTTGGGATCCCGTGAACCTTTAGGGAACCATTTGAGTGTTGGGTATTATACGAAACATCATACTTGCTGCATACAGCTTTGTGCGCATCACAGTCCACCTGGATGAATTAACCAACAATCAACCTTGATTTCCAAAATGTCAAGAAATGGACAATGTGCGGGATTTATTCCAAGAATAATGAGCTAAACATACTTAAGAATTTACCTTTCCTATCAAAACAGACTTGGCTTTCTTAAAGCTCGACCCAAGTTTCTCATATTCTGGAGCAAACTTTTTACAGTGCCCGCACCTAGTTGAGCAATGGTAGATAAAACAGTCGTTACTTCCTGAAGTGGCATAAGCTTGTGTCACGGGTCTGGATTATCTTGCGCTTCCTAACCCATGCGGTCTTAGGATTCTGCTCCTAAGTCAGCATTTTCCTAGCCAAACCAAGATGAGAAAAGTATAAAGTGGAGAGGAACTTTGGAACTCAAGTGCTTTAGATTTCTAGGATGATTTCCAAATGAGAAGGGGTCTCCTTTTTATAGGCTCCAAGGGAGTCATCTACCAACTACCCACATTTATTACAAGAGTCCCAACTACCCATTAAATGCTATCTCTAGAGAATTCTACATACTACAAGAGATATCTACAAGTGTATGGAGTCTTCTAGAATCTTCTAGAACCGCACGCATCCCAATACTCCTCGATATGGATTCCCGACTTGTAAACGAGGCCCGAAGTGTCACAGAAAAGCCTTAAGTCATCATGTAAACTCCACGTCCGTGACATTCTCCCCCACCTAATCGAGCGACGCTATCGTCGCGTCCGCAACATGGAAAGCCTCGATCTCCTTCGTGAACTGCCAAAGGTCTTCTGCCGGTTCCCAACTTGCTTCGGACTCTGGCAATCCCTCCCACTTGATGAGGTACTCCCGCTTCGGCTTGCACCAACGCTTCCCGATCCGCCAAAACTTCTTCAACGTCTCGGTCGTATGCCGTCTTTGTTCCAATTGGTGCGCGAGATGATTCCGCTCGGCTTGGATCTTCCTTGTCTTCGTGAAATGGCTTGAGAATGCTCACGTGAAAAACGGGGTGGACCTTCATTTTGGCTGGAAGCTCCACCTTATATGCCACCTTCCCAACCCGTTTGAGAACCCGGAATGGACCCTCGTAGTGACGAACAAGCCCCTTGTGAACTTCCTTGTGACGGAGAATATTGTTCAACTTCACCATCACTTGGTCGCCCACATTGTACTCGGTGTACCTTCGCTTCTTTTCCGCCCATTTCTTCATCCGCTTGGTGGCTTTGTTTAAGCATAACTGTGCTATGTCCGCCTCCTCTTGCCAAGACTTGGAGAACTTGTAAGCTGATGGACTCCTCCCCTTATAGCCCGTTGCCACTGTAGTTGGAGTCGATGGTTGCTGCCCCGTCACGATCTCGAACGGACTCTTTTCCATGGACTCGCTCCGTTGCAAATTGTAGGAGAATTGAGCCACATCTAGTAATTTCGCCCAATCGGTTTGTGTCGAGCTCACGTAGTGGCGAAGGTACAACTCCAAAAGTGCATTGACTCGCTCCGTTTGTCCGTCGGTTTGAGGATGCAAACTCGTGGAGAAGTTTAAGTCCGTACCTAGCATTTTGAAGAGCTCCGTCCAAAACCTCCCGGTGAATCGTGGGTCGCGATCGCTAACGATTGTGGATGGCACTCCCCAATATTTGACAATGTGCTTCATGAACAACTTGGCCGCCTCCTCCGCTGGGCAATCCTTCTTGGCCGAAATGAAGGTCGCGTACTTCGAGAACCTGTCCACCACCACCATCAACGTTTGGTATCCTTCGGACTTGGGTAGGTTGACGATAAAGTCCATCGAGACACTCTCCCAAGGTCGCTCCGAGGTAGGAAGAGGCTCGAGAAGTACCGCGGGTGACATGTGCTCCAACTTATCTTGTTGGCACACAAGACAAGTCTTCACGTACATCTCCACATCGTCCCGCAATTGAGGCAAAAAATACATGTCCTCCACAAGTTCCATGGTGCGATGAATTCCTGGATGACCCGCTCACTTCGAGTCGTGGCACTCCCGCAAGATCTCCCTCCGCAGGTTGTCATGTTGAGGCACGTACAGTCGTGGTCCTTTGGTTTAGAGTAAGCCATATTCACACCAAAACTGCAGTGTCTTTCCCTCGGTCGCCATCACCATCAATGCTTGGGCCCTCGTATCGTGCTTAAGCCCCTCCTTGATCCTCCCGTTTAGCGTGCACTCAGGTCGGCTTATGGTTGCCAACACCACTCGCCTACTTAGCGCATCCGCAACCGAGCTTGTCTTCCCCGGTTTGTACTCCAACGTGAAGTTGAACTCCGCCAGAAAATCTTGCCACCTTGCTTGCTTTGGCGACAACTTATTCTGGGTTTGGAAGTAACTCGTAGCCACGTTGTCGGTCCGTACCACGAACCGGGATCCAATGAGATAGTGCTTCCATGTTCGAAGGCAATGCACCACCGTCGTCATTTCTTTCTCCTAGACCGTGTATCGCCTTTCGATGTCGCTAAGTTTCCGGGATTCGTACGCAATTGGATACCCATCCTGCATGAGAACTCCTCCAATGGCGAAATCTGAGGCGTCTGTCTCCACTTCGAACGGCTTTTTTGTAATCTGGCAACACGAGAACGGGCTCCTCCGTGACCGCTCGTTTCAAGCGATCAAACGATCCGTCCACTCCCAAGTTAGGCCCTTCTTCAACAGGTCTGTGAGTGGCACGGTAATGCTCGAGTATCCCTTGATGAACCGCCGGTAATAGTTAGCCAAGCAAAGGAATGATCGCACCTACGTCACCTTGGTTGGTGGCTTGTTCAAAATAATAAAACAAAGGTAAAAGGTCGACGATCACATTCGAAGAAGTCGACTTCCAAAGTACGATTAACAAGATAAAGACGACTAAGCTGCCTAAAGCCCTTCCCTCTTAAAGAGTAAGTCGAGTCGACAATCAAAGACTCATCAGAAACCCTTCCTCTTAAGGAAAGGGACAGGTGGCGACCTGCTTCAGCCGCCTTAAGAAGCAAACCTTCCTCCCAAGGAAGAGCATAGGTGGCGACCTGCTTCCACCGCCAAAGGAAGAAACCTTCCCAGCTAAGGAAAGATGAGGTGGCGACCTGCTTGTCACCTGCTTAAGCCGACTCTGGACAGAAACCCTCCCCAGAGGGTAGCTGCCATATAAAGTCGGTAACATCTCCCTATAAATGGTGGTACATTCTAAAACATTAAGTTAAGTTTTGCTTAATACTTCATATTATTCTCTCAAAATACGTTACTGGCTTAATCTTAGGAGTGGAATCAGGGTCCATCCCCACGCCTTTTCAGGTCCTCGCCTCACACAAAGCCTCAAAAGGAAACTAAGTACCCAAGATGTCAAAAAAGATACCTAAGAGAGCTAGCCTGCGGCGATATCTCGAAGTCCGTTACCCGAAGTTCAAGGTCATGTCATTTTGATCTCAACAGTAGGGTTTATATAGTTTTAGATTTTGTTTTTTAAAATTCTATTAGTTTGACAGGTACTGAACTTCAGAGGACTAAAATTGAACCAACCATTTTTTATCGGGTTAAAATTAGCTCGACTAGCCTAGATGTACGTCAAATTTTAGCCCTCTAGAATTAGGGTGCTTAACATTCACCTATTCTAATAAAGCTTTAGAAAAGAAAAAAAAATTAAAAACTATATAAAATTTTAAATTATTTAAACCTAAAATATAAAATGAACCGGAGCTAGCATCCCGGTCTGTTTCCCAGTCTACTCGTTGCCGAGAATCTGATTTTCAAAGTGTTAATTTTGTAACTATTTTGCTACGGTAATCTATTTTCGTATTTAAAATAAGTGTTCAAATAGAAACGGAGTTTAAGCAAGTCGCCACCTCATCTTTCCTTAAGGGTCGGATTTTTTAAATAGAAACGGGCTTTAAGCAATTTTTTAAAATTCGACCCTAAAAGCTATTTCAGCCTACTTACTGCATAGCCGTGGGTGTGAGTGTGACCATTGACGTGGCAATTGCTTCTACTCCATATCCGAAGAGCGCGGACTGCACGCGCTTATGTGCTCAGGTGACGACATATATGATCGAGGAAGAAGAAACGAAAGTACGAAACTAGCAAGAAAAGTCTCCTGGCTGGCTAGCTAGTGGTTAGCAGTCGACACGTAGACACACGGTGTCATTCTCCAACTTCACCCGCCACGCGTCCATACACGCAACTTCATCCTCAACCCAAATTTTCTATTCATTTTTTAAATTCCTCTATTTATTATTTTCAGTAAATATTTTTTGGGTTCATTATCATTTTTCTTTTTTAAACATTTTCTTCAGTTTACTAATAAAGCAAAGCCGATGTTTCTGTCAACGGCTTGTTTAAGTTTAGCATGTAAAATGTGTGAATTCCGTAATTTTAGGATGGTGCAACTTGCACCAAACATTATTAATCACACTGTAATTAAACTTATTCTTCACTTTTAAATTGATAATAAAAAATAAAATTCCATTGTCCTATTACCGATTGAATGTACTTTATCAAGGTTGTAGTTTGATTTGTAAACGAATTGGGTCGAGTCGAGTATTATAATTCAAGTTAGGTTAAGTTGAGCCGAGTTGAACCGCATGTACTTGATCCGTCTCAGAATCAGTTAAATTCGAGTTTGAGCTCTTTCGAGCATGGATTTTAGGGTCGAATTTTTAAAAATTGCTCGAATGAGCTCAATATCTCCGCCCGATTAACTTCAAATAGTAAGGTTCGAAATAAAATTTTAAATTATAACTCTCTTCGAAGTTTGCTTGACTCTGTTCGAGTTCGACTCATCTACACGTGTTTTTTGTATGCCTAACAACTACAAGCCTAACATATATGATATAAATATATATAAATTCGATAAAACTCACGAGTAAATTTGAATCGAGTGTATTAGAACTCGAATTCGAATATTGACCGATCCGATAATTAGACACGCCTCTAGTTTTCATATGGGTTGGGACTGTTTTTAAAAACTCGAGCTGTGAAAGTTACTAAAATTTAGTTAGCAAAAGAGGAAGTTAGTGTTACCTATGAACGTTTTGAAGTCATATATGTAACTTAAAAGACTAGAAATATTCAGCCTGGTATTTGTCATATCTTTTGGCCAGCCTATGATTGTAATGCAACTTAAGTTTATCGCACACGTTATTAATAATATATATTTCGTGGCCAAATTACTAATAATATTTAGTAAACATTTTTTATTAAACAGCAGAAAATGTGACAAAAAATAATAATGTATACAAGCAGCTGAATATATATATATATGATATAAATGACAAGAGAATCGCCATTTTGGGGAAGAAAAAAAGAAGATAGATGATTACTTTGAGAAGTAACACATTTTTTAAGTGATAAGCCAGAAAAAATGTTAAAAGAAAAACTAAAATTTATAATTTTATTGAACAAACATCGGTTATCAATTTAATAATTATTAACTATAACAAAAATATTAACTCGACAAACTGTATATATATTGACGAAAAAAATATAAAAAAATCTAAAACAAAGAAAAAATATAAGGTCAGTGCCGGTTAGCAGTCCGTTTTGGCTACAAAAGCAAAAGCATGCATCTTTGATTCTTTCCAGAACTTTGTGATACTCTCTCTCCATTTCTGTGTAGTTTTCCATTTCAACCAGTACGAAGAACACAATCATTCAAAGATCGTGTACATACATTTCCGCCGCAGCTTTCGCCGCTCTCAGATTTTTCATCGCCTTCTAGTCTCTAGCTTTCTCCCGGATTTCGAGGCTTCTTTCACCGCTCGGAGATCGTTTTCTTCGTATAGAAGACTACTGCTGTTGACGCGCGGAAACATGGAGTCGCTGTGGCTTAAATCCGGAATTCAGGGCGTGGCCTCGTCGGCGATCTCGCTTGTCGGTTCCTTCGACGGCCGCGTCGCAGGACTTTGCCAAGTCTACGCCGTCGGGAGGGACAAATCCAGGGTTGCAGCACCGCCGCAGAAGACCGCGCCGTCCCCTTCCTCTTCAAGGTTCTCTTTTAGGTAGGTCCCGCGGCTCGAGTTTTTCAGAAGCAAAGTCGGTGCTTGTTGAGTACATTCAGGACGCGCCTTTTCAATCTAATCCTAGAGAGTGCATGCATTATGTATTTCCAGCACCGATTTTGTGAACAGGATCGAAATCCTTTTTCCTTCTCAATTTTATGAGAAAAACTTCATGCAGTTAATTCGGAATTATGTTGTTCAAGCACGAAATTGAGTATCTGGATGAAATTGAGGATCTGCGAAGACGTGAAATTGATCATAAATACTGATTATGCTTCAGGTACCCTTTGAAGTCTCTCTGGTTTGGAAGCAGTGGTGCTGGAGATCACGGACATGGTGGAATTACTCTGTCCGACTCCGTTTTGGACGGCGAGGAATCTGACGGTGCAGAGGCTGGAGTTAGCGATGATGACGAAATTTCCCTAGCAGTTGAGGGTCGACGAAATGGTAACTGGATTTTCAATATTCTTCATCAACGTACTGGAAAGCAGGAGCAGGAGATCAATTACAGTAATGGTGAATTACTTGAGGTGACTGAAAACAATCTGCCGATTGATCAACATAATGATTCTGGTGAAGATCCAGGAGGAGAAGACGGTGATTATGTTGTGGATGAGGAGGAGGATGAAGAAGAAGAGTGGTGTGATGCTTGCAGAGTTGATTTTGATGGAGAGGACGAGGTTGAAATCAACAAAGATACATTTTCAAAGTTTTTGCAGAGGGTTTCTTTGGATCAAGCTAAGGTCTATGATAAAATGGCCTACTTGGGGAACCTAGCATATGCCGTTTCTGACATCAAGGTACTCTTAATTATGCTCGATTTGCTCGAACCTGAGTAGCATGACATTTGAATTGCTTGGTCGAAGTGAAATTGAAGATGATATGCGCTTTCTCTGGCAACTTGCAAAGCTCATAGTAATAGTATTGTTGCTTCTCCTGAAAAAAATAATAATAATTAATAGCTTCCAATTCTAGAATGACAGAATAGTCTTTTGCGATGTTCTGTTACCGGCATTGATCTTATCTTATATTAATCAGCCTGAAAACCTCTTCAAAACCCATGGCCTGAGAATGGTGACTTCATCAGCAGAAAAGAAGAAATTGGCAAGCAAAGCTGCCGATGAAGAACTGGTGTCATTGGAGGTTAAATCAGATGAGCTAACAAAAGATGTCGTTAAAGATGAAGAGAAGAAGGGTGGTGGTTACCAGATTAGCCCATTTGTAGCATATCAGGTTGCTGCTTCAGCAGCTTCCTATGTTCATTCTCACATGAAGGGTATACTTCCATCAAAATCATCCGAGGAAGAACAAAGCCAAGATCAGTTGCTCGAGGAAAGAGTTGATCTTATAAACTCAGATATGGCTTCCTTTATGGCAGCTACTGACTCTGTCACTTCAGTGGTGGCTGCAGAGGAAGAAATAAAGCAGGCTCTTGCAGATGATCTGAACTCGACTTATTCATCTCCGTGTGATTGGTTCATATGTGATGACGATGAGAGCAGTACACGATTCTTCGTCATTCAGGTAGAGCAGTCTTTGCAGCCAAGAGAAAAAAAATGATTCCTTTCAAGTAAAGTGATGAAGAGTTCTCAGTGTTACTTCTTTGTTTGTGTAGGGATCGGAGTCGTTGTCTTCATGGCAAGCAAATCTTCTTTTTGAGCCTATTCAGTTTGAGGTACACCAAAATGTTTTTGTTCATGGTAGATGAGAATCAGAACTTCACGATTAATTGACGAGAAATAATGATATTAATCCATCTAACAATTTTTTTTTTTCTCTTCTTAATTAGGGATTTGATATTCTTGTACATAGAGGTATATACGAGGCAGCGAAAGGTATATACGAGCAGATGTTGCCTGAAGTCAGAACCCATTTTAAAAACCATGGAAAATATGCGACTTTCCGTTTCACTGGCCATTCTCTCGGAGGAAGCTTGTCACTGCTTGTTAACCTTATGCTCTTGATTCGAGGCGAAGTCCCAGCAGCTACATTACTTCCAGTTATCACTTTTGGAGCACCCGCTGTTATGTGTGGAGGTGATCGTCTTCTTGATAAGCTCGGATTACCAAGAAGCCATGTGCAGTCTGTAACAATGCACAGAGACATTGTGCCCCGAGCCTTCTCTTGTAGTTATCCGAGCCATGTTGCAGAGCTCCTCAAGGCCATCAATGGCAACTTCAGGAATCACCCTTGTCTTAATAACGAGGTTAGCTAAAAACTCAATCTTTATTGATGAAACATTAAAAATTGAACTTGTTCAACAGTTAGCTAAATTGGTTTGGCAAATTGTGCCTTAATTTAGTAAATTTAGCTTTCAACTGTTATTAGGTCGGCTTCATTTTAGTCATTTCGCTAATGGTTCTATCATGTCGTGTTAGAAATTGACAGCTCTTATTTTAATACATTGTTGTGTTCAGAAACTGTTGTACACTCCAATGGGTGAGCTCCTGATTCTGCAGCCCGACGAGAAATTCTCGCCAAGCCACCATCTCCTTCCATCAGGAAGTGGCCTTTACCTTTTGACCCATTTGATGTCCGATTCAAAGAAGCAACTCCGAGCAGCACAGAAGCTGTTCCTCGACTCCCCACATCCGCTCGAAATCCTGAGCGACCGATCTGCTTATGGTTCAGGTGGAACCATTCAAAGAGACCACGACATGAATTCATACTCAAGGTGCATCGAAGTTGTGATAAGACATGAAGTGAACCGAATCAGGAAGGCTACTAGGGATGACAGGAGGAAACTGTGGTGGCCTCTTCTGGGTGTAAATGACGGAACTGTCCTCGAGAGATCGGTGAATCGGAAGGTGAACTTGAATCAGCACAAGTTTAACTTCTCAGGCATTGTAGGAAATGGTCGAGAAACGGTGAAACGGTTCAGTCGGCTCGTGGCATCGCAAAGATTGCACCTTTTTATGGTACTTCTGTTGCCTGCAAGGTTGTTGATGCTTGGAGTGTACAGCACGGTATCCTTCTACTAACTAGTAAGCTTCCAAGTTAGGTTACGGCTCCATTAAGGCTGCAATGTCATAGAAATTGGTTTATTAGGTGGCTTCTATTTTGTTTAGGTGACGAGAAAGAAAAAGTATGTCGAAAAACAAACAGCTGTTGGAATAGAATATATTATATTACATGGTTGGTCAATCAATGTATTTTCATATTGTTTGGCAAATAGCAATGAAGGTTTTGGGTTGAGGTTTAAGTTTTACTGTTTGGCAGGTCAGCAATTTCTTTGGTTAGTGTGTGAGATCTTTCTAATTAGAGAAGATATTTGTGGCTCACTGGACTGGAGGGTGATATGGATATTATTTGGTCAATAAAAGGAATATAATTGGAACGAAACGTTGCATTGATTCAAACCAAATTGATCCAACCCAAAGTCCAAGACTTCAAATTAAGTAGTTTTCTAAAACCCAAAGTTCGAAACCTGTTGAAAACCCCTAATGATCAATCCAAAAGGTTCTATCAATTCAAACCAAACAGGTCCAATCAAAGTTTAAATTAAGTAGCATATACTTAAAATCTAATGTTGGTCAGACCAATTTGTAAAACGAGTTATGTTTCTATAAGAAACCAAGTTTAAAACTCAATGAAGATTTCTTCTTAAGATACCTTTTTAAGAAAGTTTATCTCTTAACGCTTCCACTCCGAAATTGTGGAAAAAATCTTTAATATATATACTAAACTAAGCTGTAATGTGGTATTTTTCACTTTACGGATGATTTTGTGATGACATACATAAATATTAGATTTTTAAATACCGAAAGTTTTATATTTAGGTGTTCTACTTAACGAATTTACAAATCTATAGTATTTATGTAATCCGCTATGAGTACAAAATTGTTTTTTAATTGAAAAAATCAATAATGTGTGATATGATAACTGAATTGTTTTTAGAAAAGTACAGATCTAAGTAGTTGGTCAACCCAAAATCCTATTTGGTCAATCATTGATGTTGCTGTCATACTGCTATAGTATATATGAATCTTGCAGCCTTCACCCAAAAAGATCAAATCTTGCAGCCTAATTATTGATATTCAATGAATGCACTCAAGCTGGGGGCTAATTAAACGACAGGTTGACGTATGTGTAGTTCGTATACTATACGTATTGTCTAAACTAATTATTGGATAATAATAATTTTTTGAATTAGGGACAAGGCACGTGAGTCACATGTCAAAAGTGGCGTGCTATGTTGGGTTTGTACGATAAAACGCGAAACAAAATACGAAGTGGGTCCGATGATGTAATGAATGGTGGGTGATGCCTATCCGAATCCAACAAGGCAACGTTGTTTCTTTATAATAATAATAAGCTGTACCAAATCCATCCAACTGCGAAAAATAGTAAATTGGTAATGAATTATCGGACTTAACGAACCAACATCTTAAAAGTTGCTATTGGGTAAGGTTGATGGAGCAAACGTATTTACTAATTGTTCAGAAAATATATAGTCGGAAAAAAAATCTAGAGCATAAATAGAAGAAATCAAATATTACTTTTTTTTTTTCTCGGTAAAAATACATATTTTTAGCTCTGTAAAAATATTTATGCTTTAATATACTCTACCAAGTTACAACCTAACAACAACTACACAAAATAAATCACATTAAAATAGACGATCGACTAATTCATTCCTTTTTTTAATTAAAAAAAACCATGGCACTATTATTAATACTTCCCCTGCAATTGGCAAGTAATTGGTGTCGGTTGTTTCTACAATTAACAGCGGGTGTAAACAAGCCGAGCTTTAACTTGAACTCAATATTTCTTACTTGAGCTCAAACTCGAACGATCGAGCATCATTTTTGTAACTTGAGCTTGGATTGGAACGATACTCTCGATAAGTTCAAGCTCGGCTCGATTCGCTGCTCAAAATTATTTTGATAAATGGTTTGCTTTAGTTCAAGCTTGACTCGCTATCTGAATAAACTCGACTCGATAGGTGAATATATTGCCTGTATAAAACTCAATAATGCTTGCGAGCCTATCAAATCTACTTGTGTTTGAACAAAGACTTGAAAGGTCAAATCGACTCAAAATCCTGCAAGTCGTATTTGAATATTGACCAGGTCGATTTCGAATATATGCAAGTAACTAAAAATTAGAACCCTAAAAAAGATTCTTCAGCTTCATTATCTATCTGATCATCAAAGATGGCAGAAACGTCAGGTAGTACACATTGGGACTTAAACGCCCAATAGCACATGTAGGTTTATACAATACAAAATCAATCCTAAAACCCAAAATCACAAGAGAAGCACACTAATGAACAAAATCATCAACAAGCTGAAAGCAAAACAAAAATGGCGATCAAACTCTATGAGTAGAGGATTATTGAAGAAATAAGGGCAAGGGGAGACCTTATTTGTTTTTGAGTGGATTCATCCTCTCTCTGAGATAGTAAAGCTTGGCCCTCCTTACTTTCTTCTTGTCCAGAACCTTAACCTCCTTTATATTCGGCGAATATCTGCACCAACCGAATCAACAGTTAATCAGCAGCTGCGGAATATTTTTTTACAAGCAAAATTGTAAGTTAATAAGCATTGAGATGCCACATTGTAAAAGGTAGCATGTCTATTGTACAATAACATTTTGGTTATCTGAGGCCGTATCCATACTAGGGCAATTATTAATGCTACTAATTTGAAGTGATTGCTTGTAAGAGTTGTAACCATTTGAGTCATTAATATAGTCACTAAGGGCACTAAAAAATGCTGCATCCCCTATATCAGCATAAAGTGTAAAACTAAAATCCATTAGGTAGCAACGTTAATCAGCGGATCAACAGATTGGTCGGAATCAAACTTCATCAGAATCCATGGTCCATGAACACTTAAGACATTTGCTAAGTTATTTCACTTTTGTAGATGGAATCTTAGACAAAAATTCATTACTGTAAGCATAAATTTATGAAGGTGACTCAACTAGCAGATATGAACGATGCAGGCATGCTTCTTTCATATTTATTATATTCTCCTTGTAGATTAAACAGAGAGTAAACATAGGAAACATGAAACTCGCTTACAGTGGAAAGAGAGATTCAACCCCAACTCCCGCAACTAGCCTCCTCAATCTGAATGTGGTATTTAAACCGGCATTTCGTCGAGCAATAACTATTCCCTTTATTGTAGAAATACGCCTCTTGTTTTCAGGTACTTCCTGCCCATCAAAGAGACAATCCACACGCTTTCAGCTCAAGGTTCAAGAAAAAACTTAAAGCCATTTAATAACAACTACTAATGGTATAGAGCTTGTGAAGTGAACTAATCTAGCAATAGGACAATATTCTTAAACTTTGAAGAATAAACATATACCATAAAATTAAACTACATACCACTTTGAGCTGTATTATATAACCAGGTTTTATGTCGGGTATCTCCCTCTGTGCCTTTACTTCCTCCACAGCCTCTTTATCTAGAATCTGAATAGAAAAGGGAGATGTTATGCCTTAGAAGCTGCAAAGAAAAATACATAATTCACAACTACCTGACTATAGACCGACTTTGGAATTACCTGCATAATGTGCTTAGATTGTTTGTCGAGCCTCTTAAATTTGATACGAGCTGGTGGATCAGCAGGTAATTCTTGTGAAGGTGTTTGGACTGAATCAGCAGATGTTGTCATGAACCTCTTTGCAAAAGCAGGCACCCCAGAGTCCAATACGCCATCGTTCAATGTTCTCCAAATTGCAGATAGAGAGCTGGTAATTTCCTGGTAAAGTTGCACAATCATGTGTAGTGTCACTCATCCCTTCCACATTTCAGTTTTCTCTACTCAAAAATGACGAACTAAGTCTAGAGAATGTTGAGTTTCAAACGAAGTACCAAAAAAACCAAACTCAAGAAAGTGATTTCATTTACTGATCAACGAAGACTAAATAATTCTAACAGCCTTAAACTAGAACGAAGATCTCTTCCCAAATGCTTTTCTTCATCAGCAACTCTCAAAAACCAAATTCTGTATCATTTACCGACAACCAAAGAAAAATAACAAGCTGACAGTACCAAACAGCAACAACGAACTCGAAAACAGCAAAACGTGAACCTTGGAAGCTGAAGAGACGTTTGCCGTGGAAGAGAGGAAAGATCTTGAACCCAAAGGGATAGGCTCCGGTGAGTTAAAACACTTGGATCCTCCAATGCTCCGAAAGATCCGAACGCTTCCACGAAGTGATTGCATCGTCCCGATCAAGAAGACGCTCCCAATCAAATTCAAACCTAGTAGAGCGACCGACTATCCAGCGTAGAAATCAGTATTCAGCAAAAACCCTAACAAGGATGGGAATTGACGTTTTCATTTGTTTTTCTAAAATCAGTAAAGGTTTAACATAATGAGCCAAAAATCATAATGGGCCATGACCAGAACATAATGGGCCAAAAATGAGCCTCTCTTATATTCAGATAGACTCATTATCATAAGGAACCATTTGTTAGGTTTTAATCGTGTTCCGATTAAGCTGAAACTTAATTGTATAATATTCGGAAAGTTTTTTAAATTTTAATTACAACAATTTTTACCGCTAAATTTTAATTGCAACATTTAAAAAATTAATCTATTATTTTTGCAATTTTTAAACTATTTTTTTTTTATATTTAACGAAAATAAACGGAACAGTGGAAATTGAAAAAGCTTCATGAAACTGGACAACTTAGAGCATCCACAATGGTTTTACATAAATTGTATTCTTTAGAGTTGTCACGTAGACATTTATGTACACTTTAAGTAATACGTAAATTTAAGTTACACGTAAAAAATATTTTCTCTGCAATCGTATTACTTAAACATATTCCTTAAATATATTTTATTATTAAATTTTCCAACAACCACCAATAAGATATTAGCATTGATTATAAAATGAATTAATTTATAATAAAAAATTGGTTACGTAATACATAGTGCATTACTTATATTTAATGAATGCTTTATGTAAAAACATAAATTTACGTGTGGATCCCATATTTAAGGAATGCTATGTAAAACCACTGTAGATAGTTTTTGTTGTTTTACTTAAATAAACATGTATGACCCACGTTTACGTAATCTTTACGTAATACCGCTATGGATGCTCTTAAGCTTTATGATTTTTTTATGGCAAAAATGATTTTATGAAGTTTTATCAGACAAAGTGGCTAATTACCTAATATTTTTTTTTATAATAATTATTTGCCTTGTTGCCATCAAATAGAATAATAACAATATAAATATTTTAACATAAAAAATAAAAAAATCTAATGCAATTTTTGGCCCCCCAACGTGATCAGATCGATGGCAAAAGAAAAACGTGATCAGTTCAAATGCTGAATCATGAGCCCAAGTTAGCCAAGACAAAATCAACCATTTTTTTGAAGTTTAATATGGTAAGCACTTGCCATCACGTAACCAATGGGCCATGAGCACATGACTACTCAGTCAGTCAGATAAATTGTTTAATGAAATATTTTTATTTAGCATTTTAATGTCATGCGTAGTTAGTTGGGTTCACGAAAGAATGGACTTAATTTCAAAAATATATTCAATTTAATGAGACCCAAACAAGCTCCGAACCGCTGACATTCAACAAACATGACAGTAGGAAAAAAAACAGTAATTTTGATGCAAACATAAAAGTGAACAAACCCGACACATTATTGACGAGTGCACTCGTCTCTATACACGAATATATCGACAAAATTTTCACAAAACAATCTCTATTTATTTTTAGCAGCTGCTTATTGCTGCGTATTTGACTGGTATCTTTTGGCCAAGGTATTCGACTGGTATCGAATTATTCTTATGTCCAGCTTTCGACAACAAGCTCCGAACCGTGGCAAGATCTCTACAAAACACACCTTGATGAACTGGACAATTATTCTCGGTGTTCTTCATAGTCGGTATTGCCACCGGAGTCGGGATTTGATTTATCGGACTCTTCTTTCTCGACTCCTCCTCCTTAATAACAGACATCAAGCTCAAATACCCCTTCTGAATCAACCTATAAAGAAGCATAGACGACATCCGAACCCGATCCTTTATCGAGTCGAGATCACAGTAATCGGTAAACTCGCACTTGTCCAAGAAATTCAACGCCTTGTCGGGTTTGTGCTTGAGGGACAGAATCCTATGCGCCCTCTCCAGCTCGGATCTCGTGCACCCTCGCCTCAACCCGATCAACCCGTAGTAGTCCACATTGCGTCCAGTTTCACCCGAAGCAACTCGTCGCTTCATTTCTTCAATCCGGTTAGACAAATCGGAGAGTTTCTTCGGTATTTCCTTGTAGTGCAAGTTATGTTGCCTCCATGCCGGCCCAGGAAGCTTCCGATCACGTAACATGGTGTTGTAAAGAAGCCTCAAGTGCTCGAGATCGTGTAGAGAGTCCGGTAAGCACCGAATCGACTCGAGAAGCTCGGCTCGGGTTTCGAGTGCTTGGGTTGATGTAGGGTTTAGTGCGAGGGTCCGGTTGCAGTCTGAGATGGAGTCAGCGATCCGACCGGCGGTTTGATACGCGATGGCCCGGTTCATGTAGCATTGGGCCAGGAATCCCTGTGGGGCGCTGTTTCGGCTGTCGATGATTTTGCTGAAGTGGCGGATGGACTCGGAGTATAAGCCCGCATTTAGGGCGGCGAGAGCAGCTGCGCGGCGTCGGAGGAGGAATTTTATGTGGGTTAAGAGATGGTTTATAGACTCGGGTTCGAATTGTGAGGGTTGGAGAGGTGATGTCGGTGAGTTCGGAGATGTTATGGTGTCGCCGGAGATTGAGTTGTACGACGACAAGGAGAAGCTGTCCTCCGACCAGCATATGCTTTCACGGCGAGATGCCGCGGTGTTGAGTCGCTTCCATGTTTGGAGAAGAGCGATTGCGTCCTCCATCAAGCCTAGGTGGCAGCAGGCTTGGCCAAGCACCAAGAACCTACATTTTCATTAATTTTTTTGTCAAATATATTTCCTTAAAAATCAATCCCCAATTTGAATACATTTCAAGAAGATTATGTTAATTTCCACATTAATCTAAGTCTAACCTAACAAGTTAACATAAAATAATTATTTATACAAACCTACAACTAAATTTAGAGCATAGTATAAGAAATAATATAATTTCTTATACTATGCTCTAAATTTAGTAAATCAAATGATTGTGGTATTTTTGTGGATATTTTAACCACTGTAATGGCTCTTTAACTAAAGCACGGTTTTTTAAATTATTACAAATTGTGACCAATTTCAAAAACTTCACTTTACGATCAGACACTACTCGAAATTTTTATAATACGAGGAGTCCAATTAGGGGGAACCGGACTTGATACGGTGTACAAATTTACGTTGGGCCAGGTTAAACCCAACCGACCAATAACTGATCATGGTTCAAGATCACTCCAGTATGGGGATCGGATCCTATAGGGGTTAGATCGGGTCACTTTTGAAAGTATAGGGTCATGTTGAAACTTCTAAATCTGGATAATGACCGCTTCCCAACTTCCAACCAAATTTCAATTACCGAAAAAATTGAAAGGAAACATGAGCATATGGACTGGACAAGAGAAATTAGGATGAATTGATTGTTACCTCCACTTTCCTTCTTCTTCTCCTCCAGAGCTTCTCCAAAGCCCAGCCATGACTGTCTTCTTCAATTCCGAGATGGAGAAGCACCTGAAGCTCGAATCCTCAATCGAGGACTCCAGGAGACTTGATTGCTCTCTGGAGGAAAGATGCTGGGACGAACTATCCGACGATGAGGAATCAGACTCGTCGCTCGCCATTCTGACGCTCGGAATGTAGTCCTGAAGCATATTGGCGACTTCCTTGAATCGCCGGAGATGCAGCAGACATCTTGCTTTGAGCTCCAGAACCTGCTCGCATCGCGGAGATAATGCTAGGGCTGCATCGAGGAGATCGACCGCCGCCATGATCTCGCTCTCCTCTTGCATCGCGATAAGAACTCTAGCGTCTTTCAGATACTTCTCTACCATCTGAGACGAAATCGGAAAATCAGTGTCAGTAATTGAAGATAAATTTCAGTTTTCTGCGTCATGAACTAAATAGCGTGCAACTGAGGTTGCGACACAGAGCGATCTGATATGAACAGCAAGCTAATCGATCAGGACCGAGATGAAATCCTTCCGAAAGCACCAATAACAGATTCAATGCTGACATTTGAAAACAACGACTTAAGAACGCAGAATCAAGGACTTGATCGATGCTTCTCTAATCGTAACGAATCGAATCTGAAATATGAATTGAAGCGATGGAGTGAAGAAGGAGAATGATTACGTAACCTTGCGGTTGCTGAGCCACCAGTGCTTCTTCTCAGAGCCAGAGAGAGAAGGAAGAGCAGCAGCCATTGGAGATTGACCGTTGCTACCTCCACTCACATTCTGCATATATTCTCCATGGAATTGAAGGTACCATTAGTTTATGGCTACTATATGCATTAATATATTGAATTACAGAGCAGAGCAGAGCAGAACAGGACAGACAATAGAGATGGAAATGATTTAAAATCTAAGAGCAGATCTCGGGGCATTATAAAGAAAGAAAGAACCAAGGTTTCGTTGTGGATAGATAGATAGATAGAGAGAGAGAACGAAAATAAATGACATGGTTGACCTTCACGCAAAGCTTTGAACAGCCAATTCACATCTGGCACTACCAGAAGGAGCGCGCCATAGATTCTCTTTTCCTGCAAACGCCCTTATATTATTGGTCCACATTACTCCACCAAATGCAACTGATGTGCTAACCAATTACAACCATCATCATCATTCATCATGGAAAATATAATATTACAACAACCTTATAAATTTTTAGGGTAATAATAATTATTATCGAATTGCTAGCTGATGTTTGGACATTCATCCAACTTGTTAGTTAATTTTTTTTTTTTAATTAAGTTTTATATGTGTACAAAAGTTCTTTCGATTTTGTGTCTTTTTGGACGATATCACGTGTTGGACACGCAATCAATAAAATAGTTATAATTTGTTCGACTGACCGAATATCATATAGCAACTTGTTCGATTCTCTGAATATCAACTAGCAATTTGTTAGACTCTCAAACATAAGTTACCAATTTGTTGTGTTTTTATTCATCACGTGTTGTATATGTGACCCATCCCGTCCAAATTAGATGAAAATTCAAATGGAGGTAGCATTTTGTACACATGTGAAATTTGAGCTGGTAAACATTTTTTTTTATTAAAAATAACTCTAACTGAGAATTTGTTCGACTACTCAAACATCATCTAGAATGTTGATAATTAACCTTAAATTTTATGGGTAGTATGTTACTGATACGAACCGTGAATAAATATAGATTAAGGGATATAAATCATATTGTAGTAGCACATAAATAGAATGAATAATGATAGAAAAGCAATAGAGAAACCCAAATCGGTACATTTCATTCTTACTTCTCTCAATTCTACAAATACCAATATATAAAACATAATAACACATATTATTATAAGATAGCCTCTAACTATCCAATAATCCAACTAGCCATAACCCCTAACTATTATACTTATTCATAATAACTCTTATATATATATATATATATATATATATATAGATGACAATTTTAACATTTCCTCTAAATATTGTTTTTTAGTTTTATCTCAAATTTTCTCATGTAGCATTTTTTTATATGTAAAACATATTTAGTGGATTAGCTGTATATATTCCATGTTGACCCTCTAAATTAGATGGTTTTCTATTTTATACAATTGATGATTAGGGCAACCATTACTGAATCTCAATCTAGATTACTTGTAGTGTGATGATCATAGGGAATTGTGATACCCTTAAATGAAATGACTAGAATAGGGTTGTTATCATTTGGATTTTGTACCAACACTTATATTTTTTTGGTGATACATAGAGATCCCTACAAATCCGTAGAATCCACCACTAATTAATGATAAATTCTTTAGGCAACAAATAATTCAAAGAGATTACTCTACCTTAAAGGAAATATAGGTTAACTTGGAAATTTCAACAAATTGCTAATTAAATATATTTTTAAAAAATTGTTAGCTGATACAAAATTATTGCAATATACACTAGTTCTAACCTCTATCTTGGCCATAAAAAATAATTCTATCTTCTATCTAATTATTGTTAAAAGGTATTAGAACTTACATGTTGCCTATCGTCTTGCTCCATCTTTTCAACAAATTATTAGCTAAAAATTTAAGAAACTTACAATTTGTCAGCTAAACTTTACGAAAGTTTGCAATTTACTAGCTAAATTTTAGAAAAGTTTAGAATATGAATTCTGATGATATGTGTGGGATATGTGCATGCCCATTATAGTTTAAATGCAAATTAAACAGAGTTAACAAATTATCAAAAGAGTTAAGCTTGCAAATTTATTCAGACTCTCAAAGTTGGTAATTACCCCCAAATAAATTTATACTCACATTTGGCAGACATTGTAATTCTGATGGAAAACACTTGGTTTATTTACAAGTTTGTATGGTGAAGCACAAGAAAAGAATCATGTTTTATTTTTCCTCTTTATTTGGCACAATTCACACTCATTAATGATGAATCTCACATGAATATGGTCATCCCTTCCTTATACAGCTGCTCAAACAGTCAAAGTTTAGCCAACTCTTTGTTTACGCCATTGTCATATCAACCAACCACACTGCTCCACGTGTCACTCTTTATTGATCTTTTCTTACAAGCGAAACTTTCTACTTGAATTGAATATCATTCATCATTAGAGGCTTGTGTACAATAGATCAAAACCCTTTTTCTATAAGAAGATCAAACCCTCTACTTAATAAGTTATATGCATTATTGTTCGAGTTAATCGGACGGACCGAACCGCATCAGCTATATAAAAGAATGGCGGGTATATAAGTGACGTATCCATGATATTTATAATAGGGGTACGTTTTATATATATATTTTTTTTTGCTAAGATTTAATGTATAACTGTATTTTATAGGACAAATTATATTAAACATACACCATGTTTTAAAAAAATGATTTTTGTTACTAACATATTTTAAAATGTACAACATGTTGCAAAACAATAATAATTGTTACTTTCTTCAATTTGTTCTCCAAAATTGTCGTTACCGTATTTCAATGTACAAATCTAACCGTGTAGTTATTAAAGTATCACAAGTAAAACACTAATGATGTATACAAATGTTACATTTGAATAAAATCGGACAAGAACCGACTGAGTATCAATTGAGTCTCAATCGAGTCGGGACACTATTGTAACACTAGTATAAGTTATTAGGCCTTTATTTGATATTTAGAAAAATATTCAATTAATTTGTTAAATTTAAAATGTATTTGACGACAATTTTAGGCGGATGATTGAAGGAAGTACCAATTAACATTGTTTCGAAACTTCTTGTATATTTTAAAACATGTTAGCACTAAAATCTATCTTTTTCTAGTATATTGTATGATTTAGATCATTTTATTTTTTCTATTAATTTGATCTCCCGTAGGACATTATATTAATTAACTACAATTTATAGTCTATTAAAGAGTTAAATAATAACATTTACAACCATATTCTTCAAGTAAAAAACTAATGGCTAATGGCTTGAATGGGGTATCACAAAATAATAATAAAGACTTGCAAAATAATAAATGGGTCTTAGTGTCATACACAAATATGGGAATCTTACCCGAAAAATAGTGAAGATCGGAGTGTATTTTCTTTCAGGAGTAAACCTATGGTCTTAATAAAAATACTTGATAATGCGGTTACGTTTGTAACCACATTATTACAGATACGCTAGTAAATGAGATTGAAATCTTTAATACATCTGGAAAACACGGTTTGACAAATTGTGACATATTTCTTAAATACACATAGTACTTCATAACATATTGTAGATCAAAAATAGGCTATTATCAAAGAACATTATGAATATCATCAACACATAAATAATATGTTGTTTGGTCATGTTCCAATATAGGTTCTCCAGTAAATATTATTACTAATAAGTTGTTTTAA
The DNA here is from genome assembly GCA_036873135.1 of Clarkia xantiana subsp. parviflora. NCBI lineage: Eukaryota > Viridiplantae > Streptophyta > Magnoliopsida > Myrtales > Onagraceae > Clarkia > Clarkia xantiana. Next base: position 23,890,037 of record JAPTYO010000007.1, read on the forward strand.
TTACTACTCACTTAATTACTTGATGATATTCCAGCTATTATAATGATTATATATGTGTATAATTAAGTATAATTTGTGTGTGATTAAATAGGGTGGGGTGTGTTGCAATATATGATATGGTATGGTTGTGGATGTTGGGACCATATAAGTTGTTACTTTCTTTTTGCTTAGAATGTTTGCTCCACACTTAGAATAATCATTTTTATAATATAGAGTCGGTCAATAATGAGTTATATGTTGACTATAAATATTTTTCAATTTACATGATAAAACCTAAAACGTTGATTAAGGATGAAACGATAAACCGGTTTATTGTATTATATATGGAATGGGTCCATTGGGACCATATGGCTAGCTAAGGTTGATATAGGACATGACATAAATGATTGAGAAAGGGGGGGTGTGTGTGCTCTCTACATGGGGGTGTTTCTTTCATCATACACAGACAATAGTGGATACAGCTAGGTAGCTGTTGAATGCAGGCAGCCAGCCAGTTGTATCAACTTGGCCCGACCCCTCCCATGGACTCGCGAAAGAAGCTCTCTCTTTTGTCCCTTCTAGCTAGTTTATTATTATTATTATTATTATTGTTATTGGTGGTGTTTTCTTGTTCCTCCCTCTTTTAATTTGGTGAATGAATCAAATCTACTATCTACTACATATATAAAAGTCTCAATGGCCCTCACCCCCAAAAGTCATGTCTCTTTACATTTAAATTTTAAAACTACTACTTCTATAAAAATCTCAATGACCCCCACCCCAAAAGTCATGTGTCTTCACATTTAAATTTTACCATAAAAAATAAAATATTTCATTAGGTGATTTTAAATATCAAAATAGTCTCTCCAATTTTAAATCTCAAAGACGTTTAGTATTGTATTAGTTAAATTTCATGCTCATTTACATGCTACGTACTACATGCATGTAATAGACTCTTTTTATTTTATTTATAAAAAAATGTCACATTGATTTGTTTCTACCATCATTTATATTACTAAGTACATACTACATACGTATCATTAGTACATACATATCAATGGTAAACATGCACAACATGTTCTTAATAATTAGATCATTACATCTATATGTGCGATTTTCTCATTATCGAGTGTGATATTGGTTTTTTTTTTTTTTTTGTCCCTCTCATAACCACATATTAGAATCGACACCTTAATGGAATATATTGTGGATGAAGGCTTAGTAAATTATTCAATGAATTAATGACTGCTCTAGCTTGCTTAATTTTTATTTTTAAGTATGTAAATTTGGAATTCGATAAACACGTGCATCGCACGTGTCTATTTTCTAGTATATATATATATATAATATATGGACATTGTCAACTAATTAACAAAATTATATAACTTTAATAAATAAAATAAAATATTAAGTCAATATTTATTTACTATCTGCAGTAGTGATCAATTAGGAACACCTACATATGATTTGACTCTAAAGTCTTAAGTTCAAATTCATTAAAGAGTCATCTCGCGGTGATCTGATTTAAATATTAAGTCTTGTCTCTCATATACAATACAATATCAGGCAGGAGTAGAGTCGAGTAGGATTGAGATTAACATACCAGCATCTTGACTATATATACAGGCTGCTGAATGACGTTGACCGGTCCAATGCATGTGTTGTTTGTTCACTAAGTTTGATCAGAAAAAATCTCAAACTGTAAATAACAGAATCTGAAATATTACATAGCAGAATCAATATAAATTCGTGAATGCTTATTGAATATTAAAATTTAAACACATTGTTCTGTACCTTATTATTGATCATCATTTCCACTTATATAATGAGTAGAAAAATAATATATATATTCTCTATAGTTATCAGAAATTAGGATAATGAATTATGTCCACATGTGTCCAGTGTCCCTCTATATTCTTTGCTTGTTGGGTATGAAAACTTGGAGGCAAAGACTATACAAAGTCAGAAAGAAGAGACAACTAACTTTGAAATTGAACCAATGAAAACAAATGGATGTTAATTGGTTTATTAAGAATTCGTTTTATTTTTTTTGCCACAAGAAATTAAGTATATTTTTTCATGTAAATTAATTTGAAGCTTATTAGTTTTATGGGCAGGCAAATATGTATAAATTCACGATTATTTATACTTTATCAGAGTAAAAAATCATCAAAAAAATGTACACTACACTATCAAAGTATGTACTCATTTTTTTAATCTCATTTATAGCTAATAGTACCAATTTTTTCGATTTTATTTTCTTCCACTTTTCTCCTCTCATCATCATTTTCTTTGCAAAAGAACTACCACTACGGATAACATTCCTTGTGCAAAAAGCTTAGTGTGTGTGCTTTATATCTTGTATTCACTTTTGATCTACCATAAAAAAAAAAAAAAAACTCAATTTTTTAATAAGGTTAATAATTACCCAATTAATAGCTAGATTTTACATAAACGAGTAATTTGTTAGCAACATTTCTTTTGGCAAATTGTTATTGAACTTTTAGTATTGTGCAAAAAAAATAGTTTGAACTACCTACTTTTCCGTTAATATTGTACGGAAAATACTTAAAAAAATTTGTTAGAATGCCCTATACTATAATGATACAATCACATGATTTTTTTTATAAAATTAATTTTTTAAATAACACATGTTAGAATCATGTATAAAGTGTAACCCGAAAATACCAAAAAAATTATTATAAACTTTTTTGAAATTATTTAATTTCTTTTTTGAACTTGGAGTTATATATATATATATATATATAGTAGATAGTATATGTTTTATTTGAGAATTTTATCTATTTTATATATTTTTTAAATTAGTTTAGAATTAATCATAGTAGAACTTGACAATGTTTTTAGTGATTTTTTAAATCATCTTCCATTCATAGTGAATAAAACAAATTGACGTAACTACCGAATTGTAATTTTATATAAAGTTCACCAAAATCTCTCATCGAAATTGTGACTACGTGTGCTAATGCTAAAATAAAAATATAATTGAGTGGTGTGTCATAAATGGTGGATCAATCAACTACGTGGTTAATGTAATGTAACCACTCAAAATTGCCAGAATTAATGGCTTAATTATATATCGATGGGGAAAGAGCAAGATCCTTAATTGATGGACCGACTAATTAGTTCGATATGATGATTATGGAGAGGGACCACCATATTGATTCGTCGGATTAGCTAGTAATCATTATTAATAATGATTGTATCTTTCATTTAGTCAATTAATTAAATAATTATTTATACTACCAAAAATGCTCCCACTCTCTGAGACAAGTTTGCATCGTAGGGAGCAGTATAGGGGAAACCTAAATATTCCCTAATCGTCATCACTATTATTATCATTAGTATATGAAACAATTCATAACGTAATCGCAAGTTAACATTGGATATTATTATTGACACCCGATTAAAAACAAAGAACTAGTTTAACAAAGTTTAACCATGGGTGTGGCTAAAATAATTCCGACTGTAATTTAAGTCATTTTCCCCGACTGTTAGATCAATCTTATAGAGATTTGTATAAAAATAGTAATTGTTTTTATCAATATCTCCTAAATTTTTATAAATTCTCTCATATGGTCTAACAATTATAGTGAGGGAACATCATTTTAGCCAAAATCTTTAACAAAAGATTTGTATAAAAAATATTAATTGTTTTAATTTATCTCTCTTAAAATCTGATACATTATCTCTCATGATCTAACGGTTGAGAAATCGGCTTGAATTAAAGTCGAATTCATTTTATTCAATACCTATAACAAATCATAAATCAAGGTCAGTGGTTCAAACTTCCTCGGTGACCATGGGAAAGAAAATATATTCATAACTAACACTTTACTCCTTACGGGTTGACCCTGGTGCGAGTGACAATTAGTATAGGTGTGGAGCAAATATAGTACGAGTGCTGCCCTACTGATGGGATCCCTAAAACCCCTTCGTGAATTTTTTTTTTTTTTTAATCAAATAACTGTTATTATGGTTCTTCGAATAACTTTCTTTTGAAATATTTTTCTTTTCTCACAGGGTGTCTTATGGCAAAGCTTAGTATAATTCTCGATCCCTTAAATTTCATTTTAAGTTTCACACATTGTAGTAATACTCTTTTCAATTCCCATGACTCAGGTGAAATTTGAATCTGAGATCTCTTGTTAATTAAGAAATGAAACGTTTAACAACTATACCATATTACATGATTTTTTAAATAATTTTACTATATTCATATAGTCGTGTAAATAATGCGTACAATGTATCTTCCCTTTAACATTATTCAACCACGTTCTTCATGGAACCAGTAGTGCATAATCTACATACCTTCTACACCAAGAAACGCATGAAATTAGGCCTGTCAAAACGGGTCAACCAGTGACCCGTGACCACAGGTCCCACCCGTGATTGACCCGGGGTCACCACGGGTCAGGGTCGCGAATCCGTACCCGGGATCCCGGGTCACGGGTTAACCCGGGTATGACCCGTGACCCGGGTCAGCTCTGTATTAAAAAAAAAATCCCCTTTGATTAACCCTTTGATTCGATGCCCGTTACACAGAACTAGATTCCTCCAAGTATGCCACACAACAACATGCACACAGATGCCACTTACAGAAATAAGCATGTTTATAGAATTGATACGGTATTATAATAACCACAGGAATCGATGTTCGTGTTTGCGATGTTGGTGCTGCAATTCAAGAAGTCATGGAATAATATTATAATATGAAGTTGAAAACAACGGGAAAGTGTTTCAAGGTATGCCTTATTATTACTCTTAATAGTAAATGTGTGCTCTTGTGCTTTACAACGTCAAGGTAATGCAACTTATAATCATCTGGAAATACTTTTACGGCATTGGTTGGTATTGTGATAGCTTCTTGTTGGATCATCGCTTCTAATTAAATGTGTTCTTTTGAATGGTAGTTAAAAGCAAAAGAATCTGAGATGAGAAGCGTAAATACTAAATATAAAGCTAGCTTAAAAAAAATTACGAACGGGTCACGGGCCGGGTCACGGGTCAGAACACAAAACCCGTACCCGGCCTTATTTTAACGGGTCATTTACGGGTCAACCCGTAAATGACCCATTAGCTGATGTAGGTGCACCCGGACCCGACCCGTGACCGGGTCATTTACGGGTCGTTCACGGGTCGCGGGTTAAATTGACAGGCCTACATGAAATGACGCTTAAATAATTAAATTACAAACTACTCCAAGACTTTCCTTGCCCTACAAATTTGGGATATATTTTAAATTCCGGTAGAGGATTTCTTTGCACACGTGCCTTCTTAGCCAACGTACGGATGCATAATGATTTTTCGTTTAACCGAACAAAAACCATCCCTAAGAGCATCCACAGTGGTATTATGTAAAGATTACGTAAACGTGGGTCCTACATGTTTATTTAAGTAAAGTAACAAAAACTATCTACAGTGGTTTTACATAGCATTCCTTAAATATGGGACCCACAGGTAAATTTATGTTTTTACATAAAGCATTCCTTAAATTTAAGTAATGCACTATGTATTACGTAACCAATTTTTTTTATTATAAATTAATTAATTTTATAATTAATGCTAATATCTTATTGGTAGTTGTTGGAAAATTTAATAATAAAATATATTTAAGGAATATGTTTATGTAATACGATTGCAGAGAAAATATTTTTTACGTGTGTCTTAACTTTACGTATTACTTAAAGTGTACATAAATGTCTACGTGGCAACTTTAAAGAATACAATTTATGTAAAACCATTGTGAATGCTCTAAGTATAGGAATTCAAACTCTATAAAAACACTGGAAATAAGAAAATATTCCTAACTAATATTTTATTTAATTGACTCGGTGTGAGTGTTGATTATTTAGATATGAAACAAAGATATTATGGGTGCTGTCTTTCTGATATGAACTACTCTTATACAGTGGCGGATCTACATGTAGTTGAGGGGGTACCTTTAACTCTATATAATTTGTATAGATATAGTGTATATTGTAGTGTATACGTAAATTTTGCACCCCTCGCTTAAGTATGAAAAAATACTAGTTGCACCCCCCACATAAATAAGAAAGTGTTGCAACATTAAATAGAAGTTTTATATATAATACTATTTAACATCTTATATTTATTTGTATATATTGCTCGTATGAATAAGTGTATATCTAACTATCTAGGATTCTAAGTAATAGTATATATTCATTGAAATATATATATGCAAAATCATTACCAAAGTAATCTGCAATAGTCTTTATGTCCCTAATTTAGTTTAACGAGAGATAGTTTGATCACCAGTTTTTTATATTATATAGAAATGCTCAATCAACCGATTAAAACATGTGAATGACATGTGAATATGTCTTATAACATATTTAACATCATTATGTCTTTAGGAAAAAAAAATACTTGTTTTTTCCAGCTAACATTAAAGGTATGTCATCCCACCTATACATAAATTTAAGGGTCCACTTCATACAACTTGTTTGCAGGAAATCCATTGTTCATAAATTTAGTACGAGTTTTTGGCTCCTTTATTATTAAAAATTAAAATTTTGTTAAAGATTTTGGACTATGGGCTTTAAATCTCAAAAACAATATATATATATATGTTGGAAAAATTAATAAAGCTTGAGCGGAGTATATTAGAACTCGACTCGATTAAGCAAAAAAACCCGACTTGAAAACTCGTAAGTCGGATTTGAATATTGACCGACCCGATTGCAAGTATATCACAAGTTTTTTGAGTCATTGACTGTTATTATCGCAACTAAATTAACTGAGCTACTGCAAAAAAACAAAAATTGACTAAGCCCCGAGTCCCCTGTCGAAACCATATCGAACCCAACGAAACTGGTTACTAGGTTCGATGTAGCAAAATACATTCAAAATCGGAGTTTGATTTTGAAGAAAACTTAACTTTTTTTAAGAAAAATTGATGAAAAATAAGGAAAACGAATAGAGTATTTTAAAATTTTCATCTAAGTCTAACCAAAACAGCCACATATACAATGAGAAGTTACAAAAAAACACACGTTACCAAATTATACTGACAATCGTGTCGTGAGTAATCAAAACTATTATATTTTTGGCGAAAAAAACTGATATTAACCCAAATGGAAAAGCAATTAACTGAACCCAAACCCATGAGCAGGCGCATAACTCCCTAAAAGGCTCGACCGGTTGCTGAAGACGTAGACGGATCTGTGAATGAAATCTCATACCCTAAGAGGAAGAAAGAAACAAACTGGACGTGGACGATAAAGAAAATGCACGGATGAATTCGCCTACATATGCACCGATGTACGCATTTATCTATCTCTTTTCTTCCGATTAGTTCTTAGATCGAGTTACTTCATTCCTTTATCCATGATTTCTTTAACCACGCAAATATTATTGAATTAAATAAGAAAATGATGATTGATCATGGATTGAATTGGATTCATGGACATCTCTTTCAAATCGGTAGGAACCCTAGCTGATTTCTTGTTCTTGATAACGGAATTAGGAATTTAGGATCATTTGTTGTTATTGTTGTTGTTGCTGGATTGACTATTAAGTGATGTATTGTTCCGATTTTAATGGTTTGTTAGTAGGATGAACTCTTCTATATCATCTGCAAATATCATGGAGACTAGATTGATATAATTACTGGATTGTTGGATTTATCTCTTTCAAATCGGCATAAACCCTGGATGATCTCTTGTGCTTGATAAAAGATTTAGTAATTTGGGATAATCTGTTGTTGCTGTTGCCGCCTGGAATGACTATTAAGTGATGGATTGTTCCGATTTTGATGGTTTGTTATTAGGATGAACTCATTTGCATCATCTGAAAAGAGCACAGGGATTATTGTCAAATCTGATAATCCGACTACATTATGTGACTTGCCTAATGAAGTTCTTCACAAAATCTTGTGTTTACTCCCAATTCAAGAGGCACTCAAAACTTGTGTCTTATCAAGAAGATGGGAACACCTATGGAGGTTCATGACTCGTTTGAAGTTCGTACAAGCTCAGCATATTTCAGAACAGAGAGACCATTTCATTAACTTCGTCGACAGAGTTTGCAGTCTCCATGATCCGTGTTATCACATACAGAGTTTTGAACTTTGGTTTGATTTACACGATCACGATGCTCTTCGCATGAGTTCCATCGTAAGGGCTGTAATACCTGATGGCCACCAAATGGAAGTGATATGTTTGTGCCTCTTCAATTACTGTGAAGTTGAGCCACTTTCATTGCCTTCCTCCATCTTTAGTTCGGAAACATTGGTGCAGCTGCAACTTTCCATATACTGCTCTAAGAAAGGTACCCTTGAATTGCCTGATTCCATTTCTTTTCCAAGACTCAAGTCATTAAATCTTGGAGGGCTCGTGTTTACGAATTTGATATCGCTTCAGAAATTGTTTTCGTGTCCTTTACTTGAGGAGTTATGTATTTGGAAGTGCTTCTCAGGGTATACAGAAACCATTATCACTATCTGTAACCCTAACCTTAAAAAGCTAACTTTGAGTGATGATATACCTCCTTTACAAGTGCACTGTGAGAATCTTAAGGAGCTAATCTTTTACGGAAACCTCTCCTATGAATTCCATATCATCAATCAGTCAATTGCCCTGAATGAGGTGGTGCTTGGGTTTGAAGAATGGTCAGTCACAGTTCATGGATTTAGGCTCCTTGCGAGTGTGTCTAGTATGAAGAGGTTAACTCTATGCCTTGACTCTTTCAAGGTATGGTAATTCAGTTAGGTTGATATAGTTTTTTATTTCAACATGGTGTAATTGACATTGTTCATAATCATCATGATCAGGTTTTAGATCCATTGGGTCAATTTTCCGGACGGCTTCGGTTTGATAATCTTATTGAGTTATCTTTGACTGGATTCGTGTCATTGGGTGTAATCACTCAAACAATGTTGATAAACTCCCCTTCTCTACAGACTCTTACCTTTTGGGTAAAACGCAATGTCATTTTTCATAATTTTTAATCATTATATATAAGTTTTTATTTGTTCAACATTGTGAAGTGTATTATTCTGATATATATCAGGGAGTTTGGGAACGACCCCCGCTCGAATCATCTGTTCTGCTAAATCCAGTGCCAAATTGCTTCAAGACGCATCTGAAGAAGATTTCGGTGTTTGTTAATGGAGTGGGAGATGTTGATTTCGTGGGGACGTTGCTAGAGATTGGGCAAGTGTTGGAGGAAGTGGTTTTACAGGTTCCATGTTCAAGTCTTGGAGGAGACACGGTGATAGAAATGGTGAAGAAGCTGCCCAAAGCTTCAGAAAACTGTAGATTGTCTTGGAACTGAAAGAGACCAAATTTATTTTGTTGTTTAAAAATATTACCATACATGATAAGAGACAAATTTGAGTTTGTATGGATTTTTGCATAGTAATTTAGCTATGCTAGTGGTAATTAGGGCTGAGCATGGGACAGATGGGCGGGGTTTTTCTAAAAAATGGCCCAAGCCCTAAAACTAGGGCCACTTAATGGCTGTCCCGAGCCCTATCCCGAGCCCTAGCTAGTAGGAAAAGGCCCGCCCGTCACGGGCCTACAGGGACTAGGGACAGACCCAAATTCCCATCCAAGTTCAAAAAAAAAAAAATCATACTCAATTTAATTAAACCATAACCAAACATAGAACAACAACAAAGTTCAGCACATACCACAAAATTCACCATAAAACACCAAAATCACTCAGAACACCAAGTTCAACACATAACTTGGTTCTCCAAAATAGTTCACCAATGACTCCAAAACTAAGTTTTACCAAGACTCTAACACAAAGTCACCAACAATTCTGACATAACAAGTTACAAATACAAATCCCAGATCAAATGGAGTCATCACTAAAGTTAACTTAACTAACTATAGTTTATAGCTGATTAGTTAGCAAAAAGGGACGGGACGGGTCTTTTGGGACTTCGTAAAAAATCCCTAGTCCTAGCCCTATCCCTAGTTGAGAAGAAAAATCCCGCCCATTAGGGCTTGGTTACATTTTTGGGACGTGTTGGATCACGGCGGAAACTCCGGTTACGGTGACGGATTCCTTAGCTCCTCGCAATCCTGCAGAAGGGGATAGAGGGCAGTGGCCCAGAATCCCTCTCCGATGCTTAACGTAAGTATGGCGATCAACAGAATAGGCAAGCAATGTCAATGTGTGTAAAACGTAACCTTAATCTGGAATAACTTCCCTCCTTTTATAGAGGGAGGCTATCCCAGTTACCTGATTAGGTGGTTGGATCGTGATCCGCTATCCCACGTATCTCGCCATATATTCTGCCCTGTATCTCGTACAGTTATTCGTATCCCGCATATCTCGCCCATTATACCACTACTGTAACCGTGGCGAGATTTCCGGGATTGTGCTCTTACTGGCGAGTCTCGATCGTTATCGGAGACTCCCAAGTTACATCGTTTGAGGATTCGGTGTCGGGGAGTGGTGTCAACTCCCATATCGGGACCGACTACGTCCAGGTCCGATATCTTCGGGACTCTTCCCTGTCGGAGCCATACTTGCTCGGGGCCATTCAATATCGGGGCCTCCTTCCGTCGGAGCCCTTAGCCTTCCAGCAGCCCAGCTCCTAGCCCACTAGGCCTAGTCGCCGTTAGTCAATCGTTAAGGGGCCTAACGGCCTTCGCCAGGGCCCATCATTTGCCCCCAAGACGTGGGGGACTTATAGTGCGTCGCGTCTTCCAACATCGGACTCTTCCGCGTCTCCGTCGGAGGCCTTTGCCTTGGATCTTTTCAAGATCTTCTGGGATCCTGTTTGGATTCGAAGGGGTTTTTTGAAAAGATCAGCATTAAATGCTGATAGGAGGTGAGGGAACGTTTTGGGCTCTGCAGGCCTGCCTGTTGAAAAAGCACTTTTCAGCCGTTCCAATGCGTCATTACTTTTGTCTTATCTGTTCTGTCGGTTCAGATTAAAACCGTTCCTATTCTCCGAATTGGCACGTTTCCCCTTGGACGATCGTGATTGAATCGTTTCGAATTCTGTGGCTCAGATTTTCCACCCCTTCAGTTTCCTTTTCTCTTATAAAACCCTAGCCCCAAGCACTGTTTTACCTTTCTTTTACTTCCTCCTCTTTGCGATCCCAAGAGCTGTAATTCTCCAGATTTCAAGTTTTCACCGGCGATTCGAGTTTTTACCAGTGTTTCAGGCACTTCAGACTTCTCCGATCAGGATTCAGTCACTATGTCTGGTAAGATTCTTCGCCTTATTGTTCCTTTCCTTTTCATCTTCGATCTTCCTAGGTTTCAATTTTTCCCCTTCCTCCTCCCTCGACGATTTTCAGCCGAGGGATCTGCTACTGCTGGACCACCCTTCGTCTTCAAGTACTTGAAGAACTCCCTCGCGCCTATTAATTATGAGAGGGCTTGTAACGAATGTGGCATCTTTGAATCTTCCTTTGGGGCTCGTTATCCCTACGAGGAATCCCAGTTCAATTCTCGCAATACTCAAGTTACGCTCCCCAAAGGAGACGAAGTGTTTATTTCTCCGGGGCAAATTCGTGCGGGGATTCGACTCCCTTTTTGTCCAAGCTGGGTAGAGTTGTGCAATCACTACAAAACCTACCCCACGACCTTCTCCCCCCATGCGATTCGTACGTGGATTGCCTTCCAGGTGTGGTGCGACATCAACGCAGAAGATTGGAGTTATAGCCTGGAGCTTTGGCGGGTCCTCTATAAGATGACTTGCAACAAGGATGGGATCTGCTCCTTTTCTCCCCGTCAACCTGAGGGGACCGACGAGCAGTACAAGGAGATGGGTTGGGACAGGAGGGTGTCCTGGAAGATCTGCAAGGAGCGGGCCATCATCTCCGACAAAGGGAACGATAATGCCAATTGGAAGGAGCAATATTTCTTCATCCAGCCTGGTCCCATTGAGTGGCCCAGGACCATCGTGGAGGCTGATCCTCCCGTGTCTTTCCGTTCGTGGTCAGAACAGACTCGGAGAGCCTTGATGCTTATCCAGGCTCGTCGCTGGGAGGAGGGTTACCAGCCCTTCGAGGCCACCTCTGTCACTGACCAACAGCGGGTCAAGATTGGGATTATGCTGATCGATCCCATGGCTGGGGGAAAAGTTCGTGACGGTGTTTCCAATGTAATTCTCTGGGTAATCTTCTAATTGTTTCTTTTTTACTGCTTACAGCCCCTCGAACATCGCTGACCGTCCGTCTGTTTCAGGAGGATACCGATGCCTCCCACTCACTGAAGCGCAAGAAGAAGCCTTCCCACCGAAAGACTTCTGCCACTTCGGGGCCGTCCAAGAAGAAGGCAAAGACCTCTGAGGCCCCCACCTCCGAGGGGCGGACTAATGTGGATGTTGTCCGGTCCGCCTTCAACGTCCGCTCCGAAAAGGAAGGTAAGGAAGTCTTTCGTGCTATTAAAAGATATAGGGAGTTAGTACCTCAGGATCTTCAAGCCTCCGATATGGAAGGACGAATTAGGGATGTCGGGAATATCCTTCGGGGGGAAACTCCACATGTTCTCGAGGCGGGCTATTATGACTTTTTCGGCAAAGAAAGATTTATGGCGCGTTGTTTAATCTGGCACACTGATACCAAATTAATCCCTCGACTTATTCGCCCCGCTGCAGGTCCTGCGGACGCCGCCCCTGCTGCAGCTGGCTCGGACTCTGCGCCTGCGGCGGAGCCGGTGGTGGAGGATGCCCCGACGGAAGACCGGGGCGAATTCGGTCGGGTGACCAGCTTGGAGGACTCCCCTTCCGATGATCGAGCTGAGGAGGAAGGCCTCATCCTCCGAGGGAAATCAAGGTTGACTCCCGTGAAGTCATCTGGTGGGAAGGCATCTCCACTTCCTACCACGCCGCCATCATCTTCTGCTCCACCATCCTCGCCAGTTAGGGGAGTGACCCCCGAAGCTCGAGTGAGTGAGGAAGCTGAGGAGCCTCGCCTGGTAGTACCTCCGTTCCCCTTGGACGGGGACTACTATCGGGCCTTCTCTTCGGACCAGGGCTCCGAGCCTTGGAGACCGGTGGAGTCCCTTCAGGGAATCCCTCTGCATCGGGGGTGCCAGGAGAAGAACCTGGCCTTGCATTTGGTGTCGGGCTCGGTCCCGCCCTCTTTGAGGCGTCCCCTTTCTCTGGAAGGGGAAGACATCGATGCTGACATCCGGCAGATGGCTATCCGTCGGATAGAGGTAAGTGAATCTTTCTTTTGTTCATTTGGGGGCGTTCCGATTTTTGAGTACTAAGCTACATTTTCTTTTCAGGAAATCGCGGACCAGGATCGTTGCTTCGGCTACATCCTGTCTTTGCGGGAGGCTTTGGAGCGAGAGCGGGCCAACTCCAACCTCGAGAGCCTGACCAAGCTCCAGGAGGACCTAGCTGCCTCCGAGGCGTCAAGGCTCCGAGCGGAGGAGGGCGAAAGGCGGGCTGAGGAACTCCGAGCCAAGCTCACTCAAGAGGCTCAATCCCAACAGCGGCAGATTCTAAGTCTTGAGAGCTCGCTCAAGCGGGAGCAGCAGGCGGCCATGGCGGATCGGGGCCAGTTTGCTTTCGAGAAGGCGGTGTTGCAGGAGACTGCGGAGCGGCTGAAGCTCGAGAAGCAGAGGGCCGTCGCGGAGCTAGAAGAGGCGAGGGCGGAGCTAGAGGAGGTGAGGGCGGATCACTCCGCCCAATTAACAAACGCGAAGGTCCAAGGTCGCGAGGAGTACCGAAGCTCGGAGGACTTCAAGGAGGATGCGGCGAAATATTGTCAAGAAGACTTACAGAACGCCATCCTCGATATTGTTGAAGAGCTTAATGAGACTTACGGGGACTCCATCGACTTGAGAAAGTCCAAGACTCTCGGCCCAGCCGCAGAAACGTATCTCAACCTTCCTTCCGAAAGCTCCTCCGAAGACGCCGATGAGTCTGCCCCTCCAAAGCCTTCCGAAGATTCAGCCCCTGGTGTTTAAAATCTTAAGTCTTTGTACTTTTTTATTATCCTTTTTGTACCGAACCTTTTGGGCCTTCGAGCCTTCTAAGAATGTTTCTTTTTCGGTTATGCTCCTCGTAACTCTTCTATCGGATCCTAAGGCTTCCGGTTGTCCTACGACGCTTTAAAAGCGAACCTTAGAGGCTTAAGGACACTTCGGACGTCCAATGACGCTTTTTAATCGAACCTTAATAACTTAAGGATTTTTCGGACGTCCAATGACGCTTTTAAATCGAACCTTAATAACTTAAGGATTTTTCGGACGTCCAATGACGCTTTTAAATCGAACCTTAATAACTTAAGGATTTTTCGGACGTCCAATGACGCTTTTTAATCGAACCTTAATAACTTAAGGATTTTTCGGACGTCCAATGACGCTTTTAAATCGAACCTTAATAACTTAAGGATTTTTCGGACGTCCAATGACGCTTTTTAATCGAACCTTAATAACTTAAGGATTTTTCAGACGTCCAATGACGCTTTTTAATCGAACCTTAATAACTTAAGGATTTTTCGGACGTCCAATGACGCTTTTTAATCGAACCTTAATAACTTAAGGATTTTTCGGACGTCCAATGACGCTTTTTAATCGAACCTTAATAACTTAAGGATTTTTCGGAACACTTTAATCAGAAGTAACCTCTTTATTGATTGATGTCTTTAACATAGCATGCACCACTCAGGGCGACTTGATTACATCGTTGCGCCTCTACGGACGACTTATTTGTCAAACATGACATTTCTTCAGATGTTCCCCACTAAAGGTGTTTCGTAATACTTTACCGTCGAGGTCTTCTAGCTTGTAAGCATTTGAGGCCGGCATACCTACGATCTTATAAGGTCCTTCCCATTTCGGAGATAGCTTGTTGATCCGATCCTGGAGAGCGAACTCATTCCGTCGTAGGACCAGCTCCCCCGCATAGAACTGTCGCGACCTGACCTTCCGGTTATAGTACCTGGCCGTCGCCAGACGCATCCGAGCTTGCGTTATGTCGGCCTCTTGCCGTTTTTCCTCTAACAAGGATAACTCCAGGCGCCTGGTTTCGTCATTCGTCAAAGGTCCTATCTTGGCTTTTCCTGGACTCGTCGAGGGCTCATAGCTTCTGGTTCGATGGGACGCCACAGCGATTTCCACAGGAGCGACCGCCTCCGTCCCATAAACAAGTGCAAACGGGGTTTCACCTGTTGACCGCTTGGGTGTCGTTCGGACCGCCCACAGCACGTTCTCCAGCTCGTCTAGCCACTTTCCATCCAAAGCATAGACCCTTTTCTTCAAGCCCTCCATCACGATTTTATTAGCAGCCTCCACCTGCCCGTTGGTCTGGGCGTGACGAACGGATGCCGTCCGATGCTCGATATTGAACTCGTCTAGGAATCTCTCCAACTGGGCCCCATTAAATGGAGGACCGTTGTCACTGATGATCACCTTCGGCACCCCATATCTTGACAAGATTCGGGTCTGGAGGAACTTAATGATATGTCCCGCTGTTGTCTTGGCTAAGGGCTTAGCCTCGATCCACTTCGAGAAGTAATCAATTGCAACCAGCAGATGCGTGCACTGGCTCTTTGCTTTCGGAAGGGGTCCCACCAGGTCAATGCCCCACTGTGCGAAGGGCCAAGCACTCCCAATGGGCGTCAGATCAGCAGCGGGGGCTGTGATATTCGAGGCGTATCTCTGACACGCGTCACAGGATCGAACAAGCGCTGTTGCCTCCTTATTCATCGTAGGCCAATAGTATCCCAAGTTCAACGCCTTTCTCAGGATGGATCGAGCGCCCTCGTGACAGGCTGCGACTCCTTCATGTAGTTCTCTCAGAATTCGGGTCGTGTCAGGTTCTGCTACGCATTTCAAGAAAGGTGTCGAGAGTAAACCCTTCTTGTACAACTGGTTATCCACCATCGCGTAGTTAATTGACATTCGTCGCAGTCGTTCTGCTGCCACTTTGTCTTCAGGTAGTGCCCCCGTGGTTAGGTACGCAATTATCGGGGTCATCCACGTGGGCTTCTCTTCTGACCCTGTCCCGATAGTGCATACTTCCGATGGATCGGTCGTCGATAGAATCACCTTCTCCAAGAAGTGTACCCTCCGAGTCTCCTCCAAAGGTGCCCCCAAGGCAAATTTGCTCAAGGCATCGGCCTCCACATTCTTTTCTCTTGGGATTGCCTCTATATCGAAACTTTTGAAGCTCTCCTTTAATGTTTGAGCCTCCTGAAGATATTTCTTCATGATTGGATTCTTTGCTCCATACTGTCCCCGAATCTGGTTTACAATCAGGCTTGCATCACACTTCACTCTCAGATGCTCGATTCCAGTACCCCTGGCGATTTTCAGTCCTGTTATAAGAGCTTCATACTCCGCCTCATTATTGGTGGCTTTAAATGTCAGGGCCAATGCATATCGAAGCGGCTCCGCCCCGCCTGGTGGAATCAATACGAACCCTGCACCCGATCCGTCTGAGCTTGAGGAGCCATCTGTGTACAACTCCCAGGTGTTCTTCTTATTTGGCTGTTCTAACTGTCTTTCCCTCGGGACCTCGTCAGTCTTCCCAGTGGTTGCCCCCTCTATTGTTTCCGTTGCTTCAGGATCGGGAATAGTAGATTCAACTATAAAGTCAGCCAATGCCTGCCCTTTGATAGCTGTTCTCGGAGCGAAATGAATTCGAAACTCGCTAAGTTCCACGGCCCACTTTACTAGTCTCCCCGACGCGTCGGGTCGGTTCAAGAAGTGTTTCAATGGCTGATCAGTCAACACCGTAATTTCATGCGCATGGAAGTAGGGCCGTAACTTTCGAGCAGTAATAATCAACGCAAAGAGATACTTCTCAATCGGAGGATAATTCATTTCACTCTTGGCAAACGCCTTGCTTACATAATAGACAGGAATCTGATTGCCTTTGACAGCTTTAACTAGAACAGAGCTTATTGCAAATGCAGAAATGGCCAAATAAAGATAGAGCGGCTCGCCTGGAGTTGGCTTCGCCAGTGGCGGGAGGTCGCGGAGGTGTTGTTTGAGCGTTTGGAACGCCTTCTCACATTCAGTAGTCCATTCGAACTGTCGGTTGGCCCTTAACACCTTGAAAAATGGCATCGATCGGTCACTGGCCTTGGATAAGAAGCGATTTATGGAAGCCAGTCGACCGTTCAACACTTGCACCTCCCTATGGTTGGTCGGAGACTGCATCTCTTCTATCGCCCTCAGCTTCTCGGGATTCACCTCGATCCCCCTCTGGCTCACCATGAAGCCCAAGAACTTCCCGGAATGGACTCCGAAAGCGCATTTAGCTGGATTCAGTCGGACCTGGTGGAGCTTCATCCTCTCGAAGGCCATAGCCAAATTACCGACATGGTCCGATGCTTGTCGGGATTTCACCAACATGTCATCTACATAAGCTTCCATGGTATCTCCGATCATATCCCCGAACAGCTTGTTCACCATTCTCTGATAGGTCGCCCCCGCATTTACCAGGCCAAAAGGCATGACATCGTACTGGAAGACTTCGCTGTCAGCGTAGAAGGCGGTGTGTCGGGCATCCTTCTCCGCCATTTTTATCTGATTATAACCAGAATAAGCATCCATAAAGCTCAGCAGCTCATGTCCCGATGTAGCATCCACTAGTTGATCGATCCGCGGGAGCGGATAACAGTCCTTCGGACAGGCCTTGTTCAGGTCGCGGAAGTCGACACACATCCGCCACCTCCCGTTGCTCTTCCTTACCAGCACTGGGTTGGCTACCCACGTCTGGAATCGGATCTCCCTAATGAACCCAGCGTCGAGCAACCTGCCAACCTCCTGCTGGATTGCAATCCTCTTGTCTGCCCCCATCGGACGTCTCTTCTGCGCGATTGGCTTGATCGCAGGGTCGATATTCAGTTCGTGCTCGATTACGTCCCGGCTGATTCCTGGCATATCACTCGGGGACCAGGCAAACAGCTCCTTAAATTCTTGCAAGAGCGCAATCAACTCCTGGGCCCTTTCGTCGGATAAGGCATATCCGATTTTCACCTTCCTCTCGGGCCCGTCTATCTCGACTTCCTTTAGGTCCTCCATGGGGGCAGGACGCCCAAACTCCTCTCGAGGGTCAGTGTCTGTCTGGAGCACTGACATAGCTTCCTTCCTTGATCTCCTGGTGGCGTTGACATAGCACCGTCTCGACGCCACCTGGTCGCCTTTCACCTCGCCTACCCCATTCTCGGTCGGGAACTTCAGTTTTTGGTGGACGGTCGAGGCTACCGCCATCAGAGGGTTGATGGTGGTTCTTCCGATGATTGCATTGTACGTTCCTGTGGATTCGACCACCACGAACTCCACATCTCGCTTCTCCATTTTCCAGCCACTGCCGAACCACACGGGCAGTGTGATAACCCCTAACGGATAAGAGGTCGTGCCACAAAATCCTACCATCGGGAAGTTAACCTCCCGCAAATCTTTCTTCTTCTTTCCCATCTGTTCCAGGGCGTCGGAGAAGAGGATGTCGGAGGAGCTCCCTCCATCAATGAGGATCCTCTTCACTTCAAATCCTCCTACATCCAGTGTTACTACTAGGGCATCCTCGTGGGGGGTCTCTACTCCCTCCAGATCCTTCGCCGAGAAGGTGATCTCCATTTCTTCCTTCGGGGTCCACGACCGCGATCTTTTCCCCAAAACCACTGCGACTGGTACTTGGTTGGCATAACGTTCCCGAGAGGATGATGTGTCTCCTCCTGCAGCGAACCCTCCGTGGATCACATTAATAATCCTCTTCTGTCGGGACCCGGATGGGCCCTCCGAAGGTTCTACGTCGGACCTTCTCTTCCTGGGGGACCTCGATCGAGATTTGGACCTCGACCGAGATCGTGAGCGGGGCTTGCAGCGTGAGTCCCCCACGAACTCCTTCAACTTACCCCTCTGGATAAGCTTCTCTATTTCCTTCTTCAGTTCTCGACATTGGTCAGTGTCGTGACCGGAGGCCCGATGAAATCGGCAGTAACGGTCGGTGCGGGAGCCCAATTTTTCTCCTTCCTTCTTCTTGGGGAAACGGGCGAGGCCTTGCTTCTCCATCACTGCTAAGACCTCCTTCAAAGGTCTGTTGAGAGGGGTAAACTCTTCCTTCTGACTGTCCCTCCTGCTCGGACGCTTATCCTCCCTCCGATCAGAACGTCCTCGACTCCGACTACCCTCGGAGTTATCCTTCTTGTGCCGGTTGTCCAATGGTTTGAACAAGTGTTTTCCTTCATGCCCCTTGGGAGGAGCCAGTTCTCCGGCGGCAATCTTCGACTCCTGGACGTTGATTTGCTGTTTCACCCTTGCCTGGAGCGCCTCCATGTTCCAGACATTTTTGGCCGCGATGCTGTGCAGTAAGTCGGAACCGTAAGGGGGTTTAAGGTTCTTCAGGAAGGTACGGATGGCCTCGCCCTCCGATATCTCCTCATCCAGCTCAGTCATGCCAGCCGTGTAACGCTGATAGTATTGGGCCAGCGATTCGTCGGGCCTTTGGACCACCTCATGCAGGGTCCGAACACTTTTTAGAAGTCGCCGACGTCCTTGATACTGGGCGATAAATCGCTGATGCATATCCTTCCAGCAGGTGATACATCCAGTGGGCAGACTGTAGAACCAAGTCATCGCCTTCTCCCCGAGGGTGCTTGGGAACAGGGCACAGATAACATCCTCATCTGGGGTCCTGCCCATGCATGCTGTCAGGTGCTTCTGTACGTGGCGGACTGGGTCTGCGTCCCCGTCGTACTCGTCTATCTTCGGGATACCCAAGCCTGGAGGGGCCAAGGTATGAATCAGCCTGGGCACGAAGGGATGGGTTTCCTGACTCCCCAGCTCCGACATCATGGGTTTCTGATCTCCCATACAGATACCCACAATTCTCACCACCTGATCGGCAGTGAGGGGACCATTCAGGGGAATGGTCCTTTGCTGCACTGGCCCCGGTCCATCGACCACAAAATTCTCCGCCAGTGCTGGATTAGGGGGAATAGGCTGTTCCCTTAATGGAGGAGGTGGAGGCAAGTTGTCGTCCCCCTGCCTTCTGGGATTGTCTCGCCGCGAAGGGAGCGGTGGTAGATCAGCCTGCCTTCTGGCAGCTTCTCTTCGGTCTAGGAGGGCCTCCATGGCCTCCATGAATAGGGGCATGGCCTCTGCCACTACCCTGGCCAACTCCGGATTCGGGGAAGGTGCTTCGTTCCGGCGAGTGCTGTCGCCCTCATCTCTCAGATCCTGATGCTGGGCAGCATCCTCAGGAGGATTGCTGGCGGCCGGCACCTGCTTGCCTGAACGCTGCGGTCTGTTGCCAGCCATGATAAGGAATCAAAGGAAAGCAAACTTACTTTTTGGCTTTTTTGTTGCGATTCCCACAGACGGCGCCAATGTTGGATCACGGCGGAAACTCCGGTTACGGTGACGGATTCCTTAGCTCCTCGCAATCCTGCAGAAGGGGATAGAGGGCAGTGGCCCAGAATCCCTCTCCGATGCTTAACGTAAGTATGGCGATCAACAGAATAGGCAAGCAATGTCAATGTGTGTAAAACGTAACCCTAATCTGGAATAACTTCCCTCCTTTTATAGAGGGAGGCTATCCCAGTTACCTGATTAGGTGGTTGGATCGTGATCCGCTATCCCACGTATCTCGCCATATATTCTGCCCTGTATCTCGTACAGTTATTCGTATCCCGCATATCTCGCCCATTATACCACTACTGTAACCGTGGCGAGATTTCCGGGATTGTGCTCTTACTGGCGAGTCTCGATCGTTATCGGAGACTCCCAAGTTACATCGTTTGAGGATTCGGTGTCGGGGAGTGGTGTCAACTCCCATATCGGGACCGACTACGTCCAGGTCCGATATCTTCGGGACTCTTCCCTGTCGGAGCCATACTTGCTCGGGGCCATTCAATATCGGGGCCTCCTTCCGTCAGAGCCCTTAGCCTTCCAGCAGCCCAGCTCCTAGCCCACTAGGCCTAGTCGCCGTTAGTCAATCGTTAAGGGGCCTAACGGCCTTCGCCAGGGCCCATCAGGACGGGCTTTTTGGGACGGGCTAGGGCGGGACGGGCGGGATTTTGAGCCTCTCGGAATATTTGCTCACCCCTAGTGGTAATTATCATCGGCATCATATATAATTATCAACATGGAACGGTTGGTTAGAGGGCATGCTCGAAAGGGCAGATCGGGAAGGAGCTGTCTTAAAGTGGAGATCATGGCTTGGGAAATTATGGTCTTCTTTTAGCACCTTCTCACTATTCTTCAGTCTCTGTTTTTTTTTTTGGTAAATTAAGTTCATTTTCAGTCCGTGAAACAAATCTCGCAAATAGTAGATAGATTACAAGTAGACTAACACTTGAGGAGTCATCTCCAAGAGCAGAGGTAAGGTTGGATTGTATGTGTAATGTGTTATGTATGTACTTGAGGAGTCATCTCTAAATGAGTAAATTTCTCTTTTAATGTGTATGTGTATATATATCTATATTATTTATCTGCTTGGATGCTATTGCACTTGACAAAAAGAAGTCTCCGGAGAAGTATTGGTTGAATTTTCGACGTAATTTTTTAATATATATATCTTTAAGGATGATGATTCGGCTGCGACCCAATAGGGAGAGGTATGAAGTTTGGGCCATGTGAATTTGAAAGGTTTGAAGTTTGAATTGGTGATAATAGAGGTCTAAAGTTTCGACTTGTAGATAATAGAGATCTCTGTTAGTTTTTTCCGTTAAAATTAACGGAAATTGGTTATGTGCTTGACATGTGACCAGAAATAAAATTAAATTCTAAAAATGCCCTTTTTTCACCTCACATGCTTGAATGAAAAGACGAAAATACCCTTAATGTCACCATCAACTCCGGCGACCACCACCCAACTCCGGTGATCACCACTCAGTTCCGGCGACCACCACCCGATTCCGACGACTACCACCTAACTCCGACGACCACAACCGCGGCCCCAAGTCGGAGCCACAGAGCTCCGATCTGGAGCTTTGTGGCCCCAGATCGGAGCCACATAGCTCCATCGGAGCTTTGTGGCTCCGATGCGGGCCCAATCGGGGCCGTGGTGGCGGTCGTCGGAGTTGAGTGTGGTCGCTGGACTGTGAGTGGTGGTCGCCGGACTGTGAGTGGTGGTCGCCGGAGTTGGGTGGTGGTCGCCGGACTGTGAGTGGTGGTCGCCGGAGTTGGGTGGTGGTCGCCGGAGTTGGGTGGTGGGATAATCAGATATCTCGCCTAAAAAACGTACCGCCGGCGGGAGCCGTGGTGGTGGCCGGAGTTGGGTTATGTTTTAATTAGTGAAAGGGGTATTTTTGTCATTTCATGTCCCATTAATTAAAGTTTTAATTTGTTTAAAATATTGTCAAGGGGTAAATCTGACATTTCATGTGGTTCTGTTAAATTTGACAGAAAATTTGGATGGAAAACCTCAAATTTACAAAGTCGAAACTTCAGACCTTTATTATCACCAATTCAAACTTCAGACCTCTCAAATTCACATGGCCCAAACTTCAGACCTCTCCCAGGTTATTGACCATTAAATCAAATGTATTTGGCAATGGAAAGTTGGATTTTGATTCAAACCTTAAACATATTTCTTTATGTGGTAAAATTTTGTTTCAAACCTATGAGTTACTACTTAAATTTAGTAGTTAATCCTTGTCAATCTTAAAAGTGAGGGTTGTCTTGTCTCTCCAATTTATATTATACCTAATTTACCCCTACACTACAAACCTATTTTGCTTGTTTCTTTATTAGTTAGTTTCAAACGATCCCTCTGTTCGCTAACCGGTTGAACTCCTTTATATTTGTCTTATTACGGTTACCTTCAACGTTTCTACACGAAACCACCCTTTTGCTATGATATCTATCCAGTGCCGATCACTGCTAGGTCTTCGACAATTTACATTCCCATTCGTGTATTTTTCTCCGTTGTGGCCATTTCCACGGGACGATGACAACTGCTACTGGTGAGTACAAACCAGAAATGTCAATCTTTTTTTTTTTTTTTTTTTTTTTGCCATAGCCAATCTTATTCCAGTTACACTAAACAGTCACGCTTTCGCTCCTCCGAACGGGACTATACTGAGAATCCAATATAATGTCATCCATCTTTCATTTATTTAATCTTAGTAGGCCTTGAGCAACTCCCATCTTCATATATGTTATAACATAATCGTCGCAATCACAATTTGCTTATGTTCTTTCTATCTTATGATGTCTTAATTCTCGTTTTGGCTCCCTTCACCAATCTTCATTCTCATGTTCATGAATTTATATTGAAAGAAACTATTTCTAATTGATTGGGAAGTGCTGTTTTCTATAAGTTGTTGTCAGTCTAAGGATGTCGCAAAAGAAACTGTAGTGAGTCATGAGTTTGGAGGTTATCATTCTCATTATTAGGACACGTACTTGAGAATTGCTAATATGAGATAAATTAGTAGTTCAATTTTTGATATTAGTATGATTTATAGATCCTTTTATACCTTGTTTTTGCATTATTCTTTAAACCAAAATTTCATTTTAGGACAAATTCACTAATGTAATTTCATAAAAAGAAAAATATTTCATTTAATGACATTATTTTTCCATTATGTAGTATTAATGTGGATATTTTATAGTAATTAATATGTTCTGACGTCTTAGAAGGATTTCTTTTACATTTTTATTATGACTAAATTTTCTGTTTATTTAAGCTATATATGATTTGATTAATTGATTGGCAAATACTTAAGAGATGACGGTGACCATAGGAATAGAATGATATGACCTTCTAGTATTAATTTTATCTACCAGGCAAGTTTATGCATCTTTATGATTATTAATAATTTTGTCCAACATCTATCTTTAAGACTGTATAGATTATTATGAATTGAAGTTTAATAAAAAAATAATACATACAAGTTATTTTTACCTTTTCACTTAACAATAAGTGGAAAACATTCTCACATTCCTAATACTTGTGTGTAAACATTTATTTTGGTTAACATTGTACGTAAAACTTATTGCTTTCTATTGTATTGTAATGATGTCATTGAGTCATTGTCGAAGTCTAAGATGAGTATAAATGTGATTTCATTTTTAGTAGCTATTTTTTGGAGTAGACTTCACATAGTTCAAGTGTGAGTTTGGAAATAAATTGATTTATATATCATTATTATTTGTCATATAAATATATGGTTCTTTTAAGTTTCATCACTAAGTTTAATCCGACCTTTTTATTTTTAATTAATAATAATTTTTATACACATGCACGTGCAACACGCGTGCTATTTTCTCTTCTAATAGTTAATAAATGTGTTTATTTATGCTGATTTGTCTTATGATGCCGATTTTGTGTATAGGTTGGTGCCGAGGTGTATAAAATTAGATTGAAGAACATGTTGGTGAATATTATGATTTTTTCAACAATGAAATCTGTTATAGTGTCAACATTTTTTTTTTGGGTTAACATGTTTGTTGGTTCATGATGTTTGACCACTTTTGGGTTTTGGTCCATGATGTTTTTTTTGCTTTGTTTTGGTACCATATGTTTGCAGATTTTTCTAGTTTTGGTCCGACCGTTTTATTCCGTCCATTTTTTCTGTTAAGTGACATGTGCAAAACACGTGATTCACCCTAAATTTTTAATTTTGTTCAAATTTTAGGGAATTGACCCATTTAACTAGGTTTAGAGTGTCAATTCTCCTAGATTTGACCCATTAAACCTAGTTCAGCCCAAATTGAACTAGGTTTAGGGTGTCAATTCTCCCAAATTTGAAAAAAATTGAAAGTTTAGGGTGGATCACGTGACTTGCACATGTCACTTAACGGAAAAAATGGACGAAACGTAACGATCAGACCAAAACTAGAAAAATCTGCAAACATATGGTACCAAAACTAGGCAAAAAAAACATTATAGACCAAAACTCAAAAGTGGTTAAACATTATGGACCTAAAGACATGTTAACCTTTCACCAAATGTACTAATTACTAACATCATGATGCTTCGTTACTTTTTTTTTTTTTTTCTTTCTTATTTTTTTTTCAGGTCACTCGCTGCATTTTTAATTTTATGAGACCTGACATGAAGTAAATGAATCTTGATTTCCTTTCCAATATGTAATCTCAGATTATCCATTTATTTAGCTAACTCAGTTTTGATTTTGCATGGCTACTATGCATTTACAATAGTATAGGTTCATTTTATGTCCACTATAAGAAATACACCATTAACTGGCGAACAAATAAAAGTGTCCGGTAAAATTTGTTTTCCCGGCGTAGTTGAAATTTGGCCGGTAAAATATTTTAGCAGCGAGATTGATATCTTTACCGGTAAAGGATTACAATTAGTGCCGACAAAAAAAAAAAAAATCGCCTGTAAAGTTTAAAGAAAACAATTTAAAATTATTATTTTAAAACAAAATACATTAGTGCGAGATACACAAGGGACGTCCCTTGTATGTCTATTGCAAATGGGGAGCTCTGAACTAAAGTTTTTTTTGTTGTAATAATGTACTATATTTTTAGATCGTGTCTTATGAGTTGTGCTTTGTAACTTTCTTAGAGCAAGAGTAGCTTTTGTGTATATTGATATGCTAGTTATTGAAATACATCTTTGATTATCATGATTCAGTTTGTTATTATGGACGTTTCATTTTTTTTTTTTCATTTCAGATATAACTTTTAGCGGTGAACTAACTCGCTGGTAAAAACTGCTCTTTTCACCGACAAAATCTCCTGTCAGTAAAGTGGATTTACCGACAAATATTGTTGTCGGTAAAAACCGCTATTTTGCCTACAAAATCTCTTGCCGGTAAAAATAGTTTTGCCGACGAATATTATTGCCAATAAAATTCGCTATTTTTGCTGGCCATATTTCTCACCGATAAAAATATATTTCTCGGCGAATATTGTTGCCGGTAAAAATCTCTACTTTTTATCAATGAATTATCTCGCCACTAGAAATCTTTTTTACCAGTGAAACTATTCGCAGATAATAACTATTATTTTATTACTTTTTAGCAAGTTTTACCGGTGATATATCTCGCACTGGTGCAGTATAAATTCTAACGCTTGACACACTAAAATATAAAGAGTTTAAATACGAAAGATTATGAAGTTTACCAGATAAGTCTAACTTATAATAGAATAATATATATATATATATATATATATATATATATATATATTTATTATAAAATATTTCAAAGTATATTGTAAATATTTATAACGGTGAATATTTATTATATATTTTCGAAATATTAGTAATTAATTAGAATAAATTAGTTAGATTTTTTTTTCTTATGTATTTTAGGCTAAATCTTAGATACTATTTTAGCTAGTTAAGGGTTTTTAGGGTTTAGGGTTCTGGTACATGTAATTACAACAATATAGCGTGCAAATGTCGTATTCTTTTGCCTCGATATTCGTGCAAATCCCATTTTTTTCTCCTCTTCCTGTGAATTTCTTCTAACCGAGGCTCCACCGTGACCACCTCCTCTTCCTTCCCCCGCTGCTCCGCCCTTCACTGTCGCCCGACTCAGTCCAACACCCAGACGCCGCTGTCTAATTCTCTGTTTCTGTTTGGCCGCTCCACTAAATCCCGGCCTTCGACCCTGCTTCATCCCTATCGGCCGCAGCAGACGCCGTCAACCATAGCCCACCGACACCGGCTCCGCACGACCCAGTTCCGGCCGCCCATCTTTGCACCGCCTCGTTCCCGCACCGTTGAGCTAGGATCGCTTCTGTCGTCTCTGTTGACATTCCCCGTTTCTGTTATACTTGCAGTTGCAGGAATTACAATCATATTTCCAGGACCTCTTTCGTCGTCTCTGTTGATATCCTCCATCTCTGTTATACTTGTAGGTGCAAAATCACTCAGGGAAGATCAGGGTTTCACAGAATCGCCACGCCAGGGAAGAACCCTAGCAGAGCGAAAGAAAAAAAAAAAAGGGAGACAGAAAGTCGTGGGCTCTTTGGACTGAGTTCCTTCACCTGGTCAGTCCTCCACCACAACCCTAATCAACTAATATAATGTGTTCAAAATACACAACCGAAAGAAGGAACCCAAAAAGGCCAAGTTCAACAAATAAACTAGAGAAAGCCCAACAGAGACAAACAAATGGGTTGAACTAAACAAAATAACCAAAAACACAAGTTCAAGCTTGGAAGTCCACAGCAAAGCCCAATTCTTCACACTCCCCCTCAAGCTTGAACTACCTCAGCTTCTTCAACTTCAAGTAACTCCCCTATCCACGAAACATGTTCTTCATCCCCAGCAATCCTGAAAGATAAACAAGTTGTTCCCTGCACAAAAGCTTCGTAAACAGATCAGCCAATTGATTACTAGTTTTAACATAACTGAACTTAATGGTGCCATCAAGCAGATTTTCCCTAATAATATGACAATATATCTCAATACGCTTCGTCCTCTCATGAAAAACTGGGTTGGTTGCAATCTGTATTGCTGCCTTGTAATCACTGTGCAATACAGTTGCATCCTTTTGCAAAACAGCCAATTCATTCAAAAGACTTCGAAGCCAAATAATTTCTTTCAAAACCTCACGAATACTTCTATACTCTGCCTCAGCAGAAGATGTTAAAACAGTTGTATATTTCTTCACCTTCCATGAGACAAGAGATCCACCCAACAAAACAACATACCTTGAAACTGACCTCCTTGACTCAGTGCAACCACCCCAATCTGAGTCACAATAACCAACTAGAGTTGTACTAGACTTGGAACTCAAGAAAATTCCCTTACAAGGTTCTTTCTTAACAAACCTGACAATTCTTAAAGCAGCATCCCAATGAGACCTCTTTGGTTCCTGCATGTACTGACTAAGATGTCTAACAGCATAAGATATGTCAGGCCTAGTAATGGTAAGATAAAGCAACTTCCCTATCAGTCTTCTTTAAGATAGCACATCATCTAAGGGTTTATCCAACTTGTTCAGATCCAAATGCTTATCATAAAAAGTACTAGTCAGCTTATCATTAACTTCCATAGGGGTATTAGAAACCTTACCACCTGATAGACCAACATTGGATATCAATTCCAGAGCATACTTCCTCTGAGACATCACAATTCCACTAGAACTCCTTGCCAGCTCAATACCTAAAAAATATCTCAATTCTCCAAGATCCTTCATCTTGAAGTTAGATTGTAAAACTGCTTTAAGATCAGCTATACGACTAGAATTGTTACCAGTTATAAGTAAATCATCCGCGTAAACAAGGAGAACAACAATCTTGTCACCCTCATGTTTGGTAAACAATGAATAATCAAGCTTGGACCTCTTAAAACCTGCTTTAACTAAGGAGTCACTAAGCTTGATATTCCATTGTCTACTAGATTGCTTAAGGCCATAGAGGGATTTATGTAATCGACAAACCAACTTTTCATTCCCCCTTGATTAGTAAATCCCTCTGGCGAAGTCATGTACACCTCCTCATCTAAATCCCCTTGTAAAAAAGCATTATAAACATTCATTTGATAAAGGGGCCAAGAAAAAACAGAGGCAAGGGATAGTACTACTCTGACAGTGTTCATCCTAACCACTGGGGAAAAAGTTTCATAATAATCAATTCCAAATTTTTGTTTATAGCCTTTAGCAACTAGCCTAGCTTTATACCTTTCCAATGTCCCATCTGATTTGTATTTGAGTTTGTAAACCCATCTACAACCAATTGGGATCTTACCTGAGGGGAGTGGGACTAAGTCCCATGTCCTATTTTCTTCCAAGGCTGATATCTCCTCCTTCATTGCTTGAATCCATAAAGGATCTATTGATGCCTCAGAATAACTAGTGGGCTCAACTAGCTCAGAGAAAGAAGTTAGATAACTCTGATAAGAGAGAGAGACATTAGATTAAGAGATGTAATTCTCAATAGGATAGGGAGTTGAAAAAATTTACATCACAAAATCTTTACTCCAGATTGGAGGTTTTTACAGCTCTCCCATGTGTAGTCACAGTTCTGCCAATAACAGGAGTATCAAAGTTGTCATCAGAGTTAACTAGTAACTCATCATGTGACTCTACATCAGAGCTGTGAACCTCATCATATGTAGGTGGCAAAGGCAAAGTCTCTATAACATCATCAAAATGTTCCTCAACAACATTGGTAGCATCAGACTCAATAGGATTCTCAAAATTGGTGTAAAGAGTAGAGTCATCATGTGGAGGGAAATAAAAAAAGACTGGCATCTGATCAGGTTTGATGTGTTCAAAAGGGAATATGATCTCATGAAATCTAACATCTCTGCTAATGAAGAATTTTTTATTTTCCAAATTATATAGTCTATATCCCTTTTGAACTTCTGTATAACCCATAAAAACAGAGGGCATTGCCCTTGAAGCAAACTTGTCAGTCACCAGGAGTTTTTTAGCATAACATAGACAACCAAAAACTTTAAGATGATTAACCACAGGTTTCTTCCCACTCAAAACCTCTAGGGGAGATTTTCCCTTTAAAACCTCAGTTGGCATTAAATTTATAAGATAGCAAGCATTAAAATGCATTCCCCCCCTGAATATATTTGATATGAAAGCCTGTAGTTTAAGAGCTCTAGTAACCTCTAGGAGGTGTCTATGTTTGCGTTCCACTCTACCATTTTGCTGAGGAGTATTGGGACGACTACTTTGATGGAGGATGCCTTTCTCACCAAAAAAACATTTAATATGATCACTGAAAAATTCTCCTCCATTATCAGTACGAAAGCATTTAATGGTCTAGAAAATTGATTTTCAATGAGATAGAGACATCAGATTTAAATTGCAATAAGAGAATCCAAGTCACCCTTGTATGATCATCAACCATAGTCAAGAAAAATCTTTTATCATCATGAGTTGGACAATGATAAGGCCCCCACACATCATAGTGAATCAAATCAAATGGTAAACTAGCTCTGGAATTTGAAAGAGGAAAAGAAGTTCTGGTGATCTTTGCCTTAGGACATACAGAACAAGACTCTATGCATTCAGTCTTATTTTTAGGAAGATTCAAACTGCTAATGTGCTGAAGTGTTTTTAAAGGAACATGTCCAAAACGAGCATGCCATAAAATGGCTTTATTCTTAACAACACCAGTAAAAGAAGACAAAGCAGTCAAGTTATCAAATTTGAAGAAGTATAGACCTGAATGCTTATTACCAATCCCCAAGACCTTCCCACTTGAGAGGTCCTGCAATTCAAATCAGTGCTCAACTTAGAAACAGAGATCAGGTTATATTTGAAAGTTGGAATATAAAGCACATCCTGCAACTTTTTATCCTTATTCAAAAAAAATGTTCAAATCCCTTTAATATCCGAATGATCACCATTTGGCAAAAGAACTTTAGAGCCAGAGACTAGTCTATCCAATTTTAACCAATCATTTCTATAGGTCATGTAATCTGTGACACCACTATCTAAAATCCAACAGTCTCTATCATAATAAAAGAAAGAAAGAGAGGTGATACCAGCAGAATTGGCATGTGCATCCGTGGTGTTTGTAGCAACACATGCCATATTGCAGTCCTACCAATGTTACCCATCGATTGCAACAGCTTCTCAAACTGCTCTAAGCTAAAGGTCACATTCATTTGCTTTCCTCCAACATCAGAAACTCCCTCATTACCAGCTCCCACTGAGGCAGGATTGACTTTGGCCACATTCCCCTTTTTGGCTTGATCCCTCAGCTTGAAACAGTTGCCCTAACATGCCCCTTCTTCTTACAGAAATCACACCCCCTTGCATAACACTTGTCAATTGTGTGCCCCTTCTTGTTACAGAAGGTGCACTCAGAGCCTGATTACCCTTGGGCTTATCTCCAAAGGAGGTGAGATTACCAGCAACCAACTCAACAGATTCAGCAATGTCTGAGGATATTCCTTTCTGGTTCTCTTCTTGAATGAGAAAGTTATAGGCCTGATTTAAAGAGGGTAGAGGCGTCTAAAGGAGCAGATTACTCATTACAGACGAATAGGAGTCATTCAACCCCATGAGGAATTGAAACAACTTCATATGCTCTTTATGTTGCAAATGTTTACAAAAAATTTCACCCTCAATGCGTGGCAAAGAACAAGCAGCATCGAACTCCCCCCAAAGCAACCTCAACTTGGTGAAAAAAGTTGATATGGAATTAGGGATGGCAACGGGTCGCGGGGCCCCGCCGACCCGCGGGGCCCCGACCAGAGTTTGACCCGCCGACCCGCGGGTCGCGGGGCGGGTTCGGGGCGGGTCCGGGTTTCGGGTCGCGGGGCCCTGTGGACCCGCCCCGAAATTCATATATGTGCTATTTTTATATTATGTAACATAGGTCAAATATTAGGGTTTATATATGACCTATCTAAAATAATAAGGACTTAATAATAAATAGTGTAAAGTTAGAATTTTAGGGTTAGATTAGAGGTTGAGCTGCTGCCAGTGCACTCCCGCTCCCGCTCCCTCTCTGCTCTCTGTCACACTCTGGCGGCCTCTGCAGCAGGTGGTTCCGGTGGCTCCAGCAGGCGGTTCCGGTGGCTCCAGCAGGCGGTTCCGGTTGCTCCACAGGCGGTTCCGGTGGCTCCAGCATGCTCTCCTCCCTTCTTCATCTTCTCCGGCGGAACTCGGCAGCAGATCCAGGCGCAGCGCAGTCAGCCAGTCACTAGCGCAGCTCCAGACGGTACAACTCCGGTCACAGCTCTGGTCACGGCTCCGGTCAGCAGCACTCATGTGAGAAAAAAAAATCTCTACTACGTTCGGGTCGGGTCGGGTCGGGGCCCCGCGGGTCGACCCGCGGGATTTTTTGCCCCGCCTGACCCGCCCCGGGGGGCACATATACCCGGGGCCGGGTTTACAAAGTCGACCCGCGGGGCGGGTCCGGGGCGGTGAAAACCCGCCCCGTTGCCATCCCTATATGGAATCAAGTCTCTGGTGAGTGAGGACTATCTCCCTATGCAATTGATAGATCATTGATCCATTCACCTTGTCAAACTGCTGTTTCAGCTCTTTCCAGGCAATCAAAGCAGACTCAGAATACATCACAGAACTGGCAAGATCATCTGAAATGGAGTTCATGTTCCATCCAAAAACCACTACGTTGCAGCGATCCCAAAGATCGTGATACACAGAAATATATTTTTCACGAAGACATATACCAGTGACAAAACCATACTTATTCTTCCATATCAAGACATAACTCATAGCATGACTCCACTTAGGATAGTTCTCAGCACCAGTCAAAACAACAGCAGTCATACGAGCAGCAGGATTGTCACTTGCATGTAAGTAAAGAGGATGAAAAGAGTCTACCAAGGCCATAGCTTGGCGATACGCCGGATCGGTTGCATCAAGTGCCTTTCCTGGTTCCGACGTACTATCGTTCGACGTACCGTCTTTCTTCGCGCTTTCCCCATCTAACATCTTGAGTCACCGAGAAGACGAAGAATCGAAGAATGTATACACCTCAAGGTTGTCGAAGGAGCGATTCGCACGAGAGAGAAACCGCGAAACACTCACATATCACCGGAGAGAACACGAAGAGGTCACGATCAAAGAAATCGCAACAACAGAAGATTTTTCGAACGAACCGTTGCAGGAGTCGAAGCGTTTCTTTGAGGGTAAACACTTCAAGAAATCACAGGATCGACAGAAAAAAGGCATTAGACGGCCTTTGAGCTCTGATACCATGACAAAATTACTCAGGGAAGATCAAGGTTTCACAGAATCGCCACGGCAGGGAAGAACCCTAGCAGAGCGAAAGAAAAAAAAAAAAAAAGAGACAGAAAGTCGTGGGCTATTTGGACTGAGTTCCTTCACCTGGTCAGTCCTCCACCACAACCTTAATCAACTAATATAATGTGTTCAAAATACACAACCGAAAGAAGGAACCCAAAAAGGCCAAGTTCAACAAATAAACTAGACAAAGCCCAACAGAGACAAACAAATGGGCTGAACTAAACAAAATAACCAAAAACACAAGTTCAAGCTTGGAATTCCACAGCAAAGCCCAATTCTTCACAGTAGGTAGGCTGTACTATTTTATTATTATATTATATACATTATAGGTTGTTTAGTTAGAACATAGATTGAATATATATCATGTTATGATTTGATTTAAGCATGTTTGGTAATTCTAGTGCTATTAAGTTTTAACTTTGTTAGGCATTACAATCATATTTCCGCATAATTGGATTTATAGTTGATAATCTTTTTTTTTAGGTGATGGAATTTAATTTAATTTTATTATTTTTAAACTAATATGAAGTAATATATATATTTAAAAGATAAATGGACAGATTTGAAAATTGAGTACCGATAGAGCGGATTTAAAATAGTTTTTATTTATTTATGTAATAGAACCTCAGAACCTGAATCTTTAGTCGCAGATCAATTGTTAACCTAGACTTTTTAATTCATTATTATTATTTTCCCTAGGCAATTTAGGTCTGGCATGAATCATCTATTTTTAACTTTTTCTGGGGGAAAGAAAGTTGGTATAGTATATTTAGTTGGATCATTGGCATGTTTTGTGGAAGAATTGCCTCACTAACACCCTAGTATAAACCTTTCTAATTTTATTTTATTAAATGTTCATTTATATTTGCTATTAACTAGGAGCTTTGTGCTTGTTGATGAATAAGGTAGTTCATAGTGTGCTATCATACTTTAGATGAAAAAAAGGAAGCTATTTGATCTTTACACTATGGTGATTGACTTGTATAAATTAATGTTGAATGATTAGGAAATTCAAACCAAGTAAGTGATGCAATTGGTTTCAACGTTTTGATGCACAGCTAGCGTTCTTGACTGGTTCCATATGGCATACCGTGGTGTCAATATTGATTGGATAAGCCATTTGCCTCCAGAAATCATAGAAAAAATCCTCACCTTATTACCAATTGAGCAAGCTGTGAAAACAAGCATCTTGTCTCGTTCGTGGAGATACAAGTGGACTTCAATTCCTGACCTTGACTTTAAAGGTTTTCATGGAACTAGTCTTAACCTTTTTAGGGGTGTCTGTAAGTTCTTAGATGTTCATAAAGGCCCAGCTATACGTAAGTTTACAGTAAGAAATACGTTATTGAATATGGGCGGAGTAGACCATTTGATGCACTTGTTATCGAATCAAGATATCAATGACTTGCAAGTTGAGTTAGGAGGCTCAGCCTCAATCTACGCTATAGTTCATTCACGTTTATTTGACTGCAAGAAGCTAACCCATTTTAGTAATCATCATGATCAGGTTTTAGATCCGCTGGTTCCATTATCCGGAAAACTTCGGTTTGATAATCTTATTGAGTTATTTTTTTATTGGGTTCGACTCATTGGGTGTGATCATTCAAACAATGTTGATAAAGTCCCCTTCTCTATAGACTCTTACTATTCAGGTAAAAGATGTTATTTTTCATCACTATATATAAAATTTAATTTGTTAAACAACTGTATTATTCTGATAATAGGGAGTTTGGGATCGGCCCCCGATCGAATCATCTGTTCTGCTAAACCAACTGCCGAATTTCTTCAAGACCTATTTGAAGAAGATTACAGTTTTGTTAATGGAGTGGGAAATGTTGATTTTGTGGCCACAGTGATAGAGATGGTGAAGAACCTGCCCAAGGCTTCAGAAAACCGTAGATTGTCTTGGTTCTGAAACAAACCAATTTCATTTTGTTGTTTAAATATTATACGTAAGAAGAGACAAGTTTGATTTTTGCATAATAATTAAGTGATGTGCGAGTCGAGATTACTATAGGTGTGGATTAATATATCAATAAGCATTAACTATGTAATATGGTATAATAATTCAAATTTTCAACAATAAGGTTTAGAACTATTCGGCCTGGTTCATAACCAGCATTTTAGTCCTTACAGACTAACCTTAATAGAAGTGATAATTATTTTAAATATGGAGCAAATATATTACAAATTTTTTCCTCCCGATAATGCCTCCCGGAATACCCCTCGTGAATAAAAAAAAGATTATGCACTCTTAATAAGGCCTAATAACAACATACTACATTTTATTGAGTTATTAGGATCAAAATCTCAGTTTACTTTGGTTTGGTAATTTGATTGAGTTATCTTTAGTTGGATTCAAGACATTGGGTGTAATAGCTCAAACATTGTTGAGAAAATCCCCTTCTCTACAGATTCTTAGCTTTCAGGTAAATGACAGTTACTTACTTACATGTCATTACTACATGTGAATTTCATTTCATTATGAACAACTAACTGTATCATTCTGTTTTCAGGGAGATACGATTCGGCCCCACCTTGAATCTTCTATTCTGCTAAACCCGGTGCTGAATTGCTTCAAGAAGCGTGTGAAGAAGATTACAATGTTGGTTAATGGAGTGGACGATATTGACTTTGTGACAACGTTGCTAAAGATTGGCCAAGTCTTGGAGGAAGTGATTTTACAGCTTCCACGTTCGTATCATAGAGACATGGTGGTAGGTATGGTGCGTGACCTGCCAAAGGCTTCAGAAAACTGTAGATTGTCGTGTTGATGAAACAGAAGATGGCTGTAAAATAATACATTTGGATTTCCTTCTTGAATATGAGAGAAATAGGATTTTACAGGTTTTTCACTCAGTGATGTTTGTAGAGAGAGTATCAAAAGAATGGAATGCTGAAATGAACTTTGAGACCGAGAAAAAGGAATATACTGAATGAGAATGAGATAGGCTAGGGAGACCCAAAATGCAACTTAATAGATTAGAGACAGAAAAACTGGTGGGTTGGTTTAATATTACTTATGTTTGTACAATATGAAACACTAGTTAGCATGCCCGCGCTTTGCGCGGTATGTATATAAAAACTTAATTTATTCGTAATTTAATTTATTATTTTTAATTTATTTTTTATAATGCATACTCTAAAATAGCTAAATTGGGTAAATAAATTATATTGATAAAACTACTAAATAATATAAATTTAATTAAATAAATAAATTATGGAAGAAATAATTTATCATTTTAAATTTGAAGAATTAGTTGTGTTAATGTAATAGCAATATTAGTTATGATAGATCAATAAATCTATAGATTTGCTATAAAGAAGGCAATTCATAAATAATTTTATAAATATTAATTGAGTAAAATCAATTGATGAATCAATTATCATTTCTAATTTGGAATACATTCATTTTAATCAATGTTATTATTAAGGATAATGGTAACATTTATAATAGCTTAATAAATTATATAGATTTATAATACAAATTATGTAAAAAAAAAACATTAAATTATTAAGAAATTAAATCTATAGTATTTTTTATTTAATTTCATAATAATACGTTACATTGAAATAAATGGAAGTAGATTTTTCCTGATTAACTAATGAATTAAATAATTATTATTATAAAAAAAAATCAAATCTTATTTTAAATTTAGAATGCGCTGAAAATTAAAGTTAGGCGAATAGAGTATATAGATTTGTAGGAAGACGCCAGTACACAAATTTAATCAATTACAATATCATATACTGCAAATAAACTTTTTAGTCAATCAACAAATTAGGGAAAGAATCAGTATTAGTTTCAATATTAAGTAAAATTTTGTAACAGTTATGACATTATAATAATTATGGAAACAATCTCATTTTCAAATAAGGTAATTGAAAAATTAGGTAACTTATTATAAATGTATAATGTGATGGCCAAAAAATATGAATGAATATATATATGATTTTGTACAAATACTAAACAAACAAATAGTGAATATATTGAAATAGGTGTTTGAAAAAAATATAGCTCTGAGAAAGCAAAAAGTACGACAGGGAGAAGAGTATGCGTCTGAAGATTGTGATGATGTCGATAGAAGATTGATGTAAATTTATCCGGCAAAGCTGGACGGAAAAGTAAATGAGATTTGAAGAATCATATAAAAACCACGATGTTCTTAGTCGAACAAAAATATGTTATTGTTCATTTTGTTCGAGGTTGCGTTGGCGGTGATTGAGATGTTAAAGATGGTGGCAGGAATATAGAAGACTAAAGAAGAGGTTTTGTGATTTTTATTTCCAGTTGACTATTAGATCTTTACACTATGGTAATTGACTTGTATAAATTAATGTTGAATGAAGTAAGTGATGCACAGCTAGCGTTCTTGACTGGTTCCATATGGCATACCGTGGTGCCAGTATTGATTGGATAAGCCATTTGCCTCTTGAAATCATCGAGAAAATCCTCACCTTATTACCAATTGAGCAAGCTGTGAAAACAAAGCATCTTGTCTCGTTCGTGGAGATACAAGTGGACTTCAATTCCTGACCTTGACTGTAAAGGTTTTCATGGAACTAGTCTTAAACTTTTTAGGGGTGTCTGTAAGTTCATAGATGTTCCTCAAGGCCCAGCTATAAGTAAGTTTACAGTAAGAGATACGTTATTGAATATGGGCGGAGTAGACCATTTGATGCACTTGTTATCGAATCAAGATATCAATGACTTGTAAGTTGAGTTTCGAGGCTCAGCCTGATCAACCTGCCTTATATTTCCTTCATGTTTATTAGACTACAAGAAGCTAACCAATTTAGGGTTGTTGAATTTCTGTCTAGATGTGACACCTAATTTTGAGGGATTCCTTAATCTGAAGACACTCAAGCTTGTTGATGTCAAGATAGTTGGTAGTAATATTGAAAGGCTTATTTGGAAAAGCCCATTGCTCGAGAGTCTTAGCTTAGATTGTTCCTACAATGATGTTTCATATAGCACGATTACAATCTCTGCTCCAAAACTCAAGTTGTTGAACTTAAGAGGTTGGTTCAAAGGCATTTACCTTGAAGAGTCACCTTTATTAGCTGACATGAGTCTTTATTTGATTAATGATCATATTGGCAACAAGCGCTTCAAATTTCTTGACGGTGCTCCTAATCTTGAAAACTTGAAATGTCTTTCAGGTGTTTAAGTTTTCACTTTACTTAGGTTATTTACTTCTTTCTTTTTTGGAGATAGACTACTTACTCTCTGCGCCGGGGCGTTGCTTTATGAAGCTAAAGGAGATGGATATGGAAGATATGTATTGTGTGGCACCGGAGATACACTTTGTTTATTTCATGATTCACAGCTCCTCGCCGGTTCTGGAGAAACTGGAGATGAAAACTCCTGAAAGTTGGGAGTAGGTTGCATGCTGAAAAATTTAGCTGAGCTTCGCAAAGCTACTCCAGCTGTGATTACTTTTCATCACCCAAGCACGCAATGTTGTTTGTGATTTATGCTTCTTGGAATGATGGGTGCAACTTGATCTTTTCCTAGTTTTTAGTATGCGCTTCACAAGTATGATGTTTGTCCTATTTATTATTACTAGAGAAATTAGCACGCGCGTTGCACGTGCATGTGTATAATAAAAATGTTGAATTAATTAAACTTAGTGAAAATTTAAAAGAACCATAGATTCTTGGCAAATAAAAAGAACCATAGATTTATATTATAAATAAAAAGGATATGTAAATCAAATCATTTCCAAACTCACTCTTGAACACATATGTGAAGTCTACTCCAAAAAATAGGTACTAAAAAAATGAAATCACATTTGTACTTATGTTAGGCTTCGACAATGACATCATTACATACAATAGAAAGCAATTGTTTATGCACAATTTATAAAGCAAAAAAAAGTCTTGGCCAAAAAAAGGTAAAAGGAACTTGTATGTATTACTTCAGAATAATCATCTATGCACTCTTAAAAGATAAATGTTGGACAAAGTTATTAATAAACATAAAGATACATAAACTTGCCTTGTAGATAAAATTAATACTAGAAGGTTATATCATCATTTCTATTCCTATTGTCATCTCTTAAGTGTTTTCCAAAATTCATCAAATCATATATAACTTAAATAAAAAGAAAATTTAGTCAGAATAAAAAATGTGAAAGAAATCCTTCTAAGACAGAAGATATTAATTATTAAAAAATATCCACCTTAATACCACATAATGGAAGATAATGTCAATAAATGAAATATTTTTCTTTTTAATATGAAATTACAGTAGTGAATTTGTCCTAATTAAAATGAAATTTTGATTTAAAGAATAATGCAAAAAACAAGAAAAGGTTATTACTATAACATAGCTACTTTTCCAAATAGATAGGTTTAATGGTGACCACTTCTCAACCAAATAAAAGGATCTATAAATCATACTAATATCAAAAGTTGAACTACTAATATGTCTCATATTACAATTATCAAGTACGTGGCCTAATAATAAGAATAATAACCTTCAAACTCATGACCTACTACAGTTTCTTTTGCGACATCCTTAAGACTGACAACAACTTATAGAAAACAGCACTTCCCAATCAATTTAATTTAACTTATAGAAAACAGCACTTCCCAATCAATTAGAAATATTTTCTTTCAATATGAATTCATGAACATGAGAAGGAAGATTGGTGAAGGGGACAAAAACGAGAATTAGGGCATCATAAGACGGGAAGAAGATAAATTTCATAAGCAAATTGTGATTGCGACGATTAT
Organism: Clarkia xantiana subsp. parviflora; assembly: GCA_036873135.1. NCBI lineage: Eukaryota > Viridiplantae > Streptophyta > Magnoliopsida > Myrtales > Onagraceae > Clarkia > Clarkia xantiana. The sequence continues at coordinate 23,929,351 of JAPTYO010000007.1, forward strand.
CTTATATAACATATATGAAGCGAGGAGTTGCTCAAGGCATATGAAGATTAAATAAATGAAAGATGGATGAAATTACATTGGATTCTCAGTATAGTCCCGTTCGAAGGAGCGAAAGCGTGTCTGTTTAGTGTAATTCGAAAATTTTAAAACTAAAACTACATAGCCAAGTTACATAGTGAAAATTGAACAGAGGGTGAAGATAAATATAATTGTTAGGTTACCTCATGTTTGGTAAAGCTATCCTTTTTTCTTTTCTTTTTTTTTTTTAGAAAATCCTCGAAGTCTTCGGTGCAAGTCTGCTCTTTTCACATGCTCTTACTACGATCATTTCACAATTAGAATATTCAGCATATATTGCGATACTTCACCGATTTGAATAAATGAAAGTTTGGCGAACACTAATAATTGAGACCGGAACTGCTTTTAACTGTTGGAAAAAAAAAAATTTGGGCTTTGTTTTATTTAAACTATATTTAAGCTAATTTTTGGGCTATTTTGAATGGTTTTACTCAAGCCCACTCAAGCCCATTTTTTTTGTGTGAATGAAAATGTGGAAATTTTGTACCACATCGAGTACTTTAACCATCCTCCTCCCTTCTCCTCTCCTATATAAAGGAGTCTTCCTCTTCACTTTTTTGGTAGAAGAAAATGAGATCTCTTCCTTTTGGTTGAGTATCCAATATTTTCGGAATCCATATTTTTGGAATCCAAGTTATTTTTCTCCTCCTCTGTTCTTCGTGTTGACGAATTGCAGAGTTCTTCTTAGGTTGATTTCGACTTATGTCGTGTTCAACCTTTCTAGTTGTTTTTAGCCGTTGTTGTTGGCATTTCTGTTCTTTGTTTGAGTTCAGGTATTGAGTTCGGTTCGGTCGAGCGTGTTGCATGCATAACATGATTCGATGACACTGTTGAATCCTGGGAGGTGATCGCCCCTTGTATAAACCCCTTTGCATAACCCGAGGGTGGGCTGTGATTAGTACGGGCCTCAGTATATAAAATACGTATTCGTTTTGTGTCGATTTTACGTATAATTTCGGTGTTGCCTATATTTTGCATGTTAACTGGTATAGTTACATGTAAGTAACTGAAATTTGACTAATTGCTCTTTAGTCATTGAATTTTAGAATATTGCATTTTGGTCCTCGGACTTTGTAAATTCACATATTTACCCTCAATAATTCCAACAATCTTAAGGCAATTTATTTGTTGGTTTTATAAGAGGAGGCTTAATTGAATATTGAGATTCAATTTTTGGAGAAAATTATTTATTCTCTAAAGTTCACAAATATTATCGAACAACGACGTTGAGAATGTGAACATGCTTGAGAAGAGAGCACATGCGACTGATAAAATCGCCAAGGCCATTTAGGCCATCAAGACTGATAAAATCGTCAAAAGCTGTTGAGGCTATTATGACCGTTGAGGTCGCTAAGTCGTTGAGACTACTATGACTAATCAAGATGGTCAAGGTTGTTAAACCTATTAAGGCATCCGATATTGATATGTTTGCTAATGAGGCTTTGGTCACTTGACACACTTTAGCCGTTGAGGCTTATGGGGTCGTTGAATCCATTGTTGAAAATTGGATTAGGAAGTTGTTTAAAGCCGATTTAGAGTGTATGACAATTGTTATGGAAATTTTATTTCCTTGTCTAAAACACTAATTATTACATTTGATATAAATGTACGTGTGAATCAACAAATCGATTGCACACACCTGAACCTTGGCACGTATGTACGCCGCGATATGTGTACATGAGTGTTTACTCAGAAGGTTAGCTCCGTGTAGTTTTGGTTTTGTTAAAACCGAAATTAACCGTGTCCAAGTTTATTTTTTGTCCAACAGGGAAAAAAAAATTAATTTGATTTTTGTAATTGAAGTGATTAAACTTAATTACTGAAATTAGAAATTCAAATCGTTATTTGAATTTAGTAATCTGAATTTGATGTCCCAGATTACTATTGTGGGGTCGGGTACGAACCACTCAGACTTCTTAAAAAAAAAAAAAAAATCTCAAGGAATTGGTCATAGGTCCAATGTTTGAACGCTACTCAATGAGAATGTAGCTAACACTTGGCGGACAACTCTAAAATTGGGAAAGACCACCATCTTCACGATGTGGTCTATAAATTTTATTATTCTAGCAAGTGATGTTATCCCATATACCGACGCCTTGATTACCGAGGTTGGACACTCGTTTAGTACGCCGTCTATAATGCAAGGAAAGTCGCCGAGACTTACTTCAGAAGTTGAAGTCAAAAGATAGAATTCTTTTTGACAATTCTGAAAAAAAAAATGAGGAGGAAGCGTCCCTATTGGGAGCACTCGAAATCGTCAAAAGAACTGTACGTAAATACAGATATACGACAAATTTGATTGGATGAAGTTGAATTACTTTAAGTGTAATGGCCGTAGTGCCTGAAGTAAACATGAATAAAAATATTTTTGCATTGGCCGTAGTGCCTATAGTGAACATGAGATAAGAATGATCCTTTTTGTGCTGAATTTGTGGAACAATAATTTAGAACATATTAATTACGATACCTTGCAGAGGTTATCTAACATGATTCATATTCCTAAAATCAAAATAGATCAAGAACTTAAATGTGAAGTTTGCGTTGAAGCGAAACTTATTCGGTCGAAAGGATTACCGAACTTCTTGGTCTAAATACATAGCGATGTTTGCGACTTAATATATGTTCAAACGCGAGGCGGAAAATAAGTACTTCATTACTTTCGTAGATGATAGTACGAAATATCACTATGTGTACTTGATGAAGGAAAAAAATGAAACAATTAACAAATTCATGGTTTACAAACAAAAACTTGAGTTTCAACTATTAATTGTTTTCGCAATGAGAAATGCGGCAACGATTATTCTCTGTTTAGAGAATGTTGACTTAAACACGATTTAATCGGTGAAGTCATTGCACACCGCATAAAACCCCGATGGAGTTGGGTTGCGGGTTCGATCCAACCGGGCAACGTGTTAATGTTTATTTTGAACTAATTAGTATTAATAACGTTGTCGACGGTCAAGGTTTTGGCTTAGTGTGCATTAGATAAAAATATGAAAATGTTGTTTTGGCACTTGCGGTGCAACAGTCGAGGCCTTTTATTGGTCTGAGGATCATACCGTTTGAGAAACGCAACGGTCTGAAAAAAAAAATGTTGATGTGTTAATGGTCTGAGGATCTACAACGATAAAAGGATGATCCGATGATAAATGATGATGTGGTTGAGAATTAGTAATAACTTCATACCCAACTCGTGTGTTAACACATTACATTTTTCTGGTAGAAATTAAAATAGTATGGTTGAGACCATGTTTGTTTTAGGGTTATGACGGGGTAGCTATTTTAACTAGCAATTACCTTTTGAATAAGGTACCCCATAAGAAGGAAGATAAAACTATGTTTGATTTGTGCCTTCGAATGTGGGGGGTGTCTTGCTAAAAATTATGATACCTCTACGGAAAAGACGCATACATTCCCTAAACCGTTGATTGCATTTTCATAGGGTTTGCTCAGAATAGTAACGTGTATCGATTTGAGTCGAAAGTGTCAAATAAACACAAAGATACGTTAATGTAATCAATAAATGCATATTTCTTTGGAAAATGTATTTTTGGCTAAGTCTAGAGGAGAGGCAAGCATATGAGACTATAGAGGAAAAATAGTCAAGACCGAGAACATGGAGGGCATGTTGAGGTCGAGCCCATGATGCGTAAAAGGGCGAGGATTGGAAATCATATGGTCTAGTTTTTTGACCTATATGCTTGAAGCCGAACCTTAGACTTACCACGAAGACGTAAACTCTTCTGAGAGACCTCTATGAAAAGAGGCAATCAATAGTGAAATTGAGTCCATCTTGCAGAACTGTACTTGGGAGCTGGTGGATCTTCCGCCCGGAGACAAACCGTTAGGCTACAAGTGGATATTCAAATGTAAAATGAAAGAAGATGGATCAATTGATAATTACAAAGCCCGACTTGTCATAAAAGATTATAGACAAAAGGAATGGTGGAATTATTTTGATACATATTCTCCAGTAACTAGAATCACATTCATAAGGATGGTGCTTGCGATTGCAGCCTTGCAAATTCTAGAAATACATCAAATGGATGTGAAAACAAACCTGAGGGTTTCTCTGCGCGAGAGCAGGAAAAGAAAGTCTGTAAGCTTGTCAAATCTATGTATAGTCTTAGGCAGATGCCTAGACAATGGCTTTATAAATTTGACAGCGTTTTATTGGAGAAACGTTTCAAAATAAATAAGTATGAAAAACATTTTACGTTGATGACATACTAATCGTTGGAAATAACGATGAGGTGGTCCGGTCCACTGGACCTATGTTGAATTTGAGTATTGACCTGAAAGACATGGATCTTGCCGATGTGATCTTTGGATTAAAACTCATTAGATCATCAGAAGGTCTCATTCTAAGTCAAACTCATATATTGACAAGTATTTGGATAAATTCAACAAAGATGACAAGAACGAGGTTATTACTCCAATAGATACGAGTAAGTAATTTCAAAGAACAAGGGAGAATGGTTTTCCCAAATTGAGTACGCTCGGATTATTGGAAGTGTCATGTACTTAATGTCATGCACTAGACCAGATATCGCTCACGTTGTAAGTGTATTGAGTCGATATACGAGTAACCCTAGTTTTGTCCACTAGAACGGGGTAATCAGGGTACTTAGGTATCTGAGACATATTCGTAATCATGGTCTACACAAAGAGATATCCTTATGTGATAGAGTGTTATAGTGATGCAAAATGGATATCCGATTAGACACTATCACCTTGAGTATAAGGGGTTACGTATTCACCTTACGAGGTGCAACAGTGTCGTAGAAAATCCTCAAAACAAACAGTCATAGCCAGATCGACGATCAAGTCTGAGTTATTGTACTGGAGAAATGTGCCGAAGATGCAGAATGGCTATGTCATTTTCTCGAGGATTTTACTAATTGGCCAAAACCTGTGTTAGTGCAAAGATTGATGGTTTGTTTTGGTTTAATCCAAATTAAATCCAATCTAATGAAATGTTGAAGATTTTCTTTAAGGTTAAAGCAGAAATAAGTGGTGCACCCCCCATTTGGCATGAAAACCTTTGTTAAAGGTTGAGAAATGGGACACTTTGCGAAGCTGTTGTCCACAAAAGAATCAATCTAAATTTAGATGTTGGATTAACAAAATTATTCCTGCAGGAAATGATAGTCTGAGGACTTTGTTGGTTTGAGAACATTGATGCAACGTTGCAACGATCAATCTGTATAACACAGTATAACCTGCATAATGGAATGTTTAGACATATACGTCATAATTCCATTAGACAGTTGCTCTCAAATATATTTATTGTGTCCGATATCGTAAAGTCGGCAGATAAATAGCGGATCCGCTACCCGAAAGGGTTAACCAAAGAGTTATTTGGCCAAGCATCGAAGGGAATGGGGCTAAAGCCCGTGTAGGAAACGCTCTTGAGAAGGAAAACCCAACCATGATGACTGGAGATCCCAAGAACTTGGTTCAATGGGACAACCTAATCACAAGAGTGAGTGTGATCACTGTGGGGGTCAAACCCCGAGCCCATTCCTATGATGCATACAGTGATGGAGATAAGGTTAAGTTTTAGCTTGTGTTGATCTTCAAACATCGATTAAACCGAGCATAGTAATTGCAAATTACTGAATTGAAATCACACTTTATGCAAAGCTTTTAATGATTCGTAAGGAGAACTCAGAGTCGTGATGATGCTCTTGAGACATTGAATCACCTATGCAAGTGAGAAGTGGGGCCGCTTCGAAAGGAATTGTTGAGGGCGCAATTCTTAGAAACGCTTGCAGAACCAGGCGAGTGATCCAGGGCCTAGGGATCACAGGGCGTGAACCGAACCATACTAGGAAGATACCTGTGTGGGTTATGTCGTCATCTACACCAACGGCAGTCGGTTCAAGGACATCGCGTTTACCGACCAGTCAGTAGAGAAGGCATGATCTCACAAGGGATAGGTTCAAAGGGGTTACCCCTACCTATCCTTTGCAGGTATTGACCGTTGAACTTAAAATTCGTGTCTATATTTCCAATTTCCATTCATGTGGGGGATTGTTGGAAAAAAAAAAATTTGGGCTTTGTTTTATTTAAACTATATTTAAGCTAATTTTTGGGCTATTTTGAATGGTTTTACTCAAGCCCACTCAAGCCCATTTTTTTTGTGTGAATGAAAATGGGGAAATTTTGTACCACATCGAGTACTTTAACCATCCTCCTCCCTTCTCCTCTCCTATATAAAGGAGTCTTCCTCTTCACTTTTTTTGGTAGAAGAAAATGAGATCTCTTCCTTTTGGTTGAGTATCCAATATTTTCGGAATCCATATTTTTGGAATCCAAGTTATTTTTCTCCTCCTCTGTTCTTCATGTTGACGAATTGCAGAGTTCTTCTTAGGTTGATTTCGACTTATGTCGTGTTCAACCTTTCTAGTTGTTTTTAGCCGTTGTCGTCGGCATTTCTGTTCTTTGTTTGAGTTCAGGTATTGGGTTCGGTTCGGTCGAGCGTGTTGCATGCATAACACGATTCGATGACACTGTAAAATCCTGGGAGGTGATCGCCCATTGTATAAACCCCTTTGCATAACCCGAGGGTGGGGAGGGGCGAAATTGCCTTAAGGAGACTGTGATTAGCACGGGCCTCAGTATATAAAATACGTATTCGTTTTGTGTCGATTTTACGTATAATTTCGGTGTTGCCTATATTTTGCATGTTAACTGGTATAGTTACATGTAAGTAACTGAAATTTGACTAATTGCTCTTTAGTCATTGAATTTTAGAATATTGCATTTTGGTCCTCGGACTTTGTAAATTCGCATATTTACCCTCAATAATTCCAACATTAACAACTTGAAGTATTGCACCAGCGAAACTGGAATAAGATTGACTGTGGCAAAAAAAATAAATTAAATTGATAGTTCTGGTTGTTACTCACCGGTACCAGTTGCATTGTCGGAGAGCACCATGCAGTGGGAAAAAATGGCCACAACGGAGACGAATGGGAAGGTAAACTGTCGAAGACTGAGCAGTGAGCGGCACTGGATAGAGAGATCGTAGCGAAATGGTAGTTTCGTGTAGAACCGTTGAAGGTAACAGTAATAAGACAAATATAAAGTAGTTCAACCGGTTAGCGAACAGAGGGATCGTTTGAAACTAATGAAGAAACTGGCAAAATAGCTAGGTTTGGAGTGTAGGGGTAAAGTAGGTATAATATAAATTGGAGAGATTATCCTCACTTTTAAGATTGACAAGGATTTGTATTTTATTTTTTTTATTGTATGTATTTTAAAGGTGAAACCTTTGACATTAATGTTGTATGATGCAAATTATATTTCAAATATTGTTGGACTAAATCATCAATTTTTTAAAACACTAATGTCTAAATTTTATACTTGAATTCAACTTAACTATTTATTCAACTACCAATTAGGAGATACCTAATATGATTGAATTTACAAACGCAAGAACTAAATCGATAGTTCGAGTCAATAAGTATTAAACATTGAGTAACATGTTATGTGTAAAGTCAAACTTGAAGAACCACATTTGATCCATATTTGAAATGTTATATGAGTTAGCAAGTGACTAATTTATTTGATACAAAAATGTAAACAAGCGGAACATCCCCAAATCGGTGATATAGTGAATGGAAAAATATATTTACCTGACATTTGCACCTATTGAATGCATGTTGAATCTAATTGATAAGTATATTTGATGGAGAAACTAATAATAACTACAGTGACCTACCAATTAAGCGACCTACAAAATTAAAAATAACAAAATGTAACTAAATTGTTTTTTTAGTAATAGTAAAGATAAATAGATGGGTCACAAAGATAAAAAGATAAATCGTCAATTTTATAAAAATAGGGGAACTAAATATAACACATGTATATATATATATATATATATATATATATATATATATATATAATAAAATAAAAAATATGGGAACTAAATATAACATATATAATAATAATAATAATAAAATAAAAATGTTTAAGAGGTACCTTTTGGGGTTGAGGACAACTCTCACATTTTATATTGGTATTGGTATATAAAGATATATATATATACTAGAATTTGTTGTGCGTGCGTTGCGCGCGCTGTTATGCATAATTTTTGTTTATTAATGGATATGCATGCCATTTTGGACCGAATATAAAGTAAAAAATAAAGTTTCAAAAGGTGTGTATATACAACATATATATGAAATATATGAGCTACTTTATCACACACTAACACAAGCTTAGCTATATTATACACTACTTATTTCAGTATTATGTTGTATAAAAATTGTCATATGTACACATGGTTTGACGAGAGCTCTAATGGCTGCAACATTTAGTAAATTTTCCAAGCACCCGTGTTTTTTGCACAGGCTTCACTAAAGTTTACGACCAAATATATAAACAAGATGTTGGATTCCAAGTACTCCATATTCGTCACCTGGTGCATCCTATTATATATATTTTGACTATCGATCAAGTATCACTGTAAATATCAAACATCACATTCACAATAGAATTATAATTAAGTATTCCCTTAAGGCAGAAAAAAACACCAAAGCGAAGATGTAAATCAGCAGTGTAGCCTATAGTTAATACTTTTTTTTTTTTTTTGTAGAAGTAGCCTAGTTAATACTTACTAAGGTTTAAATTAGAGCTAGAATCACAATCATAATGAGCAATGCAGTGCTTCGTATTAAAAAAAAAAGACCACCTCCCTAGCTTAGACACATGCATTAAGATCTGGATATCATTTTATATTACCTGCTTAAAGTTTTATCAGAATTCAACAACTACTTTGTATCCTTTTAGTAGAACTTGGTTTGTGAGTGTACCAGCAACATCGTTTACTTCCTACCTTAAAACTTTGACTTACCTTTCTATGACTAAGTGAACTCATGAAAAGGCAAAGTAGGAATGACATATAGTTAAATTATTTTGAGAATTTTTGACAATGTGTCAAATATGAAGAAAATAGTTATCGACGATGGTCACTACCTCACTCTCCATCAATTACCTAATCAATATACAATCGCAAGGTTAGAAAGTAATAGAACCAAAAAAATGGTAACCAAACTCATTTTATATAACAAACGAACACAACAATTACAATAGAATATTGCCTAATCTTATGAGTGTAGAATAGAAAAAGAATGCTTTATAAAGTGTGATCAGATTTTAACGAGCATTAGTTAACTACAAGCTTATATCCTACATGAATTGCACTCAGTTTGGTGTTTCAACCCAGAGATCACTATGAATAACAATATTCATACAGAAGCATGAAGCAGTGATATTTTAAATAGCATATTATCATTATCCAGATGTGATGGAGAAGAGATTGTAGTAGCTTACATATCAACAACAATGTAATAAGGCTAACTTCAGAGAAAAATAGAGAAATCTATCAACCAAAAGAACGCAGACTTGGAGTACTTCCTTTATAATAAAGAGGATTCACTTACAAGAAGAACATCATCATCTATCCACGAGGATAAAGACTGTTCATCGGTTTGATTTGATGACTCGGTGACGACAAAAGCTCGAATTCTTTTATGATGCTTCATTTGCTTATGTTATGCTTGGGCAAGAAGAAATAATTCAGAAGCCACGAGGTCCTTCCAATAGAGTATAGCAGTTGCAACTCCAACAATAAATCCCAAGCTAATACAAAAATATATATTTGTCATGAGGACTGAAAAACAGATAACACCAAAAGTACAGTTTATCTTAAAACCTTGAACTAAGCTTTTATTTCGTGTTTCTCAAATATTTTATCGTTTTTACTATTAAACTAAGACTAAAAATTATATGCTAAAACCTACCATTACCAAATAAGTTAAGGTCATCACTCTGATATATTTAACATGATATTCAAATTTGACACAACTGACACTAAAATCATGCAAGGAAATACAAAATAAATTTGTAAATTACAAAACATAAATCCATCATTTTTTATTATCTTATATTATTTTTATATTCAGTGTTGTTATCTACTGTGTTTGCTTCAATTCTACCCTTATAATGATGGTTGTCTAACTGTATAAATTTCCTTAATTTTTTTAACTTTAATTAGTAGATTAATGTAATTTCCTGATGAGGATTTTATCACTATCCCTCTTGAGATCGTCTCTTCTAAAATGACAGGAAAGTAATATCTATTTGATGTATGAAATTATTGGCCGCATGAGGATGGGTGAAAGTTGTTGTCCCGCTGCTATTGTTCTTTATGTTTTTTTTAATGAAGTTCAACTTTTCCGTTTGGAAGAAACAATGTTCAGTTTTACAGTCGAAACATTAAAAATATTTGCAATGAAGTCTGCACAACCATATATTATGACTATATCAGTCTCAATTTATCTGTCTAAAGGTACTCTCTTCTCAATAACCAACATACAAGGAAACATATATAGCTAGGTAGAACAATATATCAAAATTTGATGCAGTTATACCAAAATCATACGAGGGAATGCAAAAAAATTGTAAAGAACAAAAGCAAATATTTAATATTTTTCCGTTTTTTAAACACTAAGTAACTTGAGCATTTTGTCAAGCATGTGGTGTGTGTACATGTTCGGTGGGTTGAAATAAGATATGGACATTGTGCAGCATGAATTCGTTTAATAAAAGATGAAAAATGTTGGAGAGCAGTTAGATGATGACTCTCAGGCTCCAGTTAGATGATTTGAACGACGTTAGGAGTTTGTTACATATAAATTTGGTTAGTATACTTACAGGGTTTGGATCCATAAATTGCAAACCAATTAGATGATGACTACTTGGGCCTAAGGGTGGCATGCGGTAGAGTGATGCCATTATAGTTGCCAATTAACCACAAGAAAGGAGATGAAGAGTTTCAAGTGGAACTCTCTATATCATGGAAGACTCTCTCAATAAAAGGTCAATTAGACATTGACCATTCATAAAACTATTATTTTGGCATGAAACTATTATTATGGCATGGCTTCTAGCGAATGAGGCATGAAGTGGAGAGGAAGAACATGCCATCAGAAGAAGAGAAGGTGTAGAAGAGAGGGATATGGAGATACAACGGTTCCTATTGAGGTTTTTTCCATTTATTTATTATTCATTTTTGCTGTGTAACAGTGTAAGGCCCATTTTTTATGTTTTGGAATAGACGGGAAAGTTGAAAAGTGTGAGGACAGATTTAAACATTCAATTTTTTAGTTATGTAATAGATAATAGATAGATATATAATAGATAATAGATATATTATAGCTAAGTTCACTTATCTCATAACAAAAATTTTGTCTAGTTTAGAAATGAAAAAAAAAAACCACTTTTTATTATTTTTGGGCTAATAATAGAATTAACTTAATAATAGTCTTAAGCCATCATTTACTGAGCCAACAATAAGACCTAATCTATTATCTATTACATAAATAAAAATCTGTAAATTTAAATATGTCCTCACTCTAATTTTGTCCTCACTTTCCCGCCCTAAAAAATTCTCCCACCCTCTGAAAAGTCTCATCACACAGCGTAAATAAAATTTTCCTGTCTAACAGGAAGAGTCACCTCTCATGTGCCTCTTCCTTCTTCCAATGGCGGCTTCTTCTTTCTCCTATGTACTTCCCACCTGCTTTTCTAAACTCATATCATGGCTCCATCATCAACAAAGCCTGCTTGCCATCCGATTATCAAAGCCTTCCAAATAACAGAGAGTTTCGTTGCCTTCATCTAACGCTTCATTCCCGCCGTCGAATTCCTTGTTGAAAAAAAAAAATTGGGCTTTGTTTTATTAAAACTATATTTAAGATAATTTTTGGGCTATTTTGAATGGTTTTACTCAAACCCACTCAAGCCCATTTTTTTGTGTGAATGAAAATGGGGAAATTTTGTACCACATCGAGTACTTTAACCATCCTCCTCCCTTCTCTTCTCCTATATAAATGAGTCTTCCTCTTCACTTTTTTGGTAGAAGAAAATGAGATCTCTTCCTTTTGGTTGAGTATCCAATATTTTCGGAATCCATATTTTTGGAATCCAAGTTATTTTTTCTCCTCCTATGTTCTTCGTGTTGACGAATTGCAGAATTCTCCTTAGGTTGATTTCGACTTATGTCGTGTTCAACCTTTGTAGTTGTTTTTAGCCGTTGTCGTCGGCATTTCTGTTCTTTGTTTGAGTTCAGGTATTGGGTTCGGTTCGGTCGAGCGTGTTGCATGCATAACACGATTCGATGACACTGTTGAATCCTGGGAGGTGATCGCCCCTTGTATAAACCCCTTTGCATAACCCGAGGGTGGGGAGGGGCGAAATTGCCTTAAGGAGACTGTGATTAGCACGGGCCTCAGTATAAAAATACGTATTCGTTTTCGTTTCGAAGTATACGTACAATTTCGGTGTTGCCTATATCTTGCATGTTAATTGGAGGAATTACTTGTAAGTAACCGAGATTTGATTAGTTGCATTTTGGTCCATGGACTTTATAAATTTGCATATTTACCCTCAATAATTCCAACAATCTTAAGGCAATTTTTATTTGTTGGTTTTATGAGAGGATGCTTAGTTGAATTTTGAGATTCAATTTTTTGGAGAAAATTATTTATTCTCTAAAAGTTCACAAATATTGTCGAACAATGATGTTGAAAATGTGAACATGCTCGAGAGCACATGCGACTGATAAAATCACTAAGGCCATTTAGGTCGTCGAGACTGGTAAAGTCGTCAAAAGCCGTTGAAGCTATTAGGACCGTTGAGGTCGCTAAGTCGTTGAGACTACTATGAAAAATCGAGATGGTCAAGGTTGTTAAACCTATTAAGGCATCCGAAATTGATATGTTTGCTAAGGAGGCTTTGGTGACTTGACCCACTTTAGCCGTTGATGCTTATGGGGTCGTTGAATCCATTGTTGAAAATTGGATTAAGAAGTCGGTTAAAGCCGATTTAGAGTGTATGACAATTGTTATGGAAATTTTATTTCCTTGTCTAAAACACTGACTATTACATTTGATATAAATGTACGTGTGAATCAACGAATCGATTGCACACACCTGAACCTTGGCACGTATGTACGCCGCGATATGTGTACATGAGTGTTTACTCAGAAGGTTAGCTCCGTGAGGGTTTGGTTTTGTCAAAACCGAAAGTAACTGTGTCCAGGTTTATTTTCTGTCCAACAGAAGAAAAAAAAAATTGATTTTGTAATTGAAGTGATTAAACTTAATTACTGAAATCAGAAATTCAAATCGTTATTTGAATTTTAGTAATCTGAATTTGATGTCCCGGATTACTATTGTGGGGTCGGGTACGAACCGCTCGGACTTCTTATAAAAAAAAAAAAATCCCAAGGAGTTGGTCATAGGTCCAATGTTTGAACGCTACTCAATGAGAATGTAGCTAACACTTGGCGGACAACTCTAAAATTGGGAAAGACCACCATGTGGTCTATAAATGTTATTATTCTAGCGAGTGATGCTATCCCATTTAACGACGCCTTGATTACCGAGGTTGGACACTCGTTTAGGCCGTCGTCTATAATGCAGGGAAAGTCGCCGAGACTTACTTCAAAAGTTGAAGTCAAAAGATGGAATTCTTTTTGACAATTCTAAAAAAAAAAAATGAGGAGGAAGCGTCCCTATTGGGAGCACACGAAATCGTCAAAAGAACTGTACGTTAAATACAGATAGAAGAAAAATTTGATTGGATGAAGTTGAATTACTTTAAGTGTAATGGCCGTAGTGCCTGAAGTAAACATGAATAAAAATATTTTTGCATTGGCCGTAGTGCCTATAGTGAACATGAGATAAGAATGTTCCTTCTTGTGCTGAATTTGTCGCACAATAATTTAGAACATGTTAATTACGATACCTTGCAGAGGTTATCTAACATGTTTCATATTCCTAAAATCAAAATAGATCAAGAACTTAAATGTGAAGTTTGCGTTGAAGCGAAACTTATTCGGCCGAAAGGATTACCGAACTTCTTGGTCTAAATACATAGCGAAGTTTTGTGACTTAATATATGTCCAAACGCGAGGCGGGAAATAAGTACTTCATTACTTTCGTAGATGATAGTACGAAATATCGCTATGTGTACTTGATGAAGGAAAAAAAATGAAACAATTAACAAATTCATGGTTTACAAACAAAAACTTGAGTTTCAACTATTAGTTGTTTTCGCAATGAGAAATGCGGCAACGATTATTCTCTGTTTAGAGAGTGTTGACTTAAACACGATTTAATCGGTGAAGTCATTGCACACCGCATAAAACCCCGATGGAGTTGGGTTGCGGGTTCGATCCAACCGGGCAACGTTTTAATGTTTATTTTGAACTAATTAGTATTAATAACGTTGTCGACGGTCAAGGTTTTAGCTTAGTGTGCATTAGATAAAAATATGAAAAATGTTGTTTTGGCACTTACGGTGCAACAGTCGAGGCCTTTTATTGGTCTGAGGATCATACCGTTTGAGAAACGCAACGGTCTGAAAAAAAAAATGTTGATGTGTTAATGGTCTGAGGATCTACAACGATAAAAGGATGATCCGAGGATCAATGATGATGTGGTTGAGAATTAGTAATAACTTCATACCCAACTCGTGTGTTAACACATTACATTTTTCTGGTAGAAATTAAAATAGTATGGTTGAGACCATGTTTATTTTAGGGTTATGACGGGGTAGCTATTTTAACTAGCAATTACCTTTTGAATAAGGTACCCCATAAGAAGGAAGATAAAACTATGTTTGATTTGTGCCTTCGAATGTGGGGGGTGTCTTGCTAAAAATTATGATACCTCTACGGAAAAGACGCATACATTCCCTAAACCGTTGATTGCATTTTCATAGGGTTTGCTCAGAATAGTAACGGGTATCGATTTGAATCGAAAGTGTCAAATAAACACAAAGATACGTTAATGTAATCAATAAATGCATATTTCTTTGGAAAATGTATTTTTGGCTAAGTCTAGAGGAGAGGCAAGCATATGAGACTATAGAGGAAAAATAGTCAAGACCGAGAACATGGAGGGCATGTTGAGGTCGAGCCCATAATGAGTAAAAGGGCGAGGATTGAAAAATCCTATGGTCCATTTTTTTTGACCTATATGCTTGAAGCCGAACCTTAGACTTACCACGAAGACGTAAACTCTTATGAGAGACCTCTATGAAAAGAGGCAATCAATAGTGAAATTGAGTCCATCTTGCAGAACCACACTTGGGAGCTGGTGGATCTTCCGCCCAGAGACAAACCGTTAGGCTACAAGTGGATATTCAAACGTAAAATGAAAGAAGATGGATCAATTGATAATTACAAAGCCCGACTTGTCATAAAATATTATAGACAAAAGGAATGATGAAATTATTTTGATACATATTATCCAGTAGCTAGAATCACATTCATAAGGATGGTTCTTGCGATTGCAGCCTTGCAAATTCTAGAAGTACATCAAATGGATGTGAAAAACAACTTTCATACATGGAGATTTAGAGGAAGAAATCTACATGGAACAACCTGAGGGTTTCTTTGCGCGAGAGCAGGAAAAGAAAGTCTGTAAGCTTGTCAAATCTATGTATAGTCTTACGCAGATGCCTAGATAATGGCTTTATAAATTTGACAGCGCTTTATTGGAGAAATGTTTCAAAATAAATAAGTATGAAAAACGTTTTACGTTGATGACATACTAATCGTTGGAAATAACGATGAGGTGGTCCGTTCCACTGGACCTATGTTGAATTTGAGTATTGACCTGAAAGACATGGATCTTGCCGATGTGATCTTTGGATTAAAACTCATTAGATCATCAGAATGTCTCATTCTAAGTCAAACTCATATATTGACAAGTATTTGGATAAATTCAACAAAGATGACAAGAACGAGGTCAGTACTCCGATAGATACGAGTAAGTAATTTCAAAGAATAAGGGAGAATGGTTTTCCCAAATTGAGTACGCTCGAATTATTGGAAGTGTCATGTACTTAATGTCATGCACTAGACCAGATATCGCTCACGTTGTAAGTGTATTGAGTCGATATACGAGTAACCCTAGTTTTTTCCACTAGAACGGGGTAATCAGGGTACTTAGGTATCTGAGACATATTCGTAATCATGGTCTACACAAAGAGATATCCTTATGTGATAGAATTTTATATTGATGCAAAATGGATATCCGATTAGACACTACCACCTTGAGTATAAGGGGTTACGTATTCACCTTACGAGGTGCAACAGTGTTGTAGAAAATCCTCAAAACAAACAGTCATAGCCAGATCGACGATTAAGTCTGAGTTATTGTACTGGAGAAATGTGCCGAATATGCAAAATGACTATGTCATTTTCTCGAGGATTTTACTAATTGGCCAAAACCTGTGTTAGTGCAAGATTGATGAGTTTGTTTTGGTTTAATCCAAATTAAATTTAATCTAATGAAATGTTGAAGATTTTCTTTAAGAGACAATGTTAAAGCAGAAATAAGTGGTGCACCCCCCATTTGGCATGAAAACCTTTGTTAAAGGTTGGGAAATGGGACACTTTGCGAAGCTGTTGTCCACAAAAGAATCAATCTAAATTTAGATGTTGGATTAACAAATTATTCCTGCAGGAAATGATAGTCTGAGGACTTTGTTGGATTGAGAACATTGATGCAACGTTGCGACGATCAATCTGTATAACACAGTATAACCTGCATAATGGAATGTTTAGACATATACGTCATAATTCCATTAGACAGTTGCTCTCAAATATATTTATTGTGCCTGATATCGTAAAGTAGGCAGATAAATAGCGGATCCGCAACCCGAAAGGGTTAAACAGAGAGTTATTTGGCCAAGCGTCGAAAAGGAATGGGGCTAAAGCCCGTGGAGGAAACACTCTTGAGAAGGAAAACCCAACCATGATGACTGGAGATCCCAAGAACTTGGTTCAATGGGACAACCTAATCACAAGAGTGAGTGTTGTCACTGTGGGGGTCAAACCCCAAAGCCCATTCCTATGATGCAAACAGTGATGGAGAAGAGGTTAAGCTTTTGCTGGTGTTGATCTTATAACAGTAATTGGAAATTACTTAATCAATGTCATTTTCACACAAAGCTTTTAATGATTCGTAAGGAGAACTCAGAGTCGTGAAGATGCTCTTGAGACATAGAATCACCTATGCGAGTGAGAAGTGGGGCCGCTTCGAAAGGGATTGTTGAGGGCGCAATTCTTAGAAACGCTTGCAGAACCAGGCTAGTGATCCAGGGCCTAGGGATCACAGGGCGTGAACCGAACTATACTAGGAAGGTACCTGTGTGGGTTATGCCGTCATCTACACCAACGGCAGTCGGTTCAAGGACATCGCGTCTACCGACCAGTCAGTAGAGAAGGCATGATCTCACAAGGGATAGGTTCAAAGGGGTTACCCCTACCTATCCTTTGCAGGTATTGACCGTTGAACTTAAAATTCGTGTCTATATTTCCAATTTCCATTCATGTGGGGGATTGTTGAAAAAAAAAAATTGGGCTTTGTTTTATTAAAACTATATTTAAGATAATTTTTGGGCTATTTTGAATGGTTTTACTCAAGCCCACTCAAGCCCATTTTTTTGTGTGAATGAAAATGGGGAAATTTTGTACCACATCGAGTACTTTAACCATCCTCCTCCCTTCTCTTCTCCTATATAAAGGAGTCTTCCTCTTCACTTTTTTGGTAGAAGAAAATGAGATCTCTTCCTTTTGGTTGAGTATCCAATATTTTCGGAATCCATATTTTTGGAATCCAAGTTATTTTTCTCCTCCTCTGTTCTTCGTGTTGACGAATTGCAGAGTTCTTCTTAGGTTGATTTCGACTTATGTCGTGTTCAACCTTTGTAGTTGTTTTTAGCCGTTGTCGTCGGCATTTCTGTTCTTTGTTTGAGTTCAGGTATTGGGTTCGGTTCGGTCGAGCGTGTTGCATGCATAACACGATTCGATGACACTGTTGAATCCTGGGAGGTGATCGCCCCTTGTATAAACCCCTTTGCATAACCCGAGGGTGGGGAGGGGCGAAATTGCCTTAAGGAGACTGTGATTAGCACGGGCCTCAGTATAAAAATACGTATTCGTTTTCGTTTCGAAGTATACGTACAATTTCGGTGTTGCCTATATCTTGCATGTTAATTGGAGGAATTACTTGTAAGTAACCGAGATTTGATTAGTTGCATTTTGGTCCATGGACTTTATAAATTTGCATATTTACCCTCAATAATTCCAACATTCCTGCTGTTTGTCACCATCGCAAGACACTCGTCTCGTTCTTCCTGGGGTCTTCATCTGACACTCTTTTCTTGCCGGCCTTCATCTAACGACAAGCATCCTCCAATTTCCCTACAACTTATGCTTCCATTTCTTTTCTTGTAAGTCTACTAACCTTCATGACTCTCCCAATTTATTTGTAGCCAATTTGCAAAATTCATGTTGCCCAGCCTATTCATTTTGAAATCAAGTCACCATACATTTACGTAGACAACGTGCTCGATAAAATGCCTAAGTGATTTACTCTACAGAAATTGAAAAATTATGTGTATATGCTTTTGCTGTAGTTTGCTAATTTCTTGGATTTCAAAAGTGTTTAGCCATGTTGTTCCCACCATACTCAGTCACTTGCGACTCTCGCTAATCTACCGCAGTTATACAAAAAGCATTCCAACTTAGTCTCTTCATCCTGAATTAACTTTAATTCAAACACAAACATCAAATGGTTTACGTAACCTAGATTTAAATATATTTTTTTTTTGCCATAACCTAGATTTAAATTTAAATTGTCCATTTTTCACATCTATTTTTGCACACCATTGCTCGATAAATAAATAATTATGTCAAGTTCTGCAATTTTAATAGTTATATAACTAATTTCATGCAAGACTCTTCATGCAACCTCCATTATTATAATAAAGAGGATCCGGTCCATTCATCAATATGAGTAAGCACAAGCATGAAAAAGCATGACGTTCCCTTAATAAGATTCGCTGCTTGGATGAACAAATTAAGAAAAATTAAAAAAGATATACAAGACAACATGTATTCACAGACCTTTATGTTTCTAGCCCTAGATGCAGAACCCACATACATATGCATCCACATGGACCACATACAACATGGAGCAGATGACCACTGTAAGAAATATCCAATACGAGTTAACTGGCTATAAATCTTTTTTTTTTTTTGGCAATTCAGTTTCATGGTATATGAAAGCTATGATGGCTTCCTGAAATTTTTAATTAACTGAAGCTGTTCACATTTGACTCAATACTTGGTGATATGAGTTTCAACTTTCAAACATACATATACATATGATGTAAGTAGCATATAAAAACTTGCTAGGGAACATGAATAGAATTTCACCTTTTTGCTGAAGTATTTCTTTCTTTTGAAAGATTAGATGATCAAAATTGGGTGAGATTTCACAGTTGATATCTTGATTGAATTTTTATACATTCCCTTCTATACTATTGTTATTTGCAAATCTCTCAGTCCTATAATCCATCTTATGCCTTGGATGATAATATATATGTACCTATAGTTAGCACTTTAAGCATCTACTTCTTTTTATTATTTGTTATTATGGCATACCGGAAATCATTATGGAGAAGAAGAATTTTTTTTTTAACTTTAACAGTTCATAAGGCTATTATTTGACCTACTATTTAAAAGAAAATTTTTCATATGAGAAAGAAGTTAAATATTTCGAGTTTCCTATTGGACTGCCTTATTTACTATGTTGAGACAATTTACCTTGTTCCAAGTGTTATGAAGATACAAGTTATAGTGGAAGACAGTAGGTATATTCTGTTGTAATTGTTATTAGGTCATAAAGAAAAATCAATAGTTGCACTTACTCATGAACTAAGTCTAAACATGGCCTTAGTACTTTTTTTTTCTTCTGTTGCACATCTACGCTCGCTGGGGAAGTAAACTTGAAACTAATGACTATGAAAATTATATTTTGAAGATATTAAATATTCGAGTTCCATAGTGAATTGTCTTATGTTGAGCCAATCTACCTTGTTACAAGTTTTATGAAAACTCAAGTTATAATGAAAAACAATAGACATATTCTCCTGTAACTATTAATTAGCTAGGTCTTCAAGAAGAATCAGTATTAATTAGTATTATTATTATTTTTGCAAATCTAGGCTTGCCGAAGATAAAACTTGGAATTGATGAGTTAATTGCTTAGACTGCAAGGAAGTGATCAGGTAAATATGTTTTTGTTTTTTTTTAAAAAAATCTATTGTAAAACTTGGAGTTTTAGTAAGGACACTCCTTGATCCTTTTGTTTTTAACACTCTATTGCAAGTGAAAGTGCATACTTTAAAAGAGTCTACTAATTGTTGGTTACTAAATTTTAGTACATAATACATTTAATTTATACAAAGAGAAATAAGAAGAGTTGTTCATAAAGCAGAAAATCTTTCCTTTTTTTCTAATTTACCAAGATATTCTCTCTTTTTTTTTTTTTCTCAAAGTAGAATAAATAATTGAACATATTTCCGTTGATCTTTTTCCCTAAAACAAGACACTCACTTAGGAGTAGCAGCTTTTCAGGAGGATCTTCATGCATAAATTGTTGATTTCATTTGTCATTAATTGTGAATCAATTTTCTCCATTTCGAATATCATTGGTTAGATAAATTGCTGAAATAATCATTAGTTCTAAATAGTTCTAACTTAGAGTGCCTTTCAAGTCCTTAGTTGTAGAGCCTATCTGGAAATAGTTTTATCAATCTTTAATAAGCTGAACTATTTTCTTAAATATCTCTCTCCTAGACCATTTTTCTTTTTGCATATATCAGGTTTCTACTTTTCTATGGTTGATGAAGATAATATATGTTATAAACAATTTATATGTAATTTTTCTATTTAAATTGTATGATCCTTGGACTGTTTGTATGATATATATGCGTGGAGGTTGGCTACAAATTAGACCAAATATACACTATTGAAATAATATCTATCGAAATTTAATGGATTTGGAGGAGACATTTCATTCTTTCATCCCTCTGATTACTCTCATCTTTGGCTTTCAACATGACTTTTCTAAATTCTAACAACTTAGCATGTCTTGTAGTTCTTGAAATATCGATATTCCTGCTTTTCCTTTTTGCTTTATCAAACGTAGAAGTTATTTAGTTTGTATTACTCCATCATAATTGCAGAGAAAACGTAATTGTGCTGATTTCCCAAATTGAAAATTACACATTTTGTTGTTAATAGGTAAAAGATGACTCGATATTGATTTTACTGACGAACAAGATGGAAGCACATTCGGCGGAGGGCTACAAAATTTGTTAGAGAGTCAATTTGTTAACAAAGATGAATAAAGGCAATTATATAAGTCGAATTTACAACAATTTTGTAATTTATGATGTTATTAGTGCATTAGTATAACTATGTTCTTTTATTTAAGGTTATACAAGTTTGGTCTTTTATTTAAGGTTATCAAGTTTGGTCTTTAAAAATCTACATGTTGTTAAACTAACTTTCTACAAGTATTCTAGAAATGATGATATCTTCATTTATTTTGATTTGATTGTTTAAAACTATATTTTTATGTATAATATTCTTTTTGAAATTGATTGCATCCGTACTAATGAATATAAACTATATATAACGTGTCACGCGTGTGCGACGCACACGCAAAAATTTCTAGTATAGTAAATGTAGCAATTATTATATATACGTTAATACCTTCCTTCGGCAATATACATTAGTTATTGCAATTAACTCCTACTATATCTATATCTCACACTTGTTTATTTATATACTAGTTATTAACGCGTGCGTTGCACGCGCATAAATCGTCTAAGTTTCAAAATATATAATTTATCTTCAGTTTTCTAATATGATATTATGTAATTAATACATGGCTAAGTTTAGGGGTTGCGAGAAATGAATCTGTGATCGAAAAGACCGACACAAAGTCATTCAAAACGGGAAAAATAGAAAAGGATAATTAAGTCAAAAAATTAACTATTGTTTTAAACTACAATACTAATTTACTGTTATAACTAATAATGAGTTGGATCGAACATGACGTGAGTTATTAACGACAAAGTTATATCTAATTTATCAACTTGAGGAGTGAAGAATGTAAGCCCGCAATTAACCACTTAGAGTCTTCGGTGGAGCAGTTTGACCTATACAAACGTAACTATACACTTTTCATGCAATTTTATATCATAATACCAACAAAAATTGATTTAATGCTAAAGGAAATTTCAATTCATTAAATTCTAAAGTTTATACTTGATTTTATGTCAATTACTTATTTAACTACTAATTAGGTTGTACGCAATTTGATTTAATTGACAGACGGAAGAACTAAATTAATGATTCAAGAACCTAAATGTTGGACGATGAATACCAAGTTATCCGTAAAAGGTCAAAATTCAAGAACCGTGGTTGACCCATATTTGACAATTGATATGATTTGACAAGTGACTGATCTATGTGATATAAAAAAATCTCAACATGTACTCGAAGTTTGCACGAGTTGAATACATATCATACTTTATGGGTGGCTCAAATTTATAGGTATACTGTATTAATAAGTTAGTGATAATAATGTAACATGTCAGTTAAGTGACCTTAACAAAAAAGTTAATGCAATTTATCTAATGAAATTTTTAGTAATACTCAAATATTGTAGGTACTAAATCATCAATTTTTTAAAACATTAATGTCTAAAGTTTATACTTGAATTCAACTTAACTATTTATTCAACTACCAATTAGGAGATACCTAATATGATTGAATTTACGAACGCAATAATTAAAGCGATAGTTCGAGTCAATAAGTATTAAACATTGAGTAACATGTTATACGTAAAGTCAAACTTCAAGAACCACGTTTGATCCATATTTGATATGTTATTTGAATTAGCAAGTGACTAATTTATTTGATACAAAAAAGTTAACAAGCGGAACATCCCCAAATCGGTGATATAGTGAATGAAAAAATGCATCTACCTGACATTTGCCCCTATTAAATGCATGCTGACTCTAATTGATATGTATATTTGATGGAGAAATTAATAATAACTACGGTGACCTACCAATTAGCGACCTAAAAAACTAAAAATAACAAAATGTAATTAAATGGTTTTTTTAGTAATAGTAAAGATAAATAGATGGGTCTCAAAGAAAAAAAAAACTAATCGCCATTTTATAAAAATAGGAGTACTACATATAACACATATATGTATATAATAAAATAAAAAATATGGGAACTAAATATAACATATATAATAATAATAATAATAATAATAATAATAATAAAAATGTTCAAGAGGTACCTTTTGGGGGTGAGGACAACTCTCACATTTTATATTGGTATATAAAGATAATATTATATTTAGTTTTAAGTTTTTTAAAATCAACCACCTAATTAAATAGTAATGATAATTCCAATAAAATCACAACTAAATCTTTATTAATTACTCACAATCTACTAACCTATCCTAATTAGTAGTAATTTCTCACTTTAATTTTCCTAACGTTAATTTTTCAATTGCTCTATCAATTGTTAGATGTCAATAGCATCCTTACATATATTTCTGAGATCAATACAAATTTTGAGATACAAATTCTTCTTCGAAGGCAATTCTGAATTATTTACAGCAACGAACAAGTGGTGGATTGCATTGGACAACAAGATTTTTTCTGCTTGATCAGGTTCCATCTTTTTAGTTTTTAATTGATAAGTTTTTTTTTTTTAAATATGTCTACTAGAAAGTATGAATCTGGCTATTCAAAACTTAAGAGAAAAAGAAGAATTGAGGGTTTAATTCAATCTCAAAAAGGTTCTATGGATAAATTTATAAAGAAAAATAAATCTGCAAATTTAGGGGATTGTTCTTCAAATGATCATGTTGATGTTGCTGTAGTTGATCAAATATATAACGAAACTAGTGAAAAAACTGAAATGAATTCTGAAGAAAAACAATCACTAGATGAACCTAAGCAAGGTGTTTTTAAAAATTTACATGATCCTAGTCAGTGGACGAATATTGATGTCAATTTGAGAGATTTTTTAGTTGAAAAGGGACCCATCAAAGTTACGGATATAGAATTTCCAAAAGATAAATTTTTTCGTCATTTTTCTACTTCAAATTATTTTCAAAAATTGGCTAATGGAGAGATGCACGAAAGACGATGGTTAGTTTACTCTAAAGATTTGGATTGTGTATTTCATTTTTGTTGTAAATTATTTAGTTCTGCTTCTAATTCTACTTCTAATTTTTATAGCAAATTAGCTAGTGAAGGTACTAATGATTGGAGAAATATTAGTGTTAAGCTTAAAAGTCATGAAACAAGCAATGAAAGTTTTACTAATATGCTGTCGTGGATTGATTTGGAAACAAGATTATTAAAAAATAAAACAATTGATAAAGATCTTCAAGAGCAAATCAATAATGAAAAGGCACATTGAAAACATGTATTAACAAGGATTATTGCTGTAGTAAAAACTCTTGGTAAAAACAACTTAGCATTTAGGGGAACTAATGAAAAAAATATATGAACGAAATAATGGGAATTTTTTAAGTTTGATTGAAATGATTGCTGAATTTGACCTTGTGATGCAAGAGCATATTCGTCGAATTAAACATGATGAAATTCATTATCATTATCTTGGTCATAGAATACAAAATGAATTAATAAACTTATTAGCAAGTGAGGTTAGAAATAAAATTATTGAAAAAGTCATAAACACAAAATATTATTCGACTATACTTGATTGCACGCCTGATACAAGTCACCAAGAACAAATGTCTTTTGTTTTAAGAATTGTTGATATTTCTTCCACTCCAATACAAATTGAGGAATATTTTGTAGGGTTCCTTTTAGTAGACGATACTAGTGGTAGAGGTCTTTTTTAAACCATGGTGGATGAAATTGAAAATATTGGTCTTGATATTAATAATTTAAGAGGTCAAGGATATGATAACGGAGCAAATATGAAAGGGAAACATCAGGGATTGCAAAAGAGAATTTTAGATATAAATCCTAGATCTTTTTATACACCATATGGGAGTCATAATTTAAATTTAGTAATATGTGACATGGCTAATTCTTGTACTAAAGCTAGATCATTTTTTGGATTTGTGCAGCGCATATATACCATATTTTCTTCTTCTACTAAACGATGGAAAATTCTAAAAGATGTTATACCTAATCTAACTCTTAAATCTAAGAGATATAATGAGTCAATTTTTTTTTTTAAAGGAAATTACATAATTGATACATAAATTATAGAGATATAAGTCTCTGCTTAGTGATATTCTTTTATATATTCTAATGACTTAAAAAAAAAGTTTGATAAATTAAAGTGATGAATGATCACTACTAGTTTATTACTACTAATTATATGCTAAATAATTTCTGTTTATTACTGTAATTACTAATTATAAATTAAATAATTCTAATTTATTATTACTATTGAATCTTGGCAAAAAAAAAAAATTGGCCAAAAAAAATCTTGGCAAAAAGAAATATTAAGGACAAAGAAGGACATTTCTTGTTATTAATTAATTAAGAAAAAAAAAAAGTTAAAGAGAAAGGGAAGGAGAGGAGATGAGCATGAGATGAGATCATGAGATAGAGGACAAAGAAAATTGAATCAACAAGGGAGAGGAGAGGAGTAAGAAGATGTGGGAGTGTGGATCTCGAGGTTTATAATCCAAGGGATTAGCATTAGACTTGAAATACATTCTTCTCATTTTAGCTGCTCCCTACTTATATGTTCATATGTATGTATAACGGTATAGATAGAACTTGGAAGATTTGGGGACATTTAGTTCCCAAACCGTGACTATGCGTTCGCCACTGCTGTGATCACTGGGGTGAGCAAAAATCCATTAGGACCAGTCCTGGGGTTCAGGACTGAACCGATAAGGACCGGTCTATTTCAGGACCAAACCGATAAGGATCGAACAAATCAGTGGTATTTCCTGCTCTGTAATCTTATTGTGTAATACATCTTAACTTAGGGCACGTTTGATTACCGGTATTGCGATATCCTAATACACGTATTACTTAATAATACCGTGTTTGTGTCCACTTGGTATTGGTATTAGCTAATACTCAATTATAGGAGGAATTTGGTATTAGCTCATACCAACTAAAAATGATGTACTAATTAATACCAAATCTGAAATTACTTATTACCTTATTATTTAATATACAACAACTACACCAACTTCGGCTCATAACATCGGCCACCGGCGACCCCCGGCCAGACTCCGGCGACCTCCGGTCGGACTCCGACCACCCCCGGCCGGACTCTGGCGACCTCCGGCCGGATTCCGGCGACCCGGCTAAACTTCGGCAACCCCCAGCCGGCCTTCAATTATAATAATAATTAAAAAATGTATATATCTATTTAGGGGTATTTAGGTCTTTTAGACATTGTATTAGGATATTCTAATACCAGACACAATCAAACATTGTATTAGCTAAGCATGTATTAGCTAATACGTGTATTAGAATATCGCAATACCGACAATCAAACGTGCCCTTAATGTTGATGTTAAATTAAATTGCTCATGTTGTGTCTTTTTCCACCGATTGATTTTATTCCTATGATTTGAGTTGTTTTGTCAGTTGGGTCGAGATCGACTTTTTTACCCCGGGTGTAGACCATTGACATGTGAAGATGAAGTATAATCTTGCAGGAGAGATATCTAACTGGGTCAGCTCAAAAGACAGCATACACCTTCTTAGTACTGTAAGCTCAAGCCCATGACTTCGGGACTAACTTATTATGAGTTTGATTTATTACTGATAAATAGGCAATTGAATAAGTCATTGAAGAAATAAACTTCAGGAGTTTTATTGTGGTGGAAGAGAATAAGATACTGGCGTAACAGACAGATTTAAGCCTGAAATATCTTATTAAGGAAAGAAACGTTGAGGGATAATGTAACAAACGAGTTAATATAGTTTATGAATTGTTGATTTTATGTACATCTCTTTCAAATTGTTATAAAACTAGATGATTTATTGTTCTTGATAACAAAATTAGAAATGTATGATCATATTTTGTTGCTGCTGTTGCTGTTGCTAAAGTTGCTATTAAGTGATGGATTGTTCTGAAGTGATCGTTTGTTATTAGTATGAACTCTTCTACATTATCTGAAAAGAGTACAAAGAGTAGTTTGATTTTGATATAGTTTCTGGATTATTTGATAATACCTTACACAATTTTGTTATTGATAATAGAATTAGTAATTTAGGATCGTTCGTTGTTGTTGCTAGAGTGGCTATTACGTGATGGATTGTTCTAATTTTGATGGTTTTTTTTTTATTAGGATGAACTCTTCTACATCATCTAAAAAGAGCATCGACAGTATTACCAAATCTGATAACCCGACTATATTATGTGATTTGCCTAGTGAAATTCTTCACAAAATCTTGTGTTTACTCTCAATTCAGGAGGCAGTCAAAATTCGTGTCTTATCAAGAAAGTGGGAACACAATAGCGGATTTAGGAGGTTCATAATGGAGTAAACTTTGCAAAAAAAAAAAAAAAAGAATATTTAACATATTTCCTTGATAAAATTTTGTAACAAATAAATATTTTAAATTGATGATAATTTGTACTTTCTTCAATTGTTTATCCAAAATTTTCGTTAAATAAATTTCAAATAAATAATATTAAATAAGTAGTTTTTAAAGTATCACAACTAAGCTTTAATTGTTTATACAAATATTACAATTGAGTCAAATGGGACTAGAACTAATTAATAGGGCGATTCGTGCTATCGTGCGTATTAATGATCTTGTCGTGTTAAACTTACTGAACACAAACACGCACGGTAAGTTTATCGTGCCACGTTTTACAAACACGAACACAACACAAATATTATTGTGTGTGTTCGTATCGTGTTGTGTAAGGATATACAATTGTACATCTCTATATTAGATCTTTAAGCAAACATCAAAATAATGAATTTCATATATAAAAAACTATATGAATTATATGTATTCGTAATTTAATAATATAGAATTTACAAACACTAAAAATTAAACCACTAATTTGAATTTTTACAGGTAATAAATAAGATTTGTTAAAAAAATACTTAAATTAGTCTTAGTAGAACAACATTATCGTGTGTGTCGTGTTATGATACTCAAACACGAACACGACACATAAGTTATATCGTGTTCGTGCTATCGTGTTATCGTTCTCTCATATACTAGCACGAACACAAGTTTTTCGTTCGTGTCGTGTCACAAATTCCCAGCCCTAGAACCGTTTGTGAGTCGGTTGAGTCTCAATCGAGTCAGGACACTATTATAATACTTATATAATTTATTAGGTCCTAATTTTGATATTTAGAAAGTATTTGGTTAATTTTGTAACTTTAAAATGTATTTGACGACAAATTTGGACGGATGACCGAAAGAAATATCAATTACCACTGTTTTGAAACCGGTTTGTCTAACATCATTTTAAAGTATTGGTGTTTCCATGCATTATTTTTTTAGCAATTAATTTATTTATTGTTTAATCCTTCAATTTCAAGAGCATTATACTTTGTCTCTTATTAGCAATTCTATTTGATTTTCTGCCCTTGAAATGTTTTTTTTTTCGTGTTTTTTCTAAACTCTTATTTTTATTTTATATGATATAAACTTTAACATTTAAATTAAAAAATAAATCTTACAATCCACTTTTATAATTATTGTGATTATTCAGTATAATTTTTATATATTTTTCTAAAAAAATCATTATTTCTTAACTCAAATTACTCTTTTATTTTTACTTTTATTTTTATATTTTACACTATTTTTTATATTAATTTTCATAAATTTTCAAATAATGAAGTGTTTCACATACAAAGTTTTGGGCAAAATTGCAAATAAAATATTTACAAAAATAAATCTAAAGTAGGGATACTTTCAAAAGATCCTAGCAAGTCCTTTTTAAAACATGTTGTACATTTCAAAACATATTGGTACTAAAAACTATATTTTTCAAACATATTGATTGATTTATATATATACTTGTACTAATTGAATTAGAGTAATTACAATTTATAGTCTAACAAAAGATAGATGAATAATAAAAATTATAACCATGCTCTTTAAGTCAAAATCCCCCAAATTTAAAATTGATGAACACTTTTCCGAATGGATTGAATGATAGTGTTACAAATAATAATGAGGTCTTACAAAATAATAATTAGACCTTAGTGTCTCACACAAAATGATGAGGTGTTAGTGTTTCACACAAAATAATGAGAACCTTACACAAAATAATGAGGCTCGGACCATATTTTTCTTAAGGAATAAACTCAGTATCTTATTAAAAGTGCTAGAAAATGAGGTGGCGTTTGTCATCTCATTTTTTATGATGCATCCGCCGCCACTGCATATGGAGGTCCATGACCATGATTCGTCTGTTTTTCTAGCAAACGTGCCTTACCGAGTTCTAACCTGTGAAACAAAAATCCACTGAGTAAAAAAAACCGGCAAAAGAGACCTGGTCCGATTCCTTTGTTTATGTTTATATACGTGATCATAATATATGCTTTTTCTTCTTCTTTTGTTTTTAGGATGATTCGGTCCAATCATCAATGTATAAAGGTCGTCACGTAAAAAAAATGTTGGCTGATTATATATTGTGCACAATATATATATTTTACTAAACTCTATACTACAAAACCTTCCCATTAATATATTTCTTACGTAACTTTTTTATATATAACATCAACGACTATGTATCTCGAATATTGACTAATATAAATATATAATAAAAATATGTAATCAAATTTGATCATACATACATTTCAAAATATGTGAATATATATATATTGTGTTAGAGTATATATCTTAAGGGTTTCTTTAGTGGTCTAACATAATAATGTCTTTTATACAAAAATAAAATTCAATACTCAATTTTTTTATGTTTTTACAAAAAAAATTGATTCATTAGAGTAAATAAGTTTCACTTTGCTTTTTAGTTGTACAATATGCATGTTAAACCAGTCAATCTATTTTATTGCTTATTAGATTATCATCATTGTCATATAGACACACACTTATAAATGAAAATACTTTTTATTTTATTTCAATTTGAAGTTTTTTTTTTTTTTTTTTTTTTTTTTTTACCCGTGTGGTGCGCGAGATTAGCTTTAGTAGTGGTAGCGTTGCAATAGTGAAGGAGACATAACGACTTATCGTGTTTGTGTTGTATTATAATGCGAATCGCGCGATAGCACGATAAAATTGTGATACTAAGACTAATTTTTAAATACTCTTTTTTGAACAAATCTAATTTATTACTTTTAAAAACTCCCGTTAGTGTTTTAGTTTTTTGTGTATGTAAAATCTATATTACTAACTTATAAATACTAACATATTAATTCAAAGTTTTTTATATATAAAATTCGCTATTTTGATTTATGCTTAAAGATTTCGTATATAGATGCACAACTGTATATCCTTATACAATACGAACACGCACGAAAATATTCGTGTCATGTTCGTGTGTTTGTAAAACGTGGAACGATAAGTTTACCGTGCGTGTTCGTGTTTAGTAAGTTTAGAACAACACAATCATTGACATACACAATAACACGAATTGTCGTATATATTAAAAATTATAAAATAATCCAACTATGATTTAAATATTTTACTATGTCAACCATGTAACAATGGTGTGGTGGTTCAGCACCTCATCCTTAACCAGAGGTCAGGTTCAATCCCCGCTAGTGACCATGAGAATAGAAAATTGTTCATGACCAGCACTTAACATCCTTACAGGCTGACCCAGTGCGAGTGAAAAAATAAAATTACTATGTCAATTGTCATATATTGAGTAAAATTAATATTATTCCCAATTTTTTTTATTGATTCTTGTAAACATTGCAATGAACCGTACTCTCATCATATTGACCGACCATGTTCTACATTAGTTATGATTTGCACGTTCTTCTATTAATGGGTCTTCTAATACTAAATCTAGATCTAAGTCTTCTACGAGATTGATTCTTACCTATTTCAAAATTACTTAGTCTTTCCGTCACCTATAAAAATATATAAAATATACGATCGATTAAACAAACACCTTCATCTACTGTCTCTATATATAATTTATTGTGAACCAATTTTGTATTCAAAATCAGCAAATTTGTTATATTTTGTATAAGACGCACTAACCTTATTGTTCTTCCGTAAATTTGTCAACCAACTTCCATTTCTTCCATCCCCTCAATCTCCTCTCCCGTCGCCTGAGTAGTGAGAAGAGAGAGTCGCCGTTAAGGTCGCTCTGGCCGTCGCCGATTTTGGGTTTCCAAATCTCACCGAATTCGAATTTGCAGATCTCGCCGATTTCGGATTTGCAGATTTCGCTGATTTCGTGTTAGCCGCGCCGTTCTGTCTGAAGTGATCTCCCCATTCTGTTCGAATTGATCTTCCTGGCGGCTGCACTGGATTAGAATTAAGGTTTTTAAAGTTTTTTTTTTTGCAAGTGTTCATGCCTAGACTGAGCAAACAAAGGAACAAAAAAATAGATTACCAGAATCAGGAGGATTCATAAGACTGAAATCCAATTGGAACGGGAGTTTGAGGTAAACATAGACTGGCAAGCAATCGGGGCATGCAGTGGGTAGCCGAAGCAATACTCTGGCTGCGGCGCTCTCCATCTGTTCTGTATTTGGATTTTGGATTGTAGAGTTTACTTGAAAGGCGTTTTTTGTTTTTTGTTTTTTTTGGTTATGGAGTCCGAACCGGCGAACCGGAGAACCGCTCGGTCCGCTATGAACCTGCCGGTTCGAAGAAAACCGGGATTTCGAATTGGGTTCAGTTACATCCTCAGCTGTTGCTCGAACCGGACCGGTTTTGATAACAATGGGAGGAATAAAGAAACTCATGACAATGCAGAAAATACACCGACGAATTCGCTTACGCCGATGGATTCGTCTACGTATGCACCGATGTACGCAATTATCTATCTATTTTCTTCCGATTTGTTCTCATTAGAAAATGAAAATAGATTAGAAAAAAGTTTGACATAGTTACTGAATTAAGGATTGATGAACAACTCTTTCCAAACGGTATAAACCCTAGATGATTTCTTGTACTGATAACGAAATTAGGAATTTAAGATAATTTTTGTTGTTGTTGCTGGAGTTGCTTTTAAGTGATAGATTGTTCCGGTTTTGATGGTTTGTTATTAGGACAAACTCTTCTAACATCTAGTTTCTTTCAAATTTGTATAAATACTAGATGACTTTTTTGTTCTGGATAACGCGGAATCATGAATTTAGGATCATTTGTGCTGTTGTTTTTAGAATTGAGTGGTTATTAAGTTATGGATTGTTCTGATTTTGATGGTTTGTTATTAGGATGAACTCTTCTACATCTTCTGAAAAGAGCACAGAGAACGCCAAATCTGATAACTCGACTGCATTATGTGATTTTCCTTTTGAAGTTCTCCACAAAATATTGTATTTACTCCCAATTGAAGAGGCAGTGAGAACTTGTGTCTTATCGAGAAGGTGGGAACACCTATGGAGGTCCATGCCTAGTCTGATGTTCGTACAAACTCAACATAAGGCAGCATCAAGAGACCATTTCATTAATTTCATCGACAAAGTTTGTAGTCATGATCTGTATTATCCCATACAGACTTTTGAGCTTTGGTGTGATCTTCATGATCATAATGCTATTCGCATCGGCTCCATAATAAGGTCGGTAATAAATGATGGCCACCAAATGGAAGAGATCCGTTTGACCATCTCTAATTATTGTGAAATTGAACCATTTGCACTGCCTTCCTCCATCTTTAGTTCGGAAACATTGGTGCAGCTTCAACTTTCCATGAACTCTGAGAAAGGTAGCCTTGAATTGCCTGATTCCATTTCTCTCCCAAGGCTTAAGCTTTTAGATCTTGTAGGGCTCGACTTTACAAACTTGACATCGCTTTAGAAATTGTTTTCATGTCCATTACTTGAGGAGTTAGGTATTTGGATGTGCTTCTCAGAGTCTGTCAAATCTAATATCATTATTCGTAACCCTAACCTTAAAAAGCTATCAGTATATGATGATTTACCTCCTTTTTGGGTGCATTGTGAGAATCTTATGGAGCTAACCTATTTTGGAGACCTTGAGCATGGATTTTGTATAGTTGATCGGTTCATCGACCTGAACAAGGTGATGCTTGGCTTTGGTGAATCGTCTGCCCCAGTTCATGGACTTAAGCTCCTCGAAAGCATCTCCAACATGAAGAGGTTAACTCTATGCCTCGACTCTTTCAAGGTATGGAATTTTGATTTAGGTTAATATAGCTCTGTTTAGTTTAACAGGGTGACATTGACTGACATTGTTTGTTAATAATTATGATGATCAGGTTTTAGATTCTTTGGATCAAAATCTCAGTTTACTTTGGTTTAGTAATTTGATTGATTTATCATTAGTTGGATTCAAGACATTGGGTGTAATAGCTCAAACATTGTTGAGAAAATCCCCTTCTCTACAGATTCTTAGCTTTCAGGTAAATGACACTTACTTACTTACCTGTCATTACTATATGTGAATTTCATTTCATTATGAACAACTAACTGTATCATTCTGGTTTCAGGGAGATACGATTCGGCCCCACCTCGAATCTTCTATTCTGCTAAACCCGGTGCCGAATTGCTTCAAGATCCGTGTGAAGAAGATTACAGTGTTGGTTAATGGAGTGTACGATGTTGATTTTGTGGCAACGTTGCTAAAGATTGGCCAAGTCTTGGAGGAAGTGATTTTACAGCTTCCACGTTCGTATCATAGAGGCATGTTGGTAGGTATGGTGCGTGACCTGCCAAAGGCTTCAGAAAACTGTAGATTGTCGTGGTGATGAAACAGAAGATGGCTGTAAAATAATACATTTGGATTTCCTTCTTAAATATGAGAGAAATGAGACTTACTACCATCATTCCAAAGCATCCATACTTTTGTAAAGGGCATGGCTATAATAAAATTGACTGTAATTTCAGTCGAGTTCTTATCCGTTGGATTTGAATCACTTAGAAATATGTGCATTAATAATAATTTCTTCTCATTCCAATTTAAAGCCCGATATGTCATCTCTCTTTATTTTATCTTGATTTTCTCGTCTATCTTTTTCTCTTTTCATTTTTTCTATTATTAATTATATAATATATCATTCAAAATACGCTCTTTACATTTTCTAATAAGTCTTAAATGTATTTTACTTGTTCAGTCGAATTATTACTATTCTACCATTTTCAGTGTGCATATAAAATTAAATGTAATATTGGTCATTTAAGTTATAATTTCTTTTATTCTTACATTTATTTATCAATTTTTAAAATATGAATTTTTTTGTAAATAAGTAACAAACGTTAATCATATTCTTACTATCGATCTTTTGGATGATTTGCAAAATACATTGCTGGTAAATTATTATTATCTCAATTATAAGGTATAATAGTTTATTCATATTTAAGAACTCGTCTTTTTAACCACATAAATAAATTCATCTAATTTTGGCCAAATATAATTCATCTCTTAGTATCTCATATATGTATATAATGGGAATTAAAAGTTATATACTAAGTATACAGTGCTAAGTGCTTCAAATTTTTGTTTGACATCAACAATATATTTGGCGAGCCATTCTACAATTTAAGTTCTTCAGTATGTGTATTCACATGCTAATATTTATTTTATATTCTATAAGTGCTTTTAATAAAATATTATTTATTTCATGGTAGGAAATATCGTTAGTTGCTTCAAATTCAAGTCATCGTATTGTCTGGCAAAAAAAAAAAAAAAGTCATCGTATTGATTTCGAGGTGAAAAAATGGAGATAATGTAAAGTAATACTTGTGATGAAGTTGTATCATTCTCGAACTCGAGTTAGTTATATTCATGTATCATCTTCGAAATTGATCTAACATTGTCACGATGACAACGCTTACGCGAGAAGAGCGGACATGTATAATATTTTTATGATTAATCTTTTCCCAATATGCTTAAGTTTTTGCAGATCTTTTGATTTTTCATTGACTAGTAATAATTTCATGGTTTAGATTAATATTTTTCCAAATCGAGTACTTTTTGTAAGCATGATTGATTTTTTTCTAAACGAATTGAGTTTTTTTTTTTTTTTTTTGCCAACAAAGTTTCTATAATGACAACATTTAATCAGAAAATTATCAATATTTTTTTTTGGATTTAATGTTGAAATTTGAAATTAAAAAAATAAAAATAAAATTATAACCAAGCTCCTCCTATTTTTATTTGGTTAAAAATACTAATTAACATATGTTTGAGTAAAATACTAAAAAAAAAAGAGAATATTGTTAACAGAATATAATAATAATAATAATAATAATAATAATAATAATAGTAACATATAAAAGACAAAAGTGAATATAAAAGACAAAACGAGAAGGTTTTGGAAAAAAAAAAACGGAATGGAACTTGGAAAGTTTTGAAAAAAAAAAAATCGGATTGGAACTTGGAAGAGAACTAAGTAAACGGTAAATACAGTATAGTTTATTTTAGTCGTGTCCATTTTTAAATTTTTCCTCATTAACTCATGATTTGTGTCTTTATCTCTCTTATTAGGTTGGTCCCATGCCAAAAGCACTCACACTTTCAAATAATTTTACAGGTTTTTCACTCAGTGATGTTTGTGTTTTTCACATTAAACAATTCATTACTGAGGAGGACAGTGAATAATGAGGGAGGATTAAGCAGTAGTGAAGAGTGACTGAAGAGTATAGAGTATTCTTTTAGAGAGAGTATCAACAGAATGGAATGCTGAAATGAACTTTGAGACCGAGAAAAAGGAATATACTGAATGAGTATGAGATAGGCTAGGGAGACCCAAAATGCAACTTAATTGATTAGAGACAGAAAAACTGGTAGGCTGGTTTAATATTACTTAAGTTTGTACAATATGAAAAGTAGCATGCCCGCGCTTTGCGCGTAATTTATTCGTAATTTAATTTATTATTTTTATATTTTTAATTTATTTTTTATAATGCATACTCTAAAATAGTTAAATTGGGTAAATAAATTATATTGAAAAAACTACTAAATAATATAAATTTAATTAAATAAAAAAATTATGGAAGAAATAATTTATCATTTTAAATTTAAAGAATTAGTTGTGTTAACGTAATAGCAATATTAGTTATGATAGATCAATAAATCTATAGATTTACTATAAAGAAGGAAATTCATAAATAATTTTATAAATATTAGTTGAGTAAAATCGATAAATCAATCATTTTTAATTCTTGGCCAAAAAAAAATTATCATTTTTAATTTGGAATACATTCATTTCAATCAATGTTATTATTACGATAGGATAATGGTAACAATTATAATAGCTTAATAAATTATATAGATTTATAATACAAATTATGTAAAAAAAAAAACATTAAATTATTCAGAAATTAAATCTATAGTATTTTTTATTTAATTTCTTAATAATATGTTACATTGAAATAAATGGAAGTAGATTTTTTTCTGATTAACTAATGAATTAAATAATTATTATTATAAAAAAAATCAAATCTTATTTTAAATTTAGAATGCGCTAACAATTAAAGTTAGGCGAATAGAGTATATAGATTTGTAGGCGAATAATTATTATTAATATATTAGCTTAAAAATATATCTACTATCGTTTATTTTTATTAATATACTTATATTTTTTTACTTTATTATCTAACTTAACCATTTTGTTTATTATCATTCTTTTTTTTCCTGTTATTTATATTACATTTATTTTAATGAAGTGTTTTTTTAAACAACTAAACTAATTTTAATTTATGTATATTTTTTATTTATATTTTATGTTTTTACTTTTAGTATTTTTAACCCATTGTAGTAAACATTCTAATCAGTTCGATTAAAGTGAAAATTTTGTACTTTTTCTATTGTTAAGGTGCTAAACTTAAAGCTTAATTAGGGTGCTAAAATTAATTTTACCAACTTTTGAATGTAACTGACTCTGAAAATGTCATCTAGAGTTCCATGAGGATGTGAGAGAATAATTTTATGAATGTAACTTTATCAAAGTTGACATGGACTAATCATATTGTGTTTTTTTAACACCTAGGTGTAAGAAAGTGGCATTAAAAGCTTATTTGTCAACAATGTATTAAAAACATTGAGAAAATATTATAGGGTTAACAGGTATTTTGGTCTATGATATTTGACGACTTTTGAGTTTTGGTCCATGATGTTTTTTTTCTTAGTTTTGGTCTCATATATTTGCATATTTTTCTAGTTTTGGTCTTTCTGTTGCATTCTGTCCATATTTTTCGTTAAGTAACACGTGCAAGTCACGTGATCCACCCTAAACTATTAATTTTGTTCAATTTATAGTCCCTCTAATACTTCTCTAACTCTTTTTTTGTTCAATTTAGTCCCAAGTTTTTAAAATTGACCTCAAATTAGACAACTAGGTCAAATTGACCTAGCCCTGGGCTACCAGCGCTGTGTCCGACCACGGTCGGGGTCGCCGGATCCAGGCGACCCCAACTAGGATCGACCCAGCCCTGGGCTAGCCCAGGACTGATCCAATTGGACATAGTCCATTTGGGGGCAAGTTGACATTAAAACTAGAAAAATATGCAAACATATGAGACCAAAACTAGGAAAAAAAACATCATGGACCAAAATCCAAAAGTCGTCAAACATCATGGACCAAAAGACTTGTTAACCATATATTATATATAGATATAGATAGATAATATGATTGAATGATTATTTTTTTACGTAATTAAATGGTTATTATTATATTTTAAAATTTCATCTATTTGATCAAACTTTTTGTGTTTAACCTATATGATGGATATATGTCCAATTCGGGTTCGTATTTACATTTCGGGCCTCGCAAACACGTCAAAATTACATCTCGGTTTAAAAACGTCTCCTAACGGGTCAAAACGGTCCGGAAATGCATTACGCGCATCCGGACCGGATCCCCGGATTGCAATGCAATCCGGACCTCGCCGAATTGCCCAATTTCGACGAGGTCCGGATTGTATTTCGGGTATCGCGCGACTACCGTATCCGCGATTACCGTTATGCGTAGAGAAGTCAAGTTCGCGCATTACCAATATGGATGACGGTTACCGCTTGTTTTCTTCAACCGTCGTCAAACCGCTTTAAAACCGGGTCCGGTCCCAAGGAAGCCTATAAATAGGAGGCCTTGGCCACCCATTTTCACACATTCTCTCATTTGCCCAACTTTGGTATTTTGAGCTCTGACTTCTCTCTCGAAATTCTCTCTCTCTCTAGAAATTACCTTTTTGCCATTATAGTGACTTAAGCATCGGAGAGGGCTCCGCTAGCACCACCCCCCCCCCCCTCTCCGTGCTAGAATTAGTCCTTCGTGCAGGAACCGTCGCCCAGACGTTCAGACTCGTGCACCGACCACCGCCTTCCGAGACTCAGACATTCCCTCGAGACACAGCCGTACCGAGACACAGACCTCCACGGGATCAACCGAACACTCGCCAGTGGCCCAACCTCTTCCTGACGAAGGGTTACAGCCCAAAAAGCCCGCACAACCATACAAACGAACGCGTCCCCACGACCCAGTTCATCCCTGGACGCAACATTGGCGCCGTCTACGTGATTCGAACAAAAAGCTACCATACCGCAAAGACAATGCACAAGACCGATAACACCAACTTGGAGTACGCTGACATAAAGGATGCCGCATTTGAAGATGTCATTGATTTCTCATCAAACGACAAGGAGCACGTTGCATACCACAACGCCTTGCCCATAACCTCGCAGAAGCCTATAAGAAGACAACTTGGACCCTTCCACATCCCTATTGCCACATCCAGTGATTTCTTCACTCCAACAAGAAATGCATCCTCCGCACAATGCAACCAAGGAGCCTTCCAGTACAAAGGTGTCAGCCCGTCACCTCCTCTGCCTCCAATCAACGGACAAGTTGAGACGATAGGGACAAAGTCTCGAGTCACAAGTCATCAAGACACACTGCACCAAAGAATAGAGGGGCAATGCACGGAGGGTATCTTCCAGTACCAACAGCCAAGGCACGAAGCCGCATGCTCGTGCAACCTGTACGTGATAGCACAACACCAAAAGGAGGCATGGAAACAACCCCCAAAGCAGAATCAAGCAAAACCGCCCTCAAGCGGTCAGCAAGGAAGAAATTGGCAGCATCAGCCAAAACGACCTTTTCAAGAAGGTTTCGAGAAGCCAAAAGAAGTAAACATCGCTGCCTACATTCCTTTGAATGCCCCGCTATCCGTGATATTGAGAGAGATGAAAGATGCGAACATGTGGAAAAAGCTGAACAATTTCAGAAAAGGTACGATGGGGAAAGACAAAGACAAGTGGTGTGAAAACCACGAGATCTTCGGTCACGAAACGGACCGCTGTGTCAGCCTACGTAACCGCATTAACAGCTTCGTCCTCAAAGGCAAATTAAAGCAATTCATTGATCAAGGCGACAACCCTCCAAAAAAGATTCAAGCAGAGTCATCCAAAATACACAAGGAAGGTCCTTCCACAAGGACAACCCAAGACAATGCTGACATCTGTCACAAGGAAGGACGTGAAAAACCTGTTAGTGACGATGACGTCCCAATCACGGGATTGACAACAAGAACCCTGAAGGCAATAATTGAAAAAGAGATACACGTCTTATGGGAAAAGAAGCAACCGCGACAAAAGAGGCCGTTCCAGTCAGATGCCCAAAGGCTCAAAGATACCAATCTCGCCATATGTGTTCCTTTGAACACACCATTGTCTGTGATCCTGAAAGAAATGAAGGAGACCAAGCTGTGGAAAAAAAACCCTTTAAATTCCGCAATGGCCTATTGGAAAAAGATAAAAGCAAATGGTGCGAGAATCACGAAGTATGTGGCCATGAGACAGACAGCTGTGTCAGCTTAAGATTTCATGTAAACAGCTTGATCTTGGAAGGAAAAATGATGAAGTATATCGACCATGGCAATAACCATCAAAGGAAGCCTCGTGTGAAGTTTTCAGAAAAAAGCAAGGGAAAAGAAAAGGCGGATGATAATCCACCTATCGCCAAACGCCAGAAAAACAACGTCACCTATGGAACCAATTGGGACGATTTGTACAATCTTTGGAGTATGAATGCAGAAGAAGCAAATATCACACTCCCAGAAAACAAACCTCACCGCCCACTTGAGTCAACAACTGCCTTCCTTGGCAAAGATGTTGAAGAACAACACCAGCAAAGTAAAACTTGGGGGCATGACATCAACTTCTGTCCATCCCCAAAAGGGGAGATTGAAGAGCTCAACACGCTAGATGCACTGAGAAACTTTGTGGCACATGGCAGAATCAACTAGCCAACAAATCACCTATGGGGACGTCAAACACATCAACAATCCCTTTATCTTCCTTATCTCCTTTTCGCATATCTATGTTCAATCTTTTAAAGTTTAAGTACAACTCATGCTTTTTAGCCTCAGTAATTTCCAAAAGAAGTGATCACTAGACACTCTCTTGTAATCCGTTGTTCGAACTCTAAATATCTAATAAAGGTTAAATCTACTTTCGTAGGTACATTATTATGATGCATATTACCTTGGAATAACGCCAAGTAACAACTACGCACATATTACTCGCGTCAACAACACAAAGTTCCAAGCATTTTATACGCGCAAGACTAAAAATCGCGTCGCAATAATAAACAAGTCAGGGCACTACACAAGGACAGATCATGCACTATTAGAAGTTGAAACAATATAAACAATCAGGAAACAGCGATACAACTGCCAAGCGACTTGGGGGGCACCAAGCTGACAAGTGCTCGAAAATTCTACCTAACATATATACATGCCTATCATGATCTACACCTATCGTATCCACACTCAGGGAAGTTTCCTACACAAACAAGGAATCCTTGTATCAGATTCATTTACTTTAATTGTTATATGCATAACTAAAAAGAAAATTTCATGACTCCATACTTTTGCAAACTTATAAAAATTGTGATTATCTGACAAAAGTAACTCTACTCGTAGGTACATGCTACACTACGATTACTACTCAGGAATGATGCCAAGTAGTAACCCATGCACAAAAATCTACTTCAACAATACAAGTTAAGCATTGTGTTCAAGGAGGGATTTATGTTATACAACACCAACATATCTGTTATCTACAAGGAGTTTATTTCTCCATTCATAACATAGGCGTCTATCTCTAGAAGATGCCGGCAACACAAAGCCATCAAGCTATGTGTACAACCAACTTATATACCACAATGATAACCTGCGGATTACTATCAAAACGACGACTATTCAGGGCGTCAGCTACAAGCAATGTCTTGGATTATCACCAATACCTACTATCAAAACGACGACTATTCAGGGCGTCAGCTACAAGCAATGTCTTGGATTATCACCAAGACCTACTATCAAAACGACGACTATTCAGGGCGTCAGCTACAAGCAATGTCTTGGATTATCACCAAAACCTACTATCAAAACGACGACTATTCAGGGCGTCAGCTACAAGCAATGTCTTGGATTAACACCAAGACCTACTATCAAAACGACGACTATTCAGGGCGTCAGCTACAAGCAATATCTTGGATTAACACCAAGACCTACTACCAAAATACCTTGGAATAACGCCAAGGCCTACTATCAAAATAGCATGTTGTGGTATCCTCTTTTTTAAAAGACAAGCCCCATGTTTACTTCTAAAAAATGACATGCTGTGACATCTCTGGTTAGAGGCAAATCCTCATGTTCATAGCCATTCCCTGGATTCAGAACATGATGGGCATACGGGGCTGATCACCCCTTAAGCGACGGAAGTTCTCTGTTTAGACAACGACCCCACTCTATAATAAGTGCGTATATCTTGTTTAGGGTGCACTCTTCATGGCGAATGTCCTCTGTTTAGACGACACTCCCATATTACGAATGCCATCAGGGTTCGTTTTATACGGCAAAAGTCCTCTGGTTAAGATGACAATTCCGTACTACAGATTTTCAAACCGTGTTGCATGGTTCCTGGACGCAGAAAGCATGCATCACAATTCATATTCTCAAAAAAGTGTTACATGGTCCCTGGACGCAGGAATCATGTATCACAAATATTTTTTCAAATATTTTACCAAAAATTTTGCCAAATATTTTATGTATCAAACACCTTTCCAAAAATTTTATCAACACGGTTTTTTGGATGTATCACATTCAATGTCAAAATATTTTTTCAAATATTTTACCAACAAGCTTTTTAGGGTTCACAAAATGCTTCTTCAAAAACTAAAATGTTTTACGTATGCTTCCCCAACGCGGGTTGATACACGCTGGCAGGTGCGCACCCTATTTAAAACTCATAAAATTTACAAGTCGAGTCTTGTACAACGTCGCCTTAGAATGGAACTAAGAGACGGTATAAACTAGTATCTTGCTTAGCCAAGATAACACCTCTCAAATAATACTTTTACGTATGCTTCCCCAACGCGGGTTGATACACGCTGGCAGGTGCGCACCCTGTTTAAAACTCATAAAATTTACAAGTCGAGTCTTGTACAACGTCGCCTTAGAGTGGAACTAAGAGACGGTATAACCTACTATATCTTGCTTAGCCAAGATAATACTTTTCAAATACACTACTTGTTGAGAAATATTGCTATACGCAAAAATACTCGACAGTTTGCAACACATATAGCGGCAAGCTATTTAGAAAAGAAGGACAATATGCATAATGCATCATGAAACAATCAGGAGAGCTTCTCAACTTATCAATCAGGAAATGGCCATCGGTCACGACTGCAGGGACTATGTCTACGTTACTAGTCATTCACATTCAATAAACACAGACTCGGCGGAACAAGCAGAAGTTGCCACCGTCCTCTCTAAACAAAACCTACAGTGTGCAAGTCGCAACATCCTATGCTCTACCCATCTCGCCATGCCTTGGAATCTAGCCAAGAGGGGCGATCACAACACTTAAACAATGCGCGACGTACAGTCGCAACTACGGACATCATATTCATCATCTAAGGATATGTATCCTATCTTTCAAGTCCAAAGCATATGGACAACATAGATAACTCAAGGTATGAAATATTACTAACAAGTTATCACATAATTACTATTGAAAACAGGTCCAGATGACGAAATATCATGCACGCAAAAGCATGAACAAAGAATTGTCAACATCAACCCATTCACAAAGGGCTCAACATGCTGGAAGCAGATAGCCCAACAGCAACCAAGAGTCTACATCATCTCTAAGGACTTAAGGCAAAAAGTTCATAATGTCAGCATCAAATGCAATGTCTTCATCCACATAGAAGACACGACAATAACGATTGTTTC
Organism: Clarkia xantiana subsp. parviflora; assembly: GCA_036873135.1. NCBI lineage: Eukaryota > Viridiplantae > Streptophyta > Magnoliopsida > Myrtales > Onagraceae > Clarkia > Clarkia xantiana. The sequence continues at coordinate 23,972,733 of JAPTYO010000007.1, forward strand.
AACATTCAGCACAACATAGCTCTTCAACATAAGGGCGACAATCAGCAATCAACAAACACTTACCTCAGTAGCAGTAACGCTCCTCCTTGGGCCGGTCCCTCGACCGGGGGGCAGACGACACCACTGCACAACCCTCAACTCTATTTCCTTTACCACAAGAAGGAATTAGCACGGTCATGCTCAGCATAAAGAACTAAGAATAGCTCGAGGAACGCGCCCCTGCGTCGGATCTTTCGAGAATTATGCTAAAAACAGAAACTGCAAGCCAGCGATAACTTGGAAAATTAACAAGTTCAAAGAAGATACAATGGGACGTCTTACTTACAAGCCTTTCACCGCGACCGTGCCCGAAGACTCCAGAGTAGCGGGGGCACTTGTATGAACATTCCTCTCAACAAATGGATTTCTATACACATCAGCTATCCGCAAAGACAAGCTTTTTCCCATCAAGATGGAGATAGTGGACTCTCTCACGGTAACAACCGTGGGAAGACTAATTCTGACAAGAGGACAGCAAGATCTGATATCCTAGAAAATGCTATCAACAATCCAGTCAGTGTGCAAACACGCACCAACACTTATTCAAGCACTTATGCAACAGACGCTCCATGTGAGACAACCACGTACGTACAAAACTTATTAGTCTTCGGGCAACAAGTAACAAGCATCACGCGAGGGGGGCAACCTCTTCAACACATTAACCTTGCGTGACAACACTGAGCGCATATTCGCAGCATACAAAATTACAATGGTGGAATATTTTCTAAGTACTTGACTCAGGATGACAGTCAGCATATTGCGAGTTGTCGGCATACAACCACGTGTCAGCATATTATCAGGAGTTGGCATATAACCTGTGTTCGCATCAAGCATACGGATACGGCATACATAGCCAGAGATGGTGAAAAGATTTTAAGTGCGGGGGCAAATACGCACACATAATGTACGTACATACATGTTGACAAGGTTGCATGTCGACAAGGAGAAAATATTTTCTAAGTATTTCCATGTACGTACATACATGTCGACAAGGATGCATGTCGACAAGGAGAAAATATTTTCTAAGTGTTTCCATGTACGTACATACATGTCGACAAGGTTGCATGTCGACAAGGAGAAAATATTTTCTAAGTATTTCCATGTACGTACATACATGTCGACAAGGAGAAAATATTTTCTAAGTGTTTCCATGTACGTACATACATGTCGACAAGGAGAAAAAAATTTCTAAGTGTTTCCATGTACGTACATACATGTCGACAAGGATGCATGTCGACAAGGAGAAAATATTTTCTAAGTGTTTCCATGTACGTACATACATGTCGACAAGGTTGCATGTCGACAAGAAGAAAATATTTTCTAAAGTGTTTCCATGTACATACATACATGTCGACAAGGTTGCATGTCGACAAGGAGAAAATATTTTCTAAGTGTTTCCATGTACGCACATACATGTCAACAAAGATGGATTGCATACAACAAGTAGCTATGCCCCCTAAGCACACCTACGACGCTCATCGACAAAGCTCATACGACGACATCTATGGTAACAAGCATTAGATATCGTTTAAATATTTTCTAAGTGTTTTAGCATACTTGCAGGCAATAACCAACAGTCTATACCTGACGCTCAACCATCAAAGTCAACACGCGTATCAAAGTCAACACGCGTATCAAAGTCAATGCGCGTATCAAAGCCAATGCGCGTATCAAAGTCAACACGCGTATCAAAGCCAATGCGCGTATCAAAGTCAACGCACGTATCAAAAGTCAACGCGCATATCAAAAGTCAACGCACATAGCAAAGTTGGTACGTGCGGTAAGGAGGATCAACATCTCAAGAAGCTATCATGCAAGCAATGCAACTAATATGACGAACCGCGAAGAGCAAATACGACAACACTTAAGGAAATATTTCTTTAAAGCAACAAGCGACTACTTCCAAGAGACTCCTCGATGATAAGGATCAAATGAGTAATACATCTACAAATATTTACGGTATACTCCGCCCTCCTTTAAGTATTTATCTCTACATACATGATTACTTTGACATTGCATGTATCAAACTTGTCATCATACGCGTATGATTCCATATCGCATGATTCATATTTCGGTAATCACTAAGTCATTTTAGAAGCATACGGTTTCTATTTCTTGCATTGTGTAATTACGATCTTGCCATGACCGTTACTTGTGCATGCATGTTGATAGAGGAATGTTCGCATGGTGTATTACCAATTGTCCATATCCCCGACGATAATCGTACTTGCACGTTACACATATACATTCCCTATTGCACTAACCGTGATAACAGGAAACAAAGCCATTCGGTCGGAAAAATCAAGGGACGGAAGAAATCAAGATGTCTACGTCCAACCAACGATCGAAACCGAAAGGTTAGCGTCAAACTCAAATTGGACACGTATCCTAACTTAAAAATATAGTCAAGAAAGGTTCTAAACCGTTACTTGACTCGGGGGCAAGTGATGGATATATGTCCAATTCGGGTTCGTATTTACATTTCGGGCCTCGCAAACACGTCAAAATTACATCTCGGTTTAAAAACGTCTCCTACCGGGTCAAAACGGGTTGCAGAAACCCGGATGTCCGGGTTGCATGCAATCCGGAGGTCCGGATTGCGCGGCAATCCGGACCTCGCCGAATTGCCCAATTTCGACGAGGTCCGGATTGTATTTCGGGTATCGCGCGACTACCGTATCCACGATTACCGTTATGCGTAGAGAAGTCAAGTTCGCGCATTACCAATATGGATGACGGTTACCGCTTGTTTTCTTGAACCGTCGTCAAACCGCTTTAAAACCGGGTCCGGTCCCAAGGAAGCCTATAAATAGGAGGCCTTGGCCACCCATTTTCACACATTCTCTCATTTGCCCAACTTTGGTATTTTGAGCTCTGACTTCTCTCTAGAAATTCTCTCTCTCTCTAGAAATTACCTTTTTGCCATTATAGTGACTTAAGCATCGGAGAGGGCTCCGCTAGCACCACCCCCCCCCCCCCCCTCTCCGTGCTAGCATTGGTCCTTCGTGCAGGAACCGTCGCCCAGACGTTCAGACTCGTGCACCGACCACCGCCTTCCGAGACTCAGACATTCCCTCGAGACACGGCCGTACCGAGACACAGACCTCCACGGGATCAACCGAACACTCGCCAGTCGCCCAACCTCTTCCTGACGAAGGGTTACAGCCCAAAAAGCCTGCACAACCATACGAACGAACGCGTCCCCACGACCCAGTTCATCCCTGGACGCAACACTATATAATATTGACAGTGTGATTAAATGATTATAAAATGAGGGTGTTACCACTGCATTTAATTATTACAAGTGTTCTTTAGAGCATTCACAATGGTATTACATATTTTGTTTTTCTTAAAAGTGTTATGTAAGCTTTTTATGTATGATTTAATGAATACATAAACTTACGTTAATAGGTCTACAATAGTTTTACTTAAAGATATTTATTATTAAATTTTAATAACCAATTTAAAAAAATTATTATTATTAAAATTTCAATTATTGCATATTTGTTTTATATATATTTGTTTATATACATATATATTCGTTATATACACTAGACCCAGCCCGCGATACGCACATACACATATTTTCATGGTCAAATTGTTACAATGATGTCGTAAAGAATGATGCATGTCATGATTAACAAAATTCCAAGGATGATACAAGACCGTGATCAACCCGCCCCGATGATGATACAAGAATAGAGCTTAATGAAAAAGAATGATTTGTTTGGGTAAAACAAATAAATTAAATTTTGGCCAAAAAAATAAAATAAAATTACAAAACATTATTTCACAAATAAATTTGTAAAACAAAATTCAATTTAAATTTAAAATGCTCAAGCGACCAAGAAAAAAAAGCTACTAAAGAATTTCCGGTCGTTATATATATATATATATATATATATATATATATATATATATATATATATTCGTCAAGAATTGCTGCCAAACAAAAAAAAAGGAGGTTGTCCGCTGATTTGAAAAAAAAAAAAAAAAAAAAAAAAAGAGGTTGTAAAAAGTTGCTGGTTTTAGAATAAAAAATAGAGTAATTAATTTTATGTAAACATAGTGTATTCCTTATATTTAAGAATGCTTATGTAAAAAATATTTAAAAAAACACGTGGATCCACTTTTAAGGATTGCTATGTAAAACCACTGCAACACGTTTTTTCATTTTACATTAAAAAAAACATGTATGACCCACCTTTATGTAATCCATATGTAATATCACTGTGGATGCTCTTATCGTATTTTTCATCAATTTACTAAGTTTTTCATATATATTTTTTGGCCAAAATTTTTCATATATATTTTTTTAAAATTTCCCTAATTCGAACCTTCGAACAAACCAACAAAAATTTTAATAGGTTCAATCAAAATCAAACCCAGAAAATGTGTTACTGAGTTCAATTGATCCCGATGTTTGATTTTGGAGAAAAAAATTGAACAAAAAAAATTGAACAAAAATGAAGTATTTTTTTTAAGAAAAATATGATGAAGAATACAATAAAAATGATAAAGAACGTGAAGACTCATAATGTAAAATGAATATAGAAAGAGTATTTTGGATATTTATTATTTAATCTTAATATAACTGTATAGTCACATAGTAATTAATAATCATGTTTGAACCAAACGATCTTATTGACAATCACGAGTAATCCAACTATGTATTGATATGGAAATAAAAAGAACAATTAACGGAGCCTCGAGTTCCCTGCAGCTGAAACCAGACCAAGCCCAAAACTATTAAATTTTAAAGGTGTGTTTGGCAGTGCATTTTCCAAGTGCTTTTGCATTTAAAATCACTTTGGGTGAAAGCTGGAGCGTTTGGTAATACGCATTCAAATGTTTTTTTTTTTCAAAGCATTGCTTTATGAAATGCATTTTTTCAAAGCGGTGCTGCTTTCTAAAAATCACTTTCTGGAAAATCACTTTTGTCATGTTTTATATTTCATTTTTACCCTTAAATTTTTTTTATAAATCCTAAGCTACCCTTAAATAAAATTTACATATTTAAAAAACTTAACAGTTAACATTACTTTTTCTTATAAAAATAACTGTATATATAAATAAATGTTAATAAATTAAAAAACTTACCTTATTATTATATACTACAATATTTATATATATAAGTTATTACAATATAATTATTATAATTATAATAATATAGAAATATACGAGAAATATGTATTGTTGAATATATAATAATAATAATAATAATAATAATAATAATAATAATAATAATAATAATAATATGCATGTCAAGTATATTGATTAAAAATACTTTATTCATATAAATGCATATTAATATGTAAGACAATATGTAAGCACTAATATTAAATTAGTAAATAAATAGTTTGGATAATCATATTCGACAACACTTTGCTATGGGTGTAAACGAGCCGAGTCGAGTATCTTTCAAACTCGACTTGATTAAAAAGTACTGATCTTGAAAATAGTCGACCTCAAATTTCAAAAACTCGAACTCGACTCGCATCCAAACTCGACTTAATCAAACTCGTCTCGACTCGAATAGCAATCTCATTATACATCACAATAAGTTAGCATTTCTCATGACTACTCGACTCGACTCAAAAGCTCATTATACTTCACAATAAGATAATCGAGCTCAACTCGACAAGGACTCAGATTAATTATCTATATTACAAACTTGATTAAACTCGAAAATATTTCAAGTCGAGTATTATCAAGCTTGGGCTCGACTTGACATGCTAAACAACTCAACTCGAGCTCGTCCCGACTCGAAATTTTCCGAGCCCAATTCGAATTTCGACAAAGTCGATTCCAAGGTATGCTCAACTCCAAAATTTTATGTTTATTACACTTTCTTTCTTGCAATTTAATTATGACAAGTAAATATGTATATAAGATGAATATATTGTATTGTACATTTTTTTTTTCAAAAAAAAAAAAACATATTTTGTGTTAACTGTAAAATAATATATAATACAATGTAATAATATTTAATTAATATGTAATTTTTTTTGCCAAGAAATTTAGTCAAATTAATTTTAAGCTAAATATGTTACAAAAACACATATTTAGGAAAAACACTTTCTAATGCAAGTTTAAAATGATACTATTATGTTTGATTACATTATCTTAATCCACTTTTTCCTAATCTACTTTAAATGTAAGTACTTTTCTAAAGTAAAAGCACTGTCAAACTCACCATAAGTCGCATAACTACCTAAAGACCCCCTATCTGCTAAAGACCATTTGCAGACAAAACTGCTGTGATAATAGAGAGATGAAATCTCATACCTAGGAGGAAGAAAGAAACTAATGATAAGGTAGAAAATGCACGTATGAATTCGTCTGCGTATACACCGATGTACGCATTTCTTTCTATTTTCTTTCGATCGGTTCTCAGATTGAGTTAATTCATTCGATTATACATGATTTCTTTCCCACAAAAATCTTATTGACTTAAATCAGAAAATGATGATTGATTAAAAAGTTTGATATAGTTACTAGATTGTAGGGTTTATGGACACCTCTTTCAAATCAGTATAAATCCTAGATGATTTCTTGTTCTGGATGACAGAATTAGGAATTTAGCATAATTTTGTTTTTATTGTTGCTGGAGTGGCTATATATTGAGTCATGGATTGTTCCGGTTTTGATGGTTTGTTATTGGGACGAATTCTTCTACATCATCCGAAAAGAGCACGGAGACTCGGAGAGTATTTTGATATAGTTCATAAATTGTTGGATTCATGGAGATCTCTTTCAAATCAGTATAAACCTTAGATGATTTCTTGTTCTTGATAACAAAATTATTAGGATCATTTTGTTGTTGTTGTAGTTAAGTGGCTGTTAAAGTAATGGATTGTTCCGATTTTGATGGTTTGTTATTAGAATGAATTCTTCTACATCATCCAAAAAGAGCTCGGACAATGCCAAATATGATAACTCGACTACATTACGTGACTTGCTTTTTGAAGTACTCCACAAAATATTGTGTTTACTCCCAATTGAAGAGGCAGTGAGAACTTGTGTCTTGTCAAGAAGGTGAGAACAGTTATGGAAATCCATGATTAGTCTATTGTTTGTACAAAGTCAACATAAATCAGAACCAATTGACCATTTCATTAACTTCATCGAAAAATTTTGTAGTCACCATAATCTGTATTATCCCTTTCAGATTTTTAAGCTTTGGTGTGATCTTTATGATCATGATGTTATTCGCACCGTTTCCATAATAAGGTCGGTAATCCATAATAAGGTCGGTAATAACCGATGACCATCAAATGGAAGATATTCGTTTGGCCTCTCTAATTATTGTGAAGTTGAACCATTTGCGCTACTTCCTCCATCTTTATTTCGAAACAATGGATTAGCTTCAACTTTCCATTTGCGCTACCTGTCTCGCCGACAAGCCCGAACCACTGTCCCCACTTAGCCCAACCCAGCCAAACTAAGCATGTTGTCCTCACTTGGCCTAGAAAATGAGGAATTCTTGTTGGTTTTGAGTCATACCTCTCTTTCTTATTAATGCTCCAAATCTCTAATTTTCAATCGACGTGGTACACAAATATGGGGTATTACATATTCGCATCAGTTCCATAATAAGATCGGTAATAACTGGTGTCCACCAAATAGAAGAGATCTCCATCTTTAGTTCGTACACATTGGTGCGGATTCAACCTTCCATGAGCTCTAATAAAGGTAGCCTTGAATTGCCTGATTTCATTTCTCTTCCAAGGTTCAAGCTTTTAGATCTTGTAGGGCTCGAGTTTACGAACTTTCACGTTGCTTCAGAAATTGTTTTCCTGTCCATTACTAGAGGAGTTAGGTAGAGGAGTTAGGTATTTGGATGTGCTTCTTAGGATCTATCAAATCTGCTAACATTATCGGTAACACTAACCTTAAAAAGCTATCACTGGGAAAATAAAAAAACCTTAAAAGCTATCGGTATATGATGATAATCTTATGGAGCTAACCTATTTCTGTAACCTTGAGCATGGAATTGATCGGTCCAACCTGGACAAGGTGATGCTTAGTTTTGGTGAATCGTCTGTCCCAATTCGTGGAGTTAAGCTCCTCGAACGCTTCTCTAGCATGAAGAGGTTAATGCCTCAACTCTTTTAAGATATGGTATTGTTATCCTTTCAGACTTTTAAGCTTTGGTGTGATCTTTATGATCAGGATGCTATTCGCACCGGTTCCATAATAAGGTTTGTAATAACCGATGGCCATCAAATGGAAGATATTCGTTTGACCTCTCTAATTATGGGGAAGTTGAACCATTTGCACTACCTTCCTCCATCTTTATTTCGAAACACTGGGTTAGCTTCAACTTTCCATTTGCTCTAAGCCTAACTATGTGCGAGTCAAGATTACTATAGTGTGGATTAACATATCAATAAGCATTAACTATGTAATATGGTATAATAATTCAAATGTTCAACAATAAGTATTAGGTTTAGAACTCTTCGGTCTGGTTCATAACCAGCATTTTAGTCATTACAGACTAACCTTAATAGAAGTGATAATTATTTTAAATATGGAGCAAATATATTACAAATTTTGTCCTCCCGATAATGCCTCCCGAAATACCCCTCGTGAATAAAAAAGATTATGCACTCTTAATAAGCCTAATAACAACATACTACATTTTATTGAGTTATTAGTATCAAAATCTCAGTTTACTTTGGTTTGGTAATTTGATTGAGTTATATTTAGTTGGATTCAAGACGTTGGGTGTAATAGCTCAAACATTGTTGAGAAAATCCCCTTCTCTACAGATTCTTAGCTTTCAGGTAAATGACACTTACTTACTTACCTGTCATTACTATATGTGAATTTCATTTCATTATGAACAACTAACTGTATCATTCTACTCTCAAATTTGGCACTACTCTCATTATGAACAACTAACTGTATCATAATGAAATGAAATTCACATATAGTATATTTGGGTTATCAAATTTGGCACTACTCTCATTGCTCTTTTTAGATGGCGTAGAGAGTAGTGCCAAATTTGATAACCCAAATATACTATGTGACTTGCCTTGTGAAGTTCTTCACAAAATCTTATATTTACTCCCAATTGAAGAGGCGGTAAGAACTTGTGTCTTATCGAGAAGTTGGAAACACTTATGGAGGTTCATGACTCGTCTTTGTTCTCACAGCAACATAAGGCAGAACCAAGAGACTATTTCATTAACTTCGTCGACAAAGTTTGCAATCACCATGATCCGTGTTATCACATACAAGGTTTTGAGCTTTGTTTGATTTATACGATCACGATGCTCTTCACATGGGTTCCATCCTAAGGGCTGCAATACCAGATGGCCACCAAATGGAAGAGATCCGTTTGTACCTCTCGAACTATTGTGAAGTTGAACCATTTGCACTGCATTCCTCCATCTTTAGTTCGGAAGGATTTGGTACGGCTTCAACTTTCCATATACTGCTCTAAGAAAGGTACCCTTGAATTGCATGATTCCATCTCTTTACCAAGGCTCGAGTTTTTAAAGCTTGGAGGGCTCGAGTTTAAGGACTTGATCTCGCTTCTGAAACTATTTTCGTGTCCATTACTTGAGGAGTTATGTATTTGGAAGTGCTTCTCAGGCGATACAGAAACTACTATCACTATCCGTAAACCGAACCTTAAAAAGCTATCCTAAGTGATGAACTACCTCCTTTACAAGTGCACTACGAGAATCTTGGAGCCTTTTACTGAAACATTTTGTATGAATTCCGTATCATCGGTCAGTCAATCGACCTGGACGAGGTGGTGCTTGGTTTTGATGAATGGTCAGTCTCGATTCATGGGTATATGCTCCTCAAGAGCTTATCTAGCACGAAGAGGTTAAATCTATGCATCGACTCTTTCAAGGTATGGTATTTTGATTTAACTTAATTCAGCTGTTTAATTTAACAAGGCGACATTGACATTGTTAGTAATCATCATGATCAGGTTTTAGATCCGCTGGCTCCATTATTCGGACAACTTCGGTTTGATAATCTTATTGAGTTATCTTTGATTGGGTTCGACTCATTGGATGTGATCATTCAAACAATGCTGATAAACTCCCATTCTCTACAGACTCTTACTATTCAGGTAAACGATATTGTCATTTTTCATCACTATATATAAAATTTAATTTGTTGAACATCTGTATTATTCTGATAACAGAGAGTTTGGGATCGGCTCCCGATCAAATCATCTGTTCTGCTAAACCCAGTGCCGAATTGCTTCAAGACCCATTTGAAGAAGATTACAGTTTTTGTTAATGGAGTGGGAGATGTTGATTTTGTGGCTACGTTGCTAACGATTGGGCAAGTGTTGGAGGAAGTGGTTTTACAGGTTCCATGTTCGAATCTTGGAGAGACACAGTGATAGAGATGGTGAAGAACCTGCCCAAGGCTTCAAAAAACTGTAGATTGTCTTGGTTCTGAAATAAACCAATTTCATTTTGTTGTTTAAATATCATACGTAAGAAGAGACAAGTTTGATTTTTGCATAGTAATTAAGTGATGTTATTGTTAATTACCTTGGTAATTATCATTCACAGCCTGTATATCTTTATAAGACAGTTAGTTTCACATCCAAATATTGATTTTTCAAGATATTATTAGTATCCCCATATATTTATAATTTATTATTCTTCAAGTATTAGTATTCTTATAATTAATTGTGGAGTGAAATATATGTTATTATATATATTACTTAGATTTAAGGAATCATTAGGTAAAACAAGTGAACTATACTTTTAACCTAAAACCATTCTAACAAAGTTCGTGTTAAGGATATTTAATTAGTAAAATTAGTATGGATCAAAATATTAGTCAGGTTAGTTATCAAATTACTAGCTGAAATGTAAACACTTAAACAAATTGATAGTTTGAGTTTTTTATTTTATAATTTGCTAGTTTAAATTTTTCTTTGTTAACAAATGATTAGATTTATCAAAGGGAATTATCATGTGCTTTGCATGAATTTAAAGAAAAAACCGGAAAATGACGAAATCTCTATCATTCATTAAATCATAAGCATATATATAACTGAAATTATAAAGTTTAACCATATATAAAAAAAATAAAAACATTCAAGAATTGTCTTTTCTGTGATGACAATGTCATTTTAGTCGGGTTTTTTTTTTTACTTTCGTGCAAGTCACGTGATTAATTACACACAGATACATAGTTAACAATTTGTACATAAGCTAGATGTGAATTAGTAAATTGTCCAAAAAAAAAACATCAATTAGTGATAATATAGCCATTGGAATTTCAACATTTCAAAGAGTTAAATCTAATGAATGTAATTGGATTTCCAAATATGAAAATGTAGCCTAAGCCTAAACAATAATTTTTCTTTCCTACCTACTTTCTATATAAACCTAAACCCCTCCAAAAATTTGAATTCTCGCTGTCACACTCACTGGTATGCATTGGCAAGAGCAATTGCATTTGATCGCTCTGTACCTTCATCGCCATTCAGCAGCTAAGTTGATCTGTCCGTATCTATCCCTCTTCTCCTACATTTTCTATCCATCCTCTCGTCAATCCAATCACTGAATTTGACCAGATTTTCCGTTTTGCTCAGGAACCTTTTTTTTTTTTTAATTGAAAATGAGTAGGATTCGATTCAAAATCTAGGGATTTGGTGGCTCCGGCAATGTTCTTGCCGCCTTCATGAGCTCCCGCCAATGTTCTAGGGATTTGATTGATGTTGCAGAATCCATTTTATGAAGCTCGGGTGATTGTTAATGATGGTTACATGGCTATGGAGGTATCGTTACCGATCACTGATATCGCAACCCGACTCGATTTAACGGAATCTTATTCGGTTCTTTACTGCAAAAATGACGTTCATCGTCCAAAACCCGCCTCATAAAATAGAAGCAGAACTCATCAAGCAAAATCTCTTGTAAGTAACCATAAGGTTAATAATCGGAGCAAAAGCCAAATCAATACAACTTCATAAAGTAGTTTTAAGGAGTTGGGTATTCATCTCCCTACAGAATTATTCCATCAAACCTCGAAAATTAAAGGCCATGTAGTTCAAATAAAGAAAGCTTTCTTTCTTGTTCATGGCAGCAAGAATGGGCAAAGGACTTACTCTTCAACAACAACACTGATCTCGCCCTTTTCCAACAGATCGTAGAAAGTTCTAACCTTTCTCTGCTCGTTCCAGTGATGCATCTTCCAGAGGCTTCCTGCAGCTAGACCCAGGGTGATACCGATCACTATCTCCTTGATAACACTCGGTCCTTTCAAGGTGGCGTGAGCAACTCTGTGGCCTGCCATTTCTTCTAACTACTAGATGGAAACAAGAAAGAATGAATACCCAAAAAACACGGTTAAAAATTGATCCTTTCTGCTATACAGATAAACATAGTGATAGAAACCAGTAAACTATTTTGCATCACCAAAGGAGAGAACAATCCATTTTTGGCAGATATATAGCCTATCTTAAATGAATATTTACTAGTTATGCAAGACACTTAGAGGAAACATAACAGTGATATTGTATGATTCCTAGAACAAAGTATACAGATCACTGGATACCGCAACAAGAACATAGCAATTTGAGAGGGGGGGAAAGTCGATAACATTCTTAAACCAGTAAACTATTCTGAACCACTGAAGAAAGAACAATCCATTTTTGGAAGATATATAGCCTCATATCTTAAATGAATCTTTACTAGTTATGCAACACACTTAGAGGAAACACAATAGTGATATTGTATGATTCATAGATCAAAGTATACAGAGCACTGGATACAGCAACAAGAACATAGCAATTTGAGAATTGAGAGGGAAAAGTCGATAACATTCTTAAAGCACGGAAATTTATGGCAGGCAGGACCAGATTTAGACAAGATAGCATCATCATAAGCACCGCAGCCATAGACGAAGAGACAAAGCTTCAACAAATAGATTTTTCTACAGAAGAACTAGGCATTGCAACTCCATTTCTAATTTATTGTCTCATCAAAATTTGTTTTGCACAACACAGAAAATGTGGATGAAAGATATAGAGGAAACCCATTCCTGTGGATTTTGCTTGCAATATTTCTCCTGTAACTAACCCGAACAACAAGCCTAGCTGATTTCTCAATATGATGAAATGTATCAACAGTCTTAAACAGTGGCATCTCAATTATTGAAGTGAAAATGATTAGAGGATATTTCATCTTCATCATTACCACTTCAATCGAAGAACTAATCTCAGTGAAGCATGGCATAATTCGAACATCAATCAGATCTGCGTTAAGTATCTAAAACACAACAACATTCCACCAACTGACGGCAAAAAGAGAGAACCGAAACTACCAAAACAAATGAAACCAAACGGGAACAAGTCATTAGGATCGAAATCCGATCTTCGATGATCGAATAAACGAAAGCGCCGAAGATTTGTGTTAGCTCATCAACGTGCAGATCTTCCCGACGCAAATGGAAAGTCAGAAATCAGAAACTAGGGTTCTCACCTGGACTAGGAACGACGACGGACGATGATGAGGGGACGAACTAGAAGGAGACGATTGCTTTAATTTCTGGTCTGTTACGAGGAACTAGATGATGAAATATGGTAAGCGGTTCTTAGATCTGGGCTCGATCTGGGCCTTCGATTATTGCTTGAAAATTGAAGCTCAAAATTAGCCTCTAAAACTTGTTAAACACACAATTACCGCGTTAACTTTTTTTGGGCCAACCTTTAACTAATTTTTTTTTAACAAACTTGAAAAATGCGATTTTCCCTTTTTCTTATGTGAGATGCTGAGGCTAACAGTTTATACGATATGGTAGCATGATATAAATATAAAAAAAAAAAATTATATTCGTGTAAAAATATAACAGAATGATAATACGATAGTACAAATTAGCATAGTATAATTTTTGTGTCATGTTTATAATTATGTATCACAACACGATAGCAGGATAAAATTGTGCTACTAAATCTAAGTTTAAAGTTTTTTTTTTAAGTCTTACTTAGTAACTTTTAAAATAAATAATAATCAGTTTAAATTTTATAGTTTGTCGACTCTATATTACAAATGTATGAATACCAACATCATTATTAGTAGTTTTTTAGTATATAAATTTCAATATTTTGATCTTTGCTTAAAGACATCTTCGTATATGGATGTACAACCGAATAAAGTTAACACAATACGATAGCACGACACGAGCACACACGAAAAATTGTGTTGTGTGTTTGTAAAACGTTACACTGTAATCTTATCCTAGCACAAATTATTTACATGCACAAATTGCCACCCCTAACACCAGTTGTAAAATTCTTATTTCAAACGTAGAATAGTCTACACTCGTATTAACACCAGCTGTAAAATTCTTATTTCAAACATAGAATAGTCTACACTCGTATTGATGATATGAATATATTTTCATTCTCATATTTCATAATATTTAAATTTAAAATACCCATTTAAGAAATGCAAAGTTGGACGTCTACCTAATTTTGTTTAAGTAGTTTACTTGGTGGTAGCAATTAGCTGGCTAAAAGTGTAATCAATCAATCACAAAATAAAAGTCTCATATAAAGCTATTTTAGCTGGCTAAAAAAAAATGTTTAACAAGTTACATCGACTCCGATAATTCAGTTGAGTCCACTATCACTTAAAAAGTAAATATAGTTTTTCTTTTGGCCAAGCTCAAAACATAGATAGATCTTCTTATCTTATATATATTGTATGCCATAAATGTACATCACAATTATTATTGAAATATTACAATTTTCAGGCCTTGAGCAATTCTTCAAAACAATTTTGAACAAACCCCTCAGTTGAAGCATATCCAAAGAGGCGGCCCAAAATGGTGTGTTTATATATAGCAACCAACAAAATTGCCACCGCAGACAAATCAAGAATCACCCAATTTTACCATAGCTTATTAGCTCTACTAAGAGCAGGAAAGCTCACATATAGAAGTACCCTGTTGAACAGCCTTGTAGCACTGCAGACTGCACAGAGGAAGCTTCGTATTTGCGTCCCGGTACTTGTACGGATTCGGGCAACGCGGACCCGCACAGTTCTCACGAGGAGGAGGGTAGCTGTATAGTCAAAACGAAGCTCAAATTAATCAAAATAAATAGCTGAAAACAAAAGCTTTAAACAAACAAACAAACCTGCACGGCTTCGGTTCAAACATTTTTGGCAGACCCATTTCATTCGGGAATGTTATGATGGTGCCTGTTGGCCCCATTACCCAGCGAATCGTACTGCCAGAAAGCATCGATGCAGTGGCGGCTTTCTCCTATAATATGCAATATTAGAGACACCAATACTAAAGCGAATGAGCAATGCTGTTACATGTAAGAAAGTAACATTTGTTACTAGATTCTCATCTTTAAGGCAACCACTAATACCTCTTTCATTGCTTCCTGACGCTTCTTGTTCTTCTCTTCACGCTTCTTCCTGTTGGAATCTTGTCCGAGAATTTTTCTGATAGCTTCAGCCTGCAGATTTTTTTAAGAAAAGTTGTCATTTTTTTAAAAAAGTATATATATATATATATATATATATATATACATAGCATCATCAAAAGGGACCAATAGTTGTAGAAACACAAACCTCAGACTCACGAGCAGCCTTTTCATTCTGCAGTCTGCGTCTTTGTGCAGCCTCGGCTTTCTTAAGCTGCTGCTCAATCTCTGTCAGTTTCTCCTTTTGTTCTGTAACACCCAAAGAACACAACTGTGTCACAAAGACAATTGCAATATATAATATTAAAAAATCAAGCTTTATAAGCAAAAAAAGGCTTACTTCTTGGTGGAGCAGGAGGCAATCCACTTGGAAACTCAACAGAACTCGTTTGCAGAGCCCGTTGGCGTGTTGTGAGCGTCATCTCCTTTTTACTATCCATCAAATAATCAACAGATTCCTTCTTTTGCTTCTTCTTCTTCTTCTTACCATCCACCGCCACCTCGCCATCAGAACCAGTTTCATCCTCCTCATCATAATCAGTATCTTCCAATCCTCTCTCCCTTTTGGCTTTTCCCTTCCCATTCTTGATTGCACCGAGTCGTTCCACATCAGCAACAACACTAGCAAGTTTCCGTTGTTTCTTGCTTGGTTCATCTTCAAAATCCAAACTTAAATTAATGTTCGGGGTCTTCAGTTTTTGCACAAATCGTATCTCATCATCATCTTCATCATCAAATTCTGCATCCATTAACCTTTTCTTAGGCGCCCTCTTGCTTTTCCGGACAGATCCAGATTCTGCAAAGCTTTTTCCAGAGCTTGAATCGTCTCTCGCTAAGTTAAAGCCACCTGTTGAGAAATCCTTCCATGGAATGCCCTGCAAACTGATTCTCTTGTCCATAGAGCTAGCATATTCTGAATTACCCTGTTCAGTTCAGTAATAATTTAGACAGAATAGTTACATCAGGAAACTTTCCAAGAAATGCAAAAGAATGAACTTTTTTAATGCAGTAACATTCTACTAGATGAGTGAATAGGAAAACTGATAGATCTTTCATTTTTGCAGTTTGGGACATTACAAATGCATATTTTTTTCAAGCCACAATGGTAAGGCAACTACATAACTAGATAAAATGCTAGCTTCACTGTCCCCAAAGAAAACAGGTTATCAGAAAAGCATGAAAATATTATTATTATTATTATTATTATTATTATTATTATTATTATTATTATTATTATTATTTCCAAAAGCTATGTTGTAAAAACTAAAAATTAGAAATTTTAAGAGTTAAGATCAGTATAATGTTTTGTGTATTCTAAAGCCATTCTCTATCTAATACAGTTAAATCAGCTTGGAGCATGCTAAACCTTATTGTGAACACAAACGCTGTGTTAATAACAATAAATAAGCTTCATCTTCAAAAGCTAATCAAGAACAGCATATACATATCATATCTATATAGATCTGGCCAAAAAAAAATACAGATACTGATTAAAAGACATGTTAGATACCCGCAGAAGAATTATCAACATATTGTATTTTGAAATAATCCAACATTAATTTTACAAATTTACCTGTCTCCCTCTTCTTGAGGGATCTGCTCCACGAGAACTCTTTGAGGATCCACTTTCGGATGCATAATTAGAGGTGGAAATAGTCCGAGTAACGCCACCAACTTTCAGCTTCATTTTCGTAACCTTGTTATCACTATCTAATACATCAGTCTGCAGATCATAATTATCAGCTTCACCTGTGCTAGTATTTCTCCAGTTGGTTGGAGCAAGAACGCCCTCACTGGATCTTTTGTTACTAAATCCACTTGTGCTGTGCTCGTTGAAGTCTCCATCACCAGAAGTAGAAACACGCACAACACACTGGTTAAGATTAAACTCCTTTTTCCTTGAATTAGTATCGCCTCCAGCAGTGTCATCACTGGATCCCTTGCTGGCGTCATCAGAAGGAGGGGTTGGAGATGATGAAGACTGAACATTGCTTTCATCATAGGTATGTGAAAAATCAGGCAGTGGTCGTCGACAAGGTTGACTCCTCTTCTTTCTCACAGCACCACTAATGGCATCAAATCGACTGCCGCTATGATCTTCCATGATGGGAAAAGTTCAATGGCAAAGTTTCTGCAGCGGCCTACAACAAACAATAGAAGGCAGCAAGCAAGCAATATATTAACAGGAGAATCGAGAGATTCCACACCATAAAGAGAAAAATCAATCAAGAAGAACACCAAAAGAACAATTAGCAATTTTACGGCACCACTTACTGAGATAAACTTAGAGAACGGAAGCAAAGAGAAGCAGTAAGAATCCATCAAAACAGAAATAGTAACAGACGTCCAAGCTTCATAATATAAGAAAAGAAACTTCGACAGTATGAACAGGATAGAAAATTTATCACCTCTTCTACGGCGGTGAGCAAAGCTAGAGTTCCAACGTCACGCGGAGGAGACGCGGAAGCAGCACGAAGCGGAGAAATTGAGACTTGAGCTGAAACCGAAAGAGAGGAGGGAATTGAAATTGGAAAGCGTAAAGAGAGGAAAACGATGAGGTGGAATTAGGGTTAGGGTTGAAAGGAGAAGAAGTGATGGAGAAGTGACGAGGAAGGAGAGGTGACGGTAAATTAAATGAGGTTCGTGTCCGCATCTTCTTCTTCTTTTTCTTCTTCCATGATAACGCTGCAACCGCAACTTCATATTTTTGCTACTTCCAGACCCGCCCAAGCCCAATGGTCCTGACCCGACCAGTACTCTGTCTCTCTTCTCTTTCTGCCGCCTTTCTCTCTCGCTCTTCGGCTTTCGTTTTCCTCTCTATTTTTGCTGCACCCTTCAGTTCAGACACAGGTTAGTCTGGGACTGGAGAGGTAGGTCTTCTCTTTCTCCAGGGCGCCACTCAGTCCCGCAGTTTACTGAAGCTGTAAAATAGAGGGTTAATTACCTAAAAACTTTGTAAATTTGGTGTTTGAAATTTGAAATGTTAAAATGGAATGTCTCAAATTTTATTTTTGTTGAAATTTGGTATATCTGTGCGTCTTTTCATATTCATTCAATTATTTACATCAACTCACCCACCCACTCATAATCCATCATTCTTTACTTTTTACAAAATTATCAAATTTCACCCAAAAATTGAATATAAAAAAAAATTTCTAGAAGTGTGGAGCCATTTTCCAAGGACAACATAGCGAGATTTACTTGCGCGAATGTGGTCAACTTCTTAGGTGACGGTCCCGACAAGACGACGAGAATGTTGTGTGTATGGAAGCTCGAATTTGAAAGAATGTTTTGTTGGAATTGACTTCTCTAAAGTAATCACATCGAGACACCACATTTTAACAAATTTAAAACCTTGGACACTACAGTTTAACATTTGAAACTTCAGACACTTAATTTTAACATAGGATAAACTTTGGACAGTTTTTTGTTATTAACCCATTAAACCCAAACAAAAACAAGGCATACATAATTATATACAGCAGAATCCCCAACTTCATATGGAGAAGATCCAAGTGCTCTCTAAAGCACCAAATACCAACAATGGCCGATTCTCAATGTTGCTTCACCACCACCACAACAATCAAACCAACAAAAATCTCTCCACCCCAAATCCCCAAATCGAGTTTCGGCTCAAATGCTCATCACAGCTACACAATCTAATCTACACTTGCATTCCAAGAAAGAACAGGCAGAGAAGAAACTGTACCATCATCTTCCTTCGTGGAGGTCTTCTGAGAAAACTATCCTAGATAGATTATCGTTATCTAAGATGCTGAGACCCGAATAAGGACCCGAGGAGAAGATCGAAGATGTCCCATCGGACTCGAACGTGGTGGAAGACTGTCTGATGTTTGGCCGCGTAGTGGGACCCGCCATTGCGTCTTGATATTCTGTCACGCGCTGCACCATCTTCAAGGACTGCACAACTTCACCCATTGTTGGCCTCTGACTTGCCTCTGGAGCAACACAAGCAGCTGCAATTGTGCAAACCCGAACAAAGTCTTCCTTTGGGTACTTTCCGGAGAGACTTGGATCTGCAAGTTCATCAAGTCGGTCCTTGTCTCTCAGAATCGGCCTTGCCTGCAGCAGTTAATTTAATCAAGGAAAAACGAATTCAGTGATTTTGGAACAAAAAATTACTAATGCTACAAAGTGGTAGCTTTTGTGAGAATGTGTAATCTTTCCATTTTAGAACAAAATTTTCACTTTCTCACTGAGTTTCTACTTTTGCAGAACATTCAGTTTGAATGAACATATATGGCTTTTGGCCAAAACAAGAAACACATATATGGATCAGCTGTGTATTGTCAACACCAAATATACTGCAAAGAATGTGACAAAGGTAAATGAGCTAACCCATGTAACAAGATTTTCTAGTCCAGATGGTTGTGACATGTCGACAGGCTTTTTCCCGGTCAATAGCTCAAGGAGGACAACACCGTAGCTGTAAACATCACTCTTGACAAGTAAATGTCCAGTCATTGCATACTCAGGGGCAACATACCTTCAAAGTCCAAGTACAAGTTAGCAGAATCATAGGGGAAGTTTAGGTTAAAGATGACAGTAGTGCCGCAAGATCCGGTTCTAAGATTCACATTTATATTCACATTGGATGTTTACTCAGAGAAAAACATCGAACTGTAAATCAGTGGATGAGAAATGTGAAGTGTCGAAAGCATTATGAATCCCTGATTACTAACTAGCAATGCAATGATCTTGAAGGATTTTATTTCTTACAAAGATATTTGAGGAGACAAAAAGGACTAACCCAAAAGTACCCATGACACGAGTAGACAGGTAATTTGCTCTGCCTTCAGGCGCCTGTTTAGCAAGGCCAAAATCAGCAACTTTAGCATGGAAATCGTTCTCCAGCAATATGTTTGATGCTTTAAAATCTCGATGGATCACGCATGGCTGAGAATCTTCATGTAGGTATGTCAGGCCTCTAGCAGCATCAAGTGCTATCTTCATTCTAGTGTCCCAATCCAAAGGACATTTTACACCTAATGGACCTAACAAAAACAAGGTCAGGGAATCAGAATTGTCTCTTTCCAGCAAAGGGAGAATGTTTTTTCTGCAATAAGCTGTCCATTCAAGACTTATATGCAAATGTATGCAATATGTTTCTGATGTGTGGCATGTGTACATCCCATGCATGTCAAAAGCTAAAGAAGTGAATAACCGTGAAGCCAGGACTCCAAACTTCCATTGGGGACAAGTTCATAACAGAGGAGGTGTTGTGAAGAATCTGGACTGCTGTAATAACCCACAAGTTTGACCAAATTACGGTGATGCAATCTGCTCAGCATTTCAACCTCAACCAAGAACTCCTTGTCACCTTGTTGACCTCCACTAGTGAGTCTCTTGATCGCTACAGCTGTGCCATCGCTCAAGACACCTTTGAAAACTCTTCCAAACCCACCCTCTCCAAGTATGCTTGTATGAGAAAAGTTATTTGTTGCCTCTTTAAGTTCCTCATATGCAAGAATTCGTGTACTAGAAGATGGATGGGGAAGGGATCTGGTTGGTGTAGCCGCCTCTGGTTTCGCTGCAGTATAAAATAATGAGTGCTCATACATTATATGAAAAATGCTCCAAGAGATGATTTACCAAGCAAAATATTATCCAGTTTATGGTCTGAACTTCCATGAAAAAAAATGACTTAGATGAAGAATGATCAGTGAGAACTGTATGAGGAATGAGGAAACTGTTTGTTCAATCATCAAGGCTTTGTTCTTTATGAAAACTGAGGAGTTACTGAAGTCTACTACTTACCAATATCCTTAGAAATGATCTCTTCAGATGTTTTAGTCTTGGTCCACTTCAATGAGCATGCACATATAGTGATTATCACCACGACAATAAGAAATAGAATTCCAGCACCAACACCGATGATAAGAATGAAATTTGAACGCTTTTGTTCTCCATTTGCTGAATTCGGTGAGTTCGGACTTGGTTTATGTGGCTCTGCTGCTATGGGTGCTGCTGCAAGAGGAGCTGCACCAAAATCCACTGTCAATACAAGATTATAACTGAATCTTATGAATAGCCAATTAATAGCATATCATTGACAAACTAGCAATGATGTTCTAAATGCAGCAAAGACGGAGATATTCTTGGAAGATATTAAGATACATACACATGGTAAGAAAGTGTACATTACCTTCGGAAACTGACGAAGCCTTAAACCAGGTAAAGTTGAGGAGTTTATAATCTCCCACTAATGTAGGTTTTAGATGGACTTTGTACATAGAAAGTGAAGAGTTTAAAGCAGAGGCATCAGCTTGAGAGAAACTCAACCCCGTGTGAGGAGTAACGTCCATTGAGATATTTAAACTTGACAAGGTAATTACATAGAAGTTTATCAACTCTATTTGAGAGACTCGTAAGCCGAGCTGAGACGCAAAATCTTCCAGAAAATCATTCCAATCAGGATTTTGCGAAACATTGAGGAGCAAGAGGTCAATCTTTATGGGATATACACAATGGCATCCTTGAGTCCCTCGTTTCAACACCGTGTCGGGCTTACAGCAATCTGAAATTAAAGGCCACATCAATTGTTTTCTCTTTACTTGAAAAAACAAATTAACTATCAATCATATGCACATTTCAAGGGGTGAAAGTATGGTACCTATTTCCCTTCTTTCATACTCTTAGAAATAGTGGAAAAAATAGTAAGATAAGAGTATGGAGATGCTGGACACAACTTACGTGATACATAAGGCGACAATGGAGGCTCAGACAACCCTGCAGGTATTGCACCACTACCATCCAGATTTGGGGCAATATTTGTAGCGCTTGGAGGCAACACGCTACTCTTCTTCAGTAATGGTTTGGACAGCTGTGAGCTAGTAGGAGGACTCGAAATGATTAAGGGTTCGTAATGAGGCGGATGGGATGATAAAGTTAAGGGACTAGGTGATATTTGTGGTGATTCTAAGGAATTATGGGGTGAGTTGGCACCAAAACCCCGATTAATGCAAAAGAAAATAATCAACCATTTCAGCAAGCTCCATTTTGTACTTGACAATAATCCTGCAATTAAAATTCAAGGAAATGAAGAGTATAATTGATGTAGAAAGTCAAGGAAATAAAGCATATTGTTGTGAAAATCAAGGCTCGGACAAACTACAGACACCTAAACACTTATTTTCTCCACCCATATATAGGTACTGCTAATCTTACAGAAAACAGATCTTTTCGTAAGCATAAGTTAATTTGGAGCATAACCAAGAGGAGAGATGCAATCCGCTGGAGAAAACTATAGGTAGAAAGCTCTAAAGAAAATATTACCAGCAACACAAGCTCACGCAACATAAAAGCCAAAAATTATCTCAGTGGAACTGGAATGCACAATCTGAAGTCAAACTGTTGGAACTTTGAAAAAAAATTCCGAAGTGCACAAGAAAATGATCTCAAATAGGAAGTATAATTGATACTGTTGAACACAATTCACATTCTTTTAGCTGGCAAAACGGAATCTCGTCGCTACTTATTAGCCGTGCCTACAGTTTTTTTATCATCTCTGAGCTCCAAAACTGAAAACTCCACCATGTAAAATAGAATAAGCTAGAGCAAATCACCACTAAAATCAGTTTGAGCTAGCACTCATTCTTAACGCTAAACCCTATAGGTAGGTGGATTTAGTAACAATGAGAGGGGAACAGCA
Organism: Clarkia xantiana subsp. parviflora; assembly: GCA_036873135.1. Lineage (NCBI taxonomy): Eukaryota > Viridiplantae > Streptophyta > Magnoliopsida > Myrtales > Onagraceae > Clarkia > Clarkia xantiana. The sequence goes on from JAPTYO010000007.1 coordinate 23,995,874, forward strand.
TGAGCTGAGCTTTTTTTCACTAACCGCAGGCAGAGAAATCTCCGGGGACCGACAGCACCGACGCCATTGGCTACCAGAACACTTCAGATCTGCGAGATTCAATCGGAGAGGAGAGACCGCACCGTCCACCGCCGCCGGAATCGACCAACAACCACTACTATTTACAAGCTCAAAACGAAGGAAAATGAGATTGGAACTTCTGGTGAAGGCACCGCCATGAAAACCGCTCGACGCGAGTGTCTCGAAGCCAAAGCGCTATCATCTTTTAGCGCAGTTGTCGGCGCGAACTAGAACACGCAAGTAAGAGAAGAGATAGAGAGTGTTGTCTGTAGGGAGATTTTCACAGAGACTAACTGAGTTGGCGTCGGCGTGTTACTTCTCCGGTATCATCGCCGAGAAGCGTGCAGTGCAAAACAAAAAGAGAGGTGGGAGAGGACTGTGTCTATTTCTGGTAAAGTTTTTCAGCAAATTTACTGTACAGCAGTTTAGCTTTGGCTCTTCTTTCTTTTTCCAGGCGCGTGGAAAAAACATCTGCTCTTCAAGAATTCAACGGATAAGTAAAATAACAATACGTACAATTAGATATCCGTTACATGGTAAAACGTAAAACAGATTACCACAATTGTTAATTTACAATGACTATTTTGATTTGGTTAGGATAAGGTGACCTTCAAAATTTAAAAATATATTATTAAATGTTAAATTGATTTTGGCCAAAAAAAATTATTACATTTACACAACTCAGTAAAACTTTTGTAAATTTGTTTATATTAATAGAGATGGAGCGCAAAAAAAAAAGAAAAAAGAAGAGTTCGATGTAAGTTTGACCAGTCAAACTTAAAAAATAAAATATCGAGGTAGCGTTTAACGGAAACAAACTGCCGTTGAGGTAAGAGTAAGACAGTAAGATTCATAAGGTGGGCCCAGTATGAAACTATATGTGGACCGTTGGATCACTGTAATGATGGATTATTTGGCAATGAGCATTCCATTGGATGGGATAAAAAGAGGAATCATTATCAGCTTAGGCATGGAGAAGGAATTGATGATGGATGTAGATATTTAAAAAAAAATAGTAGTGATTATTCTAAATTTATCTTATTATTATTATAATGTTTGGATTTTTTTTTCTTACTTTTAAAGATATTATAAATTTGAACAATCAATCCATCCATATACGAATTCTGGGAGATATTTTGTACAGGACGAGGGGTACTACTATTACCTCAACTTTAGTATTGTCCAATTTTTATTCTATATTTTGTAATTATTATTAATTTGGTCCTTTAAAATTAAAACATTACATTTTTCCCTCATTTTTTATTCTAGTCGTCACTAACTGACCCGTCAATATAATACAATGAACAGACCAACCCATTAGGCACTAATCTTCATTTCCCTAATAAATTATGTTAATCAAATATGTAAGAGGAATTCTATAAAGTAATCCTATAAATTATGTAAGAGGAATTCTATAAATTATGTTAATCAAATATGTAGTACCCCCTTCTCCTCTTTTATCTATTTTGTTACTTGATTGTACTACGGATTGAATTGTTTTGCTTTTGATTCAATAAAGTAATCCTCTTGGCAAAAAAAAAAAAAAAAAAAATATGTAAGAGGAATTCGAACTATATATGAACCTCTACCAAAAAAAAAAGAACTATATATGAACCACTAAAGTTTCTTAATGTACCGAAAATATCATTTTCCCTTTAATAATAATAGTAATCTGTTAATAGTTATATATATTCACATACAGAATAGACAAAAAGGCAAGGAATTGGAGGCAATCCAAAATGAGAGCGACATCTCAATTGAACAGAATACAATCAAGGGACAGAGACGACGTACTTATCCAATAGAACCGACAGTATATGCATGTCTTACGTCGCATTGCATGTCAACTTTCATACATCCCGTTTACCAGCTATAAATTACTATCCTACCCTGTTTCGCAATTTCCCCACGTGACAAAACATCAATTTATAATATAATAATAATAATAAATTATAAAAATGAGAAAACATGAAATGTGAAAAAAAATAAAGATTGTATCTAGTGCCCACTCTTTGCATCAAGTTCTTTGAAGCTCGACCTCGTCAGTTTCCAGCGACATGCTCTTGTATTGATTCGGTCTTGGTCCGTAGAGCCGATAGAGCATGAAAACAGAGAGGCACAGCGAAATCACTGAAAACAGCAGAGACAACGCACTCGCAGCATCCCATGAACTTGACGAGGATGATGATGCCTTGTTGCGCAAGGAACCACTGCCCGAGGATATGTCGAGAGATATCCAATCACAATTGATGGAGTAGTGTCCTGACCCGTGCCATGGGTTGCTGTCAACCGGGTACCAGAATGCAGCAGATATCATGCTCGATCCTCCAACTGTGAATTGGATATCCTGCAGAAAATCCAAGCAAAATTGCTTTCTGGTGTTATGGTATAGTACTAGATGACTTCCGGGATCTTTGAAGGTTATTATCTCATTAGTGTTACACTATTAGGCAAATATTAGCAGCTCTAACAAACATTCAATGAGAATCTTGTTATGAGCAGTCAGCTAGTCCTAATTATTAGCAGCTCTAACAAATATTCAATGAGAATCATGAATACAGCAGCTTTAACAAGCATTCAATGAGCAGTCAGCTAGTCCTAATTATTAGCAGCTCTGACAAATATTCAGTGAGAATCATGATGATTTGACAAAGACTTCCAGACATTGAAGAGAACTACTCTATTGAGCAGTACATCACGAAATAAATGATATACAAGAATTTGACGAACCTGTTGAATACGATCCATTGTCCTCAAGGGTCGAGAGAACTCGAAGTAGTATGTGCCCTTTTGACCATTAGAACCGTATGGGTTGTCTTCATCCACAAATCCTAAAGCACGCAGAGAAATTGCTCTCAGCCAGGGAATAAATTTAAAAACCAACAATGATCTGTACTTTTGAGTCAATTATTTCGTAATTTCATATAGATGATATCCCGCTTCAGAGTTTAAAGAAATAATGTGAACATCTTATGTGCCTCTTGACATAAGTAAGCGGATAAATAGATAGACGAGGTTTTACTACGAGAGGTCAGTTGAAGACACTGAAAGATACATGAACCGAGCATCAAAAATACATTTGCAGTAAAACAGTAAGTCTAACAATATATTATTACCTGAGTGAACAGTGAAGCTACTATGCCACCATGCTCCTTTCCAGTTATTTTGGGCACTTGAATCATTTCCTAGTGCGGAGATTGAATTAGTTGAACTACAGAAGTTGTTTATATCATCCTCTCATGCATTATGCAACATCAGCAACAACATACAAGGATCAGAGCAGCCAAAGTTCCACTTTTTTGTTTGCTTAAATGTTCTTATGGTCCCAACTGCACTGCACTGTAAGTCTGTAACACAACGCTGAAAAAAAGGACATGCAGAGGGCCTTCCACTTTAATTTTCAAACAGCTTTTTACTAGATGTGTCCATTAGTATGCAGTGAGGATCATCTATGCAATTGTTTATGAATGTGCAATAGACAGAATTTTTCACTGTCTGAAGGAGAATAGAGTAAGCTGCCTTGTGCTTGGCATAGCTGATGTTGTGAACTCACAAATCTTTTATTTTTTTGCCTCTTTTTCCTATCATTTAGGGTAAAGTCTATTGCTAGTATGAATAAGCTTCATTTTCCGCACCCTTACAAAATAAGAGAAATACACTGAGTAGTACCTGAAGGGCCTGTTCCATCAAGGTATCTACAGTGTGGAGTCCAAGCATAAAGATCAACCAAATGACCAAACCTACTCACAAGATACATATAGTTAGCAACTATAACATGCTTCAGAAGATCAACAAATATTGGCACTTGATGATACTTTGAAGAATTAGGGGAAAAAGAGCCATGTAATGCACCTGTCTCCTCCATTGCCCTCCCCGTTGTCTATGGGATTGCCACCATAGAGTCGTCCAGGAATGGCACTTCCAATTGAAAAGTGCATAATGTCAACTTCGTGGCCTCTGCATGTTTTGCTATTGCAAGTATCAGCTCCTTCCGCACATCCACCCATCTAAATAATCATTACAATTTGTAATTTCTCTCTGAAGTAAACTAGTTTTGCATTTAACAACAGCAAGACGATAAAAGATAGTCCAAAGAATAAATAGTAAGGATTACATTGTGATAAGATGCATTTTCACCAATTTGGAACATGAGTGCAACTGATGGGCATTTCTGGTTTTCACTGCATCATGGAGAAGATCATTTCAGCTCAGACCTAAGATGTCTAAAACGAAATCTAAGTCTGACACAGTGGCAGCGCCAGTGTAATTAGCTTTCCCAGCTAGTACAAACTAAAAGATATCGTCTCCATTTAGCAATCAATCATCATATTTAAGCTCACCCTTGAGAGTATGCATAGTCACCATCAACTTGCATCAAGAAGAAGATATCGTGGCCATCATGCAGAGCCTGCAAAATCTCACAGGTTAGGCATCAAATTGAAATGAATTCATGCTCCAAGAGCAACACCGAATTTCAGAAACAATCAGATGCTCATGACATATATAAGGAATCTACGGGTCCACGATAATGACCCGAGAGGAGCTACAATTGCATCCAAATAGCAATTGAGTTCAGCAACCAAGCACTTCACAGAACAAATCAGCTGGAGGTATTTGTAAGTCCGTACCTTAACGGTCATTTTCCCGCCTTCGTACGCCTTATCCTCGTCTGGATCGAGAGCGGGAAGCAGGGAGAACTCAGATCCCTCAACATCAGCCCAGTCGTCGGCGTGGCCGTCTAAGGTGACGATTCCAGGCCTGAACTCTGCCTCGACTGAGATCTCAGACGACTCGCAGGTCCACGGGCCCGATTCCTCGTGCGACTTTACTCGGACAGCGTAAGAGAGAGCCAGAAGGAAGAGAAGCAGAAGAAGAGGAGGAGATGAAGCTGCAGCCATGGCGATGAACACGAGGAGGAGCAGAATCTAACTCACAGTCAGCATTTGGTTTAATTCTAGCTGAAGAAGAAGTTTGCTCGGCGTTGCCTTTGGTTGACTATTCCTGGTTTCTTCTGCTGCTCTTAACTGCCGATCTGAATTAGAACCCTGAATTTTTACTTTTATCTTGAGCTCCCCAAAACTTATCTTTTGTTCATTTTACACCAAACTCTTACAATAAAAAATTAGGAAAACTATGTAAAACATGCAATATGTTGAAAAAGATGGTTTTATGGACCAATATGTTTTAAAATGTACAACATGTTTGAAAAAATTGTTTTATAGACCAATATATATTAAAATGTACAACAAGCTTAAAAATAGTAAAATGATATGCAATCCACTTTTTGTCAATAGTCTCATTAAGTTGTCACATGTGAATCACATTTTTTGAAAATAATAATAATAATTAAAATAAGAAATTAATTCATACATAACAATAATTATTAATGGGTGGACGTGGATGTAGATAATAAATTCATATTATTTTTTAAAAACGTGATCCGCACGTGTCCATGTAATGAGACTACTGACAACAAGTGGACGATAAGTCATACCATTTTTGTAAGCTTGTTTTACATTTTAAAACATATTGGTCCATAAAATCAAACATGTTGTACATTTTAAAATGTATTGGTTCATAAAACATGTTTTTCAAACATGTTGCACGTTTTACATACTTTTCCCTAAAAAATTCCCAAAGACTAAAAACAAAAGTTAGGCAAAACCCTATATATTATAACATATTAGTAGTAACCATGTAATAATGGTGTGGTGGTTCAGTGCATCATCCCTTAATCAGATGTCAGGGGTTCAATCCCTGCTAGTGACTAAACACCGACAAGGATAGCTTAGCTAATACGTATTAGCTAAACTACTGCAGTTCAGTTGAAACTAAATTCCCATTCGATTCAAATTAGTCATGACGTTTATGTAGAATAATTACTCGACCCGTAAAGGATGTTCAATTGCTTTTTTTGATTATTTACCTAAGAAATTGTTAACTCTGTTTCTGTAATATTATCTGTTTCTGTAATATTATCCTCCTAGTACCAAACTATTTGCACTTTCTCATTAACAAGAAAGTGTTAAAGATGTTCATCAATTCAATTCAAACTCTAAAGTTAGGGAAGTGAAGTTGTTTAGAAGAGATTCGAGTAGACAATCAACAAAACTGAACAAATTTTGATAAAAAGAATAATAATAAAGTTGAATAGATTCATCAGCGAGGGAAAAAGAATTACTAAGCTTCAAATTTACAAGTCTAAGAGCACTTGCAATTGTAGTTCCTAGTCTTTAATTCATAGTTCCTAGTTCTATATTGTAAGTTTATCATTGTAGATCAGTTTCTACTTATTAGTTCCACGTATTGTTGTTCTCACTAATAATGATTAAATAGGAACTTGACATTGTAATGAGAATTCTTAGTTTCAAGACTGTCACTAGGGTTGATTGAGATTTCAAATATTATTGTTTTGTCATTATATAGTGGAAAGAGAAGTGGGATAGTTCCTACTAGTAGGAACTTCCACATTACTTTTCGTGTTGGTTCTAACTTTTTAATATTATTGTATTCATCTATTTTATTATATATATATATATATATATGGAACGCTAAGTCAGATAATGACACGAGCCGTAAATGTAATCATTTATTTTTAATATTAAGTAAGTTAAAAAAAAAATTGCACGAGCCAAAATTACAACTTTTTAACTTCGAGTCAATTATAAAGTTTCTAGACTCAATCTGTTTATATTTTAAAATGTACTACGACCGTCAATTATAAATTTTATATTGTAATAACTAACATAAAAAATAATTATTTGTTTTTGTTAATAATAATAACATTTTGTTTATCTTCTAAGAAAGCATTTTATTTTTTTACTGGGTCAAGGAAATGCAAGACAGTGATCTTTATTTAGGATTACCTGTCAATTGGATCACTCAGAAACAAATGATTGGCACTTCTCTGCTAGATAGAATCTCAAAGAGAATTCAAGACTGGATGGGCAAATTACTTAATGCAGCGGGAAATGAGGTCCTGATTAAGTCAAATGCATCCTCAATCCCAATTTACACAATGTCTTGCATCAAATTACCTTTTCAAATACATGCAAAGATTGAAACAATACTGAGAAACTTCCGGTGGAGATCAAACCCATATAGGAAAGGTTTACCATGGATTGCTTGGCACAAACTCACTCGTAGTAAATCAGCTGGTGGACTTGGGTATAAGGACACTGAGCATCAAAACACAGCTTTTTTACACAAACAAATATGACGTCTCCTAACCTCTAAGGACTCAGTGTGGGATCAGTGCCTAAGACTGAAGTATCTTTCCCAAAATACTTTTTTTTTCTTGCAAGTCAATGCAATATCATAGCTTTGTTTGGAGAACTCTTCTGCAACTTCGTCCCCTGTTCTTGCTAGGAATAAGATGGTTTGTTGGCAATGGTCATTCCATCAACTTCTGGACTGACCCCTAGGTGCTCAATATACCTACATTAACTGCCTGGACCAATGATAATACCACTCATTTGCTTAAGTTTCAGCATTTTCCGCTTCAACATGATTCAACTTGGAACTTACCTCTCCTCCAAATAATTCTTCATCCTATCTTGGTAGACCTCATCTCAAACATCTCCCTCCCAATTTTTCCTACCCAAGACAAACTCACATGGGTATCAAGCTCTTCTAGAGAGTACTCAGTCAAGTCAGGTTATCGTATTCTTTCCACAATGGAGCATGCCTCTAAATATGGATCAATCTCGGCACCCCCTATGATTGCTAGTTTTGACTTTTGGAACAAATTTTGAACTGCTAAACTAATTCCAAAGGTAAAAATGTTCGTCTCGAAAATGTGTTCTGAAGGATTAGCTCTGTGAGCTAACCTTTATCGACATGTCTCTACTATTGACCCCATTGGCCCCCTATGTGGAAATAAACCTGAAACCTGGACACATCTAATGTGGACATGTGACTTCAGCGTATTTGGTTTGCTTCAATAGTTGTTGCTGGAAGAGATTTGTGTTTGTCTATTCAAATAGTCCAGGATTGGTTGGCTAAGGATATTACTACTCAGCTAGATCATTTGCCCTTAAAGTGCTTAATTCTCTGAAATATCCGGCTCAGGAATCAAAGGGTTTTCCAAGCTACGATTCCTTGTGCTGACATACTAATGTTCAATCTTAACTCTTTGTGTAATGATAACAAACGCGTATTTGTTTGTTCTTCAGGGCACTCATCAAGAAGACCAACTATCAGAAAACCCATAAGGCCTCACCCAACACTGCTGCAAAATTCATGGATATTTATCATTCTGTAAAAAATAACGAAAAATCTAACGGTGCAACACCTGGGTTAACTTTCAGGTATTAAATTGTTACAAAATTTAGCTTGTGTACCAATTTGTTTTTGGCTGTTAGGCCAGGTACCAATTTAATTATAATCAAAAAAAAAAAATTCATGAGATCTAATACGTTAGTATCTAAGTTCATGATCTGTGAAACTGAAAATCAGTAAAATCAATAATTGATTAAATCAATTTTTTTTTTTTGGCCAAACTTGATTAAATCAATTTGACCTTATATCAAAGTACGAAATCGGTAAAAAAAATAAAAACAAAGTGAAACCAAATTATGACTAAGTGGGTATGGATTGGTTTGGGGAGATCAGTTTAGAGGATGTTGGGACCTTACTCATGCGGGTTTTCGGGTCTTTGGAATGTTGTGTAGTATTCTCTCGTCGGGTTGTCGAAGCTTACGGATGTTGTCCGAACGTGCTCTTTCTAACACCCGTACAAGGGACAATATCGAGACCATAGAGGTATCGAGACCACAGAGAGGGGATGGTACTCGATGAGCTATCTCCACGATTCTAGAGAGATAAAGCTAGAGAGAAGTTAGAGTTCCCAAGCCAACTTGAATTCTGAAATGGGTGACCAGAGATCATGTAAGGGTACGCGCGTCGTAGGGCAACAGTCTGGACCACACCAGATTGTTCCAGCAATCCGGACCGGTCCTAACATGCGTGTCGCGCGTTCAGATCGTTCTAACTCGCGAGTAAGCGTTCGTAAGCCGTTAGTGGGTCCGACGTGTCGACGAGGTATGAATGTAAAACGAACCCATATTATCGGGTGAAGGAATTTTATGGCAAACCGTAAAAAAATTTAAGAAAAAAAAAACTATGTAAACAAACCGTAAAAAAAAAGGGGGTTAGTTGGTTAGCTTGACTGAAATTGTTATTGAATGTAAGGGTATCATTGCAAAAAGGAAAAACCGAGTTTAGATTTTTTGGCTCCGATCGGAGCTTTTTGGCCCCGATCGGAGCTTTTTTGCTGAGGTAGTAGCCGGAGTCGGGTCGTCGGAGCCGAGGTGGTGGTCGTCGGAGTCGAGGTGGTGGTCGCCGGAGTCGGGTGGTGGTGGCCGGAGTCGGGTGGCGGTGGCCGGAGTTTGGTGGTTTTAATTTGACTTTAGGGGTAAAATTGTCATTTACATTTTCTTAAATAAGATATTAAATAAAACAAAATATTAAAGGGGCAAAAATGTCATTTCACACAATTCTGTTAAATTTAACCCTAAAAATGGACGGAAAACCTCAAATCAACAAAATTGAAATTTCAGACCTCTGTTATTAACTTTTTAAATTTCAGACCTCTCCCGTTAACATGGGTGATAGTTCAGACCTTTCATAGGTTCTTAAAACACCTACAAAGCATGTATTTTTTTTTGAATAATTTCTTAAATATAACGATTTATAGCCAGAGATAAGTTAACAATGCTACTCTGCAGAAATGGTCATTCCTCAATCGGGTCCGTATAAAAAAAAGTCTTGATAACAAATTAAATTATGAGGATAACAAAATCGTAAGCCTAATATGCATTTACAATTATAGAACGACAATTTGAACTAATTCAGGCAGACATTAGTACTAACGGATATGCTAATAAGAGGTTCACCTGAACATGATCAAGGACTCCATCCCCATTAATATCATCATGAAAGCCACATTCTCTCAGATGAAGCAAGAATGATCAAGATAATCAACATTAATATGAGAACAAAAATTAAATATAAATCAAACAAAAGCGTGAACTCATCAGAAAAACTAATGAATGATAACATTATTCTTTTTCCGTTATTCAAGAAAAAAATCCATTCTATTCGAGCGTTTACGGTCAATTTTATTGTAAAACAAAATTCTGGAGCAGTGTAAGAATAAGAATCGCCTTGCAAATGGTCCGGCCAGTGGCGAAAGGAAGATGTGAACACCCGATTTTTGCTCGGGTCAATAAATTTGAAGTATTATATATATATATATATATATATATATATATTATGCATGTATATATATCTATTTTAAGTATGTATGTTTTGCAGGAAAAGTCTCGGGACATGGAGCGCGCGAATCATTTTTTATCGGAATCCTATCAACAAGGATCTCTAATCGAAGCTCGCAAACTCACCAATGCAACGAGATTGACCATGAATCAATCAGATGTCGTGTTCGTAAGATATAACATTTTGAAGTTGGAATTAAAATAAGTAACAAAAAAGGCAAAAGGATAATAATAGATACATGTTTGACGGGAAAGTGGTGTGTGATATGATAGACATGGGCATATTGAACAGATTCATTAGCATGGGAAAAGATTTACCAAGCTGCAAAGTGTTAACTACTAATGTCTTACCAAGCTTTGATCCGTGCAATTGAAAGCACTAAAATCTTCACAAACTCATCGGAGAAGCTTCAAACTGTTCTAATATTGCAGTTAGCTTAATATAACTGATTGATTTAACAACAAGGTGGCACTGAGATTGTTAGTAATCATCATGACCAGGTTGTTTCAGATTATACGGGTCAACGTCTCAGATCACTCAACTTTGGTAATTTGACGGAGTTATATTTGGTTTAGTTCAAGACGTTGGGTTTAGTAGCTCAGTGTTGAGAAATTCACCTTGTCTACAGATGATTAGATTTAAGGTAAATGCAACTGTCATCATCATCACTATGTATAAATTTCAATATGAACAACTAACTAACTTAATTGTATGTATCATTCTGGTTACATGGAGAGTTGGATCGGCCCCCACTTGACTCTTCTGTTCTGCTAAACCCAGTACCGACGTGTTTCAAGACCCATGTTAAGCGGATTGAAGTGTTTATTAATGGAGCGGACGATATTGACTTCGTTGCAACATTAGTAAACATTGGACAAGTCTTGGAGCGAGTATGTGTAATGATTCCTAGATCGCTTATTGGAGGATATAGGGTGTCTGAGATGGTGAAGAACCTGCCAGTTGCTTCACCATCATTCCTACCTACCTACCACAACATCTCCTCCACGATCCGATGATCTACATACAGTTTTCTGAATGAATCTCAATCCAAATGTATATTACTCACCAATCTGCATTCTCTTTTGTATACGAAAGACACTTTTCTGAAGCAACTGACAGGTTCTTCACCATCTCAGACACCTGTATCCGCCAATAAGCGATCTAGGAATCATTACAGCTACTCGCTCCAAAACTTGTCCAATGTTTACTAATGTTGCCACGAAGTCAATATCGCCCGCTCCATTAACAAACACTTCAATCTGCTTCACATGGGTTTTGAAACAAGTCGGTACTGGGTTTAGCAGAACAGAAGATTCAAGTGGGGGCCGATCCAACTCTCCATGAAACCAGAATGATATATACAATTAGTTAGTTGTTCATATTGAAATTTATACATACTGATGATGATGACAGTTGCATTTCCCTTAAATCTAATCATCTGTAGACAAGGGGAATTTCTCAACACTGTTTGAGCTACTAAACCCACCGTCTTGAACTCAACCAAAATCCAAATATAACTCTGTCAAATTACCAAAGTTGAGTGATCTGAGACGTTGACCCGTATAATCTGAAACAAACTGGTCATGATGATTACTAATAATCACAGTGTCACCTTGTTGTTAAATCAATCAATTATATTAAGCTAACTGCAATATCAATACCTTACCTTGAAAGGGTCGAGCCATAGGATTAAACTCTTCATGCTCCTCGAGATTCTTTCTAGGAATGTAGCTGCATGAATTGACACGGACAATTTGTTAAAACTAAGCAGCACGTCGAAACACCCATCATCTATATGGAATCCGTGCTCAAGGTGTCCATGAAAGTTCAGCTCCTTAAGATTCCCACATTTTACCCAAATGGAGCAAGGCAAGTTATCGTGTATTGTTAGCCTTTTAAGGCTAGGGTTACAAATGGTGACATCAGATACTTCAGACCCTGTGAAGCACATCCCTATCGCCAACTCCTCAAGCAATGGGTTGGAAAACAATTTCTTCAGCGGTGTGGGATTTGTAAACTCGATCCCTGCAATATCTAAAATCTTGAGCTTCGGAAGAGCAATGGAATCCGGCAGTTCGAGTCTACCTTTCGTACGGTACACGGAAAGTACAAGCGCCACCAGTTTTTCCAAACTAAAGATAGATGAAGGCAGTGAAAGTGCTTCATCTTTGCAATAATTCGAGAGGCCCAACCGGATCTCTTCGATTTGGTGGCCCTCTGTTATTACTGCTCTTAATATCGAACTGATCCGAACAGCAACCGTATCATCAACATCACAAACAAGCACAAAATTCTGAATGGGACAATGCGGATCACGGAGACTACAAAAATTTTCGACAAAGTTAACGAAATCGGCTGTTGGTCGACCTTCTTGTAGGAACAAGAGATTAGGAACAGACCTCCACAGGTGTTCCCATCTTCTCGATAGGACCCAAGTTTTGACTGCATCTTGAATTGGGAGAAGACGCAAGACATTTTGAAGAACTTCATTAGGCAGGTCGTTTAATGTGGTCGGGGTATCAGATTTGGTGTTCATCCTAAGGAAAAACAATCATAAATAGAGGAACAATCCATCGGTTACTCCACCAGCAAGCAGCAACAACCCACAAAAATGAACTGAACCTAAATTCCCTAATTCAGTTAACAAGAAACCATCTAAGTTTTATACATATTTGAAAGACATCATAAATCCTAGAATCCATCAGTCTTTTTATCAGTCATCATTTTCAGAATTTAACTCTGATCATCTTTGCTTTGCGCGGGAAAAAGAAATCATGATAATCAAATGAATGAGTCTAAGAACTGATCGGAAGAAAGATCAAAACAGGAACAATTTCATCATTTACTCCAGCAGCAACAATAACCACAAAAATGAACCTAAACTCCCTCCTAATTCCCTAATCAAGAACAAGGAAACATCAAAGTTTTATACAGATTAGAAGGAGATGTTCATAAATCCTAGACAATCCAGGAACTTATCAGTCTTTTTTTTTATCAATCACCATTTTCTACCCTAACTCTACTCGATCATCTTTGCGCAGGAAAAGAGAAATCACGGATAATCTCAGTCTGAGAAGAACTGATCGGAAGTAAAGAGATAGATAGAGAAATGCATGCTTACATCGCTGTATACGGAGACGAACTCCTCGGCGTGTAGGTAGTCGAGTTCATCGGCGTAGTTTCTGCATTCATCCTAGAGAGAGTATTGAGAGATTTTTTCACCGGCGAGGACTTGACTCATCTTCAGGTAGTTTCGTTCGTGCCTGCTGCATTAAAGCTCACGGGCTCTGGGCCCTGGTTGAGCTTCTGCTCCAGTGGGCTCGCCTTGGCGGGTCGTGCTCCACTGGACCCATTTCGCTTCTATCGGGTCTAAACCCGAAACCCATGACAATGGAATGTGGATCGGGGCTAGGCTCATCTCGAGTGCTTCGGGTATTATCTTTCCCATAATATAAAGCAGCGTCCATGTGAATGAAGAAGAAGAGTACTGCCTCGAAGACCATTACGTTACGAGTGTGCATAATTTTTTTTTTTTTTTTTTTTTTTCACGAGTAGGCGTGGGTGTGTGTTCTAAGGAGGAATCTTATCGGAATAGCAGCAACTTCGTAATATATGCCTATAACCTAACTTACGGTTGTACCGGAATTGATTAAAACATTTTTCGATTCGGCTCCCTCCCACCCCTAATTAAATTGCTCATTAATATGTTTGATTTATACCTCTTGCTCATAATTAACTTTTAAACGGTAAAGTACTTGTTATAAATAAATAGTATATTTCATTCCTAACCATCAAACTCGAGAGTCGACACTTATAAAGTGATCTTACGTATTAATTTGGTTTATATATGGTTTCAAATTATCGTTTGCTTAGTGATTTTTTTTTCTATTAATTAAACGAAAATTCATTAGGCATTCGTACGCTGGCTAAGAAGGCACGCGTGCAACAGACCTCCCCCTCACCGAATTTTAAAATATACCCCAAATTGGTTAGGGCAAGGAAAATCTTAAATTGTTGGAGTAGTTTGTAATTTAATTATTTAGGCGTCATTTCATGTGTTTCTTGGTGTAGAAGATATGTAGATTGATTATGCACTACTGATCCATGAAGAACGCGTGGTTGAATAATTACTGTATACTAACGATTAAGGGAAGGTACATTGTACACATTATTTCCACGACCATAAGAATAAAACTCTGTAGTTAACATATTTAGAAAATATGATATAACAGTTCAGCGTTTCATCCCCTAATTAACAAGATACTTCGGATCAAATTATATATGAGTCGTGGGAATTTAAAATGGTAAGATACAATATGTGAAACTTACATTTATAAGTATTTTTCTATTCTCTTTGGGTGTATAAATGTCAAAATCTAGAATAATCTCCGCTCCATTAAATTTCGCTATTAGTTCCACATATTGTATCATTCGATCAACTAATATATGGATGTGGTTTGTTTGATTACTGGGCTAAAATGCAATCGACTGTAATTCAAGTTAATTTTTTTGTCGTTAGATCGTGAGAGAAAATGTATTATTAAATTTTAGGAAAGGTAAATAAATAATTATTAGGAGAAAGTTGATGTTTGTTGTTTTTTTAACTGATCAGTTACTTATGTACAATTAATCAGTATACAGTATACATTCTAAATGTTTCCCTTTTTTTTTCTAGAAAGGAAGCAACCCTACATCAAAGGGAGGAATGTAATCTATTTTTCTTGCTTAGTGTATACAAACTGAAATTACAGCTTACTGCTTTTACTTTACTGGTTTCGGATTTGGTCAACTTGAAAAAGGTCTTAAAGTATGTTCATTTTTTTTTCTACGTCCAATCATCCATGGATATTGATATCACAGTATATTATTTCCATATTCGTATTTTGTCCATGGAATATATCGTGAGCAATGAACTTGCTTAGAGCTGATGGTCAAAAAAGATAATACAAGCTAACAACAGTTTAAAAACTTCAAATCAAGCCAGAAACTCCGAATCAATATATATATAGGAGGGTATATATATTATATATGATTGATATGCGTGCAACGCACACGTCGCTCCTCTAGTTAAAGTCAAATATTGCTTTAGTTGGACCGTTCACTATCATTCTTATACCAATCTATCCGTTTGATGACTATTCTGTTAATTACGCAAATTGAATTATGTTTAGCTTTTTGCATTTGGAAATTCTTTATATACTGATTATGTAATTTAAAAATTGTAAACCTTAATAGGTACGGTATCCTCAGGGAACATTGCAGCAAGAATTGTGATATTGCTTCGGGCTGATTTCAAGTTAGGGCCCAAGACAAGCCTTTCTTGGAGTCAACTTCTCAAACCATTCAGTAGCTTGACACTGAGTTTCTGTCTCATCTTCATGCTTAGTAACAGTTTCAGGTGCTAAAGAACATCTTCATGCTGATATAACATTATGTGTCATTTAAGTTTGACTCATTAATATGGTCATCTTAAGTCTGACTTTTAATGGTGTGCATCATTGCAGAAATATTATTTATAAAATGTTTGGATTGATTCTTGATTAAGTGGTTGTAATTATTTGTCATGGGATTTATGCAAGTATGCCTCTTCATTCCGCTTTGCTGGTGATTACCAGAATAGAAAAGCTGATAATTACACTGGGAAGACGTAGAAGAAGGATTGAAAACCTTGAAATTTGTGATGTTCTTCAATTCACAAGCAGCTGCATCTCATTATTTTTTATTTATTAAGAATCTCACAAACAACCAGCAAATCTAGAACAAGTTGAATCATTTATCCGTGTGTTTACCTTGCTCCGTGTAAATATCACACATGTATTGTCACTTTCCTTTTAGACGTGTCATTTTTGTCCTTCTCAATTACCACTTTGATGGCTTATTCAGCCACATTTCTGTTTTGTTAATCTTTGGCATTTTCTTTAGAAATCGAGCTTATATCGATCAATTCCTTCCGAACAAGTGAAGGTTCAAACTTTAATACTCATTTAGTAAGTCACCCGATGCGCAGGAATGTATATATATATATATATAATATCTTCATTTACTAAATCTATATACCAATGTATTACTTGTGTTGGCTAATAGACAATTTTGACACATTTTTATTTTCTTAACAAAAGATATATTATATTTAATTCCTATATTTTATAAATTAGTAATTTAGTTATTACTATATTTGAGAAACATTTATTTATCTTTAATATTATTACTAAATCATTATTTAAATTTTATTATTTTTTAAGGTCGTTTAGTCGGTATGTCATAGTAATTATAATTAACTTACAATCAAATATTCATATCAATTTAAGTCAGCCCTATCATACTCATTCCGTTCAAATTTCGGATACATGTAAATTTTTTTTATTCAACGAATTATATAGATCGAGTGATATGTGTTCCGCCTGTTGAGATTTTTCTATCACATAGATCAGCCACTTACCAAATTATATATTTGAAGTTTGACCTCGTACAAATAACATTTTACTCATCGTCCAATATTTATGGACTCAAACTATTAATTTAGTTCTTCTATTTGTTAATCCAATCACATTGTGTACAACCTAATTAATGTTAACTAACTATCTTTGTAAATTCAACTCTAAACTTTATATTTTTGTAATTTAATTTTATCTTTATTGTTAAATCAAATTTTGTTGGCATTGTGATATTGTATATAATTACGTTTGTATATGTCAATATGTCCATTGATAACTCTAAGTAGTTAAGAACAAGTTTACATTCTTGACACCTCAAGTTGATGAGTTAGATACAATTGAGCCGTTAATGACCAACATAATGCTCGACCCAACTCATTTATATATCTAACTATAAGGCTAACTTAGTACTGTAACTGAAGACATTAGTTAATTTTTTACTTAATCATCCTATTCTCTTTCTCATGTTTTGAATTACGTTATGTCGCTCTTTTCTATCACATAAATTCGTTTCTCACAACGAACAACTTGCCCATATTTTACTTTGATTAATTATAAATATTAATAAATTTATGATAGATTATATATCTTGAAATTTAAATAAACGATGCACGTGCAATGCACACGTTAATAACTAGTATATATATGGGTTAAGTCTCTAAATGGTCCTCAAACTATGGGTAAATGTCCGATTTTATCCTTGAACTTCAGTTAAGTCCGAATTTATCCTCGAACTCAAACAAAAAATTCGATTATACCCTTCCGTTTAAAATTGGTTGATTTAGACTTAACTCCGTTAATTTTTCATGCATTAATCACTATTTTACCCATAAACCTGAACTGATAATAATAGTAATAAGTACTAATAATGTAATAATAATAATAATAATACTTAACCCTTAATTTAATCAAACATAATTAATCATGATTAAAAAAAAAAGCGACTCTACTATTATCTCTTGATCTTCTCTTCTTCACACTGGTGTTTTCTTGTCCTCGACCGTTTTTGCAGCTGCCACACCACTTCGTCCTCATTCTAATTTTGTAGTTGAGATTTTGTCAATTAAACACTATATTCCTTTTTGGTCCTCTCAAAACCTAATTCAATTAATTGCAGCACCATCTATTTTAATTGTTCTATTGAACTTAACATAAATTGAGGAGCATATCATCAATATTGTCTTGCTACTATTGTGCCTAGGGTATAAACGAGTCAAATTACTTGTGAGCTGCTCGAGATCGGTTTGGTCGATATTCGAATTCAACTCGCTAAATTTTGAGTAGAGTCGAACTTTTTTTTAAGTCGATGTTGAGTTCAATGGTACTAGACTCAAGAGGCTCGCGAGCCTATTTGGATTTTTTGTTTTATCGAGTTCGAACTCGAGTTTAATTGAGTTTTAAATAATATTAGCAGCACAAGAGAAAACGGTTGCCTAAATTAGTTGTACTTTATATTAGCAGCAGCAACAGTTGAGCATGCGTCGGCACAAAGAGAAGACGACGGAGAGGTTAATTCTTTTGTTTTAAGTTATGGGCTTGTGCTGTTGCTTAATTAGTATTTTATTAGTTATTATTTTTGCTTGGCAAAAAAAAAGTTATTATTTTTGGGTTTAAGGGTAAAATAGTGATTAATATAGGGAAAGTAACGGAATTAAGTCTTGATCGGCCAATTTTAAACGGAAGGGTACAATCGAATTTTTTGTTTGAGTTCGAGGATAAATTTGGACTAAAATGAAGTTCGAGGATAAAATCGGACATTTACCCATAGTTTGAGGACCATTTAGAGACTTAACCCTATATATATATATCCTCCTTAACGAATATATATTTCCTATATATATATATATATATATATATATATATATATATATATATATAATTTATTTGACAATATATCTTCCTTAACCAAATATATTTCCTCTAGATATATATATTATTATTTGGCCATATATATATTTGACAAAAAAACAAGAAGAAAAGAACTTACTCTCTAACTATTGAATTCGGCTTCTCTGTTCACCTCTGTCGAACTCCAATGGCCTCGATTGAGAATCCCGCCAGACACGAATCAAAGGTATGTTTTTTTCCCTTCTGAAATACTGGTTGTCTCTTGTCTCTTCTTCCGCTTGTCTCATTTTTTATTTTCTATTGTTCCGATTCCACAGCACAAGGAGGCAGTGACTGATAATCCCGTAGTCGACAAGTACAATGTTGATGTTGCAGAAGCCCTAGCTAATGAGGCGCTGGTAAGTTTCTTTAGTGCTCTTTTATGGGTCTTCTTTATTAATTATGCGACCGGGATTGTGATGTATGAGTTTCTGCATCTTTGCAATTGTGGAAGCATTGCCTTAGAGATTCTTCTGTCTGATTCTAACTTCTGGTTTTACTTCTCTGACCTTTTTTTTCCGATTTAGCGGCGCCCAATTGCGGAGGCAGTGCCGATATACGAGCAGCTTGTGGCTACCTTCCCTACAGCTGTAAGCTTCTTTGTCTATTATCTTCTGAAGTTAACTGCTTAGCTAAAGAAAAATAAAATATGTTTTGATGATGAAATTTATGATTCTGTAAGCAAATTGCCTTCTTCGGTTTCGTTGGCGCAAGGATTACTGTCTTCAAGTTGATTTTGGTTTAATTTTGAACTGTGAAATTGTTGAAGAATTTATTTATTTATTTATTTCATTTTGTCTCTTAACTAGTACGCAAGAGCTTATATGTTCAAACCCTTGAGGAGAGTCTCTTCTTACTTCTTAGACATATATATGTTAACTTGGTTTACTGCACATTCAATATATTATGCTGGTTCAGCGTTTCAATTTCATATTTGTTGGGGAACTACTCCATATAAGAAACTACTGTTTCATTTCATTACTCTCTAGTTTCTTACTTAAGCATCGGATTTTTGGATTTCTGATTTATTTATTAATGCCTTCTCTGTTCAGGCTAAATATTGGAAGCAATACATAGAGGCTCACATGGCTGTAAACAATGATGATGCTGTAAGACCTTTGTTTGGCCGCTGTTTACTGACTTGTCCTCAAGTTCCTCTATGGTACGCCTTTCTCTCTCACTCTCTCTACAGTTATAGATGGAATATCATCATAACTTCGGATCACTTGCAACTATAGATTCGTAATCCTTTGAAAGGTTTAGTATATTCATTACACCTTATTTGTAGGCTCTGCTACATTCGCTACATTCGGAAAGTCAATGAGAAGAAGGGAATGGAAGGCCATGAAGAGATCAGAAAAGCATTCGATTTCACCCTCAATTTTATCGGTTAGTTAGTTTGCATTTGTTTTGTTTCATTATTGAAGCTTTTTTCGGTTCGTATGTGGACTCATCTCTGGAGGTTAATGTGATTGTTTTTATGTCATCTACATGCATAACCTTGGATTGTTAGAATCATATAGAATACCTATTATGCAAATTATGCTTCTAAGGACTTCACTTTTTCCATTCTTGCAACTAGATTACCAAAGAGGGAAACTTTGAGCTCTTTTTTTTGTTGTATGTTATAACAGGAGCTGATATAGCATCAGGACCCGTGTGGATGGATTACATTAGTTTTCTAAAGATGTTACCGGTTCGTCTTTTCACCTTCCCTGTTCTCTTCCATTCAGTCTGCTATAATTTCTCCACAGAAAATATTTTATGTTCTTACAATGGGTTAAATTTTCCAGTTTTTGGGTCCTCAAGATTCACAACGGATGTTAGCTCTTAGAAAAGTATACCAGGGAGCTATTCTTACTCCCACCCACCACGTTGAGCAACTCTGGAAGGACTATGAGAATTTTGAGAACTCTGTTAACCGCCAATTGGTAATCATCTAAACTTTTTTCACATATATATTATTTCTTCTTTTTAATTATAGCAATTATCATGTAGCTATTTCTTGCCTTGTATTGTGGGGCTATGGGTATGGGATACAGTTTAGATTGACAGAAATCAATTATGTTGTTGTTACCACCAGGCTAAAGCACTCATATCAGAAATTCAGCCGAAGTACAATAGTGCAAGGGCTGTCTATAGAGAGCGGAAAAAGTACATCGATGAGATAGACTGGAATATGTTAGCAGTGCCACCAGCAGGCTCTTCTAAGGTAATAATCTGTTTCCTTTCGATATTCCTTCTGGCTGGTGTTTATATATGTCTGAACTCTGATCTATGATATAAGCAAACCTAATATTACATGTATCTATATGTGTGTAGTATAATTCAAATTTCAAAACAAGTTGGAACTTATGAGAATCCCTTGTGTATTTCCTTTGATCTAACTCGGGTATCTAAAAAGCAGATGTTTTGTTCTGTTTTGCTTTTCCAGGAAGAAATGCAGTGGATGGCATGGAAGCGACTTTTAGCCTTTGAAAAGTACGATAGTTTTCTCAATACCATTTTTCATTTTACTGAAAGATTTTCTCGCTCAAGAGTTTCCTTGAGAAAATTCTACTCATTTACTTACTAGTATGTGATGTTGCTTTCAGGGAGAATCCTCAAAGAATAGATGCTGCTTCTGCCAATAAGCGTGTTGAATTTACTTATGAGCAGGTATTGATCTTTCCACTACCAAATAAATTTTCTCGACTGCATTCCGATAGATATATTGATTGTTGTTCCATTCTATTGGCTACAGTGTCTAATGTATTTATACCATTACCCCGATGTATGGTATGATTATGCTATCTGGCATGCAAAATCTGGTTCCATAGATACTGCTGTCAAAGTATATCAGCGAGCATTGAAGGCTCTTCCAGGTGATTACGATCTTCTTTGTTGATACAGTATTTCAATATACCCTGTTTATTTAACTTGTTATAGTTACCTTTTCTATAGTGCTTTTCTAATTCCATAAAAGATTTCCGAAAATTTCTGCATTATTATTGTCATCCACTCATATATAAATCTTCTCATAATCAATCCTACACTTACAGAGTCTGAGCTGCTGAGATATGCATATGTGGAGCTGGAAGAATCCCGTGGGGCAAACCAGGTACGGGAATATACAAAATGTTATATTTAGTTATATCTTATATGTAGTTGCATATAGTGTCTGGAGTTTATATTTGGTTATTTTTCTATGCAGTCTGCAAAGAAAATTCTCGAGACTCTCCTTGCAGAAGATACGAAAAATGCTGGCCTTGCCCATATCCAAGTAACAATCTTCTCTGATAGCAGTTTGTAATATCGGTATCTCGTCCTGATGATATGTTTAAGATCAGTTCATATATTTCAGAATCTCATCTTGAATGCAATAATATGCAGTACATTCGGTTCCTGAGGAGGACAGAAGGAATTGAAGCAGCTCGCAAGTACTTTGTAGATGCACGAAACTCACCAACCTGTACATACCATGTTTATGTAGCTTATGCCAATATGGCCTTTTGTCTCGACAAGGAACCCAAGGTAATCTATTTCTCCATGAATTCACCGTTTTTTAACGTTATTATGTTGTTTATAATTGGTTTCCAGATTTCATCGGCTTGGAATTTGGACAGGTTATGATCCGATTCCTCGTTTGCTGAAATTTCTATTCTGTTTGTTTCAGTTTGCGCATAATGTTTTTGAAGCTGGGACGAAGAGGTTTATGCATGAACCTGCTTACATACTCGAGTAAGTTGGCTATTTTATGTCTTTAATGTCTTTTTTCTTACAAGTAAAGTATTTTGATATCTTAAATAGTTACACAAATCTATATATTTTTATAACTTCTAAAATAGCTTAGACTTATGAATGAAGCTAGTAAAAACTAGTGACCTTAGCAAAGAATTTGTGAATTTACTTGTTATGTCTAAAATTTCGTATTTTGCAGATACGTGGACTTTTTGTCGCGTTTGAATGATGAGATAAATATCCGGGCTTTGTTTGAGAGAGCTTTAAGCTCACTTCCTGTAGAGAGCTCTGCTGAGGTACAGTTTCGTTTAAGCTTAGTTCCAAGTCCTCATCTTTTTGACTTAGTAAATGTGAAACAATGAAAGGTTTCATTTTTCATAAGTTAATTGATACAAAAGGGTGACACAGTTCATACCCTATGATCAATCTGGCAAATGAAGATGAATTTTGCTCAAGTATTTCATTCCTTCTCTTTTGTAGGTCTGGAAGCGATTTGTCCAATTTGAACAAACATACGGAGATCTCTCCCGCATGTTGAAGGTAAAACATTTGAATCTCTTTATGATACTACCTACATGAAGAACAAGAACTATTTAAAATGAAAGCACAAAAAGAATCTTTTTTCACTAAAATTTACTCTTTTTTTGTTTATTTTTATTTTTTCTGGGAACTGTATTCGGTAACCAAAAGTTGATACTTGGTTATGACCTTCTGATATTTTCGGATAATGAATTTTATAGGTCGAACAAAGGAGAAAGGAGGCTCTTTCTGGGATAACTGAAGATGGGGTATCAGCATTGGAGGGATCACTGCAAGATATCGTCTCGAGATACAGCTTCATGGATCTTTGGCCATGCTCATCCAATGATCTGGAACATTTGTCAAGGCAAGAGGTAAGCTACTTCCAAAAGCTCACATTTTTCTAATAGTATTTGCCTTTTTTCTTAAATGAACACATATTAAAGACATATTCGTTCTCTCCCTGCAGTGGCTCGCAAGAAATGTAAAGAAAAGATCGGATAAGTCGGGTATGGCTAATGGAGCTGGACAACAAACAGGTAACCTTTATTTACGAGTTTTTCCTGCAACAGTAATTTATTTATACTGCGAATCATTTGATTACTAAATTTCATGTTTTTGGTTCAGGCTTGACGAGCAATCTGGCAAATGTTACATATCCCGATACATCTAAAATGGTTGTTTATGACTTGAGGCAAAAACCAATTCCAAATGCTATGTCAGCACCTCAAGTTTCGATTCCTCCTAGCAATTCACAGACTCCCTTCTCTTCTGTTCATGGTGGAAGCTCGAATGGTGCGTTCAGTGAGATACTGAAAGCAGCCCCAGCATTAGCCGCATTTCTAGCAAGCTTGCCAACTGTTGAAGGTTACTAATTTCTCTTAATTCATTTAATATCGATAATGTTCATAGATGCGGTATCTAGAATCGAATAAAAATGACACCTTTGTTCATTTCAATTCTCAATAAAATTGACACCTTTGTTGTCCTGAGCTAATGGATGGACTCAGTTGAGCAATGTTATTTTCTAGGAATGGTCATTTGATATATTTCAATAAATTATGTGCAGGTCCAACACCAAATGTGGATGTCGTATTATCGATATGCCTGCAGAGTAACATACCAGCCCAGATCGGGAAGTCGGGGACCCACAAGAAGCAGCCGGACGTCACTAATTCAAGCAAGGCTCTTCCCAATCGAAATGCTTCGTCTTTCAAAGGCGGTGATCGGAAAAGAAAACATCAAACCAGTAAGCATAACCCTAAAACTGTTGATTCTTTCTTAAAAATGTAAAATTTAGCAATTTTTACTGAATTTTTTATTTGATACATTATATATTAGGGCAAGAAGATAATGACACCTTGAGTGTACAAAGCCAACCCCTCCCGACGGATCTTTTCAGAATCCGGCAGATGCAGAAAGCTCGAGCTACATCTTCACAGACGGGGTCCGCCACGGCCTCTTATGGAAGCGCCATTTCTGGGGATCTCTCGGGAAACACGAGTTGACCGAGATAATATGAAGATTGCTAAGGGGCGAGCCATGAGTGCCAATGCAGAGAAGTCGTTGCGAAATGGATCGATGAAGAAGACGGGTTCGGTTTTGAGGAATGCAGGGTTGGTTCCCATGTAGCTATTAATGCCACGAAACGGATCATTCTGTCTTCTTGTTCATTAGAGTTTGATGATGCTGCGACATAATTAGGTTTTAGGGTTTCTAGTTTCTACAGTTGCAATGTTATAGCTGTTGTACGTACTTGTATGATGTATATATGGTTAATAATTAATAAACCGTATGAGATTTGACATGTTAAAATTTGATGTATTGAAATGGACCGTCTGAGGTTTGGACTTTATTGAAATTTGGTATTCCGTCTAAAATTGTAATTAATTTTTGACAGAATGTTGTGAAAAGTACATTTCTACCAAATATGAAGTGACGAAATTACATGTAGAGTCAAAATAACCACCACCCAACTCCTGCGGCCATCATCCAACTCCGGCTGGCCACCACCCAAAAACATTATAGTTGTTGATTTAATTAGGAGGGGTAATTTTGTCAATTCACTAGGTAATGGAAGGTCAGATTTTTCATGGAAGGACATTTTTGGAATTTCCATTTTATCGAGTTTACGTGACGGTCACGTGATACACTTCCGTTCGAATTAACCAAAAAATAGACGGAGACACTACATTTCAACAAACACCTAATTGGGACAGTCAACAAACACCAAATTTCAACATGGGTCAAATCAAGCCCTCCGGCCGACACGTGGACAATCCACTTAGTCACCGTTTCTTAATTTAATCGGAATTTAATAGGGTTTCTCTAAATTTAGATACATAATATTGATTGGTTGAGAATTAAGAAGTATTTTTATCTCCTAATTTGGTCTCTACGCAATTTAAAAAAACAAATTAATTAAAAGTTTCCCTTTAAATAGCAAATCTATACAGTTTGGCTCCGGAAGATCATAAGTCGCCACGTAGGGAATATATATATAGAATAATAAGCAAACAAATAAATAAAATATAACAAAAAAAAACAAAAACTATATAATATAATATTAGAAAAAAAAATTGCCGCATATCATTTCAAAGTTTTTATATATATATATAGAATAAACTTTACCATTAATTAGTTGGAAAAAAAGCTACCCTTAATTCAAAATTATATATTAACAGGTATAAAAAGAAAATTATAAATACTAAATACTATATATATATATAAATTATTTACTATAAATTATAATCTTAAAAAAAACAAATTGCCAAAGTTGTAAAGAATATATTTAATGTTACTAAAACCTTACAACTTTTATCTCTAGGAAATTCCTAGGTAGCTACATTCTTCTTTTCATTAGTTATTAGATTGCTCCACCAACAACCTCTTGCCATTACCTTCTAAGCAGTGATCATCATTATAATTATTGTCTCCGAACAAACATTAAAGATCGGGACACTTTCTTGGTATTGGTCGCGCCGCATTGCCTCGGTTGCGTTCAGAAGAACACTTTCGAGACAATTTCGCCATATTTCTCTTCTTCGTTGCGGTCGAAGTGGTATTGGTGCATTGATCATGTGTACATAATAATGATCTTCGTTGCGGTCGGATGTGTTTTGCTTGCCGTAGACCGTAGTTTGTGTACATAATAATGATCTTCTTGAACAATAAAACTTGACTGTTTGTGAGAATGGATAAGGTTTTACCGTTTTTGTGCT
Source organism: Clarkia xantiana subsp. parviflora (assembly GCA_036873135.1). Taxonomy (NCBI): domain Eukaryota; kingdom Viridiplantae; phylum Streptophyta; class Magnoliopsida; order Myrtales; family Onagraceae; genus Clarkia; species Clarkia xantiana. The sequence continues at coordinate 24,021,993 of JAPTYO010000007.1, forward strand.
AACATGTTCGATCTAGACGTTGTCAGGGCAAGAGTGCACATTTATTTATTTTCGGGTTCCGGTGGTGTAAGCTTTTGAAGGTCGATGGAAGAAGTGTCAAACTTGACCATCTTTGCCCACCCGTACATTGCCGAGAGCCATCTCAACACATATTACAAGCAGAAAATTTTCTATCATTGTGATGTTTATTTTTTTGACACACTAATGGCTTATGGTGGTAAACTTCACATATTGACTAGAGTTAACGGAAGACTACTTCACCCGAATACGATGTGGTAAGTTTATTGTATACCTAAGTTTTTTTTTTTTAAATTTTTTTTAAGAATATTGCTTAATTTTTTTTTTTTTTTTATGTTTACTAAGATATTTGAGTTACAATAAAGATTGATGTGATGATATTAAGGGCGATTAGCACCGATATGGATGTAACAACTGCAAGCCAAATCAAAGCTAAGCCTGCAGACTCAAATTATCGCAATTAAGGGAGTTGTAAAAAATGACGATCTCAACAAACATTTACCTACAAATAAACTTCAAAAAGGAAACCAATAAAAAAAAAAAAGCACGTGGATATGGAATGTAGAATAAAATCCAAGACAATTTGGTGTATACCTCTATAAATAGAAGTAGAACCACGGTCAGATTTATCATTAACAACACATTATGAGATTTTTGGTCCAGTTCTTGAACCATCATCAGTGGAGGTTTTTGTGTTTATAGCTTTAGATGCCACAATTCTTAAAAATTCATCACTAACAAGGAACATTACTCTTTGTTTTTTGCGTTGTTGCAGATTGAACATCATGGACGATCACTATGGTATTTAAGTTGTAGTAAAGATTGATGATCTTAGTTAATTATTTAAACATATAATGAATTACAAATTCGCCTCTATGTATGTATGTCTTTTAATAAGAAGTTTTTTCATGCTAAATGTACACGTTTCAGATAAGCGTGTTGTGTTGTCGAAACTAGCTAGATAAGTTTTTTCAGGGAACTATCTAGAATTTTCGATTTTAACCGGACATTTATGTTGGTGTAGGTTATTGAACATCTTGGGAGGATTGTCAGGGGTATCTGAGTTGCAGTAAATATCGATGATGAGCTTGATTACTTAGTCATAGGTTGAATTACAAAATTGTCTATAAGTATTTTTGATATAAAGTGTTTTCATGCTATATGTACAAAAGTTTTGGGTAAGCGTGTTTTATCGTCGAAACTAGCTAGCCGCCCATTTTAAAGGAACTGACTCAAATTATCAATTTTGACAGGATCTTTGTATTATTGCGGGTTACTAAACACATTCGAAAGAGTTTTGAGGTATGTGAGTTGCAGTAAAGATTGATAAGTGTAATTACTTAGCTATAGATTGAATTATGAATTTTCCCTATGTACATACGTCTTTTGATAGTGAGTTTTTTTTAGTGATAAGGCAAGATGTGACTGGACTTACAATTCTAAGCTATATGTATAAATTGGTATTTGCCCCCGCGCATTGCGCGGAGTTTAATATTTTTTTGTTATATTTAATTCCAATTATGTTATTTATTATTATGTAGATGACATTTTAAAAATGTTATATATTATTTTGGATGTACTGTTATTAATTTATAATGTATGCATTATGATTTAAAATGAGTGCAAAATTATAATCTCAATATCACTTTGCATCAAGTCATATTTTTTTAATATAAATGGTGTTTTTATGAAACGATTACCAATTTTTAATTGTCATGTCGTTACTACAACAATTTCTCGATCGATGAGTGTTTTAGTATAAACACAAATTATGCAATCACAATAATTCATATTTTTAACATGCAAAATATCCTGGTGTTCAAGTCTGTTGCAAATTATGACCATTTTTCCCCGATAAAAGGACAACTTCAATGATTTAGCATACTATATTGCAAATATAGACTGACCACGCCGTATAGCTAGCTAGGTAAGCGTAAGAACATAAACCCTAATCAACATGAATAACATGCAACCATAAGTATTACATTAATAGAATACAATTAGAATGAGAGAATTTCTTACCCCAACGCTTATGAACTCCAGAATCAACTGACTGCAGACTGCACCGAGCATCAACAAATCAGATCGACTAATGCACACATAACATATTTAATTATGAAATTTCACTTACATCATGGAATACAACAACTAAAAAGATGAAAAAGATAGATTTTAGGAAATCGTTAATGCTAACTGAGCAATTACACAGAATTACTGAAACAGATCTAGCGAGGAATTGGTGGATATATCTCTCAATGTTCTTTGGTCCTTCCTATAATTTGAGCACGATCAATAATTAGTCTTCTCGACCAACGCCTGCCTTGCCGAGCACCAATTTATTCAGTTCACAAATCGAAACGGTTGAAGAAGGGGATCGACAATAGTAAAATAGTGGAAGCAACGACTTTCTTCTCAATCGAACGTCTTAACTGGAAAAATGTTCAGCGATACGAAACGGAAGACGTTCGGAGTAATGGCGTGGAACTGTAACCGTCACTTTAATTCCGAGAAACAGCAATAGAGGAGTCACACACGGAGAAGCGAGAAAGAAGCAGCCGCGTGAATCCCACTATCCAATCACATTAATAGGTGCTGATGTGGCAACATTTTAGAAAACCACCAAATTAGGTGAGAAGGTATTTAAGTTAATATACTAGGTATTTTCCCTGCGCTCCGCGCAGAGTTAAATATTTCATATAGTAATTGTTTTGAGAATGTATTACATATTAATTTGTATAAACAAAAATATTTTGTTATATTCCTTTTTTATATACACTAGAAATTTTTGCGTGTGCGTCGCACACGCGTGACACGTTATATACAGTTTATATTCATTAGTACGGATGCAATCAATTTCAAAAAGAATATGATACATAAATATATAGTTTTAAACAATCAAATCAAAATAAATGAAGATATCATCATTTCTAGAATACTTGTAGAAATTTAGTTTAACAACATGTAGATTTTTAAAGACCAAACTTGATAACCTTAAATAAAAGACCAAACTTGTATAACCTTAAATAAAAGAACATAGTTATACTAATGCACTAATAACATCATAAATTACAAAATTGTTGTAAATTCGACTTATATAATTGCCTTTATTCATCTTTGTTAACAAATTGACTCTTTAACAAATTTTGTAGCCCTCCGCCAAATGTGCTTCCATCTTGTTCGTCAGTAAAATCAATATCGAGTCATCTTTTACCTATTAACAACAAAATGTGTAATTTTCAATTTGGGAAATCAGCACAATTACGTTTTCTCTGCAATTATGATGGAGTAATACAAACTAAATAACTTCTACGTTTGATAAAGCAAAAAGGAAAAGCAGGAATATCGATATTTCAAGAACTACAAGACATGCTAAGTTGTTAGAATTTAGAAAAGTCATGCTGAAAGCCAAAGATGAGAGTAATCAGAGGGATGAAAGAATGAAATGTCTCCTCCAAATCCATTAAATTTCGATAGATATTATTTCAATAGTGTATATTTGGTCTAATTTGTAGCCAACCTCCACGCATATATATCATACAAACAGTCCAAGGATCATACAATTTAAATAGAAAAATTACATATAAATTGTTTATAACATATATTATCTTCATCAACCATAGAAAAGTAGAAACCTGATATATGCAAAAAGAAAAATGGTCTAGGAGAGAGATATTTAAGAAAATAGTTCAGCTTATTAAAGATTGATAGAACTATTTCTAGATAGGCTCTACAACTAAGGACTTGAAAGGCACTCTAAGTTAGAACTATTTAGAACTAATGATTATTTCAGCAATTTATCTAACCAATGATATTCGAAATGGAGAAAATTGATTCACAATTACTGACAAATGAAATCAACAATTTATGCATGAAGTGTTAAGAGTTGGTTTAATCTGGGCTCTGCCCCAGATTTGGGCTAAGCCCAATATCGTTGGCTGAATGGTTGTTGGCTGGGCTTCGGCTCATGTTGTGGTTATTGGCCCGTGTGGCCCTGTTGGTGATATTGTGGACGGTTGGTTCTTTAAGGACCATTTTGGAGGTTATTATTATTAAGGGGACCCTTGAGTATTTATACTCGGGACCCCGCCTATATAAGGTGAGAACAGGAACAGATTGAACTGTTGAAGTTCGATGAGCCGCAAACTGAGTCTCAAATTTTCTCTCTGATTTCTAGGGTTAGGTTAGGGTTCTGGAAATCCACATGGTATCAGAGCGTGATCCTAGCCTCCGCTGTTCCTCTCTTCGATCAAACCACCTTTCCATCATCAATCCTGACAGATTCATCACCCCTAGCCTCATCCCGTAGAGCATCCTCTCTGGAAGACGAACCGTCGTTCTTCATCGACCAAGACGATTCGTTTCGATTCCACCGATCTCTGTTCGTGTATATCCGATTTTGATCGGATCCTTCTTTGCTGCTGTTGATCCATCTCCTTTTTTTGATTCTTGGAGAATATCCTGTTTAATTTCATGTCGCACCACTCGGAAGGCTCGGATGGCGAAGGAAACTCACACTCCAACGCAACCGTAGGAATTCCGGTTATTGACTTCTCCTCTGAGGTCCACTCCTTTCATCCTCTTTATCTTCATAGCTCCGACAACCCCAGTCAAAGCTTGCTGTCGATCAAACTGAGTGGTCAGGACAACTACCGTAAATGGAGCCAAGGAATGCAGATCATCCTATTGGGCAAAAACAAAATCGGCTTCATCACAGGTTCTTGTTCTCGTGACTCCTTCGATAGCAAGTTTTATAGCCTTTGGGACCGTTGCGATGCTGTTGTTCGTGGCTGGATTATAAACTCAGTTACAGATGATATTTCAGATAGTATTCTCTATCTTGAGAATGCTTCATTAGTTTGGAAGGAGTTACAAGAAAGGTTTGACAAAACAAATGGGTCCCGTACCTATCAGTTACACCGTGAGATTGTTATGTGCAGACAAGGGCTTGATTCTATCTCAGTGTTCTTTACAAAGCTTAAAGGCCTTTGGACTGAATATGATAACGCTTGTTCGCTTCCCAATGTTCCTCATGATTCTTTCAGACGTCATGTTGAGCATAAACAGAATGAGCGTCTCTTTCAATTGCTGATGGGTTTGAACGACAATTTTGGCAATGTTCGAAGTAATCTTCTCTTATGGACTCCCATTCCATCGCTCAACCAGGCATATGGGATCCTCCTTCATGAGGAAAGTCAGAGGGATGTTTCCTCCTCACTTTCAGCCGTTGAAGGAACTCTGTTGTCTGCCAAGATATCAGTGCAAACTGAAAACAAGCCCAAAAGGCCTCCCAATAACAATTTGCACTGTGATTTCTGCAAAAAGAGGGGACATACAATTGATCGATGCTATTCAAAGGGTTGTGACTTTTGTCAGAAGAAAGGCCACTGCAAAGAGAACTGTTACAAGCTAAATGAACTTGTGAAGGCCAAAGCTGTAATGGCCAAGGCTCAGAATGATTCAACTGTCCCTGATGTTGATGGTTTACAAACCTCTGTGCCCAACACCAAATCCCAAGGAAGTGTGACCCTCACAAATGAGATGTTTGACAAACTTCTGCAGAGAGCTGGAGGTAGTGCCAACACTGCAAACGTTGCCACAGCCACCACCTCTGAAGAATTCCCTATACAGGGAGCTGGTATGGTCACTACTTCCCTTTTATCTAACAAATTTGAAAATTGGATTTTGGATACAGGGGCTAGTAACCACATGACAAAGGATTTTAGTTGGCTGATTAATTACAAGACTCTTTCAAATGTAAAAGTTCAATTGCCAAATGGTTTATATTCTTGTGCTGCTGGAATTGGAGATTATAAAATTTCTGATTCAAAAATTTTGAGAAACATATTGTATTTACCTGATTTTGCCTACAATCTTATCTCTGTTTCTCAATTAACAAAGGATCTGAATTGCTCTGCCATATTTTTTCCAAATTTTTCTATTATGCAGGACCTCTCAAATGAGAGGGTCTTGGCAAATGGTAGAGTCCAATCTGGCCTATATCTTCTTGATACCAGCAGCACCAATGTTTCTTCTGTTGCCTTAAGTACTGTTAGTGACAATAAGGCCATAAACCTTTGGCACATGCGTTTTGGGCATGCTTCTGTTAATTCCTTGCAACATTTGAATAGTTTGAAAGATTTCAGAAATAAGAATCTTGTAGTTCATGATTGTCCCATCTGTCCCTTAGCAAAATTTCCTCGTTTACCTTTTGATATGTCTAAATCAAGAGCAGATGCTCCCTTTGATCTTGTTCATAGTGATGTGTGGGGACCCTATAAATCAGCCACTTATGACAATAAAAACTATTTTCTTACCCTTGTTGATGATTATTCAAGAGTTACTTGGGTTTTTTTAATGGAATTTAAGCATAATGTGGCTGAATTGATCAAGTACTTTATTCAGATGGTCCAAACTCAATTTGACAAGACTGTCAAGATTTTCAGAAGTGATAATGGAGGAGAATTCTTTAGTACACATTTAACTGATTTTTTTAAATCTAAAGGAATTCTTCACCAAAGTTCTTGTTCTCACACACCACAACAAAATGGAAGGGTGGAAAGAAAACATAGACATTTACTTGAAATTGCAAGGGGTTTGAAACTACAAGGTTCTATTCCAAATCGTTTTTGGGGGGATTGCATCCTCACTGCTTGTTACTTGATTAACAGAATGCCTACAAAAATCCTTGACCAAAAATCTCCTCTTGAAATTTTAAGTGGGAAACCACCTGATTTGCAACACCTTAGGGTTTTTGGATGTCTCACATTTGCAAAGAATTTGGTAGTGTCTGATAAATTTGCTGCTAGATCTATTCCTGCTGTTTTTTTAGGATATTCTGATCTTAAGAAAGGATATAAACTTTACAATTTGGAATCCAAAAGTTTTTTTGTAAGCAGGGATGTAAAATTTCTTGAACACATATTCCCATTTTCTAGCACAAAATCTTCTACATTGCCATTCTTTACAGATGATGAGACAACCACCCTTGTTGATGATGGAAAAGCCTTCTTTGATGGCCATCCTGAAATACATTCTGACACTTTGGATGTCCCTGTTGTTAATGATTCACTAAATGATGAGGATACTTTTGATAGTTATGAAAATGTCCCAGATGCAAATGATGACAACATTGTTGTTTCTGATGCCCAACAAGTTGATCCCCCTGATAGTTTTGCTCCTCAATCTGTATGGAGGTCCACTAGAATCAGAAGAGCTCCCATCCATCTTAATGATTATGTGGTCAATGTTGGAATCACTGATCATCCTCTTTCTGATTATATTGGATATTATAACATTACTTCTGATTATAAGTGCTATCTCACTTCACTTTCAAAGCATGTAGAACCCAGCTCTTTTGCAGAAGCTGAAATGGATCCTGGATGGGTAGAAGCAATGAAGGAGGAGATCACTGCATTAGAAGAAAACAAAACCTGGGACATTGTTCCCCTTCCAGCTGGAAAAAAGGCCATTGGATGTAAGTGGGTATTTAGATTGAAGTTTAACTCTGATGGCACCTTGGATAGGTACAAAGCTAGGTTAGTTGCTAAAGGTTTCAAACAAATTTATGGGATTGATTACTTTGAGACATTTTCACCTGTTGTTAAAATGAAAACTGTCAGAGTAGTCCTTTCTTTGGCATCCATACATTGCTGGCCCTTATTTCAAATGGATGTTTCAAATGTTTTTTTACAAGGGGATCTTGAGGAAGAAGTTTACATGACTCTTCCACAAGGATTTAGTAATCTAAGGGGGAATCAAAACAATTCTGTTTGTAGATTACGAAAATCCTTGTATGGTTTGAAACAAGCTTCTAGACAATGGAACTTAAAACTCACTGAATCCCTTTGTAAAGCTGGTTTTAAACAATCTTATTACGATCCTTCTTTGTTTACCAAGTCTAAAGGTGCTCAGATTGTTATACTTTTGGTCTATGTAGATGACCTGGTCATTACTGGCAACAATGCTGAAATGATTTCTGATTTAAAGCTGGTTTTGCAAAGTAATTTCAAAATGAAAGACTTAGGGGATTTGCAATATTTTCTGGGAATTGAGGTTGCTCGTTCAAAAAGGGGCATTGTTTTAAACCAAAGAAAGTATGCACTTGAGTTAATCTCTGAGGCTGGGTTAATTGGTTGTAAACCAGTTAAAACTCCTATGGAGGTTAACCTTAAGCTGACTACTAGAAAACAGGATGAGTTCCTCAAAACCAATCTGAATGATGATCTGCTGCATGATATTACTGGGTACAGAAGGTTGATAGGGAAACTTTTATATCTTACACTCACTAGGCCTGATATTGCTTATGTTGTGCAGCATCTCAGTCAGTTCTTACAAGCCCCAAAACAGTCACATTATCAAGCTGCTTTAAGGGTAGTTAAATATGTGAAGCTTGAACCTGGAAAAGGAATATTTTTTGATGCTAACAGTTCTTGTAGCTTGAATGCTTTCTGTGATTCTGATTGGGGATCGTGCACTGAGTCTAGAAAATCATTAACTGGTTATGTTGTGATGATAGGTAATTCACCTGTCTCTTGGAAGGTAAAAAAGCATGATGTTGTTTCCCTTTCTTCGGCTGAATCTGAGTATAGGAGCATTAGGCATACTGTTGCTGAATTGGTTTGGTTAAGAGGTCTTATGGAAGAGTTAGGTTTTCCTCAGACTTTAGCCTCTAAGCTGCATTGTGATAATAAGGCTGCTTTACATATTGCTTCAAATCCTATTTTTCATGAACGTACTAAGCATATTGAAATTGATTGTCATTTTTCTAGACAGATGCTTATGAAAGGGTTTGTGCAGACTTCTTATATTAGAACAGATGAACAGGTTGCTGACTTGTTCACTAAGGCGTTAAGTTGGAAACAACATTATTATCTTGTGGGAAAACTTGGAATGATTAATTTGTTTCCTGGTCTTAAGTGTTCAGGTATTGGCAGTGATGAAAATCTTTCTGAGCCAGGGGGAGCAGGTTGAGTTGTTTTTTGCTCAGACCTGGTTCGTGTTGCTGCAAGTTGAAAGAACCCAGATTAAGGGGGAGTGTTAAGAGTTGGTTTAATCTGGGCTCTGCACCAGATTTGGGCTAAGCCCAATATCGTTGGCTGAATGGTTGTTGGCTGGGCTTCGGCTCATGTTGTGGTTATTGGCCCGTGTGGCCCTGTTGGTGATATTGTGGACGGTTGGTTCTTTAAGGACCATTTTGGAGGTTATTATTATTAAGGGGACCCTTGAGTATTTATACTCGGGACCCCGCCTATATAAGGTGAGAACAGGAACAGATTGAACTGTTGAAGTTCGATGAGCCGCAAACTGAGTCTCAAATTTTCTCTCTGATTTCTAGGGTTAGGGTTAGGGTTCTGGAAATCCACATGAAGATCCTCCTGAAAAGCTGCTACTCCTAAGTGAGTGTCTTGTTTTAGGGAAAAAGATCAACGAAAATATGTTCAATTATTTATTTTACTTTGAGAAAAAAAAAAGAGAATATCTTGGTAAATTAGAAAAAAAGGAAAGATTTTCTGCTTTATGAACAACTCTTCTTATTTCTCTTTGTATAAATTAAATGTATTATGTACTAAAATTTAGTAACCAACAATTAGTAGACTCTTTTAAAGTATGCACTTTCACTTGCAATAGAGTGTTAAAAACAAAAGGATCAAGGAGTGTCCTTACTAAAACTCCAAGTTTTACAATAGATTTAAAAAAAAAAAAAACAAAAACATATTTACCTGATCACTTCCTTGCAGTCTAAGCAATTAACTCATCAGTTCCAAGTTTTATCTTCGGCAAGCCTAGATCTGCAAAAATAATAATAATAATAATTAATACTGATTCTTCTTGAAGACCTAACTAATTAATAGTTACAGGAGAATATGTCTATTGTTTTTCATTATAACTTGAGTTTTCATAAAACTTGTAACAAGGTAGATTGGCTCAACATAAGACAATTCACTATGGAACTCGAATATTTAATATCTTCAAAATATAATTTTCATAGTCATTAGTTTCAAGTTTACTTCCCCAGCGAGCGTAGATGTGCAACAGAAGAAAAAAAAAAGTACTAAGGCCATGTTTAGACTTAGTTCATGAGTAAGTGCAACTATTGATTTTTCTTTATGACCTAATAACAATTACAACAGAATATACCTACTGTCTTCCACTATAACTTGTATCTTCATAACACTTGGAACAAGGTAAATTGTCTCAACATAGTAAATAAGGCAGTCCAATAGGAAACTCGAAATATTTAACTTCTTTCTCATATGAAAATTTTTCTTTTAAATAGTAGGTCAAATAATAGCCTTATGAACTGTTAAAGTTAAAAAAAATTCTTCTTCTCCATAATGATTTTCGGTATGCCATAATAACAAATAATAAAAAGAAGTAGATGCTTAAAGCGCTAACTATAGGTACATATATATTATCATCCAAGGCATAAGATGGATTATAGGACTGAGAGATTTGCAAATAACAATAGTATAGAAGGGAATGTATAAAAATTCAATCAAGATATCAACTGTGAAATCTCACCCAATTTTGATCATCTAATCTTTCAAAAGAAAGAAATACTTCAGCAAAAAGGTGAAATTCTATTCATGTTCCCTAGCAAGTTTTTATATGCTACTTACATCATATGTATATGTATGTTTGAAAGTTGAAACTCATATCACCAAGTATTGAGTCAAATGTGAACAGCTTCAGTTAATTAAAAATTCAGGAAGCCATCATAGCTTTCATATACCATGAAACTGAATTGCCAAAAAAAAAAAAGATTTATAGCCAGTTAACTCGTATTGGATATTTCTTACAGTGGTCATCTGCTCCATGTTGTATGTGGTCCATGTGGATGCATATGTATGTGGGTTCTGCATCTAGGGCTAGAAACATAAAGGTCTGTGAATACATGTTGTCTTGTATATCTTTTTTAATTTTTCTTAATTTGTTCATCCAAGCAGCGAATCTTATTAAGGGAACGTCATGCTTTTGCATGCTTGTGCTTACTCATATTGATGAATGGACCGGATCCTCTTTATTATAATAATGGAGGTTGCATGAAGAGTCTTGCATGAAATTAGTTATATAACTATTAAAATTGCAGAACTTGACATAATTATTTATTTATCGAGCAATGGTGTGCAAAAATCGATGTGAAAAATGGACAATTTAAATTTAAATCTAGGTTATGGCAAAAAAAAAATATATTTAAATCTAGGTTACGTAAACCATTTGGTGTTTGTGTTTGAATTAAAGTTAATTCAGGATGAAGAGACTAAGTTGGAATGCTTTTTGTATAACTGCGGTAGATTAGCGAGAGTCGCAAGTGACTGAGTATGGTGGGAACAACATGGCTAAACACTTTTGAAATCCAAGAAATTAGCAAATTACAGCAAAAGCATATACACATAATTTTTCAATTTCTGTAGAGTAAATCATTTAGGCATTTTATCGAGCACGTGGTCTACGTAAATGTATGGTGACTTGATTTAAAAAAGAATAGGCTGGGCAACATGAATTTTGCAAATTGGCTACAAATAAATTGGGAGAGTCATGAAGGTTAGTAGACTTACAAGAAAAGAAATGGAAGCATAAGTTGTAGGGAAATTGGAGGATGCTTGTCGTTGGATGAAGGCCGGCAAGAAAAGAGTGTCAGATGAAGACCCCAGGAAGAACGAGACGAGTGTCTTGCGATGGTGACAAACAGCAGGAATTCGACGGCGGGAAAGAAGCGTTAGATGAAGGCAACGAAACTCTCTGTTATTTGGAAGGCTTTGATAATCGGATGGCAAGCAGGCTTTGTTGATGATGGAGCCATGATATGAGTTTAGAAAAGCAGGTGGGAAGTACATAGGAGAAAGAAGAAGCCGCCATTGGAAGAAGGAAGAGGCACATGAGAGGTGACTCTTCCTGTTAGACAGGAAAATTTTATTTACGCTGTGTGATGAGACTTTTCAGAGGGTGGGAGAATTTTTTAGGGCGGGAAAGTGAGGACAAAATTAGAGTGAGGACATATTTAAATTTACAGATTTTTATTTATGTAATAGATTATTTTAGAATAAGATTTATTAATATAAAATTGTGAAGCGTAGTAGTTAAATATATAATATTTTTTTTGTATTGGTATGCCATTTATAATGGTAAATTTGTATACATAAATATATAATTAAATGTAGGTGTGTTAAATTTATTTAGGCATATATAATATAATAATTTTATAAATGCATATCTACTAATTTGCATGATGTTGTTTATTTATATTTATAAAATCAATACTTCGTAGACAATACAATTGAAAAAATAGATAAAGGAAATTGAGTCCCGTGCGGATTAGATATTTAATGTATTAATTAATTATTTTTATATTTAAGTGTGTAGAAAGTCGAACTTTAAAAAAAAAGTTGAACTTGAAATTTATGGGAATGATATTAAAAATGTATAGATATTTTTAAATTTGAATAAATCACATTTTAAAATTACCTAAATTTTGAAAGTTAAATGAAAAACTAAATAGTTTATAAGAAATACAAAAACAAATGTCTATAATTCATTAAAAAAATTATAAATCTAAAAAATAAAAAGCAATGGCCATATATATAAATGAAATATAGTATACCAAATTCGTATTAGTGCGAAATTTAGTAGTCATTCAACAACAATGCTAAAATAAGACTTTTTCAGAGTGATATAAATGTTGGACTGATTTACTTTAGTTTTTTTTTTTTTTGCCACTATTTACTTTAGGTTAAAAAATGTCAATTTCTCTATTGCAATCATAAGTGCAATAGACAGAAGACTTTGTCAGGGTGATTTTAAGAGTTGGACTGATCCATTTCTCACAGTATATTAAGCAATATCTATTACACAATCTTTTCTTTCAAAACTCCATTGAAATGGCTTCTCAATATATATAGTAAGTAATTAAAGATTTAGCATTGGACAAATCTCATTCTTCCTAAAACGAAGAGAGCAAAATAAATATACCAACTGGAGTCATTTGGTATTTTATGGCTTACTAAAACAGTGAATCAATTACTAAAATCCGTTGTCTATGAAGAAAGTTCAAATGAGTATCCATTCCTGACTTCCTGTAATGTTCTCTACTCCCCTTTCGACTGTTTTTTTTTTTTTTTTGAGATTTTGAACTGCAATAGGAAACCAAAAGACAAACATGAAAAATTCAAACTTCTTATAAAATATACTCAAAGATGTAATAACACTTGTGATAAAAGTTAGAGTCATGAATTTCTGAGAAAATGAAGTCGCATTAAAACCCTTGAATTATAAATAAGGGTCAATAACCTGGGAGAGGTCTGAAGTTTGGCCCTTGTGAATTTGAGAGGTCTGAAGTTTGAAATGGTGATAACAAAGGTCTGAAGTTTGGACTTGTAGATAATAGAGGTCTCCGTTAGTTTTTTCCGTTAAAACTGACGGAAGTTGGTCATGTGCATTGCATGTGACCAGAAATAAAAAAAAAATTCCAAAAATACCCTTCTTGCATCTCACATGATTCAATGAAAAGACGAAAATGCCCTTAAGGCCACCACCCAACTCCAGCCACCACCACGGCTCCGGCCGGCCACTACCCAACTCCGGCGACCACCACCCTCTTCGGCGACCACCACCCTCTCCGGCGACCACCACCCTCTCCGGCCGGCCACCACCCTCTCCGACGATTGGGCCCAAATCGGAGCCACAAAGCTCCGATCGGAGCTCGGTGGCTCCGATTTGGGGCCACAGAGCTCCGATTTGGAGCTCTGTGGCTCCGATTTGGAGCTCTGTGGCTCCGATTTGGGGCCACAGAGCTCCAAATCGGAGCTCTGTGGCCCCAAATCGGAGCCACAGAGCTCCGATCGGAGCCACCGAGCTCCGATCGGAGCTTTGTGGCTCCGATTTGGGCCCAATCGGGGCCGGTGGCTCCGATTTGGGCCCAATCGAGGCCGTGGTGGCGGTCGCCGGAGAGGGTGGTGGCCGGCCGGAGAGGGTGGTGGTCGCCGGAGAGAGTGGTGGTCGCCGGAGAGGGTGGTGGCCGGCCGGAGCCGTGGCGGTGGTCGGAGTTGGGTTAGGTTTAAATTATGGACAGGGGTATTTTTGTCATTTCATCTTTATATTAATTAAACTTTTTATTAATTCAAATATTACAAAAGGGTATTTTTGACATTTCACACGGTTCTGTTAAATTTGACAGAAAATTTGGACGGAAAACCTAAAAATCACAAAGTCCAAACTTCAGACCTCAGTTATCACCATTTCAATCTTCAGACCTCTCAAATTAACAAGGGCCAAACTTCAGACCTCTCCCAGGTTATTGACCCTATAAATAAATGTATAATTCCTTCTCTTCTAAGTGGAGGAAAACTTTGAAAGCTAAACCTAAGCTAGCTAACCTGTTTCTTATGCATTTTCTTTCATGAACATGTATGATCACTATTGCCTCTTCTGGTTTAAAAAAGCTAGTGGATCACAAGGGAAAATAATAACTAAACAGAGCATAACAAGTAAAAAAAATGAGTTTTTAAAATGAGAACAAACCCTAACAATTGTAGAACACTGCCAAACTTCCAAATCAATCAGCGTCATAATTTCTATTGAACTTTACAATGATTCAGCATAGAAATGCTTCCTATCCTGACTGATGAGTGAGGATATATATATATATATATATATATATATATATATATATATATATATATATATATATATATATATATATAACGTATTTATCGTGTATGTATACATATATTATTGAAAATAAGCATTTATAGGAGTCAGACTGAGACTATACACATGAAATATCTTACCACTAAAAGTGATGGAAAATAATCAATATGCGCACCTGCAGTTTTCAAATTATCTCTTGTACAAATGAATCTACAGCACAACCTTTTCTATTAGGATTCCATCTCAAAAACAGCACATGAAGAAAGAAACTTTCATGGCAAATCTCCCTGCATTTTCCAATCAGATCATATTTTAGACTCAACAATGATAATCACCAAAGTACTAATTACGATCTGAAACACTGTTAGCATCCAAACTTCCAAATCAATAGGAACCTTAATTTATATTGAATTGTACAATGATTTAGCATAGAAACCTGCATTCTCAGCAGAAACAGAGAAAACCTGCCTTCTTAGCGGAAACATAGATCTAATTGGTTTTGACATCAGCTTCCTGGCTGATGAATCTGAGCACATAATGGATCAACTTAGATGAGTCTGGACCTGATATTTTTAACGTACCATCGATGGGATTAACGAAACAGAGATCTGAAACATGGACTTGAGATTTTTAACGTAACATCGATGGGATAAAGGAAACGGAGAATCAGTAAAGCTTCAATCGATGGCCAAATTGAAACTAAAGCTTAAATCGGAGAATCAATAATGAGAACATTCAATCGGATAAACGGAAGTTATAATGCCTGATTGAAAAAACGGACGGGAATTTGAAACCCTGATGCAGTAAAGCCTAAAATAATTAGAGAAACGGAGGCGGAAACGAAGAAACGGAAGTCTGAAGAAGAAGCAGCGTAGAATGGTGAGGTGCATCAAACCGTTTTTTTTCTTTTCCAAACGTGTGAGATGCACTGACCAATAAGAATCATAATATATAGATAACTAGATATTTTTGCCCGCGCATCGCGCGGGTACGATATTTTAAGTAATAGTGTTAAAATTATGATAAATTTCTAATCTATGCTTTGTAAGATCTTGACATACAATGAAATTTTTAATCTATGCTTTGTAAGGTCAGTAATTTAATTTTCATGCACAAAAAGAACAAGTTAGTGTTTGTAGTACAATCTTTTACTTCACCTAAGAGATGATCATCTTTCTACAGTAGAGAAAATAAAATGTAGTTTATAGATTAAAAAAATTATCTATATGTTTCTTATAAAAAAAAAAAAAAAACAGTGTGCATGTTTTCACATGAAGTATCTTGTTTTCGTCCTCCATTTCCATTATGTTGTCAAAAGTGTTGTTTGAGTTTTGTCTAACCATCTGAAGAGGAAAACAGAGCCTTATGAAATGATCCAACTACAAACACTGATAATAATGCAACACTTAACATAATTGCTGATCTGAAAACTAAATTATGTCGAGTCAACCGCTATTAATGGCCCGAGATGGTCTCCTTGAACCGACCCAAAATCTATAAGGCGTTCACTTGGGGCGAGTTCAAGAAAGTACTGTACACGTTGCGGCTTGGAGATCGACGTCTTGAACTTTTTAAGGTTAAAAAGTGAAGACACGTAAGTCGTACAGCGGGAGGTCAATAATCTCCATGAAAAAGACTTGACCGAAAAGAAGAATATATTTATATATATCCATGAAAAGAACGTTTCTAAGGTGAAAACGGCCCCTTTGGTCCAAAAAAATAAACGGCCACTTGGAAAAAATTAAGTAAATAAATAAATAAAACGGGTGAACTATCCAGACCGAATTCATAACGTTTCAGTATTATAAAGTTGTAATTTGAGATTGCATTCTACATTATTAACTGATTTTATATATGTTGCCTTCTTAATCTTAGATTTTCACCAGATATGTATTCGATGGATCTAGTGTTCCCTTGACATGATCTTGGTTGCACATCTCCATTTCTGATAGTGCTTATCGCCTTAGTTACCTGCAAGAAGGGGTAGATTGAGAATGTCCCGGTGAACCCTCTATGATCCTTAAAAAGTCTCAGTTTTTAAGAGATAAATGAATAGAGTAGTTGTATAGAGAGAGAGAGCTTAAAAAACTGAATGAAGGGGTGAGGGGGTATTTATAAGGGGTTTATATCTAATCCCATTTATGATAGAGTTATACCGGCTTAATCATGGACAGGTTATGATAATCATGTTTAGCAACGGGGTATAAAAGGTGTCATGTTTGGGGTAGGGGTCGATTGGTATAAACATGTTGATCCCTTTGGTTGGTAGAGTTCCCTCACTGGGGGTACAGATACAATGGTAGGGTTACCCTCATTAGAGGGTGTGTGTCTACAATTCGACCGGTCGACTTGTCCTGAGACAAGTCGGCCTAGCCAGAACCAACTTTTCGTAGACAAGTCGGCCGATTTTTGGGTCTTATTGAGGGGGTGTATGCTTTTACACTTCGTTCGGGGTTACCGGATGCACATGCTCCATTTTTCCGGCAGGTTGTTCGGTTGCGAGTTATGGGTTATTGCCAAAATTGGGCGTATATTTGCCCCCCAAGTTAGGTACAATATATTTTTTATTTGTTTAGTTTTTTTCCGTAGATAGGAAGGAGAGAGCTCAATTTAGGCCTGTCAAGGGGTCACAACCCTTGACCCGTGACCCGCGGGTCACCGACCATCCGACCCGTGATTGACCCGGGGGTCACCACGGGTCAGGGGTCGCAGACCCGTACCCGGGTCAAACATATGTGTTAGCAATTTATTTATTTTTATTTTTTTTTCACTACGTGCTGGATATGTAACGTAACCATTTCATTAAATTATACGAAAATCTTAATGGAGATAGCCATTTGTAGATACTTGAACTAAGGTAGCCATTTGATAATGTATTTGGTTAAAATGAAGTCGACTTAGTAGATTTCTTAGCTATAAGATCAGGCATAAATCTCAATATGACTATATGAGTCTATGACTAATTTAACCGTTGAGAAATCGATTTGTTATATAATTCAGATTTACTACAAATACAGAATGCTAATTATCCTTTGATTTTTGAATAGATTGCTAATTTCTTTAAAATATACTTTGGTAGTACAAGTTTCATATTTTTACAAATTGTTAGTTTCATTAGGATTTCTATTTATAATTTGGACGAAATGGGTCACGTGATGAACAAAAATACGGAAAATTGCTAATTATGTTTGTGCAGTTAAGCAGTCTACCTGAAGTGTTTTAGAATTTAGAAATTTAGAATTAAATTTGAATTTAGGAATTAAAAAAAAAAAAAAAAAAAAAAAAAAAAAAAAAAAAAAAAACGATATTTACACGGGTCACGGGCCGGGTACGGGTACGGGTCATTGCCCTAAACCCGTACCCGGCCCGGCCTCAACGGGTCATTAACGGGTTGACCCGTAAATGACCCGTTAGCGTGTTTGGGGTCACCCGGACCCGACCCGTGAACGGGTCGTTTGCGGGTCGCGGGTAAATTTGACAGCCCTAGCTCAATTTGGGGGTACGCGTCAATTGCGATTTTACTGTCATCATCTTCTTGGCTAGAAGATGGGACCCAGGTTCAATATTGGCCTTTGAAATCATTTCGATCGGACCGTTGGAGTGGGATTTATCCTTTTTATTTATTTCCTCTATGTATCTATAAAAGGAACTCGTGATTCTTTTCATCGATCGGATTATTTAATCTCCTTAATTTATTTTATTTCCTTGTGGTTTTCTTGGAGGGGAGGTTAAAACTAGTTCCTCACCTTTTATACTTGCGTCTCGAGCTCTAGTGTGGTTTTCTTCTTCAGGGGGTCAGTCTTTGCTTCAATATTGTTTTCATTTTGTTTTACACCTCTTCTTTCGACGGTTCCTGTGCATGCTCTGTTAGCAAAATATCAGGGTCAAACTGCAAAACACAAAAGTTGAGGGATTATTTTGCAATTTCTGAAACTTCAGTGACTAAAACGTAAATAGTC
This sequence comes from Clarkia xantiana subsp. parviflora, assembly GCA_036873135.1. Classification (NCBI taxonomy): domain Eukaryota; kingdom Viridiplantae; phylum Streptophyta; class Magnoliopsida; order Myrtales; family Onagraceae; genus Clarkia; species Clarkia xantiana. The sequence continues at coordinate 24,040,616 of JAPTYO010000007.1, forward strand.
AAATTTCGAGCTCTTACATATAATGATGCCGAATTATCATGCAAGGTATGAACAACTTCGAAATTACACGTATAATCGACAACGACGAAAAACGTGATTTTGTAATACTGAGGCCCGTGCTAATCACAGTCTCCTTAAGGCAATTTCGCCCCACTCCACCCTCGGGTTATGCAAAGGAGTTTAAATCACGGGGCGATCACCTCCCAGGATTCAACAGTGTCGTCAGCACGTGTTATGCAACGAACACGTCTGACTGAACCGAACAATACCCGAACACAACAGATTTTATACTATGTCGACGACGACGGCGAATCAGTTTATAAATTCGTAATGAACACAGATATAAACAGACAAAAGGATAAAAGCAGCAACTACAGCAGTATGAAAAATTCGAACTGGAGCAGTAAAAGAAAATATTACTTCGACAGTAGCTGACCGAAGGTAATCAACAAAAGCAGAGGAACACGACAGGAATATCGCAGTAGGAAGGAGAGGTGGATTGGTGATGAAAATGTGAAGGATTATGGCCCTTTATATAGTGCAATATGGCACAGCATAATAAACTCGAATTTAATTCTGTTAATGATTAAATTAAATTCAGAATTTAATTCTGTCCATAAATGACACAGTTAAGTGCACTTAAAGTCTGTTACCAAGTTCAAAAAAATAAATTTCGAATTTGAATAGTCACAGAACCGACCGACCAGTTTAGCAAAACCGGACCCGCGCGAGGCTAGATTTTCGGACCGACATTCGTGTACGCACGTCGCGGGCGCGCACACAAGCTAAGCCAACCGGGGTGTGCTTCGGATCCGAGGATTTGCACCCCCCCCCTGCGCGCGTGGAGAGAGCCTTTCATCTAGTAAGTTGTTACACATTAAAGCAACAAAAGCATCCTATATACTAGGATAAAAGCCTCACTTTGGCCGGTGTGGTACTTTGAGTAACACAAAGGCAATACAATTGCCATTCACTTCCCTTACATGGGCTCAAATACAAAGCCCATAAGGCCAAATGCCTCATATGGCCAACAATCCCCCACATGAATGGAAATTGGAATCCTAACGGTAGCTCTAGACTCGAAAATTGTGTTCAACGGTCAATACCTGCAAAGGATAGGTAGGGGTAACCCCTTTGAACCTACCCCTGGTGAGATCATGCCTTCTCTACTGACTGGTCGGTAGACGCGATGTCCTTGAACCGTCTGTCGTTGGTGTAGATGACGACATAACCCAAACAGGTACCTTCCTAGTATAGTTCGGTTCACGCCCTGTGATCCCTAGGCCCTGGATCACTAGCATGGTTCTGCAAGCGTTTCTAAGAGTTGCGCCCTCAACAACTCCTTTCGAAGCGGCCCCACTTCTCACTCGCATAGGTGATTCTATGTCTCAAAAGCATCTTCACGACTCTGAGTTCTCCTTACGAATCATTAAAAGCTTTGTGTGAAAATGACCTTGATTAAGTAATTTCCAATTACTATATTCGGATTAACCAATGATATAAGATCAACACCAGCAAAAGCTTAACCTCTTCTCCATCACTGTTCGCATCATAGGAATGGGCTCGGGGTTTGACCCCCACAGTGACAATACTCACCCTTGTGATTAGGTTGTCCCATTGAACCAAGTTTTTGGGATCTCCAGTCATCATGGTTGGGTTTTCCTTCTCAAGAGCGTTTCCTCGACGGGCTTTAGCCCCATTCCTTTCGACGCTTGGCCAAATAACTCTCTGTTTAACCCCTTGGTTAGCGGATCCGCAATATTATCAACTGATCTCGTATAGTTGATCGTGATAATTCCAGTAGAGAGTAATTGTCTAATGGAACTGTGTCTTCGACGGATATGTCTTGACTTTCCATTGTATATAAAATTGTGCGCTCTGCCGATTGCGGCTTGACAATCGCAATGAATGCAGATTGCGGGCATAGGTTTTGGCCATCTCGGAACATCCTCGAGGAAATGGCGTAGCCATTCTGCCTCTTCGGCACATTTATCCAGTGCGATAAACTCAGACTCCATCGTGGATCTGGCTATGACTGTTTGCTTTGAGGATTTCCACGAAACTGCTGCACCTCCTAAGGTGAATACATAACCACTCATACTCAAAGAGTCCGTGTCTCTGGAATCGGACACCCAGTTCGCATCACTATAGCCTTCGACCACGGAAGGATTCCTAGTATAGTGTAAACCATGACTCCGAGTGTGTCTCAGATACCTAAGTAACCTGATTACCCCATGCCAGTGATCAACACTGGGGTTACTCGTATATCGACTCAAAACACTTACAGCGTGAGCGATATCTGGCCTAGTGCACGACATTAAATACATAACACTTCCAATTATCCGAGCGTACTCAACTTGGGAAACTGAATCTCCCTTGTTCTTTGAGAAGTACTTACTCGTATCTATTGGGGTACTCACCTCGTTCTTGTCATCTTTGATAAATTTATCTAAAATCTTATCAACGTAATGACTTTGACTTAAAACGAGACCTTCCGATGTTCTATGAATTTTGATTCCAAGAATCACATCGGCTAAACCCATATCTTTCATGTCGAATCTCGAACTCAACATATGCTTGGTGGACTGGACCATCTCATCGTTACTTCCAACGATAAGCATGTCATCTACGTAAAGACACAAAATAACATAACCCATATTTGTATCTTTCACGTAAATACACTTGTCACACTCATTTATTTTGAAACCTTTCTCCATCATAACGCTGTCAAATTTATGATGCCATTGTTTAGGCGCCTGTTTTAAACCATACAGGGATTTGACAAGTTTACAGACTTTCTTTTCCTGCCCTCGCGCAGAGAAACCCTCAGGTTGTTCCATGTAGATTTCTTCCTCTAAATCTCCATTTAAGAAAGCTGTTTTCACATCCATTTGATGTACTTCTAAATTTCGCAACGCTGCAATAGCAAGTACCATTCTAATGGAAGTGATTCTGGTTACTGGAGAATATGTATCAAAATAGTCCAGTCCTTCCTTTTGTCTGAATCCTTTGACGACAAGTCGGGCTTTATATTTATCAATCGAACCATCTGCTTTCATTTTACGTTTAAAGATCCACTTGTAGCCTAGCGGTTTGCTTCCGGGCGGAAGATCCACTAGCTCCCAAGTATGATTCTGCAAGATCGATTCGATTTCACTATTGATCGCCTCTTTCCACAGAGGACCCTCAGAAGAGTTTACGGCTTCTTTGTAAGTCTGAGGTTCGGCTTCAAGCATATAGGTCAGAAAATCTGGACCAAAAGATTTTCCAATCCTTGCCCTTTTACTTCTCCTGGGCTCGACCTCGGTTTCAACCTCGGTCTGGACCTCAACATGCTCCTCATGTTCTCGGTCTTGACTATTTTCCTCTATAGTCTCATATGCTTGTCTTGAAGAACTAGCTTCTCCTCTAGACTTAGCTGGAAATACGTTTTCAAAGAAATATGCATTTCTTGATTCCATAATCGTATTTTTGTGTATATCTGACACCTTCGATTCATACACAAGAAACCGATAGGCATTACTGTTCTGAGCATACCCAATGAAAATGCAATCAACAGTTTTTGAGCCTATTCGCACCTTCTTCGGGGTAGGTATCATTACCTTAGCAAGACACCCCCACATTCGAAGGTGGTTGTAAGAAGGTTTCCTCCCTTTCCATAATTCAAACGGAGTTTTATCTTCCTTCTTTTGGGGTACCTTATTCAAAAGGTAATTGCTAGTCAAAATAGCTTCCCCCCACATGTTCTGGGGCAACCCCGAACTAATCAACAATGAATTCATCATTTCCTTCAAAGTTCGATTTTTCCTTTCCGCAACCCCATTTGACTGGGGTGAGAATGGAGCAGTGACTTGATGAACAATTCCATGTTCAGCACAAAAGTCTGCAAATGGAGCTTCATACTCGCCTCCTCTGTCGCTTCGCAACACTTTGATTTTCTTATTAAGTTGATTCTCAACTTCTTGTTTGTAAATCATGAATTTCTGAATAGCTTCATTTTTCCTTTCATCATGTATACATAGGAATACTTCGTACTGTCATCTACGAAAGTAATGAAGTATTTATTTCCACCTCGTGTCTGGACATATTTCAAGTCACAAACGTCGCTATGTATTAGATCAAGAGGTTCGGAAAATCTTTCAACTGGGTGAAACGAAGTCCGAGTAAGTTTCGCTTCAACGCAAACTTCACATTTTTGTTCTTGATCTATTTTGAATTTAGGAAGGAGCTCCATGTTAATTAACTTTCGTAAAGAATCAAAATTAACATGTCCTAATCTACCGTGCCATAAATTAGGAAACTCAAGCAAGTAAGCAGAAGAGGAAGCATTCTTATTCATGTTATTTTTAGGCGCAACGGCCATTACAGACATCTTGAACATCCCTCCATTCTCGTACCCCTTACCCACGTACATACCATTCTTAGTAAGCACAAATTTGTCAGACTCAAATACAAGGCGGAAACTATGTTTGTTCAACAAGGCCCCTGACACTAAATTCTTCCGGATGTCCGGAACATACAGCACTTTGGTCAGGGTGAGTTCCTTGCCAGAGGTCATCTTCAGCACGACCGTTCCTCTGCCTTTGACCGCCAACGAGGCAGAGTTTCCCATGTACAGGGATTCTCCGGTGTCAACCTCCTCCAGGCTTGAAAACAGTGCCTTGTTTGAGCAGACATGCTTTGGTGGCGCCAGTGTCAACCCACCAGTCCCTGAGGTTGGAGTCAGCCATGTTGATTTTCGACACCACTGCGATCAAGTTAAGGTCTTCCAAATCCTCAGTGACCGCTGCCACGTGGGCTTCATTTTTCCTAGGGTGCCTGCATTCAACTGATTTGTGGCCTACCTTGCCACAGTTAAAGCAGCTCCCCTGGAAACGTTGTGGTGCTTGAGAGCCTTGACCTCTTTGGGTTCCCTTGCCTCCCCTGGAAGAATTGCCGCCGCCTTTGGACTTCTTCGAGATACCGCCTTTCGGACCTAAGTTGGCACCCTTGTCCTGTGGCTTCTTCCCCTTCCCACGAGAGGCCTGCCTATTCGGACCATGGTTATGTTCTACCACATTCGCCCTGGCCGAGTTGGCTGTCCTCATTGGACCGACCGGATTTCCCTGGGCTGGATTCGCCCTCTCGAGATTCTCCTGGGTGGCAATCTTGTTGACCACCTTAGATACTGACATATCCTTCGTTTTATGCTTCAGGTAACCCTTGAAGTCAACCCAGCTCGAGGGAAGTTTCTCCATGATCACCGCCGCCTTGAACGTCTCGGTTAACGCCATTTGCGCATCATGGAGCTCTTGGAACAGAGTTAGGAGCGCATTCACCTGCGGCATCACAGGCTTGTTATCAACCATTTTAAATGCAAATAACCGACTAACCAGGAATTTCTTCCGTCCGGCATCTTCCGTCTCATATTTTTGGTTGAGAGACGTCCACAACTCCCTTGAAGACGTCATTTTGCTGTACACTTGATACAGCGGGTCGGTCAGACAGCTCATGATGGCGTGCCTGCATATGAAGTCCGAGTGCTTCCAAGCCTCTAAGGCCAAGAGGGATGTGGCATCATCTGGAACAATTGCCGGGGGCTCTTCCGTTAGGAATCTCTTCAAGCCTTGGCAAGTGATATAGACGTCCATCTTTTCACTCCAAAGCTTGAACCCCGTCCCGTCAAACTTATCTGGTTTCTCCACGGGCATCATCCGTGGCATGGCAACTCCTCCAGTCACGGGGGCTCCAGCAAAGTTCCCGAATCCAAGGTTCGGAACAAACCCAGATGTACTCGCACCCGCAGCAGCAAAGTTAAATCCACCACCGGGAATAAAATTCATGCCGGTGGATACAGCAGCAGCGGTGGTCACCACAGTCGGCTGTGGGAGTGTTAGCTGCGGGAAGGTTGGTTGCGGGAGTTCACCTCCTGTTCCCGAAGTTGGCACATCCGTGACAGGAATCATCTCGGCGGAGAAGGGAACGGAAACGTTGTTGTTGTTAAGATCCATCTGACACGCAGAAACAACAACGTTATAAATTTCCCGCAAAAATTTAGAAATAAATCCAACAACGACCCTGATAATCTAACTATAAATTGCCTTAAGTCTGTTAGCAAAATATCAGGGTCAAACTGCAAAACACAAAAGTTGAGGGATTATTTTGCAATTTCTGAAACTTCAGAGACTAAAACGTAAATAGTCAAATTTCGAGCTCTTACATATAATGATGCCGAATTATCATGCAAGGTATGAACAACTTCGAAATTACACGTAAAATCGACAACGACGAAAAACGTGATTTTGTAATACTGAGGCCCGTGCTAATCACAGTCTCCTTAAGGCAATTTCGCCCCACTCCACCCTCGGGTTATGCAAAGGAGTTTAAATCACAGGGCGATCACCTCCCAGGATTCAACAGTGTCGTCAGCACGTGTTATGCAACGAACACGTCTGACCGAACCGAACAATACCCGAACACAACAGATTTTATACTATGCCGACGACGACGGTGAATCAGTTTATAAATTCGTAATGAACACAGATATAAACAGACAAAAGGATAAAAGCAGCAACTACAGCAGTATGAAAAATTCGAACTGGAGCAGTAAAAGAAAATATTACTTCGACAGTAGCTGACCGAAGGTAATCAACAAAAGCAGAACACGACAGGAATATCGCAGTAGGAAGGAGAGGTGGATTGGTGATGAAAATGTGAAGGATTATGGCCCTTTATATAGTGCAATATGGCACAGCATAATAAACTCGAATTTAATTCTGTTAATGATTAAATTAAATTCAGAATTTAATTCTGTCCATAAATGACACAGTTAAGTGCACTTAAAGCATATGTTACCAAGTTCAAAAAAATAAATTTCGAATTTGAATAGTCACAGAACCGACCGACCAGTTTAGCAAAATCGGACCCGAGCGAGGCTAGATTTTCGGACCGACATTCGTGTACGCACGTCGCGCACACAAGCTAAGCCAACCGGGGTGTGCTTCGGATCCGAGGATTTGCACCCCCTGCGCGCGTGGAGAGAGCCTTTCATCTAGTAAGTTGTTACACATTAAAGCAACAAAAGCATCCTATATACTAGGATAAAAGCCTCACTTTGGCCGGTGTGGTACTTTGAGTAACACAAAGGCAATACAATTGCCATTCACTTCCCTTACATGGGCTCAAATACAAAGCCCATAAGGCCAAATGCCTCATATGGCCAACATGCTCCTCCCTAGCTAGGGTGGTTATTGTCATTATGCTGTTGTTTTCCTGCTAGTTGTTCTAATTTCAAGGATTCGGGGTGTCGGCAGTGAGTCGTGTGCTCGTTGAAACGGTTATGATAACCATGCATGTATAAAAGGTGTCATGTTTGGGAGACGAAAACCGTTATGATAACCATGTCCCATCGATGATTTCTTTTCGTCTCCCTCCTTTTGTCTTACCTTCCTCATTTTTCTCAGCATCTTCCTTTGATGCCGTTGGCTAGGCTAGGCTAGGAGCCATATATATATATTCACATGAATCCCCACGTTGTTTTTGTTATAACTGATTTTGAAAGGGCTCCTGATGATGAGTTGCTAGGGCAGAGCCTAGGTCTGCTAGCTCTTGTTTATCATCTGAATTACATGCCTATTCTTCAACATCATCCGCAAGTTGATTGATTGATACTGCAGGTTGTGATCATTTAATTAATTAATGATATGGTTTTCTATTTCCAATATCTATCTAAATCTAAATAACTATAATATGGGATCATTAATGAAACCGTAATTCAGGCCAGTCTCCGGCAGCATTATTGTTCTTGTTCTTACAGCACCATACCATTAGGGTAACCAAAACAATGCCCACTTAGCTGTTACGTGGGGAAACTCCACCCGAATAGTGAATGCATGATCCGGCAGCATCATTCTCGCCGGAGATGGAGGAACCGACGACGACGGTGGTGGTGATGCCATGGTAGACGATGATTCCGTCGTTACTGTTGGATTTAGGGTTACACAGAGCGAAATGAAAAACAAAATACACTATGGAGTTAGGGTAGGGAGATGTGAAGAAGAAGAAGGAGGAAAAGGGTTAGCTTTAGCTAGTGACCCTTATCTTTTTGTTTTGACGAATCAGTCACCTAACTTTAAAAGAGGCTTTATGTTGTCCTTTCGTTTATTCTATGGTCTTCTCATTCATCCAATTTTAAATAAATCATGCAACTCTCTTAATTCAGATGAGCAGCCCATGAGACTGAGAGACGGCATATAATTGGGCCTAGTAGTTACCAACCTCACGCAATTCAATAACTGAATGTGTTGATAGTTTGTTTCATCCTCAACTTTGACCCAAAAAAAAAGTTATACTAACTTGGCAATTTTGTTCTTGAGAGTTAGCATAACATATAGAGTAGAGTGAGGAAATCTCAAACTGTATTATTTATTTATTATGAAGATGTTATGAATATATTATGTGGATGTTCAATATTATGTGTATATACCATCTCCCTAATTTAGACTTTCCTTGTATTGATTTTACTTCCTCTCCAAGTCTATGTAATCCCTATATAAGGGCCCCTATGTGTGATAATAAGATCATCCTCAAGTTCCTTCTTCTATTACCTCTCTACTTTCGTAACACGTTATCAGCACGAAATCGCTCCAACAAATATTTTGCCAAGTCGTCAGAAACTAACCGACGTAGACTTCCTTGACGAGTAGATCAGCCATCTCCTAACAGACAAAATTCCCTACTGGTCATTGCTGGAACGCAATTTTGATTTTCTTCAATTTCTCATACATATTTGAATATCACTTATATGAAAAATCGCTCCCTTTCTTCCGTGTAGTTTACTGATACTAATTGATTTACTTTCTTTCTCTTTGATGCAAGTGAAAAAAAAAGGGAAAAGGACATCTATGATTGAAGTTGATGATCTAATCCACCAAATATTTGAAAGAATCGACTCCGCAGCTAGCCAATATGTGGCATCGACAACTTTTTTTTAAAAAAAAAAAAGAAAAAGGAAGTCATTATTTTATAGTAATTTATGTTAATTGGTTAAAATTATATTAATTATGTGATATTTTATATTCTGATTGATGTTATTGCTACGTGCCAACGATAGGTCGGAACGGAATTGGATCCTGACAAATTTAATGGTTTCTGCACATGACATTGGATCAAATATATTTTTTTGGCGTATATTTATATGGGTTCGACTAAAATAAACTCGAACTCGAGTTTATTTCAAATCGATTTCTCAGCCATCAGATTATGCATCTGTAAGAAACACTTTTTATCTCTCCTGAATTCTGATTGATTCTCTCTCATGATCTAATGACTTTATACATACATGTGAAAGGTTGCTTTATTATATTACATTATATTTATTATTGATATGCTCCACTCCCTGAAGCGAGTGTAGAGGCACATGAGTTATTATAGAAAAATAGTGTGGCCGAGCACATATGGTTGCTTAATGTGAAATATATCAATGTGTAACGATGAAACAAAAATTATATACATCGTCCACTAAATGCTTCGCTCCCTGAAATGAGTGTTGCAATTTATGATTATAATAAGGATATACCACACTCCCTGAAGTGAGTGTTGTAGTTTGTGATTATAGTTATGATATCCTCTCTACTCCCTGAAGTGAGTATCACATTGTACGATTAATGATTTCAATTATAATGTAGTGCACTCACTGAAGTGAGTGTTACATTTTATGAATCTGAAGATTACAATTTTGTTATAGATACAATGGTTGAGATGAAATAATTAATAGTTAGCATCATCATGATATCGATAAAGAACGATGATGAATCTCACAAATAAAGAATGCACGAATATAATGCAAAGTCCAATTATTTTGGAATAATGATAATTATGAGAAGCGCGGTGACACTAACAGAAAATTGATGATATTATGCAGCGCGAAATTTGATAATTTTATGAAGCGCAAAGACATTAGGCAATGTTTGGCCTTATTGATAAAAAAAATAAAATGTATTTGCATATATTACTCGTTAATGCCGAGATATTGCGATTACAAAAGATGCATTCTTTGTAATAACGGATCATGAAGATCCGATATTATGATCCTAAAGATCAAGATTCTGAATATTCATATTTATTTTAAAATTCCGCATTTACAGTTATTTTTTTTTCTTGCATTCCATTTACAGTTATCTTTTTATTTATTGCACTGCTTTATATTTATTACATACATATATCCTTATGCTCATTTCATTTCATTATAAAATGATCTTGGAGATCAAGAGTTATTCAGAAGCTCAAAAAAAAAAAAATGATAATTTTAGGATCCGGAAGATCCTAGAATGTATGAAAAAAGGGATCTGAGACATTGAATTTATGAAATAAAGATCTTCTTATATAAGAAAACAAATCATGTATATCATGAATTATTATAAATAAGGGATCCTGAAAATCCCAATAGATCACGAGTTATGAATAAAGGATCCCGAAGATCCTAGAAGATCTAGAACTATAAATAAAGGATCTTTAATTATAAACAGAGATCCTGAAGATCCTGAATTATGAACAGAGATCCTAAAGATCCTGAATTGTTTAGAATAAATGATCTTGAATGATGAAAATGGTATATGAATATCCTAACAGATTTTGAGTTATGAACAAAAGATCTACACATATCAGTTAAACCAGAAGTTTACTGATACATAAAGGTAAACCAGAAGTTTTACCCATATAATATAATATTTGGCGTGACCGGTTACAGACCATTCCGGATCACTTAAGATGCGCAATACATTATTTGGAAGAACCTGAAGATTCTCCATTAATCGTTATGATAATTGCTCTCAAAGGAAAATTCATTATGTGATCATCATCAACTAAGTCCGAGATAAAATCCCATTGTTTATGGAAATTATAAAGGTGAATATGGGCCCGTTCACCTGCCATGTGGACCGATATATTATTTTAAAAGATGCATCTACAATATGGTCGCATGTGCATTAATTATCACGAATTTGCAATAGAAAAATTTCAGATTATGCAATAAATAATGATGATGATATTGAAAGTTTATATTTACTACAAGATTCAGACGATTATATGTCTAGATTTGCAGTTTAGCATGAAAGTTACAAAGATCCTCCAATTAAATAGCTAAACTGCCACCAATTAGAGCAAATTGAGTGTAAATGCATGTTATTATGCAAGCAGCAGTATAATTGCGCATCAAGCTAATTTTAAATGACAGTTCTCCCCATTACAAAAACTTTTAGTCAAGAGACTAATTCCCCATTTATGAACTTTATAAAGTGCGATATATATTTGAATTGCTCCACCGCAACGCACTAAGATGGGTCTGGAATGTTGGAAAAAATATGTTGGATACAAACAATTTATTGGAAACAATGAATGATATTTATTTAAAGCAAGCATTGCTGATTGTTATTGATGAACAACTTTTCCCAACATTAGGGGGAGAAAAGAAGCAGCAGGCAGAAAAAAAGATTGACTGAAATTTTTTTGTTATTATCTCATTTAGATCCTCGCACAATGATAATATGAACCTGAAGTTCAACGAGATAACCATTTTCAGATACTGCCTATTAAGTGATTTTATGAGACCCAGAAAGTCAATTACCGGCTGCAAATGCTCCAATTTAAATGTCCCAGTTGGACAATTTATAATGAAAAATAAGTCACGCCTGAAGCGTGCGATAATGGTTCCACAGAAATTTTTGAAAGAAGAATGGAGCATGGAAAGAAAAGAAATATAAATATGGTCTTATTGTGGAGGTGATTTCCCAAAGAATTAAAAACATAACTAAATATGAAACCCCAGAAGTGGTTCAGGTACCTGAAAATAATTACAATAAAAAAAAAAAATATCGATGAGTTATGTCGTTAATGGGAAAATGATGGAACCGAGAATATCAAGTTGTCGACAACAGTTTTTTCATGGGTGAAATCATAAAACAAGACGAGGATCTTGAGCTCAATATGTTAAACAAGTATTATGATTGGCCAAAGTTTGAAAAGACGCAAGTATTAACATGAAATATGCAGAAGGTGGAAGCCAGTGGATACAAATTATTTCCCGCATAAATAAATTGTGTCGTAAGATATGTACGCACAACCTGTGGTACAAATGTTATATGCAAAATCCTGGCAATTATTATATGGATCATTTAGTGGAGCAATCACCTTCAAATATATTATTACGTTGGCAGTACATAAAAAGTTTTGAATGCGTCCCACATATGAATTATTTATAGCCTTTTTGGGTGGCTAATTTGATAGCAAAATTAAAGTGAAAATCCTAGAAGGAATGAAAATGCTAGCATGAAATTTTTTCCAAGAATGTTGAATAATAAATATATTGTACCATTATTTTGTATATATGAAGATAATGCAGGTTATATAGCTCGAGTTGAAGATTGTTATATCAAAGAAGACATACAAAACACATCCGCCTCAAGTTATTCTTCATCCAACGAATTTATTCATATGACTATCTAGCGGATCTTTTCAAGGAGGCTTTATCGACTGCGACATCTGGAATATTGGCGAACATGATTGGATTGCGTCGACTTAATGAAATTACGTGATGTCAACATCAGGGGGAGAATCTACACCGCTGGCCGCTGCACTCTTTTTCCCTTAGCCAAGGTTTTATCCCATTGGGTTTTCCTGGTAAGGTTTTTAACGAGGCAGCTTACAAAAGGGATCCATAATTGTGTACTCTTTTTCCTTCACTAGATTTTTATCCCACTGGGTTTTTTCTAGTAAGGTTTTAACGAGGCATAATACCCTTATGAACATCCAAGGGGGAGTGTTATGAATATATTATGTGGATGTTCAATATTATGTGTATATACCATCTCCCTAATTTAGACTTTCCTTGTATTGATTTTACTTCCTCTCCAAGTCTATGTAATCCCTATATAATGGCCCCTATGTGTGATAATAAGATCATCCTCAAGTTCCTTCTTCTATTACCTCTCTACTTTCGTAACAGAAGATTATTAGTTGGTGGATTATTAGTCTTGTTATTATAATAGCAGCCACTTATAATATTAGTAGAGGCATATCTATCAATTATATATTTTTTTGTCAGATAGAGTTTCATTATTATGCATATATCGCTTATATTACATGCACTTCATATATATATATATTATCAATGTATAATGAACACTAATTATTAACACATATGTCGCACGTAAATTGATATCATTTAACTTTAATATATATATATATTATAAATTTTTAGTATGATTACATTTATAATTAACCTTAATACAATCGCAAACTGAATTGTTGCGAGAAAAGAATCAGGTAGTAAAGAAAAATAATATAATCTAATTAAAAATTATAGAAATAGAAGATGACAATTCATTACCAAATTAACTAATATTCTCCATCACTATACTAAATTAGTATTACATATTAAATATAGATTTATGTATTTATGATTAGATTTGTCAATAAATCACGGTTCAAGAGCATGATAAAGGTTATTGGCGACTTTGTATCTAACTCATAAGTTTGAAGAGTCAAGAGTCAAGACTATACTAAACATATACTTAACCATATATAGTTATCAAAAGACTAATTTTGGCATCTATGAACATAACTAAACATTTTTTATCCAAATTTTATACCAAAACACAACCAAACAAAAAATCAATTTACCGTTAAAAGAAAATTCAAATCGCTAAAATTTAAAGTTTCTACTTGATTGTGCCTTAATTGTTTATTGAATAGACTAACAAAAGAGTTAAATTCATACTTAAAGTCCATAAATATTCAATGAATTGCGGGTTCTTTGTAAGGTTGAGTTTTAAGAACCATGTTCAGCCCAAATTTTAACTTGTTATAGGTTGTTAAGTGAATGATCTATCGATATAAAAAATCTCAACATGTATCAAAATTGCATGGATTGAGTACATATCTTCCATTTGAGGTGACTCAAATTGATAAATAATATGTATATTGGATTGATAAGCTAATAGTAACTTACGTAACGTGTTAGTTAAACGACCTTAACAAAAAAAAAATAACGGAATTCATTTAAATGAAAAATTTAGTAATATTAGTAAATACAAAAAAGTGTCTAAAAATATATTATGGACCAAAGCATCCATTTTGTAAAATTTAGTAATATATTTTATCCTAATAATAAAAATGAAAATGTGCAAGTATGAGGTATAAGGGTGATGATGCACTTCTTTGTGATCTAGTGATTGAGTGCGTTCCCTCCTATACGGTTTGACCTCGGGATCACAAATCTAAATCACTACGATGACATGATTCAAATCATTTTATGGGAAAAGGAGGACTAGTGCCAAATGGGTCGGCCTCTTAACTATATTAGGTTGCTGGTGGTGCTACGTTGATGGTGTAAGTGTATACGTTGTTTGTTCAAACATATGATACGCTAAAGAATGAACAGGTGAGCCCTAACATTACGTAACGGGATGAGTCTATAGTCGTCACTACTACCTCACTACCAAAAGGCACCACACCTAGCACATTTATGGCTAAATAAATTCAAGTATATATCACAATTTTTTTAATAATATTATCTAATTTTGAATATTGTTATAAAATCGCCATAATTTTTATATTTTACTCTGATTTATGAACAGTTTTTATGTGCAAATAAATGTGAAGAGATTTTAAAAATATATGGTATCTAGGGCTGGGCATGGTTCGGTTCTGGGCCGAACCGGTTCAGAACCGAACCAGAACCAGATTTAAGGTTCAGCCGGTTTTCTATACCTGGCATGAACCAAACTGGATTCACGAGTCCAGAACCAAACCATGGCAGAACCGGTTCAAAACCGGTTCTGAACTTTTTTTTTTTGCTTCAAACCTTTTTTTATTTAAAGTTCTAATTACGCACCAAATTCGATAATAGACGAACAATTCATAAACTTTAAAAATATAAAGATAACCAATCACTTCAACATAGATAGTATGGAAATCTAAATTCCAAACAATCTGATAATATAAGTTGAAATATTTAAAGCATAAATCTTGAGACTTCCACCGGTTCTCAAGAGGCGACATGCGTAGCTCAAACGTCAATAGTGCAACAAATCTATGAAAGAAAAATAAATAAAAAGAGTTAGTATATGAAGTAAGTTAATCATGAATAAAACATAACTGTCTTGAGATTTATTTTTTACCAAATCTGACTTGATTTCACCGAACAAATTTAGGTACCGAACTGAACCCCGGTTATGTTGAACTGAACTCCAGTTTCTGTTGAAATAAACCGAGTTCAGTTCTGTTAAACTGAACTAGGTTCAGTTCAACAGAACTGAACCGAGTTCTGCAGAACTGAACCGAGTTCTGCAGAACTGAACCGAGTTCTGCAGAACTGAATTGGGTTCAGTTCTGTTGAACTGAACTGAACCCACTTCAGTTTTGGAACTGAACCGAGTTCTGCAGAACTCAACTGAACCCAGTTCAGTTCTGCAGAACTCGGTTCAATTCTGTTGAACTGAACTGAACCCAGTCCAGTTCTGTTGAACTGAACTGAACCTAGTTCTGTTGAACTGAACCTAGTTCAGTTCAACAGAACTGAACTGAACCCTGTTCAGTTCTGTTGAACTGAACTGAACCCAGTTCAGTTCTGTTGAATTGAACTGGGTTCAGTTCTGTTGACAGAACTGAACCAAGTTCTGCAGAACTGAACTGAACCCAATTCAGTTCTGCAGAACTCGGTTCAGTTATGTTGAACTGAACTAAACCCAGTTAAGTGTTCAACAGAACTGAATCCGGTTCAGTTCTCGAACTGAACTGAGCCGTCGACGAACCTAAAATAAAAAATTCATCAAAAAATCGTTGTTGGTGATCCGAACGAGGAAGGCATTATTAAATTGTATCAATTGAAAGAAACGGATGGATTCAAACTCATTTAACGAAATCCTACAAAAACAATAAACGCTATAGGAAGTTAGAATTTAGGAACTCACCGTATCAAATTGGACTAGGCAAAACTCGCCGGCGATGTGGTGGACGAAGGATGGAGGTCCGGCGGGAGTGGCAGCGGCAGTTCTTCAGGAGTGGCCCTGCAATTTTTTTTTACTGGACTGAGGATCGGCTGTAATTAGGAGCGGCATAGGGTTAATAATTTTTTTTTAACAACCGGTTCTGAACCTGTTCTGAACCAGCTGAGAACCGCTCCTAATATATATATTAAAAACCAAACCATATACAAACCGGTTCGGCCAGAACCGGTTCTAGCCGGTTCAGTTCCGGTTCTGGTTCGGTTCAACCGAACCAGTTTTTTTGCCCAGCCCTAATGGTATCATATATTTCTAACTTATATACGTTACTGTAAAAATAATTAATCATAAATAAAAAATATTGTCTAATATATTAAATTCCTTGCAAAGTGTGGTTTCATTACATTATATGCTTTTTTTCTTCTTCTTTAATTTTATAGTATAGTAAAATGCCTTCTGTTACATGCAAAAGGGACACGATATATGGGAACTTCCTTTTGAAGATATGCTATCTATTAGAATGACATGAAAAATTATTGGCCTCAATGTTAACATTAATTAACTCAACTAAAATTTGATAAGTGTTTGGCCAAAAAAATATTGATAAGTGACATATTAATATTTATGGTTTAATACATCTTATCCTATAAGTTAAGGGGTGTGCTAAATTGAAATTAACGGTTGGTTATTTCATCTTATCTTATAAGTTAAGGGGTTTATTTCTTTCGGATGTATTATATCTTATGATCTAACAGTTGATAAATTGAATCATATGTATCTAAAAATTCTATTAAACGGAACATAAACTCATTTAGCTTAACCATTTAAGTTGATAAATTGCTGTCGACATCTAAACTTCTTAAATAGCTACTCTTCCCACATGAGTGGCTAGAAATATACATACCAGATATAAATTATAATTGGCCATTATTATTCATAAATAATTGTACTTTCCGGTCCCATATTATATATATATATATATATTTGTCCATCAACACGTCGCGATCTATACGACAAAGCACATACCATATGTAGCTGATAATTGATGTTACAATATATATGAATCTTATGGTGATTACGCTATATAGGCTATAAATAAATCGTCGATGTGATTCGCCTGTCCACTTAAATGGTTGAGCTAATAGTCGTAATTCAACTCAATGTCCACAAGCGCATGAATATCAAGATATAACGAATATATATATATATATATATATATATATATATATATATATATATCTTAATATTCACCCAATTTATATGAGTTTGTGTTTCGTTGAATCGGATTCTCAAATATTTTTTTTGTATTTAAATAGTCGAACCAAGTAACGACATAACTTATTTTTATCTTTAGCGATTGTGTAAATTGTCGGATATAGTGTAGAAATTTAGAGTATAAAACAAATGTTTAAGCTAATAGGTAGTAAAACCAAGTTATGGTTCGTGCATTTTCCCTTTAATAATTAACTATCGGCTAGGTTCCAAGATTGTATAGTATACGTTTAGATCTTATAGGTGACGATTATATTTTGTAATCAGTGATCAACAAACCACATATAACTATTCTCGTTATATATACTTTAAAGTTTTAACGGTTTGTAAGCGCATAACCGCCAAGACACTTGATGCGACTCCAGGACCCCATGGTCCGACAGAGGCCCTGACCGCCGTTACGTCGAAAAAGCTAAAGTGCTATGAGACAAATAACAGAAAATGATATACAGTCTTCACTGTGTCACGGTTCAATTATGGTTCGAATGTGCCTGAATTAGTAATGGGTATGGAACCGGTCTAATACGGACCGGCTACGACTCAAATTGGAACTATTTTAAACTGTTCCGGTTCAAAGCGAACTCAGTCTGGTCCAAAATCAGTCTGGATCGTTTTTTATGAAGATTTACCAAAAATAAAAACAAAATTAAAAACCAGTCCATAACCACTTCCAATCCAGTCCAAAAAAGAACCGATTTTACTAAAACATATTAACAGATTTTTATATGGTGTACACCTTATATGGTGTTCCAAACGGTCTGGTTCAGAATCAATCCAGTCAAATCTTTTTATATTCATTCGATCTTTTAGAGATTGTGGCCGACGATTTTTTTTTTTTTTTTTTTTGCCGAAAAAGGATTACCTAAGTGGACATTTGTAAGTACTTAGTGCCTTTGGGAAAAATAATAAATAAATAAAAAATGCTACAATTTATTTATTTTTGTGAGAAATACCCTTTCAGCCAATGAATTTGTGATATACAAAAAGTGACTAATACATATATAGGTGTTACAAATTCATTAATTGAAAGGACACCAACTATTTACTACGTATTAAGTCGATGTCAATCAGAAATTTGTATTTCCCTATTTCAGCAGTTTCCATATCGGGTGTATGCACTACTAACTAAGTACTACTGATTATATGTGTGGGTCATGGATGGTTTGTCGGATACTGAATCTTACTGAATTTAAATAATAAATAAACACAGCATTTATTATATATATTGTACTGTTGACTGTTGAGCAAAAATAGGTCAGTATTTTATTTTATATTTATAAGAAAATGGTTCTAGATATGGGTGGCAATTTGTGTCATATCATGTATATTTGTATATATATTTGTATTGTGTCACTCTATTTGTGTCGTGTAAAAATATGTTCAACTTATTCTTGTATTGTGTCGTACTTATGTAATCAAATTATCATTTTGTATTTGTATGATATACTTATGACATGGGAATTGTTGCATCAGGAAATTTAATGATACAAATATTACATCTAAGCCAAAACTTATACTAATGTTATAAAAAGATCTAATTTCATCCAAAATCATATTTTGACAAATATATTCAAATTAACGAAAAACTTATATTTTAATAAAATAATAAATTCTAATTGTTGGGTTAATATTAAGGAGGATAGGCTAAAGGAAAATCGAGGATGTCTGAGTCGGGGATATTTATGATAGCATGATTGACATGTCCCATTCCTGTTGACCCAAAAGGTTCAGGTATGCTATCATCGCGTGCTTCATACTACGCGTGCCATGTACGACCACGTGGTCACAGCTCGGTTGTGCTAAGAAAAGAATCCTCGTGATTCTGGCGGGCGCAAACTTCTTCACCTCGAGCGTGTGATTGATCCCGGGAGCCTTATGAAGAGGCACCCAAAGTATCCTTATGGACTTAGAACTCATACCTAAGGTCAGGCTCAATGCTCGCTTCCCGGCGTACGAGCGTAGTGCTGAACAAAAAGGCCCAGTGACCACGTCTTTGGAAACCGGTTGGGTTTGCCTAAGGGTATGAGCGATGGGGGTGGTCAAGTTCACATGTAATTCACCGATTCTTGTATTCACTAGGTGGCCACCAGCCGGATATTAGTTGAAGGTTGTGAATACTTGTACGGAAGCCTTGGAGAAGTGTTTCTATGTGGAAACTAGGCAAATGGAGAATTAGCAGTTGACCTAGGATACAGCGCGGTCCAATATGAAATGTTGTTTATAACATGTTGATTGGAGAAAAGGGAATCAACGTTCCGCGGGCGCTACAATACTCCTAACAGATGATTAGCACGATGCTCGTCGTATTCGTCGGTCGCACGGCAAACCTCGTATGAACTATTCGGAAGCACGGAGCAAATCAAAGGGGAGAAATGTTGATGCGGATTTGGACAACAATACATTAACAGGCACCCTCCCATTCCGGCGAGTGGGAGCTGTAAGCATATGGTGATGGGCGCCGTAATTGGTAGCCCATAATATGTATAGTTTACCTAATGAACTTGGGTAAATGTCACATTAGGGTAATTGGGCTAGACCCAAATCTCAATTGACATGGGATGATTAGGCCTCCCAAATACATTGGCTGGCCGAAATATTTAGGTGGGGTAAAGTGGACTTTTGTCCACTTTACTTCTCCTATAAATAAGAGGTGTTAGGGAATATTTTAGGGTTAATCATAATTCCCTCACAAGAGTGTTTTATAGAGAAAAACCTCCTCCCACACCTTGAAGTTTCGGCCGAACCATACCTACACCAAGGGTGTGCCAAATTGCCTTCGAGCAACTCTCCAAAGATTTGTCCCCGTGTCAAGAATTGATCTGAGGCTTTGCTGTAGAGCTAACGCCACGTAGGGCTTCTTTCACAAGAACCTCTACGGGTTCCGATCGAGAACTCCCTCGTACAAAGGATCTTGAACTACGGTAACTGTTGAGGTATGTGTAACTCTTCCGCTGCGTAATTTTGATTACATGCACGTAACATGTTTTAGTGTTTCCGCTGTGATTACTCCCCGTAATCTAACACTTACTCCACCAGGTAGGTCCCGTCTCCAAGATCCACGTCTTATGGCTCCAAACCAAGCTGAGCGCACCATATGGCTACGAGCTAAAAAGTTGGTCGCACTCGCACCCATCCACATACTAGTTGGGTGTAAGTTTCAGTCACGCTACAGAAGTTTCAGCTCCCGTCCCCATCACTCCCCGATGTTGTAGATCTGCTTCGAGTATAGTACTAGCAAATGACTTCCAGAAGAAGCCAACTCATTTCCACTGAACTTGGTGGTAGAGAATAGAAGCGGTGGAAACGTAAAAAAACTCCAAGTTTGCACGTCTTTACGATTCTACCTCTGTTTCTAAACAGATGACGACCCTAGTTCCGAGTTAACTCGTTTTAGTAGTTAAAGTTGTAAATACGTATGTTTTTACGCCTTAAAAATAAGTTTTTGACTACATAGGGCTGGTCGTCTACCTTCTTACCGGGGATCCTCGTCTGTCACGATGGGCAGGGACTCTCTTTGGTTACATTTTCGAATAAGATTGACATAACATCGGTGATATGCCTTCTGGTCGCTCCACACCTCTCCCATTCCATGATGAGTGGGAAACCTCATGACATGATGGGCAGTGGAAGGGACAATGTAATTGGAATTGAGAGTTGTCCTTCCCAATATGGCGTTGTAGGCGTTGATATGGTCGACGACCACAAAGTGCACCTTTAAATGCAAGGCCTTCCATCATTGCTCCAAGATCACAGGGAATTGTATTGCCCCTAGGGGGTAAGTTGTTCTCCCCGCAAATCCTATCAATGGGGAAGTCATCTTTTGAAGATCCTCTTCTTTGTATCCCATCGCGGTGATGGCCTCGAAGGTGATTACGTCAGTAGAGCTTCCTCCATCAACCAGTATTCTTTTAATTTCGAAATTACCTATTTGAGTTGTAATTACGAGGGCGTCTTCCTGAAATAGTGTTGATCTCGACAAGTCCTCCGTAGAGAAAAACTATCATGGGTTCGAGCTCCCTTGATCTCTTGCGAGTATCTGTCGAGGAGACGTCTCGAGCCGCATAGGTGTCTCGAGATGTGCTCGACTCTCCTCCAGCGGCGAATCTTCCCGACAAAACATTGATGTTGTTGTCTGGAGGGGTTCTCCATCTTCAACCCTCGTGGGCTCGACGACGGTGATGTCGTTGAATTTCTCTTTGCATGAATTATAATTCCCTCCTCTCCATGAGGCAATCTTCCGTGTTGTGCCCCTCTTCTTGGTGACTTTCACAGTAAGAGAGGGGACGGCGAGTTCCTTCCGTTGCTAGAAGTGCTTCCATCCTTTGTTGAGTTTGCCGGAATTCTCTTAAGGAAACACCTCGAATGGATGAACTTTTCCCTTGATCTCGTGGGGTTTAGTGTAGAGTTGGGCGATTCACCCGTGCTTGTTCCGCTTCTACATGGATAGTCGCCCGTTGAATAAACTCTTCCAAACTTCTCACTGGTTCAGTATATTGAGTGATGACTAAGGATCGGGACTGGGGTCCAAAACCTCTAAAGAACACTTGGATGGCTTCTCTTTCTGAGAGCTCACCTCCGGTATATCCTCCTTGAACTCGCCTAAAGTAATTCTCCAAGGTTTCATTTGACCCCTGGAATATACTCTCAGCTCTACGCGTTTGGTTTTGCCTCACTCGACTCCTTGGTGGTTCCATGACTTTTAAATCAGCGTTTTCCACAGACGGCGCCAAATGTTGGGATCAAAATGACGTGGCTTTGAACTTCTAGTAGTGGACTTCGAGGTCTCGCCGGGAGCTAACTCTTTTAGGTATCTTTCTCGACCTCTCGGGTACTTAGTTTCTTTAAGAGCTTTGTACTAGGCGACGACCTGAAAAGTGGTGGGGATGTCCCCTGATTCCACTCTGAAGCTTAAATCAGTAATGGATTTAGAAAGAGTATTATCAAGTATGAGAATCAAGATTGTAAAATACATATAATGTTCCCCTGTTTAAAGGAGGCTTTACCGACTTTAAATGGAGGCTTGATATGCCTTGATTGGCTGTTCAATGGCGGTGGTTGCCTTTCTCTGATTGTTGCAAGGGACGGTGAAGAGTCAGTAGGTGACAAGCAGGTCGCCACCTCACCATTTCTTACGGTGGAAGGTTTCTTTAACTAGGTGATAAGCAGGATGCCACCTAAGTTTTACCTTGAGGGAAGGTTTCTTCGGACCTAAAGGCGGCGAGCAGGTCGCCAACTATCCTTTCCTTAAGAGGGAGGTTTCCTAAAGGCGACGAGCAGGTCTCCACCTGTCATTTCCTTAAGAGAGAATGTTTCTTTATTGCACTTGGTAGTCGACTCGACTCTTACCTTAAGAGGGAGAGTTCTGAATGACCTTATCGTCTTGCCTATCTTCGATAATCGCTTTGGGAGTCGACATTCCCTTGTATAGTCGTCGACCATTTATCCTTATCTCCTCGAGTTGAAGGTGAATGGTCGTCGACTTCTTTTTCTTAGAGTCTCGACTTTTATATCCCCGACCCATGTCAGATCGCCTCAAATCATATCCAACATCTTTCATTACTTAAGAATAATTTATGATATATTTTTTACAATATTCTCTCTAAAATTCCATTACTGACTTAAGCTTCGGAGTAGAATCAGGGGCAAATCTCCAACCCATTTTCATGTTCTCGACTACCAGACGCTCAAAAGGAAACTAAGCAGCCCTCGAGGTCGAGATAGACACCTAGAAGAGCTAGTCAAAGGCGAAATGTCGAAGTCTATTACCAGAAGTTTTAGACCACGTAATTTTGATCTCAACACTAATGCTTATACATTGTTTAACGACATGTATTCTATTCTTTATGTTAGGATAAGAAAAAAGTTGTGGGTTCATGGTGCACAAAATAAGGGTAATAATTTAAATATATTAATTTAATGACTTAGTTTCCATATTAGTAAAATTGGATTTATAAGTAAATTTAAAACTTTCAATCGCGTCGATTCGTGTCTATGTGTGCACGTGCAGCTCGAGCTCCACATACATGCTCAAGAGTTATATCTATTCCTGTCATAAATATGTTTAGACACGAGACTTTTTGTGTCGTGTCAGGATATGAAAAAAATAACTCGGTTACAACTCATGTTTTTGTATCATGTCAGAAATTGCCACCCCTAGTTCTAAGTAGGACTGGCGATTGTGAGGGTATGGTGAGGTTACCACTAATACCATAACCTCACTGTATTTTTTCACTCATACCATAACCATAATCATTATGATTATATTTATTAATAACATAAAATAACCATGATTTTTCACCACAATTAAAATATTTAACCATAACCATTCAAATTAATACAATATCATTATTTCATTAAAAAATCCAAATAAAAAAATATATCATCGTTTCATAGAAAATGATCTACATTTTAACGTCTATGTTCCGAGACAATTAGAGATGCGAGAGACAATCAAAATGTCATCTAAGTTGACGAATATTACTGTATTTGCCACTACGACTTAATTCGGTCTGTCTCGAAATCTTAAGCAGGAGTGTGTATCATCATTTTGTTTCATATAATAAATCCAAATTAAACATAATTTCAAGATTTGTATAGGCTATATAATGAATGGGCGATCATATATTTAGAATGAATATAATTAATGGTCAAGATATGTCAATAATAAATGGTCAAAATTTATAGGTTTGGCCGAATGAACGGCGGCTAAAAATAAGATTGGAATATAGACTTACACTATGTGTATATATATATATATATATATTAAACATATAAAATATTATATTTATATATATAATATAATATTATAACCATATATAGTTATGAATCTAACAGCATAACCATTTATGGGTACAAAAATCATCACCATAACTGCATCACATCATAATGGTGTGGTTAACTATTGCGGCTAATGGTGCGAAAATCCATGGTTAATTAATTTGCATTGCACCATTTTCGGCCCTAGTTCTAGGGGCATCATAAGACAACATATGTAGTATGCTTGTTCCATACCTATACTTATCTCTTCTAGAACCAGATCAGCCTTTAAAATGTAAAATAATGACCATAAATATTTTTTTCCCTTTTTTAAAATGGAATTTAAATTTTTACTCTCTCAATTAATTGGTGATGTGCTGAACAACTACATTTGTTTATCAGGAAAGTTGGTTTAGATCAATTTTTTTATGTGTAGAAATTAATTGACTAATTAGCTCTAATAATCATCAGTTGTAAGTGGCGGATCTAAGACCTCGATAATGAGGATACGCTATGGAAAAGAAAAAAATGGGAAGATTTAACATATTTTTAACAAAACTATATAAAATGTATTGAAAATTATTTTTTTGGTACTAACATGTTTTAAAATATACAAATTTTAAAACGACGATAATTGATACTTTCTTCGCTAAAATGTATTAAAAAAATTTGGATCTTACACTAAAATAATGAGGATCTTACATTTAAATAATGAGGAACGTGACATATTTTTCCTCAGAATTAAAACTTAAAGTACCACTAAAAATACTCGATAATATGGTTACGTTCGTAACCACATTTTTGAATATCCATCAACCACTGGCGCCTCACTTGTACGTGTGTATTATTAATTCCGAATTTTCATACTTCAACGTAATAAGTTTACAATTTTAAGCAGTGACATGTGACATTAACGTTAAAGATATACTGAGTCGACTCAAAACCTACCAGAAATCGGTCTAGCTATATATAAATAATAATAATAATAAATTAAAAACATTAAACTTTATATTAGGGCCCCAGTAGCGCTAGCTAGTCACTATGCACTGCAGCCTATATATGCTATGTTCATTACTTTTTCTTCTATTTTTGGTAATTCCACGCTCATTACTTTTTCTTCTTTTTTTGGTAATTACTAATTATTCCATGCTCGTTACTTTGATTACAAGGGGATAGGTAGTCTTAGTCAATGATGGTTCTATCAAGTATCAATTATCTAATATATATATAATTAAAGTGAAATATACAAGTATATAGTACTAATAAAAAATAAGCTTAACATAGAAAATTAACAAAAATATTATAGACCACTTAACTAATACATTACGCAAAATATAAAAATCGTATCATGTTCTCACCCCTAAAGTATACTTCCTCCGTATGCATCGATTGTTGAGGTCTATGCATAGATTCTATATGTATTAGAATCATCATTTTAATATAATATGATCTGAAAATAGAATCTACCAGTCAATTTCTCTTAATAGCAAAAGTTATGAATTAGTGGATAACTTCTCAAGTTATGAGTTGAATACATCATTTATCTAGTTTGATCTTCGATTTAATTAAAGCTTTAAAATGCTTTAATCCATATGTAATAATAAATATTAAAGTATAAAGACTAAACAATACATTCACTTATTACACTTTAAATGAGATTGGTCAAATAATTAGTTTAAACTTTCATAGATTTCTAATTTTTTTTTTATTGTAAAAAAAATATAAAATTTAAATGCTAAAGGAAAGAAGAATAGAAATTAGGAATGGAGTTAAGTTAATTACATATCTAAAAAATAATATTAAATTAAAAATTTCGGAAATAATTATATCTATAATGTGCTATCAACAAATCTATGGTGTAATTGCTAATATGTTTGATTTTAATTAGACTCTGTTTTTTGTGTTTTGAGGAGCCCTAGCATAAGCATTTCTCCAACTTATTTATATGCTAAAAAATAAAGATATATATATATATATTAAAATAATAAATATTATTTAATAACCAAGAATTATTTGAAATGTTTTAGAATTAGTGGTTGCAGTTTTACCACGTAACCAACTATATATTTAGGTTACAATATTATTATATATTATACACCTGCAGATGATAGTGCAGCTGAAATCCACACACATATTCGCAGATGGTGGTTGAAGTCGAGAAACCTGCTATTGCGACCATCGACCTCACCTACGAACCGTTGTCGAGACTTCCTGGTTTGATCCTCAAGTCATGCGAGGAACATGGCTTTTTTAAGGTCATCAACCACGGCATTCCAAAAAACACCGTATCAAGGCTCGAGAAGGAATGTGTCCAATTCTTCTCAAGACCACCTGGTGTGAAGAAGCGCACCGCCGCGAGCCCTGCCAGCCCGTTTGGCTACGGTTGTCGAACCATCGGCCCCAACGGTGACGTGGGTGAGGTCGAGTATCTTATGCTCAACTCCGATCCATTCATGCGATCCAAATCTATTTCTGATGACCCACCAAATTTCAGGTAGTACGACACAAATATATACCCAAAAAAAATAGTATTCGTGCAAGCAGGTGAATATGACAATTATTTAATTTTTGTGCATTATTCGTGTTTAAATATCACAATACGATATACATAATAACACGAAAAAATTTAACTATTAATTCTATTTAATTATACTTATTTTTTTTAACAAGTCTTGTTTAATAACTATTAAAATTACGATTCTTGTTTAATAGATTAACCAAACCAAAAAGAATAGTATTGTACAATATAATATGAGAAATAATATGATATGAGAAATACGTTTTTTTTATATAAATGATCAACATATTTTCATTAAAAGTCGTAATATGTAAATTAAAAGTTAAAAACTAAAACACAAGCCTCTATTACTTTTAAAAAAAATCACTTTGTCTACTACCAAATAAAGTAAATTTATTAGTATTGTGGTTTTTATTAAAAAAAAGTTACTAAATAAATTTAGCACATCATAATATGTATAACCTTTAAAATTAAGTTCAGAATTAGTAATTAACATCATAATATAACTATCTACAAAAATTTACACAGAAAACTAATTTCTTGTGACAGTAAAAACGATTTATTGCGACACAAAAATAAGTCGTTATGAAACTAGCAATGTTTTTGCTGACACAAGTTATCATTTCTGATCACCTTCGCGAAAAATAATGCGAAGCTTGCAGTAAACGTCGCAAAAATCTTAAAAGACGTGATGTTTATCTTGTGTTGCCAGTGCATGCAAGTGGCAATACAGTTAAGCTTCGTTGCACTATTTTTTCTTGAAAATGTATTACCTAAATCACCGCTTTAAAAAATGTCGAAATAATACAATAAGAAACGACGCTATTACGAAGCGTCGCAATTTTGATTATTGTGAAGATGTTTGCAATCCTTGAACAAGCGTCGGTATGAAAATCCGTCTAAGTTTTTTTCTTCTAGTATAGTGTTAACATGTCATATTATTTTAAGAAAATGTGTTTCTTAATTTAAATTAATCTTATTCATTATATAAATAACTTCCTCAACTTTATAATGGCTCCAAAAATACATATTAATAATTCAAATAAACTTTTAAACTATCTCATAGCACATGTAAATTTAAACTCTATATAAATTTATAACACTACAAGAAAACAGAGGTACAGCAGCGGCAGAAATACGTTACTAAAGATTCAAATGTCGCTACTAAAGCTTTTAGTGGCGGCATAGTCGCCACTAAAGGGTCGTTGGTAAAAACCCCGTGGCTAAAGGTGTTAGCAACAACAATATGCCGTTACTGAATGTATGCCGCCACTAAAGCTTTGTTTTAGCAGCGGAATTAAGTTGTTTCTAAAAATAGTTTACAGCAGCAACTCGTCACTATAGATATGTATCAGCAGCAAAACTAATTTGCTAGTAAAAATCATATACAACAGAGGTAAATTCAACTAAAAACTCCCGCTGCTAATGTGCTTATAATATATAATAATTTTTTTTTTAATTATTATTATTGAATTTGTAACTTTCAGCTTAAGAATTTAATCTACTTAAGATATTTCAATTCTCAACAAACAAAATATATTATTTCTATCAAATATTCATTAGAATCCTTCATACAAATATTTACAATACTTATAGGCTACACTAACCTCTTGATCAAGAGACTCAAATTTCCAAACTCTCTCACCAAGATCATTGATCTCATTCCACCATCTCAAACCCACCAAAATATGACCACTTACCATCTACCTAGTAAAAATTAACTCTTCTCATGCAACTCTCCATACCTGCAGGTAAGATGTTATGCATTTAGAGCCAAATAACAAATGTATTAACATAATCATGATGTAGAGGACAAATAAACATGTTTGTACAAACCCAAACCATCATTAACAACACACTTCCATTTTCCTACATACGCAAAACATTCATTCATAATCTAATATGCAAGTCGAACATATATTTAAAAATAGCTTGAGCACACTTACATATAACCCCTTATAAAACTTCTAAAACATTTCGTACCCTCTCTATATTTTTTAAAATCTCTTCTACTTTCAACTCACATAAAAATCAATCTCTCTCGTATCCTTTCAAAAATCTGGATTCTTCTTAGAAGAATTAATCAGGAATTCTCATACCGGTTCTCCAAATTACCAACCACGCGCTCTTAAATCTTAATGATGATACTCCCTGAGATTTTCCAATTCAAAATGTATCCACAAAGACAATATAGATATGTTTCACGGATCATAATTATAAATAAAAGGGGAGAAGTGAATCACAAGAGAACACAATTTGTGAATTTGAAAGGTATGATTATAAAGATCCAATATCAGAAATATGAATTATTAAGTTTCATTTCATTTTTATTCTAAAAGACCACCTCATATCCTATGGCATATAAAGTAGATCATAATAACAAGAGAACGAACAACAGTTGCCTCATATCCAAGCACTAATATCAAAATAAAGAACATTGTCATCTGTTCTGAAAGTTCAAGATGCTAGTTAAAGCCCTAAATGCATATTGGCATATTACTGTAAGTGTCTTTTTCACATATTCACAATTTTGACAAGAGTTAATTCTCGCTCCTAGAAGACTAGTTCACCCAATTCACCTGTCAAATAACTCAACCAAGAACAAGCTAACCTGAGCCCAAGAAATAAAGCGGTCACTGGTCGGAGATCGAAGGTCGCAGTCGAAGAAAATGTTGTTAGCTGTTGGTTGGAACTGCGGGTCGCAGACTGAGTCTGCTAGCACAGTCGGACTCGGAGCTAAATTAGGTTTGCTAGTACGGTTGGAGCTCTACCACGACGAAGACGATCTCTACCACAGCGTAAATGACGGCGGGAGGAGAAGGGGCTTAAAGTCGGCGATAGGAGAAATGGCGCTAAATCGGAGTTGTAGAATGATGGCGGCCTGGAGGCTTTGACTGCGCCGCTGGAGCTCTGTGGAGATCCATTCTCTAATATCCTATCTTCTGTCTTGATTGTGCCGATAGATTGTTAGGGTTTTATCCATTTTTCATTAAAAAAAATATATATTTAATCATCATACTTTGTATTACTTTCAATTGAAGTCCTCAAATTATAGTTTTGTCAAAATTCTTAAAACCATAAGATAACTCATGCATAATATTTTTTTTTAGTGATGATGAATTAAGTTTTATTATTTTAATCCAATCCATTCTTCTTTACATCTAGCAAAATTAATATTTTTTCAACAAAAAAATTATTTGTTTCATTTTAGTAAAAAAAAAAAAAGTATACAACATCATACATAATAGCAATAAAAAATTACTATTGAAAACATCTTTTGGGATCGACACACAACCTTTGCTAAAAGCAACTTTTTCCAGCGGCATACGGTCGTTGCTAATAAGACCTTCTTGTATCAAAAGATAGTCGCTGCTGAAAGCTACTTTCTGTAGCAACGAATAGTCGTTTCTAACAGTACCTTATTGTAGCAAGCTATAATCGTTGCTGAAAGCTACTTTTTGCAGCTGCATACAGTCGAGGTTGAAAGACACTTTTTTAA
The DNA here is from genome assembly GCA_036873135.1 of Clarkia xantiana subsp. parviflora. Taxonomy (NCBI): domain Eukaryota; kingdom Viridiplantae; phylum Streptophyta; class Magnoliopsida; order Myrtales; family Onagraceae; genus Clarkia; species Clarkia xantiana. The sequence continues at coordinate 24,070,641 of JAPTYO010000007.1, forward strand.
GCGACCGATAATCGATAGCAACTTTTAGTAATTGAAGTTTTTTATTCATGTTGAAGACATTTTTACAAAAGACCTTAAACTTAAATTTTTATGTTTAAATTATTATCTAATAAAAGAATAACATAAAGAACAACACTCATAGTAGCAACATAAAACTGCTGGCGAAAGTAGCTTTTTGCATAATCATCTTGCCGCTGCTGAAAGGTTAATTTGTAGCAGCTGACGGTTGTTACTAAAATCTTGTTTTTCCAGCAACATATAATCGTTTCTGGAAGTTAGTTTTTGCAGCGGTAAAATGTCGATGCTGAAACAAGTTTTCATCGTCAACTATTTTGACGCTACTGAAAGTGGATTTTAGTGGCGACAAAAAAGTCGTCACTGCACATACATTTAGTGGAGCTTAAATGTCGCTGCTGAAACTAACTTTCACCATCAACTAATAATGCTCTACTGAAAATAGCTTTTAGTGGCGACTATTCAGCCGTCACAGATACATATAACTTTAGTTGCAAGAGCTTCCGCTACTGAAAGTTACCTTTTGCAGCGATGTTTTAGACGTTACAAAAGGCTATCATTACTATCACAAAAATCAAGCCGCTACTAAAACTTACATTTAGCATAAACTTTTAGTAGCGGGAAATTTTGTTTGCTGCTATAGCCATGTTTTCTTGTAGTGTAAGTTTTTGTACTCGTATTTATGAACAAAGACACAATAAGCTTATCGTTTATTTTTGTATTCGGTAAATTTAACACAGTATTCTTATACACTCACAATAACATGAACGTAAACACGATTTGCAACCATACATAATAGGTGGCATGGATATTACTTATATATATATATATATGATAGAAATGTATCATGTGACGCAGTTTTTAATACATTCTATTTATTTCATTTAGTGATGCAGTTAATCAATACACACATGCAGTGAGAGAGCTTACAAGCCAGATTCTTGATCTTCTATGTGAGGGTTTAAAACTATCTGATAGGCAGGCTTTTAGCAAACTAATCAAGGATGTGGCAAGCGACTCCCTCTTGAGGATCAACCAATACCCTCCTGCCACGAGGCATAACACAGTTGGGTTTGGGGAGCACTCAGACCCTCAGATCTTATCGGTCTTGCGATCCAACGATGTAGAGGGCCTGCAGATCGAGTCACGTAACGGGTTATGGTTTACCGTTCCACCTGATCCTGATGCATTCTACATCATAGTTGGCGATGCATTGCAGGTTATTATCTATCAAAATTATGAACATATTTTACGTGAAAAAATAGGAAATATCTTGTATAATCTTGATATTATTCAATTAAAAATTGTCAAATGTTTTTTTTTTTTTTTTTTGTAATTTCGACCTTTTAAGGGATTATTATTATTTGATTTTTTTATTATTTTGGTATATATAAATAAATACAAAGCTAACACTGAGAGCTGAGTGTGAAAATATGGACGGGGCTATTAAGGGCCGAGAAGGAGTCAAGAATGAAGGCACAATGGGTTTTGTTATGTACAATTTTTACCCTAGATTTTATAATTAGTCTCAGTTTGGCCATGTAAATATTTTTGTTTACTCACTTGAGTTTTTTTTATACTAGTTATTTTGCTTTAATTAATTCAATTCTCCACATGAACAAGATTTTTGGCTACGTCCCTGGGGCAATTGTCCCCTCAACTTTTGGTGATGTGTAATGTTGATTTTAAATGTTGTAATTTTTCGATTTCACCTTTTAAAATTTTTAATTTGCTCTCTCTCAAATTTTTTAGATTGATTATTTACCCATAATTTAATTATTACACTTGAAAAAAATTTCTAATTTCGTCCCTACGTGAAAGTAACATGATTTCTTTGTCAATATCATGACTAGTATTCTAATGTTATAAGGTTATGACGAACGGAAGAGTGACAAGTGTACGCCACCGAGCCGTACTAGCTGACTCGACCAAGTCAAGAATGTCGATGGTGTACTTTGGAGCCCCGCCCCTTCGCGCGTGGATCGTGCCCCGACGCGAGATGGTATCATTGAACCGACCCAAAATCTATAAGGCGTTCACTTGGGGCGAGTTCAAGAAAGTACTGTACACGCTGCGGCTTGGCGATCGCCGTCTTGAACTTTTTAAGGTTAAACAATGAAGATACGTAAGTCGTAAACCGAGAGGTCCATAATCTCCATGAAAAAGACTTGACCGAAAAGAAGAATATCCATGAAAAGGACGTTTCTAAGGTATAAACGGCCTCTAGTGGCAAAAAAAAAAAAAAACGATTATCCGGACCGAATTCATAGTGTTTGAGAATTGTAATGTTATAGATTGAGATCGCATTCGCAATGAAACACTTATTGATGTAAAAATGCTAAATTCTGATGTAAAATAGGCATAGAGTTCGAAACATATTATGTTGTTAAATGAAATTTTTTTAACCTCCTAATAAATAGAGTTTTCAGCACTGGCCACCTCGGCCGGGTCTAACTAAACATTATCGGCCGACCTCAATTGGTCCAAACATAATGGCCTTTAAACTCTATTTAATATGATGTTTTTTTTTTTCAATTAAACGTATCATCGTGAATCGAACTCGTGCGCTCTGATACCATGTAAAAAATAAAATGTTTGGACTCGGATGAATTTGAGATGGATTATAATAGACTACAAGTTAGAAATTGTGATTTTTAGGGATGATGTTTGAAATATGGTTTTCTTGTTTGAAATATTTTTCTTTTATTCAAAATTATGATATTTGAAATGATATTTCTCCCAAAAAAAATAAATAAATTGCTAGCCGGAGCTCATCCCGAAATCTCAATTTTAACATGACTTTTTCTTATGCTCAGACTAGTGAACCCGAAAATTTCGAACTCTAACCTTTTTTCTAAAAAAGGACGCCCAATTTCGTCCCGAACTGAGCCCAATTTTTCACCATCCCCACTCCTCAGTAAATAATATGCATGCCAATTTCAAAGAATTTTAGTACTTACATAAACACAATTCGTACTTATTAATTGCAACATTATTATGATTTTATGTTCTTCTTAAATCTTAGGTTACATCTTTTCACGAGATATGCGTTCCTCCTGTTTGTCTTTAATTAATTACAAATCTTTATTTTTACATAGTATTATTTAAATGTAAGTTTAATATAATTTTTTTTATGTAACGCGTTTTAAAACATACTACAATGGTTTTACATAGAATTTCTTAAAGTGTGACCCACATCTTTTTACATAACGTATCCCTTAAACAGATAAACTTAAAGAATGCAGTATATATTACATAACTAATTTTTAGTTATAAATTAATTCATTTTATAATTAATACTAATATCTTATTCATGGTTGTTGGAAAATTTAATAATAAAATATATTTAATGAATACAGTTAAGTAAAACTATTGGAGAGCAAATATTATTTACATGTGTCTTAACTTTACGTATTACTTTAAATGTATATAAATATTTACGTGACAAATTTAAAGAATACAATTTACGGTAAAAATCATTATGGATGCTCCGCGCTCACCCAAATCCACCATATATTGTCTCTTAATTTAATATAATATTCTCTACTATTAAATATTACTTATTTTTTAAAATTTACGACCAGTTTTTTTTATATATAAAAATAGATATAAAAACTTTTCAAATGACTTATAATATCATATATTTTTTACATAAGTGCATCAATGAAACAAATTAACCATGCATATTGCACAAGTAAAACATATTAAAATAAATATATATTCATGTGACATACAGATGAGTAATTAAGTATATCTCAACTTGTATTTTATTTAGTCCTAGGTGCATCAACTAAGAGAAACACAATATTCGGTCTATCTCTCTATCAAGAAGACAATGTAGAAAAAGAAATCGGTCGTTCAGTTATTGAATTGCGTGAGGTTGGTAACTACTAGGCCCAATGATATGCCGTCTCTCATGGGCCCCCATCTGAATTAAGAGAGTTGTTGCATGATTTATTTGAAATTGGAAGACCATAGAATAAACGAAAGGACAAAAGAAAGCCTCTTTTAAAGTTAGGTGACTGATTCGTCAAAACAAAAAGATAAGGGTCACTAGCTAAAGCTAACCCTTTTCCTCCTCTTCTTCACATACCCTAACTCCATAGTTATATTGTTTTTCATTTCGGTCTGTGTAACCCTAAATCCAACAGTAACGAAATCATCGTCTACGATGGCATCACCACCAGCGTCGTCGTCGGTTCCGCCATCTCCGGCGAGAATGATGCCGCCGGATCATGCATTCACTATTCGGGTGGAGTTTCCCCACGTAACAGCTAAGTCGATACTCTTCTCGATAGTCGGCATTGTTTTGGTTACCCTAGTGGTATGGTGCTGTAAGAAGATACTGATCAAGAACACCAACAATAATGTTGCCGGAGACCACCCTGCTCAGCCGCCGATTGACCCCCAACTATTTGAAGATGCCCTCTGTACGTATTAATTAAGTGTTCTTATAATTGCAGTAATTAATAATGAGGTAATTTCTGTTTGTGTGTTTCCATGTATGCACATATATTATATAATTTGCGATTTAATTTTCCAGGTGGAGCCGCCGGAGCTTTGAGTTGCAGCGGATGCGGTTAGGTAGCTAGTAGGGCAAGACTTGAAGAAGAGCCAGCGGCTAATTAAGGGAGAAGGAGATCATATATACATATATATATATAGCTGCTTAGATTGATTATATTATATACATATATATAGATATCGACGTGAAGTATGAATATAATAAGATACATTGTAAATTAATTAAGTTAATTTTAGCAAGTATTTAGCTTGTCGATTACGAAGTTGAGATTATTTGATTTGGAGTTGCATGAGAATTAAGTATAGCTAGCTAGTTTTTTTTCCCAACAAAAATGGAATTAATTAATGGGACGGTAAAGTCAAACATGCAACAAGTATGAGACATGGCAGGAGGAATAAAATGAAATCATATGAGGATATATATTCTGTTGTGGGTCTTGAAATCATGCCTACTAACTTTAGCATTTGGTGGTTCTACATTGATGATTAGACCGTATATTTTGATACTGATTAAAATATTAGGTCTTAACTGATCTACAGGTTTTTAACAAATTAGTTCGTAATTATACTTAGCTGCAGATGGACTCGTCTTGTTAAAAGCAGTGCATGCGTTAAAAATTCACGAAGTCTTATCGAGAAAAATCACATATTATGAACATAATAGTTCGATGTTGATAAAGAGTCACTAGTAACCAATTGTTTTTCTTTAAAAATAAACAGGAAAAGCACTGAAGTAACGCTACTATTAGTATTTTTGTTGCTCGAAAAAAAAAACCTAATTATAGCGCTTCAAAGTTCAACCTCCCATACTATATTTGTATATATATCACGTGAATGGATCACACTGTCTTCCGACATTAGAGGGCAGCAGAGCTGGTCGGGCTGGTCCCACTGATCAGATATGTAACTGTCTAACTCTAACGTGGATAGAATTAATTCTACTTACGGTCGACTTGGCTTAGAAAGCTGAGAGGGTTTTGGAATTAGCTAGCTAGAAAGATTTCTATTCTCGGCAACATTCAAACTTTAATTGCTGATATCAAAGGGGTTTCCTATACATCATATATTACTATATCCAACTAATTAGGGTGACTTGGCAAAAAAAAAACTAGGCAAAAAAAAAAAAACTAATTAGGGTGTGTACTTAATTAATTTGTACTATGGTTTAAATATTAACCGTATATATACGTATCTTCATTCCTTGGAGTTCTAGTTGATATATACTTATAACTGTACATCTAGTTAATAGTTGTATATATACTTCTAGTTCTAGTTGATTTATACGTTTAATTTTCTCAGCTCACTAAGCGGTCGTCTCTTTCAACTTTGAAGTTCGAAGTATATCTAATTCTAACAATTGTCGTTCGTACGAATTCCCTTAATAATATATATTATTATTATTGTGTTTGTTTATATATGTGTAAATTTTGTTACTTAACCAATCTAAAAAAAAAAAGCAAATTCAACATGTACACTAATCAGTAAAAGTAAAAAAGTAGTAATTAATTAATGTAAAAACAGCTCGTTGGTAAGATACGACGATCGGTTCAATAGAAAAAGAAAGAATAGTGTAAAAATTCTCGGGAAAAATTATCGTATTTTCCTACAGTTATAAAAGATATCCAATCCATCATAATAAAAGAAACGCAGTCTGATTTTTTCATATTCAATCAATACAACTCCTAGATTTATTTTGATGGATTCTATTAAAATAAATATCGTAATATTTCACATTCTGCTATGAAAGAAATTAGAAAAACAAGAAATTTTAAAAGTTGACGCCACAAATTCCACCTCACAACCCATATATATATATATATATATATATAATGGAAGCCATATTAGATGCGTCACGTAAGTAAATTCTGCCACCACGTGGGATCCACGTCGGAAAGTTGTTGCTGTAGGAAGCATGCATCGTCTTCTTCGTTCCAAAAGCAGCAGCTCTCCCACGACGTCGTCTCTCCTCCACCAAACCACATATCACTCATGTTCCCCACACTACTACTCAAACCCTGTTCTGCTAATTTCGAATCCAAAAATCCGTGGTCAAGATTGTAACACGTGGAAATATCTGAGTCAGGTAGTGAAACCCTAGTTTCAGAGATATTTGAATCCGATCCAGTAGGGTTCGTAACGGTTGGGTCATCAAGGGATGGCCCACCCGATGGATTAGATCGGTTTCGGATCCGCTCAGCCATTTGCGGTATCCAAACGTTACGCATCGTGTCTCTGAACTCCTTACTATTGACTTCGCATTTGAGCTGCTTCGCCTGTTTCTGAATTCTAGTTCTCCAGTAGTTCTTTATTTCGTTATCAGTTCTTCCCGGAAGACATTTTGCGATCTTCGACCACCTTCAATAGGAAATCAATAAATGTTACACTTTGAATTTCTAGTAATAATGGGTTAAGCTTAAAAACAATCTCAACTATAGACTATTGTCGATGTCTCATATTTAATAAAATGTCAATAATTCGGCGTCCAAACTATTAGATTTATTGCTTTCCACTTTTTTTGACGTTAAAATTATTGTTTTAAGCAACATGTTGATTTCCACAATTTTTTGAAGTATCAAATTTGTTGCTCATAGTAATTTAGTCTTATTTAATGCTTAAAAAAGTTGTTTTGCTCCGTGAATATTAAGAGGAAAAAACTTGGAAATAAACCAATTTGATATTAAAGACATCGAATATCAAAATTTTAAATAGGGGACAACGATTAGAATTATGACGTATAGTTGAGACTGTTTTTAGATTCCTGACTCTATAAATTATTACGTACCGATTGCCCCAACGAGAATGGAGCTCGAGAATCATCAACTGCTCCTCGGCAGTGATGTTTCCTCGCCGGAGATCGGGTCGTAAATAGTTCAGCCACCTTAATCTGCAGCTCTTTCCAGTTCTCTTCAACCCTGCAATTATAATATTGAAGAAACATAAAGTTTTCGAACACAAACGGCCGGATATCCAGTTTCTTATATTATAACTCCTACGTGCATGCTCTCATCTCATGCATGCAACTTATATAATAATTATATACATAAAAATATATAACTCACCTGCAAAGCGTGCAACTGAGTTCCATCGGCCTTCACCATTGACATGAACATAATTGACGAGAAGAGAATCTTCTTCATCAGTCCAAGGACCTTTCTTCACATGATCCATATCATCCTCCATGAAAAACAACGCATCTTCTTCACTTGGGAGAGAATATTCTTGATGAGCTGAGATATCGGCGAATGTTGTCGAATCCACCACGTCCATTTTTACTCGTAAAACCTGAGAGTCGAGTCGATATCGATTAATTAAGTTTGATATTGAAGTGTAAATTGAGAGAAGCTTGTGTCTATAATAGAATGGTGGAATGAAGAAGTGTATATATATAGAGAGAGAAGTGTATGCAAGGGGTTGACCGCGCGTATATTCAGATTTCAGAGACGAGAAATGGTGTTTTAGTGAACGTGCACCAACCCTAAGCTTAATTATTAATTTATTAATAAAAACAAGTAAAGTTGACTTAGCAATAAAATCAACCATGTTTTATATAGATTAATTAATATCTGAATGTTAAATTAATATCTAAAATAAATTTTATTTTATTTCAAGATTATCCTTTTCTTGTACATGTAGTTATAATTTGGCGGTTTTATTAACGTGTGAACCAAACAATAATCTAAAAAAGTTAGGGTTTAATTAAATTTTATTTTTAAAAAATTAGATACAATATTTTTTTTTTTCAATTTCAAACTTTAAATATTAGAATTAAAATATTTGAACTGTCGATTTTCACCTTAATTAATTTTTAAGTTAAGCTATAGTACAATCAAATTTTTTAACTATTAGAATAAATATATCGAGATATGTGCTAAATGCCGATCTTTTTAATTTTTGTTTTTCTAAAATCTGATAAGTTCTCTTTTATAATTTAATAATTGAAATTTCGAGTGTATTTTAAACAAATTATTGTGTAAAACTAAAGAGAGTATGTTTAGAGTTTAGACCATTTGTGTTATTATACACCTCATTTTCTTTTTCTCAAATATTTTCCACCTATTTTGCACATGTGTGACACTACTAGCCTCTACTAGTACTAGGAATAAGTTTGGTTATCAATTTCATACAGCGGCGCTGCAAGAAATTAGTTTTTCAGGTCCACTTGGCTTCCCCTTCTCCAAGTAATTATCCATTAAGATTTTTATTTTTGGCAAGATATAGTACCTTCTTAATTGACGGTGATGTTTTTTTTTTTTTTAATTTATCATTTTTCGATTATTTGGACATATATAAGCTTGGAAATTTTAATTTATGGTAACGTTGTTATGATTATTACTATTAGTATCTAATTGTTCCTCGATATTTCATAAATATATTTAATTCCCTTAATTATAATAATATAAAGTTATCTTTTTATTATTTATTTTAGAATTTAGTATATATATATACTATAACAAAACACATATATTTACAAGGCAGATGAGAGGACATTAACATTCCATATTTGTTTTGTGTTTGTTTCTTCCAATTTTTTCCTCTGAGAATGGGATGGTTGAATGGTCTACCCTGCATATAAGGTGACGAAGATGATGAGATCATATGGTCAAAAAGTTTTCAAAGCAAAGAATGAATATGTACATAATATATATATATAAATAAATAAAGTGAAGACCGAACCACAAAGTATACGACTCTTAGTTCTTAACTAATTAAATATTCATTAATTATCTTCTTTGTTTACTAACATAAGCAGATACTTATCTTCGGAGCCACAAAACAATCAACTTATTGGCCCACAAAATTTGTAATGGTGACCAATTTATTTATATAATAAGAAACCCAATTGGCTAATTTATTTTGCTTTGAGCTTAATATTACAATAAAATAAAATAGAGATTAACTGCATGTAAAGTAGAGAGAGTCTAGTACAACCATAGTACCATACTATATGTCTTGCATAACAAGTAAATCAGAATTTACTCTCCATGATTATCCTACGTCTGATCAAAACTACTGAAATATGTATAAAAGTGTGTCAGATGATTTATTCTCATGTTCGAATATATATGACAGTTGGTTAAGACAAACATCTTATTCTTATTAACAATATTAAAGACCGGTTCCGATTGGTTTGTGTACCAATTGTGGAGTCCACGTACCATATTTGTCCTGATTGATTCTGGGCGTGAGAATAAAGTTTGTTGAAATTAGTACAACCCGTCCGAATTTAAAAAGTCACTGCATTAGTTAAATATCCCTCACTATGCATAAGTGTTGAAGTGTCCGCGAGAGTAATAATACATCGGTTGGTTTAGTAAATTGAGAGCACTATATATGCAAGTGGATTACATCCTCCAATCACCATTTGGTTTTAAAATGAAATCATCACTTGTATAAATGGTTGCTATATGTTGGCCTGTTGAGCTTGACTCGGTCATTGTTAAATTCAACATGGCACGATTTCTATCACTACTAACACCATTTTAAAAACTAAAAATGTATAAATATATATTTTTTTTAAAAACTCCTATTAAAAAATGTCGATGTGTCCGCGAGTTGAAGCTTATTAATTATGTTTAGACCCAAGTGAGGTCAAATCGGAGGTGCTCAGGAGAATGTTAAAGTATGTACGTATAAGAGTATCGAATGCATGCCTTCACTAGCAAATTTCGAATTTATGGAACAATTGATTAATCTGCACATCTTATTTTTAACACAACCCTAAAATAATTATCTTTCACGCTGAATCATCCAAATAAAATGTAGAATTTACTCTTTAGTTTTGCATTAATTTAATTTGTTATTTATCTATAAAGTCTACATGAATCAATAAACCTAATTGGCCCGTGACACATTCCACCTAATGTAGTTAGGACTTTTTCCTCTACATACACACATCTTTTATTCCTTTTTCATGGTGCGCAAAGATTAAACATTATATTACCCTAGTGTTTGTAAAGTATTGACGAGAAGCTTCAAAACTCAAAGGGTCAAATAATAACAATTAAGAAACATGTCAAGAACACGGAGACAAAATGTTTACGGCTGGACTCAAAATTCAACACACTAGATGGTGTTGGTTAGGTAGGCCTGAAAATTTAGCAGAAGCATAATATTAATTATAACAAACAATATAATTACGAAAGTCAACAGGGAAGCTGTCTGAGTTGACTTTCATCTAGAAGCACACGTGGCTGCGGAAATCACTATCGATCTATAGTATCATCTACCGATTAACCTTAATTAGATTCGCGACCAAATGTATTTAACTCGGCAGATTAAACTAACAGTTAAAAATGAAGCTCCACCGTAAGTATTACATTTGATTTTTTTTTTTTATAAATATAAAATCATAAACTACACTTGCTTGAACGATAAAAGAAGTTGAACTCGATCTCTGTTTTAACATATTAGCCTAATATAATTCGTCGATATAAACTATCGTGAATTTTGTGATAGTAAATATAATGGTGATCGATAGTTAATCTCTCTTTTGGGCGGTTCGGGATACGTATAATTTTTGGGATTCTCGGAACCTATTCAGGATCGGTTCATAACACTACAGGAAAGAGTTGAGACAGCGGCTCTGGACGGCTACATGTGTGTCGAGCCGTAAAAAAATGAATAAATTATTAGATAACGACTCTACATAAATAAAGCCGTCACTTTTTTTATTTTCATGGCTCAAGTTATTGGCCATAAAAACTTACGGCTCAATTTATGAGCCGATGTGTTATTTTTATTAATTTAAGTCGTGGGTGAATTTATTTATTTTAAGTTATGGCTCAATTAAGTAGTCATATGGCTTTTTTTTTTTTTGTCACGGCTCATTAAGTGAGCCGCTATATTTTTTAGATCACTGCTATTTTTTTTAGCCGCTAAAAACTGCTATATTTTTAGGTTTTTTAATGCTCAACTCATGCTCAATTGGAGCCCTTAATCTAAGCCGATAATATTTTAAGGTTGGTATCTAATTAATCGACTTACAACTATGCCCATGTACATGTGTTTCTGTTTGGTAGAGTATATGGCTGAGTTTTAGTGATTTAGTGCTTATGCCATTTTTTAGTGTTACAGTGTGTAACACCAGAGTTCAATTCAATGAAATTAGTGTGTAGTTCACAATTATAGGCAAATTTTGGGTGTTACAATGAGTAAATCCAGAGTTCAATTGCAGAGAGTATAATTTAATTCCTAAACTCTGAAGCACTTTTAGCTAACCTAATTCCAACACTTTGTAAATTATTCCAACCTAGTTCATGTGAAGATTTCAGTTCACTCTCATCCATCAAGATCATCTTTGTGTTACAATGAGTAAATCTTTGTTACCTATCTATTTAGGTTACATATATCATGACTTGACTTTTTTATGTATATGCTTAGTTTATAACTCATATGAATTAAAATGGTTAAATCTTATATCTTCGGCCCTTTTCTATAATTTATTGTAGGTGATTTCTCTGCAAGTTCAGCTATGTAACATTAGGATTAGGATTGTATTTGAGCAACACTTAATGATATATATATATAGCTCACACACTTTGTATTGCTACTACAGTTCTGTTTATCCAAATAGCCATGAACTAAGTCACTCGTGATTTGGTTTTTTGTGCAGAAGGAGACAATAAGATATCCAGAAAGCGGTAATTCCTACTTTAACAAAGTATCATGTGTTTTATCAAGTAGATAAATCACATTGAGGAGAATATGTGCTACTCCAGTTGAATTCTACTATGAAGGCATTGATTTGATTTCATACAGAGAAGGTGTGATGTCTATATATTGTGCATTTTGCTATTTAACTTTGGAATGACTTAGCGAGACTAAGCTTTTGATTGTTGTTGTGTAATTGAGTTTTGGATATTACTTGTATTATGAATAAGAATGTGTGTTTTATAAATTGTGATATCTGTATGATTTTTTTTATGTGAATGACTTACGGTTTGTATTTATATTTTTTTCTTAATTTAAAATATTAGTTAGCGGCTCAATAAAAGAGCCGCAAGGATAATAATTGCGGCTCTTTTATTGAGCTGCTAAGAAATTAATTTCGGCTATTTTTTTGAGCTGCCATGAAATTAGTTGCGGCTCATTTTTTGAGCTGTAAGGAAATTAATTGGCGCCTCTAATAAAAAGAGCCGTAATATTTCTCCCGACACTTCATTTAGCGGCTCTACTATGATGGAGCCGTTTACTTTTGTCAGCTTTTTTTTTAGCCGTTAACTATTATATTTGAAGTCTTTAACACATCCCTTTTTTGTAGTGTAATTACAACTTTCGGAATCTACATTTTACATGTGGACTGAAATATTTTGAAGATCAATTACAAAAAATTAATTAAGAGGTTTAACTCGAAATTGCTGAGTTTTGAACATGCACGCTTTGATACCATGTTAAAGTTTGAAACTAACTTAACCATCCGTTTTAAAACCTGAAGACGAAGGCGTTATTTAAGTTTTATATATTCAACATATGTAATCGATAGGTTCTGAATACTCATTTCAAATAGTCTGATAATCATTTTACAAGTAACTCAACTACATACATATTTTAGAGGCGTCTCAAATGTTGGACCATTTACGAGTCTTTCAGAATTAATTAAGCATAATGATATTACAATGTTGTATTTTTTTTTTTTTTTGGCAATGTACAATGTTCTAATTCCGCGTAATAATAATTATACTAGTTGCACTAATTTAACTTTCGTTTGTAGGCAAACAAAAGCTAGCTAGCTAGCTCTTTGGCAACTCGTGCATTTGTGCATTAAAAAATATAACATTGTCGAATGGACAAGGATTAATTAATTCATGAGATGATCAACGGTGGAGGCTTTCAACAATGCCACTTCATTAGAAGCGTTTTCCCTTTGAACTCTTAATTTGGTCAAATTAGAAGCTTCGATACATTTTTTAAGGTTTCATCAATTCTGACCCTAGTGGCCAAAAAAAAACAAATTCTGACCCTACTCTTAACAGATTTCAAAACAGATTATGATTCATTATATAAATTCAAATATTATATAACGAGTTGAATGTAAGGGCAGGACTGCTAATTCATTTTCTTATTGAATAGAAAAAAAAAACTTGATTTCACCCAATAATACATGTACGAAGTTTTTCATCTATTAACCAAATGAACTTTGGCTAATTAATCCCGTGACATAAGTCATAACATGTTAACATCTCATACCCGTTAAGCCAACCTACCGAATTCTGATCAGTTTTTATAATTAATTAAACTTATTCTTTATAGTATTAAATCTTGTTGCAAACTTAGAATATAAGATACCAATATTAACAACACTGTATTCTCTTTGTCTGATTGCTGTAATCAGCAAGAGCTATAAAGCATTTCAATTTTCAGCCGATTTTAGGATCGCAAACAATGAACCATGTGACCTGTGAATCTTCTAGAGTGTGCTCTATATATATATATTATATATTTATGATTAATTATTAAACTGGTAACTTAAGTTTTAATCATCCGACAAAATTTTAGCTAGAGTTATTTTTCGAATATTTTTGTTAGTTTAGTGTTCTCATGTTTGGAAATTATTAGCTTCATAAATATCTGTCTAATTATAATAAATTTCTCACGTGATTAATTAATAATTTGTTCGATTGTCTATACATTATTTAGCAATTTTTTCGATTACTTATAAATAATATATGATTTTTCAATTTATTCGATTTTTCAAACGTTAGTTACTAGTTTGACACCTTCTATTTATCACGTGTTGGACGCATAATTCATTCCGTTTAAATTAAATTGAAGTTTAGCAAAATTAACAATTTATTCAGAAAAAAAAAAAAAAAAAAAGAGTCAGTAAACTGAGCGAGTGATATAATCTGATCTAGCAATTTGATTTTTTTTTTCTTCAATAAGCAATTTTATAACTGGCCAAAAAAAAGCAATTTTATAATTAATAACTAGTATAGACAATTTATTTATTAAGAAAAAACCCATCTCGTTATCAGAATTCGAGGCTTAGTTTAACAAAAAAAAAAAAAAACTCGATGCTTTTTGTAAAATAATTGGGCTAGTAGGTTATTTTCTTGGTGGGTTAGAGCCATTTATGAATACACCAACGCTTGGAGAAAAAACAGACATCTATCGGCCCAGCATAATTATGTCATGTTGTGCGTTCGGCTGTTAGTTTTAGTTATGAGGGTCTTAACTTAATTAAGTTTCTACTAATCATATCTATTATATTATATTAATTCGGCACCGGAAGCCCTCTGGTTGACACGTGGACAGTTTGTCATGTCACCGTTTCCTAATTTAATCGGAATTTAATAGGGGTTCTCTAAATTTAGATATATAATATTGATTGATTTAAAATTAAGAAGTATTTTTATCTCCTATTTTGGTCTCTATGCAATTTAAAGAAACAAATTAATTAAAAGTTTCCTTTTAAATAATAAATCTATACAGTTTGGCTCCAGAAGACCATAGGCCGCCACGTAAGCAATAAAATATGGTATTAATATATATGCATATATATAGTAATATTTTGCACGGTATATAAAGACATTATTTAAGTAAGTAAATCAAGGAAATACTATAATGAAACTATATATTGAGCTAGAGTTATTAAAAGGTTTTGTAATTAATATATATATATATATGAAAAGTGGATGGACGAAGTGCATGTACAGATGACTATAATGGATGTGAATATTCCTAACTGCTTTATCTTCTTCTTCTTCTCCATAATATAGAGATGGTGTTAGAGTAATTAACTAGGGTTCTAGCTATGGACTCAGCAAAAGGTATAATTAACCGAACACATAATATTGTATCTATAATATCTACTTTCTAATTTATGGGTAATAATGTACACGGTGTTTAATAGTTGTGTCTTCACCTCTAGCCACAGCTACAAACCTCGACTGACCAAAACTCCGGAAAAACGTAGTATTTTCTTGAAGTAGATGAAAGGTGTAGAAGAGAATCAAATCGAGCTGCATATTATATATCTGTGGGAAGGCTCACAACATCTTTTACAGTAAGTACAACACACCTAACTAGCTTGACAATATTATTTGCTATGATTATTGTTATCGATATTGCTGTAAAGTCTTTGATGAGCTCGGCTGCGGCGGAGCTGTTTGACTTGGTGGTTGTTATATTCGCAGTAAAAAAAATTCACAACTTGCACAAGGTTGGGCATCCAATATAATCGTCATACAGTGAATGAATGAATCAAGGTGTGTGCATTCCATCAATGACATATAATTATTACTTTCGTCTAATCGATACATTAACACATATCTTAATATTCGCTCGATGTATGTTATGATAAGAGCATATTTATCTGACTTTGTCATTACATGTTATGTTGTTATTATTTGTATTATACTTATGTTTCGTTTGAGTTTCTAACCGGCGATTATATATTTATTTGTTTTCTGATAGGTAGTGTGATTCTACAATTTGCTGCTTATACTATATTGAGCTTTTATTCTCCGTATGATAATGTAATAACAAAAGGTATGCAGTGTTCTTCTATTTTTATAATTTATTTTAACTAAGCATACATTCATAACAGAAAACCTTAGCTTATTAGTAAAATTGAAAAAAGTTTCAGTTGGCATGCAAATCACAATAAACACTTATCTATAATTTGTTAATGTTAATTGACCAGGACAGTTTCTCATCAATTTCGGTAAGATTAAATCACTTTTATTATAATTAATCAACAATCACAAAATATAAATATTTTCTATTGTTGATTTGCACATTTGTTTCTTTGATTTTTTTAGGGTTACATTACGCAATATAGTTATGTCTTTAGCATGATTATTGGATTTCTTGGTGACATGAGACACATGTCACACTTCATCAATTAAGACGATCGGAAAGAATGCTATAGTATATGTCGACTCAAGCTATCTTGATCGTAGTAATGCCTAACTCCTTATTTTATATTTATTTTCGCATTCAAAATGCATGGATATATCATTTAAATATAAACTTTTAACTATTTTATTCTTTATTTTGCGTAGATGTTAAAATATGATACATTTTTTTTCTTTTTGAATTTGCACTTACCCGGTATTTATATGTAGAAACCTAATTAAATATATATGTAGGAACCTAATTAAATTAGGAAACGATCTCGGTTTGTATAGGCTTTGAAGTGCATATATTTTTATCAAGAAAAAAACTACATATATATTTGAAATTTATAATTAAGTCATTCACTCATTTAAAATTTATTAAATAATTAACAGATTTTTATTAACTAATTTGAATAAGAAAAGATTAAAATTATTCAACAAATATAAACTAACAAAAATGAGTAGATGTTACAATTGCAAATTCTATATTATATTAGTTATATGTATAATAAGAGTGATATATATTGTTGACTATTTCACTACTGTTAAATATTTTAAATTATAATTAGTATTAAATACTTTAATTAAATTAATGTATTATTATTAATTAATTTTATATCAAAAAAACATATTAAATTTTTAAATAGTTGTTAATATATAATTGCATATTCAATAAATTAAAATAACTTAATTTTTTTAATTGAATTTTTACTCTGAACTCCCGCGCGGTGCGCGGGGTTAGTGGCTAGTGTATATATTATTTGATATATGGACCAACCGTTAAAACGAGTTGTGTTCCCTGTAGGCGACCTGAGGTCGAAACCCGCCGGAGACGCCACTTTGGGGAGGGCTTTAACCTTAACGCTCCCGACCTGAAATATGTAAATATATCAAAAACAAAATTATATAATTTAAAAAAATGGTCAATCATTTCATAATAAAATTCCTAAACAATCATATATACAAAAATAAGGAAAATTGTTTCTATCCGATTAATCATTATTATTGATTTTTTTCTTTTAACCCGTAATTTTTTATAAAACAAATTCTCTTTAGCTATTTTTTACATCCTAAAGTCTAAACGGAACTGTTTCGACCAAGTTAACGCGGGCTGTCCGCTAATTAACTTATCGATGTCTTCGGGTTGGGTGCGAGTTTGTTTGGGCCAAGTCCGTCTTCTAGGGTCGTGCGCGGGCCTTTGGCTTCGTCTTCAAGATCGCACTAAGTCCTTTGGGAGAGGAGCATTACCGAGCAACTCCCGTGGGGAGGGGGGAGGTGCTTGGTGTGCTCACTCCGACGGTCAACATTAGACAGTTCTAGAGAGAGAAAGTTTAGAGAGAGGTCAGAGCTTTTCCCAATTCTCACCCAAAGTGACTTGGAAATGTTTACCCCCAAGGTGGCTATTTATAGGCAACCTTGGACCGTAAGCCGGTTTTGGCCCGGTTCAATGTGGAAATGTGAACCGGGATGCAGGGGAGAGCTTTGGGAAAAGGACTCTGACGCGCGTCTCAGGCGGCTGTCACGAGCGGGACGCGCGCGCCTTTGAAACATAGGTCTCGGACACATAGGAGTTAGTTAAAAATCGGGTCTCTTATACATTCGAGACAAAATGGGGGGTGTGCGCGACACCCCCGAGGTGCTAAGCTTACCCGGAATTTTCCGGGTAAGCCCCCCGGGGGTGCCGGGCAAGTTCACGACTTGCCCGGTTTCCACCGGTTAGCTCGAAATTGGGTTTCGTAGTGGGTCTTACGCGCGTGTATGAGGTCCGAATAATTAAAACCGAACCCGAATCATGCGTATATCCATCACTTGCCCCCGAGTTAAATAATGGCTTGACCTTTGTTTAACTCTATTTTAAGATAGGGTATACGCGTGATTCGGGTCGTCTGCTCACCTTGAGTTTTGACCTACCAATGGTGGATACGCGCGGCTCAGACGAGCTTCTTGCCTTAGTTTTTTGAGATGGTCATGCTTGACAACTACGCAAAGGGTTAGTAGCACAACGGACTACAAGTGATATGATAAATGTGGTTTTGGAAAAAATGAGGCGTGAGCACACATGAGATTTTTCGGGTTTGTAAGATGATTGGATACGTATGGAACGTTCATGCCATGACTAATTATACTAAAACGATAATAAATCATGAAAGTTTTGATAAAACGTTTTTCATGCAATATGATGGTTTTCGGGAGCCCGTCGTCCGAGACGGCCATCTTGACGGCGAGACGACGGTTTTAGTAAATGAAATAATGCCGGGTTTGGAAAATCACATGTGATGGACTTGATACGAAAAATCATAAAAATAATGTTTTCAAGTAGTTGAGACCATTTGAAGTAACTTAGTCAAATTTAGCTAAGTCACTTGATGGTGAAAATCCAAGTTATCAACAACTTTTTTAAAAAATGGAGGGTGGATGTGAGTGTACCTCTTGGATGTATGGTGCTTGTTAGGTTGTGTAGTCCCCCCTCTTTGTGATAGTTTATAAAACTATACACATTTGAATAGGTTGTTGAGAGGGTTTTGGAGAGGTTTTAGGGTAGTGATTTAGGAGAACCACCTTAGGGCCCTAGCATCACCCTATTCCGGCCGGCAACCGCCAGGACCAGCACCGGCCAGAGCACGGCGGCCCAGCGGCGGCGCGGCGCGGCAGTTGCGGCGGCAGGAGCGGCGGCGATAGGCGGGGCGGCGGCTGCAGCTCGGCGGGCCGATTTCGGGCTCAATTCGACCCGTTTTCGGGTCATTCTTGTCGGGTATTGATCGGTAATGTCCTCTCCTTCCTTTTCTTGATATTAATTGGACCTTTAAGGCTGCAAATTTCGAATTTTAATAAGGTGCATGATAGGTGTTCGATGAAATGCCTAAGTGAAATTTTGGCTTGATTTTTCAAAATTCGTTCTTGGCCAAACTCTAAATGTAGATAGATAGAGTTATGGTTAGTGAACTCCCTTTGTGAAGAGGCCCTTAGGTTTCGGTCAACCGAGGTGAAATCGTGGAGGTTCGAAATCGGACATATTCGAGCAAAAAGTTCGACCCTTTGTATTTTGATGTGGGTGACTTGATATGATGCCCCCGAGTGTGATAATGACTCCTCGATTATTTGTGAGTAGATAGTCATGCCCCCGGAGTTTAGGCGATCGCTCGGTAGCTCGTGCTTATCGGTGGCTTAGTTGACCCGAATGCTCTTTGAATTGTTCGGGTAGGGGTAAGTTTCCCCGTGACATGTAATGGGCTTGCTTAAGTGTATTGGAGCTGCTTGTATGTGCCCCCAGGGCCTTGAGCCGTTTTGGGGATAAAATTTGATCGAAATGTGGTCGGATGGCATTTTGGTAATTATGACCAACTTTGCATGTCTTGGATTTCTTTAGCTCTTGAACTTATCGCTTTGTGGAATGCTTGAATACCTGTGTCACATTGCACAAATATATGGAATTTTTGTTAGTGGGTGGCCTAGGCCTTTGGTGAGCGTAGGGACTTTTGACTCCCGAGCGGGAGGGTCCCTAGCTGTTTGCTTGCGGACAGTTGGTCTGTTGGGTTGGATGCCCTCGAAAAGGGCTTGGTGAATGGTGTTGATACGTGGCCCTGGTTTTTGATTGAGTTGTGTATGGTTTTTGCAGGGTTTGGTTGACGGGCTTGCAAGCGCGTGTCTTTGATACTTAGAGTGTTCCTGGTAGGCAACGGTTTCTGCTTCTTCACGCAATGAGTAAGTCTCATCACTCTGTTTCGGATAACATTGATGGGGAGGTTGATGAGGGCACCATGGATTCCGATTCCGGGTCTCGAAGCGGTGTGCTTTTGGGACCGTCGGGTAACCGCGTAATACTGGAGAAGACCCAAATGTTTTTTCCCAACAAGCTCCCACGTTCCAAGTTCGATCTCTATGTCTCGACCCGGGGCTGGTGTCCCGGCATAGAGGTCTCGTATCCTTGGGACGACGTGAAGGGGGTCGAATTTGGTCGGCCCACCGTTCCTCCGGCTGAATACGAGGTTGTTTATCTTTCACAGTTCCGAGAAGGGCTGCGCTTTCCTTATTGTCAGGATCTGGCCCGCCTTTGTCGACATTACAGGATTTCTCCCGTCTCTATCACTCCACCGGGGTTTAGAGCTTGGACATGTTTCCGGGTGCAGTGTCATCTAAACTCTTGGGATTACTCGATAGTGCTTTTTCGAGCCTTCTATCGCCTGGGCAAGGCAGATGAGTCTGGGATGTGTACTTTCACCTTGCGTTGGCCTCACATGACCGAGAAGGGATTCTCCT
This sequence comes from Clarkia xantiana subsp. parviflora, assembly GCA_036873135.1. Classification (NCBI taxonomy): domain Eukaryota; kingdom Viridiplantae; phylum Streptophyta; class Magnoliopsida; order Myrtales; family Onagraceae; genus Clarkia; species Clarkia xantiana. The sequence goes on from JAPTYO010000007.1 coordinate 24,091,277, forward strand.
CCCTTGGCTTGCGCAGGGCGGGGTGGAATACTGAGGCGCGGTTCTGCGAAAAATCGGACACTTCCCAGAACAAATGGAAGTGTCAGTACTTTTTTATAAAGGATGCGGGCACGACTTGGACGACTTCTCACATAGTGGATGCCGACCCCGTTCCGCGTTTTCAGGAGTTCTCCGATACAGACAAGGTTGCTTTGAAGAAGATTCACACGGCGAATAGGGCGGGGGAGTACAGCCCCCTTTATCGTGCTTCCGACGCCGAGCTGCTCGCGGCGGGCATTCATGTACGTCCTTCGGGGGATGAGTTGGTATGTTTTGAAGTTTCGTAACATTTGTTCCTGTTTCCTTGTAGGTTGGTTTCTTAACAGACGCCCCTGTTTACAGGGCGGAGTCGCAGGCGGATCTCCTCAGACTGTTCCCGGCCTCGGCGACACTCCTCCTGTTGGCCCGGGTATGGGACTTGTGCCTTTAAAGGTTTCGTTGAGATTTTTCCCCATGCTAACATGCTAATGGTCTTTTTGTGGTTGTCTTTGCAGGCTTGGTATTCCCGACGGCGGGGGGAGTTGCACCTGTCCGAGAGAATGATGCTGACGTCCGTTCCCCGAGCGATCATAAGAGGTCGACGTCTGGCGGCATGCCTCTTGCTCCTTCCTGCGACAAAGGGAAGGGGCCAATGTATGCGGATTCGACCATGCCTGTCCCCCGGTCGGGGAGCGGCCGTTCAGCGGAGGTGCCTTCCTTGACAGGTGACTGTGGTTGACTTCTTGTTGTATTGGTATAGTTTGCCTTCTCCTAATGTGTTTGCTTTTGATGTGTAGTTGTTCCTACTCCTCCAGCTCTTCGCAAGTCTGATCTGATGTGTCGGCTTGATCGGGATGTGTCCGGGAACGAGTGGACTCCCTACTCTCAGTCTGCTATTCGCTTTCCCAAGGATGTTTCCTTGAGCACACCTGCTGTCGGTGTGCGTGTGGTTCAGCGGTCTGTTCCGCCGGCTGACCGCAAGAAGTGCCCCCGTGACCCTGAGGCTGCTTTGAAGTGTGTTGAGGAGTCGCTCGCGCGCTTTGCTCCTGTACGTTGTTTTCTTTTTATGTTGGATCTATCATGTTTGTCTGGCTTCTTTGTGTGTGATGTGCTTGTGTTGTTGTTGCAGGTGAATGCCGTGATGACCAACCTTTCCTCCTTTGGCGTGAATTTTCTTTTCACCTTCTCAATCTTTCCCCCCTGGTCGACGTAGTGCTTAAGTCCGCCTTCTTGTATGATTCGATTGATTTGGAACTTAAGGCTTCTACAGTCGTCAGTTTCATGGCCGTTGACTTCGTGGCTTTCACACCACTTGTCTTGCTCTTTCCCTAGGTGGCCCTTTCTGAAACCGAATGGCTCTCTCCAGAGGTTTTGCTCTTTCATTTCTTTCAGTATGACACTCAGGGGAGCGTTCAAAGGGATTAGCTCAATGGTGTTGACGTCTGGATTCTTGTCTTCTTCAATGTTGAATGTTCTCTTCTGGGGCGGAGTCCACTGTTTTTTTTTGGGGGTTTGGTTCTGCTTCAGGGGGCTTGGCTTACTCTCATCTTTCTTGTTGCCGGGCTTAACCCAATTGTCCCGGGCTGTCATCTTGTAGTGCTCAGCATCAATGTACTCTTTTACTCTTGCCACGAGTTCTTCCATTGTTTCCACCGGCCTTGTAGAAAGCTTTTGGCCCAAGTCGTACCCGTGCCTACCCAGGTTTCTGACAAAGGCATGGATGATTTCTATCTCTGCGATGTTCGTTTGAATTTCCGAGATGTTTTGATTAAACCGAATGTAGTAGCTTGCGAGGGACTCATTCCACTCCTGCTTGACGTCATCCAAGGCATTTGATCATTTGACGATTGAACGTTCTCCCATGTAACGGTGGATGAACTTTTCTTTGAGGGACTGCCACGAGTCTATGCTCTTCTTTGGCAGGGAGAAGAGCCAGTGTGCAGCTGGTCCGCCTAATGTTTGGGGGAATGTCATGGCTATGTGGTGAGGGTTGTCTGTCCTCCCCAAAAGCATTGCTTCATGTCTGTCCTCTATCGGGTCTCCCTTGCCTCGGTACTTTTCCGGCCTTAGATTATACAGTGCGTCTGGGACGCGACTGTACACCAGCTCGTCAGTGAAAGGGTGGGATGTGGTGTCCACCAACGTGTTCATCCCTCTCATTTTCCTTTGCTTTATCTTCTTTTCAATCAGCTTTTCAAGCATCTCCTCCGTCAACCCGGTGACTGGGTTACCCTGATTTGGGGGGCATGCTTCTTGTCCCATGCTTGCGCCTTGTTGGGGAAATTGCGCATGCGTCGGGTTGTACTGAGAATATCCACCTTGATATCCCTGGAATGTCTGAGACGGCTGCCTCCAGGCTCCTTCATTGAATGGCCCTGCTTGGTAGGGTGTTTGGGAGTGCGAGAGCTCCTGTCTTGTCCCTTGTTGGGGGAACTGCCTGCTTTGCTGTGCATTCCCGTGAAAGGTCGGGGTTTTTGAGATTGTAGGGCCTCTCTGCTGAGGCGCATTCATTGGAGGCGCCTACCTTGGTGGCGGGGGCATATTTGCTTGTTGCGCGGGAGGGGGCGGTGGCGCCCCGTATCCTTGGTTGCGCAGGGCCTCTCTGAGATGAAGCAGCTGTTCGAGTGCCGCCATCATTTCTGGGGTGACTGCGGGCGCAGCCTGTGCCCCTGGTGCCTGATTGTATGCCCCAGCATTTGGCATTCCGTATGGTTGCTCCTGCGTGTTGAAGGTTTGATGGGCGAAGCCTGGAGGAGCGTCGGTTTGCTGTGTGCCCCCTTGCGCGTTACTCCGAGAGTGTACGCTTCTTGTTGGCATAGACGAGGCGACTGAGGCCTCGCCTTGGCTCTGCGGAGGGTCTCTCTGCGGAGGAGGTCTCATGCTTGACTCCGGGGCCGGAGTTTTCCTTGGACGTCCTGGTCCTCTTTTCTTCGTCTTAGTCGGCGGTGGCTGCTCGTTGCTTGCCATGCTTTTGGTCTTGAGGGTGATCCGCGGACGGCGCCAAGTGTTTCGACCAAGTTAACGCGGGCTGTCCGCTGAGTAACTTATCGATGTCTTCGGGTTGGGTGCGAGTTTGTTTGGGCCAAGTCCGTCTTCTAGGGTCGTGCGCGGGCCTTTGGCTTCGTCTTCAAGATCGCACTAAGTCCTTTGGGCTCTCTCGCTAGCTGTCCGTCCGTACCTGCGAGAGGAGCATTACCGAGCAACTCCCGTGGGGAGGGGGGAGGTGCTTGGTGTGCTCACTCCGACGGTCAACATTAGACAGTTCTAGAGAGAGAAAGTTTAGAGAGAGGTCAGAGCTTTTCCCAATTCTCACCCAAAGTGACTTGGAAATGTTTACCCCCAAGGTGGCTATTTATAGGCAACCTTGGACCGTAAGCCGGTTTTGGCCCGGTTCAATGTGGAAATGTGAACCGGGATGCAGGGGAGAGCTTTGGGAAAAGGACTCTGACGCGCGTCTCAGGCGGCTGTCACGAGCGGGACGCGCGCGCCTTTGAAACATAGGTCTCGGACACATAGGAGTTAGTTAAAAATCGGGTCTCCTATACATTCGAGACAAAATGGGGGGTGTGCGCGACACCCCCGAGGTGCTAAGCTTACCCGGAAATTCCGGGTAAGCCCCCCGGGGGTGCCGGGCAAGTTCGCGACTTGCCCGGTTTCCACCGGTTAGCTCGAAATTGGGTTTTGTAGTGGGTCTTACGCGCGTGTATGAGGTCCGAATAATTAAAACCGAACCCGAATCATGCGTATATCCATCAGGAACAAACATTTAGCGGAACATTTCCGAATCTTAAAAAACGAACACCTCAGATAATAATACTAAGATAGTAATTGTTGGATACTTGCTTAGATTTGAAACATACGGAAGCTCGGTTCTCTCAAGCTAAATTGCTTGAAATACTTGCCTTTAGATCACAAATTCATACCAAATCCGTAAAATTATTTGAATTTTGATGTAAAAGGTTTATAGACGGATTTAACATTTTTTATCATATATCGCAATCACTTCCTTTTTTATTAAAAGACTAGACAGAGTGTCTGGTCCTGGTATGGACGTGTGAAAGCGCCGGGTTGCTAATATGTCGGGTCTTCGCACGTGTCCGGGAGTATTCGTCTCTGAATACCTGCACAAAGGGCACACCAAGCAGAGGGGGGGTGGAGTGTGATGAACCCTCTCTGAAGCTTAAATTAGAATTTTAGAGAGAGAAAACTAGAGATAGGTCAGAGCTTCTGCGTCAACTTAATTGTGAAATGGGTGAGTGGATTCCCTTAAATAGGAGCTCCTAAACCCGAACCCGGTTTTGAACGGTCCGATGTCGGTTTAGTGTAAAATACGAACCGGGCGTAGATGGGAGTAAAGCTGACATTAGGAAGGTCCATACGTGTAGTGTGTACGTAAGGGTTTACGTGTCGTCAGGAGGAACAATCCGGACCACACGGGATATCGCGATAATCCGGAGTGGTCTGGGTTGTCAGGACAATCTGGACCTGGTCCGGATTGTTAGACAATCTGGACGAGGTTTTAGCCCGTGACGCGTACGCTCGCGTCCCGAACCTTTTTAAACTCGCGGGTGAATAATTTGAAGTCGTTGGTGGGTTTTACATGTAAACGAAGTCTGAATAATATAGAAACGAACCCGAATCGGACCTATACCCATCATTTTCCCCCGAGTCAAGTGGTGGTGCAGCCCCTGCTTGACTCTATTTTCGATAGAGTATACGTTTGATTTAAGTTCGGGTGTTATCTCGAGGTGGACTTACTATCCGTAGGCACGTGAGCCTTGATGTTACGCATCCCTCATTTTATTTAAACGGGACTGGTTGTATATGCCACATGGTTAGTACAGCAAGAATACGTGTATGACATATATATACATAATAACACAAGTCTATGTATGCAATCATGGGTACGAATGCTAACATGTATGCGAGCATGGTATACGCGCGTACGTGCGTTGGCGCGTGACGTGTAATGTCATGAAATTAAGTCATGTAAGTATGTGTATGTATATATGCAATGACATGGGTATAAGTATACGTGTGTCGGGATTGTAATAATAAGCATGTGACATGGATATGCAAACGTGTGTATATAGACATGCATATATATATGTGCGTATATGTAAACATGTGTAAGTGTTATGAAATTCTCCCAGAAGTGTTAGAAGAAATATGGAGAGGGGAGGATATTACACATAGGTATATATAAGGGAGTATATGTAAACATCTCCACACTTTGTCTCCATATTTTAGAGTTGTCTTCTCATTTTCTTGAATTAAGTAATTTAGCACCCAAACCACTCATCCACACACATCCACCCATCATCGGCTGGCCACCCTTCACCGGCGACACGGCGGCGGCGAAGGCAACACGGCGGCGGCAGCTACAACGGTGGAGCGACGATGGGTTTCCGGCGACCAAAACGGGGTGTCTAACCTCGATTTTTGTGGCGATTCGGATTTTTGGGGTTGATTGGAACCATTTCCAGGTATGATGGTATCTTTGCTTGCATCAATTTGGCTAATCCTTGTCTTGATTGAAAGTTGACTATCCATGCCCACCAAGTGTTTGATGAAATGCCTAGCATAGTTTAGTATAGCAAAAAGAGCATAGAAATGGTTAAGTGTTTCAACACTAGTATGTATAGAGTAGGGGTGTCACTTCCCATGTTGATTGTCATCCTTGATTGCTTGAGATGTTGTCATGATATGTATGTATATATTTGGTAGCATAATGATGCTCGTAGCTATAGTTGAGTTTTATATCCCCCAAGGTATGTATGTATGTATGTATCCATATCCTACACGTGTTAGACAACATATGCATATAGGTGTTAATGCTAAGGATATGTTTGCACTTATTACCTTAGACATTCGCTTTAGGCCACGTATGTGGGAGTGGATGCATGTAAGCATACGTAGGCGTGCATGAGCATACGTAGTCATGTATAGATACATATAGTCGCGCGGGAGCACGTGTTGGTGTATGCAAGCATATGTAGTCGCGCGTAGGTGAACGCGGGAATATAGGTGCACGTAGGCATACGTAGTCGTGCATACGCATATGTAGACTGTACAAGTGTTGGGACGAGGCCCTTACTGAGATAGAGTTGCCCCCGTATAGATGATGTTCGATATGTAGTAGTTGAACACTTATAGGTTTGTAAGTATGATGTTGCCCCTGAGCGGGGGACGTTCGTTGTATAGTAGTAGTTGTAGACGCGATGGATTATGCACGTGTGTTGAGTAGGTTGTTGTTGTACTCTTACAAGAGTTGTAGTGCGAGGAGCTGGCGCGTCCATCATTAGGATTGCCTTCTCGTCTTGCGGGATTTATCAGTATAAATATGTTTCATATTCCTACTCCATTAGTTAGATATTGTTCTGTTTCAGACTCTGACTCCGATTCGGAGTGTTCGGAGTCGTATGGGCTGGAACTGCGGAGGACATATATTCTTCTCCCGATTCGGAGCCTCACTCGGAGTCAGGAGCTCTGCTCCAAACCTTTGCTGGCAACATATTGGATCGCGACGACTATCAGCGTTACGTTGATCGTCCTGGGCTTTGTCCCCTGGTAGAGGCGTTCTTTCCCTTCGACGTTGTTACTGATGTTGCTGCGGGAACACCTACTGTGCCTCCAGAGGAGTTGTCAGCCGTGTATACCTCCCAGATTCGAGAGGGTTTGCGCTTTCCTTATTGTCGGGACTTGCGCAGATTGTGCCGCTACTACAAGATTTCTCCTCTTGATCTTGCGCCCGCCGGCATACGGTATTGGTTTTCTTTCGAGTGTTATGCCATCAGCAGTCATGGTATTACTCGACTCTGCTTTTCCGCTGCTTCTTCCGGCTCCAGCGTCCGGACTCGTCTGGCTTGTGTTCTATCTCTGTCCGCTGGCCTTTGATGAAGGGGGACGATGTTGCTACCCTTGGATTGGGGGAGGTGAAGTGGGATACTACCCTCCGCTTTGTTACTGTTGTTGACCGCTCAAAGGGACACTGCAAGAAGCATTACTTCTTCACTAACGACATGGGGACGACTTGACATATCATTCGTATTACCAAGACTGATCATGTGCCGGCTTTTCGTGAGTTTTCTGAGTCAGACAAAGCGGCGATAAGGTGATATATCAAGCACACAACGCGCGCACAAATAGGCCCTTGCTTCGCGTGACGGAGCGAGATTTGCGCAAGGCTGGGATTTGCACACCTCCTTCGGGAGGTTCTTCGGTATGTTATGAACCTTTATAAATTCATTGTGTTGTGATGTAGGTTGGTGTCATGAAAAAACTTCACGCTTGCAGGTGGGTTCCCCGGGTGGTGCAGCTCCTCCCGTGCGGAGTGGTCGTACGGACGATTCCGCTGTGCTCCAGGGCATGCAGCTTGGACGCGGGAAGGTAAACACGGGTAAGTTGCATTTTTGTGAGATCGTTTTCCTTGCATGTGTTCAATGTTCTATTTCTTATCTTGTTTTGTTCTTTTTGTAGGTCGGTCCCAACTTGTGACCCAAAGTGTTGTTGTTGTTGCCGACACTCCACCTCGGTCCAAGGCGAAGCGTCCCAACTCCGGGGTGCGGTCCTCGAGCGATCCTAAGCGCCCCAAGTCTGGCAGTGGCGAGGCGTCGAAGACTCCTTCTCTTAGCAGAGGGAAAGGAGTTGAAGGTCAGGCTCGCGCGCCTACTATGTCTGCCCCCCGGTCGAGGGACCACACATCGGATGAGGAGCCTCCCTTCATAGGTATATTGCTTGTCGTTGCATTATTGTTATACTTGTCATATTTGGGCCTTCTGGCTTATCCTTGTGTATGTTCATAGGCATTCCACCCCTTGCTGCACTCACCCGTGCCGACTTGGTTTGTCCTGAAAAGGACACTATTGCTGGTGAGGAGTGGGCACCCTTTGCTGTTGGGGGGTCCCGTTTTTCGAAAGAGGCCAGTCTAACTACTCCCGAGGTAGGCGTGCGCGTCTTTCAGTGGATTATACCTCCTGGGGATCGAAGGGGTTTGCCCCAGCGAACCTGAGGATGCGCAGAAATATGCTGAGGGTGCGCTGTCGTGTCTTGCGCCTGTGAGTATTCGTCCTTACTCTATTATAACTTGTATGTATGTTGTTTTTGTTGTTACAAATTTGTTTGATGTTGATTTATGTGTTCCTCCTATAGGTTGCTATTCAAATGGAAAAGCTTTCCTCTTTCGTGATTGAACTCACGGAAAAGAAGGCACTCCGGGAGAAGTGCTCTATCGCTTGTCGTGAGGCGGAGAGTGCGAAGGAGAAAGCGCGCTTCTTGGGCTCGAAGGTCGCTGATCTGCAGATAGATATTTCTTCCCGTCAAGTTCGAGTTGTTGCGCTCGAGTATGATATTGCTGCCCTTCAGAAGAAGGTTGTTGAGGATTGAGAGGAACACAGCCTTGCAGGCTCTGAGGGAAAAGGTGCATGCGGATAGCAAGGCTGAGGGCGTTGCAGAGTATAAGGTCTCTGTTTCTTATCGTGCTGATATCCGGGCAGGTGTGGACGAGATGTTGTATGACTCCATCGAGGGCCTTATTGAGCATGTATATGTTGTTGCCCCTGATTTCGCCTTTGATCAATTAGGCTCGTATGCCACCTTTGTCGTTGGGCATGTGGCTGCATTGCGTCTTAGAGACAGGATTATTTCCCCGACTGCTGTGGTGGATGCCCCATCGGTTGATGAGATGCCTGCCTTTGATGTTGTTGAGGCGAATGCCCCTGAGGATGTCGAGACTGATACTCGTCAGTATGAGTTAGTGTTTGATGATGATGGTGAACCGCAGATAGTAGAGGGTACTTCTCTTGATGAGGTTGTCCCCGGGTCATGTGGAGATGCCGTTGTTGTGGATGCTCCTGACGTGGCATCGGGTTGATTGTTGGTTTTATCCCAAACTTTGTATATAGTTTTGGCTCCCCATGTCGGGTTGAGGTTGTTTTTGGGGTGTTGTCCCTTCGAACCTTTTATGCTTATGTTTTTGTTTTTCACATTGTCGTATGAATCCTGTCATGAATGGTTTAGTAATGAATGATAACTTGATAGTAATATTTCATACCTTATTTTTCATGATTGTCCATGTGATGCGGACTATTGAGTAGAGTTAAGACTCGTCCTCTAACTGGATGTAGCATCCGTAGTTGTAGTTAAGAGACATATGTCCTTGCATTGCGCGCCCCTCTTAGTTATACCAAGGCATGGCGAAATGGATATGTGTTAAACACTGTGTTGTATGCTTGCGTATTTCATGGGTAGTAGTGCGCAAGACTTTAGAGTGACGTAGCATTTATGAGTAGTAATGCGTAAGGCCATTGTTCCAGCACTTGGCATTTATGCGTAGTAATGCACAAGTCCTTAGAGTTACCCTTGGCATTTAGAGTAGTAATGTGCAAGTCCTTAGAGTTACCCTTGGCATTTATGAGTAGTAATGCGCAAGACCCGTATACATTCGTGAATGTGCTGTCTCGACGAGGCGAGACCTTAATTTTTACTGTCTCTTAGTCCACTCTAAGGCGATGTTGTCACAAGACGCTACTTGTCTTTTTGGTGCGTTTTTCCATCCGTTAGTTGGGAACATCCCATGTAACGTTGTTACAAGGCGTTCTGTTGGCTAGCCCTATTACTTGCCTTGTGATGCTAATACGCCTCTACTTTGTTAATCAAAGGAGCGTGACAGAGGTCGTGTAATACGCCTTGTAGTTTATACCGTCTTTTGGGCCATTCCAAAGCGACGTTGTAGCCAGACACGACTTGCTATTTTGAAGTGTTTTTATTTCCCGTACTTTGGGTACCCCCATCGTATCGTTGTTGCAAGTCGTTCTGCTGGCTAGTCCAGTTACTTGCCTTGCGATGCTACTACACATCTGCCTGGTTATTCCAGGGGGTTGTACAAGATCGCATTGCACGACTTGTAGTTTTTTCCGTCTCTTGGGCCATTCCAAGGTGACGTTTATGGCAAGACACTACTTGCTTGGTTGAAGTGTTTTATTTCCGTTATTCGTTCACGGGCGAGTTAACGTTTTACAAGACTCGACTTGTATGTTCGGTGAGTTTTTCGCTGCGTTGTGCATGGCAGCGATGGTAGGATATGCTCATACTGGCGTAGAAAGGTGGTACTTAATAATGAAGGCTACTTGTGGGTAGTAGTAGGTTCTCATGGGGTTTCCCTCGTGAAGAGGATGTCGCGTCATGTTTTATGGGGTGAATCACGCCCAAGTGTTTACTGGGTGTCATTTTCCTCAGTAAGATGTCATGCGGTAGTAGATGATCGCCTCTTGGTTGAAAAATCCAAGGTATGGTCGTTGTAATCATGGGGTTGCCCCCGAGTGGGGATGTCGCGCCATATTATTTGTAAGTAATCCTTAGAAAAAAAAAATTATGGATGTACTTCTATAGAGTAGACATAATAGATGTCGTGCGAGAGAGCATATTGAGTATTCGTCGTTGATGTCGAGTATTGACATGTTGGTGGCATATAAAGGTCGTTTGTTATGTTTAGCATAATAGCTTGTATTGTTGATGCATGTTTAATGCATATAGTCCACTACTTGGTGTTATTCCAGAGTAGGGAATGTAATGAGGTAATGTACCTACGAAAATACATTAACTTCATTAGTTTTCTTGTCGTATGTACATTGTTGGATAGATGGGGTCAACTGATCACCCATATATAAATAATCTACTAAGAGCTTAAACTACTTAGGAAATTAAAGCTTGAAAGTAAATGGATGAATAAAGCTGTACATAACGCAGTAATGGGGAAGGGATGTGATTGTCGCCTCCCAATCTGTTTGTTCACATGGTGTGGTGGGTACATGCTACACGATGTTGTAGAGCTCCGAGGGCTGTCATTTCTTCGATTTCAACTCGCTGGATGAGACAGTCGTTTGTGCTGTGACCCCAGGCTTTGTGGAATTTGCACCAATGCGTGATGTTGGGTCCCAGGAACGCATGTGGTGTCTCCCGTGGGGAGGGTAGCTTGTTTTGCAGGATGCTCACAAACAGCTCTTCGACCTCTGTGTTCAGAGGCGTGAATGCATATTATGGGCCATCAAGTGTGCTCCTGCTTATGCCTTGCTGAAAGAGTACATTTCCCTCGCCTGCGGGTGGTTTGCTCCACCCCAGTTCATGCTCACAAGCGACTGCTCTTTCGAGTTTGTCTTTGAGGTCACTCATTAATTGAGTGGTCCTCCAACCATATTCTCTTCCAAGCAGGAGGAAGGATCGCGTGTTCGAGTTCATGAAGAACGTGTTGATCATTGCCTCCTTTGTTGCCTTCAGCAAAGCCGCATTTAGCTCAAAACGCCTGAAGTATTCGAGAGTTGGCTCGTCTTCTTCCTGCTTGATGTCCCAAACACTCTGCGGTGTTGGGACTTGTTGATAGTTTGTCAGCCGTGTAGGCTCGAAAAGTTGTTCAAGACACACTTCTTCCACTTGCTTGTCTTCTTCCTGCTTGGAAATACCCTGCCTGACCATGGCGATGGAGAGTTGTTGTTTACGCCTTAGAGCGTTTACATAGCAATGTCGTGCTGCAGTTTGATCTCCTAAGATTTCTCCAACTCCATTCCTTGTCGGGAATTTCAGATTCTGGTGCGCTGTGGATGGCACTATTTCATAAGGGTTTATGGTTGTTCTTCCCAATATCCCATTATATGCCCCTAAGGTTTTAACCACAATAAAGTTGACATTAATATCCAACTTTGTCCATCATTCTCCCAGTGTTACTGGGAGTGTGATTGTACCCAAAGGGTATGTCGCAATGCCTGCGGAGCTTATGAGTGGGAACGTTTCGGGGCTCAAGTCTGCCTTTGTACGACCAAGCTGTTCTATCACCTTGATGGTTAAGATGTCTGCGGAGCTTCCTCCATCAACGAGAATTCGTTTGACGTCGTACTCTGCGATAGGCATGGTGATGACGAGTGCATCGTCATGGGGGTATACGATATGCCTCATGTCTTCTTTGGAAAACATGATGACAAGATCTTCATGCTCACCCATTGGCCGCTTGCCGTACTTGAGATGAGTCTCTTCCTGTGAGGCATAGACATTTCTTGAGTGTGAGCCTTGGCAGCCTGCAGCTGGTCCTCCATGTATGACATTTATCACACCCCGCTTAGGAGGAGGTGGATTGTCATGCATCTTTTCTTTTCCTTTGCTTTTCTTGGAGGGTTCTCCTTGATGCTTTGTAGGGATTTTATCACCTTGATCAACATAGTGTTTCAACTCCCCACGCAGAATAACATTGTTGATGCGCATTCTTAGGCTGAAACAGTTGTCGGTGTCGTGCCCATTAACTTTGTCGTTTTCACACCACTTTTCCATTTCTTTTCCCAAATGGCATTTGCCAAATTTTTTGCTCTCTCCAGAGATTATTTTCCTTCATCTCTTTTAAGATCACCGACAGGGGTGTATTCAGCGGATTGAGGTTTGCGACATTTACCTCATTCAGTTTCTGGAAGCCTTCTTGGGTGGGCCGCTTGAGCTGTGGTTGCCACTGCATTTGCTGCTGATTTCCCTGGGGATGCTTGGCTTGCCCGGCCTTGTTGTTATTGTCTTTGTTACGGTCTGCGTTCAGTTTTGCCTGAGCTCTGGCTCTGAACCTCTCAAGGTCCACGAATTCTTTGACGCGCGAGGCTAACTCCTCCAGAGTTTCTGCCGGTCTTTTCGACATTTTTTCTCCCAAAGAGAATCCTAAGCGACCCAGGTTTCTTCTGAATGCTTTGATTATCTCGTCCTCAAACAGGTTTGTTTGGATGTCTGCAATGTTCTGATTAAAGCGGATGTAATAATCCGCTAGAGATTCATCATACTGTTGCTTCATGTCGTCTAGCGCGCTTGAGTCCTTGAGCAGCTTGCGTTCACCCATGTACTCTGGATGAACTTTCCTTTTAAGTATGGCCAGGAGCCAACACTTTCCTTAGGAATGGAGAAAAACCAGTGTGCCGCTGAACCTGTCAAGGTTTGCGGGAATGTGACCGCCACATGGTTTGGGTTTATTGTTCTCCCCAACAGTGAAGCCTCATGTTGTTGCACTTTCTTGATAGGATCACCATTCCAGCGTACTTCTCAATTCTTATGTTGTTTAGGATTCGTGGAACCCGATCATATAACATCTCTTTGGTAAATGAGTGACTTGCGCTATCAGTCAAGACATGTATTGGTATGACTTTTGATTGCTTCAGCTTTTGCTCTATGAGAGCCTCCAAGGTCTTGGCGGTTAGTCCCGTGATGGGGACGTTATCGTACCTCTCCAGCATCCCCCAAATTCTATTTGGGTTTTCGCTGTTGTCATGCCCCCAACTTTGTTGGTAATGGGAACTCTCCCTGCCTGATTGCTCGTTCATGAAACTTAGTTGTTTCCATGATTCGGCTGGGTATGGCCTTTCATAATAAGATGCGCTGGAGCGGAATCCCTGCGGTCCTGCATTATAGTTATGTGGGTTGGCAACCGGAGGCTGTCTTCCCTGTGGCATTGGAGCTTCTCTTCGGGGAGTGTCTTGAGACATTGTCCCCGGTGCAGGATATGCTTGAGCGGGTGGTGGCGGAGGCGGTGGTGGTGGAGGCACATAGCCTTGGTTCCTTAGGATTTCTCTAAAGGCAAGAAGTTCTTCAATTGCTGTCATCATTGCAAGCGTTATGGTGGGAGCGGTCTGAGCACCTTGAGTGCTTCTGCCTTGGGGTTTTCCTCTTCTGTGTGTGCTCTGCGTTCGAACGCTGGTGGCTCGTTGGTTTGGGCGGTATGCTCCAGTTGTGCGTTTAGAGACGGCACATAGGAGGCTGTGGATACGGCATCGGGGATGTAGGAAGGGCCTTTGTGACTCCTTCTTGGTGGTGTTGCTTAGATGCTTCCGCAGTAGCAGTCATTTTTTTATCGTCTTAGACCTTCTTCTCTTGCCATTTCCGGGTTATCGGGAGGCGGAGGGTTGCTCGTCATTGCTGTCGGTAGTGTATGACTTGTTATGTTCGTGTCTCGTAGACGACGCTAAAATGTTGGATCCCTGACTAGACAGAGTGTCGGGTCCTGGTATGGATGTGTGAAAGCGCCTCAGGTTGCTAATATGTCAGGTATTCGCACGTGTCCGGGAGTTTACGTCTCTGAATACCTGCACAAAGGGTATTATCCACGCAGGGGGGGGTGGATGCAATGAACCCTCTCTGAAGCTTAAATTAGAATTTTAGAGAGAAGTCAGAGTTTCCGCGTCAACTTAATTGTGAAATAGGTGAGTGGATTCCCTTAAATAGGAGCTCCTGAAACCGAACCCGGTTTTGAACGGTCCGACGCCGGTTTAGTGTAAAATACGAACCGGGCGTGGACGGGGGTAAAGCTGACATCGGGAAGGTCCATACGTGTAGTGTGTACGTAAGGGTTTGCGTGTTGCCGGGATGAACAATCCGGACCACACCGGGATATCGCGATAATCCGGAGTGGTCCGGGTTGTCGGTACAATCCAGATCAGGTCCGGATTGCAAGCCAATCTGAACATTTTTAAACCCGCGGGTGAATAATTTGAAGCCGTTGATGGGTTTAACGTGTAAACGAAGTCCGAATAATATAGAAACGAACCTGAATCAGACGTATACCCATCGATCATTACATTAAAATTTGGAGATAAGTAATAAATTAAATTTAAACATATTTTGTTCAGCTGACACTTAAAAAGATCAACCGAGACCAATTCGACCTAATTAATTAATTACCAATAGTAGGAAGAAGAAGTGGATGCATACGTGGCTTTTTAAATGGTACAACAAAATGTACAATCCGGCCCCTCCAACATATTAACTACCAAGGAAAAATATTACATGCCAAATCCAATTATGAAGAACGCCTTCTTCTTCTTCTTCTTCTTTTACTTACATTTTTTATGTTACTCAGGCAGGCAGAAATTAACAGCGGCGACCAATACGGCAAGAGAGAGCTCCTGACGTGGACGTAAGTGTCCCCACTAGGGATGATGACTTGGCTCCCAAGCTAGAGGCTCTAGCGTAGCTCGCTCCAGCTCCAGTCCCCGACGGAACGAAAAACGCACCGTTTAAGAGTAGATCTCCTTCCGATCTCCAGTTCCAGTGCTTCCATGTTCGACCGTTAGCGTTATCTCTCTTTGTCACCTATTAATTCCCAATCCATTGTTAATTAATTAATACGAACCAAGTAGTAGTAAATATTTATGCAATTGGTTCATATTGCATATATGGTGCTCGGTGTGGTACACACTATTCAATACAACTTGTAAAACCAGGAGTTTATTAAAACACCGACATTTTCAAACCCAACATATTTTGACTAATTTCAACAAACTCGGGCTCTTGTTCTGGACAAATAAAATGCGTGAAGAAAAAATAGAGACGCCTTAATACCATCAATTTGAGCTGGTTTTTGATACCATATTAATTTCACATTGAAACATGTCAAATTAGAGTCAATATTTATGCAAGTAAAATTCCATTTTAACAATGTGGTCAAATTTCATATATTGTGTGCTTGGTGTGGTAGGATTCATGGAGGCAATTATTAACACTATTCAATATGAATATTGATGATATTAATTAATTACCTCCTTAGCGAAGCGGTTAACCGGAGCAAGGTAGCGATTGCCTTGACTGTTGATGGTGGGATTGGCGCTGCCGCCGATGGCGTACATTTCCCAGTGGGTGTAGTCGTTGTTCACCACATGGAAGTAGCCGTGTCTGCATCTGGATTTCAATTGTTCCAAATATACATACATATTTATTAGTACTAAAATTCTATACGATATATAAGCTAAATTCATAATGTAATGCGGTTAAAATAAAGTCAACATTAAAACAAGTACATTGAAATTTGTATACAAAATATATATTAATTTTGTTTACTTCTCAATTTTAATATCTGATCATGATTTAACGACCGATAATTCAATTTTAATTTGTATATGGTTTATTACGAATAATAACATACCTGGGCATTCTTTGAATGAGGCCTTCGCCGAAGTGGTTGTACGCGATAGTCACTTGCATATTCCTGTCTCTCGTGTATGAATCACTATGCCCTAGCAGCATCACCTGTTCCAATACAATAATTATAAGGTTTCCGAGACGAACTAAGTCCGTTAATTTTATTTGGGCTCAGAAAAAATGCATTTTCGTTGAATAAAAACATGTTAGAATTAGATTTATTGGGATATATATAGCCGGTTAGGTAGTTCGACTTTTTAATAATTGAACACCGAATATCAATATTTTAAATCTGGGACAACAATTAGCAAGATAACCTATAATTGGGTCTGTTTTTCTCTATATTTGTAAGCATCTACTCTAACATAGAAAATGAAGTAAAAATCGAACCTCATTATGGTGAGTGAAGTAATTGTTGGAGATAGTAATCGCAGTCGAGCTCATAACAGCATCCACGAGTCCATCCGCACACTTACTCAACGAATTATGATCAATCCAAATATGGCTCGAACCGAAGATCGAGATCCCATCCCCATCGGCCATTGTCCGCCACCCGTAATGGCTCGGTGAGCTCCGAACCATAGCATTCCCCGTCGGCTTACAGTCATGAATATGCAACCCATGAATAATCACATTCGTAATGTACTGAATTGTAATGCACGCGCCATTCGCAATGTGCACGTTGACCCCACGCGCGTCTATGGTCTTGAAGCTGTTCATGATGAGCTCTTGCTTAAGTGTGATCACCATGTCTCTTTTGAAGACGATCCATAAGGGCCGTTCTTGGATGACAGCGTGGCGGAGGGTCCCGGGCCTAGGGTTTACGGCGTCGTCATCACCAGGGTCGCTCACTACGTAGAACTTGCCGTCACGGCCGCCGACTGCGTTGCGACCGAACCCAATCGCGCAGTTCGCGAGGTGTTTTCGGCGTAAGTGCCATTTTCGGTCGCATCGCCAGCAGTCGTCGATCGGGTTGCCTGTGGCGCATGAGAAGTATCCTAGGTTTCGCCTGGCCGTACTGTTTTTTATGCTCCTGATACCAAAAATTGAATTAGAGGCAAATTTTAAGAAAAAACGACCACGGATAAATAATTTCTTAAGATTTTGTATCGAGATTGATTATACTTTTTGGAACAAAAAATACCAAAGTTTTGAAAATCGAACTGACTTTTGGTCCGCGAGACAGGTTGTAAACCGGTCTCATTAAGTGAAATTTTTATTGAAAGATCAGAATGCACAATGAATATAATTCGACAAGTCAACTTCGAGTTTGACCAGGTGAACAAATTTTGGATTTTTTTTTTAAACTGGTCATACCGGAATTAATTGGTTCGGACCGACAAGATTGGTAACCGGCTACATGGCCAATTCAAGGTTCGGTTTTCAAAACCTCAACACATATCATTAATTAAAATTTAAAATTGAGGGGATGGATAATCGGCTCTCGCCCAAATATAGCTCAATCTTGGCTCATATCATCAAGTATAAAAATAAATATAAGATAATTATAGTAAAAAAAATAACGCTGTAAAAATAGAAAGTTAGTTAATTTTTTACGTAAAATAAATTACAATTACAATATATGATTTAATGCAAGGTTGTCCCACGTTAGGTTATATCACATGAGTCAATAAATATATAGATAGAAGGGGGTGATACGATTTATACGGAAGATATTTTTATTTTTTAGAAATATAAATGGGACATAATTACTGAAATCATTTAGAAAGACCAACAATAAATAAATAAATGCAAATTATAGAGACGATTCATTCATTTCTTGTGAGAAGGGACCCTCGGTGTGTGTCGGTGGATAATGGAATAAGCATCTATGGGTGGCATTCAATATGCTCTATTTATTTCCTAACCATAGAACATGAGCATGTTTTTTTCTTTTTCGCATCCAAACGTGGATAAGTGTATGTACCAAAATAGTTAATAATAGAAAGTGTATCTTAATCAACTATTTTATAAATTAAAACTTTTGAATGGAAATAATTGAAATACTCTTATATGTACTATAACTTCCTGCGACTATTTCAATTTTGCCTTCATTTGGGGTCTATATATGACTATTAATATTATTATTAGAGTAGAAAAATAGGAAAGAATGCATATATAATCTAATGGATCCAACGACATGGGCATGTGGGTAAGCTGTCCAAGAAGAGTTAGCATTAGGATGCATGGGATGTCTGTATTGGACGACAACGTGGTATGGTTGGCTTGATTCCTCCTCATATTCTCTCATTCTCTAGGTATATCAAATTAATTAATCACATAATTAATTATTAACTTAATAAGACTATTATGAAAACACTCAAGTTGATAACAAAAACACATGATATGACGAATTACAGCGGTATTAATAATTTATCACCTGTCTATATCTGTTATATGTTCTATATTCTATTATTCATTTCTTTTTTCTCTTAACTATATAATATTTTTTTTTCCGGATGGTATTAGAAGTCTATCAGGATAGCAACACAATTACAATACTTCCACTATATACCGGGTGAGGTCATAAGGGAAAACTCTAAAATGTTAAACCATATTATATAAGTTATTAGGATGACAGTATTTATAACGAGTTTGTCCATATCTAAACTAATATTTAATTGCACCCTAAGTCCGGGTCAATCACTAAGGGAAGAATACAACTAGACTAATTCTCATTTGCACTCGGATCCGTCCCGTAAAGTAAAGTGTTTGGCTATAATTATCTTTTCATTCTCATTCGCATAGTCTTGATGTTATTAAACTGTTGAACCATATTAAGTTTTTATATAATTTCTAGATACAGACATTTTAATATGAATGCAATCACATGATGAGGGGTAGGCAATTGGCCAATTATTAACCCAAGATTTGGCTTATTAGATATACTACTGTTTTCTTTTTATGCCAGTATACTTTATACTGTTGAAGAATTATTATATTAGGATTATGAATGAAATATTATGGATAAGGGAAAGGCTTACATTTCTACCATGGAAGCTACAAGCTCTGGATCGTCGATCAAAGGGTCCCTCCAAGACTCGTGAATTCTGAAAATAAAAAGCGGTCCATTCATTATTCGTTATATAATTGTGAAGACATTATATTATACATTTATAATTTACTTAGTAAATTAAGTCAAATGTTCCATTATGAAAAAAAAAAAAAAAACACTATTATGAAAGAGAGAATAATGGTGATCCTTGCTAAGTATATATATTGATGGAATGTGATAATATACATAAGACAAAGTTACTATGAAAAATGATTGACAATCCTACAAAAACAATCCGTCAAAGTCTGATTGTATCTGTTTAGATAAAAAAATATTAAAGTTCACAAAAATTACTGTTCATACAATTCTCTCTTATTCGATTTTCTCCTATTCGGACTGTGGTGGAATGTTTTTGTCGGACTGTCTACGAGTCCTCAATTACTATAACACAACAACATTTAATGTATTTATTAAATTTAGAAAATGTTATAAGTTAAAATTGTTTTTTTTTTTGGTGCACTGTGAGCTATACGTCTACATTCGTTGTCATTTTTGCCCAGTAAGAAACTAAAACTACACGACAACATGACGGTCAAGCGTAGTTGACTGCTGGAGAGTACAGACTTTTGATTGTGAATGATTATTAGGAAAGAAAACAAATATAACGGAAATTATGATCGTAAAATTGCAGAGCATATATATCCAACGGACTGGATTGGCTGTACAGCACTCAGTCATGCACATGGACGATCATGATTCCATATACGAATTGAACAGCAATATAATTTCATGGCAATTTTATATTCTATTATAATAATAATAATAATAACTTACCCGTCCGCCATTGATGAGTTGTTCAGACTGTGCACCTCCTCAGCACCGCTGCCCCTGCCACGCAGAACCCACCACCACTTCTTAAATGACACTTCACTTTCATGCAATCAATTGTGTGAAATGAAATCCACTACATTCTACCAGTTGGCCTTTTAATTAACACACCCGAACATTACTTAGTACTATACAGGATCCAGCTACATTAAACGAGGCTGCAATTACTTTCCTTAATTTCACTAAAAAAAACCTATAATTATTGTTAATTTAACTTTTTAAAACCAAAGTTGGTTGGACCAACTAGTAAAGCGAGTTGTGTTCCCGTGGGCGACCCGAGGTCGAAACCCGCCGGAGACGTCTCATTGGGGAGGACTTTAACCTTAACGCTCCCGGTCCGAACTTGCGAAAGCAATGTAAATATATAAAAAAAAAAAAAAAAAAACCTTTTAAATTATATATAATATATATTTGTCTATATTTTTTTTATACTAGTTATTTACACATAATTTAATTATTACCCCTAAACAGAAGTTATGATTTTGTCCCTAACAGAACCAGTCTATATCTAGGAACAAAATTAATTGTTAAAATTTAGGAACAGCAGATATTGAAGTATAAAGATTATTAATTCATTTATTCATCTTAAAATTTTATAATAATTAATCTAAAACTTTAGAGGGCATATATTAGATTCTTATTAATAACAAATTAAAATTTCAATTTATTAATTAAAATAATAGGCTTTTAAAATGTTTCAACCAATTTTGATCAGTAAAATGAAAGTATAAAAATTAAATCATTTCTTCATTAGTCACTTAAAAAATAAGTGATCCGTCAAAAATTTCATAACCGGGGAGATAGATTTGAAATGCTTACGATGATCGGAGGAGCTTGGCATCGACAGTGTCCGGCGTGGAATCCACCGCTGTTAGTAACACCAAGACGGCCACGAAACATGCCGACAGTGAGAGGAGGCGTCCGCTTGAAGACGCCATTGTTGAAGTGTGTGGAGCTTTCTGTGTTGCTCTCAGGACACGCATAAGTTGCAGAGAATGTGAGGGTTGTGGTAGAGGAGAGGGAAAAGAAAGAAAGAAAGTAGAATGGTAGTCAAAGGAAAAGCTCAGAGAAGTCAGTTGTTTTATAGCACATTCACGTTACCTATAATAATTCCCATTTTTTTTATAAAAAAATATTACAAAAAGAAAAGTTGGAATATATGAGTTATCTAATCAATAAACCTTAATAAAAGGAAAAATGACATAATGTTATTTTAGTGTCTTGTCCGATCAATTAGTACTTTCTTAGTATTTACATTGTATATATGGCTTGGGATGGTTACCGGATATTAAAAGCACTCCTATCTAATTCATGTAAGCAAATATAGTTTCGGATTTATCTAAATTTGAAAATTGTCGCATAGTATGTTTTCATATTTAAAGCTTAATTCAATTAAGTCTGTAACGTCTACCGAATTCTGCTATATTCCCTTGTGTTATGCAGAGATTGTTGAATTCAACTAGACACCACACTATATATATATAATGGTTCGTCAAATAAATTTATGTTTGATTTAGACAGCAAAATGAATGATTGTGATATTTAAAATTAATTTTAGAATTTCTTAACCAAATCTTTGAAGTTTTGTTGTATGATACATTTGTTGATTTAGATCTTTAACACATACCGGAAATTTCACGTAATTACTGACTTTACAATATTTTAATTTTTATAAATATTTTAATTCACTTTTATTACTATAATATTATCTAACTTTAAATATCATACTAAAAAACTCACAAATTTATCTATGTTATTTTAATTGATAAACAATTTTTCATATAAAATTAGATATGAAGAGTCTAATAATATATTAGCTTATATATATAGTGTACGTACTTTAGTTATAAAGTAATTTACAGATTTTACGCAAAAACAAATAAATTAATAAATTTAAGTTGTCATCCACATCAAATTTGGCGGGGTTGGATGATTAATTCTAACTGAACTTTTTTTTTTGGTAAGTAGTGACTGAACTTCAACTTCAAGGCGAACTAATATAGAATTAAGATTTAAGGTAGGTGAAAACTAACCAATGGGATTGAAAGATTTAGTTACTTTTCACTTTGTATATGTATATATATATATATATATATGTTATTTTATTATTATTATTAATTTCCTTTTTTTACCACCACCACAAGCACTAACTGCCACCAACTAACCATATTGTGCGTCTCTCTCTACATGAAATTGATAATAAACTCTTCCACGTGGTGAGTCGGTCCTTGATGCGCACACACACTAATAAGTAATAAGACTTTTCTTTTCGATTTTGATGATTGATTCAAGGTAGAAAACGGAAAGACGAGGCACTGACATGTGTCACGCTGTCAGCGAGACACTACGGACCATGCCATTTATTATTTTAATTATTATTTATTTATTCATAAAAAGAGATATCAGATAAGAGTTATTACATTTCACTGTAAGAAACTATGTAACAATGATGTGGTGATCAGCGCATATCCCATAACCAGATCAGATGTTCAATCTCTGCTAGTGATCATAAGAATGAAAAAAATTTCATAGCCAGGACTTTGCCCATTCCCCAGTTAGATCGAACCCAGCATAATGTTCGATCCTGACTGCATCCACGGACTCAAGGGATAAAAAATTATGGATATATATTAATTAAAATTTAATATATGTTTTAAAACATAAAAAGGGTATAAATATATAGAGAAGAAAAAAAAACTCAAAATGGGCCATAAAATTTTTAGTACAAATTTAAGGGCAGTCTGACGATTTTCTTTAGAATCAAATTGCTGGTCTATAATTGAAATGAATGGGATGGCAAAGTCTGGCTTATTAGACCAATCTATAATGGAATGGGATCGTGCTCATAATGCAACTGCCAGTTGTTCCGAACCATAGACCAATCTATAGTATAGACAGACCAGACATGTTGTGCGATAAATGTCATCTCACTTCAATTTCTCTAACCTTTGGAGGTACGGGTCTCAATCCGCAGGTGCTAGAGACGGGTCGGGTCAAATATGTTCATATTTAGAAACGAGCGGCACCTTTATCGGGTGATCCAATCTTAAGACCAAAACACAACCCGTGTTAACACGTATCAATCCACATACCTCATAAAACTTCGAACCTAATTAGATAATAATACGATCCGTAACTCTAACCTCTTGCGTCAATCAGCTTAACTCGTAGAGATGCATAAATTGAATTTTATTCTTTACTACTTTTTTGTTTTTTTACCTATATGCCCATCAATCAAAATTTACGATAAATACCAATTGTTTTCTATTCCAACCAGAATTGATCGAATTAGGTCAACCGTTAAAATGACACGTGTGTAAGAAAATTGAGAAATTATTGGCTATCATCGTGCTAACACGTGGCGCTCACGTGGTAGCCCTTCATCCAATAAGAAATTGACTTAATAGGGTTAAAGATATTATTGATAGATTTAGTTACCTAAAAGATTAAGAAAATATATTGTCAGTATATTTGTTACTCTATTAAAGATACTGACAATAAATAAAATATATTTTCTCATTGGATGAAGGGCTACCACGTGTGCACCACTTATTAGTACGGTGGTAGCCAATAATTTCTCAAGAAAATATGTAATACAAACATGACACGTGAGCGAATCAAACATGTCACTCTTGAGTCCGGATCATATATATTTGGAAGCGAAAATTAATGAATTAACTCTAGGCCACTAAAAGAACATTAAATCCTCCAACATATGCTAACTCAAGAATATGATATTTTTCTTCTTATAGAAATAACTTTTGAAAAATAAATTAGAGTCTTAAGATAATTGAGGTAATTATCCCTTAAGCTAGAGATTAATATTCCTTAGCATATATACTGATGATATAGTGTGATCGTGAAGTTAGGTTCATGTATGTAACAAAGGAAGTATAGTGTTGTCTTGTCATGTCAATAGACATGTGGCTGCTAACTATGTTAGTTTGAGGGCAGTTGCATGTGGGTATCTTTCTTATGTATAACATGTACATCGAAACCCCAATCATCCTCCCACACATGGGTTTGCTTTGACAATTCGTTGATGATTATAATTTGCATTGATTAATAATACCACCAACAAGCTCAAATTAGTGGGCGCTAATTAATTATTTTATTTCTGATTAACTTGTTATTTTTTTCCGTCATTGTGTCATTTATTAAAGTTACAGTACATGTACATTGTTTGTTTTACGTGTAGAATTATTTGTTAATATATCATATTAGTTTTAAGAAGTAAAGTACTAGTTTTGCATAATTTTCTATTTACAAGACACATTAAGAAAAAAATTTAAATCTTATAGTTAAAAATTGAAACGCTGAACCGCATTACAACATATTACATATTTTCTAATTTATCTAGTTAATTACTCTATCGTTCCGTAATTAAGATAAGATGCTAATGTTCTCATCTCTTCCAAAAAAAAATGAATAAAAGATGTCAAAGCTATAGCAGGTACAATGCATTTCTTGGTCGGTATTTTTTTTTCCACTCTAGTTTAGTAATAGGGTTATTTATTAAATTGGTAGATCACGTTAGCACTTAGATAGTTACTAGTTTGAAGTTTTGTTTCAATAATCTACTAGCTTATGTTTTGTGGACAAAATGATAGGTAAATTTTTTTTTTTTTTTTGGAACAATTTGGTAATTCAAGTTTCATTTTGTAGATATTTCTAATTTGTTAGCTCATATTTCGTTTATGCACAATTTATTATATAGCAAATTGTTCAAAAAGAAACTTAAACTTAGGATTGTTAACGGATCACAGGCCCCGCCGACCTACATCACGTGGGATATGAGACGTGTATGAGTCTAATTTCCCACTGGGGCGAGTCAGGTTCTTTTATGAGCCACAGGCCCCGTGAATCCGCCCCGTCCATTGTATATATGTTTTGTATATTTTATAAAATAATATGACTAATGTAACACATACTTAAAATACTAATGACTAAAATATAAAGGAAGTTTACTATGTTAGGTTTGTGATTTGGATTTGAATTTAGATTTAGGTTTGAGAAGTGATGAATTTGATGTTATGATTGAGACTACGGGGCGGGCAGAGCCCCACGGGCAACCCGCGAAATTTCTTATCCATGATATATGCCTATGAGATATATGGGACGTGTATGGAGGTCTTCCTCTCTTTCTGAAAGGAAGTACAACTCATATGTCGACTAGTTAAGCGAGTCCGGGATTGGCGAAACCCGCCTGCACTGACCCATTGACACATCTACTTGAGCTAATAAATTGATTACAAAACGAAACACGAGCTATCAAATTGTCCAAAATAGAACTTCAACTAGTAATTTGACCGAGTTCTCAAACGTGAACTATCAATTCGTCAAAAAAAAAGTTGAGCTAACAATTTGTTTAGGTATCCAAATGTGATAGATAACCAAAAAATATTAGTGACTGTTATCGTAGTTAGCTTTATGCCTAATTATAGCGTTGATTGCATACATCAATTTAAAAAGAATTATCTTCTCCCGACACAAGGAGAGAATGGCTCCGACATGTTAGGGCCAAATTGAGGAGTCGAATTAATACCAGTAGTATCTAGCTGGTTTGTTGTAAATTGTAATCATATGCTTCTCGGCAACCCCATCGATTCCATTTGATCGATTTGCCACCGTAAATTCGGGGTCGATTGCTCTATCTAAACTTGGACCTCGCTTCGGTCACGCAGCGGAATGGTCCCGCTTTTCATAAATAGTAAGGTCAAAGTGGTTATATGTGTCTTAAATTAATAAAATTAAATAAAAATGTATAATTACTTATTCTACAGGTTGCAGGTTTTTTATATAATTTTTTTTTTCACTTTTAGCTTCAAATGTTCATAACTTTCGTTTTATAAGACCAAATGATTCACGGTCAGTTGTGTTGCATTCGTTATTTTACGAGTTTCGATTCAAGACCCATATTGATATATTTATTATAATGTATTCAGCTCACAACTGTCTAACAAGTCACACGTGCCTAAGTTCTATTATTTTTTTAAAAATGTACATGCTTAAATTATGTTTTTAACGCTAGGGCTGTAAACGAGTCGAGCCGAGTATCTGACAAGCTCGACTCGACTCATTTTACTCGAGCTCGAACTCGACCGAGCCTTAATATTTTGAGCTCGAGCTCGACTCAGTGCCATACTCGACGAGTTCGAGCTCGACTCGATAAAGTTTTAAAAAAAAAAATTAATTAATAAATGGTGTATTTTAGCTCGAGCTCGAACTCGACTCGATTAGGGTTTTGACTCGAGTTCGAACTCGACTTGAATAGGAAAAAGAAAAAAGCTCGATTAGGCTTGCGAGCCTCTCGAGTCGAGTACCAATGAACTCGAACTCAACTCAGCTTTAGAAAAAGCTCGACTAAACTCGGAATTTAGCGAGTCGAATTTGAATATCGACTGAGCCGATCTCGAGCAGCTCACGAGTAGCTTGACTCGTTTACACTCCATACTTAACGCATTCAAATTCTACAACTCAATTAAAAATCGAGTGTTAACACATTAATCATTGTAACGTGTAGGGCTGTAAACGAGTCGAGTCGAGCTGAGTATCTGGCAAGCTCGACTCGACTAGACTCGTTGTACTCGAGCTCGACCTCGAACTCGACCGAACATAAATTTTTCAAACTCGAGTTTGATTAGGTGGCATACTCGACGAGCTCATTCTCGGCTCGACTTGACTCGCCAACTTTAAATTGTTCAATTAAATCATAAAATTGTGTATCTTAGATCGAGCTCGAACTCAGTTTGAATTGAATATATATATTATGCTAGTTAGATATATTATGTTATATATAAACTTTTGTTAAGTTGTATATATTATAAAGACTCTATATAAATATTTTGTCAAAGTAATGTAAATATAATATTAAATTAAAATTTTAATATAAATATTCTCACAAATATAATAATTATATGCAAATGTAATTTTGTATTAATTAGTCATGGTTTGATTTAAAAAATTAATATATGTAGTCATATTATTTATAATATAAACTCGGGTGTAGTTTATAATTTTGCGAAAACTAACATGTGTAATATAACTTATAATATAAAAAATAATGTAATTTATATTTAAAAAAAATTAAATATAATTTTTATTTTTTAAGACATTTTATTATTTTGTCTTAAATAACCTTCTTGATAGGTTACAAGTTTAAATAATTAAATTATTTTCTAAGTTATTATAACAAACTTTCCTTTTTTGTTTTAAATTACTATTTTTAGTAGGCGTGACCATTCCGCAGTTTTCCATCTAAACTTACCCTATCTTCGGAAATCAATACTCATTTGAGCGGTTGGCCACCGTAAAGTCGGGTCGATTGCTTCCTGGATTTTTGGAGTTTATTATAAAGGGTTATTAAATCTATCGTGTTATATGTTTGGGCAATAATTTGTTTTTCTAAAGTTTTATACGACATGTTGCCAATATTATCTGATTTTGTCGAAATGACGATTTTTCCATTCCTTTATTAATATATAAGTATAAAAATAATTCCGATTTTTCTTAAAAATGTAAGCATTTCAAAAAATGATCTAAAAGTTAGAGAATAATTTTTAAAATTTAAAAAAATATAAAAGCTTCAGTAAATGACATTTAAAAATTAATTAATTTGTAAAATGTAACAAAAATGATAAATATAACATGGGAAGGGAAAATCGTTATTATAGTACTATCAGACAATATTTAAGAACATATTGTACCAAATTTTAGAAAAATAATTAAATTTGTAACATGATACAAATTGTATGTGGCATCATCAAACCTATTAACTCATTAATAACTACTGTCAGGTTAATATGGTTTTATCTTTTAAGATTTTAAAATTCGTCTCATTAAAATGATTACTTGTTACTCCGTTCTGACTAAAGAAAAGAAACCTTTACTCCTGATTTTTGTTCTTGCCTTTATCATTGCCTATCTATCTTTTACAGGTTATTCTATTCTATCTACCTGTCAAATATTGCAGACATACCCTATCTTCAAATCTATAAATAATTAATTAATACAATAATTAGAATATTGTTTAATACTATTATATTCTTAAATAATTTATAAAGATAACAGAATCTTATCTATACTCTAGTTAACCCACCCAAGTTAATAAGTACAATCTATTTCCCCGATGTAATTATTTTATTAGATTAACTTATATAAAAAAATTAAAATACAACTTGATTTAATGAATTAAAATGTCCTTATGTTTTTTTTTTTGACGCAAGCAAAATCAACCCTGTTGTAAGTTGTAACTATCCTATCATTTTTTTTACCCCAATATCCTAGGTCTATGTAGGCCGTACTAATAAGAGAGAACCTAATGGGCCACATCAGGCCTTGTTTTATGAATATAGACCCAAAGTGATATCCTCTAATATGGGCCGGGCCACTTGCCAGATTCACTAACGACCAAACAACAACGGTTTTTTTCCTCTATATATATACTAGATGCTAACCCCGTGCACCGCGCGGGTAAGATAATAGAATAAAAAAGTTGAGTTTACCGTTAAAAAAAGTTTAAGAGGTAAAAGTTAAAACTGTATTTGGGAGATAATAATTTGAATATTTCTAGATATGTAATATTGAAAAATTTATCTATATATAAATTTTTTCTATTGTTTATTATTTTATATATTGTTAAAAAAACATATACTATATATATATATATATATATATATATATATATATATATATATATATATATATATATATATTGTTTATTTATATAGTTTTTATTTAAATTTATGTTTGGCCAAAAAAAAATTTAAATTTATGTTTATATTTTGTTACTTTGTCAATATAATATATCTAATTATTATTACATTATAATGATTTAATATTCTATATATATATTGTTTTTATTTATCAAACTATATATATATTGTTTACTATATAATATATTGTGTATATTTGTATATAAAGTATATTTTGTTTATGACATGTAACGTCTTTCTATTGTTTATAGTTGTATATATTGCTTACTATATAATATATATTTATTAACTATATGTGAAATATATTTATTAATTATTATATTATAATATTTTTTTTATTATGCTATATATATAACTATTTATTATAGATTATATATTTATTTATATACGCACTGCGTATGTACAAAAATCGAAGTAGAAAAAACTTACACTTCCACCATAAACCACACAACATATATAATATTTTATATAGTATATTTTGTTTATTTATATTTGTATTTACATATAAATTTTTTCTTATTAAATATTTGAGATTTATATAATTTTGTTATGTTTGGATGATATGTACTTACTAATATATTTTATATTTGTTTTTTTCCTAATAAGATTTTTTAATATTTATAAAATTTTATCGGTTATGCCATAGTGATTAACCTGAGGGTGTGGCCTTAGAATACATAGCTATCGAAAGGTGTATGTTTGTGATTTAAATAGAAACTAATGTTATTTTGTCTTTATTTATGTGAATATTAAATTATAAGAATTTTGTTTTCTAAATTTTCCATAACTAAATAAGTTTGTTAGCTAAATTTATAAATGATTATTAAAAAATTAAATTAATTAAGGATGACTCAGCAAAACCCTTACATCTCAGCTTTAGAATGTTCAAGTGTGGAATTAATTGTTGTATATAATCGAATACGATTATGTACGAATTTTAACTCATACAATTATTATTAATTAGGAAAAATAAAATTTCTGTGACATGGAAAATTGTTTACGTGGCGACCTCATAATCTTCATTATCGAACTATATTGATTTGTGATTTGGATATAAACTTTTAATTGTTTATATTTTAATTTATATAGATAGTTTCTTTAATTTATGTAAACCCTAAAAGAAGAGATGAAAATCATAAGCCATGATATAATAGATTATACTATTATAGATATGTATTAGTAATTTAGAATAATAATAAAGACTATGTAACATATATAGTATATAAAATATGGAAAATTTACATGGTACAAACATACCTATATAAAATGTTTAAAAAATATTGTACTACAATTTACATATTATTTACATTAGATGAAAGATTTTTTTTTTTATTATTGAAAGTGAGTGTTTTTTATTTAACAATATATTATGCGATGGAAAAAACAATATGTTATGCATTCTTACTCCGAGTAATTATTATTTTTAGGTGCTAAATATAAAAACAAATTTAATAAATAATAGCAAATTATTATTAGTCATATTAAGTATACTAAATATTTTTGAAGTAATAATATATTGTAATGTGTACATATTTATAATTTTATTTAACATACAATTAATATGGTATATATAAACACTTTCTAACTAATATTAATTGTTTAATTAGTAAAAAAAATATGCTTGAGAGAGGTTGATAATTACTCCATATGGTGAAAAAGATCTTATAGTTATGAACGTTCATTAATGATCAGATTCATCGTTTTTAAACATGTCCGTCTGAAAAACACAATAAAGATCCAAGTTGCAAAGCACACATGTAATAATATATTATCATTTCTACTACATATCGTTAATAAATTACTACTATTGCACCAATATATAGCCAATACATAGATGGTGTAGATCATACCCGAAATATCTAGAACTCTGCCAGTAATTGAATGTGTGCAGTTTCTGTAATTAATTAAAAATAATAAAAATTACCAAATAATTTATCATAATTTAAAGAGAATAGTATTTAAAATCTTTGAAACATTGACTTGGTTTTATTAAAAAAAAAAACTTTGATGAAGAAGAATGTGGTACCGCATGCACGTTACTTCTTGGCGGTCGAGTGTGATGTTCACTCTTTCGGGAGCGGGTATTTGTTTCTAGGTAAGAGATAACATAGATCGATTAAGATAAACTCTATATGAATTATTACATTAAACAGATAATAAAATTTAAGTAGAGCAAGTATTTAGCATCTTACCATTACCAAACTCTATACAGCCTCTTCATCATTCCCTTAGTTCTTATATACCTTGTACTTTAAGGCTAATTTTCTGCACCGTCTTGATCTGCTAAACCCTAAATTCGACTATCACATATATATATATGAAAAACTACTTTCTTTGTTTATATAATAATATATTTTCTATACTCATTTCTATAATAACAATATAATATATATCTTTCGTCACTTGCAATATTATATTTCCCATAAAAAACCTTCATTCCACAATTCAACATCATATATAAATAAAATTGTTTTTTTTCTATATAAAAAAATATATAACGGGATATCTTTAATTATTTGGATTTTTTTTATTGTGGTTATATATTATTTTTATAGTATATAAAATTTTAATATTTAGCTGATTACTAATATATATATATAGATTTAGGTTTAGTCGTGGGAGGAGAATACCTATAAAATGTAATATATTATCCTATATATATATAACGTGTGACATATTTTGTTTATTATCTATTATTAAATTAATTTATATAACATGATATATTATTTATTATTCCATATATACTGTGCTTACGTGGCGCTCTATGATCTTCCGGAACTAAACTGTATAGACAATGAATTTAAAAGAAAACTTTTAATTAATTTGTTTCTTTAAATTGCATAGAGACCAAAATAGGATATAAAAATATTTCTTAATTTTGAATCAATCAATATTATGTATCTAAATTTAGAGCACCCTATTAAATTCCGATTAAATTAGGCAACGCTGACTGGACAAACTGTCCATGTGTCAGCCAGAGGGATTCCGGTACCGAATTAATATAATACTAGCCACTAACCCCGCGCACCGCGCGGGTAAAAGTTGCAAATAAAATTAAAACTAAAAAAAAATAAGCTTTCTTAATTTGATAAATATGCAACGTTATTTTAATTTTGTAATAATTTTTTTGGACATAAACTAATTGAAATTAAGGCATTCGTTTAATGAAATTATTTAATACTAACTATTATTTAAAATAGTAGTGAAATAATCAACATTATATATTATTGTTATAAGACTATTATAACTTTTATATATATGATAAAAATGGAAGTAAGAATATTGTGTTTAGTGTTAATTTTTTTTTAAAAAAAAATCGTCGAATTTGGATTTAAAAAATTAAAATAATTCGATGATTTTCATAAATATGATATTTTTAAAAATTAACTATTTTTAACTATTTAATTAAAGTAGGGTAAATAAATATCGAGATAATATTTAATAGTTAATTTATCATAATTTTAAATAAAATCATAAAAAAAATTATGCTAATAAGCTTAATATTTTGTTAGGTAGTTATATGTGTAATTTTTTTTTTGGCCAAAATTATATGTGTAATATTCACATTTATCGTTTTGATAATTTAAAGCTTTACTGCTAAGAATATCAATGAATTAAAATTGATTATCATGCTCGAGAAATAATAACACAATAAAAAAGTAAAGACGTAGTTGATGTAAGCTTATATTATGATGACATGCTTTGGTTATGCCTTATTCAAAAACAAATATAAACTTAACATTATTATAAAACCTCATAAAGATCTCATCATAATTATCGAACATAAAATTATGTATATATATATATAGGAAGAGAGAGTGAACATATACATGAAGGCATTCATGTAATAAAAGGAAACAAATTATAGTAGAAAATACAAATGTTGATATTCTTCTAGTATTTATACTTTTTTAAGATATAGCTAATGATAAGAGAAAATTCATATTTTGCAATTTCGGCAATTTGGTGATACCTATTACCTATAGAAGTATTTATAATTTTTAAACTATTAAAAGAAACTAAATTCTAATATCAGTATTTTTTGCCAACATTAATTTAAGGTAGGGTTAATAACTAAAAAACTGTCCAATGTTCCTATGTTAAAACAAAAGTCCATTTTTTTTTTTAATAATTATATCAAGTGCTGTAAAGGAAATTCGAAAGTTTAACAATTGTTCTAATAAACCTTAAATTTAACATAACTTTATGTAAGTCGTCAACACAAATTGCAAGTAATTAGTTGATAATGTAGAATCGTATTAAACAATATCTAGACTCCTCATAATCAAATAAACAACTTATGTTTACCTAAAAATCTGGTGAAACCCTTGATTAAAGATTTGAAGTCCACAAATAGTTGGAATAAATCGTAGCTACAAAAATTCGAAACTGATCATGAATGCACATTATCTGAAACATGATAATATAAATATCTATTTTTATTAAAAAAAAATTGTAATACTCACCGGGAATTGTACAATCTACCAAGACCAGGATTTAGAGAATACGTATTAAATAAATAATTTTAATGTATATATAGGACTCTGCAAAAAAAAAAAAAAAAGTAAGCACATCAAAGGTACATACACGATGATAATTATCTGGTTATCTGTTAACACAAATATGAAGTAATAACTAATTGACATATATTAACAGAACCAATCGCACATCATCTGTCAGTCCGGAAAAGTCAAACTGCGCATCACAAAGGAACTCCATACTTAAGTGTGACATCCAACGAACCAAATTACAGAAAAAATAACGAAAAATCCAGATCAACAAATTCGGAATTTACCTACCAAGGAAGATTGGAAGCGAACAAAACCGATGTCGACATAAGGATGATGAAGAGAAGCTGAACCCTAATTCCAATCGCCTGTGTTGATATATCAATGAAAAAATCATTGTAAATTTAGCCGAATTGAATGTGTTTCGTTGAATATATTGCTCTTTTGGAACCCGCTTCGCTTGTTCATGCACTCTTCCTTCAACCGAGCCGACGCGGTGAGCCGGTGACCATTGCCCTCCTCACGTTGCTGGCGTTGATCTGCTACGGTTAGCTCTTTTTATGTTGTGATTGTCATTATATATTATTATATTATATTATAATATGCTATGTAATATACGTTCCTATATAAGATTTTATATTATATACGTTCCTATTATATGTTATATATATAGGTTGCTATTTTTTTGCCCAATATACGTTGCTATTATATGCTTTCTATACTTTTTTTTGGCCAACTTTCTATACGTTGTTAATCTATTTTTAATTGTGACTTGCCATTATTAATTCTAGGGTTTGGCTCGTCTTTAGTTTGTTCAGTTTGTATATGTACATATATTTTTGTATAGTATTGGTTTTTAAAATATATTTAATAGTGTTAGTATGAATTAATAAATTTATTAAAATCTAAATTTTAAGGTTTCTTACCACAAAATTTAGAGTTTAAAATATCCAAAATAAAATAATACCTAAACCCTTATATATGTTTATTTATTATTAATTATCATATTTAATTTTGCATATTCTATAGATTGCTCCAATCAAATCCGACAAATAGTTCTCTAAAATTCCAGATTCTTGGACATATTTAAGTACTTTATTTTTCCACGATATTGATATTGTTATATTTTCAACAATATTGTCTATATTACATTTAGTTTTCTTTGAACAATCATATTTTATTGGGACACTTCTTTTGGCCGTGGTTAGTTTAGATTTAAAAATTAATTGTTTTATTTATTATTCTATATATGTATTACTTACGTGGCGGCCAATGGTCTTCCGGAACCAAACTGTATAAATTTACTATTTAAAAGGAAACATTTAATTAATTTGTTTCTTTAAATTGCGTAGAGACCAAATTAGGAGATAAAAATACTTCTTAATTTGCAATTAGTCAATATTATGTATCTAAATTTAGAGAACTTCAATTAAATTAGGAAACAGTGACAGGTCAAACTGTCCACGTGTCAGTCAGAGGACTTCCGATGCCGAATTAATATAATATAGTAGATAATAGATATATAATATAATATTTAGGTGACACACAGGGCAGGGAGGCCGCAAATCCGCACTAGAAATTGAAATGAAACAGAAGTTCTTGAACAAGCCGATACAGCACTAGAAACATACTAACTTCTAAGAAGAGTGAATTTCCTAAGAAAAAACTAGCTGCCTACTATCAATACTTGGACACAACGCACTGGTGCACTAAGCAGCACTGATCAAGATTCAACACTCATCATTTGCACTTTAATCTTTCCAATATTCCTCTACTTCGGTTCGGCTAAACCCTAAAACATAGTTTGAATTAATTGTCTCGGTTACACGAAAAGCAAAGCAAACGGAATTAATTGATGATTGTACAGCCATGCCAAAATATGGACTCACTCAGCATCAGGGGAGCCACCAGGAACCAACTGCATTGACACCAAAACCGAAAACATTAACTGAATACACAATTTTGAAAAGAAGCTGATGTAAATGTTATTATAAAGGAGAATATCAAATAGTTCTATCTGTTCTTGTATTCTGCATAATGCATTTATTTTTCTTTAGACATGGTGAAAATGACCCTCATAACACTACTTTATCAGATGATCAAACCATTTAAACTCTAATAGTAGTATTTTGACAAATGTTAATCATCCATCCGGCTTCTACTCAAATCATAATCGATTAAAGAAAAGCATATAGTGAATTCATCGTCTGCAACACCACACATTCACAAGTCTAACTAAAGTTCCGAAACAAGAGACAAAGTATATGACAATGTTATATAGTACACTTACAATGGCTATGTTGTTTCCATTGAGCAAGATTTGATCCAGCTTCGTGATCCTCCTCCCTTCGGAAGTGATCTCACTGTCATACATTACAAACACAGGAAAGAAATATGTGAGTTCCTAACATCTATCTTCTCGATAAGGTCACGTCATACAATGAAATGTAGATGATTTGGTGAATTTTATCTTGTTTTGAAAGGCTTTTGGTAGTTTTACCAATAACGGGTTTTATCTTACAATCAACTAAAGGAAACGACAATGAAGCAGCAGATGCTAGCCAATTGATCAAACTTACATACCGAGTCGGGTTTCCAGTTACTAGTGCACTAGATAGCTTATTGCTACTACCACTACATCATACAATGAAATGTATATAATTTGGTGAATTTTAACTTGTTTTGAAAGGCTTTTGGTAGCTTTTACCCCAATAGCGGGTTTTATCTTACAATCAACTAAGGGGAACAACAATGAAGCATCAGAGCTATCATGCTAGCCAATTGATCAAATTTACATACCGAGTCGGGTTTCCAGTTACTACAGTAACTAGATAGCTTATTACTACTACCACAATATGATTTCCAGCTCTCATGGATATTAGGAGCCTCAGAAAGCTTGTTGGCATCAATTGCAACCTAAATTTATCCAAAACCCTAAATCAATATTCAAAGTTGAGCACTTTGAGATGAATTCTTCCAAAAACTGTTCTAATAATTCAATTGAATAAAATTCCACCCTAATCCCAGTAACAATAACAAATTGGATGCACAAACAATCATGAACAAAGAGAAATTAGATAGAGAGAAAGAGGAGGTATACTATTCAGTGACGTCTTCGAGGACCATATTGACGTAGACATCGAATCCTCGGAGAGTACCGACGAGCTCCTTGTCGCCTTTCATTATTACCCAAATCTTGGAGCCTATGCAGCGGTCGATTAACTCTGCGACTCACAGAAAAAAACCCGTTTGAGAAATATCGCAGAATATTATAGAGATAGAGATCGAGGGAGAGGACCTGAAGGAAGGAGCTGGGAAGGATTGTTGGCCATGGCGTTCTTCTGCGCTACTCCTCGAGTCCTTTGCTCTGCTATTGAATTGAGAACTGAACTGAACTGGCGATCTTCTTCTCTTTGCTTCTTTTTTGCTCTTCAACTGAACTGAAATGGACTCAATTGTCTTTTTTTCGGCCCAGGTGAATACTGGGCCCAGCTAAAAACCAATAAAATAAGTTCTGGGTAGCATAATTCATGATTTTATAAATTTAGTTCTTGTTCTGGAACTTTTTGTAGTGAATCGAAATCTGAACCGGTTATGTGTGTTTTCTTTACATGTTATAAAAGAAATATTAGCTTTTTAGTACGAAAAGTATGAAAACATACCACATATTTGCAAAAAGCGGTCTTAAGTGCAACATGATGTTTCAAAATGATAGTGAATGTACATTTTGTCATTTTATTATATTCATAATTTTATTTTGTATGTATAGTTTACTTCATAATTCTAAACCCTAAATAAAATAAGTATGAGATCTCATGTTCAAACCCCTCTTCAACAAGTGAATCCTACGAATAAAAAAAAATGATAGGTTCTATGTAAACACAGACTCGGGTTATGTTAATACAGACTTGAGATGTGTAAACACCAACAATGTGTTGGAAAAATGGGTTAATTGTTTTGTGAAATTAATTTTTGACTAATCTTATTCTTATTTTTAGCCCAAATTTTTATGAGCCTAATGCTAGCCCATACTTGAGTGAATGTAATTTGTCATTTTTTTTGTACCACATTGGTTGGTTTCACCAACACCCTCCCCACTCACCTCCTATATAAATGAGTCTTCATCTTCACTTTCGGATGCAACAATGAGAAATGGAATCTCTTCCTTCTTGGTTGAGTATTCAATTTTTCGGAACCCATAATCTTAGGATCCAATTATATTTTCTCATCATCTGTTTTTGTGTTGACGAATCGCAGAGTTATTCCTAGGTTGATTTCGACTTATGTCGTGTTCGACCATTCTAG
This sequence comes from Clarkia xantiana subsp. parviflora, assembly GCA_036873135.1. Classification (NCBI taxonomy): domain Eukaryota; kingdom Viridiplantae; phylum Streptophyta; class Magnoliopsida; order Myrtales; family Onagraceae; genus Clarkia; species Clarkia xantiana. The sequence goes on from JAPTYO010000007.1 coordinate 24,128,632, forward strand.
TTATTTTATTTATAGCCGTTGTCGTCGGCTTTCCTGTTCTTTGTTTGAGTTCAGGTATTGTGAGTTCGGTTCGGTCGAACGTGTTGCATGCATAACACGATTCGATGACACTGTTGAATCCTAGGAGGTGATCGCCCCTTGTATAAACCCCTTTGCATAACCCGAGGGTGGGGAGGGGCGAAATTGCCTTAAGGAGACCGTGATCCACATGGGCCTCAGTATAAAAAAACACGTATTCGTTTTCGTGTCGATTTTACGTATAATTTTGGAGTTTCTTATATATTGCATGTTAATTGGAGGAATTACTTGTAAGTAACCGAGATTTGAATAATTGCATTTTGGTCCATGGACTTTATAAATTTGCATATTTACCCTCAATATTTCCAACAATCTTAAGGTAATTTTTATTTGTTGGTTTTATAAGACGGTGCTTAATTGAATTTTGAGATTTAATTTTTGGAGAAAATAATTATTTATTCTCCAAAGTTCAAAAATAGTGTCGAACAACGACGTTAAGAATGTGAACATGCTCGAGAAGAGAGTACATGCGACTGATAAAACCGCTAAGGCCAGTTAGGCCATCGGGACGGATAAAGTCGTCAAAAGCCGTTGAGGCTATTAGGACCGTTATGTCGCTAAGTCTTTGAGACTACTATGACTAATCGAGATGGTCAAGGTTTTTGAACCTGTTAAGACATCCGAAATTGATATGTTTGCTAAGGTGACTTTGGTCACCATATTCATTTTAGTCGTTGAGACTTATGGGGTCGTTGAATCCATTGTTGGAAATGTGATTAAGAAATCGGTTAAGGCCGATTTAGTGTGTATGACAATTGTTATGGAAATTTTATTTCCTTGTCTAAACACTGATTATTACATTTGACATGTATGTAAGTGTGAATCAACGAACTGTTTGCACAACCATAAACCTTGGCACGTATGTACGCCGTGACGTTTGTACACGGGAGTTAGCCCCGTGTGGGTCTGGTTTTGTTAAAACCAAATTAAATGTGCCCAGGTTTATTTCCTTTCCACATGGAAAAAAATTATATTTGATTTTTGTAACTGAAGTAATTAAACTTAGTTACTGAAATCGGAAATTCAAATCAGTTTTTGACTTGTCGGACAGCTCTTAAATTGGGAAAGACTACAATCTTCTCGATATGGTCTATGAATACGATCATTCTGTGAGTTATGCTTTCGCAGATCCCGGCGCGGGGTTGGACACTCGTCTAGGCCGCCTTCTATAATGCCGGGAAAGTCGCCGAGTCTTACTTCAGAAGTTGAAGTCAAAAGATGGAATTCTTTTTGACAAATTCTGGAAAAAAAAAAAGGAGGAGGAAGCGTCCGATTTGGGAACATTCGAGTTAGTCAAAAAAACTGTACGTTAAATACAGATAGAGACAAATTTGATTCAAATGAAGTTGAGTTACTTTATGTGTAATGGTCGTTGTGCCTTAAGTAAACATGAATAAAATTGTTTTTGTTTTGGATGTTGTGCCTAAAAGGAACATGAAATAAGAATGTTCCTCATTGTGCTGAATTTGCGGCACAATAATTTAGAACATGTTAATTACGATACCTTGCGGATGTTATCTAACATACTTCATATTCCAAAATTCAAAATAGATCAAGGACATAATTGTGAAGTTTGCGTTGAAACGAAACTTACTCGGTCGAAATGCTTACTGAACTTCTTGGTCTAATACATAGCGATGTTTGCGATATGTCCAAACGCGAAGCGGAAGAATAAGTACTTCGTTATTTCGTAGATGATAGTACTAAATATTTCTATGTATACTTGATGAAGGGAAAATATGAAACAATTAAAGAAATTCATGGTTTATAAACAAAAACTTGAGTTTCAACTAAACAAAATAGTTAAATGTTTTCGCAGTGAGATATGCGGCAACGATGATTCTCTGTTTAGAGAATGTTTTCTTAAACACGATTTAATCCGTGAAGTTTTTGCACCGCATAAAACTCTGATTGAGTTAGGTCGCAGTTTTGATCCCACCGGGCAACCTTTTACGGATTAGTTTATCTTGGACTAATTAGTATAAATAACATTGTCGAATGTCAAGTTTTTAGCTTAGTGAGTGAAAGGGTTGTCATTATGTATGTATTTGATAAAGATCCGCAACGCTTCATTCCTAAAACTTCGGGTATTTTGGCATTTTCGGTGCAACGGGCCGAGGCCGTTTATTGATTTGAGGATCATACCGTTTTGAGAAACGCGGCGGTCTAATGACCAAATTTGATCTCATATTGTTTTAAGGAAAATGTTGATATTTTGACGGTCTGAGGACCTACATTGATAAAATGATGATCTGAGGATCAATGATGATGTGGTTGAGAGTTTGTAATAACTTCATACCCAACCCGTGTGTTAACACGTTAAATTTTCTGGAAGAAATTAAATAATGTGGTTGAGACCATGTTAGCTTTAGAGTTATGATTAATATGGGTAGCTATTTTAACTAGCAATTACCTTTTGAATAAGGTAACTCATAAGAAGGACGATAAACTCTGTTTGAGTTGTGCCTTCAAATGTGGAGGGTGTCTTGTTAAAAGTTATGATACCTCTACGAAAAAGGCGCATACATGCCCTAAACTGTTGATTGCATTTTCATAGGGTATGATGGATATACGCCCAATTTGAACCCGTTGACTTCCGAACCGTTGTATTTTTATCGTCCCATTTATGATTGCAAATCGAAACTTCAACCCGGACACTTCGCGAGAACACCAACGGCTCGGACGGGGCCGAAGCGCCCGTCCGACAACGAAGAACTCACCTAGGTGAGGTCGGGTGGCCACACCCGACCTCCCCTAGGGGAGATCGGGTCAGCCAACCCGATCTCCCCTAGGGGAGATCGGGTGGACCAACCCGATCTCTCCTAGGAGAGATCGGGTCAGCCGACCCGATCTCTCCTAGGAGAGATCGGGTCGGCCAACCCGATCTCTCCTAGGAGAGATCGGGTTGGCCAACCCGATCTCTCCTAGGAGAGATCGGGTCGGCTGACCCGATCCCTCCTAGGAGGGATGGGGTTGGCCAACCCCACCCTCCCTAGGAGGGGTTGGGTGCCCTCACCCAACCCCTACCCTTGGGGGTCGGATTCCTCCCCCCCCAAGGGTCCCGACACCCCTCTCAGACGCCCATGCTCGGTCCAGTCTGCCTACCTCCTCCGAATCCTAAGGTCTTAATTATATACTTAAAGGTTAATTAATTGTGTTTAGAGGTTAACGATGTCATTAAGCCACCTTAATGACACCGTTGCCTATAAATACCCCACCTTCACAACTCATTTGGACATCTTGGCCATTTGAACAATTTAGCTCTGACATCTCTCTAGCTTTATCTCTCTAGAAATATAGTTCTGACTTAGGCATCGGAGAGGGTTCACCAGGCACCACCCCCCCCTCCTCCGTGTCTGGTATTGCCCCTTTTGCAGGGCAAAGGGAGAGAAGAAGAGAAGGAACCAAGGGAAGAAGGAAAGGAAGAAGGACATAGACAAAGGCAAGGCAACTCGAGAAGACCGGATCATACACATCCCCCATAAGGAGTGAGATCAAAGCCGACACCCCGTTGACCTAGATCTCATAACTTAACACTTGGCGCCGTCTGTGGGCTTCGGACAGAAAGCCTGGCTATTACACGAGCTATGACCAACAGTAGGGTGTCCAGGCCCCAACACCCACCCGGGGGCAATGGGCGGAGAAGAGAACCCATACCTCCAGGGAGGCGGCCTGACCCTGGGAAGCAGCCAATGCATTCAGAGCCCCAAGAAATACCACAACCTCCTCAGCAACAGAACAACCAGGAGGGAGGACCTTCACGCCCAGCTGGGGCTGAGTCCTCCACAGCCTCCACCCCCCGGGCAAGAAGGCCACAGAGAGCAAGAGGACAACAGGGAGTGCCTTCCCACAACACGGCACCCCCTGAGGGATACTATTATGAAGAGCAACCCCAAGGGTACCCGTATGGGATGCCAGCACAAAGAGGTGGCAACCGCGCCCACACAGCATATGCAAGGCAGGCATACACCCAAGGGACTTATACTGAAGCTCATGAGGAGGAGCAGATCCCGGCAGAAGAGCACTACTCGCACCCTCAAGCAGGGCAGCGAGAGGAACAAAGAAGATATCACCAAGAGCCACCCCCAGAGGGAAGGCAAGAATTTGTGCCTCCTAGGCAACAGCAGAGCAACAGGGCTTACACCCCGCTGGGAGAGGAAAGACAAGCAAGACCTCCAAGGAGGCAGGACTTCTATGAAGCACCCCAGCAGGCGTATCAAGGGTACACCTACAGTCCATACCAGCAAAGACAAGGGAACCCAGTAAGCCCAGTTTACAACTACAATGAGTATCAGAGAGGTTATACTCCGGCAGCGGTGATGATCACCCCGGAGGAAATAGAAGCTATGATAACCCGGAAACTGAATGAGTCAAAGAAACCCAGCCTGCATTGCCTAAGTGACAAGACAAACCACCCTTTCACAAGGGAACTGGAGATGAACAGAGTGCCAGACTCCCTGCACACAGTGCAAATTGCAAAGTATAATGGGAAGGGAGACCCCCTAGAACATATCCAGCAGCATGAGGCCTCCCTATTTGGGAGGACCACTGATGAAAGATACAAGGCACTCCTTTTCCCAAACACCCTATCAGGGGTGGCCTCACATTGGTTCTTCAGCCTGCCCTCCGAGAGCATCCACTCATGGGAGCAGCTAAAAGCTAAGTTTCTGCAGAGATACCTAGGGGAGAGGAAACTCCTCAAGGGAACAGGCTCCATTGATGATGTAAAACAAGAATACGATGAAACCCTGGCCAGCTACTACACTAGGTTCAACCAGAATATCGCAGACATCCAGGGAGACATCACTGAGGGGGAGATAATCAGAGCCTTTATCAGAAACTTAGGTCGCTTTGGGTCAACATTGGCTGAAAAGATGGCCAAAAAGCCAGCAAGTACCTTGGAGGAGCTTGCAGGGAGAGTTAAAACGCATATTGACCTTGAGAGGCACAGGGCAAGCAAGAAGGCCAAAATCCAGGCAGCTAAGGAAGATAATCAAAGGCCAAACAAAGGAAAGCCACCCCAGGCACCGCAGCAAGCAAGGCAACAAGAGTGGCGTCCCCCACAGAATACAAGGCAGCAGGAATGGCGTCCGCCACAGCAAAGAAACCAAATGGGTGAACCCTTAAAGGCTAGAGAAATCAATGTCATTAAGTTCATCCCACTGAACGCCACTCCAGCCACCGTACTCAGAGAGATGCGGAACCAAAAGCTATGGTCACCCCCTGCAAGGTGGAGAGCCCCAATGGTAGGAAATCACAAGGATAGATGGTGTGATAACCACGAGGCTTATGGTCACGACACAAATGAATGCTTTAGCTTAAAGCTAAGCATAAACAACATCGTCCAGAGGGGAGAGCTGAAGCAGTTCGTAGACCATGGGGGCAATAGCATGCAGCTAGGGCCACCACAGAAAGACAAGGGCAAGGAAAAGGTAGACTATAACCCTCCACCCAACAAAAGAGGAGTCATCAATATGATACATGGAGGAGCAGCATCAGGTGGCCCAACTGCTAATGCAAGGGAAGTCTATGCATCCAAGCTAAGCTCAGTGCCAAGGTGGAGGAAAAGACCAAGAGAAGGAGAAGAAGTGAAGATAGAGTTCTCGGAGAAGGACAAAAGCCACATCGTCTTTCCACACGATGATGCTCTAGTTATTACTTTAGATATTGATAATTTTGATGTAAAGAGAATTTTGGTGGATGGGGGCAGCTCAGCCGACCTCCTAAGCCTGAGAGTGTTGGAAGAGATAGGGAAAACCAAAGGAGACATCAATCCGGTCAACTTCCCTCTAGTTGGCTTCTCAGGGGCAACAAGCTACCCCCTGGGGATGATAACATTGCCAGTGACCATGGGCCAAGGATGGACCCAGCTGAAGGTAAATGTCAATTTCTTGGTGGTTGAGAGCCTAGGAGCCTACAATGGGATCCTAGGAAGGACAACCATAAATCCATATGAAATAGTGCCATCCACTGTTCACCAGAAGCTGAAGTACATCACGGAGAACGGAGTGGGAGAGGTCCTGGGTGATCAACGTACTGCAAGACAATGCTATGTCAATTCAATGAGACACGGATCACACAGGACAGACACAGTAGCTGTGGTCATGGCAGGAGCCAACCAGGATAAAAGAAAGAGGGGAGGGAGACAAAGGCAAGGAAGGAGGAAGAGTGGAGTGACACTCCGCCTGAGCAGGCAGTTTTTTCAAACAGTGCCTACAAGGAGATACAGGGGCAAGGCTGTGAAGGTGACATCCATACCTTGGCAGCCAGACACCATAATAGGGAGCAGGACAAGGGACTCCATCCTAAGAGGCTTTCGCTACATAGATGATATTAAGCAAATGCCGCAGGAGTCTATATCAAGTTATTTCCAGAGATTCTTTCATTATGGTGCCAACATGGGCATCACAAGGGGAGAAGCAGTCAGAGCATTCATCAGAAACATGCATCCAAGCTCATTCGAGGCCTATGGAGGGCTCTATGAGATGGTAATGACGAGCACAATGAGAGAGCTCAAGACAAGGCTGGATAGGGCGTTTGAACAAGAAGTGGAACAGTTGGATGAAGTTCCAGAGAAAGGAAGAGAAGCAGACACATTGGGAGGAGGTATCAATTTCACATTCACACCCCTCACACTCAGCATAGAAGAAATCTTCCACAAGCGCCTCAAGCAAGAGCTGCCAGCATGCAGGGAGGAAGGCAAGGCCTTCCTTGGTAAGGATGCACAGGGTTGGTGTGAGTACCATGGGACCTGGGGGCATCAAACCAACAACTGCATGGTGTTGAAGGTGGAAGTGGAAGAAATGATCTACAATGGAAGCTTCAAGGAGTACGTGGCAACAGACACAGTGGCCACCCCATATCCTTAGTTTCATATCTAGCATTTCGCATGTTTTAGCTTTACAAGCTTTTCAAAAAACTCTTGAGAAGGAGAACTCACGAAGTTACTCCAACTCTACAACTATCTTTCATTTCCTACAAAGGATGTCTTGGTGCACCAAGGCATCCCGAGTGTACAAAAACATGAATGCTCCTAAGAGAGTAGTAGTTATTCAAAAGTATTTACCAGTGAATGTGATGTCACAATCACCAAGTTATCCTTACACAGATATGACTTCAAGTCAACAACCTTCGACGCCCCCAAGAGCGTATCTTGAGAGTAGTCTTCGTACTACGACTTTCGACGCCCCCAAGAGCGTATCTTGAGAGTAGTCTTCGTACTACGACATTCGACGCCCCCAAGAGCGTATCTTGAGAGTAGTGTTCATACTACGACCTTCGACGCACCAAGAGCGTATCTTGAGAGTGGTTTCCAAAAACTACGAACTTCGACGCCCCCAAGAGCGTATCTTGAGAGTAGTGTTCATACTACAACCTTCGACGCCCCCAAGAGCGTATCTTGAGAGTAGTTATTACACTACGACTTCGACGCACCAAGAGCGTATCTTGAGAGTGGTTTCCAAAAACTACGAATTCGACGCCCCCAGGAGCGTATCTTGAGGTGGATTTGCAACCCACCAGATTCGACGCCCCCAAGAGCGTATCTTGAGGTAGAAAAAACACTACCAGTTCGACGCCCCCAAGAGCGTATCTTGAGGTAGATTTCAAACTACCAGTTCGACGCCCACCAAGAGCGTATCTTTGGTCTAACCTGAGCCCTCCGGGAGCCTATCCTGTGAAACGTTAAGTGCCGTCCGAGAGCCTGTCTCGTGAACAGTTTGACACCCGTCAAGAAGGTATCGGTGGACTAACCTGTGCCCTCCGGGAGCCTATCCTGTGAAACGTTAAGTGCCGTCCGAGAGCCTGTCTCGTGAACAGTTTGACACCCGTCAAGAAGGTATCGGTGGACTAACCTGTGCCCTCCGGGAGCCTATCCTGTGAAACGTTAAGTGCCGTCCGAGAGCCTGTCTCGTGAACAGTTTGACACCCGTCAAGAAGGTATCGGTGGACTAACCTGTGCCCTCCGGGAGCCTATCCTGTGAAACGTTAAGTGCCGTCCGAGAGCCTGTCTCGTGAAAAGATTTCGACGCCCACCAAGAGCGTATCTTTGGTCTAACAGTACAACGTATACCGTGTAAGGGGTATCAGAAGAGATAATCACACCATGTTTGAAAGGATACCATGTTTTGAAGGATACCATGGTCAGAAGGGTACCATGCTCGGAAGGGTAACATGAGAAAGAAATTTCTAAGTAAAATAATGTGAAGAACAAGTAATGTTTTCTCTTTATGAAATGGCAGGAAAGACACGAAGGAAAACACGAAAGAAGGATAAGTAAAGGAAACACACCAAGTAAAGAGTTCATACCCAAAGAGCCATACACAAGGCATAGGAAGCCATCATGAGAAGAGATATATACAAAAGCATGAGAAGCACTAATGTAAAGGCAAACAAACCACGTAGTCAACAACATAATGCGGCAAAGGAAAGTAACAACAAACACCATCACAATCTCAAAAGACACTCAACCCGTACAAGGGGAGAAGGAGTGTAGTTATATATACAAGGATAGTATGAGATAAACAAGTCAGTCAGAACCCTCGGGGGAGTCACCCTCACCCCCTGAAGCTGAACCGCCAGCGGAAATAGATGAGGAAGAGGAATCTGAGGTACCAATCTCCACAGGTGTAGCATCCACCTGGGCAGGGGCAGGCTCGTCTGCAACGGCAGCCTGACCCATCAGAACAGTCGCGTAGCCAGTGGCATATGGCCCAAAGTCACCAAGGTCACCAAAGGGGAACTGAGGATCAATCCGGTATATGTGATCAACCAGATACTCACCGAACTGGTTCATCTCCTGGGTAAGACGCGTGCTATAGTCGGCGGTGAAGGCAGAGGAGGCCTTGTATTCAGATACCGCGACAACCCTCTCCTCCGCCCGACACTTAGTCTCCAACCTCCGCAGCTCCTCAGAATGGACAGATGCGGCAACCTCAGCTTCCCGGCGCAAACTGCCCACAGTGGTCTCAAGCAAGGACACCTGGTCCTGGAGCTCCTGCAGTCTCAAATCAGATATACGCGCCTTCTCGGCAGCAGTGGCGACCTCAGCCTTGAGAGAAACCTGGCTGTCTTCAAGGGTCTTCCTCTCGTCAGATAACTCGAGTACGAGCGAGGACATGTTCACCATGTCAGATATGCCCTAACAATTCAAACAAGGGATGAATAACCGAAAGATAGACATTATGAAAGAAATAAGAGGAAAGCAAAGAACAACTTACAGGTGCATAACGAGAAAGTACCCCTTGAACAAAGCGCCGAGTCTCCCCAGGAGACTTGGGTGGAGCAACACGATCCCCAGGGGGAACGGCACCGCGGAGTACGCGGACACCAACCTCAGGAGTCCGCAAAGAGGAAGTGCTATCGAGGTGGAACTCCTTCAGACCAGCGAAGGGAGTCCACTCAGACCCAATAACATCTTCATCAGTGAGCCGTGCGAAATCCTTCCGACTTAAAGTCGGAGGCCCACCTACACAAGAAAAACAAGTCAAAGGATAGTATAAACATAGAAGGATCAGTAATAAGGTAGAGATCATACCTGAAGACCGTGCCCTCGGCTGGGGGGCAGGGGAACCACCACCAGCAGGTCCCTTCCCTTTGTCAGCTAGGGAAGGCACCTCTTCGACCACCATCTCCTTATCACGAGATAGGGTCGGAGGACGAGCAGTAGGCGAAGCAGGATCCACAGCCTTCTTCCTCTTAGCAGCCGAGGCCCCGGCCTCAGAATCAGATCGCCGCGGCTTGGACTTGGAAGGTCCAGAATCTCTGCCAACGGAGACGACCCTCTCAGTCACCAAGGGGGAGTGCACTAGCAAGATAAGAAAAACAAGATAAGGAAAACATAAGTTATATCATAAAGAAGCAAATAGGAGAAAGCATACCAGAGGCCCCAGCCTTCTTCCCAGGCAGGGGGGATTTCTTCAAAGCAGAACTAGAAGGAGCCTTCCTCTTGCTCAGGTCAACAGGGGCTCCCTGCATGTTATAGGTTTTTCCATGAAACCAACCTACAAAGGAAGAGCAGAAGGTAAATAAAGATGGAAAGACCAAGTGACATACCGAACCCCCGGAGTCAGGAGTCAGACTGATCCCGGCCTCGTAAAGATCCGTCTCAGTTATTAAAGACACGGGGCAGTAAGACCGGGTCCTGTTGCTCTCGTGAATGATCTTCATAGTCTTCAAATCATCCGAAGAAAACTCTCCAAAAGCAGGCCAACCATCGGACCGATCCTCATTCAGGACCGACCAAGTGACGTATCGGTCCGTAATGAAGAAGTAGTGCTTAGCCCAGTGACTGGCCGAATTGTCAATCTGGGTCACAAAACGGAGGGAGGTATCCCACTCAACCCCACTCAACCCGAAATCAGAGAATCGGGGATCTTTGAAGGTCGGATGGCGAGTTACGAAACTCGCAAACCCCACCCTCGTCCGGTACTGGAACCGATAGAAACATCGGAATAGAACGAGAGAGTACTTCCAGGAGTACCAATGGCACAATACCCGGAAGCCCACCCAGACGCGGAGGGCACTGGGGGCAAGGTTCACAGGAGAAATCCTGAAGAACCTGCTCAACTCTATAAGCTCGTCACAGTAAGGTAGCCTCAGCCCGAATCGGATCTGAGAGGGGTACACGGCGACCTTCCCTATAGGAGGCTCCGTCGCCGTCCCGCGAGTATTCCCCAAGGAGGGGAGAAAAGGATACAGAGGCTCATCTAGGGGACTGATATCTCCTAGGGTGACATGTTCGTTGTAATCGGACCTAGTGATATGGTTCTCTGACAGAATAGCAAGACCTAAGGCAAAGATAGCAAGAAACCCCAAAGCACAAATCAAACTTCGACTAATACCCCAAGGAAGGTCACGATACTAAGCTAGCAATAGGAAAGGAAGCAACGCGACTGAAAAGGAAGAGAAAAAGGAACTCACTCATCCTTCGGAGAATACGGCGTCTCTGAAGAGTCTGCGTACGTGGACACCACCAGGAGTATAGTACCTACCACAACACGACAAGTATCAAGACAAGAAAAATTTCCGAAGAACCGGAAATACTCCGACACCCGACCAACGACAACAATCAAAGATCCAAAGACACCCAGCAAAGATAGTCAACACGAGCCAAGAACACTACAACAACCAAGTCAAATAATTTTATCCAAGCCTAAGGTCGGGTTTTGGAAAAAATTACCGTTATACCCTCCAACAAAGATTAACACACCAACGGCGGCACGACATCAAATTCAAGACCGGGATAACCCAATCGGACAAGAAACCATATCCGGACGACCGGCAAACATTTTTTTCCAAAATCCACAACTACCAACGGCTATCTACGGTAATCCCACATTTAATCAAATTTCGGCAATCAAGCATCGGCAATCAAGCATCGGCAATCAAATATCAACGATTCAAAAATCAACGTTTTACGCGGTAATGAAAGGGAAAAGAGCGGACCTTCGGAAAACCCGACCCGATATGGTAAACGGGCCCGAATTTCGAATTGGAAGACGCCCGAAAATCAGTCCCTCGCCGGAATTTGAGCCTTACCGTCGCCGGAGGTGACCTTGCTCGCCCCACCGTCGCCGTCGCCGGAGAAAAGTCCAGTCGCCCACCCGCCGTGCCCCGCCGGTGATGTCCGGCCAATGTCGTCGTCGCCAATCGACCCTCCACGCCGTCCAGTCGTCGTCGCCGGGCCTCGCCGTCGTCAGCCAAGCTCTCGCCGTCTCCACGTCGCCGTCAGCTGTCTCCCGCCTGGAGCTGCGTCGTCGCCTCCGGCCAAGCTCCCTCTCGTCGTCGATTCCGGCTAGGTGGCTGGCTGGATTTCTGCTCCTTGGTGGAAATTCCGGCCGGCCCTTACCTTGGGGGTGCTCTCCAACCTTTTCTTGCTCTCCAAGGGTAAGTGGAAAAGAAAGATGGTGGCTATGGTGACTCTTGGAGGTATTTTTGTAACTCTCTTCTTTTATGTTAAAAGGGTGATAGGGTTTTTTAAGGGGTTTTAATCACCACCATCCATCTAGCCTTAAGTGAAATCTAAGGGCCAAGGAAAGATCATCTTTTTTATCCCTTTCACCTATAGCTAAGTATATTCCCATACTTAGAAAAATTATCAAGATAGTTTTATTTTTAAGCATCCCATACTTAGAAAAATTTTAGACCAAAACTGAAATTTTTCATCGCTTAGATGGAGTCCCGGCACGAATTTGAAGCGTAAGTTGTTTAGTTGCATTCGTATCACATCCCTGTGCAAGTTTGTATTTTTTGAGTATACACCTGTAGCAGAGATAAGTTTATTACTCCCGCCTCAGACGGACGTATGCCTAGGCACACGTCCGTGCTACTCTGACGTTTACAATTCCTCTATCTCATTAGACAGGGGGCAGAGTCAGAGGCACGTATCCAAGGGTAAGCAGACATTCAGACAAAGAAGGTAAAATCCCGGTTTCAAATTGCGCGTGTCATACCATCCTAAAATAGAGTCAATCAAGGGTTAGGCCATTGGTTGACTCGGGGGCATGTGATGGATATACGCCCAATTTGAACCCGTTGACTTCCGAACCGTTGTATTTTTATCGTCCCATTTATGATTGCAAATCGAAACTTCAACCCGGACACTTCGCGAGAACACCAACGGCTCGGACGGGGCCGAAGCGCCCGTCCGACAACGAAGAACTCACCTAGGTGAGGTCGGGTGGCCACACCCGACCTCCCCTAGGGGAGATCGGGTCAGCCAACCCGATCTCCCCTAGGGGAGATCGGGTGGACCAACCCGATCTCTCCTAGGAGAGATCGGGTCAGCCGACCCGATCTCTCCTAGGAGAGATCGGGTCGGCCAACCCGATCTCTCCTAGGAGAGATCGGGTTGGCCAACCCGATCTCTCCTAGGAGAGATCGGGTCGGCTGACCCGATCCCTCCTAGGAGGGATGGGGTTGGCCAACCCCACCCTCCCTAGGAGGGGTTGGGTGCCCTCACCCAACCCCTACCCTTGGGGGTCGGATTCCTCCCCCCCCAAGGGTCCCGACACCCCTCTCAGACGCCCATGCTCGGTCCAGTCTGCCTACCTCCTCCGAATCCTAAGGTCTTAATTATATACTTAAAGGTTAATTAATTGTGTTTAGAGGTTAACGATGTCATTAAGCCACCTTAATGACACCGTTGCCTATAAATACCCCACCTTCACAACTCATTTGGACATCTTGGCCATTTGAACAATTTAGCTCTGACATCTCTCTAGCTTTATCTCTCTAGAAATATAGTTCTGACTTAGGCATCGGAGAGGGTTCACCAGGCACCACCCCCCCCTCCTCCGTGTCTGGTATTGCCCCTTTTGCAGGGCAAAGGGAGAGAAGAAGAGAAGGAACCAAGGGAAGAAGGAAAGGAAGAAGGACATAGACAAAGGCAAGGCAACTCGAGAAGACCGGATCATACACATCCCCCATAAGGAGTGAGATCAAAGCCGACACCCCGTTGACCTAGATCTCATAACTTAACAGGGTATGCTCAGAACAGTAACACATATCGGTTTCTCCTGTTTGAATCGAAAGTGTTGGATATACACAAAGATACATTAACGTAATCAAGAAATGCATATTTCTTTAGAATATGTATTTTTTGCTAAGTCTAGAGTAGAGGCAAGCATATGAGACTATATAGGAAAAATAGTCAAGACCGAGAACATGGAAGACATGTTTAGGTCGAGACCGAGGTTGAAACCGAGGTTGAGCCCATGATGAGTAAAAGGGCGAGGATTGAAAAATCCTATGGTAGAGTTTTTCTGACCTATATGCTTGAATCCGAACCTTAGACTTACCACGAAGCCGTAAACTCTTCTGAGAGACCTCTATGAAAATAGGCAATCAATAGTGAAATCAAATCCATATTGCAGAACCATACTTGGGAGCTAGTGGATCTTCCTACCGGAAACAAACCGCTAGGCTACAAGTGGATTTTTAAAAGGAAAATGAAAGCAGATGGTTCAATTGATAAATACAAAGCCTGACTTGTCATCAAATGTTATAGACAAAAGGAAGGACTGGATTATTTTGATACACATTCTTCAGTAACTGGAATCACATCCATAAGGATGGTACTTGCGATTGCCGCTTTGCGAAATCTAGAAGTATATCAAATGGATGTGAAAACATCTTTCTTAAATGGAGATTTAGAGGAAGAAATCTACATGGAACAACTTGAGGTTTTCATTGTGTGAGAGCAGGAAAAGAAAGTCTGTAAACTTGTCAAATGTTTATATTGTTTTAAACAGGCGCCTAAACAATCGCTTTATAAAATTTGACAGCGTTTTATTGAAGAAATGTTTCAAAATAAATAAGTATGAAAAACGTTTTACGTTGATGACATGTTAATCGTTTGAAAAGACGATGAGATAGTCTGGTCCACTGGACATATGTTGAATTTGAATATTGACATGAAAGACATGGATCTTGTCGATGTGATCTTTGGATTAAAACTCATTAGATCATCAGAAGGTCTCATTCTAAGTCAAACTCATTATATTGACAAGTTTTTGGATAAATTCAACAAAGATGACAAGAACGAGGTCACTACTCCAATAGATATGAGTAAGTATTTTTCAAAGAACAATGGATAATTTTTATTTTTTTTTTTCAAATTGAGTACACTATTGGAAGTGTCATGTACTTAATGTCATGCACTATACCAGATCTCACTCACGTTGTAAGTGTATTGAGTCGATACACGAGTAACCCTAGTGTTGACCATTGGAACTGGGTAATCAGGTTACTTAGGTATCTGAGACATACTCCTAATCATGGTCTACACTATACAAGATATCCTTCTGTGATAGAATGTTGTAGTGATGCGAACTGGATATCCGATTCAAGAACAATTGTGAATGTTTTCTCAAAGATAGACACTACCACCTTGAGTATGAGTGGTTACGTTTTCACCTTATGGGGTGCAACAGTGTCGTGGAAAATTCTCAAAACAAACAGTCATAGCCAGATCGACTATCAAGTCTGAGTTATTGTACTGGAGAAATGTGCCGAAGATGCAGAATGGCTATGCCATTTTCTCGAGGATTTTACTAATTGGTCAAAACCTGTGTTAGTGCAAAGATTCATGAGTTTGTTTAGGTTTAATCCAAATAAAATCTTATCTAATGAAATGTTGAAAATTTAGGAGACAGGGGTAAAGCAAATAAGTGGTACACCCCCCATTTGACCTGAAAACCTTTGTTAAAGGTTGGGAAATGAGACACTTTGCGATCCTGTTGTCCACAAAAGAATCAATCTAAATTTAGTTGTTGGATTAACAAAATTATTCCTGCAGGAAATGATAATCTGAGGACTTTGTTGGTTTGAGAACATAGATGCAACGTTGCGATAATCAATCTGTATAACACAGTATAACTTGTATAATAGAATGTTTAGACGTATACGTCATAGACATTATAATTCCATTAGAAATTTGCTCTCAAACATATTTATTGTGCTCGATGTAGTAAAGTCGGCAGATAAATAGCGGATCCGCTACCCGGAAGGGTTAAACAGAGAGTTATTTTGCCAGTATTGAAAGGAATGGGGCTAAAGCCCGTGTAGGAAACACTCTTGAGAAGGAAAACCCAACCATGATGACTGGAGATCTCAATAATTTGGTTCAATGGGACAACCTAATCACAAGAGTGAGTGTGGTCACTGTGGGGGTCAAACCCCGAGCTTATTCCTATGATGAGAAACAGTGATGGAGATAAGGTTAAGCTTATGCCTTTGTTGATCTTCAAGCATCGGTAAAACCGAGAATAGTAATGCAATTACTTAATTAAGATCACATATTAAGCAAAGCTTTTAATGATTCGTAAGGAGAACTCAGAGTCGTGATGATGCTCTTGAGACATAGAATCACCTATGCGAGTGAGAAGTCGAGCTGCTTCGAAATGAATTGTTGAGGGCATAATTCTTAGAAACACTTGCAGAACCAGGCGAGTGATCCAGGGCCTAGGGATCACAGGGCGTTAACCGAACCATACTAGGAAGGTACCTGTGTGGGTTATGTCGTCATCTACACCAACGACAGTCGGTTCAAGGACATCGCGTCTACCGACCAGTCAGTAGAGAAGGCATGATCTCACAAGGGTTAGGTTCAAAGGGGTTACCCCTACCTATCATTTGCAGGTATTGACCGTTGAACTCAAATTTCGTGTCTAAATTTCCAATTTACATTCATGTGGGGGATTGTTGGAAAAATGGGCTAATTGTTTTGTGAAATTAATTTTGGACTAATCTTATTCTTATTTTTAGCCCAAATTTTTATGAGCCCAATGCTAGCCCATACTTGAGTGAATGTAATTTGTCATTTTTTTGGTACCACATTGGTTGGTTTCACCAACATCCTCCCCACTCACCTCCTATATAAAGGAGACTCCATCTTCACTTTTAGATGCAACAATGAGAAATGGAATATCTTCCTACTTGGTTGAGTATTCAATTTTTCGGAACCTATAACCTTGGGATCCAATTATATTTTCTCATCCTCTGTTTTTGTGTTGACGAATTGCAGAGTTCTTCCTAGGTTGATTTCGACTTATGTCGTGTTCGACATTTCTAGTTATTTTATTTATAGCCGTTGTCGTCGGCTTTCCTGTTCTTTGTTTGAGTTCAGATATTGTGAGTTCGGTTCGGTCGAACGTGTTGCATGCATAACACGACTCGATGACACTGTTGAATCCTGGGAGGTGATCGCCCCTTTTATAAACCCCTTTGCATAACCCGGGGGTGGGGAGGGGCGAAATTACCTTAAGGAGACCGTGATCCGCACGGGCCTCAGTATAAAAAATACGTATTCGTTTTCGTGTCGATTTTACGTATAATTTCGAAGTTTCTTATATCTTGCATGTTAATTGGAGGAATTACTTGTAAGTAACCGATATTTGAATAATTGCATTTTGGTCCATTGACTTTATAAATTTGCATATTTACCCTCAATATTTCCAACACAATGTAGCTATAGAAGCTTACTTCATTCAATTAACGACCGAGTCTTTATAAGACCATTACAACAGAAAATAGATAAAACAACAACTACAAGATTCTAGGAACAATAAAATCTGCTACTAAACAACTTGATATAAACTAGGACTAACTGAATAACTAAATAGATAATCAAGCCACATGACTTGACTTTCAAAACATCTAGCAAACCCTCCCTTAAACTGAACTCTATGAAGCTTTCGGTTTATTATGTTGATGCTGCAAACACCAAGTTCATCTCTTAACTTCAGAAATACTTCCAGCTTGAGAGGTTTGATCATGATGTCCGCCAATTGATCATTTGTCCCACGGTGCACTAGCTCAACAATACCTCATTTGAAAGCTCCCGAAGAAAGTGAAAACAGACATGTATATGTTTACTCTTACCATGCATAACAGGATTCTTCGAAAGCTTTATAGTTGAGTTATTATCACAATATGTAATGCACTTACTTTGCTGAACTCCAAGCCTTTCAAGGACTCGCATCATCCAGATACTTTGACAAGCACATGCAGTAACAAAAATAAACTCAGCTTCGGTGGTGGAGAGTGCAATTACAAGTTGTTTCTTGGAGCTGCATGCAACCAACCCGTTATTCATTTTGAAAACGTAGCCTGAAGTGCTATTGCGATCATCAAAGTCTCCAGCATAGTCACTATCAGAGTAAGCAACTAGCCATTTTTCTCCTCCTCTTATATAGAACAAGTCCATCTCCGTAGTGCCGTTCACATAACGAAGTATCCTCTTCACTGCTTGTTTGTGTACCTCAATTAGAACTTCCATGAAACGAGACACCAAGCTTACCACGTACATTATGTCCGGCCATGTGACTGTCAAATACATGAGACTTTCCACCATTTCTTATAACCAGCGACATCTATCTTTCCTCCTCCTGATTCCTTCAATAGTCTTTGACTTGGAACAATGGGATTTTTCACTGGCTTGCTGTAATCCATTCCGAACTTCTTCAAAATGTCGTTTGGATATTTCTTCTGACATACGAAAGTTTCCTTCGAGGTTTGTATCACTTCAACTCCAATTAAGTATTTCATGGGCCCCGAATCAGTCATCTCAAACTTTTCTTGCATGAAACTCTTGAATTCCTGAATGATCATATCATTGCTCCCTGTATAAATCAAATCATTAACATACAAGTTCACGATCATGACTCCTTCTTCATTCTTCTTCACAAAGAGAGTGTTGTCACTAGGATTCCTCTCAAATCCATTATCGACAAAATGAGACTCAATTTTGTTGAACCAGGCTCGAGGAGCTTGCTTGAGTCCATATAGGGCCTTTCTGAGCTTGTAAACTTTGTATTTTTCATTCTTCACTTCAAATCCTTTAGTCTGCTCAAAAAATACTTCATCATTGATCTCTCCATGTCGGAATGCGCTCTTGACGTCAAGTTGATAAAATTTCCAACCCTGATGTGCTGCAATTGCCAAGGTTAACCAGATAGCGTCCCATCGTGCCACGGGTGCAAACACTTCCTTGTAATCGATTACAGCTTTTTGTGTGTAACCTTTGGCTACAAGTCTTGCCTTGTACTTCTCTACTTCTCCTTTCTCATTTAGCTTCGTTTTGTAGACCCATTTCAAACCTATGACTTTATCTCCTTCTAATAATTCAGTTAGCTCCCAAAGTTCCAGCTTTTTAAATTGCTTGGATTTCACTTTCTATGGCTTCTCTCCAGATGTGGCTGCTTACTGCTTCTTCGAAGGTGCTAGGATCATTGGGATTAATGCTTGCGTACATTGCAAGCTGCTGCATTCACATAGTAAGATCTTCAAGTTCCTTTTCGAATCCATCTTCTTCTTCTGATAACCCTTTCCCATAAACGTAATCTTTCAGTCACACAGATTTTCTTCTCGTTCTTCGCAACAGAGCTTCTAAGTCAACATTTGTTGTTGCATTGTCTGCACTTAAAGCTTCTATGTCAACATGTGATATTGCATTGTCTGCACTTAGAGCTTTTATGTCAACATCTACTGATGTTATGTTGTCATCTATGATTCTCTGCATCTATGACAACACATGTTGGTATTGTGTTTCCATCTACTGATGTCTTCTCCCAATCTCACTTCGTATTTTATTCAAAGATGATATCTCGGCTCACAATTATCTTCTTAGTTTCAGGATTATACATCCTGAAGACCTTCGACTCCCCCACTGACTCCCATGAAGACGCATTTAATACTATTATCATCTAGCTTCTTCCTTGTAGCATCATGAACAAGGACATGCCATATGTACCCAAACACCTTGAAGTGCTCCCCTGGTGGCTTTCTTCATGTCCATACTTCCTCAGGTGTTTGGTTTTACAAAGCTGAAGTTGGACATCGATTGAGCACATGTGTGGCCCAGTTCGCTGCTTCAGGCCATAATTTTTGGGGACAACTTTAGTAACAAGTAAGCATCGTACCATGTTTATGAGAGTTCAATTTCGTCTCCCTGCAACCCCATTTTTCTTAGGAGAGTAGGCATCAGTGAGTTGACGACTGATTCCATTTGCACTACAATAACTAGTGAACTTTGTTGACGTGAACTCTCCTCCCCTGTCAGTACGAAAACATCTAATAAAACATTAAATCTCTTTTTCTACCACGATCCTGAATTTGTTAAACATATCTAGGGTCTCTGATTTTTCATTTAAAAAATAAATTCTCATTCTTCGACTATAGTCATCAATGAAGGTGATGAGATACCTCTTATGGGAGAGAGATACTGGAGTAATCGGTCCACATATGACTGAGTGGACAAGTTGGAGTGGTCTGGATGCTCTCCATGCACTCTTATTCAGGAAGGATTCACGTTGTTATTTCCCTACCATACACTCACAACACACCTTGGAGTAATTCTTGAGGATAGGTAGTCCCGCCACCATCTTTCTATACGTCAATATATGCAACCCTTCATTGGTGTTTGTCTTGAAACAAGTCGGATCTGAGGCGTGAGTGGAAACCGAAGAAAACAATACAAACATACGATTTGCAGTCATCATAGTTTGTATAAGTAACCCTTTCTCATCATGATAAATTTGACAGCAGCCATATTGAATCAGTATTGATAGATTCTTTTCCTGAAGTTGGCCTAAACTGATTAGGCTGTTCTTAAGTTCAGGAATACAAAATACCTCAGTAATGACCGTGACTTTTCCTTCCACCTTTATCTTGATGCTTCCCTTTCCCATGACATTCATACTTGAGTTGTTGCCAAGCTTCACACTTTACCTGATCAAGATCGGAGAGCCACTTCTTCAGTATGCTCGATATAGTGAGAGAAGCTGAGACATTCCCGTTGAAAGTGTCCCAGTTTATGGCACTGATAACATTGAATTGCACCTTTGTTGTCTTCTCTTCCTCAACCTCGTCCTCTTCCTCTGTATCCATGGAGGAAACCACACTACGTCCTCTTCCGCATCCACTACCTCGTACATCTTCTTTCATGTCGCGCCTACTGACACTTTCAAGGTTTGCTCTTCCACATTGTGACGAGTAAGCTTCTGCTCATGAACCAATAAAGAGCTATGAAGTTCATCCACTGACATTGTGTTGATGTCTTTGGATTCTTCAATTGAGCACACTATCTAGTTGAATTGATCTGATAATGTGCGCATAATTTTTTCGACAATCCGCCCATCCTTCGTCACTTCTCCAGCACCTCTCATGTCGTTCGCAATCATCATAACCCTAGATATGTAATCACTGACACACTCTCCAGATTTCATCTCGAGAAGTTCAAATTCCATCTGCAACCTCTGTAGTTGGGCTCGTTGGACTTGTTCATTTCCTTGGTTCTTCTTCTTCATTGAGTCCTACAGCTTCTTTGATGTACTCTTCTGTGAAATCGTCTTGAGAGTTGTTTTATCTATGGCGGCAAATAGATAATTCTTTACCTTGAGATCTACGCATCTAGCTTCTTTTGCTCTGTTTCTGAAAGAGTTGTTCCCTTTGGTGGCTTAGTGAAACCTTGTCTCCACTAACCCCCATAACTCCAATGATCGAATTGGATTTTCCATCAGCATGGCCCAATATTCATATTCTCCATCGAATATTGAAATTGTTAACATGTCGTCTTTTACACTCGACATGATTCCTCACACCTTTTGTGGCTCTCTCTTACGTTGTGGCTCTGATACCACTGATAGGTTCTATGTAAACACAGACTCATGTTATGTTAACGTAGACTTAAGGTATGGAAACACTAATAATGTAGTTGTAAAAGCTTGCTTCATTCAATTAACGGCCAAGTCTTTATAAGACTATTACAACATAAAAGAGATAAAACAACAATTATAAGATTCTAGAAACAATAAAATCTGCTACTAAACAACTTCCTATAAATTAGGACTAACTCAATAACTAAATAGATAATCAAGCCACGTGACTAGGGCCGGCAATGGTGCGGTGAAAATCAAATAACCATGGTTATTCGCACCATTTACCGCAATGGTTAACCGCACCATTATGGTGAGGGGCGGTTATGGTGATGAATCTTGTAACCGCAATGGTTATGGTTGTGGTGATGGTATTCAGTCTATAACCGCGGTTATAACCATCACCTCTATATATATAATATTAATATATTATATATATTAATATATTACTAATACTTATATATATATATATATACATTATTAGTCAAATATTATAATTCTTATTATGTTCCCTTTCCCACCCTCTATTTTTTTTTTTGCCAAGCAATTCCTAACATTCAATCTTGACCCTTTATTTTTTTGCCAAGCGATTCCCACCATTCAATTTCAATCTAACTTAATTTGTTAAACTCAGTCTCACTCTCACTCTCAGAGACTCAAACTCTCGTTCACTTCTTCATTTGCCTAGGTGTGAGAGTAATTCAGCGATTACATAAATATGCCTAATTTATGTCTATATTTCTTATTATTAGGTAACCACGATTGGAAGTGATGGCGAATGAGGACCGATGATCGCAAGTGATAAGCGATTGAAGATGTTTTTTTTTTTTTAATTTAGTGTAACAATGAAGTTATGTTTAATTTGGATTTCGTGTATGAAACTGAATGTATGTTTACTTTTATTTTATGAAACAATGATGTTGTATTAGTTTGAATGATTGTGGTTAAATGGTTTAACCGTGGTGAAAAACCATGGTTATGGTTATGGTTATGGTTATGGTATGAAGAATCATAACCATAGTGGTTATGGTTATGGTTATGGTATGAGTGAAAAAAATATGGTATGGTTATGGTATTAGTGTTATTCGCACTATATACCCTCACCATCGCCAGCCCTACACGTGATTTGACTTACAAAACAACTTTAAAAAAATTCGTAGTTAGCAATATAACCTTACGAATTAACTCGAGCTGAAATTAAGTCTAAGAACTAAGACTCTATATGGGGAAAAAAAACATTTAACAATATTCGAAATGTGGGTAACATTTAATCACATTGCCCAAATAGTAACAAAATGAGTTATTATACTTCCACAAAATAATGAAGCTAATCATTTGTCGTTGTCGAACTTATAACAGTTTAGATGGACACAGTTGAACAGAAGCTAACGACTTTGTCGAACTTATTAACCGGAGCTGGAAGATCCGGCAGCCTCCTCCACCGGCACGTCCTAGTGTCGCCGGAGATTTCACCCACACAAGCCGGGTACTTCTTGCCTCCACACTCCTTACTAAACACATATATCAGATCCCCCAATCCCACACACTTCAATCTCCCCAAAATCTCCTCTTCCTCCTCTTCTCTGTCCACCAATCCGCTCAGCAATCCCCGGGGCATAATCGCCATTTTGCTCAACTCCATGCTCCCCTCATTGACTTCCCACAGGATGAAAAACTTGCCGGACGGGCCGGAGCACATTCCGGCGAGGACCAGACGCCCCCCGCACGCCACCACGAATGACACGATCACGTCCGGCGGCCTTAGGCTTTGGACGCCGCTCCAAATTCGGGAGTTCAGATCGAGGGACACGACGGAGCACGACGAGGTATCCAACACGTAGAGCTTGTCTCTGAACACAGCCGAGGAGAGTTTGTCGGAGGAGGGAAAAACGGTCGGGATAGGGCCGGAGAGTTGCCACGCGCCAGAGCGGTGGTTGTAGATTTCGGCGGGGAGCTGGATGCCCTCGACGCCGCCGGCGACCACGAAGCGGAAGTTTCTGGGGTCGTTGTGGAGGACTACGACGAGAGGGTCGTCCCGTGGGAAGTGGAGAGAAGAGGTTACGCGCCGCCAGGTGGGGTGGAAGAGGCGCGTGTAGGCGAGTGACCGGATGCTGGCTTTGAAAAGGAAGCCGCCGTCGCCGGAACCGATGTGGAGGGTGGAGCCGTCGACGGGGAGGGAGAACCAGGAGTTGGAGTGGGGATCGAAGGCGAAAGATTGGTGTTTGCGGCGGCGGAGGCCGTAAAGGAAGAACCAGGGGTGAGAAGCGTCTTGGGGGTTGGTCGGGAAGGTGGCGGCGGAGATGACGGAACGCCAGAACTTGCAGACGGCGCAGGCGCGGACAAGAGAAGGGACGGGGAGGAGGGAAAGGATTAGCTCTACGAGGTTTATAGGGAGAGAGTTGAAATTATATGAAGATGAAGACAAAGAGTGGGAGACATCCGCCATTGATGCTCTCTCATGAGACTCTCTCTGCTCTACAAGAATATTTGTATAGAATGGAGGAGTCAACATAAGTAATAATATATTCATATTCACTACACAGTGGGGTGTTAGTTAAATGTAAATTTATCATGTTTTTTATACATAAAAAATGGAATAATTGATATAATAGTTTTATATTATAGTATTATTTAAAGGTAATCTTATTTATTTTTCTAAGTGTATTAATTAAATTAACGAATTCATTTCTACAATTGCGCGTATTTGATTTGTGAATTCACAATTAATTTTTATAATTAATGAAAATAACTTATTACTGATTGTTAAATGGTTATAATTAAATAATAAAGTTATGTTTGACGAAAAATTAAGATACGTAAATATATGAGGGAATATTATTTAAGATTTATCTTTAACTTATATTATTATTATTATTATTATTATTATTATTATTATTACATAAATAATTATATATCATTTTTAAGAAATGGAACTTATCTATAACTATTCATGAATGCTATTAAATACTTGTTAATTAGTATATGACGCTAATATCTCTCGATGGCTGGTTTATGCTCCGATTATGTGCTCCGATTAGTCTTTACAGTTACACATAATAATGATAATATATACATACTTGGGGAAAAATAATATACATATAGGTGTTTCTTTATATATTTTGAATAATATTTTTTTAATAAACAAAAAAACTTGTTTAAAATCTAATGTTTATTAAAATTTGATTTACCGGTTAATGTTATTTAACACGATCCTACATATTTTAATCAGAAATTTATAATTAATTTTAAAGCTTAAAATATCCACCTGTATCACATCTTATTTCACATTTAATCTAGCTATAGTTACATTTTTTTAGATTAACTAAAAACGCGCTCTAACTACTATACATGTATATATAATAATAATATAATAATAAAATGCTAAGCCTAAACCGCGTGGAGTTACTTTCTAGCCTTGACACGCCGAGGTCATATAGTAATAGTATATATATATATAAAGAATAATAAACTGGGAAAGAGTATCACAAAGTCTTTTAGAATCGTTCTTCCGATTAGATAATGATATATCCACGTGAGACGAAGCCTTAATATTATTTTGCTTGCAGATAAATGAAAATTTTATTGATAAAGACATTTTCAATTGTAGCCGATATCTTATTACGAATAATTCCGCAACTTAAAAAAAAAAGGCATTTACCTATTATAAAGATTGTGCGATTTGATTATTCTTATTTTCTTATTTGTTTGAGCCATAGCAGTTAGTGTTAGAAAAATGCTGGTCGATACTGGGGTAAAATCGTAATTTTGAAATATGTAGTACTAAAGTCCAATTGATTATTATTCGATAATCAACATACAAAAAAAAGTAATTTGTATGTGTATGAAAATCGAAATTGCAATCCGTAGATCGAATGGGAAAGACGAAGTTTTGACTGAGGTCCGTGCTGATCACGGTCTCCTTAAGTCAATTTCGCCTCACCTCACCCTCAGATTATGCAACGAGGTTTATATAGGGGCAGTCACCTCCCGGGATACAACAGTATCGTTGACACGAATCGTGCACACAATTCGTTCAACCGAACCGAACAATACCTGAACTCAAACAAGAATATTAGATCAAAAATTGATCAAGTAAATAACGCTACGAAATTTAATGTAACCGTGATAAATTCAATAGTCGTTGAGCTCGACGATGGCCGGAATGAAATCGCCGAAATGGAGGATGAGGCGGTGGAGAATTAACGTCCATAGGCTAGTTCCAGCAACCATTCCCACTTGTTGCTGGCAAGAAACTTCTTCCACGTGGTCTCAGTAATCGATGGATGTGTATATCCATGTGTATTAGATAAATGATGCCATCAAGTTTTGGAGATAAGATTTATGTGTAATGGTAATAACTTGACGTGAAGAAAAAGAACAATGTTGCTATCTTATTTTTTTTTCACACGACAGACATATATCTATACATAAAATAAAACAATCATTTATTTGGTAGGATTATATGTCCATAAATGCATCAAATATATTATGCATATATAAAATATACACTTGCACCAAACAAACTGTACAATGTATCTGGACACAATTAGAATAGTAATATTGGTTTGCATAATTAGGCAACAATCAGTTTCTCGTTTTGCACAATCAGACCTACGTGAGGTATTTCAATTACTATTCACAATTTATGTAATGACCTAAATGTCATTCACAATAACTATTGGGTCACTGTTAAGCCCAATTGTCCAACAGTTAGCAGGTTAACTATATAAGTAGAACTATAATAAGTAATAACGAGTCACTTCACATTCAATATAATTATCAATGTATTATCCATATCGGATCCAACTTATAAAATAATGTATTAGTTAAATATTTTTTATTTATAAAGTTTTGACAAATTTTAAACATAAATAAATAGTTAAATCTCTACATCCAAATACTTGAGTGTCGTCGGCAGTGGAGATCTTGTAGTTGAGAGCGCTTACTTTTATGCGGTTTGAACTTGGGGTTTTAGGTTTGTAAACCTTTAGGGGCGTTACCTCGCAGTGATTTGTTTAAAAAAAAAAAAAAAAACAGGTTCCGTCTGGCTCATATACCGTGTCACGGTGTCAGGCTCAATATTAGGAGGTGAGTAGAACTAGACTTAACGGATCTGCCTCTTGACTATACTAATCTGCTGGTGGGGTTGCGACGGGGCAAGTGCATGCGCAGGTTGGTCATCAAGTCTGGTTGGAAAAAAATAAATTATAGACCATGAGCAAGAAAGTCTAAATATTACGTAAATGGATAAGTTTACGGTCATTACTAGCACATTCCTTTTTATTGAAAAAAAATAAAATACATGAGAGGCAAATGGGCTGTGGGCTCTTCTCATTTCTCAGCCTCCTCTTATTCTAACATTCTGCTGGATTTAAATGAACTGGACTCTACTTTAGTAAGCCCATGAAGGTTCGGTGCTATACATTCTTATTGTTATTATTATTTTTTTTGGCCGAACTTCTTATTATTATTGCCTTATTATAATGGCGGTGTTTCACAAAATAATTGGTGGTTAGTGGTGTGAACTGTGACCTCATTTTTATTATCTTTCCACTACATCTATTGTTCATTCATAACCGATAGTTCTGCTTACATCTGCCAAAGACTTAACAAGTACAACGAAATAAGGAAAATATACTCAGTAAAAAACTTTGAAACAGTTATAATTTTCATACAAATTTTCTTATTTGCTCGAAAAACGTAAAATCCAGTTATTTAATTATATCAAATAATATTTTAAAATGGTCAAAACATTCTAGTTTATAAGTCATAACCGCTTTTTTATAGTACCATCTGTTTTATTGAATTTGCTTAATTTAATAGGCTCACATTTTTATTCAAAGTCTCTTTCTACTATCTATTTATGAAAATAAGTGAAAAACTTTTAGTTCCTGGAAAATACTGCAAACGTCCAACTTGTTGGAAGCTTATTTTATTATATTATATTATAAGATGTCTAGGTTCACAAATAAGTCTAGGTGCACAAACAACTTGTTAATCGTGCTCATCTATTTTGTAGAATTGCGGCTCGATCAAACACTGTTGGTTCTTGGTTTGCTATGAATGTACTCCCGGACCTTGTCGTGGACATACGCCTTAAACTCTTGTGCCTCTTTTGATTAGTTAAATAGAAGTTATTTTCAAAAAAAAAAAAAAATCTTGGTGCACTTCTCCGGTTAATCCACTTCAGTAAATACGTACATAAATACATGCAAACAAGTTTTTCTTACAGTGGGAAACACAAGTACAACAAGTTACCTGAAAAAAGAAATTGATAATAAATATTTTGAGATGTAATTATAAAGTGCATCGTCACAAAGAAATATGAAATTAGGCCATTCATATGTTAGTGTGGTCGAACAATTTAATGGCTGTACCAAGGAGATAAATATCACTATCAATTACAAGCGACCTGTTGCATGTTACGGGCGCTGTCCTTCTGATGAGGGCCCCTCTAGGACCACCTCCAAGGACGAATCTACGTAGTAGTGTACGGGGTCACGGGACACCGCTTAACAAAACCGAGCTAAAGCAAAAAATTAGCAATTACCGATAATGACCCCGTAAACTAATGACATATAATGCTCAGTAGTCTAATTAATTTTGAATGCATAAATTATTACTACTTCATTGGTTCAAGTCACACTCTTCACACTTTTACAATTATTTATATATATTATTAATTTTCTTCATTTTATGCCATTTTTAAGTTTTAAACTAGAATTAAAAAAAATATATTTACTTTTTAATATTTTTCTAACACTTTTGTATTTGTTTTTTCCAATGACATTATAATTTGTTTTAATCTAATTATTTTTAAATCATTTCTTAATTGTATAGTCTCTTTTATCTTATATCATCTTTTTTGTTTTAAACCAAAATTAAAACTTATTTTTATTGTTTATTTTTTTTATTTTTTTACCGTATTAATATTTGTTTTTCTCAATATATCATTACACTAGGTATTGATATTTTTTTTAAAAAATCTTTATTAATTGTCATTTCTTCTTCTCTTAAAACTATTCATTTTCTTTTATGTCTCATTTCTCTTCATGTGTCATTGATTTTTTTTTTTAACAAAAATATTATTAAATTTTATTTATCTCATTCTAGTTAATTTTTATTTATTTATTTGATAAAAAACAATTATAATTTTTGTTATGTTCTTTATGTTTGTATTGGATATTATCAATTAACGTTTGGATTTTGTTTATTCATTATGAGTATATATAGTTGTACTTTAACAATTTTATTACGATTTTTTTTTGTTAGTTCAACCCCAAATTATATTTGATCCGACTGATTTTTAACTATAAAAAAATTATTGTGCACCCACTAACCCATGGATCCTGGATTCGTCACTGACCACCTTACAGAAAAAAAAAAAAAAAATACAAGCGAACTTTTGTATCCTACTTGCAAGCTTATTATATATTAATAATTAATTTATATCATATGCATGCACACATATATAATAAAAATATATAAAAATTATTGGTGATCATTGAGTTAGGATTAATCTAGGGGGAAAATATAGAGAGGAAACCGAATGAAGAATTAGACGTATGAATGGAAGCTACTTAAGGTCTAGATTCATCCGTAGAAAAGAAAACGTTGTGTTATATCGTGATAGAATTCAATAATAATTATAGACTTTTTAAACATTTATTTATTATTATTATTATTATTATATTATTATTATTTTGGACCAATACCAATAATACAAATATAAATATATATTCGAGAAAATTATATAGGGTTATATTCTTTAGATATATATTAACACAGGAATGCACAATTAATAATTTATTTTCACCAATATAAGTTTTTTTTCCACCAAAAGAAAAAAAAAATGAGTTATAGTGGCAACCATCAATTCACTTCGCTACGTAAAATTCGTGCTCTAATGCTCATGATCAGTAATTTTTTCCTATCAAATTTAGTGAACAACTCACGGATGCACTGGTTCGTTAATGTACGTAGTCCCACAAGAAGCAGTCTAGTATAGTTAAGATGTCAGATTGTTAAACTTATATCTACTCGCCTCCTTTTATATGTCTGATGTGGTATATGTGTGTTAGACGAGACCTAATATATATTTTAATTAGATCACCACGAGACGACATCTAAAATTTTTCAAAACAAACACTTAGAAACCAAACCCATGAAAGTAACGGTTCTTAACCACTAGACAATTAGTGTATATGGTTGGTGTTCTTTACAAATTAATTATCTTAATTACCTCTTAATTTCTAGTTAAATAGTGAAACAATTGACTTATATTTTTTGTGACAAGACATAAATGATTGTAATAGAATCAACATCTTTAATAATCCAATCATACCGGCTAAAGTAAATAATGATGTTTTCTTGGAAATACTCGAGATGAGGTAAAAACAACAATGGAATGAATGAATGTGGCATATTATGATAATGCAGACGGGATCGGCTGTTACTGGATGTATCTGGCCTCCAAACCGTCCACATTAATTAGCACTCTCATATATATCACCCACCCACCAGGGTTTGCTTCTATATATAAAACACTTGCTGTTTCCACTGATATTGCCTTCTTACAACAACAAACACAAATAGGAGGGGATAGAGAGAATCATAATAATACTAATAATGGAAGCTGCTTCAAAAAGAAGATCAATATTGGAGGCAGATTATTCATTTCACGTCATTCACAAAGTTCCCTCTGGGGATACACCATATGTTCGAGCAAAACATGCTCAGGTAATTCTCTCTCTATATATATATATATACATATACGATGAACATTATCAGTTTATGGTTTCTCAAATGATAAACATCTTATGTTTCAATTTAGTATCTCAATTTTTTCTGTTGATGTTCGATATAGCAGTATTAGATTTGTTGATTTCCATTTTTTTTTTTAAATTGACAGAACAAAACTAAATTTTTTTTTAAGTATCAGAGAAACGTAAATTATGAGTACCAAATCTGATATTTCATAAAATCGAAAGAAAAATGTTGAGATTGTATTTGGATACTATAACCTTAAATTTAATTAGATAGTAACCCAAAATATTGATTTTGAAATATATATATAGTTAGTACAAAAAGATCCGGAAGCGGCGATAGTTCTATTCTGGAAGGCTATAAATGCGGGGGACAGAGTGGATAGCGCGTTGAAGGATATGGCGGTGGTGATGAAGCAGCTCGACCGGACCGAGGAGGCGATCGAAGCGGTTAAGTCATTTCGCGGCCTTTGCTCCAAGAACTCACAGGATTCCCTTGACAACGTGCTCATTGACTTGTATAAGGTACCCACCACACCCTTAAGACTTAAGTTTTTATACAATAAATATGGCTAAAGTCGTATATATATATATATATAAATGCATGTATGATGAATTCAGAAATGTGGGAAAGTAGAGGAGCAGATTGAGTTGCTGAAGAGGAAGTTGAGGTTGATATACCAAGGAGCTATCTTCAATGGAAAACCCACCAAGACTGCACGTTCCCATGGCAAGAAGTTTCAAGTTTCGGTCAAACAAGAGACTGCCCGTTTGTTGGTAACTCTTACTTATACACATGATCCAATTAATATGCCTACACATAGGGGATATGTGTGTACGATTCGAATTCAACCTGTCATATATGTGACAGGTTAAACTCGAATCGACTTATTTTCGGACCGTGGATCTAAATTGACATAGTCAGGATCCGACTCATAACTGGACCAAACCCTAGATATGGTCGTTTAGATTTGGTGACCCTAACTAAGTTTGACCTAGCCATGAGTCGTACCCTGATTAGGTCAGTTCAAATTTTAGGGTTCAATTGAAATATTTATGGATTAAATTATAAAAAAAAGTTATGAAAATAAATAGATGACTAAACTGAATAAAATAAAAGTTTAGAACTATACATGTGCAGGTCATGCAGGTATTTAACGGTCAAAATTGACAGTCAACTACCATATACACTAAAAGTACATAAGTTAAAAATGTATTGCACCAAATATTAAAAAAAAAAAAAAATCAAAAGTGAGACATAAATTTAAATTTTTTGTTTGTTTTAGTTGATATATATATTGATTATTATTAATTACTACAGGGTAACCTGGGGTGGGCATATATGCAAAAGCTGAACTACATGGGAGCAGAAGTTGTATACAAAAAGGCACAGATGATCGATCCCGATGCCAACAAGGCTTGCAACCTCGGCCTCTGCCTCATCAAGCAAGGCCGAGTCGAGGAGGCCCGCACAGTCTTAGAGGATATCTTGCATGGCAAGCTTCCTGGCAGTGATGACTTGAGGCCCAAGAAACGAGCTGAGGAACTTCTCAGGGAGATCGGAGTAAGTCTACCGCCACCAGATTTCCTAAACCTCGCCCTCCTCGATGATGATTTTGTCAAAGGGATCGAGCAGATGATGGAGGGGTGGGCCCCACCCTCGAGGTCCAAGAGGCTACCTGTTTTCGAAGAGATATCTCGGTTCCGAGATCAACTCACGTCGTATTAATAAGGGCTACGTACTAGGAAATAAATGTATGAAGGTTAAGATATCATGCAGGTCTATGGATGTTATGTTAGTGTGTTTGTATTGTATATAAAAAAAGAATAAATATATAAACTGTGAAACCATACGGTGAAATTTTCACCGAAAGTAGCTTTTGATCTATGTGGCTGGGAAACAATTTGACCGTACTTATTTTTCCAAATTTGCCCTTTCAGGTTTTTTTCCCCTTTCTATCTAGTTTATATATTTGTATTTGGATTAACTTTTTCAACTCCACATAACACACTGATACTATTATATAGTCTTATATTGCCTTGCCAGTACGCTAATTACTATGATTTAGTTCAAGATTTTAGTTGTTGCGATTGAGTAATTTACCCATACTATTGTATCTTTGAAAAATTTAAACTCATAATTTGTCGGTTGTATCAGTCATAATTGTTGTATTGTTGAAGAAAAAACAAACATTTGTATGTCGATATATCTAAAAAGAGTTATAACTATTTAATAACCATATTCAAAACAAATATTATTTTAGTAAAATTAAAGAAAATATATAAAATCATGAAAAATAAAATTATTTTACGGTGTTTCTTTTTTCTTTTAAGGTCAGAACGACATAATTATTTAATCTATTAAATTAAATAGAATTATATTTGTTTGGATTCTAAAAATTAAAATAACTGAATTATAAACGTCTTTTTCTTGTATAAGTTTGACGATAGTTAAGAAAGGGCAGGTTTGGAAAACGAAGAAAGAGAATGTGGTGATTATTAGGGTGGGACCCAATAGTCCACTTTCGCATGGATTTTCACCGGATTTTTCACAGTTTTTAGCAAAGCTCATAAAAAAATGGCCACATTTGTGAAAAAAAAAAAACAAAAAATACCGCTAAAATGAATGAGTTAATAGTGGCAATCATAAACTCAGCCCATTATATAATACTTCCCGGGCTCTCATGCTCATGGTTTGAAGTTTTTTCAACCAGACTTAATGAACAACCACCGCATGCACTGGTTTCGTCAATGTACACTCATCACTAGCATGATATAGTTAAGCAGTCAGTCTGTTAAGCCCAGTTAACGTATCCCACCGTCAGTTTAATATACTCAAGAGTCTAGCCCTTAAAGACAAGTTTTATTTGCCGCCTCATATGCGTGACATGGTGTGGGTCATGCGATACATGTTTTTTGAATAGATCAACTTATGGTGACGCCAATGAGGGGTTTCGAATCTGCACTTTGCGTGAATGTAAGCGTTCGTAATTACTAGACTACTAATGCTGGTGTAAAAAATAAAAATAGATATAATTATGGCTCCTTACCACCATGTTTTTCACTTCTTCTTCTATGTTCTAAACCCTAAATCAGTGTCTATGTTTGCGACAAACAACCTTATCAGACTTTATGCTATGATACTAGATCAGTTGAAGCTCCTCTGTTCTTGGTAAGCACTTTTTCGGGAACTTTGAAGGAGGCAATAAAATCAATTTCACCAACAACAACAAAAAGTGTGTGAAATGATGTAGATACAATCATACAACCTACCATAAACCTTTTCTATATTATATTACTTTTCTAAAAAAACAAAATTATCTTTTATCCTCTGAGCTTCTTAGAAGTGAGCAAATATCCCATGAGGCCTAAAATCCCGAGTAGCCCGCCCTAGTCCGTCTCAAAAAGCCTGTCCTAAAAATGTACCCAAGCCTTAATGGGCGAGACTTTTCTTCTCAACATGGGCTAGGGCTTGGACATTTTTACAAAGTCTCAAAAGATACGTCCCGTCCCGAGTCAATAACTAACCAGCCTTAAACTATAGTTAATTAAGTTAACCTTAGTTTTAAAAAAAAAAAACCTAATACACTTACCAGTTTACTGCGTGACCAATCTGGGGTTTGCATTTATTTATAACTTGGTATTGCAGAATTGTTGGTAATTTTATGTTAGAGTCTTGGTAAATTTAGTTTTGGAGTTTTTGGTGAACTTTCTTGGGGAACCAAGTTATGTGTTGCATTTGGTGTTCTTACTTGTGACAAAATGTCGGGCTGATGTGGTGTACTTTTGTGTTATGTGGTGAACTTTGTTGTTGTTGTTCTGTGTTGGAGAACAACAAATATTGGTTGTGGTTTAAGTAAATTGGGTATGATATTTAAAAAAAAAAAAAAAATTGGATGGGAATTTGGGTTTGTCCCAATTTGTCCCTAATCCATGTAGGCCCGTGTAAGGCGGGCCTTTTCTTACTAGCTAGGGCTCGGGACAGCAATCAAGGGGTCCTACTTTTAGGGCTTGGACCATTTTTTAAAGAAAGCCCAACCATCCTGCCCATGCTCAGCCCTAGAGCTTCTTAAGGGCCACCAGCACCGACGTGGCTCGGTGTCGGGCAAGAATTTCTCCTTAACTAATGTGAAAGCTCACGTGAAATTAGCACGCGTTAGTAAAGTCTATACAGTCTTTGGTACCATGGATCGCATAAAATTACTCTACTTTAAAAATATAATGGGAATGACTATTATAGATGAACGAATGAATCAAATCTGATATTTATTTCAAGCTCAAGCCTCCAACAAATAATAAATGCATGATTAAATCACAAGGTTAATTACCAAGTGAACAGATGAGTGCTAAGGAAAGTTCAGCTAGAAATAAGGCTATACATACGTCCTTTCTTACAACAATAATAACACTATACCATAAGCAGGGCCGTCAGTGCAAAACAATAACGCATCATCATCAGTGAAATAAATGGCATGGAATCAGGGCTGAGCATCTCGTAGGAAGGAACCACTGCATCTAATTACCGCAATTAAACCCGTGGCAAACCGATAAAACAATGATGAGGATCAAGGCGATAATGATCGCGAGAACAATGAGCTTAATCTTCATATTCTGCAGCCACATCTTTTTCCTAATCTCTGTTCCAACTTTCTTGAAATTTTGTGCCTACAAAACATTAGTAAAGTATATCCACTCAGGAGTGCTTCAAAACGAAACAAATGGTTCCGCTAAATACTCGACAATCAAAACATCAGTGGCTACAATCCAAACTCAGTAATGAACTGATTTTGGGTGTGACAGCAGTTATAATGACATTAGTTAAAAAGAACCACAAATATATATATAGTATTGGCCTATTGGGTGTGATAGCAGTGAACTGAAATGCACAGTTCTAACTAGCAAGTCTAGCAAATCATATATAGCTGTGATAAGTAAATTTGATTAGTCAATAGAAACATTTATGCTTAGATCCAGAAACATTAACCAGTATGATTTGTTCCAACAATATGGTCATACTAGGTCATAGATAGGTGGGTAAAATGAAGAAAATATTGCAACTAACCTGATCGCGGAGGTCCTCTGTTTTGTCAACCAGCACATCAATCTTCTCCCCACGTTCAAGAACCTGCAGAGCGGGTGGCATTAAGTTGACAAACATGAATATGATTCCTACAACACCACCGTAGAGTCCAGAAGAAGAGATCGGTTGTTTTACCTTCGTGATATTTTCCATCATAACTCCTTTCACTTCTGACACCTGAGCTTCCACGTGTGCTAGTTTGCTAATCTCTCCAGGGTGCTCCACACAATACTGCATCTGCTCCTTCAGCTTGGGCCTAAATGAATGACATTAATCATTACTATGCCATCGATGATATCTTCATTACAGAAATTCAATAGTGAACTTATGAGTATTTACCCGAATTCTTTGTTCAAGCTATTGGCCACTGCTGTAGCAGCTTTTCCACCGCCGTATTTCTTGGTGAAATCCTCTTTTATTCGCTGTAGGAAGGCCATTGGGATCTGCCGACCGATGGAATCAACCGCAACCACACAAAAAGCTGCAAGGCAATAACAGGTATTATAGATCATTTGGAAAACTAAAACAGACTTGAAGAGATTATACATCATTGGACCAATTATATTATCAGACAGGAAAATGATCTATAGTATCTTAAAAAGGAACTGGTTTTACAGATTCACCAAATTTAGAAGAACTTTCTTCTCTGTAGGCTCAAAATTTTAAAATAAAAGTATATGCGTGCTTGTCAACATCTTAGTTGGTAAGTAAGGTACTACTCATAACTACATTCCATCCATTTTCCCGAAGTGCTTCCCATACACCATCTATCTCCTTTACACTAAATAAAGAAAAGGGCATGTTATATCTGGTAGGAGCCTAGAAGGAAATAGCTTTCAACTTAAAGTCAATTAATTCTACTAATCAGGTATCCAAATCTTCTTATCGGAAACAAAACCAATACTGGATTCTTTATTAATCCGATTGGGTTGAACTGGGAGCAATCCGGACCTTAAAACCATCCATGAGCATTGAAGCTTCATGCTGTGAAAGACATTCAAAAAAGGTGGTGCAGCAAAGACATATCTAAACTAAAGTGCTTCAGTTTAGCTACCCTTGTTTGTAAAGAACCACCATTCCCTCTCATTATCAAGCTTGGTTACTTGGGTGCCTGTCGCATTCGAATCTTTTACTACAAACATGGGATAAATCAAGAAGCTTGCCTGTTTAATTACTAAATAAGGTTGTTACTGGTAATATATAATAGCCTATAGCAAGATCTTAAACCAGCTGAATAAGATGCCAGTGACAATTAATAACACAACCAAGCACCAAAATCATGAATCCAATCTTTCCTTTCTGAAGGAAGCCTAACAAAAGTAATTATCCGCTGTGATTCCCCATATGCATCAAATAAGATTCTAAATCACCATCTTGGGAAATACAAGTGAATAGGACAACGGCATTCTGGATTTATCATCATTCGGACAAATTTCAATCATAAGTCAACAAAAAGCCGCCATCAATCATCGAAAAATTCCTAAACAAAGAAGATGGCAAGAAATCGAGTCATGTAGCCTATTCATAAACTGCAGGCGCCCACCGCGTATCTAGTATTCGAAGCAAAATCTAATCGAAAAATGGAAACAAAAACGAACAGCCACCAAAACACAGCAACGGAAGCTAAAGGAACTAAAACAGCAGGAGAAGAAGAGGAGAAAATCTCACTGAAGCCATTGTCGACTAGATAGTTAAAGGTGTGACCATCGCAGTTGAATGTAAACTTGTTGTTGGTGGCAGGGAGCTTCTGGAGGCACTGAGCGGCGATGCTGGTGAAGTTTCCGGAAAACTCGGTGAACTCCGATAATATCACGGTGCCTCGAGCGACGAAGCTGTAGATCAGAGATTGCTGCCCCATGAGTCCGGTCAAAGGCGTTCGTCGCAGAAATGATTCTGAGGCAACAAAGCGGTCACTGTGAAGGCTATTGAGGACGAGGTCAGATATTCTCGGTGAGAAAGAGAGGGAAAAAATAAAATTCAATGATGGTAGAACTTAGAAGTTAGAAGAGAACGCAACAGAGGAAATAATAATAAAGAGGGAAAGAGTGAAGCGCGTCTTTCTTTACAAGTTGACGGTGTTTGTTGGTGATGTTGTTACAGCGTGACGGCGTTTAGTTGAGCAGGTCTCTTCCTTTGACGACGGCGCTTTGGTGCTATTTTCATTTTTTTTTTCAATAATAATAATATATAAATAATTTCAATTTTGACAAAAAAAATTGATGAAAAAAAAATATTTGGCCAAAATAATTATAATAATAATAATAATAAATTTCTTTTCCAGTTAATTATTTTTGCTAAAATGAAGTTGACTTTATAGAAGTTAGATTAGATTAAGAGAGAGAATGAATAAATTTGTATTAGAAATACTAAATAATAACTTAAAATTTTAGTTAAAATAAACGGAATTTAATTTTAATCCAATCCAATATGACTCAACAGTTCCTTTTTCATCTTTAAATAATTTTTACTTCCAAAGAAAAATAAAAAAATTAGGCATAAATAAAAAATTATTTTTATTAGTAGAAAAAACAATTATTTTTTATTTAAAGTATCTCCAAAATTTTGACTATTAGTACCTTTAATGCTATTCCTTCCCTATATACGAAAATTAATTTGAAAATTCGTAAAAGAACATCTAGATTCTAAAGACTAACACCTCGTATTTCAACTTCCCCTCATAGTGACCAGGTCTTCGTTGATTAAATCAACTTTTAAAATGTAACGAGTAGAGAAAAAACTGATATATATTTTAAAATTCAGAATCACTCTTATACACGGCATTTTAGGTTGGAAATTCTATAATTAATTTCAAATTTTAAAATTGTTAATTTCTTCAATTTTATTATATATTTTAATCACTAGAATGATATTTATTTAAATTTGACGTAGATACTAAACTCGCCTTAAAAATGTCAAAATAATAATCTGACATACTATTTTTTTTCTAATACAACTAAACTGTGGGCTACTGAGGCCCACTTGCCTATCAGACTAGGCTCAACTAATTTGGGCCAGAATTGATCTATTGGGCAGAGCACATAGGCCCAGAAGTAGACTGCTCAATGGTCTCGGAAATGTGCCAGGAGCCACGCTGGTTGAACCACAAAGGCTTGTTCTAACAAGTTAATCAATATTTTGTTGATTACCAAAAAAAATTGTTGCATTATGTCGGATTGAAAAAAGTGTGGACTCTTTATATCCGCCGCGATAGATATTTACAAGAATAAAAGGTGGGTGTTTGACCAGCGATCCATCACCGATGATCTAATTAGGATAGTATTTTTCTAAAGTGGTAATATCTTTAATAAATATAAAAAACTTGCTATTTATAGGGAATTTCTACCGTCCTTTGGGCTCTAATTCCCTGTATGTGATTGGCTCGGAGAGTAACTGCTGCTAGCATGGCATTAGTTAATAATGTTGACTTTGGGTGACAAACAGGTCACCAGCTAGTGTTTGATGACAATTAGGATATCAATTGGTATCTCATGACAAATAGGTTGTCAGTTGATGTTTGATGGCAAATATGTTGCTAGCTGATGTCTGATGACAAACATAATGCTATCGGTCGACACTGGAATGAGTGTCTCGTTAACCATTTTTCTTATGGTTATGTCGAGTAAGTTATGTGGGACGTCACCCAGCAGCAACTGTGTCTTAGAGTTTCGATTGTGATCGTTGTTCATGGCGGTTATGATTCATGCTTGTATACTAAACCATAGGGTTACGGCGTATCTCTAAGGTTCCAGTTAAATAGAGCTCAACTGGATCAATCTCATGTATCGTAAGATTTATAATTGACTTTAAATAATGTATTCACATAATTTATGTCATGTATTGAATACTTCGTAATTAGCTTGTAATATATACAATTAATTGGTTGTTTATTCTCTTGAACTCAAGTCACTTTGTCTGAATAAGAATATATTAAGAGTTTTCATTTTAATTTTTTACTTTCATATTTAATTTTAAAGCGGGCATGTTCAAATCTTATACGCCGAGGACGTGGCAAACAGTAAACCTAATCAACCCGGTTCAGCAAATGGTATAGTATAGCAACTAAAAATTTCCACCTTGTCAATTACAGATAGATACACGATATTATTATATATAAGGGTATCATGCAAACACGTAGTTATTTTGGAAGAATAAAGTTATAGTTTCAAGGAAAAAGAAAAAGGAGCATTGTTTGGGAAGTGAGCTGAAGGAGGATAATTTTGATTATTAAACGGAAATGATGAAGAATTGAATATTGCAAATTGAAAGGAAAGCCATTGGATTAATCACTCATGACTCGGACCGTGTAATGCATGCATGGATAATTGTAAATGTACGTTATCATTGGGAGATGTATATATTATATGTACGTAATGTAATAATAATACATTAAAAAAAATTATATCCCCGCGATTAAATTGTATATTTTGACGTCCACAGGTTAATATAAATATGCATAATTAATTAATTTGGTAGAATGATAAATTTATTAAAAAACAATAAAATTAAAAAGGAAGTAACAAGCATTACCGACAAGCGGTTTAAGAACCACGTTCTCAAAACAAGTAATATAGATAGATGGCTAGAGTTAGGAAGTAAACGAACCCAAAACAAGCAGTCGAAATTATAAAACGAAGGCTAAAACCAATCCTCCAAAATACATGGGAAACAAAAGTACGTATTAGGATCTCGAGTAAAGGTCGAGATGTTGTTGAAGTGATAATGTTTGATACATCAATAAGTTTGATTAAATGTGAAATTAGAAGAAGCACGTTATTAAAATAGCTAGTAAAAAACCAGCATACACACACGTATGCTTAGAGCTAGGGAGGCCATGTGCACTAATTCTTTTAGAATATTCCTCAGAGTTGGATATATCAGCATACTTGTGTTTGTTCATGCTTGACTCAAAATAATCGCTAATTCATCTCTCTCGTGTGTTTTTTTTGGTTAATTAATTGGCCGGTGAATGTTTTTGTCTTATCAATTACCCTTCTGGGACCAGAACATTCACTGAATTAGGGTAATTGATAAGACAAAAATACTCACTGGCCAATTAACCAACAAAAAAACCACATTGAGAGATACGAATTAGCGGGTTTTTTGAGTAGCTGATATATATCCAACTCTGAGGAACATTCTAAAGAATTAGCGCACATATCGGCTACGGAAGAAAATTCATACTTTTCTTTGAAAAGTATAATTTGAGAAGAACTAAAAAGTAAAAACCCAATATAAGCGGCCGCAAAGCATGTTGTTGCTGGTGAGAAAATTATATATTTAATTTGTAGACCCTCATTTAATGGGTCAATAACCTGGGAGAGGTCTGAAGTTTGGCCCTTGTGAATTTGAGAGGTCTGAAGTTTGAAATGGTGATAACAAAGGTCTGAAGTTTCGACTTGTAGATAATAGAGGTCTCCGTTAGTTTTTTCCGTTAAAACTGACGGAAGTTGGTCATGTGCATTGCATGTGACCAGAAATAAAAAAAAATTCCAAAAATACCCTTCTTGCATCTCACATGATTCAATGAAAAGACGAAAATGCCCTTAAGGCCACCACCCAACTCCAGCCACCACCACGGCTCCGGCCGGCCACTACCCAACTCCGGCGACCACCACTCTCTCCGGCGACCACCACCCTCTCCGGCCGGCCACCACCCTCTCCGACGATTGGGCCCAAATCGGAGCCACAAAGCTCCGA
Source organism: Clarkia xantiana subsp. parviflora (assembly GCA_036873135.1). Lineage (NCBI taxonomy): Eukaryota > Viridiplantae > Streptophyta > Magnoliopsida > Myrtales > Onagraceae > Clarkia > Clarkia xantiana. The sequence continues at coordinate 24,169,407 of JAPTYO010000007.1, forward strand.
TCGGAGCTCGGTGGCTCCGATCGGAGCTATGTGGCTCCGATTTGGGCCCAATCGGGGCCGGTGGCTCCGATTTGGGCCCAATTGAGGCCGTGGTGGCGGTCGTCGGAGAGGGTGGTGGCCGGCCGGAGAGGGTGGTGGTCGCCGGAGAGAGTGGTGGTCGCCGGAGAGGGTGGTGGCCGGCCGGAGCCGTGGTGGTGGTCGGAGTTGGGTTAGGTTTAAATTATGGACAGGGGTATTTTTGTCATTTCATCTTTATATTAATTAAACTTTTTATTAATTCAAATATTACAAAAGGGTATTTTTGACATTTCACACGGTTCTGTTAAATTTGACAGAAAATTTGGACGGAAAACCTAAAAATCACAGTCCAAACTTCAGACCTCAGTTATCACCATTTCAATCTTCAGACCTCTCAAATTAACAAGGGCCAAACTTCAGACCTCTCCCAGGTTATTGACCCTTTTTTTTTTATAGAATAGAATATCATCATTATTACGATATTAATTAAGAATTAAACTTCAAAGTGTAAAAATAATAAAGTGCCGATTTGCACTTGCCCAAGACCGTGACCGTATCTAGTAGCTAATGAAGAACTATTATATATATAACTCTCTTACTCTAAATATGATATGAGACTCTTAAAATTTGTGGTGGTGGTTCTTGTTGTGGTGGTGTTCTTTCTTACTACAAATTACTTCACTCCTATTTATAGGAGACTAAAGAAATCTCTAGACTAAGAAATATCTAGACTAAGAACTCCCTAAAAACTCTCTAGAATTTCCTACACTTATTTAGTTCATATAATTATCTAGACATATAACCTAGAATATTATCTAGATCCATCTTCATCATGGACCAACTCTTTTAGCCCAAATCTTCAAGCCTTGACCCATGATAGTAAATTAGTCTTAGCCCATGATAGTAAATTAATCTTGGCACATGAACTTATGTAAGTCTTAGCCCATGAAGGTAAGTCAATGTTGATTCTTAACACTCCCCCTCAACGTTGACTTTCCTTCATGTTTCTTCTTGGCAATATTGCGCTCCGGTCCGTGCTGCTCATGATTTTTCAGTCGTACTTTTCCGCCAAGATAAATTCTTCTCTTCTTGTCGATTATAGCCTGCCTCGATAGATCTTCATAGTTTCATATCTTTCTCTTCTCGAGGTCTTCATTCTTCTTACATTGTTCGTTCCACCTTTAGTCGACAAAGAATGGCTTCTTTTGTTGATCTCTTCTGTCTTTGAAGCACTTCCTCCTTGATCGAAGACTGAACTCTTAACAAGCGACAGAGTAAGTTGTCGACGCTGGTTTCCCGTTGTCGGCAGCACAACTTCATCTCCCTTATACATCTTCAAGTCCGACTCTTCATTCTCTTCATCTTGAGACAAAGATTGATGCTCAACTACCAGACTTGCAAGAAAGCAAGAATAAGCGCATATGCGATTTTTAACCCGATCACGAATTGGCTTAGTGATCGATCTTCCTAATCCTTGCTTCACCACTTGTTTATCATCGGCTCCTCCATGGACGTCTGCGCGAGGATTCGAACTCCCCCTTTTTCCATGAACCCTCTTTGAAGAAGTTTTCTTACTTGAAGCCGGTATCACGAACATGTCGTCTACTCGCTCACTGATGTGAACTATATCCGCATTGATCATCTCTACATTCCTGAGAAACTTCACATCTTTCGGACCAAAAAAAACATACATACCTGAATCAACTACACTCGCCACTGAAAGGAGATTTATCTTCTTGCCCGGAACATGATAAACGCTATCGAGCTTGATCGATGTCCCACCGCTACTGTTGATCACAACAGTGCCTTCCTTCTCAACGTGGTGAACAGTATCATCTGCCGTGAGTATAACTTCTTCTCCTCCATGACGGCGAAGATTCGATAATTGCTTCACGTCTCCGGTAAGATGATGGCCGCAACCCGAATCAACAATCCACTCATTTCTCGAGTTTTGAGCTGCAAACGCACATTTGGGAGTGGTCTTGGCTAGAAAACATTCAGCTCATTCCTCATCTTCAGTTGAGGTCTTAGACTCCACCATGTTACTCTCCTTCAGTTTGGTCCGACAGTTTCTCTTCAGATGTCCAGGCTTCCCACATCGATAACACTTGAAATCTTTCCTATGAGACGACTTCGCATTCCCACCAACCTTTTTCCTGGCGTCATTCTCTTTTATTTGAGCCACGAGCGCGCACTGGTCTTCCTCCAGCTTTACCCCGGCCATTTGCCTAGCCAACGACTCTTGTGAAGCTAGAAGGTTCTCAAACTCCTCCAAAGATGGTTGTTGAACCCAACCTTGAATTGACGTAACAAACGGTATATACTCGTAATGTAATCCCCGAATAATGGACCGTTTTATCCGCGCTTCCGAAATTGGCTCCTCCGGGTTGAGTAGATTAATGTATGAACACAAATTCTTCACATTTAGAAAGAACTGTGAAATCGAAGACTCACCATGTTTTGCGTTCGCCAGATTTGTCTCCAACATCTGTAACCGCGCCTCGTTCTTCTTATTGTATAACTGGTCTAGAGTTTTCCAGATCGAACTTACAGATGTGCATCGTGAGATATTCTCAAACACCGCTGACGATATCGACCTCTTCAAGGCAAACTCCGCCTTGGCATTCCTCCGCTTCCAGCGCTTGATCTCTTCACCGTTTCTGGCAATCTCCTCCGGGGCGGTTGTATCATTGCCTCCAACGATATCCCACAAGTCTTCGCTCACGAGATACGACTCCATGCAGGACTTCCAAATCCGGTAATTGGACGAGTTCAATAGCTCCATTCCTTGTCCAATCATGCGACCGGCAGCACCCATATTTAGAGTACCCGAGTTCTTCAATCCCGATCTTGAATCGCTCCGCGTTACCGCGACAGTGGCTCTGATACCATGTAAAAATAACGAAGTGCCGATTTGCACTTGCCCAAGACCGTATCTGGTAGATAATGAAGAACTCTTATATATATAACTCTCTTACTCTAAATATGATATGAGACTCTTACAATTTGTGATGGTGGTTCTTGTTATAGTGGTGTTCTTTCTTACTTCAAATGACTTCACTCCTATTTATAGGAGACTAAAAAAATCTCTAGACTAAGAAATATCTAGACTAAGAACTCCCTAGAAACTCTCTAGAATTTCCTACATTTATTTAGTTCCTAGAATTATCTAGACACATAACCTAGAATATTATCTAGATCCATCTTCATCATGGACCAACTCTTTTAGCCCAAATCTTCAAGCCTTGGCCCATGATAGTAAATTAGTCTTAGCCCATGATAGTAAATTAATCTTGACCCATGAACTTATGTAAATCTTAGCCCATGAAGGTAAGTCAATGTTGATTCTTAACACAAAGCTTAGAGAGGACCTTATTCATATGAAAGTCTGAATTATTCATATCAAGGGATCTTATCATCATTATCATTGTTGCATAAATTCCATGTCACTCTAAAAGAAAATGGTGATATAATAGCAAAGTGTGAAGATTATATAATTTATTTATGGATGTAAGACAATAATATCACGGTATATTGTTAATTTTAATTTTTGAAACATTTCTTCAAGTCTTTCATGTTATCGAATTTTGATAGTCACTCAATTTCGATGTTCTTCTTCTCATTTCCCAAATATAAACTCCCGAAGCAACTTAATTGTAGCCATACAGGCATATACTGTGAGAAATTTGGGAGTGATCTAAAACCAATTATATAAGTTCAGTAGAGCTAAATGGTGACAATAATAAGAGTATCCATTAAGTTTAAATAATATTTTAACTCTTTTAAATTATCGGATATGTACGATTTACTTACATTGTGAACTCTAACAATCTTCCACACATGAGTATGTTGTATGTTCCCCTTAATCTGAAGTTTACTTTTTAAAGCACCAGCATCAATATTAAGATACTACGTTTTCCTACACGTTTACCGGCTCTGTGCATGTTTTTTTTTTCTTCTTTTTTTCAATATAGCCCACCAAACGGCCAAACATACTCAGAGTTATGTCTCTCATGCTCATATTCTCATGTACATGTCACCCTTCCGCGGTGCTCACCACTTTATGTCCATTTCCGGACCGAGTCATTAGCTATGATGTAGATAACTCCACTACATAAGTTTAGTAAGATTCCATACTAACATCAAATGGTGATAGTATGTAGGTTGGACAAAAAAACCAACCCAACCAGACTGATCTGGAACTGTACTCGTTCAGTCTGGACTAGTTTCAGGGAAAAAAAAACAGTTTTAACCAGTTCGAACAAGTTAATCTTGTTTGGTTTTGAGAAAAAAGAATAGTTCCAATCCCAGAACCAACTAGTTTTTAATTAAGTTATTAGCAAATCAGTTCCAGTCCCAGAGCCAACTTTGCCCAAATTGGTCATGTTCTGAACCGGTTCTTTACCCACCCATAACTATTTACTCACACGTGAACTTGAATCTCATATTAATTTAAGATGGAGCACGTTTAGGTGATTAAATCTAGTGTCAGGTGCAATGGTCAGGACATTAACATCTATACTTGCGCAACAAATCATCCGATAGATTTGTAGCCCGACTATATTGGTGTCTCCAAATCTAAGCGCATTTCAAAGATTATTCGGATTGACTTTGTTTAATTATTTAAGCTAGCTCCACATCACATGACAAGTGAGTCTGTATCTATACTAGGTACGTGGATAAATTTTCCTAGTTCATGTCTCATGATAAGGTTTGGTAACTTTTATTCAAAGATTCATGATGCACCGAATGCATTTCGAAAACCAAAATACGCGTCATCTAATAATAACCTATATATAATTAATTAGGGTTTGAGTGTCTCGCCAGAAAATAATTGCAAACAATTTAGAATGTATAACATTTTCAAAAGGGCTGCAACTAATTAATAAACATGGTGTTAGAATATAATTCAATAGTATTGCACCAAACAAAATACATATATAATTCAGTAGTTTCTTTTGGGCAAAAATAATTCAGTAGTGCAAAGTCTAGTATTTTTATATATAATTGATTATAATGCATGAGTTGGTACAATATATAAATAATAATAAATACATATTTGTTGGGACTATATTAAGTAATATATTCATATTTATATAATATAGTTATTAAATAATATTTTATAATTTTCACAATAAAAAAAAATTTATTTTATTTTAATTTAATATTGAATATTATATTTGAAGATTCATAACTTTTTTTAAAGTACTTTAATTTACGAATGAGATTTTTTCATGTGAAAAAAGATGACGAAAACCTTATGAATATCATATAATATAATATATTTCTAACTTACCTACACCACTATAATCAATAATAAAATAAATATGTTTTATTAATATGTTAATTTTAAATCTACAATTGTAATCCAAATTTTTTATATAAGTAGATTAATATCTCATGAAGCTAATTCATTGAATTATATATATATATATACTTTCATTTATAATATATATATACTTTCATTTATAATATATATATACTCAATTAATTTGTATAAAATTTTGACAATACACCACCATAGTTTGACTTGAATCGAGTGAAAAAGTTGCTTTGCAGCTCCAACGTGCCACCGTATATATTTGTATGACTTCGTACATGATGTAAATTATAATTTATTATTTAATGAAATTATAATTATTAATTTATTATATATACGTATATATATTATTATACTGAAAAATTCTATAATTTTTTTGGAAAAAAAACTATAGGGTTAACAAGTCTTTTGGTCAATGATGTTTGACCACTTTTGGATTTTGGTCCATGATATTTTTTTGTATAGTTGTGGTGCCATATGTTTGCAGATTTTTCTAGTTTTGGTCCGACCGTTACTTTCAGTCCATTTTTTTTCCGTTAAGTGACATGTGCAAGTCACGTAATCCACCATAAACTTTCAATTTTGTTCAATTTAATCCCTCTAATACTTTCCTAACTTTTTCTTTTGTTCAATTTAGTCCCGACGTTTCAAAGTTGATCCCAATTGGACAACTAGATCCAATTGACTCAGACCTGGGTCCGACTGCGGTCAGGGTCGCCTGGGTCTGGCGACCCCGACCGTGATCGAACCCAGCCCTGGGCTAGCCAAGGGGTAGGTCAATTGAACCTAGTTCAATTTGGAGTCAATTCGTCCAAATTGAACTAGGTCCAACTGGGCTAAAAGTGATATCAATTGTTGATATTTATATTGTTGATTTGCTGAAATGTGATGTACCTTTATATTTATTTATGTTTTCAAAAATAATATTTTTATTAATATATATTATCAATTTGCTATTTGAATTGGCAAAAAAAAATGCTATTTGAAGTTTAGGGACTTAGATCAATTGTTAGCTTACATTTTCTTTTACAATTTATTAGCTTATGCTTTATATAGATAGTCAAATATTCTATCCAAATTGAATGGAACTAGCCACGTGGTTTTGCACGTGATTGAATAAAAATATAAATAATAAAATCGACAGAATTGCCTTAGAATTTTTTAAAAAATTATATATTTTCTATGTAATTTTAGAATTTTAATGATGAAGTGCATCATAATCAAAATAAGCCAGCCATTTGATAACAATTCTCTCATGCTATATTAGATTATTTTCTTGGGTTTTCTTCAATTATGTGTAATATATTAAGCTACGTGGTCAATTCCGTTCAAATTAGATTCAATATTTGTCAGATTTAATATTTTAGTACTTTATCTAATTACCCTAACTTTAGTTAACAATTTAATAATTAACCCGTCGAATTATAAGCACGAACCACCCCGTCATCCTTTAAAATATAGTCTACTTTGCGTCTACAGAGATTATAAGACAATAATTTTAATCAGAGATATGTTTAGTAATAAGAATGTTCGAGTCGTAATTTACAGTATCCAAGGGAGCTAGTAGGTCACCTAAAACTAGCATTTGTGTGGACTGCATAATTTTGATTACGTGTTCGCCGCATGTGATTAAGGAAATAAAGATCTCTTTAGATTTGATCAATTGTGGACTAATGACCATCCACGTAATCCACAGGTACGTAGTTTGTATCTTCATCATCGTTGATCCACATTTTAGCTAATCTCTAATTATGGGAGGCTTAGTGGTTAATACGTGGCCAACGGATGTCTGTCCATTAAAAAATATTCATTAAATATGACATTTTATATATAATAACAGTGTTTATTTTTGAAAAAATAAAAAAATAAAATAGTGTTTATTAATTAACTTAGTCTTAGAGTAAAAATTAGGTTTCTCTACTATGTGAAATGGGTAATTGAACAAGTTTTATCCACCTAATCTCAGGTGGTCCCCTTTAGATCGGTACTTATATCAATGTTATTATAATATATAACTACAATAATAACATAATAAAACTTTATTTTTACGGATTCATTTTGTTTCTTATTAATATTTTTTAGCCACTGTTTTGTTTTTTAATTTAAGTAATGCAAAACTTACTATAATGCATTGTATTACGTACTTATAAGTATTTTTTAAAGATGTGTTCCACTTATATTACTATAATGCATCATTTAAATATAAAGAATACACATTATGTTATGTTACCAGAAGACTAGATTTCTCATCATCTTATCATATAATAAATAAAAATTTAAGTAAAATTATTAGAAATCAAAATATAGTTATGCTCTCGATATTACTTAAATCTAAGTACATATTAATGAGACTGCGTGTATGCAGTATGCGCTAAGTGTAAACACGAAATAACTATCATAATTGTTTATAATATAATATATAGGGTAAATCGAAAAAAAAATATGGCTGGCAATTATTACTAATTAATATAAAAAAGGGTTCTTAATTAATTTTGAAAAGCTAAATGCGAATAAATGTATGGAAAGTAGATATAGACGTCGTATTATCGGTTTTGTGGATCTAATGAGTGACAAAAATACAAAATAACCCTTTGAAAAGAGAGGGAAGAAATTGGTAGGCTTCAAGTTTCAATCAATTCAATCTTCAAGGGGCCTAGCTCTTTAATTAATCAATCATATAAAAGTTAGTTCACATTTTATTAGTCATTAACATATATATAGTGCTTGTGAATAAATCAATAATAATAAGTGTGGGGCACTATAACAATATTCAATTATAAAAGTTTAGCTTAATAAAAAAATAAACAAGGAATTCATTCAAATAAGAAAAGTATATCCTTGATTAGAGTTTTCACGAATAAATACAACTGGTTAGGGTATATATAAGTTTTTTTTTTAATATATAGTTTGCATGCAAGATTATATATATGACTTGTAATATATAGTAAAAAAGACTAAACATATATTATACTAATCATTATTGTGAAACAGTCTAATGAACTTTCATTAACTGAATTTGTCGTAACATTATATATATATATATATATATATATATAGGGAAAAAGTGCTTCCGCCAATACTAAATTACTTGTGCCAATATTTATCTTTTATATATATTCATGGCCAGCAGAGCAAAACTGTTTTACTTTACATGCAATATCAAATTTCAGGGCATGCATAAAGTGTATTTATGACACCCATTTGCCTTTTCTTCCTTCTTATATTATTTAATTGATAGGTTAACAAGTTCAATTTGAACAAAGCCAAAGGTACACAAGTTCATGAATAAGTATATTTATTTGAAATTTCATTACCTTTTATTTCTATACTATGCAACTTTAAATCGAACTAAAACGTTAACTCCATTTTGAGATTATAGTAAATTTCATATATTATTGTATTCATATGGATACTACTTAATTTTTTAAAAAAAGGAATGAACCCCTTTTATTAATAATAATAATAGAGATATATATACTCGAATAGTATAAACGCATATAAATAATCAGTAACGAAATTAATTTATAAAATTAATAATAGCTAGGGTGCACTAATTACAAAACACTAATTTTTGAATAATTAGAAACAAATTAGATAAAAAGTATATAGGTTCAATCATGTTTAAAATTATTATATTTTTATAAATTTATACCCAATAGTAATTTAAAAAAAGAAAGAAGAACAAATATTCCCATTTTGTACTAGTATTATATATATACATTATATAAATTTTGTACATAGAACGCGGTTGCTTTTCATTCTCCTCCGTGTGTCGTTGCCGACTCACAGCATGGATAATCACATAAACTATTAATTAATTTACCCAATAAAAAGGATAATCACATAAACTAGCTACTAGCTTTATTTAAATTATATGTTTCTTTGCCACTGCTAGTTAAAAAATGATAACTTAGCTAGCTAGTAGCTAAAAAGAATTATGTGCTACTAGCTAGCTAGTGTGCAGCTTTATCTAGCTAGTATCTAAAGAATGAACTGGTGCTACTTCTTAATTTGCAGCTTTATTAAGTTAGTACATGTCATAGTTACGTGGTCAACAGCTCCATACCATTGGGAAATTTTACCTTTTTAATATTTTTCCCTAAAATACTAAAAAAATGAATTTAGAGAAATTATTAGTTGGATACACTAACCCACTTTAATATATGAATTAAGTAATAAGAAACACGTTAATTTAGAATTTAAAATTATCCATTCAATGTGGAAATAATTCATTTTTTATAGTCATGTTTTTTTGTAATACATCATGATATATGTATATATATTATTGGGATATGGTTTGGAGTTCGATTCCATAGATGATTTCATGCATGGCATGTGATCAGCTTCGATCTCTGACCGCACTAACCATTTTGTTATGTTGCATTTGGAGGTTATATATAAACCCTAGCTGCTTTTTGTGTGGCTGCAGCTACTTGGAAAATGATGATATATAATCATAGACCCCTCCAACCATCCCTCCAACTTTATATATTAGATAGATTATTATTACACTTTAAAGTAGGAGAACAACGTTCATAATAATTAAATCATACGCAGATATTTACGTAAGATTTATAACGTTATATGGTAGAAACACAAAAGATTTTACATGAATGATTATATTGTAAAACACCTTAAATTTGTCTCACATTAAAAAAAGTAATTTGAGAGTTGTACTAGTCAAATCAAATATGAATGATCCATTTTTTTACGCCTCAGTGGGACTATGTGATCGGTCAAATTAGATTGGACTATTAAGAACTGTTAGCTTAGTCATGGGGTGTGAAAAAAAAATTTTGTATCAGAATTGTCTGTAACTATAGTTGGATTTACCGGTATAACGCTTTTGCCGGCGGAAAATAATAGTGTGATTCGGTATAAAAGGTCGTGCCGACATGAACTAATAGTAAACATAGATAGATAGTCATGTAAACCCTAGCCTTTATAGGTATTTGAAAATATAGGATCGTGGAAATTTTAAGTAACCTACATGGGTAAAAATTCTAAATTTGTGTCGTGATATCCTCGTCTTGCCAGTTAAAGTGAGAATAGTCGCTCGAACTTAATTAATTGATTAGAGTATTATTATTATATAGTATATAATACATGATATATATATGTTGACAATAATTTCGGGGGTCGAGATCAGAAGTGAGGGAGAAAGAATGAAAGGTGGGTTCTTCTAATTCTACATGCACATGCACATTTGCAATCCCTTTTCTTCTCCTTTTCTGTATGGCGTTATATATACACAACAATAGACGACGACTCGAAAGAAGGAGATCTCTGCAACTAGTTGGTGGGTGTGGGACATATATTCCCATGATTTTACAGCTAGCTCAACACTGCCCCCTATCATGAGGCGAAATTGGTTTCTACTTAATTGATGCTCTTTGATCAAGTACAACTTCAAACCCTAACTATCAAAATAACTATCCCTGCTAACCATGTAACATATGATGTTGTGGACCTGTGGTTCAGTGTTTAATCAATTATCGAGAGGTCTTAAGTTATGAAACCGACGGAACTCTAGAAATGAAAAAAATAAAAAAAATTAATGGTCAACATTTTACCCCTTAGTCCTTACGTGCTGACCTTGATATGAGTGATGATTATTATAGATGTTAAGCAAATTATATATTGGGTGTTACTAGAGTTGAAGCCAGAACTTCTGTTTAGTTGGTGGCAAGAATTGAGTTGAAGCCATAACTTTCACCTAGGACTAAGGATGAAAAAAAAACCGATTTGATTGGACCGGTTCTAACAAATCAGGTTTTCAAGCGAAAAACTCTACTAAAAATCGTTAGTATACTTTTTTGGAACCGTCCTGAACTGGTTTACAACGATTTTGGACTGGATCTGAATGATTCTGGATTGGTTTTTTTTTTTTTTTTTTTTAAATTAGTTTAAATATATATATATATATATATATATATATATATATATATATAAGCGGGCCGGGCCGGTTCAGGACTGAACTGGACTGTTTTTGACAAACTGGTCCAGAACCAGACGAGTTTTTCTCACATATACCTTAGCAAGTGCAAAATTCTAGTCAGACCGCAATTGTTTAAACCAGTTTCGATCGGGGTTAGAACCGGTCCGAACCGGTTCCATGCCCATATCTACATAGGACACCCCACAAAAATATATAACACTAGCTATTTGCTGCACTGTTTATGCATGGTTGGTAATAGGTAAACGAGTTGTAATTTTCAGAGGCGAATCAAGCTCGAATCTCGTTGTAAATACATCATTGGGAAGAGTTCTATTCTAAACGCTTCTACATCTAACCTCAACGTTCTAACCCGTTTTAATTTTTTTTTACTAGAGTAGTAAAACATTAATGTGAGTGATGGTTATTTTTAGTGAGAAGCAAAATATGCTATGAGCACTACTTTTTCCCCTAAAACACTCCGCGAAAAAAAAATAAAAGAAAATTACTCTAGCTAGTTGCTACACCATTTATGCAAGATAGGTAAGAAAAATTGATAACAATTCTAAAAAACGAATCAAATTCGAATCTCACTAAAAACACCCATCTGCATACCCATCTGCATTTCATGGAGCCAGAACTATAGTGATTTAGTGTAACTAAGATTACTCAATACAAAATAAAATAAAATCTTTCTTTGGATATATCCATATATGATCACCAACAGATCAATCAGAATCCGCTTTATCACAAGAAGGTACGAAATATGCAAACAAATTTGAAGGGAATAACTTGGTATGGGCACTGCACGTGAGGTGGAGCTTCGTTGGCGGCATGGGCTTTGTGGGCCGAAAACAGCAACTCCGACTGCCAATCCCGATGCATTGACACCGTGACTCCGATACTTTAACAGTCTTATGCTTGCATCCAAACAGCCCCAATTCCACGTTGCGGCCCCTCCTTTTGCCTCGTCACCGCTCTTCACTTGCCACCTGGATAATCCAATATTTGACCTTTCTATTTATATTTATTGTATTTATGTATATATATTTATTTTTAGTTATTATTATTATCTCGTAATCTTAGTATCTGAAAGTAGGGGTCCCACTAGAATCAAAGCATGCGTCGCTTTCATTTTATCCGCCGCCCTGCTAATTTTAGACTGAATAAACAAATTCTCAGACTTATTAATTTAGAAAAACAGCAATTTTTAATAAATAAAGAGGATAAATAATTATTAACAAAATATAATTAGGAATATATGGTGGGGAAAAGAAGCAAAAATTCTCCTATATATGATGAAACCTTTCCCGATAAATGGAATTAAGTATTATATCTCAAGAAAACATAAATTAATATCTCCTTTTCCAAAGTGCGGAATAATAAATTATTAATATTAACATCTGATATGAAAAGATAAAAGTTGGAATTTGGAACTAAAAAAATGCTGCCACTAACTAGCTCATGATTGGCGTCCTAGTTAGAGAAGTCTTCTCCTGCAAGCATTAATGTTCCGCATAACAAGAGTAGATATATATATAGTATATAAGTTTTAATTTTTTTAGTAATTTATTTATTACCATTTTTTTTTACTAATTTGAACGGAAACAACAGGGTGTTTTATATGACTCAAAATGAATTCATTAAGAAATCAAAAGGATTGCAATAAAATACATTTTAATTAGAAGCTCAATCGAAAAATACCGTTGAAATTGGTTTTAGATCTAATTGAGCATTCAATTGAATGTATTTCTCATGCAATAGTTTTTAAATTATTATCGAATTCATCTTAGGACACATCAAAAGACTCTACGTAGCCAGAGCATGCTTCCTTATGTCAAATTTGATGAAAATTATAATAGATGTAGCAATTTGTTCGAAAATTGAAAGTCTAACCGGTAGATAATTTAAAAATAAAATAAAAATTGTAGCGAATTATAAAGACCGTCACTTGTAAATGATTATCAAATGACCGACGAATTTATGAAATGTTTGATGTAATCATAACAAATTAATTAGTTTTCAATACGTTTTGATAATCATCAAAGTCCAGAAGTTTAGAATATAATTGAGCATATCAATAAGAAAACTCATAATATACAATCTAAAGAGCGCATAAGCTAATGTGTTCTTTCATATTTATATACTACAACAACTCTTCATTTTTAGTCAAATGTGGGACAAACTGCATATATACTCATACTCTGATGTTGGATTTTGGTGATTTTGATTGCGCATGTTCCACGTAGTTGCACTTGCACGATTGGATCAACTGAGTCGAGGCCTGGTAATCCTATTCTAAACATTAAGTCAATATATTGTAGAGATATAAATGAATATCTTAAGAGTTAGAGAGAGTTCAACCCTTAACGGGATGAGAAAAAATAGGTATTTGTATGAGCGTTTATCGTAAAATATTGTTTTGAAACACAACCGAATTGACGATAGGACCGGGTCAGACTATGAACTCGCCACACAAATGGTTCGATTCTAGTAAAATAACATAATGTACAATGAACCCGATTCTACTGTGAAATCCGGATTGTACAAGATAAATTAATACTGGTTTGTCAATTCAAGACATTATAAACTAAGATTGGACTAGACTTTCTTTTGGAAGATTAGTCTGAGAACCTGCCACAATGATAATTTAAGATCCGACCCGATTATCAAAATATTGCTTAAAATCCAAGAGAACCCCACCTCGGTTTACGTTTATCCTAGTTACTTGATCTTTGGATTAGTAGAGCGACGACTTTGGTGATCACCTCACCATCTTGATATCAGAAGGGAGTAGATTGTAGACGACTGATTCCGTTGCATTGAGTAATTGTGTAATTGAATCTGTTGGTTAACAATTTAAAAAAACTTAACAGGACTAATTGGTAAAATGAATTTTTATACAAAACAATTTTTATATAATAAAAAAATAGTTCCAAAAGTTAACATTTGCAATGAAATTGCGAAATCATGACTTAAGGCATGAAATCACATGCCAACGGCTCTGATTTCCCCGCCACCCCATCCTATTTAAGGACCCTCCCACTCTTTCCATTTCACCATCACTTTCAAAGTCCACTTCACCATCTTCTTCTTCTTCTTCATCATATCACTCATTTCCCAACCAGCTCCACAATATTATTAATAATCTTCCAAACATGAAGGATCTCTTCCATCTCACCGATCCAAAACACGACAAAACCCCAGGTACTCCATGTCGCTGCATCTGGGTCAGCGGCCCAGTCATCATCGGCGCCGGACCTTCAGGGCTGGCCACGGCGGCGTGCCTCCGTGAACAAGGCGTCCCTTTCGTGGTTCTCGAGCGAGCCAGCTGCATTGCCTCTCTCTGGCAGTCCCGAACCTACGACCGCCTCAAACTCCACCTCCCGAAGCAATTCTGCCAGCTCCCGAACCTCCCCTTCCCGGAGAACTACCCCGAGTACCCTTCCCGGCGGCAGTTCATCGACTACCTTGAGTCCTACGCGACCCACTTCGACATAAACCCTAACTTCGATGAATCTGTCTTGTCCGCCCGATTCGACGACACCCTCGGAATGTGGCGGGTGAGGACCGCCGCAAAGACCAACTCCGGCGAGGTTGTTGAGTATTTCTGCAGGTGGATCGTGGTGGCCACCGGAGAAAATGCAGAGTGCGTCGTTCCTGATATCGACGGGCTCTCCGAGTTCCAAGGAGAGGTGATCCACGCTAGCGAGTATAAGTCCGGTGAGAAGTTCACCGGGAAAAAGGTTCTCGTTGTTGGCTGCGGTAACTCCGGCATGGAGGTCTCTCTTGACCTCAGCAACCACAATGCTCACCCTTCGATGGTGGTTCGCTCGTCGGTAAGTGAAAAATACAGTCACTAAATCTCTATTATTAGATGCTCACCCTTCAATGGGTTGAGTTTATTGCTGTACCAGATTTAAAATGTTAATATTCAGTATCTAATTTTTTACTTTTTTTTTGATATTTTTTTTACTGATTTTGACCTCAAAGTTGATATTCTTTTTAATAATTATTATTATTTTTTATTTTTAAATTTTTTTTAAAGTATCATATTTGTTACTTATAGCTTATTTATGTTAAAAAATATATCTTTTTTCTATTAGTTAAAAAAAAATTAACAAATCTGATAATTAGAAAATTGAATATCAACATTTTAAATCTGATAAAGCAATTAATAACGTAAGGTATATATTTGAGATTATTTTCAAGAATTTGTAACTAAACACGACATATCATCCGACAGGTCCACGTCTTGCCGAGAGAAATCCTAGGAAAGTCAACGTTCGGTCTCGCGGTTTTCCTCATGAAGTGGCTTCCGTTATGGCTAGTCGATAAGCTGCTCCTGGTCTTCGCCTGGCTTGTTCTCGGAAACATCGAGAACCTCGGCATCAAAAGGCCGAAAGTGGGTCCCTTGCAGCTGAAGAACATAAATGGAAAGACTCCGGTCCTTGACATCGGTGCCTTGGAGAAAATCCGGTCCGGGAAAATTAAGGTTGTTCCAGTCGATATCAGGAGGTTTGAGTCGAGCCGAGTCGAGTTCGTAAATGGCGAAAAGATCGATATCGACTCTGTTGTTCTGGCCACTGGATATCGCAGCAATGTTCCCTCATGGCTACTGGTAAGAAGAAGAGCTTCTTTTTTTATTTATTTTTTATATCCCATAGTATTAAAAATAAGATTTTTTTTTGTACTCATAGTTCTGGTTTCGAGTTATGTTGCTAATCAATATCCCAAATTTAAAAGTTAATATTCGGTGTTCCAATTATTAGTTTTGTTAAATTTTCGAAAACAGATATTTTAGAAAAATATTTTGTATACTAATAAAATACCAATTTTAACAGAAAAAAATATAACTAATTATTATGAATAAAAATCTAATTTTTAATTTTGATGGAAACAGGAAAGGGAGTTCTTTGATGGAAAAGGGTACCCAAAATCGCCATTTCCGAACGGGTGGAAGGGAAAGGGAGGGTTATACGCAGTTGGGTTCACAAAGAGAGGGTTGTCTGGTTCTTCATCGGACGCCATTAAAATAGCTCAAGATCTTGCCTCCATCTGGAAACGTGAGACCAAACACAAGAAGATCACTAGTCCTGCTGCTTTCCATAAAAGACGTAATATTTCCCAGTTCTAGCTAGAAGAAGAAACAAACAATCCGTCTTGTCTTTTACTGAAAATAGAAGAAGAAGAAGAAGAATATACTAAAAATATAATAACTCAGTAAATATAATTAAACGTATACAGCAGCAGGCTAGCATTAGTTATATAATTTTGGTAGCACAAGCTTTACTCTTTTGGCTGTCAGTTTTTAGAGAAACTTATCTGTACAATTGCAATGATTTGACCCATGATCATATATATATGTTCAAATGACACAGATCTTTGCTACTAGCTTAAACGTCGTATTATGTTGTCGGCACCTAATTTAAATTCACCCATTAAAAAAACACTTCAAAAGGGTTCGTCCGAGGTTAATTTCGAAACTGTTAGTGTGTTAAATTAACGTGATAATTAACTACACAACGAAACCATTTTAATACTTTTAGTTTGATATGATGAATTTAATAGATTTCCTACTCATTTTTAGGTCTCAACTAGGAAAAGAAGAAAGTCGTTGCATAATATCCTGGTTGGTCAGTAATTTTCTTAAACCTTATTTGTACCTCTTGAATATATATATTCTTATTTACTTACACTTTTAAGTAATTTCAAAATGTGAAGTATATGTTGGTCAATACCGATCTTATCAACTTATTATTTAAACCACTCTAAAAGTCAATAGAGAAAATTTATAATCAATACTTTATTTTGTAGGCTGATTAGTGCGAATAATGATTAATTTAGACATAGAGCAAACATTGTGAGATATACCCTCTTAATGTGTGATTATGGACCATGTTGTGGAAAAAAACTTATTATTTGATATAGATATATATTATTGATAATACATACACTAATAAAAAAGTGAATATAAGGAGAAATATAATTTTACCTAATACATTATAGAAACATAAGTGAGACTCATCTTTGAAATTTAGTGTCCGACGTTAAAACAGAGTTCCCTAGGTATCGTTTTTTTTTTTTTTTTTTTAATTTGATGTCTTGGTGTGATTACTTTAGAGAAGCCGATCCCGACAATCCTGACTGTCAAATTCGACCTTTCATGCACGCTCCCTTCTCGTCACCTTGCCGGGACCGTCACCTAAGAAGTTGACCATATCTGTGCAAGTAATTTCTGCTCCGTTGTCGCTGGAAATCGCTCCACACGAATTTGCTGGAAACATTTTCTTTTGGATGTTCAAGTTTTGGGGAAATTTGACGATTTTGTGAAAAGTAAAGAGTGATTGACTATGAGTGGATTGATGAAAATGATCGAAGAAAGAGAAAAAAACGCGCGGATACACCAAATTTCAAAAAAAAAAACACGAGGCTGTCCATTTTAACATTTCAAATTTCAGACACCAAATTTCAACGGTGAAAGTTTATAGATTCTTAGGGTTTAGGGCACCAAACAAAGTAAGGATATGCATTTTTGCTCCATATCTTACATCCGAGCCCTCGATGTTTACCAAACACGAAAAGGGTATTCCTCCATAGCTGATATCACCACCAAAGTTTTGAGCGAAAAACGAACCCCATACTTGGTATCTTAACTACACATTGTGTCCTCCTCCTTTGTGTCCCCCCCTGAAACCCGTCCAGTCTATTCCGTTGTAAACATACTCTGTAATGAGAAGTAAATAACACACATGCAAGTGTCACAAACTTCAACTCTCTCTCTCTGCTACAGTCCCATCAACAAACCATTGCAGCAGCCAGCAGGGTCCATTTCTGCCCATCATTGAGCAACATCCGTTAACTATCTAATACATTCTAGTCGGTTTAATACTTCATCTATTAATTAACTAATATTTTTGAGTTCAAACCCCTACCAATCTCTAAAAATGAAAAAAAATATTCACAATCAACAATTTATTTCTTACGGACCCGATACTAATAGCTAGCAAATTATTCTAAGTTAGAGCAAAATATATTACGAGTGCTGACATTCTAATTGGTGTGTATAAGACACCCGCGGAAAAAAAGTGAGCAAGATCCATTCTTCTCTTAAACTCCAAAATCAAAGCCATATGCTTCACTTACATGGAGGTGTCTCATAATCAGAACAAGTCATGGCCCTCAGTAGAGTAAAAGAGACATTTTGTGCACTTCTTATATAAAGAAGGGGTAAACTTCATATTCTCCCATTAACAACTGATTTTAGGATGAAAATCGACTTGTATAGATGGTTTTTATATGTTGTTCCGTCCAAAGCGAAACTTAACAGTTTGCTCATGTTTGAGCGTTGCACATTAGTAGAATCTTGTGCACTTCTTTAAAGTAAAGTGTACCTTGTAGCTCAAGTTTCGTCAACCCCAGCCGTGCCCTTATCACGACCAGTTGTTTCTCAATCAAACTCACGACATGGATAACCGCCGAACCTAAAACTGAGTCCTTTGGAACAGAAACTGCCCCAAAATCAGTGCCTCTCCGACCTGCAGGATTGAGACTAAACAATGGCAAACCGACAAACATTGGTTTCCGAGCTTCATATTGTTAATATGGAGTCTTCAAAAGACAATATCAACTGACTTGTTGGGAAGACATGGCATGGCTGGACCCTCCTAATAAAGGACATGTCTGAATTGAATTCAATACATGCCTAACTCGAGCTCAGACCAAACAATAATGTCAGGGTTCAACTCAGAAAACAGAGCACAAGAATGTTAATGCAGTGAAACTAGTTCAACGTATGGATACAAATGAAGTGGGTTACTTACTCTACACTGATATGAATGATTTGGCTATATCCTGACACTGGCTTGAACCTGACCAGACAGGACATGTTTTTTGATCCAATCTCTGGTGCTTTTGTTCTGTCAAGAGGGAATTTACACAAGGGACATATTTGGGCACACAGCCATGCTGAAGTGGACCATTTGTGCGTTGATGTAATTAAATACAAATTTGCAATTCAAGTTCAAACTCAGTTCGCCTCTATAAACCGAGACTCACTTCACCGATTAGTCCAACCAATATTAGTAGGGACAGCAACTGAGTATTACTTGTAAAATCGGTACCCTCATTACAAAAATCAGAACTTTAACGAGAACTTAGATCTTGATGTTCATTCAAATTCAATGGTATAAAAGATTCATTTGACATATATAGATTATAGAAACGCCGAAAAAACATCCTAGTAGCTCTTTCTGCATCATCTAGAAAACAAGCTCATGAGGCTTCATGCCTGACTTTAAGGAGAACCTTGCAGCTAGATAGGCCTTCAGATCCGGAACTGCCTCGATAGTTTTGATCAATGCACTGTCTACAGATTTCTGATCATCTTTCTTCTCTTGAGAAATCACATTCTTCTCCTTAACGACAGAACAGATTGAATATAATTAGCTAAGCAAGCCATTGTTATTGGTTACGGGGTTTAGAATAACATATGAAGCACCAGATGGATAATTACCTCCTTTTCGGCCTCGAAAAATTCTCCCTCACCCTTCCTTTTCCTTTTCTCAACTTTCTTGGCAAAGTACTTGTCATCGAACTTCTCTGAATTGACACCAGAAATGTCCACTTTGGTTGAAGTGGCAATCACATATGATTGATTCACTCGTCTAATTGGTACACCGTTGACCTTAAATGGTCCTGCAATTGTGATTCAGAGGTTTCATGCAATTATTAGTTTGTAATGTGTAAACTAAAGCATTCGGGGAAAGAAAAACCAACTAAATCAAGCACCAACAATGTAATAGAAAAAGCTTGACACTTGATCATCTAAAAAGACATCATTTTTTTTGGGGCCTTGAAAAATCTCTATGCAATAGATTACTAGATTACAGAAGAGACAGAGAAATCCTAAATGATAGATAATAATAATAAGAACACGATTGCACTGTTACACCCACCATCAACACTGTCAGGTTGGGATAAATAAATTGGTCAATGTGAACAATTACAGCCGGTCAATATCCTAATCAACTGCTCATACCTAAATGGATTTCCAATCCCAACTAGTCCAAATGCTCAAACTCCAAAAGATGAACAAATACAGAGCACATTCTCATTCCAGCAAAGGTAAGTAGTACACTGGTTGCATTAGCGAAAGCATAATGGCAGCAAACAAGAACAGTGCTAGTATAGCCCGGAAGCATTTCACAATATTATAAGCAGACGAAAAAAAAAAAAAAATGCTCACCCGTGACCAGGAGCAATCCAGACGGGAGCTGCTTTAGGAACACAACTCTCTTCCCCTTGAACCTCCCAGCTAAGATAATCAGCACGGTTCCAGGTGTGATGCTAGCCCTGCATTGAATGCAAATGCCTCGCTCTCTTAAAACAACTACAGCTCCAATGAAGCTACATTTTGATAATGAACTCTAAACCCACTCAATGTCGCGTGAACATTCCCAATACAAAGTGCCGAAGCATAGAGAAATCAAAACTATACTCAGAAAATGGATTTTCAAACACAATGATATATTGTACAATTTAACAGAAGCAATAACCAACTTCCTAATATATTGGATTAAAGAAATGCTCATTGAATGAGCAATACAATAAGAGAGCTGGATCGAACAGTATTTTAAGAGATGAAGATTCTGCAACAAACAACTAATAGTGATGTCGAAATCTTCAGCCTAACATCTACGCAGACAAAATTAAACAAGTGCTCCAGTACGAACCTGAGCTTGGTGGGCTTAGGTTTGCGCTTGTTGACAAGAGGCTTCTTGACATCATCGGCTGGGTAGAACTTAGGGGCTTTCTCAGCGGCGGCTTCCGGCTTCGGCGGGGCTTCGTGGCGGGGAAAAGCACCACCATTTTTGGCCTTTATCGCCCACAGCCCTCGTTTGTGGTACATCTTCGACCTGGAGTACTTTCCGATGCCCCGGATGAGCTCCGGGTTGCGGCTGCAGCTACGGCTGATCTTCGGCGCCATTTCTGCTAATCTCTGCTGCTACTTCTTCTCGGCGCTTACCAAAGAGATCATCGCCAAAAATTGAACTCTGCTTACTTATATCAGAGCCTAAGTGCCCTAGCCCTAGGAAGAAGAAGAAGAATTGGGCTAAACATTGCTCGCTGAGGCCCAAATTGACTTAGTTGAACTGGAAGCATATGCCCAATGTTTTGAACACTTATTGAGCCGACATAAGAATGGCCCAAATTCTTTCGCGCGCGAAAATTTCATTTTGCATTTCCGAAACTCTTTGTTGCGCTCCATTTCGCTCACCGAGTGAGTCATTGAAGCAAAGTTCCTTGATGAAGCGCAAAATTCCATCGGGTTTCTCACCTCGCGTCGGAAGCGGGAGGGATTTCCATGGAGATTGCAGCTTTGGAGAGTTGAAAAATCAACGACAAGACGGTATGGATTTCCATAGTTGATTGTTATTCCATTGTGTTTTTGTCTCTCAATTCAAAGTTTTCTGCCAAAATCAGCGATCCATGATGGATCAAATATTTTTAGTTGAATATATGTGATATGGAGCTCTGATGAAGTTCGGCTATGGATTATTGATTTGCTTCACCTATAGTTTCCCCAATCGGTTGATTTAGGGATTGCCTCTTCGAATTTGGGAAGTTATGCATGTGATAAAGATTTATTACTTTTCTGGAGTTTTTTCTTCATTCAGAAGTGGTCCACTTTCAGATTGCATCACGAGGTTTCTAGTTAGTCATGAATTCTGGTTTGGGTGTCCTTAATTTGTTGGGCCAAAAGTTGTTCATGAAATTTATGCAAGGAAATTGATTAGTAAAGGTTGGGGAATTCAATGGATCAGTATGGACTAGCAAATAGAAGAGATAGCTTTTTGTTGATGTTACAAGCCACAGGGAACTAGTCTTCTATATTTCATTTATGGGCAAAACAATTGTCGAATCCCTTCCTTAGTCGTTGTATAATTGCTTTTGCAGCTTCCTTTGATGATACTGGCTGCAGGAGAAGAATGGAGTTTTCCAATGTTCATGAGAAGGATCCTTTGGACTGCAGAGATGATTCCTCCAGCTGGAAAGAAGTAAACTCAGCGGAAAAATGTAAATACACTGATTTCTTTGGTTCAAAATTTAAGTTAAATGATCAGTAAAGTTTAGGGAATTCGATGGATCGGTATGGTCTAGCAAAGCGAAGAGCTTTTTGTTGATGTTACAAGCCACAGGGAACTAATCTTCTATAGTTCATTTATGGGCAAAACAATTGTCGAATCCCTTAAATTGTTAACGAGTCTTCTATATTAAATTGTTTATCCTCTATACAATTTGTGACACTTAATAGTAATCAAATAAAAGTACCTTGCAGCTAGTGGACCCAAGACATCAGAATACGCATTTTTCCAGAAGTTCAAGGAAGGTGTCCATCACAAATTTCAATCTAATCCATCCCATGTAAAGAAAAGGAAATATGAAAATGTTAGATCAGATGAAAGTCCTGGAGGTATAGTATATCCATAAATCCAGAATAGAGTTCTGAAGCATTATAGTTTAGCTAAAGGGTTTTCTTGATAGGAAGCCCTGTTGGTGCTCGAATTGATGATAAGCATGTTGTTTCATCATTCCTTGACGAGGATGTAATGCCTATAAATTTCAATACCTTTTCTTCCCGAGGCGAACTAACCCCAGATAAACCAGGTTGGTATTCCAAAAAACATTCCATCTTTGTTCTTAGAAAGTACTGCTAATTGCTTATTTCCTCGACTCCTCACGGTTTACTCTCTGTAATACTTGCTAGTTGCAGCATTCCTACTTAATTTTAGGAAACTTAACTTGATCAACTCTGCTATGAATGATCTTATCTATGTATTGTTTCTATTATTTATTCTTGCAACTCTTATATCTTATTAATCTGCGGCTTAACAAACTTCAAAGTTAAGTGCTATGTTTATTGCTACTTGGGGTATCTGCACTCAAATATCTTTGATCCTGTAACATAATAACTCTAGTTTTCATTTCCGTTCAGTAAGTTCTGCTGCTCAAGGATTGTCTGATACTTTCACTGGGGAGGGAGAGGATCTGCAGCAATGGATAACAAATACCTCATCTCGTGATGTTAATGAGCTAAACTCAAAGAGGTTAGCATTATTTTACTCAAATGGGTTAGCTTTACTCGTGACAAATACGACATTTTTTTGTACAATGTTCTTGCAATGTTGCAGTTAGTCAGCGAAGGTTTTGTCTACAGTATTAGATATGTAGTCATTGGCTAAATTTTGGTAATTTCGTGATGGCTTTACAGGACTGAATACATGAACAAGGATGACATGCTCAGTCCTATCTGGAACTCAAAACCACTTTTGTTGGATTCTAGTATAAACAAAGATTCTCACAAGAAGCCTGCAGAGGCCTATGAGATCGGAAATGGACCAAGCTGGGATTTTGATTCTTCATCTTCTTGGTCTAGTAAATCTGCCAAAAGAATTTGCTCAAATTCTGATTTTTCATGGCGGGTATCTGGTGAAATTGGCTTCAATTCAAGGAAGAATGGGTATGTTCCTCCATATGCCAGTGAAAGAATTTTCACAACTATGGATTTTCCGGTTCGGGAATCTGAAGAAACTGATTTCATGTTAGAGAATCTCGGGCCTACTGTACGAAAGACTAAACTTGTTAAAGGATACAACACTGATTCATTCAGTTATCGTAGTGACTTCCCTAGTTCAGATTCAAGCATGTTGCTTCCTGACAGGAAGTCCATGCTCCAATGGAATTTTGACGGTGACAAAATTGAAAGACACTTCATGACTTCTCCAAAAGAAGAGCCAATTCAAGATTACTTTTGGCCTGATGACCATCATCAGCAGAGGAACAGTCTTTGTAATATGAATATGGCCGGTGCATTACCTCTTAGATCTGATTGCAGTGAAGAGTTTTTTAAGCACAATTCAAATAGATTTCATGGTCATTTTGATGAGGCAGATTCAGTCACATCTATAAACAATCAACATCTTTCAATATCATGCTCTGGAAGCTACTCAAATTTTCCCGAGTGCCGCACTACGGAAGATCTAGATTGCGTAGAAGATGGGCGAGTTTTTCAGCAGCAAAAGTTTAAGTCTGATGCATCATCAATTTGGTAGCCTCTCAAGTTCAGTAAGTTTCTAGCATTAAAGCATGTCTTCTTTCCCTTAAAATACAATAATGAACATGAGAAATTCTAGTACAGTTGGTTGCAACAGATGTTTATGTTTGTACTTCCTAGCTATGTCAGAGCTACAGAATCCAGCAGCTCTTGAAGATATCTAACAACCATTAAACTTTCCTTGGAGGAACTTACTTCTGTGGATGAACATGACAAATTCACTTGGAATGTTGGTTGCAGAAAGGTATTTCCATTACTTCACATTCCTATCTTTTCTGTTATGCATTTAGTTTGTTAGGTCCCATCCACCTCATATATGAACCTGACAATAACCAACCCCCCTGAACTTTCATGCCCCTTTCCTCTTTCTTTTTTCTGTTAGCATGTTTACTCTATACCTAGAATAATAATCTTCACTCTTACCGAATCATTCTGTTAGGAATAAAATGTTAACCATGAATGAACCTGTCCGATAGGGCTATATTTTTTTTTTTCATTTACATATTCTAAACGCTGAACTATCACGTTAAATTATTATTATTATTAAGTTCTACCATTAAAAATGTAAATTTTAATAATTTGCATACATACGAGATGCACTGCCGTATTTAATTCCCCAATTGACGAAATGAAGAAGTTAATACAAACAAACCGTTCGTGCATGAATTATTAGTTGAAGTTTGGGCACTCAGACTATGAAGTTTTTTTGAACAATTAGTAGCTGAAGTTTCGTGTTGATAAATTGATCGCTATGTTAAATACTCCATTTAGTTTGGACGGACTTGATCAGACAGTTCATACGTGACTAAAGGAAAACCAGATAATTGATGACAAAGTTACTTTAAAAGAAAATATGATTCTTGAAATACTTCTCATTTTAGTTCAACTTCTCATTTTAGGATGAAATTATATAATTTCAGTCAAGTAAATTTTATGAATGACTGATAATTAACCCTTATTTTAAAAAAAAATATATATATATATTTAACGGTGAATTTAGTATTTTTAATGAAAAGAAAAAGTGAATTTGATGCGCGATTTGGACGTGGGACAAACATGTAGAAGATTTGGTTAGCCCCATCCGGGATTTTGCTTGAACCAATGTCGTTATAGTCTAACTTGTATGTCACGCCTATCATTTATTATATTATTATTATATATAGATTATTAGACATGTATAATCTTGTATCTTACTTTTTAGTCCTACTTTACATCCTCTACTATGTCGCTTCTTCTTAAAATTATGATTGATATTGAGCTATTATTATTAAATCATTATTATTATTATTTTGGCCAATATATATGTGAAAGCATATTAATTAACCATACCATCATATATAATAATAATAATAATAATAATAAATATATATATAAGTGAAAAATGTTAAGAATCAGTAGAGATCGAAACTGGTCCAGAAAACCAAAATTGTGATGGTAGGTGTTTCGACTAGTTGGTAGCCAAAGCTGTGGCTGTGTTGTCCCTAATTATAGTTATAGTTGTGAGGTCTACATCGCCAAAAACTAATCAACATGATGGATGATGATTCATTACACAACGCTTTCATATCGTTGTTAACTACACTTAGCTTAATGATGGTCCACATTATTATTAACGGTTAATTTTTGTTTTTCACTCTATTCAATTTTTTTTTCCAAATATATATTCTCTCAAACGATTTTTTTTCTCCAAATTCTCTTAAAAGATTGCCAAAAGTTGAGGAGAGCAACTACCCATCACCCCTTGGTTCATTTGTCCATGTTTATACTTAAACTAATATTCACTCGCACTAGTTAGTTAATAAAGAATAAAGTGTTTGCCCATGAATATTTTTCAGTTTTTAGATTCTCATCTGAATTTGAACTTATAACTTTTAATAAGGGGTTATATAATTAACTATTACACCATATTAGATATTACACAATTAGTTGTACACATAATAGATAGTGTCAATAACCTGGGAGATGTCTGAAGTTTGACCCTTATGAATTTGAGAGGTCTGAAGATTGAAATGGTGATAACTGAGGTCTGAAGTTTGGACTTTGTGATTTTTAGGTTTTCCGTCCAAATTTTCTGTCAAATTTAACAGAACCGCATGAAATGTCAAAAATACCCTTTTGTAATATTTGAATTAATAAAAAGTTTAATTAATATAAAGATGAAATGACAAAAATACCCCTCTTCATAATTTAAACCTAACCCAACTCCGGCCACCACCACGGCTTCGGCCGACCACCACTCACAACTCCGACGACCGCCACCCAACTCCGACGACCGCAACCACAGCCCCGATTGGCCCAATCGGGACCGTGGTTGTGGTCGCCGGAGTTGTGTGATGGTCGTCGGGATGTGGTCGCCAGAGTTGGGTGGCGGTCGCCGGAGCTGTGAGTGGTGGTTGCCGGAGTTGGGTGGTGGCCTTAAGAGCATTTTCGTCTTTTCATTCAAACATGTGAGATGCAAGAAGGGTATTTTTGGAATTTTATTTTATTTCTGGTCACATGCAATGCACATGACCAAATTCCGTCAGTTTTAACGGAAAAAACTAACGGAGACCTCTATTATCTACAAGTCGAAACTTCATACCTCTGTTATCACCATTTCAATCTTCAGACTTCTCAAATTCACAAGGGTCAATCTTCAGACCTCTCCCAGATTTTTTTATTCTAATAGATATTACACAACTCGTTGTGTTATCATATAGTACTGCATTGTCTTATACGTTATCCTATTTTCAACATTGTACTGCATTGTCTTATATACTTTATAATAATTTAACAAGTTTTGTTTTTCTTTCAATAATTAGGACCATCTCTGATTATAAGCAGACTATTTTCAACGTGCAAATTGCAATATATTATTAATTCCCCCCCTAATAATACTCCAATGATGGATCGATCACCTTTCTGTCATGTTGTCATAAGATTGTGGATGACTTCAAATTTAATAAAATATATATAACTTAAATCTTCTCGTTTTGAACTCCCAAATTCAAATCTATCATTTAATTCAGCCTTTTAACTGTGCATCGTCAAAATAAATAATGATTATTTTTTTTTTTCAATGATTGAGAGATAATAATGTAGTCGGTAGAAAGAAAATGTCTTCATCTTTTAAAGTTTAAACTAGTATAATATAATTATTATTAATTAATAATAAAATCAGCCAAGGGCAACATTCCGTTGATTTTACAGATTTCATGTTAAATGTATTTAGGGTTAATATTTTTTTTGGGTCAACTGTTTAAGATGATAGAATATATCCAAAGACTTTTCTAGCATGCATTTATAGTATATATATCTGAAAAAAAAATACCTAAAAGTGTATTATTATTTCTATTTAACGGTATATTTTTTGAATTTGTTAGAACTAAATTACTTAGATGAAAATTTTTACAAAAATTATGTTGAGATTAAACTAAATTTCCCTCCTCAACTCACATCATTGTTCTACCTTTCCCAAATAATAAAAAGTAAAAAAAAATGATGATAAGCATTACCTATCATTATTATGAACCAAACATGAGATAGTCATATTTGAAATAAAGTTCAAATAAATAAATAAATTTATGGTCTCATGCACTGATAAATGTGAGGAAAATAGTTAAACCATTAGAGTTCATTCTAAATTTAAAAACTATAAGCATCATGCCTAAATGCATAATAATTATACATAAATATGTAAATGGTGACTTCCTTTTTGGCCAACGGTGCCTTCCTTATTGATCAATTTAGACAAAACTATTACCATTCTTATGAGACATTCTTATTATTTTTTCCTGTTGGCCAAAAAAAATATATTGTTTTTTCCTGTTGTGTTATGGTTGATTGGTTTCTCTTTCTGCCATATGTTTGATACTTAACGAGAACTTTTTTTTTTACAACAAAAGTTAGTAGTGACCATATAAATAAAACTCAATATGTTATGTAACATTTAGGTAAAGGCAATTTTAATGGTTAAATTAACGATTCAAAATTTCCAATTTTGAACACCTCATATTAAAGTTTGAAAATAATTGTAATTTTCTTTTGAATTTCAAAAAAATGAATAAATTAGTAGCGACGAGTCTAACGATGTTAGACCTATATGGCTGCGTAATGTTCAGATTATTCAACACCATGTTTCCAGATTAAGCATTTTTTCTGATCCGAATAAATAAACAATCGGCATATACATTTGTCCGTTAATATATAGAGCTCCACTAGCATTCTAATATAGTTAAAGATATGTTCATTTCCACTTGCCTCCTCTCACGACACGTAAATAATTATATTAGAGCATCCACAATGGTATTACGTAAAGATTACGTAAACGTAGGTCCTACATGTTTATTTAAGTAAAGCAACAAAAATTATCTACAATGGTTTTACATAGCATTCCTTAAAGATGGGACCCACACGTAAATTTATATTTTTACATAAAGCATTCCTTAAATTTAAGTAATGCACTATGTATTACGAAACCAATTTTTTATTATAAATTAATTCATTTTATAATTAATGCTAATATCTTATTGGTGGTTGTTGGAAAATCTAATAATAAAATATATTTAAGGAATATGTTTAAGTAATACGATTGCAGAGAAAATATTTTTTACGTGTGTCTTAAATTTACGTATTACTTAAAGTGTACATAAACATCTACGTGACAATTTTAAAGAATACAATTTATGTAAAACCATTGTGGATGCTCTTATTTAGAAAAGGAAAAATGCGTCGTACTCAAAATAGAAAATGGAGACGAAAAAAAGGAACAAATGGCAATTTCCATTTTCGCTTGCAAATGATAAACATTTACATTATACCGCTCCCCCTCTCTTTCAGCATCACGCGCACACACGTACAGCGCACAGAATCAGTGTGAAGAAGAGAAGAGAGACGGAAAGAGCTCCAGATCTCTCTGATTCCCTCCCCTCTCCGGCTGCATTTCCGCCACGACTCCGGCTCCGGTAACCGCAGGTACCTTCTTCTCCATTTCGCCCATCTCCATCTCTCTCTGTCCACTCCAGATTGTTTCAGGTGGTCACGACATTCTCTCAAGTGTCAGTTCTTACATCTCTTACATGCCTTGGTGCTCTCTCTGTTTCATCTCTCCGATGTTGCTTTTCTTCCACCTCCTCTCTTCTCTTTCACTTTCCATCTTGATTGCTGTCCGAATCTCTATTGAAGTTTAAATGAAAAATGTTCCGCTTATCTGTTGGTGAAGTTGTTGAAATCAATCTGCTCTTATTAACGCCGCTTTGAAATTCTTTGAGCTAAATTCGTAATTTATTATTGTGCTCTGCATTTTGTTAAGGAATCATGATTGTATCCATGAGAAATTGTGCTCGTTGATTACTCTCAATTTTGCTACATCATAAATGTAAAAAAATTGGTCTTTACTCTTTAGCTTCCAATTAAGGAATTTCGTGAAAGCGCCGTTGATTTTGTCTGAACGGTGGTGGTTTAATGGTTACAGCTCGGATGGGCTCCATCCTTCTGCTCTTATCTTCTATTCTCTGACCACTTAATAGTTCTTTCTGCACTGTCTGCTTCAAGAACCTTTCTGTCGATTCAGTATTTCATCCATTACTTTTGGTGGTAGGAATCAGGATCATGCTTTTCGTGTATTTGAAGCCACCAACAGTTCTTTCAGACCCACAAAAACACACATTATGCATGATCCAATGGACATTGTGATTTTCCTACAGAATTCACGTTGAACATTAAGTGTTATCCATCTTCTCCCAAACCTTTGTTGTGGTTAGATGGCGTCTTATGCTACAAGCTCATTTTTCTATTGTTACTGGAGCCTAAACATGTATTCTTTTTTCTGCTTAAAGCTTGAAAAGGACTAAGGGGATTTGTTTTGAATTTATTGACCCTCTTAATAGTATTCTGAACTGATTTGGTTTGCCCGCTTCGTATCCTATAATTTTCTCTTCATATGAATGTTCTGTATATGTCTTGATGCACATTCGTAAAGTACAGTTATGATTGAAGTTCTTTTGGGTGGTATGATCTTGAGACTATAAGTAGTTTTTGACACATTCTTTTTCATGATTCCCTTCAGTGAAAGAAGGACTTCTCAGAATCGAAATGAGAAGCAAGTTTGCGGAAATACAATGAACTTGTTTGACCCTAGCGCATATGGAAACTAAGCTGCTTACTGATAAAACACATCATGATGGTGATTCCAATTCCCTCTCATGCTATCTTTTTCCATCCTTTTCTTTTCCCTGTTCTGCAATTTATAAAACATTGCATGAATGTGTCTGATTCTATTTATGGATGAATGATTTTCTTTTTCTTGGAATTATTCATGATTATGAAAACCTGTTCACAGGAAAAAAAAGAAAGAAGCAGAAATGCTAATATATTTTTTCTGTTAATTGCCATTTTGACATAGAGGTGGTATAATTGGCAGGCTGTTTTCTCTCTAGGAGTAGATTAGAAGAGACAACAGTGGATTTACTCAACTGAGACTGCACCGAACGTAGAAAGGTTAAATCTCGTGGAGATTCCTTTGGAGTACAATGAGTCTTCTCTCTTTACACTTATGTAGTGTATAACATAACCCTAATGTTCATATTCTTTTGACTTATGTAGAATATGTCAGAGTTACGAATAAGCCCATCAAAGAGAAAATTCTCGGGGACACCAATGAAGACGCTGCTAGCTCAGGAGATGTCAAAGGAAGTTGATTCTAAGCAGAGTTCGCCTAACCTGGTTGCCAAATTGATGGGTCTGGATTCCCTTCCAATGCAATTACCCTCCTCAATCTCCCCAAGAAGCCTATCAAATGGTTACATACAACATAATAGAAGCAGGAGTCTTACAGGGACGAAGAAGATTCAACACTCTAATCATGGACGTAGCTATTCAGAAATGCAAATGCTGCATGGATTATCAGAATATGGTGATTACAGTGACATGTATGATATCTGGCGGCAATCTCACAATGAAAGCTCAATCAGAGAGAATTCACCAGAGAAGGGTAAGAGTGTAAATGAGAAAAAGATGGCTCTTGTTCGTCAGAAGTTCACTGAAGCAAAACTTCTTGCCTCTGATGAAAAACTTCGCCATTCGAAGCAATTCCATGATGCAGTAGAAGTTCTGAGCTCCAATAGAGATTTATTTCTGAAGTTCCTTCAAGAACCTAATTCCTTGATCTCAAGGCATCTTCATGAATTACATACTTTTCCTCCCCCTCCTGAGACAAAGCGCATCACGGTTCTTAAACCTTCCAAGGTAATCGATGATGAACAACGAAGCAAGAAATCATCACCTGTTTCTGGGTTTTCAACACCTTGTGAGGATGTGGATAGTTTTGCTGCTCAACCAACTCGGATAGTTCTGTTGAAGCCTGGTAACGGGAAGGCTCCTGGGATTCTGCATGAGGATAGCTTGTTCCACAAAGTTGAAGATAAGGAGATTCAAGAATCTCAAGAACTGGCAAATGAGATTAGTGAAAATCTTACTGCAAATTGGCGGGATGCCTCTGATATTTCAAATGGCGGTGATAGTTCATTTAAAAAGTCAGTAACTGAGTATGTCGATGGAAACTGCAGTGATTTCGAAGCTGCATCACCAATTTCAAGACATTCCTGGGAATTTTTAAACAGGATTGAGAGCCCTTGTTCATCGTCGTCCTTCAGCCATGCATCATATTCTCCAGAATCATCGGTATGTAGAGAAGCAAAAAGAGGCTTTCTCAGAGATGGGCACTGGTGGCATCTAGACAGGCTTCTCTTGAAAAGCAAACACACAATAGGAGTCCCAGTACATTAGGTGAGATGCTTTCTCTTACAGATGGTAAAAAGTCAGTTACTCATGAAGATCAACAGTCCCCACGATCGGTCCCTCTTAATGAGATAGAAGAAGTTCATCCAGATTCACCCAGAAATCTTTCAAGATCCAAATCTGCATCTTCTTCTACATTCCATGATGAATCTGATAGCCAAGAAACACCCAAGGAACCAACCAAGAAGACCAATGGTCTGAAATGGAGATTGTCGAGTTTGTTTTTCTCTAAGAGCAGAAAATCAAAGAAAGAGAACAGAGACAAATTGCAGAAATGTGCTGAAACTCCAGATTTTACTGAAAATAACTATGTAAAGGTCAGTATTAAATATTAATTGTACTAAACATTCTAAACATAATAGTTTCATTGAGAGATTTTCTGGGTTATAATACAAATTCTGCTGAATTTCTGCAGGTGGGTTCATCTATCAAGAAACATTTGGTGGACAGACGCTTGATGGAGAATCATGATCAACCGAGTCTAATCACAGTTCTTGATCACACTTTTGAGGAAGATGTCCGAGAATCGTTTGGTAATAATCGTTTCACCCAGTTAATGCAAGAAAATGCGTCTTTTTCACAATCTTATGCAGCTTCTACTCCTATGAAACAGGAAAAAACATGTCTTGTCAGTCACTCCGGTCAAACCTGATTGACAAATCGCCTCCAATTGGATCTATATCTCGATCACTTTCATGGAATGAATCCTTCTTAGGATCAACATCTCCATGCCCAACAAAACCACCCTCAGGCCCCTCATTCACCGAAGAAGAAAGGCAGGACTTATTAAATTTTATCGACACACTGCTATCGGAACCGGGTCTGAGTTGGCATTCTCCCGAAACTCCACTCGATCCATCCCTGAGGAACAAACTATCGACCCAATTCGACAGAGAACCACCTAATGAATCAAAGAGAAGGCAATGGAGATCGAACCGAAAGCTCGTGTTTGATTTTGTGAATGCTTTGATTATTGAGATATCTCGGGACCAAACAATAACGGTAAGTCGGGACGAGGTGTGGGCCCAAATGAAGGAGTGGTTCTGTGATGATGTGTATGAAGAGGATGAGGGTGACAGGACGAGCATGGTGGTGGAGAGGGAGGTGAAGAATGCGGTGGTTGGGGGAGGGTGGAAGGAGAATGTGAGGTTGGAAATACACAATTTAGGGATGGAAATTGAAAAGAAGTTGGTGGAAGAGTTTTTGGATGATGCGGTTGTTGATTTGTTAGGTTGAGTTTATAATAAAGAAAAGCATTCAATAATTTATTTAGTTTCTCAATTCCTCCACTCCACTATAAATCATTGTATGTATATATGTATGTATTATTTTATTGATATTGTGATTTATATCTCTTAATAATTATAATAAGTATATCTAATTCAGTACTATATGAATTCTGTCTCGATATTTTTTCTGAGCAATTTACGTAGTATGTTTATTTAAAATGAAATGGAGTAATACCTTGGTAGTTTCAAAATGTTAGGATCTTAAGTTTACTTAAAAAGAAAAATATACTAATTTTATTATTGTTTTAAAGAATCTCATTCAGTCAAAACACATATCTATCTATTGTCTATAAACTTTAGGGGTGGTACCAAATATTAAAATTGTAAGGTACTAAAAAGATATTCTCCTATATGAACCAATGAATTAGAAATCACATTATTAAAAAGATTATCATTGGATATACACATACATATATATAATAAAATGTCCATTGAGTTGAGCCCAAAAGTAAGAATTTTGGGTCACAACATTATTGGGTCAAAGTATTACATAACCAAGAAGCGTTAGTAAGAAACAAAAAGAAAAACATGCAAAGTTGAGATAGTGGCCGGGTACGTTGTAGATGTTTAGTGTATCATCACCACTTCACCACCACAATCTCGACTTCTTTGAATGAATTTATGTATTATATTATAATATTTGTGTATAATACGGTTCGATCTGTACGTAATGCAGTTACTCCAAATACGACCCTTTAAACCTCGTACTTGTTTCCTTCTTTGTTTTGAACCAGTAACATGTATTTCTGACCGTTGTTCTTCAGTCCCTCCTCCTGTGGCATCGAGAAAAATGACCGGTTATAAGTTTAGGGGCCAAATTGATATCTTAATAGAACATGGAGTGCATTTAGCATATATATATACCTTGTCTTTAACGAGTAAGCTCCAAACGTCGTTCAACTTAGGATCCAAAATCCGGTCTTGAGTTGTGACGTCACCGACCTTGGCGTTGACCCTCCTCTCCTCTAAGCTAATGTCCCAAATAAACATCAGTATTCGTAGACTGATTCCTAGTATCATGGACATCACCTAAGATCCAACAATTACACCTCAGCAACTAACATTTAGCAATCAATATAACCGTCACTATAGCTTCATAATCAACTATATTTGTGCTATTTTTTTTACTGACCACTTAATCTGCTGTCATAAACT
This sequence comes from Clarkia xantiana subsp. parviflora, assembly GCA_036873135.1. Classification (NCBI taxonomy): domain Eukaryota; kingdom Viridiplantae; phylum Streptophyta; class Magnoliopsida; order Myrtales; family Onagraceae; genus Clarkia; species Clarkia xantiana. The sequence continues at coordinate 24,204,017 of JAPTYO010000007.1, forward strand.
TGGATAAGTTGTTTGTCTGGAAATTTTACATGCAACGCGTATGTTTGAATTTATGCAACGTTAAGTTAAACCTCAATTTAATTAAATGTTTCACGCTCACACATAATAGAAAATATTGAAATATAAAGATTAAATTTGGCATTTTCGGCTCACACGTAAGAAGATGTTGAAATATAAAGATTATACAAGTTATTCATCTATTATCTTAAGGTTATATAATTTTTCAAAATGTTCAGCCCACACGTAATGTGAAATGATGCAGTATAAAGATTAAACTAAACATTTTCAGCTTATACGTAAGGAGGAATGTCGAAGTATGAAAATTAATTCAGACATTCGTCTATCATCTTAATGTTTTATGATTTTTTAAAACATTTCATTCCACACATAATAGGAAATTAATGTTGAAATATAAAGATTATATCGGACATTCACCATCATTTTAAGTTTTATAATAGTTGGTTAACTGTTTATTTAGTTTCACAATATATATATGTAGTAACCTAGCTACCTGAATAAGTATCGTATAGAAGCCAATCTTTCTGCATATTACAGCATGTGTTTCCATGAAAGCGCGGATGGTATCAAGCTGTCCGGTCGGGTCAAATGGAAGATTCTATATATACACATACAATAATAAATAAATAAATTAATTATTTTCATCATAATTACAAGGGAACCCTGCTGCAAAATGATAGGAAAATTATGATAGACTAGAATGTTACCTGGTCCCATTGTTCATCCACTCTTAAATACGACACAATACATGCTTCCGTCGAGAGGAGAATAAGCACAAGAAACTCGTGCTAATTTAGATCATTTCACGGTTAAGGAAAAGCCTAATAAAAATGATAATTTATAAGCATCACAAAAGTTTTATCGAGAAAGTCAGAATTTTTTATTTTTAGGGTAAAAACTGAATTATGAATAAAGAATTAAATTAATAAAATTTTAGGAGCAGATATAAAATTTCAAATGATCATATCAAGACAACTTACACTTTTTAGTATCAAAGTTTCATAATACTTAAAGTTGAGGGGACCATTAATGATTTCTTTCGTCTATGTATAGATATGTATGAGAGTAGATAGGATACAAAGCATATGTTGCAGCGTTTTCTTGTACTCGCGGCGTAACAACCCGCAAAAGCGACGCAACATAGCGCAACGCCAAACGACATAAAGGAATAGATGAACCTGCATTATTATATATTATACAACTTAAGTAAAGAATTGACTAAAATGAGATCGAGTTATTTGAATTTTATTTTTCAATTGTTATATCATGATAGAAATGATTCAGATTACACCAATAATGATGTGTCTGATCTGATAGCTAAGAAATAGAGTTTAAATAATTTAACGAAATCCTTAGAAGGAATGCTATATATATAATATATGTAAAAGTAAAAGTACCAAGGAGACGGAAGCTTTAAAGAATCCAACACGTTGTTGAGTTGGAACATAGCCGGACCGGGAGGCGGCGGTGGTGGAGAAGGAACTTGGTTGTTCCATTGATTGAGCATCCAGAATGAGTAGCCAATCATTAACACCCCCTGGAAGGTCTGCAAGTAGTTAAAAAAGATAGCTATGAAAGCTACGCTCCTCAAGATACGCTTGTGGGGACTCGCCATTGTTACGCAAATCAAGCTCAAAGAATTTCGGAGGAGGAAACAGGTTGTGAGAATTGGAGTGGGGATGATCGATGTTGGGAATTTAAAAGGAAGGCATCAAAATGAATTGGATTCTCTTTTACAGTTTCGGAAGTATCATCGTATGAATATGTTTTTTTGCTTCTTGTCGGTTTGTTTCGCGCGCTTTCCGAATTTGTTTTTGTTTAGCAGGATCATACAGGACACGGGTTTGTACACCCAAAGGTTATTACTAGTAATTAGTTAGATGATGAAATGAGGAAAAGGATCTATCTTTTCATTAAAAAAAAAACAATGTTTTAAACCGGATCGGGTCTTGAAACACAGAAACAGTGAGGCCGTTTTTTCCGACCGGTTTCAGTAATTTAACAAAAAAAAAATCTAAACTGGATTCATAAACTTACATGTCCAATTCAATCTGGATTTTTTTTTTAATATTTATTCCGAACTGGCGAATCAGAACCTTGATCTAAACCAGTCTAATCCAATTTTGACCAGTTAAATATGATTTACTATGCATTATACTATTTTTCTAGGACCGAACCGCCTGTGTGATCGGTTAATTGTTCGACCACCGGTCCTGTTGATGAAAGATTTTGAAGTATAGATGTTATTTGATGTCTCAACTATTTTTTTTTTGTTGGATGTATATATTTGTTACTTTTCATTTTACCATGCTGAATACTTCAAACTTTTTTTAAAAAGTTTTTTACCCTTAATATTGTTACAGGCTACAACACAATTTACATCAAACTCATACTAAAATTCAACATCAAAATAAGCCAGAAAAGTGAAACAAAATTTGATACATCGAACATTAAATTGAGAAAAAAAAAAATTGAGACATGACATCTATATATATCAAGCTTTTTATATGTTCTAAATAAATTGTAAGTAAAAAGATTATTGCGCAAATATTTTCTTAGGGAATATGATAACAAACCCAGCCCAAATAAGTTTAGAAGTGGTATCATATACTCTGAATTAATAAAATTACAAGCGTAAATGATGAAGTATTGTATGATTATATGGCGCTTTCCTCTGGACAATAACACCTTGGAGACTAAATCTGAAGAAGCAACCATACACGATGTCACCTATCGTACAGGGGCCCCGCCACCGGTAGCGTAAGGTACAAGGATCCGATCCCCAACTCCACTATTTCTGCAGCTCGGATTCTGAATAGTTGAAAGAATCACCTACTATATATATATATGATGATTATTCTCTTAACAAATGAACCCTTGATTCGTTTCAATGAAGTTATACTTTCTCCACAAGAAATCTCAAGCACTGTGTTGTATGAATAGCAGTTTTGTCAAGTGTAAAACATTTAGAAGGAGGAGAATTATGAACCTGTTGGCCTTCATCTTCATACCCCCGATCCCACGTATGGATTTTGCTGTTCTTCAAAACGGCAAGTTCCGAGGTTCAAAATAGTCTCACCAATTATAGACAATGCTGTTAATCGATATGTCTTACATTTAAAATGTTAATACTTACTATACTAGTTATCAGATTTTCTGCTTTTCATTTTTTTCTACTGATTTTAGTATTAAAATTAGTGTTTTGAGTAATAAAATATTTTGTTTTCCACTTTTTAAAAATATTATATTTGTTGCTCATGAATTAGACCTATATGAAATACCGGAGGAATGACTATGATAGCATAATTAAGTAATTAACATTTAAGCTTATAACCTGTTCATAGTACAAAAGTGTCGAACCATTGACCGACCATTTCTGCTGCAGGGCAACACGAGTGAGAGAGAGATTGAAGACCAATTCTATTCTATTCAACAAAAGAGGAGACGGACACAGTCTGCAGCGCCGCCGTCGGGACTAGGGCTAGTAGAGTCTAGAGACTCTAGACAGACCGCAGGGCGGAGGCAGGTGGATTGGTCCCACCTCCATTAACTATCTGTGCCACGTGTTTTCTCTTTGCCAATCATTTATGTGACATGCCACACTCTTATTGGTTATCTTAATTTGCATGGCCTCTTTATATTTTGTTAATATATAAGTGATTAGATTATTTAATTAAGTAGACACCATTTTCTAATTAGTACTATTTTAATCAACACACATTTTTCCTAATTATATCTATAAAGACTCATTTAATCTCTGAGCCTCTCTTCTATAATTATAATTATAATATAGATTGAATACTACATGGATTTTACTCCAAATCCTAGCTAGCTGAATATTTATTTTAACCACATAGCTAATTATATTATATTTTTATAAAAAGCAATTAAGTATCTCCATTCAATTTAACGTTAAAATTTAATATAATTTATCACGTCATCAGCAAGGTACGTAGGTCATCTAAACTAATTATAAATTTTACAATAATACATTCCTAACTTTTTTATTTTGTATAATTTAGTCATTGAGATTTTAAATTAAATCCTTCAACTCAATGAATTTAAGGGAGCATTTAAACACTTTTTTTCTTAAAAAATAAAACTATATATTAGTAGAGGATAAAGAGTGAAGACATCGATCGATCTGGTAAGGCAGCGTCGAGAAAAAGGATGGACATACCCACTTATGTAGAGATGTGACGACCCACTTGTTTTACAGAGGAAAACCTTAATGTATATATATTGTATATATAATATAAATGAAGGCTAATATTTTAATTTGCAATATCCTTCCAAAACTGCATGTTGCATGCATTGAAGGTTGATGTTTATTGTCAGGGAGCGGCATCTCATAATGTTACGGTAATTTGGAAATACCCACTTAATTATTCCATTAGTCCGTTTAGGGTTTTGTTATTTTCCCTTAGAAGTTTACTTTTGGTAGTTTGATTGATTATCATAGCTAGATGTTTACATCATGTAGTTTACCTGTTTTATCAATGGAATATTTTACTAAAAAATTATATTCATTTAGATTCTCCAAGTCTGCGATGTTCCGAATTAATGGGTACAAATAATGCTATTAAAACACATTCATAACATCTCAGTTTGTGATTTCAATATGTATCACGAGTCACGACTAATAAATATATCACTATAATAATAATTGGTTACATAAAAGAAAAACTAAACTTTGGGCCCAAATAGCCAGCCAGATCTAATCAATGATCTCCTGTTGGAAAAGAAAATGATCTCCAACATTATTTCATTTAATTCAGGGTTGGTTAAATATGGAAACATGCATAGATAGAAAAACTAGAAAATGATTTTTTTTTTTTTTTACCTAGCTAGCTTTTAATAGTTAGTTCTCAGGATACCTTTTTTTATTCATTATTAAAAGATATTAATAAATTATATTTACGTGAACCATTGCAGTTATCACGTAAACTTTTAATAACGTTGAAACGCGCCGTATTGTACTACACTAGTTGCGGACAGTGCGTATCCAGAATTTTTATAATTAATATTATATAATATACTTTTTTATGAAAACTTAAGAAATAACTGATTTTTATAATAAGGTATGTTATACACCCGAAATTCAGAGTTTAACAAAATAAAGTTAAATGCTAAAATTTACAACTGTCTGTTTAAGATTTATATTCTGAAATTAATAGATAATAAAATTAATAGCAAATCTTCGACGATACATCACGCTCTATATAAGTGACTAAACAATCATTCAAGACTATTTCAGATTTTTTTCTTCACATAAGTCATAGTTGAAAAATCTCTTTAATGCTTGTTTGCCACTATAAGAATTAAAACTAACTTCAAAAGCGAATAAATTTGTGCAAATAAAATACGATTTTCTGTCTCGATAAATTTCACTAAAATTTCACCAAACTCTATAAAATATCTCATCGCAATGCATATTTCAAGTGGATTGCTCTAAAGTCGCATATTCAATACTTTGAAATTCATTGGAATAAAACTTAACAAGTCTAAGTGATTTTTGTCTATGAAAATAAACAAATAAATTCTTAGGAATCAAGCATGCAAATAAGCAACTATTATTTACCTCGTTAAATCTGTTCTTGAATTTGTTAATCAATCATCTTTAGAAATTTTTCAACTCGAAAATGATGCATATAAGAAAATTTCATTCTCTCTACACTAGGGTTTTTTCTTTTTATATATAGTAACAATTATATTTTGTTTAATCAATCATTTTACTTGAGAAACATATATATGTCGTTAAGTGGGTGATATCTAGGGGTGAAACCAAAATCCGGTTTGATGGAAACCGATTCGGTCCGGACAGAAAAAATCGAATCCGAAATATTCAGTTTGGTTTGGTCGGATTTTTTTACTCTAGTTCGGTTTTTCGGTCCAGTTCGGATTTTTAGTTTTCAAGACCGCAGGGACCGAACCGACCGCTATGCTAACTAAATATATACAATATATATTATATTAGTTGATATTAATCAATATAATTAATTAATTAGGTTAATATAAATTATGAAATAGGCACTTATGAAGATTATTTTTCTAATTTTGTTTTATAATTTATTTAATTATATTAATGGACGTTATTTTTCATTTCGGTTAGATAAATTCCATGAAAATAACGAGTTTTCAATAGGAATTGTTAATTTTATATTTCGGTTTAAAAACCGAACCGAAAAAACCGTCTTATTAATGGGTGGTTTTTTGGTCGGGGTTTTTTTTATAGAAAAAAAACCGACCCGAAAATATAGGTACCCGACTGAACCAAGCAAAAACCGGTCCGACCGGTCCGGTTTCACCCCTAGTGATATCTATACCAAAATTAAGGAGAAAATTTAAGCTCGGTGGTCTTTTTAAACAGGTTGATACCAAAATAATGGGGTCTTACACCAATAATAACGGGATTTAGAGTATATTTTCTTTAAAAATAAGTTGAATATCTTACTAAATATAATAATATGTTGACATTTACCAGTGTTATCTGTACCGGACCGGAGGTCCGACCGTTTTAGACCAGGAACAGGACATATTTTCGGTCCGGTTAAATACCGAAAAGGAAGCAAATCCGATCTAACTATCCGATGTTTAGAGAACCGGACAATTTTAAAAGAACTGTCCGATTACGGGCCCACCGGTCCAGCATTTACTAGAGAAAAAATAAAACCTGAAATCACCCCGCCTCCACCCAGCTTCCTTCAACCTAGGTTCAATCTCTTCAAATCAGCAACGCGGATTTGCTCCAAGCCATGTCAACAATCCACTCCCAGGCTCCAACAGAGATGATCTCTGCGTAACAGAGATCGATTCTGGCACCATCTCTTGCTTCAATCTTAACGATAATTCGAACCCTAATGGCCTCGGTGGCAGGTATGTACCATTGCTCGCCTTAGGGTTACCGGAATCGCCCATCTTATGGTGTTACCGGAATCGTCACCTCGTGGTATTACCGGAGTCGCCGCCCTTAGGGTTCTCTGAGAAACAGAAGAGAGGGAAGGGACCGGGTCTCCAAGAAAGTCTAGCAAGCAGCAGCAGACATCCATTCCCTCTCAGCAAGGATGTCCAGCAAGCAGCAGCAACAGTAGAATTCCATTCCTCCCGCCAAAGGAAGTCTACAGCTGTACTTTATTGCAAAACATCGGACTGATTCGAACCGGGGACCGTACTCTTGATCGGTTCGATTCCCGGTCCGGTTCTGATAACACTGCATTTACCTCCTCATTATGCCACATGGATACGCCCCATTGCAGGTTGTGGATTGTTAACAGAAGGATAAGTTTACTATATCTTCCTATTATTATTTGGTTTTAATATTAAATATTATTTGTAAATATTTATTATGTGTTACTGCATTTAATTTGGTTTGACCAAATATAGAATTTATATTAATATATGGTATTATATTAATTTTTGTTGGCGGTGTTGAGTCTCAATTAACTCAGTGTATTAGGTTGGGCCTTAACGAGAGAGTTTCTTAAAATTAGTCAGATCCATCCAAATCTGACTCTTAATCAATGAGTCGTTATGTTGTAGGTGAGTGTTGAACTTTACTGTGAAATTATTAGCAGCGGAAGTAGTTTTTGAAATTATAAAAATCATTTTAGTAGTGGTAATTTTTAAGGGTTAAATTCAATTCTTTTAGCCATAACATTTACTGTTCTTGATGAGCTCTTTTAGTGGTGACCATTTATATATAGTATTAATATATTTTTCGGCTATTAAAAGGGATATTTAGTATCAACTTTAGTGGCAGAAAGAAGGATCTGTTGCTATAGATTTCTTGTAGTGATAAGAGCACTAAGTAAATGATAGGTAGCTTTGTTACCTTTTACTGTCTCTTTAGAATGGAACTCGCACGGATCTTGTGAAGATGATGAATCTGAAACCCTAGAAAGATGAACAGACGCAGAGAAAAACGAGAGAAACAGACTTCGAGGGCTCTTTAGCGTGTGTTCCCTCACTTGGACACGTCTCCACCTCAACCCTAATCTATATAAAATGGTCTGATACAACAATAGAAAATAGCAGGAACACTTTTGTCCTAAACTAAGACAAGTGTTACAAACAAGTCCAAAAAATAGGATGGGCCGAACACAAAGCCCAACAACTAATTTAACCAAGTATGATAATAATTTAAACAACCCAATAGAAAATATAACAATGTAGTCCAAGGCCTGTAACCGAGATAGCCCAGCTTGCATCTCAAGACTCCCCCTCAAGCTGGCAATACTCCCCCTGAACTCCAAAACCTTCAATAATCACCAATCTTCAAGCAACCAGCTTCAACTCATTACTTGAAGAAGATACCTGCACCCTTGAAACAACACAAGATATCATCCAGGACCTGCATCATCAGAAACCTGCTCTTCTTCCCTGAAAATATTCTTCAAACCAAGCTTAGATGACAAAAGATGATGCTTTCCAGCACCCAAAGGCTTAGTAAAAATATCTGCTAACTGATCCCCAGTTCTCAAATGTACAAGAGTAACAGTACCATCAATAATCTTGTTCCTAACTAAATGACAGTCAATTTCAATATGCTTAGTTCGTTCATGGAAGACAGGATTATTGGCAATTTGTATCGCAGCTTTATTATCACAGTAAAGCAATGTAGGCTTAAGTTGTTTAAAATGCAATTCACCCAATAACCATCTTAACCAAAGAACCTCCTTAAGCAAATGACCAATGCTCATATATTCAGCTTCTGCTGAAGAAGTTGAGACTGTTGATTGCCTCTTGGCCTTCCTAGATACCAGAGAACTACCCAATTTCACACAATATCTAGTAACAGCTTTCCTAGTCTCTGGGCATCTTCCCCAATCAGCATCACAACTAACTCAAATCAGCAGATAGTAAGATACCTTTACCTGGCTCAAGTTTCAAATACCTTATAATCCTCATTGCAGCATCCCAATGGGATTCCTTAGGTTTTTGCATATATTGGCTAAGGTGTCTTACTGCAAAAGAAAATGTCAGGCCTGGTAACAATTAAATATAAAAATTTGCCTATCGGCCTTCTAAAAGATGTTGCATCACTTAGGACTTCATCATCTGGATTCAGACCCAAGTGATCATCATAATCCTTGGTGGTAAGCTTCAAGTTTGACTCCATAGGAGTCTCAGATACACGACAAGCTGACATACCAACAGAAGCAATCAATTCAAGGGCATATTTCCTCTGAGATAGGATAATACCTTCCTGACATCTTGCAACCTCAATTCCTAGGAAATAGTTCAACTCACCTAGATCCTTCATCCTAAAACTGGTCTGAAGGACCTCATTCAGTTCAGCCACTAACTTGGCACTATTTCCTGAGATAAGTAAATCATCAACATATACTAGCAAAACCACAATTTCACCACCATCAGTCTTGGTAAACAGAGAATCATCATATTTAGATTGCACATAGCCAGCATGAACAAGAGCAGTGGTTAATTTCGAATTCCACTGTCTGCTAGCCTGTTTTAGTCCATAAATGGATTTGAGTAATCGACAAACTTTGACATCATTCCCCCTTTGAGTACCAAATCCCTGAGGTAAAGTCATGTATACTTCCTCAAATAGATCCCCTTGTAAAAAAGCGTTGTATACATCCATTTGAAACAGGGGTCATCCATTTGAAGAAGCTAAGGATAAAATAACACGAACAATATTCATTTTTACCACAGGGGAGAATGTTTCAAAGTAATCAATTCCATGAGTTTGCTTAAATCCTTTAGCAACTAATCTGGCTTTGTATCTTTCTAAGCTACCATCAGAATTATATTTAAGCTTATATACCCACTTACATCCAATTGGTCTTTTACCTTTGGGCAGACTGACCACTTCCCAAGTTCCATTATCTTCTAGTGCAGTGATCTCATCAGACACGGCTCTCACCCAATTGGGATCATGGGAAGCTTCATCAAAACTGCAAGGCTCAACCAACTTGGAAAAAGATGTTAGATACCATTGAAACTGGTCAGATAAGTGGGTATAAGATACAAAGTTCTGAATAGGGTAGAGAGCAGAATTGTTTCCCATCACATAATCAGTGGACCAAACTGGTGGTTTGATAGATCTCCCAAATCTGCTAACCTGCAAGGGAGGATCTAAAACAGGAGCAGGATCAACAGGTTCAACAACAAAAGGTGCATCCAAAGTCTCATCAGAAAAGATGTTACCAAGTGACTCGGTGTCAGAATCAACAATAGAATCATCATCATTATTGTGCTCCAATTCAGATGAGGGGTCAACATCCTCAGCTAACTCAACATTATCTAGGTTAACATCACTGGAAGAATCATATGTGATATATTAAAAAAGATAGGCAATTGATCAAATCTGCTTCTTTTGAAGGGAAAAATACTCTCATTAAAGTGAACATCTCTGTTCACAAAAAAATCATTTTATTTAAATCATAGAGTCTATACCCCTTTTCCAACTCAGAATAACCCATAAACACACAGGGAATGGCTCTAGAAGCAAACTTGTCAGTCACAACTAAATTTTTAGCATAGCACAGACAACCAAATACACGAAGGTGAGATACATCAGGGGGCTTTCCAGAAAAAATTTCCATGGGTGACTTGCCATTAAGAACAGTGCTAGGCATGATGTTAATTAAATAACAAGCAGTCAAGATACATTCTCCCCAAAAGGGATCATGAATATGGGCCTGCAATTTCAAAGCTCTAGCCACCTCAAGTAAATGTCTACGTTTGTGTTCCACTCTCCCATTTTGTTGGGGAGTATAGGTGCAAGAGCTTTGATTAAGAATGCCTTTTGTTTTAAAAAAAAATCTTTAACTGCTCATTAAAAAATTCACCTCCATTATCAGTCCTAAAGCACTTAACATGTTTTCCAAACTGATTTTCAATCATAAAAACAAAGTTTCTCATAACAATGCCAACATCAGATTTAAACTGTAAAAGATGGACCCAAGTTACCCTGGAATGATCATCAACCAATGTTAAGAAATATCTTTTTCCATCATATGTATCACAAGCATAAGGTCCTCACACATCACCATGTATCAAATCAAAAGGTACAAGAGCTCTGGAAGTGGATAAAGGAAAAGTTTTTCAGGTGATTTTTGCCCTAGGACAAATGGGACAATCCTTTAAGAAAAGCTTGTCTTTATTAGAAACACTAACTGATTGAATATTCTGCAAAGTTTTACCTGGGCATGCCCAAAACGCTTGTGCCAAATAGTGACATTATTTGCTAAGTAACTAGGAAGTCAAGATTCAGGAGTATTTGGACCTTGGATGATTTATAGCCCTGAATCTGCTTTACCATTTGCTAGAACCCTCCCACTTGAGAGGTCCTGTATGATGGCACAAGAGGAGTTGAAAAGGACATAACAGTTCAATTCAGTAGTAAGTTTTGCAACAGATAATAAAGTGTACTTAAAATCAGGGACATATAAAACATTGTGCAACTTATTATCTTTGTCAATACAGAAGGTCCCAGTTCCTAGGATATATGAAAAATTACCATTAGGTAACAAAACTTTAGTTCCAGAAACATCTTTAAAATTGTGTAACCAATCCATTTTGTTTATAATGTGATTTGTGGCATCTGTGTCAACTATCCAAAAAAATTGGCAATTGTCTAAAAAAGAGATAGATAAAGAGATACCAGCATTGGTAGCAGAGGTGTTCATGGCAGCAGTGGCAGCACCTGCTGTGGGAGCAGTCCTTCCAGCCTGCTCCATTGTCTGTAGAAACCTCTCAAACTGACTAGGGGTAAAGGCAATGACACCACCATCAAGAGAGATACCATCCGAGGAGGGTTTCTGAGAGTTGCCTGCAGTATCTGTGCCATTTCCACTGACAGCATTTGCCTTGGGAGCACCTCCTTTCTCTTTCATCTGATCCATTCTCTTGAAGCAATTGTCCTTTGAGTGGCCTTTCTTGTGACAAAAGTCACATCCCTTTGTAAAGCAACGATCCACAGTATGCCCTTTCTTGTGACAAAAAATACACTCAAGAGCAGGGTTTCCCTTAGGTTTTTCTGAATTAATGAACACATTTCCAGAAATCATATCAACTGATGCTGCAATGTTTGAGCTCACTCCCCTCTGACTTTCTTCTTGTATCAGGAGATTATAGGCATTGTCGGAGAGGTTCACACAACAACAAGTTACTCCTAATAGCGGAGTAATTGTCATTCAAACCCATTAAGAACTGGAAGAGACGCATATTGTCCTTGTGATCAACATATTTCTGGAAACCTTCATCAGCAAGAATAGGCAGTGCACATACAGCATCGAATTCAGCCCACAAGAGTCTCAATTTGGTAAAGAAACTGGAAACAGAATCTAATCTTTGTCGAGTCAACACAATCTCTCTATGCAACTGATACACTCTAGATCCATTGACCTTATCATAACGTTGCTTTAACTCAGTCCAAGCCATAAAAGCAGTTTCAGTATACATGATAGTGCTAGCAATTTCTTTGGAAACTGAATTCAAGATCCAGCCAAAGACCACGGTGTTACATTTATCCAATAGTTCATGCAAAGCAGGTTCATAACTATCATGCAAGCAGCCTCCAGTCACAAAACCTAACTTGTTTCTACCAATCAAGATGAACCGTAAAGCACGACTCCACATAGGACAGTCAGAAATACCAGTGAGAGTATGCGAAGTGACGCACGTCCCGGGGTTGTCACTCGAATGGAGATACAACGGATGATGCGAATCCACAAAGGCCATCGGATTGCCTCCAGCGTTCGTAATCGAAGTTTCTTCTGCCATAACGGCACAAGAGGAGGAAGAAAGCCACAGATCTAGGCTCTGAACTGGTGGCTGAGGCGATGACCTTGCAGAATTAGGGTTCCGAAGTGTTAAGCAGAGAGACAACCAGCAACGGGAGGTGAATCGCGCCAAAGATAAGATGCGGAGGAGGAGAAAAGTCGTAATCGCTTCGTCAAGAAGAGAGGCGAAACGAATCCCAGAGAATCGATCAAAGACGAAGCATCTTGAAGATGCAAACAACAACAAGGTAAGAATCGGCAGCGGAAAGTTTCAGATATGGCGGTGAAGGATTCGAGGCATGGAGCTAGGATCGAAATCCCGCTCTGATACCATGTGAAGATGATGAATCTGAAACCCTAGAAAGATGAACAAACGCAGAGAAAAATGAGAGAAAAGAGAAACAGACTTCGAGGGCTCTTTAGCGTGTGTTCCCTCATTTGGACACGCCTCCACCTCAACCTTAATCTATATAAAATGGTCTGATACAACAACAGAAAATAGAAGGAACACTTATGTCCTAAACTAAGACAAGTGTTACAAACAAGTCCAAAAAATAGGACGAGCCGAACACAAAGCCCAACAACTAATTTAACCAAGTCTGATAATAATTTAAACAACCTAATAGCAAATATAACAATGTAGTCCAAGGCCTGTAACCGAGATAGCCCAGCTTGCATCTCAAGAGCTCTTATATCACTGCAGAATTTATATTTAACAAATAACACATTTGACCAAAATTTAAAAAATGAGACCACTCGAATTACATTCAAGTCAATCATGAGATAAGGTTATGACTCTTTAATTACAATATTTATAATTAAAAAAATATAACAGTAATTAAAATGAATATATTTATAGATATAAATATTAAAATAATATACCTTTGTTAAATGGAATGGAATTTTATTGTATGTTTTAAAAATTAGTATTTTTCGATTGTGTCATGTGTTGAAATAGCAGAAAATTAGATTAATACACTATAAAATTGATTTTAAATCTCAAAATTATTATTTTCACCATGTATCGTATCTGTTTTAATTAAGTATAATTAAATTTCTCTCATATTCCCATAAACCCCTTTTATACTAAATATAAACAACGGTAAAGCAGTTGGTCATCACTTTGGTTGGGTAGCTCGCTCAGAGTGAGACTGTGAGACACGTATTCGTTGTTTGGGAAATCAATTAATTAGTCTATGTTTTCGCATGAAACTTCGGTAGTTTTTGGTGTTATAGCAAATGCCCCTTTAATTTATAATAATAATAAATAATAATAATAATAATAATAATAATAATAATAGTTTTTTATTTATTACAAACTTACCTAGAATTGCAATCAATTCTGCAAAATAGTTAAATTTGCAGACAACTAATCCAAGAGATAAAACATCTGAATTCGTTAGAGATAAATTTAATCAATCTTATCTATTACACATATCTAGTATCTAGATGTCTAACATCCATAATTTCGCTTGTATTCAACTACATTTTGGTCAAGTTAATTGATAATTGAACTGATATTAAAATATTATAACGATAAAGTATTCTCTCAATCATAATCAACTGTTAATATACTATTATTTGCCGACAGTTTACCGTTAATTGTCATTTTCCTCATAAAGCAAACTCCCTTTCTCAGTCAATCTGATCCATGAGTTTATCACCTACCCAAAGATCCAATTCCCAAACCGAAGCATCATCTTAATTTTTAGCTAACAATATTCTTTATAAAAAAACACTAACAATATTTATTTACATGTAAAATTGTGTAGCGATTTAGTATTTTGTCTATAAACTAGATGCTTGATGTTCATATGTCCTGAGGTATTGAGAATGAAAAAATACTAATGGTCAAAATTTTACTTATTACATGGTGACCGAATGTGAGTTATGATTAGTTTTGGTTAAAAAAAAAAAGAAAGAAGTTATAGAGTAAATATGCTACGGCTTCCCGATAGCCCTTAGGAGTTAGGACCACTAGCAGAAGAATAACATTCTTTATTTGTTAGTTCTTATATAATTTACAAAAAAAAAATATATAGTTCTTATATAAAATGTATATTTTTTTTATTAAAAGATTTAAAGCCACCATAAACGTACATGCTAAAGAAATTAATTGTTGAAGTCATTTAATTAAGTTTATAGTATGGTATTTAACACCGTGTTTATACATCAAGATCAGAAATAAGAAATCTTTAATACTGATTTATTTGTTTGGTTAAAATTTAAGACATGTATAACATAATACGGATTAATTATAACCCAAGACGTAATAACTATTTTAGATGCCGGTATAATTATTATTATCATCAGAAAAAATTAAATAGTAAAAAATAATTTATATCATTTGGAGATACATTATATACGTAAGTTTATGCGGTTTTAATCAATCAAAATGCCTTACAAGACAAATATTCAATCCCCGAACGTGTTAGACGACTTCCATTGCGCCCGATACGACAAGCATTTAAGTTCCTTACGCTCGGCGCGGATACATCCATCGAACTTGTAAGGAAATAATGGCCTACTCAAGAATTTACGGAATTGCAACATGTAGTTGTAGGTCATGTATATTGTACTTATCGTATAATGGCACAAATTGCTAACCGAATTAATTCAATTCCCTAGTTCTTAGATTGCTACATATAGGCAGTTAATTAAGCACATGTTTAGTGTAATATCTAATATATAGATATACGTGGAATTGCTTTTCCTATCCTCGACTATTCCAATAAAGGAAAGGACAGGAGAACAAAAGAGGAACAATAATCGACAGAAGTAGAAAGAAACAGAGAACAACTGATAATTACTATAATAATGTGTGCTGTATACATAATAATTATTATATTGACTTAGTCACACAAATCACGATAACGATGCCATATGCCGCCTCTTATAAAAAGACAAAAAGATTTAATTAATTATTTAATTAGGCATTCAGTTCGGATTTCAAGATTATAACTATTATTTTTTTCAAGTGATGTTCAATTTGTTATCCTTTAAAATAATTTTTATTCAAATAAGATTAGTCAAGTTATGGTTATAAATATTTTTTATTCGAGTATATGAATCAGAAATCTATAATTTATCAGTAATTATCTGATAAAGTGTTGAATTATTATGTTATAGTATATTGTTATTATATATATATTTTATATGACGTAGCGATTCAGTATTTCATCTATTAATTAGAAGTGATTTAAACTCCACTAAAACTTTGTGAATATTAATTTACCTTACGGACTGATATTGTACATGATGATGAATATCGAGCAAATATACAATGAGGGATGTCCTCTGAAAAGATTTTTCTAAAAACCAACCCGAAAAAAAAAAAAAAAAAGAACATCATATCATAGTAGAAGAAAAATGAAAAAACGTAAGTGTTATAGATTTGTTTCAGAATTAGACTCGGGAATGAAGAAGTTACACTGAGCCCGGAACAAATTGTCAAAACTCTATTCATCTCTCTACAGTACACTCCCACGACAAAGGACAGCAGTATAGACAGACAGAGAGAGAACCTTATCTCTTTCAGCTATTATTAATTGCTTCCCTCATTTATAGGAAATGGAGTCCTGAAGTAGGACCAAACCTAGCTCTTTTTAAAACTATACTATATATCCTAATTATAACTAGTTAGACCAATTATGTGATATCTTATCTTAGGAGAAATAGCTACGCTCATCCGTGTTTCATTAATTAAAACTAGTTATTAACACGCGCATCAATCATTTAAATTTTAAGATATATAATATATCTTAAGTTTACTAATATTTATAATTAATCAAAGTAAAATATGGGCAAGTTGATTCGTTGTGAGAAACGAATCTATGTGATAGAGAAGAGAGACATAGCGTAATTCAAAACATGAGATAGAGAATATGATAATTAAGTAAAAAATTAACTAATGTCTTCAGTTACGGTACTAAGTTAGCCTTATAGTTAGATATATAAATGAGTTGGGTCGAGCATTACGTTGGTCATTAACGGCTCAATTGTATCTAACTCATCAACTTGAGGTGTCAAGAATGTAAACTTATTCTTAACTACTTAGAGTCATCAATGGACAAATTTGACCTATACAAACGTAATTATATACAATATCACAATACCAACAAAATTTTATTTAACAATAAAGATAAAATTAAATCACAAAAATATTGAGTTTAGACTTGAATTTACAAAAAAATATTTAGTTAACATTAATTAGGTTGTACATAATGTGATTGGATTAACAAATAGAATAACTAAATTAATAGTTTGAGTCCATAAATCTCGATCTTCAAGAACCACATTTCACCCATATTTTGACTTGTTATATATATAATTTGGTAAGTGGCTGATCTATGTGATAGAAAAATCTCAACAGGCGGAACATGTATCACTCGATCTATATAATTCGTTGAATAAAAAAAATTACATGTATCCGAAATTTGAACGGAATGAGTATGATAGGGCTGAGTTAAATTGATATAAATATTGGATTGTAAGTTAATTATAATTACTATGACATGCTGACCTTAAAAAAATAACAAAATTTAAATAATGATTTAGTATTAATATTAAAGATTAAATAAATGTTTCTCAAATATAGTAATGACTAAATTATTAATTTTATAAAATATAGGAATCAAATATAATATATTTTTTGTTAATAAAATGAAAAGGTACCAAAGATGTCTATTTGGGGTGAGGACCCAACACAAATAATATATTGGTATATATAGATAATTAGAGTTCTTCTTGAGTTAGAACGTTGAGAAAAGATCACTTTATTCATTTACAAACTAAGCTGGTGTGAGTAGACCCCATAGCTTACCAAAAAAAAAAAAAAACTTATGAGAAATAAGTTTTTCAGTCCTTATTGGAAACATATCTTATGAAGATCTCATTGAGCACTGCATTAAATTTTGCAATATTGGTTACCTAAAATTGTTAAATTGAGCTCAATATATATTATTATTACTTTTTGGTGGTTTTAGAGGCCCATCAGAATATAACACACGTAGCATGTTTGTCTGCCCTAGACTAATCCCTACTTGCACACATGGTCAGCTCATAAAGAGTAAAACATTGGCTATGAATATTTTTTAATTTTTCCAAATCTCAGCAGAGTTTTAACCAAAAATGTCCTCTTGGTTATATAGTGATGTATTGAATTACTACATCATATTACATATTTCAATATTATAGATAAATAACAAGTGAATTCAATTTAAAAAACAATGAATTCTAATTTAATTTTAACAAGGTAATTTAAATATACAATAATATTTTCCATAAATTAAAAGATGAGTCAAAGTTGACGGAACAAATGTATATGTAAGTTGAAAAAACTAAAAAAAAAAAAATTGAGTACAACTTACAAGTACACTCTTAATTATTGTTTTGCTAAAAAATTGTATTTCTTTGGGTTCAAATTTTGTATCACCTCGTCCTCTCAAGTCTCATCAAATAATGGATAAGTGACTTCGTGACATTTAAGCATAGCAAAGAGCCAACAAAAAATCTTATGTAATTTTTACCATTTTCAATCGTCATATTTCCATAGAGAGAGACATATCCTACAAAGAGGAGAGAATTAAAGCTCTCACAGCTCCCATTTTAGTGAAATTTTTCGTATTGTCCCCCCACCACCGTCTCCTCCCCTCCTTCAAAGTAGGTTTGAGATTCTCTTCCAAAGTAGAAAAATCGATTACACTTTCTTAGTCTGGTTCATGTAATTCAGGTGATTTGAACTCCTCTCTTCTGCAAATTGCTTCAACTTTTGATTGATTTGTTGGTTTGTGTAAGCTTATTTATAAGAGGAAGTTTTTCTATTAACTTGCTTCTGCTAGGTTTTATTTGCATATTCGACAGAGGGAGGATGAATCACTGCGTCCCCAGTTTCGACGTCGATGAGGATTATGCAACTCCATCGGTGATTCGCCCGAAGAAATCAACCTTGTAAGATCCAATCACTCTCTTTCGATTTCGATTTCAATGTTGATTTTGAGTATTTTCTACAGCTTAAGATTTGAATCGTTGCACTGGTATCGGCAGGGAGGACGATGGAATCATGGAGCTTCTGTGGCAGAATGGTCAGGTACAGAGCCAGAAATTGGCTAAGAAATCCGGACCGTCTGATTTTAATGGAGATGAGTTTAATAACACCGGCCGCCGCGAGATCCACGACCACCAGAGCCAGCCGCAGCAGAATCTCTTCATGCACGAGGATGAGATGGCTTCCTGGCTCCACTATCCTCTCAACGACGCTGCCTTCGACAACGATTTCTGCTCCGATCTCCTCTACTCTCCTGCGCCTTGCGTCAATGCAACGGCGACTGAGATGGACGCTCCCGCCCCAACAGCAACGACAACGACCGCCTCAATTGCGACTCCGACTGCCAGTACTCACTGCGACGCTCAATTAGCGGAGCAGAGCAAGGCAAATACGTCGCTGAGGCCTCCTATTCCGCCGTCTCGGATAGTGGACAATTTCGGCTACTTGACGAGTCGCACCAAAGCTAGAGAAGCCGAATCCGTACCGTCCGGATCGAACCGCGCGGCGAACGAGTTCACGGCGGTTGCTTCCAACAAAACGCCGGCTGTGCCGCCGCAAACTAGGGTTACAGAACCCGCGCACCTGGAAATGGCTGCGCGCGGGACCTCTCTGGCCGCCTCGTCCAGCGGCGCGGGTACCGAGGCTGCTGCCTGTGAGATGATGTTTGTGGCATCATCGCCAGGTACATCGAGCGCGAGTCCGGAGCCGAGGCCGCCACCGGCAGCGCCGCGAGAGGACAGAAAAAGGAAAGGTCGGGAGGCCGATAACGCCGACTGCTACAGCGAGGTGAGCTCAATCAACTGTATTCTGACCGTCATTACAGAAAAAAATTAGCCAATAAACACTGCTTAATCACTGCTAAATAAATAACCGCCTTTCAGACGGTTGCTATTGGCTACCGCTCTGGGGAGGTGTCTGCCAAATTGTCAAGTCAATGAGAGAGAGAGAGTAGAATAGGGTTGATGATGATTGGTCTATCACATAGGCTGCAGTGTACGCTACCATACTGAAACATAATACTTTTTTGTTTTATTTATTATTATTAATTCACAATTTTAACTTTCTGTGGCTACTTACTGTCTGACGGCGCGTACGGCGTATCAGCGGTATTCACACAACCGTTTCTCCGTAATAGACTAGTTCTAAAACAACATAACATAAATGGTGAACTATTAAATTGATAGTTGTAACGAATTTTACTAATGAACAAATCGTTAGTTGAATTATTTTTTTTAGCATTTTACTTGTTTTAAGTCTTTTATTTGTACAGATTGTTATACTAGTCAATATATTAATATGAATGGAATGAGTTATATGTCAGGCACATAAGCACGGGTCTACATGTGACACAACTTCTTAAAAAATGTAATTTCTTTTAATTTAACCATTTAAAACTTGATGATTGCCCCTAATTTTTTTTACATTGAATGTATTCCCCCAATCTAATTTTTGTCCCTTTAATACAAATTATAGATCCGTCCCTACCGGCATATGATAAATAAAAACGTGACAAATTGCTAGTTGATGTTCAACTAATCGCTAGCTATTTTATTCATCATGTGTCCAACACGCGGTTATTCAATCCAAACTAATCTAGTATATTAACATTTTTTTTGGTATATTAACTGAGTTAGCATAAAAGAAACCTGAACTTAACAAGATGTTCAGAAAAAAAAAAAATCAACTAGCAATATGTCAAACTGCTGAAATCTAAACTTGCAATTTCATAATTAACCCTAAAATAAATTTTAAAGTGGGAGTAGAACTAATATTCTTATTTTCTTTTTATATAAGGAATTTAATCATTCTTTAATACAATAATAATGAATAGTGATAGTAACATATATACATCTAAAAGCGAATTATAAGATAGACTTAATTTATATATTTCCATTGAATTGAAGATAATAAAAATTAATGGAACTTGGGAGACATAATGAAATAATTGCTTATGGATTTGGTTTCAATGGAGAGTGGTATGAGTTGTAAGTGATGGGGGGGCTCATGGCCCCATATAAATAATGAGCATATCCTGTCCCTCTTGCATACATTAAGGTTAAATCTAAAGTTTTGACTATGGCTTTAATATTTACTCTGTTACACCATGTTGCAAGGATATTGTATTCAGTTATTTATTTGGTATTACTGACTGGTTTTGTTGGTGAAGGACATTGAGCTGGAGTCTCCTGATGCAAAGAAATATGGGCGTGGTTCCACATCCGCAAAGAGGACTCGTGCAGCCGAGGTTCATAATTTGTCAGAAAGGGTACTGTTAGTAATTTCAGCTTTGTAGTAACTTTGGTGCAACTTCCTTAATCTGTTCCATGGAATGATCTGTTGTATTTTCTGAGTTCAGAGACGGCGAGACAGAATAAACGAGAAGATGAAAGCTCTGCAAGAACTCGTACCTCATTGCAATAAGGTTTCTTGATTATTACCCAGTTGGTCTTCTATATATCTTCTTGAAGCACCAGAATTGTAAAAATGTCTCCTTTTATTCTTCAGGCTGACAAAGCTTCGATGCTAGATGAGGCAATTGAGTACCTCAAATCTCTCCAGATGCAAGTGCAGGTTAAATTCTTGGTCTTGAGCTGCAATGTGCATTTCTTGCTGCTCAATTATACATAACCTCAACTAGATTTCCGCTATTGGTTATGTCTGATTCTTTCAAGATTGTATGTGTTCTTATGATACCCTGCGCTTGTGTTTCTTTTTTTGTCCGTCATTATTGTATGTAGATGATGTCCATGGGATGCAGCATGGTTCCGATGATGTTTCCAGGAGTCCAACAATACATGCCGACACACCCACACATGGCAGCAGCAATGGGCATGGCAGCCATGGGTGGCATGAACCGACCGATGATGCCTTTCCAGAACATGATGCCCGGATGCTCCATGCCAACAGCAGGCGCTGGACCCCACATGGGTCCGAGGTTTCCCAATCCAACCCCATTCCATCATCATATGCTGCAGCAGCAGCAGTTTGCTGGAGCTGAGCCATCAAGGATGATCCCACCAAACAACCACTCTGCTAATCCCATGATGGGCACCTCCTTTGTCATGCAGAACCCCAACCATCCCCCCAACTTTGTCGATCCCTACCAGCAGTATCTCAGTCTCCACCATATGCAATTTCAAAACCAGCAGCAGCAGCAGGTAATTCAGTTTGTATAAAAAAAAATTAAGGGTTAAGAACACAATAGGGGCCTGAATGTTTGCCCATGTTGCCAAAAGGGGTCTGAATTGAAAAAACGTATTATTAAGGGCCTGAATTTTGAGTTTTGTGTATAAGTGAGGTCTCCGTCCAAATTTTCTGTTAAAAGTAACGGAAAGTGGTCACATGCCAAGCATGTGACCAAAAATAATTTGAAAACCCGAAAATGCCCTTTGACCAAAGTGGGTCTCTTATAGGTTTGACCTAAAATGACGAAAATACCCTTTAAACCACCACAGCTCCGGCGACCACCACCACCCGACTCCGGCGACCACCACCGACCTCCGGCGACCACCACCGGCCTCCGGCGACCACCTCCGACCTCCGGCGACCACCGAAAAGCTCCGATCGGAGCCAAAAAAGCTCCGATCGGAGCTTTGGAGCTCCGGTCGGAGCCACAAAGCTCCGATCGGAGCTCTGTGGCTCCGATCGGGGCCACAGAGCTCCAGATCGGAGCTCTGTGGCTCCCGATCGGAGCCACAGGGCTCCAGATCGGAGCTCTGTGGCTCCGATCGGGGCCACAGAGCTCCAGATCGGAGCTCTGTGGCTCCCGATCGGAGCCACAGGGCTCCAGATCGGAGCTCTGTGGCTCCGATCGGGGCCACAGAGCTCCAGATCGGAGCTCTGTGGCTCCCGATCGGAGCCACAGGGCTCCAGATCGGAGCTCTGTGGCTCCGATCGGGAGCCACAGAGCTCCGATCTGGAGCCCTGTGGCTCCCGATCGGAGCCACAGAGCTCCGATCTGGAGCCCTGTGGCTCCCGATCGGAGCCACAGAGCTCCGATCTGGAGCCCTGTGGCTCCGATCGGGAGCCACAGAGCTCCGATCTGGAGCCCTGTGGCTCCGATCGGGAGCCACAGAGCTCCGATCGGAGCTTTGTGGCTCCGACCGGAGCTCCAAAGCTCCGACCGGAGCTCCAAAGCTCCGATCGGAGCTTTTTTGGCTCCGATCGGAGCTTCGGAGCTCCAATCGGAGCTTTTTTGGCTCCGATCGGAGGCCGGTGGTGGTCGCCGGAGGCCGATGGCGGTCGCCGGAGCCGGGTGGTGGTCGCCGGGCGGTGGCCGGAGCGTGGTGGCCTTAATTGCATAATTAGTGTGTAGGGGTATTTTAGACATTTCACATTTTATTAATTAAATTGATAAATTGTATAATAATTACAAAAGGGTATTTTTGTCTTTTCACGTGAATCTGTTAGATTTAACAGAAAATTTGGACGGAGACTTGAAAAAACACAAAACTCAAAATTCAGGCCCTTAATAATACGTTTTTTCAATTCAGACCCCTTTTGGCAACATGGGCAAACATTCAGGCCCCTATTGTGTTCTTAACCCAAAAATTAACCATGTTGGAATCTGCTTGTATGTGCAATGTTTGACAGTATGCTTTTTTGGCCATTGTCAGAATCAAGGAGTTGATCATCAGGGTAGCAGCAAAGGAGCTGAGCATCAAGGTAAATCAAGTCATTGCTTCTGCATCTTCATTACTGCATGACAAGAATATGCAACAACAATATCCTGTTATGTTGTAAACTGTTCATCATTGGATATGTTGTTGCTGCAGGTTGACATCGTAGTCATGAAACAGATGAGGCGGTCCACAAATTTTGTAGTGTAAGATAAAGTTAGAAGGACCGACCCCAACATCAGAGAGTTAGGATTCAAGCTCCGTGATATTTAACATGTAATATATGATTTACAAAGAAAGAAGCTTACACCACAAAGAAAGATCGACATGTTAAGAGTCCACCGTCCTTGTTTAAAGCAAACTCAACTGGTGCACTGACCTGACTCGGGGTCAACACTCGAGCCAGAAGCAGATGCAGTAGTATCTGTAATGCTAGTTCCAGCCTGATAACTGATTTGAGTATATTCATATGATGATACGAATTTTGAGATAATATTTTCAGTCTTTTTTGCTTCATTAACAAATGTAGCCAATCTTAAATCCATTGATACCTCAGTAGTGGTTGGTTGCTACCTATAAGAGATCAAAAAGCAAGATATTTTTTTTTTGGCATGAACCGTGATCAAACACATCCAATCCCGAAACCGACAAGATACTTGGGGGTCCAGTTCTTCTTAACATGAGCAAAAATACATACATGTTTAAGCAAACCAGAATCTATCTTCTTCTCAACCAATCAGGACATTGTACATCCGCCATTTTATGGGTCAATAGTAGATAAAACCTGACAAATCCAGAAACATTGTTGGTGATCTTGAATTGGTTTCAACTGTCATAAGTTGATGATCTCTCTAATCTAATTGCGAATGAATTAATGGTACCAACCTTGTTGGCAAAAATCCTGAATGCATCTCCCTCCATTGCTTTGTCCAGTTCCTAATAGTAACAGTTTATAATTTCGGTTGAGATTCATCCCTTTTTAGGATATAATACTTAGCAATCGGTGTAGAAAAAGGAAAGACAACCATGTAAGAATGGATGGCATATTTTCTTACCATTTCTGCCTCTGCCGAAGAATCAATTTTGCAAATGATTTTTCGAAAGTCTTCATTCCGTAGAACATCACATATTTCACTACATGAAGCTGTGACCAAAGAAAATATATTAAAAAAACTATATATACAAGGTTTCATATAATCTTATATTTGAGAATACAATCCACCAAAGCTTCATCTACACCATTACTACAAAGTTTAGAACACCCTTATGACCACTGGACAAAAGAAGTCTACTGATACCTCACAATTATATACAGCTGATTGATCAAGAGGAGAGATAAATTGATTTCTTTCAGTTCCAAGTAGTGGCTATCATTCAAATATTAGATTTCAAAAGGCCATCTATACAACTCAATTGATTTCCCATTAAATACGCTATTGAAATGGTTCTTGTAGTCAGCCTATAATCCTTCACATTGTACCAACACATATATATTCACATAGAGAATACGTCATGAATAGAGAGTTACAATGACTAACTTACAACATAGTAAGTAATCCGTACCTATCAATTCTAGCTGGGCTTGTGTTACAATCTCACCAGGGTCATTAACATTAAAGGGCCTTGGCACGGGAAGCTTCTGGTCACTAACTGAATCATCATACGAAAAAGAAACACAATGTTGTTAATGAACATGACAAAATCGGTGTGTCATGGAAAGCTTAGCTTCTTCGAAAGAATATTATTATTCCATGGAAAATGAAAACATTGGATAGCACCCTTTTTACATTTCGACTTACATAAAATGACGGGATAAAAGATTAAGTGGAAAAGTAATTCAATCGGGTACACAGGGAAGGATACGATGCATGGGAAATGCTTTTTACCTGGAGCTTTCCCCTCTGAAGATAGTTTTTGAACAGCTTCTTTCTCAGAGGACGGGGTTTTAATGCATGGAGTTTCTGCACAGTTATGAAATCCTTTGGTTACTACTATTTTAACAATATCCTATGCAGAAATAACTTGTGAGATATAAAAATAACGTAACCCGAGAAGAAAATAGTAGATTAACAGCAGTAACTACAGGACATTGGATTCGTTGAAACCCCCCTGACATACAATGTTGGTGGGATTCAAAATCTTCACACGAGCAACTCACAATTCATACATGCTGAATTTATTTAGTAGAGTATTTCTCAGATATCGGAAGCCTTGATTCGAACTGTCGTATTTGATCTTTCATCAGCACTTACTACTCTTTTCACGCATACATCCTCACCCTGGATAATGTGAACCGCGGCTCTTAGAGTTCGACACTCCGGTTTGTCAAAAATTCTAGAGAGACGTCATAGAGAAAGATGCCAGCATTATCCAGGCTCTAAATAGGTGTCAGTGTCACTCTATAATCAATAAAATCAGTCTACAAAAAACAGAAGCCTAAAGCTCCACCGAATAATGGAGATTCCACAATCAACTAATATCATTAAGAACTAGGAAAAACAGATTCTTAGTATCCTCAGACGGGTTTGGTCTCTCAATCAAATCAAACTAAGGAAAAGCAGCAAAATCCACATTAGTATAGTATATTACCTTTGTGCTTCTTGAAGCAGCCAAGAGAGCAACTGCAAGCAAGCAAGCGGAGCGAAGAAGATCGAAAATGAAATTAGGGCCAGAGAAGCATCGTTAATGGAAAGAAGAGGGACAAGGATAGGAGTGCTCACTAAGGTATGAAACAGGAGGGACACTTGTATTTGGACGGCGCTTCACTGCAGACTTCACACTGTCGAGGAGCCATGATTGGATTAGGGTTTCGCTGCTTCTTAGCTGAGAGACGGAGACGACCAATGGAAATATTTATTCACTCCGACAAGATTTCATCCTCCAAACTTTTTTTTTTTTATAAGGTTAATACATCAGTTGGTTACTTATGTTTGTCCAGCGTCCCTGAATGGTTACTTCTGTTTTTCTTTTTTTGGTAAACAAAGGAGAAAAAACAGCAACAACAAAGAAAACAAGTTAAGTAACAACTGTCCTATCTTGTGACAAGCCTAAAACATCATACACCATTAGGTGTCTTAAATCTTTACGGACAACAAAAGAACAATTCATCTTCACTGCAGATTTAGCAAGTTGATGTGATATTTTTGTTACATACGTTTTGAGATGTGATTAAATGATTCAAACTTATTTTCTTTAGTCACTTACGTTTGATTCAATGTGATTAAATAGTTATAAAATGACAATTTTACCCTTACATGATATTTTCATCAAATTCATTTAGTCTTTCCATTAAAAACTTCAAAAAAAATCAAATTTACAACTCAATTTCGAACCCCTTGCAGCTGCTGGGGTTTGAAATCGAGCCTCTTGCAGCTGCTAGGGTTCGAAATCGAGCCCCTTACAGCTGCTAGGGTTCGAAATCGAGCCCCTTGCAGCTGCTAGGGTTCGAAATCGAGCCCCTTGCAGCTGCTGGGTTCGAAATCGAGCCCCTGGAGCTGCTGGGTTCGAAATCAAACCCCCGGAGCTGCTGGGTTCGAAATCGAATCCCTGTAGCTGGTGGGTTCGAAATCGAACCCTTTGCTGCTGCTGGGTTCGATTTCGAACCCCAACAGCTGCAAGGGGTTCAATTTCGAACCCCAGCAGCTGCAAGGGGTTCGATTTCGAACCCAGCAGCTGCAAGGGGTTCGATTTCTTGCAGCTGCTGGGGCTCGAAATCGAACCCACTGCAGCTGCTGGGTTTGAAATCGAACCCCTTGTAGCTGCTGGGGTTCGATTTTCAACCCCTTGCAGCTGCTGGGGTTCGATTCGAACCCCTTGCAGCTGCTAGGGTCGATTTCGAACCCCTTGCAACTGCTAGGGTCGATTTCGAACCCCTTGCAGCTGCTGGGTTCGATTTCGAACACCTTCCAGCTGCTCGGGTTCGATTTCGAATCCCTTCCAACTGCTCGGGTTCGATTTTGAACCCATTGTAACAACGGTTCGAATCGAATTTAATTTTTTTTATGAACTTCATGATTTTGATGAAGAACACCATGAAGAACTTGTTGACAAAAGAAATAATTAGGGTATTTTGGACATTTCATGTTAATGTAACCAAACAATCACATTTGCAAACGTATGTACTAAAACACACACGTTTGAACTGAACGGTCACACTAGCAAACGTAGGTAACCAAACTATGTATTAGCCCTTCTGATAATGGATACATCCTCCAAACTTGAAAATCTCAAAACATTTTCACGCTGCCGCTAATTTTTTTTTTAAAATTAAAACACTAAAACCCCGCTAAATAGGTCTGGTTTTGGATTAGGAAAATTACCCATTTATCCTCATTGTCACAACGTGTACAACTTTATCATCTAATAATTTGGAAATTGTACAACAGGGGAGCCACTTCGGTGCCCCAGCGAAATCCTCCCGCCTTCTAAAAATAGTAATGTTTTAAAGCGGTTATAAATGTCTTAAACTATTAAATATTTAAAAAAAAAAAAAAACAAATTACCTATCCAATAAGTTGCAGGTTACTAAACTATATATATTGATATTTTGTTATTTACTTTTATATAAATAATATTATTTAATCCTTAACAGTAAAAACAAATTACCCAATTTTTTTTTTTATAGTATTACAATTTTTTATGCTAAATAATTTTAGTACTCTTATTATATATATATATATATATATATATATATATATATATATATATATATATATATATATATATATAAACTTATTTTGGCCAATATATATACATAAACTTAAACACAAATAAATATAATGTTTTTTTGCCAAACTAAATATAGCATTAAATACACATTTTTTCCGATAATACTTAAAATATCTTGTTGTTGATGAATTTAATTTATTTTTGTATATGTTATCATTGTATATTGTAAATAATTTCAAAAAAAAAATATAGTACTACTTTAATTACATTTTTATATATTTAAGAAAAATAACATGTCCTCCGCTCGTGCAATTTTAATTATAAAATTTTAAGTTTCGTTTTATATTGCGAGTAACAAATAAATCAATTAAGATTTATTTGTTGTCTCTTTAGGAGACCAACAAAAACTAATAAAAAAAATTAATTATAGGAATTCATATAACAAATATGCGCCAAAACAAATACACATAGAACGAAATAAGTATTTTTATCTTGTAATAAACAATATATAAATGTCATGTTTGTACTAAAATATTTTAAATTAACATGTCACATGCTGCTTTCATAACTTTATCACGTTTTTCATTTTGACTCCAGAGAATCAGGGATGCCATCAGAAGCAAACGGTGCTTGGATGTTAAGACCTAAAGCATACAAAATAATTTCATACATTTATAATGAATTACTTATTTTGCAGTTAGTGTACATAATACTTACTGTAGATTGTGTTATATTAGGAATCTCTTCTGGGTGTTGCATGAAGTGTATAACATAGAGACCGCAATTAACCCTATCCATGCACAATTGATTTTTTTAAAATATAAATGTGATAATAATAATTGTACAACATCACGATTTAAAATTTAAAACATTTTACATACCAATCGTTAAGTGCCGCTTGATTTGGAACATTAGAAGGGGTAACAAATTTCCAATCTTAGAGTAGGTTGATTTTCCATTTGTTTAATTCTCCAGTTGTCACATAATGTCTCTTGTCTATGTCCACTAATGCTTGTATTGCATTTACCTGTTTTAAAACGACAAAATATTAGACACAAAAAATTATAAAAACTATTTGTATTTAAATTTAGTAAATAAAAAGAAGTAAATAACTTCATTACCATTTTATAGTAATATGTTTTTCTTCTATTAGAAGTAGGAGGAAGAGTGTCTATATAATATATAGTGCGATCATTTGCAGATAGCACAATTAAGTACCAATGAGAGTTATCTGCGTTCAATGGTATGTATATCTGTTGGGTAAATTAAAACAAAAGGATAAATTAGTTTGTATGAGAAAAATATTGTAAAGTAATATCGAGTACAATAGTAGTTACTCACCCTGTTACAAATACTAAAATTTTTATCCATATATTTATCACCTAAACTCCTCCGTAATTTGTTGACATCATAACCCGTATTAACCATTTGCTACACATACATTAAAATTCATATAATTATTCAAATATATCATAAACCAAACTGTTGATGAATTATTATGTTGCACACTATAATATAGTGTCCTTACCTGAAACCATGTAGGACATTTATTTAATATTAATTGGGTAGCCAATGTTAGATTTTTAATTAAGTTTATCAATTAATTTCAATTAAATAAAAGCAGTATGTTGCTTCAGCTACTATTTTTCATTTTAAGTACAATGTTATTAAGTAAATGCATTTTTTTTGTTTCCGTAAATGCATTCTCTTTATATATATATATATATATATATATATATATATATATATATATATATATATATATATATATATATATATACATATATATATTGCTAAAAAAAGTATGACCTAATTTTTTTATGAAAAGTAATAATATCTTTGTATATAATCCCATGTTATTAGAATCAAACCGAAAACTAAACCGGTGAGAGAACCAATTTCTACTTCGTCCGGTCGAACACGGTCTGACCACTTGTTCAAAAACAACAAAAAAAAAAGTAAAAAATGGTTTTGAAAAAAAAAAAAAAAAATTGTCTCGGCAGTTGGCTGTTTATCCCTTTCACAAATGGACAAATATTTTTTTTTGGATAAAATTCTGATATTTATTTTAAAATAAAATTGAGAAAATTAAAATTACATTTTTTCTCTCTTTAAGCTGCTATAGCAGGTCATGGATTTATAATTTTTTAATATTTTTAACTAACTTTACTTTTTAAATTGAAACTTACTATTTTAGGAAAGGGCGGTACTATTCCGCGGCGGCATATAATAAATTTCCGTACAACAGAGGTACATCACATATTTGGTTACTGAATACTACTGAATACTGATATATTTCTTGGCAAAAAAAAAAAAGAATACTGATATATTTGATTACATCTTTTTTTTTATATTGATGAATAGTAATTTAAATTACAAAATGTTTTTAAATGACTAATTCTTTAACTTTGCATCAAATTTTTTTTGTTAAATGACGTGTTGCAAAAAAGGATGTGGACAAAATACGTAATATTTTAACCATATATTTTTTTTTTCATCATGATTTTTATCAGGTTCATCATATATATATATATATATATATATATTTATATTCTTAAAAAAGCGAACCCACAACACTATCATGAGTTCACTTTTTAATATTTTCTTAAAAGAACATGAAGAACACCAAAAATACATATTACACCAAAAAGGGTCCACTTCATGAGCTTCAAATTAGCTATAAACATCAACAATGACCATCAATTAACAATCTTTATCAGATAAATGAGGCTATTCGTGGGTCTGATCGATAAGGAAGAGCAGCCCGAGCTCCTAAACCTCGACAATTTGCAGCAGCCTGAGACAGACAAGCAATTGCAGCTCAGTAGTAGTCCATCAATGTTTCACATATATACACTTATTCAAGAAAACTCACGACTTGTGCTGCAAATGGCAGCATTTTCTCGGGAGGCATCTCTGAGCAGATAGCTATGTTTTGTCGAATGAAAGAGAGATTCAAATAAGAGATTTTGGATGATAATTCGAATGAGAGATTTTGGATAATAAATTTTAAAAATTATTTCAGGAAGCAAAATAGCACAATCATCACCGGATATATCAGAAACACATACCGTACAAGGTTGCTCCTATAAACGCGTCTCCTGCACCAGTTGTATCAACGAGCTCGGATGGCGGAACCTTCTCAGCAGTCCCCAGGATTAGCCTTCCACTCAATGTTCCTATCCCTTCTGCTCTCAACTTCATCTTCGACTATAAGAAATCACAAAGTCAAATCATAAATTAAATGGACGATAATATGCAGAGACACACAAAAAAATTATAAATACTATTTGTTACCGATGAAATGCATGTTGGTAATGTGCATACACCATTATCATACTTTCTCTGCTTCAGTGCATCTACAAAGGTATCGGCCTCCACTTCTTCGAGCTCAGTATCATCTGAAATAGATTTACCATTAAGTTCAACATCTGAATATCAAGTTGTGATTTTCTACAGAAAATGTTTTTTTCAAAGCATGGAAGTGGGCAACTTGCCATTGGTTCTCTCCAGCATTATACATCCGTCTCCACCCAAGGTTACAATCACAAACTTCAGTTTTGGCAATCTTAGCAGCATAGAAACAAGTGCGTTTGGAATGGATGTGGCTTTCGTCCATGCCTGACATTATATAACTAAGGGGTTAAGAACCTAAACACATTTCCAAGTTTGCAACATGTTAATTGTTGAGTTATGAATCCTGATTATCGCCATGTATTCTCTGAAATCTGTAACTCTGTGAATATCAATAAAACGCCAGCTGCCGGAATTGTGGACGTAGGTCGAATTTGACCGAACCACGTTAAATCTTGTGTTCTCTATTGTTTTTCTATATCAATCCGTTTGTGAGTGTTGAGAGAATCGATCCTAACAGCTTTTAGGTGTCCCAGATTTAAATTGTTGCTCTAATAGGTGTCTCAGGTTTCGTTTTCGTTGCTTTTTGGTTTTCCGAATGCTTTTTGTGGTGTGAAGAGAAAAGCAACTTAAAAGATCATCATAAATAGTTTGGTTGGATCGGCTTTTCTGATGATGTAGCAGAATCTCATCCGTTGATCAAACCTATAATTCTAGAACTGGCTCAACAGGATTTATTGAGGAAGAGATTTGGCTTGCCTGTGGAAATTTTGCTGAGCAGACGGCATAGTCTGCAAATTCTAGAAGATCGTCGAGTCCTTCCCTTAGCCTCTCTGCATCAATCAGAATCGGGATATTCTTCCTCGCAGCCTATACTGGTGAAACCCAAATATTTCTTTTTTAGTACAGTTTTCAACTACCTATGCTAATCAAATTTATTAAAAGAAAATGCTATAAGGAGAAATGAGGGTTCTGTCTGCAAAGAGAAAACTAACAGCAAACTTAACAATTTAGAGGTTATGCTATCATCTATACTAGAACCAGTAAATAACAAAGCCTCAGAATTCAAATATCCGAACATAGCTTTGATACATAACCAAAAGAACGCCTTATGTATATACCAACGGTCGTTCGGGCAAAAAAATATATCAGGGATCATCTCATGTTATTTAGACAAGATTATCACTATGCTAAGTATAGTTAAAGTGGTTGGTAATATAAATTAAATTACCTCTTTAGCAACTTGTAAAGCGGTTTCAGGGAACCTTCCATCCAAGTACACAATTCTTGTTCCATCCAACACCGATGCTAAACTTGAACTGGAAAGGTCACTTGGCACCAATGGAGGGTCCCCGGGGGTATGAATGCAAGTTCGAGTTTTTCTGAAAAAGTTTAGTTTGAAAAATTACTCCAATATAATGAGAGTATATAGATGAAAGCAGCAGCTAGATTCGTACGTTTTGCTGTCCACAATGATATAAGTGAATGGTGAATTGCCTTCCTTTGATACCTGAGAGTTACCGAGCAACCTTATTGTATGAAAAATACACGGAAAAAAGGCCATAAGTAATATTTTGTAATGATAAGTGAATATTGTGAAGTTTTACCACAATATAAGAAGTGTCTACACCATCAGCTTCCAGCTCTTGCAGTATACCCCTGCCTTGGCCATCATCAGCAACCTATTAAGAAATCAATCATCAAATTACTAGCTTGTCTAGATATGTACTTAACAAAACCAAAATTTGAGGATGTTTGATTGTTAACCTTTGATATCAGCCTTGCGGTTAGCCCTAATCGAGCCACACAAGTTAATGCATTTCCAGAATTTCCCCCTCCTTGAACCTACCAATAAATTTGATAACCAAAAATCTTAGTAGAGTGGCAGCAGAAAGATAATGATGCATAACTGGAGGCATCAAGACCTTCAAATTGGTGCTTCGAATTTTGTCATCCGGTTTCGGATAGGAAGCTACTGTGGCCAAGAAATCCACTCCCACTGTCCCAACACCCACCTGCAAAACACATAGTATGTTAAACTAGCATTGCTGAGCTGCTTGCTACTGGTAAATGGTAATGGCTCAATTGATACACAGAGGAGAGAGACTCACCACAATGCGATGCTCCGGCAGTGGAGGGAGAGAAGCAGAGCACATCTTAACCCTAAATTTCCTGAAAACCGAACAAGACTGGATCAAATTCGTTGTCGATTCAATCGATGATGGTGCGTAAGATATTTAATGGCGGAATCCAGAAAGACGAGCCAAACCTGGATAGTGAGAAGCGTAGAAGAGAAGAAGAAGAAGAGAGCGTCGGTATCTGATTCGGAGGACGGAAACGGAGATGCGCGACGAAGGAATGACGCGAGTTTAGTGAGTTCACCATTTCTGTGTCTTCGTTGCTTCTGCTAGTGTGCGTTGAATGGTGCGTAATGAACAATGGAAAGGTGAATAGACGTTTGGCTTGGGAACAACATAACATACTATGCTTCACAACTCTCGTCATCTTGATTTGGCCATTTTCCTCCACATTCTTTCGTCCAAAATTTGCAACTTCCACTCGGAAAATACGTAAATGATTATTGATTTTGAATTCAT
This sequence comes from Clarkia xantiana subsp. parviflora, assembly GCA_036873135.1. Lineage (NCBI taxonomy): Eukaryota > Viridiplantae > Streptophyta > Magnoliopsida > Myrtales > Onagraceae > Clarkia > Clarkia xantiana. Next base: position 24,238,068 of record JAPTYO010000007.1, read on the forward strand.
AAGCCTTTTGGTTCCTCCATATCCATCGTACAAACTACTAATTTGGATTAGGTTACAAAATTAAAATTAAAGATGTTTTTATCATGTTTCAAGAGCAATATGTTTTTGTACTTTTTATTTTTATTTTTCTATTGTCCTTGAACTCGGAAATTGATATTATTAATATTAATAGTATAATGCAAATATTAGGAGTGGTTAAAAAATTTCATATTTTTTCATACTTTAAAGTTTTACATATGTTACAATTAAGTCCACCTTAGTAATAAAAAAAACCAAAAGCATATTGCTCTTGGAGTATGGTAGAAAAATCTGAAACGCGCTACACACCGAGAATGAAAAAAAAAAAATATAGGGTTAAGAACCTATAAACTGTCTGAGGTTTGTCCCATGTGAAATTTTGGTGTCTGAAGTTTAAATTGTTGATTGCGGATGTCTGAAGTTTCAACTTTGTTGAAATTTGGTTTTCGTTCATTTTTTCTGTCAAATTTGACAGAATTGTGTGAAAAGTCGAAATCGTCCTAGATACTTTTATGTTTACTCCGGCCACACGTTACTCCGGCCGGCCACCATCCAACTCCGGCCGACCACAACCCCACTCCGGCCGGCCACAACCCCACTCCGGCCGGCCACCACCCCACTCTGTGTTAGGATCGATACTCGCAACACTCACACACGGATTAAAAGAAAGCAATAAAGAACACAAGATTTAACGTGGTTCGGTCAACGCGACCTACGTCCACAGAAAAAGAAAAAACACCATTTCACTAGCACTCACTCTCTCAATACATGTAGAGATCTATTAGACGTTACTTTAAACACACTCGCCTAAACCTCGCACATAGCTAAACCAGCCATCTCTGTTGATTAATCCCTATGAAGACTCTAGCCCTAATACTATGTATATATATAAATCCATCGGCCCACTATCTATATTATATATTATATATATATATAAATATAATATTACCTAGTCAACTTGCTACCCAAAATAGCTAATGGGCTAACTAACCTAAATTCGAGACAAACCCAACACTCCGGCTGGCCACCACCCCACTCCGACCGGCCACCGCCCCACTCCGGTCGGCCACCACCCTACTCCGGCCGGCCACCACCCTACTCCGGCCGGCCACCACTCAACTTCTGCCAGCCACAACCCTACTCTGGCCGGCCACCACTCAACTCCTGCCGGCCACAACCCTACTCCGGCCGGCCACAACCCTACTCCGGCCGACCACCACCCAATTAGGTTTAATTTTGAGATTTATTTTTTTATTGAGTCATATGACAAGCACATGACCAAGTTCTGTCAATTTTAACAGCAAAATTGGACGGAGACATCAAATTTCAACAAAGTTGAAACTTCAGACAACCAATATCAACAATTTAAACTTCAGATACCAAAATTTCACATATGGCAAACTTCAGACAGTTTATTGGTTCTTAATCCAAACACATATTCATAATCAACTATTTACTCATTAATGCATGTTAGAATTATATAGGTATGAATTACGTACACTACCCTTCTGATGAAATCTTAAAACATCCGCAGGAAGACGATAAAATAGAAATTTGGATTTACTCTAAATTAGTGTTGCATTTTTAGGTCTCACTCTCACAAGAAAAATAGATGCTTTGTAAACTGGATGGAGTTGTTGCATGGAAACAATATTCGAATTTGTTGATCAATAAAAATCTAAACACAATAATAACACATCGGATCAGTGTAAGAGTAGAGTCAGTTCAACACATTCATAATCTAAGACAAATAACAATACGAGAGAATATACAATCAAGAGCTTATACTATCACCACTACTTTCTTCAGTACACTACTGAACCATAAGTAATCAAAATTAGCAGCTCTGAAGATAAACCCACTGTCTTTCCAGTGAAACAAAACAGGGCACTAAACCAATCATATACACTTCTCTCTTCACAACCCACATCAACTCTTTTAGTTTTAGAATTCTTACTTATAAATATGTCAGTCAATTCCATAAGCTGCATTTCGAAACCCCGTGTTCACTTACACTCCCTCCCCTTAATCTGTAGAATGCAGGTTTGCTCCTGACAGTTCTCAATGGACCCGACCTGTTCCCGTGCTTCACCGGGAGGAAAACCCCGTTGCCATCGAAGCTCGAACCAGAAAACCCTCTGTTTTCCACATCATCAAGCGGGCCCGAGCTGTAATCCATCGTGATGAACGAAGACGCGGGTCCCTTCCTACGTGGCGTGGCATCCCATGAGGCAAAATCGCCTTGGGAATCAGAATCAGGGACCGACCCGTCTTTTTGACTGCAGTAGTCATCACCAGCTGCATCATTGTATATGAGCTTCAGAGCTTGGACCACCTCCCCCATAAACGGGCGGTTGGTGACCTCTTGGTGGACGCACATTGATGCTATGGCAGCCACCTTAGCCATGTCTTCGAAGTTGTAGGTTCCTGCTAAGGCGGGGTCCACTAGCTGCTCCAACCCTTGTTGGGTGGCTAGTAGAGGGCGGGCCCACGAGACGAGGTTTTCTTGTCCCTGAGGTTGGGACATGTCCACCGGCTTCCGCCCTGTGATGAGCTCAAGTAGGACAACACCGTAGCTATACACATCGCTCTTGACTAGCAAATGCCCTGTCATCGCGTATTCAGGGGCCACATAGCTGCAGATTTTGCAGGGAACATGTCAAATTTTTTTTACCAAAAAAAAAAAAAAAAAAACTTTGTTAGAAAGTAGCATTGTTTACTAAGAACACCTGATTATCTTACTCAATATGCCTTTTACCTAGAAAAAAGTACTATTACTTTAGAAACTGCTGATTATCTTAAATCAATCATGAAAAAGGTGTGCTTTTTACTTCCTCACAATCTGAAAAGGTAGCACTTTTGAAAATTTAAGCTTTTCATTTTCTACTAAGTTTCACTCTATGTAGAATTTTATCATACATAACCAGATATGTCTAAAAGAATGTCTAGATATGATATAATTACCCGAAAGTGCCCATAACACGAGTAGAGATATGTTGGCTTCCTTCAGTTGCCTCCTTTGCCAGACCGAAATCAGAGACTTTAGGGGTGAAATCATCTTCCAATAAGACATTGCTAGCCTTAAAATCTCGATGAATCACACGAGGGTTAGAATCTTCGTGCAGGTAAGCTAACCCTCTTGCTGCTCCAAGTGCAATCTTCAGCCGTGAATCCCAGTCAAGGGGCGCTTTTGCCTTATCAACACCTGAAACCCCAGCAAGATTTTTAATCCAACAGAAATTTAATTCAATAATGAAAAGAAATAGTTTATTTTAGGCGGATTTTTTTTTTTTTTATCATGAAGGATCAGTATGTTTTTGCCAAATTATCTATTAGATTATCGATGATGTAGTTTATACCATGCAAATGGGATTCGACACTGCCATTCCGAACCACCTCATAAACCAGACAGCGTTTATGGCCCTCAATGCAGATACCAATCAGCTTCACAAGATTACGATGATGCAACCTGCTTAGCATTTCCACCTCAGCGATAAATTCACGGTCACCATCTTGATTTCGATCCCTTGTGAGCAACTTAACTGCAACTTCAGTCCCATCCTCCATATTTCCTTGATAAACACGTCCAAATCCGCCTTCACCCAATATTTGCTTAGAGCTAAATTTGTTGGTTGCCTTTTCAATCTCAGGAAGAGAAAATGTCTTAACGGATAGCATGCATGGCGCCATGTTGGAAAGTACAGAACCAGATGCTGAGCTGGCAGTGCTGCTTGATAGCATGGAACCAAAACCTGCATTATTAGTGGAGACGACAGGATTAAATATAGTACATATATTGTTGAATGGAACCAAAGAGATGATATTTAAGATATATTTAGCTATGGAGTTCGACTAATTGATAGTTGACCATACCGGATCGTTTGTTCATAGAAGAAGCAAATGCAGGGCCAACTGCACTTGAAGGCCTTCCAAACTTTTTCCACTTCAAACATAAGAAAAGTGCTGCAACAAGAACCGATAGAAGAACAAATGCTGACAGAGAAATTATGATTATGGTTTTAACATCCATCTTCGGGTTCTTGTTGCCAAAATTTGCGAATATTGGAAGAGCATTAGCTGATGGACCATTTCCCATCCCGCTTGGATAAAAAGGAGAGGAGGGAATACCTGAAAATAACGATATCAGTTTCAAACATTACCAAATAAGATATAGACCACCGTACTTGATAAAGAACAAAGGCTTACTTGTATAATCGACAGCAATCATCTCATAATTTCCAAAAAGAGAGACATTAAGAGGCACCTTTCTATGCCAAAATCTCTCGTGTATCAGCGTAGCAGTTGTATTATCAAACTTGTCTCCAAGTGGAACCAAATTTATGTCAACTACGGTTCTTCCTTGATTCTGAGAATCAGCACTTGCACCCATTATCTTCACTTGACTTTGTTCCAAGTAAGTGCCAGCAGCAATCTCAATCTCTAGCTCGTTCATGACTGGAAATATTGCATAAGGTGCTACATCTAGAAGAAGACGGACTTTCATTGGTAAAACACAGCCGCATGGTGAACCAAATGGAGTTGTAGTAAGTGGCTCCTCACAGTTTTGATCACAACCTGCATAAGTCTGCCTCATTAGAGAACGAAACCACTAACATATAAACAAGGCCACTAAAAAATTGAACTGCCAGGAAATGAAGATTAAAGAATTACCTGGTCCTTGTGAAGGCGACGGAGCAGGGGCACGAGGTATTCTACGATGATGGTGGTGACCACGGCGATGAGGTAAAGGACTAATTGTTGGGACAGCAACAGGAACTGGAACTGGAACAAATCAACAGCTCTATGAGCACAATACAAAGCAGATACAAATTGCTGATTACAGACATGCACAAACAAGAAACAACCTGAACCTGAATAAATAGGGGATGATGCTGGTGCTGAAGATGGCTGCAAAGTAGGTTTAAAGTGTCTCCTCCTCAACAGCTTCCGTTGAGGATTTATCACCCCTACAAGCAGTAATCTTCCGGTAAGTAATGAAAACATCGACTATTGAACAGAATTCTCTAAACAGTTCCTTAATATCAGTTTATAACATATATATATTTGTAGAAGCCAGAAAGTGTTGGGCTAGAAGGAATATCAGATTGATGAAAGCAACCAGAACATATACACATTCAGAAGAAACTTTCTTATGCAACCTAGTCTCGAAGAACATTAGCTCAGAAGAGAGTTGATCTCAGGATTCACTCGTGTCTACTGCATATGCTCTTCCAAGATGTTAAATAGCGAAAACGAAGTTGTATTTATTTCAAATCCAGACTCCAAAACAAAATACAAATTGAGCAGCAAATTTGTCTGAACGAATGAAGTAATAGCGTCCTTACCATCTTCAGCTGATATTTCTCTCAAACTAGGCAGACTTGGTTGAACAGAAGGAGACAAAAGAATGTCTAATGAAGGATGCCCTGAATTAAGAAAAAAAATCATGTCAATATGATATGATGTTTGACTTAATATTATAAAACTGTACATCTATCTGAAACTTCACTTAAGACAAAGTCAGATTCAGACCACTTTCTGGGCAGGTAGATATGACGACCAGAAATCATATGGATTTGAATCTCCACATAGATCTATTGCTTATCTCAGCAATAACACCCACAAAACAGTAACTAGAAGTCTAGAACTAAAAAAAATTCATTGTCTCCCATGAATCTCCAATCTTCCACATATATATATTTTTTTTAAATAATTTGCTCTGCTTTACTGCTTCTAGTTCTAATCACACCAACCATAAAAAACCAGCTTTACTATTGTCCAAAAAGTAGTCATAGCAGAGGTCAAAATAAGTCAAATTTGTAAATGAGGACCTGAGCAGGAGAATGGCGGAGTGATAAGAAAGAGCAAGATCAGCAAAACAGCAGCCATCGTCTTGGTCAGAATCACAACCCCCACACAACATTGTCAAAAACGAAGACCGCCAAGCATGGTCCCAGCGCTGGAGAGTCGCCGGAGTATCGTGTATCGCGGAGGCGTGGCTAGGGCAGCTCTTCATTTGCTCCGGAGCTAAATGCCAGGGACCGCATGGCTTCGAATGAGCTGGAGCAGTAAGAGGAAGCCTAGTAGGAACCCTAAGAGAGAGATAGGGAATGGAAATGTTTATAGACGCGTACAAGGACACAGATCCTTGAAATGCGGCCGCCGGAGTTAGGCACTGCAGATTGAGCTTCTGGCTGTTGAGTCGGAGGTTGGTTTCTGGAAGAGAGACTGGCAGTGGAAAGGAAGGAGACGACGGGAGCTGATTTGCAGAAGAAAAAGTGAAGTGGGGATCTGTGAGCGCACAGAGAGAAAAGAACAAAAGCGAGATCTTGGAAAGAGAGAGAAGACGGAGAAAGAAAGTATGTGGAAACTCGAGCCGAGCCGAGATGAGCCGATGGTTCGGCTCGATGTAATATTTTGATGTAATTCGAGCTCAGCTCGGCTTACTCGACCGGTCCTGTCTAGTTGACGTAGGGGTGGCAAACAGGTCGTGTCGTGTCGATTCGTGTCGTGTCACTAGTGACATACGTGTCAACAGATCTCTCGTGTCTAAACAGATCACTTTAAATATGACACAGACAGTTCTCGTGTCACACGGGAGTTGGCAGATATCGTGTCACACGGAACACAGACACGAGACACGGAATTTTGTTTTTACACCAAAAAATATTACACTTTTTAGCCCAAAAACTTTTACAAATGTTACAAAATCATCCTAAATCAAGCACCATCATATTTTGAGAAATAATTGAATCTTCTCATTATACAAATAATAAGTTCATAAAGAAAAATTACTTAAATATAAAAAATCGAACATTACAAACAAAATAAGCCGATATCTAAATTTCAAGTTATCTTGAAGCTAGCACATGAAATCATATTATAAGTTTATTTTGCCAATAGAAGTTTTTATTATTACAGACAATCATATTATAAGTTTTTTTTAAATAGATTAATGTATTAAATAGTTGCAATATTTTTAAAATTATTATTGATCATTATATATTTTTTTTGGCAAAATTATTGGGCTTTATATAAATATTAAGTTTCAAATAAGTCGTGTCGATGCGTGTCTATCGTGTGGACCTACAGATCAGATCTACACGGACTTGCCTAAAAACGTGTCTAGTCGTGTCACAGATCTATCAGACACGGTCAGATTTTCGTGTAGATCAGGACACTGTTGGATCACGGCGGAACTCCGGTTACGGTGACGGATTCCTTAGCTCCTCGCAATCCTGCAGAAGGGGATAGAGGGCAGTGGCCCAGAATCCCTCTCCGATGCTTAACGTAAGTATGGTGGCCAACAGCGCAAGTAAGCAATAAATGTGTGTGTAAAACGTCACCCTAATCTGGGATAACTTCCCTCCTTTTATAGAGGAAAAGTTACCCCAGTTACCTGGTTAGGCCGTTGGATCGTGATCCGTTATCCCACATATTTCGCCGTGTATCTGGCCATGTATCTCGTGTGGTTATTCGCATCCCCCAAATCTCGCCCATTATGCCACTACTGTGATCGTGGCGAGATTTCCGGGATTGTGCTTTTACTGGCGAGCCTCGATCGTTATTGGAGGCTCCCAAGTTAAGTCGTTTAAGGATTCGGTCTCGGGGAGTGGCTTCAACTCCCATATCGGGGCCGACTACGTCCAGGTCCGATATTTTCAGTGCCCTCCCCTATCGGGGCCATACTTGCTCGGGGCCTTTCGATGTCGGAGCCTCCTTCTGTCGGAGCCCTTAGCCCTCCAGCTCCTAGCCCAACGGGCCTAAATGCCGTTTGTCAATCGTTAAGGGGCCTAACGGCCTCCGCCGGAGCCCATCATCTGCCCCCAAGACGTGAGGGACTTTTAGTGCGTCGCGTCTTCCAACATCGGGCTTTTCGTATTTTTATCGGAGGCCTTTGCGTGGAATGTCGGAGGCCATTGCCTTGATCTTTTCGAGATCTTCTGGGATCTTGTTTGTACTCAAAAGGATTTCTTGATCAGACCAGCATTTAATGCTGATGGGAGATGAGGGAACGTTTCGGACTCTGCACGCTTATCTGCTGGAAAAGCACTTTTCAACCGTTCCAATGCGTCATTATTTCTTGTCTTATTCGTCCCATGCGTCCTGACGGTTCAGATTAAAACCGTTCGCATTTTCCGAATTCGCACGTTTCCCCTTGGACGATCATGATTGAATCGTTTCGAATTCTGTGGCTCAGATTGCCCACCCCTTCAGTTCCCTTTTTTTTTTTTCTTATAAAACCCTAACTCTACACACTGTTTTACCTTTCTTTTACCTCCCGTTCTTTGCGATCCCAAGAGCTGTGATTCTCCAGATTTCAAGTTTTCACCGGCGATTCAAGTTTTTACCAGCGTTTCAGGCACTTCGAGCTTCTTTGATCAGGACCATTCCAACCACTATGTCTGGTAAGGCTTTTCATCCTACTACTCTGCTTCTTTTTATCTTCGGTTTCCTTTAGGTTTCAATTTTGTCCTTCTTTCCTTCCTTCGACGATTTTCAGCCGAGGGATCTGCTACTGTCGGCCAACCCTTCGTCTTCAAGTACCTCAAGAACACCCTCGCCCCCATTAGCTTTGATAGGGCTCTTAGAGAGTGTGGCATTTTTGAATCCTCCTTCGGGGCCCGCTACCCCTATGACAAATTCGATTCTCGTGAGCCTGAAATTACCCTCCCCAAAGGAGATGAGGTCTTCATCTCCCCAGGGCAGATCAGTGCAGGAATTCGACTGCCCTTCTGTCCGAGTTGGGTTGAGTTGTGCAATCATTACAAGACGTACCCTACGACCTTCTCTCCACACGCAATCCGTACATGGATTGCTTTCCAAGTGTGGTGTGACATTAATAGGGAAGACTGGAGCTATTCCCTGGAGCTTTGGCGGGTTTTGTACAAGATGACCTGCAACAAGGATGGAATCTGCTCCTTCACCCCCCGCCAGCCCGAAGGGACCGAGGAGCAGTATAGGGAATTAGGCTGGGATAGGAAGACGTCCTGGAGGCCCTGCAAGGAACGGGCCGTCATCTCCGACAAGGGGAATGACAATGCTAACTGGAAGGGGCAGTATTTCTTCATCCAGCCTGGTCCCATCGAGTGGCCGAAGACTGTCGTGGAGGCTGATCCCCCCGTGCCTTTTCGTTCGTGGTCGGAACAGACCAAGAGAGCCTTGATGCTTATTCAGGCTCGCCGCTGGGAGAAGGGTTACCAACCCTTTGAAGCTACCTCCGTCACCGACCAGCAGCGGCTCAAAGTTGGGGTTATGCTGATCGACCCTACTTCCGGAGGAAAAATTCGCGACGGTGTTTCCAATGTAATTCTCTGGGTAATTTTCTAATTGTTTCTTTTTCACTGCTTACAGCTCCTCGAGCATCGCTGACTGCCCGTCTATTTCAGGAGGACACCGATGCCTCCCACTCACTGAAGCGTAAGAAGAAGTCTTCCCACCGGAAGATTTCTGCCCCATCGGGGCCATCCAAGAAGAGGGCGAGGACCTCGGAGGCTCCTAGGTCTGCCCCCAGCTCTGAGGGGCGGACTAATGCAGACGTGGTCAGGACCGCCTTCGGCGTTCGCTCCGAAAAAGAAGGTAAGGCAGTTTTTCGTGCTATAAAGAGATATAGGGAGTTAGTACCTCGGGATCTTCAGGCCTCCGATATGGAAGGACGAGTTAGGGATGTCAAGAATATCCTTCGAGGGGAGATTCCGCATGTCCTCGAAGCGGGCTATTATGATTTTTTCGGCAAGGAGAGATATATGGAGCGTCGTCTAATCTGGCACACCGATATCAAACTAATCCCTCGATTTATTCGCCCCGCTGCAGGTCCTGCGGACGTCGCCCCTGCTATGCCTGCCTCAGACTCCGTGCCTGCAGCGGAGCCGGTGGTAGAAGATACCCCGACGGAAGCTCGGGGTGAGTTTGGTCGGGTGACCAGTCTGGAGGACTCCCCTTCGGATGACCGAACTGAGGAGGAAGGTCTCACCCTCCGAGGGAAGTCGAGGCTGACTCCCGTGAAGCCATCTGGTGGGAAGGCTTCTCCACTTCCTACCACGCCAGCGTCGTCTTCCGCCCCGTCATCTTCGCCACCACCATCTTCGCCAGCTAGGGGTGCAACCCCCGAAGCTCGAGTGAGTGAGGAGGCTGAAGAGCCTCGCCTGGTAGTACCCCCGTTCCCTTTGGACGGGGACTACTATCGGGCCTTCTCTTCGGACCAGGGCTCCGAGCCTTGGAGACCGGTGGAGTCCCTCCAGGGGGTCCCTCTACATCGGGGGTGCCAGGAGAAGAACCTGGCCTTGCACTTGGTGTCGGGTTCAGTTCCGCCCTCTTTGAGGCGTCCCCTTTCTCTGGAAGGGGACGACATCGATGCTGATATTCGGGCGATGGCTGTTCGTCGGGTAGAGGTAAATGAATTTTTCTTTTGTTCATCTGGGGGCGTTCCGATTTATGAGTACTAAGCTACTTTTTCTTTTCAGGAAATCGCGGACCAGGATCGTTGCTTCGGCTACATCCTGTCTTTGCGAGAGGCTTTGGAGCGAGAGCGGGCCCACTCCAACCTCGAGAGCCTGACCAAGCTCCAGGAGGACCTAGCTGCCTCCGAGGCGTCAAGGCTCAAGGCGGAAGAGGAGAAAAGGCGGGTCGGAGAGAGTTGGCAGCGGGCCAGAGAGGTTGGTCAGCAGGCCGAGGAGGGCAGGATTAAGCTTGCTGGAGAGGTTCAATCTCAGCAGAGACAGATTCTAAGTCTTGAGAGTTCGCTCAAGCGGGAGCAGGAGGCGGCCATGGCGGATCGGGGCCAGTTTGCTTTCGAGAAGGCAGCATTGCAGGAAACTGCGGAGCGGCTGAAGCTCGAGAAGCAGAGGGCTATCGCGGAGCTAGAAGAGGCGAGGGCGGATCACTCCGCCCAATTAACAAGCGCGAAGGTCCAAGGCCGCGAGGAGTACCGAAGCTCGGAGGACTTCAAGGAGGATGCGGCGAAACTTTGCCAAGAGGACTTGCAGAACGCCATCCTCGATATCGTTGAAGAGCTTCATGAGACTTATGGGGACTCCATCGACTTGAGAAAGTCCAAGACTCTCGGCCCAGCCGCAGAAGCGTATTTCAACCTTCCTTCCGAAAGCTCCTCCGAAGACGCCGATGAGTCTGCCCCTCCAAAGCCTTCCGAAGATTCAGCCCCCGGTGCTTAAAATCTTAAGTCCTTGTATTTCTTTTTTATTGTCCTTTTTGTATCGAACCTTTTGGGCCTTCGAGCCTTTGATGAATGTTTTCTTTTTCGGTCACGCTCTTCGTAAATCTTCTATCGGACCCTAAGAACTTTTAGGCCTTCCGTCGTCCTATGACGCTTTTAAATCGAACCTTAATAACCTAAGGATTTTTGGACGTCCAAAGACGCTTTTTAATCGGACCTTAAAAACTTAAGGATTTTCGGACGTCCAATGACGCTTTTTAATCGGTCCTTAAAAACTTAAGGATTTTCGGACGTCCAAAGACGCTTTTTAATCGGACCTTAAAAACTTAAGGATTTTCGGACGTCCAAAGACGCTTTTTAATCGGACCTTAAAAACTTAAGGATTTCCGGACGTCTAAAGACGCTTTTTAATCGGACCTTAAAAACTTAAGGATTTTCGGACGTCCAAAGACGCTTTTTTTTAATCGGACCTTAAAAACTTAAGGATTTTCGGACGTCCAAAGACGCTTTTTAATCGGACCTTAAAAACTTAAGGATTTTCGGACGTCCAAAGACGCTTTTTAATCGGACCTTAAAAACTTAAGGATTTTCGGACGTCCAAAGACGCTTTTTAATCGGACCTTAAAAACTTAAGGATTTTCGGAACACTTTGATCAGGAGTAACCTCTTTATTGATTGATGTCTTTAACATGGCATGCACCACTCAGGGCGACTTAATTACATCGTTGCGCCGCTACGGACGACTTATTTGTCAAACATGACATTTCTTTAGATGTTCACCACTAAAGGTGTTTCGTAATACTCTACCGTCGAGGTCTTCTAGCTTGTAAGCATTTGAGGCTGGCATGCCCACGATCTTGTAAGGCCCTTCCCATTTCGGAGACAGCTTGTTGATCCGATCTTGGAGAGTGAACTCGTTCCGTCGTAGGACCAGCTCCCCCGAATAGAACTGTCGCGACCTGACCTTCCGGTTATAGTACCTGGCCGTCGCCAGACGCATCCGAGCTTGCGTTATGTCGGCCTCTAGCCGTTTTTCCTCTAACAAGGATAACTCCAGGCGCCTGGTTTCGTCGTTCGTCAGAGGCCCTATCTTGGCTTTTCCTGGACTCGTCGAAGGCTCATAGCTTCTGGTTCGATGGGACGCCACAGCGATTTCCACAGGAGCGACTGCCTCCGTCCCATAAACAAGTGCAAACGGGGTTTCGCCTGTTGATCGTTTGGGTGTCGTTCGGACCGCCCACAACACGTTCTCCAGCTCGTCTAGCCACTTTCCGTCCAAAGCGTAGACCCTCTTCTTCAAGCCCTCCATCACGATTTTGTTGGCGGCCTCTACCTGCCCATTGGTCTGGGCGTGACGAACGGATGCTGTTCGATGCTCAATATTGAACTCGTCTAGGAATCTCTCCAACTGGGCCCCATTAAACGGAGGGCCGTTGTCGCTGATGATCACCTTCGGCACCCCATATCTTGACAAGATTCGGGTCTGGAGGAACTTAATGATATGTCCCGCTGTTGTCTTGGCTAAGGGCTTAGCCTCGATCCACTTCGAGAAGTAATCAATCGCAACCAGCAGATGTGTGCACTGGCTCTTTGCTTTCGGAAGGGGTCCCACCAGGTCAATGCCCCACTGTGCGAAGGGCCAAGCACTCCCAATGGGTGTCAGATCAGCGGCGGGGGCTGTGATGTTCGAGGCGTATCTCTGACACGCGTCACAGGATCGAACAAGCGCTGTTGCCTCCTTATTCATCGTAGGCCAATAGTATCCCAAGTTCAGCGCCTTTCTCAGGATGGATCGAGCGCCTTCGTGACAGGCTGCGACTCCTTCATGCAGTTCTCTTAGAATTCGGGTCGTGTCAGGTTCTGCTACGCATTTCAGGAAAGGTGTCGAGAGTAAACCCTTCTTGTACAACTGGTTATCCACCATCGCGTAGTTAATTGACATTCGTCGCAGTCGTTCTGCTGCCATTTTGTCTTCAGGCAGTGCCCCCGTAGTTAGGTACTCAATTATCGGGGTCATCCACGTGGGCTCTTCTTCTGACCCTGTCCCGATAGTGCATACTTCCGATGGATCGGTCGTTGACAGAATCACCCTTTCCAAGAAGTGTACCCTCCGAGTCTCTTCCAAAGGTGCCCCCAAGGCAAATTTGCTCAAGGCATCGGCCTCCACATTCTTTTCTCTTGGGATTGCCTCTATATCAAAGCTTTTGAAGCTCTCCTTTAATGTTCGAGCCTCCTGAAGATATTTCTTCATGATTGGATTCTTTGCCCCATACTCTCCCCGAATCTGGTTTACAATCAGGCTTGCATCACACTTCACCCTCAGATGTTCGATTCCAGTGCCCCTAGCGATCTTCAACCCTGTTATAAGAGCTTCATACTCTGCCTCGTTATTGGTGGCTTTAAATGTTAGGGCCAATGCATATCGGAGCGGCTCCGCCCCACCTGGTGGAATCAATACGAACCCTGCACCCGATCCGTCTGAGCTTGAGGAGCCATCTGTGTACAACTCCCAGGTGTTCTTCTTATTTGGCTGTTCCAACTGTCTTTCCATCGGGACCTCGTCAGTCTTCCCGGTGGTTGCCCCCTCTACTGTTTTCGTTGCTTCAGGATCGGGAATAGTAGATTCAACTATAAAGTCGGCCAATGCCTGCCCTTTGATAGCTGTTCTTGGAGCGAAATGAATTCGAAACTCGCTAAGTTCCACGGCCCACTTTACTAGTCTCCCCGACGCGTCGGGTCGGTTCAAGAAGTGTTTCAATGGCTGATCAGTCAACACCGTAATTTCATGCGCATGGAAGTAGGGCCGTAACTTTCGAGCAGTAATAATCAACGCAAAGAGATACTTCTCAATCGGAGGATAATTCATTTCACTCTTGGCAAACGCCTTGCTTACATAATAGACAGGAATCTGATTGCCTTTGACAGCTTTAACTAGAACAGAGCTTATTGCAAATGCAGAAATGGCCAAATAAAGATAGAGTGGCTCGCCTGGAGTTGGCTTCGCCAGTGGCGGGAGGTTGCGGAGGTGTTGTTTGAGCGTTTGGAACGCCTTCTCACATTCAGTAGTCCATTCGAACTGTCGGTTGGCCCTTAACACCTTGAAAAATGGCATCGATCGGTCACTGGCCTTGGATAAGAAGCGATTCATGGAAGCCAGTCGACCGTTCAACACTTGCACCTCCCTATGGTTGGTCGGGGATTGCATCTCTTCTATCGCCCTCAGTTTCTCGGGATTCACCTCGATCCCCCTCTGGCTCACCATGAAGCCTAAGAACTTCCCAGAATGGACTCCGAAAGCGCATTTGGCTGGATTCAGACGGACCTGGTGGAGCTTCATCCTCTCGAAGGCCATAGCCAAATTACCGACATGATCCGATGCTCGTCGAGATTTCACCAACATGTCATCTACATAAGCCTCCATAGTGTCTCCGATCATATCCCCGAATAATTTGTTCACCATTCTCTGATAGGTCGCCCCCGCATTTACCAGGCCAAAAGGCATGACATCGTACTGGAAGACCTCGCTGTCAGCGTAGAAGGCGGTGTGTTGGGCATCCTTCTCCGCCATCTTTATCTGGTTATAACCAGAATAAGCATCCATAAAGCTCAGCAACTCATGCCCCGATGTAGCATCCACCAGTTGATCGATCCGCGGGAGCGGATAACAGTCCTTCGGACAGGCCTTGTTTAGGTCGCGGAAGTCGACACACATCCTCCACTTCCCGTTGCTCTTCCTTACCAGCACTGGGTTGGCAACCCACGTCTGAAATCGGATCTCCCTAATGAATCCGGCGTCGAGCAGCCTGCCCACCTCTTGCTGAATGGCAATCCTCTTATCTGCCCCCATCGGACGTCTCTTCTGCGCTATCGGCTTGATTACAGGGTCAATATTCAGTTCGTGCTCGATCACGTCTCGGCTGATTCCTGGCATATCACTCGGGGACCAGGCAAACAGCTCCTTAAATTCTTGCAAGAGCGCAATCAACTCCTGGGCCCTTTCGTCGGACAGGGCAGATCCGATTTTTACCTTCCTCTCGGGCCCATCTATCTCGACTTCCTTTAGGTCCTCCATGGGGGCGGGACGCCCAAACTCCTCTCGAGGGTCAGTGTCTGTCTGGAGCACTGACATGGCCTCCTTCCTTGATCTCCTGGTGGCGTTGACATAGCATCGTCTCGACGCCACCTGGTCGCCTTTCACCTCGCCTACCCCATTCTCAGTCGGGAACTTCAGTTTTTGGTGGACGGTTGAGGCTACCGCCATTAGAGGGTTGATGGTGGTTCTTCCAATGATTGCATTGTACGTTCCTGTGGATTCGACCACCACGAACTCCACATCTCGCTTCTCCATTTTCCAGCCACTGCCGAACCACACGGGCAGTGTGATAACCCCTAACGGATAAGAGGTTGTGCCACAAAATCCTACCATCGGGAAGTTAACCTCCCGCAAATCTTTCTTCTTCTTTCCCATCTGCTCCAGGGCGTCGGAGAAGAGGATGTCGGAGGAGCTCCCTCCATCAATGAGGATTCTCTTTACCTCGAACCCTCCTACATCCAGCGTTACTACTAGGGCATCTTCGTGGGGGGCCTCCACTCCCTCCAGATCCTTCGCCGAGAAGGTGATCTCCATCTCTTCCTTCGGAGTCCACGACCGCGATCTTTTTCCCAAAACCACCGCGACTGGCACTTGGTTGGCATAACGCTCCCGAGAGGCCGACGTGTCACCTCCCGCAGCGAACCCTCCATGGATCACGTTAATAACCCTCTTCTGTCGGGACCCTGAGGGACCTTCCGGAGGCTCTGTGGCAGAAGACCTCCTTTTTCTTGGGGACCTCGATCGAGACTTGGACCTTGACCGGGAGCGAGAACGGGGCTTGCAGCGTGAGTCTCCCACGAACTCCTTTAGCTTTCCCCTCTGGATAAGCTTCTCTATTTCCTTCTTCAACTCCCGACACTGGTCGGTGTCGTGTCCGGGGGCCCGATGGAATCGGCAGTATCGGTCGGTGCGAGAGCCCAAATTTTCTCCTTCTTTCTTCTTGGGGAAACGAGCCAGGCCTTGTTTCTCCATTACCGCCAGGACTTCTTTTAAGGGTCTGTTGAGAGGAGTAAACTCCTCCTTCTGACCATCCCCCCGGTTCGGACGCCTATCCTCCCTCCGATCAGAGCGTCCACGACTTCGGCTGCCTTCGGAGCTATCCTTTTTGTGTCGGTTATCCGATGATTTGAAGAATTGCTTTCCTTCACGCCCCTTAGGAGGAGCCAGCTCTCCGGCAGCGATTTTCGATTCTTGGACGTCGATTTGCTGCTTTACCCTCGCCTGGAGCGCCTCCATGTTCCAGACGCTTTTGGCCGCGACGCTGTGGAGTAAGTCGGAGCCATATGGAGGGCTGAGGTTATTTATGAAGATACGAATGGCCTCGCCCTCCGATATCTCCTCGTCTAGCTCGGTCATGTTAGCCGTGTAACGCTGGTAGTACTGAGCTAACGACTCGTCAGGCTTCTGGACCACCTCGTGTAGGGTCCTAACACTCTTCAGTAATCGTCGACGCCCCTGGTACTGAGCGATGAATCGCTGGTGCATGTCCTTCCAACAGGTTATACATCCAGTGGGCAGACTGTAGAACCATGTCATCGCCTTTTCTCCCAAAGTACTCGGGAACAATGCACAGATAACGTCTTCGTCCGGGGTCCTGCCCATGCAAGCTGTCAGGTGCTTCTGCACGTGGCGGACCGGGTCCGCAACTCCGTCGTATTCATCTATCTTTGGGATACCCAAGCCTGGCGGGGCCAGGGTGTGGATCAACCTGGGAACGAAAGGATGGGTTTCCTGACTTCCCAACTCTGACATCATGGGTTTCTGATCTCCCATACAAATACCCACAATCTTCACTACCTGGTCGGGGGTGAGGGGACCATTCAATGGGATTGTTCTTTGTTGCACGGGCCCTGGTCCATCGACCACGAAGTTCTCCACCGGTGCTGGGTTAGGGGGAACGGGCTGTTCCCTCCTCGGAGGGGGCGGTGGCAGGTTGTCAGCCGCCTCCCCTCTAGGAGCATCTCGCCGCGGGGGGAGTGGTGGCAGGTCGGTTTGCCTTCTAGCAGCTTCTCTTCGATCCAGGAGGGCCTCCATGGCCTCCATGAATAGGGGCATGGCCTCTGCCACTACCCTGGCCAGTTCCGGATTTGGGGGAGGTGCTTCGTTCCGGCGAGTGCTGTCACCTTCATCTCTCAGATCCTGATGCTGGGCAGCATCCTCCGGGTGGGTGCTGGTGGCCGGCACCTGCTTGCCTGAACGTTGTGGTCTGTTGCCAGCCATGATATGGAATCAGAGGAAAGCAAACTTACTTTTGACTTTTTGTTGCGTTTCCCACAGACGGCGCCAATGTTGGATCACGGCGGAACTCCGGTTACGGTGACGGATTCCTTAGCTCCTCGCAATCCTGCAGAAGGGGATAGAGGGCAGTGGCCCAGAATCCCTCTCCGATGCTTAACGTAAGTATGGTGGCCAACAGCGCAAGTAAGCAATAAATGTGTGTGTAAAACGTCACCCTAATCTGGGATAACTTCCCTCCTTTTATAGAGGAAAAGTTACCCCAGTTACCTGGTTAGGCCGTTGGATCGTGATCCGTTATCCCACATATTTCGCCGTGTATCTGGCCATGTATCTCGTGTGGTTATTCGCATCCCCCAAATCTCGCCCATTATGCCACTACTGTGATCGTGGCGAGATTTCCGGGATTGTGCTTTTACTGGCGAGCCTCGATCGTTATTGGAGGCTCCCAAGTTAAGTCGTTTAAGGATTCGGTCTCGGGGAGTGGCTTCAACTCCCATATCGGGGCCGACTACGTCCAGGTCCGATATTTTCAGTGCCCTCCCCTATCGGGGCCATACTTGCTCGGGGCCTTTCGATGTCGGAGCCTCCTTCTGTCGGAGCCCTTAGCCCTCCAGCTCCTAGCCCAACGGGCCTAAATGCCGTTTGTCAATCGTTAAGGGGCCTAACGGCCTCCGCCGGAGCCCATCAGACACGAAAAAAAGCAGGTCCGTGTCAGATCGTGTCGTCGTGTCGTGTCAGCAATTGCCACCCCTAAGTTGACGCGCGTGGTTGGACAATTCGTGCCAGCTCAGAGTTCTATTCGCGATTTTTTTTAAACCCCTCAGGTTAGGGGTTATTTAAATTTGACCTCTGCCGTTACTTTCTTTGTCAAACCACCTACTAAAGTTTTTACGTTAAATTTTTTGTCCTAAATGGCATTAGGTTATTTGAACAGTGGGATACGTAACGTTCGGCTTTGACCTAAGGCATATAGCTGTATTTGAATTTCGAAAATTAATTTGGCAAAATAAAAATAGAAAGATAATATCGAATTGGACCAACTGCGAAAGGAATGGCAAGAAAATAACTATATTCATCATGCTTGCACATTTTTCACATTCGATCCGCCGTAATTTTATGGGGACTATCGTAACTTGGTTCCGTTATTTTATGGTTGGATAGAATTTTGTACCTTCCAAAGATCAAGCATCTATTCGAATGCTTCTAAAATGGGCTCTACTACACGTGCCGAAGCTTCCGGTGAAACATCACCCGAAAGCACTAATAATGGCACATGTGTAATTTATTTTAAGTTGAGAGGCAATTAATACTAAGACACATTCGGTAAAACTTTCACGGCCTTATTCAGAGCCTAAATCATTAGTGTTCTAAAATATGGGGCGCGTTTCTTAAATTTTTAGACAGAAAAAATATTTAAAAATTACAATAAAGTCTAAACTCTTAAACCCCTCTTAACCGGGCCAGTCAGCCCAAAGTTCTAGTCATACATCCACATCTAAGCCTATACGGCCCAACCCAATTAATTAGAGCTTTCCAATCCTTTACTTTTAGGTTTTTTTTTGTAACATTACTTTTTAGGGTTATATATAATATATATAATAATAATAATAATAATAATTTTCAAATTGCGAGTTGATCGGCAGTCGGCACTAGAATAAATTTATGGTTAATATTTTTTTATCTTAAACTTTACATGTGTATAAATTATTATTTCTTTTATGATTTTTTTTGTCTAATTTGGATTTCCCTTACAAATTAAAAAAAAAATTGTTATATTGTTGAAACGATTTGATACTTTCATATTTTGCATGACCCTTATATATATCTTTTTCACATACAATAATTTGATCATCTTGAGCCCATCCCCGTGTATCAGTACAATTCCTCTTGTAGACAACAAAAATAAAGCAGTACACAATTTATTCGTGTCTAAATTGTCAAGGAATAATTAATATAAGAAAGGAATAAATTAAGGGAGTGGCTACGTTAATTCATCAACTAACGGATGCAAATCTAATATCCTTTGAGGATAATAATCTATGCATATGTATAAAGATTAAGTTTGTTGACCAGTCAAAAGTTCAAAGCCAACGAACAAAAAGAGTTTTACAAAATGTTTGAATATAAATATTCGTTATTTGACCAACATTAATTACTTACATGCACGATTTATTCGATCCCTTCTTATATATAATAATAATTAACAAAAGATGGATACAAAGTTAGGGTGTGGTCTTGTCAACAAAAAAAAAAAACCAAGCTAGAGTGTGGTCAGTGGTGTGAGCTCCAGTCTCAAATTATTAAACTATGTGAAAACTGAAAACATCCCAATTTAATTAAGATCATAATAAAAAAGAGCACGAAATGAAAAAAAAAAAATAGTTATTAAATTATTTAATGGTTCGAAATATCAACTTATAATTTGTTAGTTTGTTTAAATATCAACTAGCAATTTGCTGCATTTTTATTCATTGTTTGCTGAGTACATAATGTAATTATTTCAATTAAATTAACGGAATATTCCACGAAAACTAATAATTGTCCACTAAAAACCCAAGCTAGCAAATAATAATAATACATGAAAAAACGAGCTATCAAATAGTGAAAAATAAAAACCTGAGTTACTAATTTCATAATTAAACTCTAACAAATAATAAAAACTCCCACATAAAAGGAGACACTAGGCATAAAATCAGTGGTCGTCGTCACTATAATATATGAAACCCTAATTACAAATTAAATGGCAGAGCTGGAGTGAGGAGAAGGCTGGAAGATGTAATATTTGTCGACGGGAACAGAGACGAGCCAAGTGCAGGTGAGGCCCTTTGGAAAGGTGACCAAATCTCCGGCACCGAACTCCACGAAATCCCAAGGCCGGCCATTCAGATTATAATAAGCCTTCACTTTGCCTCTCACCATGTAACATGTCTCTTCTGCTTCATACCTCAGCTTATACTTTCCTGCTGGACAAGCCCATCTGTATATATATACTGTTAGGTCATGGCAGTGGAGCAATAAGAGGAGAGATAACGTTTTAGAGAGAGAAAGTTAAAGGTACGTACTTGGGCCAGCATTTGATGTTTAACTCAGAGAGTCTGGACTTGGATGCATTTTTCTCAACTATGATCTTCACATTCTCTGAAGAGGAGGAACAGGAGGTATTAGGGTTTGAATGTGCAGCCATGAAGATCGATGATGAGATCAACAGTGTTCTGCAATTCTTAGAGAGAGAGAGTGAGAGAGGAAGCTAGCTAGGTGATTATTCTCATTCACGTTTAAGAAGAAGAAGGGACATATATATAAGGTAGAACTTAGAAGGTACAAATATTTTTTGTGTGTAAAAATAAAAAAAATGCAATCTTTTTAAACTTGATTTGATATATAAAGTAATTAATAAGATGGAGAAATCCATTAGTAAAAATAAAGATGTAAATATGATAGGGTAAGTATCATTTTTTTTCCTATGTACATCATTTCCTTAAAAAAAAAAATAGTGCATGATACATGCTTCATATTCTACCACCGTACATACATACTTTACGCCTAGATTAATTATTATTTGCGCCAATTAAGTTTATAAGAAATAAAATGATTGATGGGTTCCGATGTAATCGTTAGCCCCGTTAAACAGCCAATGGACGGCGAGTAGGTCCAGTGGGCCTCGTGAAAGCCTGGAAGGCCCAGAGGCCCAGTACGAAGGGTCCCGACTTAAGCGACCCCGACATGAGAGCTAAACGCTCCCGATAAGAAGCCTCCGAGCAGGCCCCGATATGCCTTGGTAAAGGCCCCGATAATAAAGCCCCGCAGAGGCTGGACCTGTCCCGCAGAGACTGAAGGTCCTGGGTGGTGATCTAGAATGAGATAACTCTGAAGTCCCCGACAGGAGTCGAGACTTGGGATCAGAGGATAAGACCGAGAAACCCGCCTACCAGATAGAGTAGTGGGAGACGGTTAAAGATAATGGATAAATTCCCCCGAGATACGCAGGGCGTGCCCGAGATACACGGAGTATGGGTAAGATACGCGGAGCGTGGGGCGAAATATACGGAATCTCCCGAGATATACGGAATCATGGCTACAACGGCCAAGCTTGGCCTCAGGTAACTCTGGGTGACTTCTCCTCCTATATAAAGGAGGAAGTTACCCCAGAAAACACGAATTCTAATACGAGCTTAGACTGTGCTTACCACTACATTGATCACCGTACTTATTTAAGCATCGGAGAGGGATTCTGGGTCACCACCCAGGCCATCCCCTTTTGCAGGACCACGCGGAGCTTAGGAGCCCAATCATTCCGTCAAGGACGTAACAGAGCTTCGCCCGTGATCCAACATTGGCGCCGTCTGTGGGAACCTTACGAAAAGTCAAGATAGCTTCTACCTGATCAATGGCAGGTGGTGGCAAGAAGAAGCAAGTTCAGGCTGACAGTTCTCGACCCGCAGGAACCGTGAACTCCCTGTTGCCAGAATGCGTCGCTGAACAAGGTGAGAACCCTGCTCTTTCTCAGACAGGGGGACATGGTGATGAGGTCTCAGTCCGAGACGCTGGAAGGGACAGACAAGAGGTCCCTCGTAGGGGGGAAGATGACGCTCCACCAAACCCGGTGGGCCCTGAAGCTGGAGATGCCCCGCGAAGGGAAGAAGGGTCGTCTTCGAACTCGGAGTTGGCCAAGGCGGTAGCGGAGGCCATGCCAATGTTTCTAGCTGCCATGGAAGCCTTGCTGGACAAGAGAGAGGCCGCCCGGAGAGCGGAGGAGCTGCCCCCGCAAGAGGAGTTGCCGCCACCCCCACCAAGGGTGGCTCCAGAGGAGCAGGACGTACCAGAGGTTCCGCCCCGGGACAAGGGTAAAGAGCCTATGCATTCCGAGAAGTTCGTGGTTGACGGTCCCGGACCAGTGCAGAATAGGACCATCCCCTGAATGGTCCCCTCACCGCTGACCAGGTGGTGAAAATTGTTAGTATTTATATGGGTGACCAAAAGCAGATGACGTCGGAGCTGAGGGATCGGTCCAGTCACCCTTTCGTGCCACGACTGATCGACACTGTCGCCCCGCCTGGGATAGGCATCCCGACGATCAAGGAGTATGATGGGGAAGGAGACCCAGTCCGCCATGTGCAAAGGCACGTTCAGGCATGCATGGGTAGGACTTCAAACGAAGATCTCATATGTTCGTTGTTCCCGATAACTCTGGGAGAAAGGGCCATGACTTGGTTCTTCAGCCTCCCGCCAGGAAGTATCACGTGCTGGGCTGACATGCACGACCGCTTTATCAAACAGTATCAAGGTCGGAGACGCCTCCTGAAAAGCGTAAGGACCCTAACCCAGGTGGTGCAGAGATCTGACGAATCGTTGGCGTATTATTACCAACGGTTCACCGCCACCGCTGCGGAGATTGACGAAGAAATCTCGGAGGGAGAGATGATACGCACCTTCCTGCGGAACCTGAGTGCTCCGTATGGCTCCGACCTGATGCACAGTGTAGCCGCGAAGGCTATATGGAGTATGGAAGCCCTACAGGCAAGGGTGAAACAGCAAATCGACGTCCAGGAGTCGAAGATTGCTGCTGGAGAGCTTGATCCCCCGAGGTCAGGGAGAGGAAAACCGTCCTCCAAACTGGCGGATGATCGCAAGGGGAGCGACAAGACAGAGGGAAGTAGGAACCGTGGTCGTCCCGAAAAGAGGGAGGACAGACGTCCTCCGAAGAAGGATACTCGTGAAGGTAGGATTACCTCCATCAACAGTTCGATGACCTCTGTGCTGGCTGTGATGGAGCGACAGGGTCTAGTCCGGTACCCCCCGAAAAAGGAAGGCGAATTCCTAGGAGGTCGTCCTGATCGTTACTGTCGTTACCATCGGGCTAATGGTCACGACACCGAAAACTGTCGGGAGCTGAAGAAGGAAATTGAGAAGCTGATCCAGAAGGGAAAGCTGAAAGAGTTTGTCGGGAAGGGACGGTGCCGATCCCGTTCCAGAAGTCGGTCCCGATCCCGTTCTAAATCCCGCGACCGATCCCCGAAGAAAAAGAAGATCGAGCATGAGGCTTCAGGATCAGGTGCCCGCAAGGAGAGGCGGGGGACTATCAACGTCATCCATGGAGGAATGGCAGCGGGAGGTGATACCTCCGCTTCCAGGGAGAACTATGCCTCGCGCATATCCGCCGCAGTGGTGTTAGGGAAAAGGTCCCGGTCGTGGACCCTGAAGGAGGAGATGGAGATTTCTTTTTCGGCAAAGGATCTTGTTGGCGTGGAGAGCCCTCATGACGACGCCCTGGTCGTGACTCTAGATGTGGACGGATTCGAGATGAAACGGATCCTGATAGATGGAGGGAGCTCCTCCGATATTCTTTTCATGGATGCTCTGGAAGCCATGGGAAAGACGAAGAAGGATCTGACGCAGGTGGACTTCCCGATGGTGGGATTCTCTGGCGCCACTTCCTACCCGCTAGGAATGATTACCTTACCAGTAGAGTTTGGTAGTGGCTGGAAGATGGAGAGGCGGAACGTAGATTTCGTCGTGGTGGAGTCCGCGAGGGCATATAACGCGATCATCGGGAGGACCACTATCAACCCTCTCATGGCAGTCGCCTCGACGGTCCATCAGAAGATGAAGTTCCCAACTGATAACGGAGTAGGAGAGGTCAAGGGTGACCAGGTGGCGTCGCGGAAATGCTATGTTAATGCCACCCGACGAAGAAGGAGGGAGACCATGACTGTTCTTCAGACAGATACCGATCCTCGAGAAGAGTATGGGCGTCCCGCCCCCATGGAGGACTTGAAGGAAGTGGAGATCGATGGGCCTCAGAGGAAGGTGAAAATCGGCTCTGCCCTGTCGGATGAAAGAGCACGAGAGTTGATCGAGCTCTTGAAGGAGTTCAAGGAGCTGTTTGCCTGGTCCCCAAGTGATATGCCAGGAATCAGTCCCGACGTAATAGTGCATGAGCTCAAGATTGACCCTGCGATCAAGCCCATCGCGCAGAGGAGGCGTCCGATGGGCGCAGACAAGAGGATCGCGATTCAGCAGGAGGTGGGCAGACTGCTCGATGCTGGATTCATCAAGGAGCTCCGATTCCAGACTTGGGTGGCTAACCCAGTGCTGGTGCGAAAGAGTAATGGAAAGTGGCGAATGTGTGTTGACTTCCGCGACTTAAACAAAGCCTGCCCGAAGGACTGCTACCCGCTTCCAAGGATTGACCAGCTGGTGGATGCTACATCGGGACATGAGCTGCTGAGCTTCATGGATGCGTATTCTGGGTACAACCAGATTAAGATGGCGAAGAATGATGCCCCCCATACGGCCTTCTATGCCGACAGTGATGTCTACCATTATGACGTGATGCCCTTCGGATTGATCAATGCCGGAGCAACTTACCAGCGGATGGTGAACAAGTTGTTCGGGGACATGCTAGGGAAAACCATGGAGGCATATGTGGACGATATGCTGGTGAAGTCCCGACAGGCAGGAGACCATGTCCAGAATTTGGCGGCAGCATTTGAGCGGATGAAGTTTCATCAGGTTCGGCTGAACCCCGACAAATGCGCTTTTGGGGTGAACTCGGGGAAGTTCCTAGGGTTCATGGTGAGCCAGAGAGGAATCGAGGTGAACCCCGAGAAGCTGCGAGCAATAGAGGAGATGCAGTCCCCGAAGAATCATCGAGAGGTCCAGGTACTGAATGGCCGGTTGGCCGCGATGAATCGCTTTCTATCCAAGGCGAGTGATCGAGCTATGCCATTTTTTGATGTGCTGAGGGCCAACAAGAAGTTCGAGTGGACCGACAAGTGTGAGGAGGCGTTCCAGGCACTAAAGCAGCACCTCCGCACCCTTCCGCCGTTGGCGAAACCAGTTCCAGGCGAGCCGCTCTATCTCTATTTGGCTGTTTCTGATGTGGCTGTTAGTTCTGTTTTGATTAAGATTGTCAAGGGCAACCAGGTCCCGATCTATTATGTAAGCAAGGCATTTGCCAAGTCTGAAATAAATTATCCCGCTATTGAGAAGTATCTCTTCGCGTTGATTATTGCCGCTCGAAAGCTGCGACCTTACTTCCATGCCCATGAAGTCACGGTATTGACTAACCAGCCCTTAAAACACTTTTTGAACCGACCGGAGGCGTCGGAGAGATTGGTAAAATGGGCCATCGAGCTGACGGAGTTCCGCATTCATTTCGCTCCGAGAACCGCTATTAAGGGCCAGGCATTGGCAGATTTTATAGCTGAGTCTACGGCACCCGATCTGGAAGTAACGGGTCCCGCAGAGGGGGCAGCCATGGAAGAAGTCCCGACAACAGAACAGCAGCCAGAACAGCCAAATGAGGAGAATACGTGGGAGATGTACACCGATGGTTCATCAAGTGTAGAAGGCTCGGGGGCAGGATTCGTATTGATACCGCCCGGCGGAGGCGAGCCTTTACGATATGCCCTGGCGTTGACATTCAAAGCCACCAATAACGAAGCAGAGTACGAGGCTCTCATCACGGGCCTCAAAATTGCCAAGGGTACGGGGGTCGATCATTTAAAAGTGAAGTGCGATGCTAGCTTGGTTGTAAATCAAGTCCAGGGGAACTATGAAGCTAAGAGCCCGACGATGAAGAAATATTTGCACGAGGTGCAGACTTTGAAGGAAAGCTTCAAAAGTTTCGATATCGAGGCGATCCCGAGGGAAGAAAACGCGGAAGCAGATGCCTTGAGCAAGTTCGCTCTGGGAGTGACCCCCGAGGAGAATCGGAAGGTGCATTTCCTAGAAAAGGTGATTATCTCAAACATCGACCCGGTGGAGGTCTGTGCTGTTGGGACAGGATCGGAAGAAGAGGAGAAGCCCACTTGGATGACCCCGATGGTCACGTACCTGACTACGGGAGTACTCCCCGAGGATAAAGTGGCAGCCGTCAGGTTGCGGCGGATTGCAGATAACTACGCGATGGTGGACAACCAATTATACAAAAAAGGGTACGTAAAACCTTTCTTAAAATGCGTAGCAGAGCCTGATACAAATCGGATTTTGAGGGAGCTTCACGAAGGAGTCGCGGCCTGCCATGAAGGGGCCCGATCTCTAGTAAGGAAAGCATTGAACTTAGGCTACTACTGGCCCTCGATGAACAAAGAAGCGACCGCGATGGTCCAATCCTGTGATGCATGCCAGAGGTACGCCCCAAATATCGTGGCTCCCGCCGCGGACCTGATGCCCATCAGAAGTGCATGGCCCTTCGCGCAATGGGGAATCGATTTAGTGGGACCACTTCCCCAGGCGAGAGGTCAGTGTAAGTACTTACTCGTGGCTATTGACTACTTCTCAAAGTGGATAGAGGCCAAAGCATTGGCTAGAACAACCGGGCAGCAGATCCTCAGGTTCCTTCAGACTCAGATCATATCCCGGTACGGGGTCCCGCGAGTACTGATCAGCGACAACGGCCCTCCGTTCAATGGAGCCCAGTTGAAGGAATACTTGGAAGAATTGAATATTGAGCATCGGACCGCTTCAGTCCGCCACGCCCAGACCAATGGCCAGGTAGAATCAGCCAACAAGATCGTGATGGATGGCTTGAAGAAGAGAGTCCATGCCTTGCAGGGTCATTGGCTGGATGAGCTCGAGAATGTGCTATGGGCTGTGAGAACAACACCCAAGCAATCAACAGGAGAAACTCCGTTTGGCCTGGTTTATGGCACAGAGGCAGTTGCTCCCGTGGAGATAGCGGTGGCGTCCCACCGCGCGAAATATTACGAGCCGCTGACAAATGAGGAAATAAGACGTCTGGACTTAGACCTACTCGAGGAGAAGAGATGGAAGGCTGATGAAGTCCAGGCCCGGATGCGTTTGGCAACAGCCCGATATTATAATCGGCGTGTCAGGTCTCGACAATTCTTCGTAGGAGAACTTGTCTGGCGGAGGAACGAGTTTGTTCATCAGGATCAGATCAACAAGCTGTCACCAAAATGGGAAGGACCCTACAAGATCGTGGGGATGCCAGTGCCCAATGCATACAAGTTAGAGGATCTCAAAGGCAAGACGTTAAAGCACTCCTTCAGTGGTGAACACTTGAAGAAGTATCATGTTTGATATGAAGCCGCCGCGAATGGCGCAAATTGTCAATCAATAAAATCCGATGTAAGCCTACTTTGAATTATTAGTGAATAAAAGAAGTTGCCTTCCGATTAAATTGCTTTCGAATTCATTCTAATTATTAATAAGACGTCCTGAGTGACGCGACAAAAGCCTTCCGAGGTACGATAAAAGCCCCGCGGGGGACGCATAAGTCGTCTATATGGCGCGGCCAAAAGCCTTAACAGGTATGGACAAAAGCCCTACGGGGTACACGTAAGTCGTCTATATGATGCAACCAAAAGCCTAGGTATGAAAAGACCCTGATGGGTCCGCGTAAGTCGTCTATATGATGCGGCCAAAAGCCTTAACGGGTGTGAAAAAGCCTTAACAGGTCCGCGTAAGTCGTCTATATGACGCGGCAAAAAGCCTTAAAGGGTACGATTAAGCCGTCCAGTAGAGACGCAATGAAAGCCTTAAGTGGTGAAGTCCCGATTGGACGAGAAACCTTGAGTGGTGAAGTCCCGGTTGGACGAGAAACCTTGAGTGGTAAAGTCCCGATGGGACGAGAAACCTTAAGTGGTGAAGTCCCGATTTTAGACGAGAAGCCTTGAGTGGCGAAGTCCCGATGGGATGAGAAACCTTAAATGGTGAAGTCCCGACTTTGGATGAGAAGCCTTAAGTGGTGAAGTCCCGATTTTGGATGAGAAGCCTTAAGTGGTGAAGTCCCGATTTTGGATGAGAAGCCTTAAGTGGTGAAGTCCCGATTTTTGACGAGAAGCCTTAAGTGGTAAAGTCGCGAGTAAAACGTTGGAAAGACGCATGAAGTCATCTCAATGGCACATTGGGAACAATGAATCTTAAGCCGCTTTAGATAAAGCGCAAATAAGTATAGGAGCCAAAACAGATGGAAAGAAAACTATTCATATAAAGGCTCGAAAGCCAAAGGAGTTCATTACAAGAGATAAGGGAGAAGGACAACAAGGACTAAAAAGTAAGCGCTAAACTTGGTCCTTGGGGGAAGATGGATCCACAGCAGCGTCGAGGGGAGCAAGGTCTGGAAGGGCTTGGGCGGAAGGCTCCGCAATTGACGGAGTCAGGTCCACAGCAGCAGTCTCTTCACTCTCCGCAGGGAGGCTGAAATACTTCTCCGCGAAGGGGGCAAGGGTCTCAGACTTCTTGAAGTCGATGGAATCCGCATAGACTGTGTAGAGTTCTTCGACAGCGTTGAATAAAGTGTCCTCCACTTCGGACTTGCAGAACTCCACAGCAGCCAGCTTGAATTCTTCAGAGTCCCGATACTCCTTATGGCCCTGAAGACGACCCTCCTCACGGCCTTCCTCGAGACCTTGAGCCTTTGCCTCAGCTAGTTTGGCAGAGAACTCTGCCCTTTCCGCTTCGAGCTTGGCTTTGGCTTCTGTCAGAAGATCTGCGAGGATGTTCTTCTCATGGATGAGTTGCTGCTTCTCCTGCTCATTCCGCTGCTGGTCCGCCTGGGCCATCTTCCGTTCTCGACGCATGACAGCCTCATGGTCATGGACCTTCTTGAGTAGGCTTGTGGACCTGTCATCGAGGAGAGCCTTCTCCTTGGCCATCTTATTTTTGGCCGCCACCGCCTCATCGCGCTCCATCTGAAGCTTGGCTAAAGCTTCAGGGTCCGCCTTGGCCTCTGCCTCTTCCAGGGCGCTCTTTAAAGCCAAGGCGATGGCGATGCAACGCTGCCGGTCCGCAGTTTCCTAAGGTGGGAGGAAAAAAGATAAAACTCAGAGACTGAAGGTAGGAGTTAAGAAGAAAATAAGGCGGTAGGTTATTACCTCCATCCGGCGGACGGCCATGGAACGGAACTCTTCTTCGATATCCTCTCGCGAGAGATAAAGAGGCTTCCTCAGAGCAGGTGGAATCGACCCTGATAACAAGTGAAGGGCCAAGTCGGCCTCAAGATTGCCCCGACGGATCGAAAACCCAGCGAGGGATTCAATCGGACACCAGGGAAGCGCTGCCTGGTCGGGGGTGTAAATCTTGTACACCTCGTCCATTGGAAGACGGGGAATGGGCTCGGCCCCGGGGGTGGCAGGAACTACCTCTGCAGGAGGTTCGGGAGATGGAGTGCGGAAAATAGGAGGAGGACTCTTGGACACGTCCCTAGCAGCAGGCCGTGCGCTCCTAGACCTCGACCTGCCACGGGGAATCAGGCCTCCCTCTTCAGGCCCTTCAGCAGATGGAGAAGCCTCCAAGTCAGTTATTGGGCGGAACTGAGCTTCCGCCGGAATATCCTCTAACAGCAATTCTCGCGGGGCCGCAGTCCCCGCTAGATTAACAACCTCCGTCGGGATGGGAGCCCCCAAGGGACCTGCGGTAGCGGGACGAATAAGCATGAATGTAATCTCTTGGACCCGCGTCTTCCGATCGACAGGGATAAACTCCTTATATATTTTGTAATGGCATGGCGAACGCACTTACCTTCCTCGACGGTGGTGGCCCCAAAGGCCTGTTCTGTCTCCTCCCGTCTGGCCTTCTTGGCCACGACTGGCTCCTCAGTCGGAGGAGCGACGGCTAGGGGAGTGGAGGAGGAAGCCCCTTTCTTCACCAACTTGCGCTTCCGCCTGGAACCGCCCTGAACAACATCAGTCTCGCCCTGCTTCATAACGAGATGAGTCAACAGAGAAGCCTTCTTGGCTGCAAAAATAAAAATAAGATGATTAGAAATATTACCCAGACGACTAAATCCGCAGAAACGGAATCCAGGAGTCGAACTCCGGTGGCAATCAGATGCCGCTCCTGAAGCTTATTGGCATCCATGGGAATAAAGTTGTCCCCCCAGCGGTAAAGTTGAACCATTTGAAGGGTGTTGAGGTCATCCTCGGAGTAATCCTGAAGCTTGGGGGCAGGGTCCGCCATGACCTCCCATTGGGGCCAAGGGACAGAGCTATGCTGGACGAAGAAGTAATATTTCTTCCAGCCACTGTTATCAGAACCCGAGTCGCGGATCAGGATCCGATCCTTGTGAAACTTCCAGGTTTCACTATCCCAGCCGTAGCGTGAGAGTTGCTCCCTTGTCCACTTGGGGAGTCGGGGGGAGAAGGAGCAAACACCGGCTTTGTTGCACTTCATGCCGTAGAAGGTGCGGAATAGCAGGAGACTGTATGTCCATTGTTGGCGGTGACACAGAAGTTGGAAAGCATTCCACACGCGGATGGCGTGTGGGGAGAAGGTGCAAGGATGTGTTTTGTAAAAATTACACATCTCCACCATGTTGCCGCAGAAGGGGAACCGAATCCCCGCGCTTATTTGTCCAGTAGAGACAAATGCCTCCCCCGCTCGAGGAGGCGTAATAATGTGCTTCCTCCTACCAGCAGATTGGGACCCATAGGGGAAGCGAGGCTCCCAATCCGAGGTGATGCACCCTTCCCTAAGGGCCGCCTCATATGAACCCTCGGATATTTCATTGACAGCAAATTCAAAGAAGAAGGGAGCCTTAACCTCAGAACTAGCCTCGTCTAAAACAATTACAGACAGGGAAAATTGAGAAAAGAAGAGTAAACAGTATGCAGATCACGAAACATGGAAAGAGGTCCTTACCAGACATGATCGGTGGTCAAAAGGTGAGGAGAAGGAAGATCGGAGAAAGGTGAAGTCGCCTTGATCGCTTGAAGTACCAGGAGGAGCTCGGAGAGAACTTCAAATGCAAAGAAGACTGAGAGTGGAAGAACGCAGAAGAAGTGAATAAGACTAGGGTCTTCTCTTTTATAGGCAAAAAGGCAAATGGAGGGATATAATCGTGACCGTTGAAGAGGAAACGACACGATCTCAATCGACGAGATTATAGGCACGGAGAGGACGTGTGTG
Source organism: Clarkia xantiana subsp. parviflora (assembly GCA_036873135.1). NCBI lineage: Eukaryota > Viridiplantae > Streptophyta > Magnoliopsida > Myrtales > Onagraceae > Clarkia > Clarkia xantiana. The sequence continues at coordinate 24,269,465 of JAPTYO010000007.1, forward strand.
ACATCACAGTTAGGGATGGCAACGGGTCACGGGTACCCGCCGACCCGCGGGTACCCGACCCGATTTTGACCCGAGGACCCGCCGATCCGCGACCCGCGGGGCGGGTTAGGGTTTGGGTTCACGGCGACCCGCCGACCCGACCCGACCCGACCTTTCATTTTACATATATATTTAATATATGTATATTATATAAAACTATACGGGTAATATAACACATAGTCAAAATAACAATTATTCTAATGAATGGGGTGATTTATATTTGGATTATGAGTTAATTTAATAATTTATGATTTAAATTTGGAGTTGAATTTGGATACGGTAACATAGAATTTAGAATTTAAGATTAAAAATGATAAATTATACCTCACACGGGTCGACCCGCGGGTCGACCCGACCCGACCCGAAAGTGCATGGGACGGGTCCGGGTCTACCATATTGACCCGCGGGGCGGGTCCGGGTCTGGCGATACCCGCCCCGACCCGCCCCATTGACATCCCTAATCACAGTTGCCTTTTTCAGAAAACAGCAGTCACGCTAGTTCAAACGTCGTTTCTCTATCTTCAGGCATTTAATGCTGCAGTAACCGAGGAGACTCCTCGGATTTGGCAACTGCTCATGGGGCCTGGTGGGCCCAAAGCAATCATGAGTAAGAGACTGTTATGCAACAACCATACTTAAGGTAAAAGGCTCCGACGGTGGTATCGGAGAAGCCAAAAAGCAAAACGCCTCCGACGGTGGTATCGGGGGAAATAAAGACAAAGGCCTCCGATGAAAAGGTTGGTAGGCACGGGATCAGAAGACATAACGGACTAAAAGTCCCCCATGTCTTGGGGGCAAATGATGGGTTCCGATGTAATCGTTAGCCCCGTTAAACAGCCAATGGACGGCGAGTAGGTCCAGTGGGCCTCGTGAAAGCCTGGAAGGCCCAGAGGCCCAGTACGAAGGGTCCCGACTTAAGCGACCCCGACATGAGAGCTAAACGCTCCCGATAAGAAGCCTCCGAGCAGGCCCCGATATGCCTTGGTAAAGGCTCCGATAATAAAGCCCCGCAGAGGCTGGACCTGTCCCGCAGAGACTGAAGGTCCTGGGTGGTGATCTAGAATGAGATAACTCTGAAGTCCCCGACAGGAGTCGAGACTTGGGATCAGAGGATAAGACCGAGAAACCCGCCTACCAGATAGAGTAGTGGGAGACGGTTAAAGATAATGGATAAATTCCCCCGAGATACGCAGGGCGTGCCCGAGATACACGGAGTATGGGTAAGATACGCGGAGCGTGGGGCGAAATATACGGAATCTCCCGAGATATACGGAATCATGGCTACAACGGCCAAGCTTGGCCTCAGGTAACTCTGGGTGACTTCTCCTCCTATATAAAGGAGGAAGTTACCCCAGAAAACACGAATTCTAATACGAGCTTAGACTGTGCTTACCACTACATTGATCACCGTACTTATTTAAGCATCGGAGAGGGATTCTGGGTCACCACCCAGGCCATCCCCTTTTGCAGGACCACGCGGAGCTTAGGAGCCCAATCATTCCGTCAAGGACGTAACAGAGCTTCGCCCGTGATCCAACAATGATGACCATGAATTAATATTTTTGTTCATTTATAATAAAATAATAATAAAAAGGTTTCTATTCAGCAAATTAGGTGAAATTTCAAGTAATAAAATAATAAACTTATAACTTAATTTTTGCCCCAAAAAGAAAAAACTTATTAGTCCCTTCCTGTATTCAAATTTGTGTTCAAATATCTAACGTTAATGAGTTGTTTCTCATATATAATATGCATTATTATGGTGTAGGGGCGTTATGGAGAGATAATTATTCCGACAGTCAAAGTGTTGACTGAAATGTAGAATTTGTCCGATAGTCAAAAACCGCAACACGAACATCAGGATTTGACCAAGGTCTGTCTCGTCATGTCATTGGCCTTGACCATGCAGAATTTGTCCTAAGCTACGCCGTTGTCTTTGATTTGGGCCAGAAAGTAAATACATACAATGTGTATCAGGTCGGCCCATATATTAGCCCAATGGGTCACTTTAATGGGCCTGATTGATCTCAGGGCCCAACGTAAAACCCTAGATGGCTATGATAGTATTTATGTAAAGTTTCATTGGTCTCCTCTGCTTTCTCTATACCCCTAACCGATTCAGTGGTGATTATTGAACTCTGTGTAGTTCCGTCTCCTTGGCGCCAAAGATGCAGATCTTCGTTAAAACCCTAACGGGGAAGACGATCACCCTCGAGGTGGAGTCTTCCGACACCATCGACAATGTGAAGGCCAAGATCCAGGACAAGGAAGGGATCCCGCCGGACCAGCAGCGTCTGATCTTCGCCGGAAAGCAGCTCGAGGACGGCCGGACGCTCGCGGACTATAACATCCAGAAGGAATCGACTCTCCACCTTGTCCTCCGCCTACGTGGTGGCGCAAAGAAGAGGAAGAAGAAGACCTACACGAAGCCGAAGAAGATCAAGCACAAGAAGAAGAAGGTCAAGCTCTCGGTTCTCCAGTTCTACAAGGTGGACGGCTCCGGCAAGGTCCAGCGGCTGAGGAAGGAGTGCCCAAACGCAGAGTGCGGCGCAGGGACGTTCATGGCGAGCCACTTCGATCGTCATTACTGTGGTAAGTGTGGCCTCACTTATGTGTTCCAGAAAGCTGGCGGTGATTGATTTTGAGTAGCATAGCCATCTAGCGCTTAGATTTCATTATCCGGATCTTCGATTTTGCTGTTTTTTTTTATGAATTCATATTATATTAGTACTAATTAAGCATCTATAGACTTAGATTATGCTGATTAATATATAGATTTTCTTTTCATCTTTGATTAAATAGCATGCCTTTAATTTCTGGTTTGATCATGGCCTAATCGCTCAACTCATCGAGAAAGAAGATTTAGGTGTTTACATTGAGCTTAAATCGAGCAACAACTGCATTTCTACGCTGTTTTATCTTTATACATCAATTGTCATACAAGTCTTTTGAAACTGCATAGAGCTGCTGAGGAGATACCAAACCTAGACCACCTAATATTTCTTGCTTCGAACAATTTAGGGTTTCCATGCTTCATTGCAGTGAAGCAAACCACAACCGCGGTTAGGTTATCGAGCGAACCCATAACCAGAGCCCTCTTGACTAGATCCTTAGCGCACCGTTCTGGACTATCATGCTTATTAAGCGAGCGGCGAGCAATGTTCACCGCATCCTGACTCGTCATTACGTCCCATACACCATCGCAAGCCATGATGAGGAACTCATCGTCTTCGGTTAACTCGTAGTGCATGATATCCGGGTCGGGAATTAGAGGTGAAGGTGTGGGGCCTGGTCGGCGCTTCATGTCCCAGTCCCCAAGTGCTCTTGACACAGATAGAACACCGTCGAGGTACCCTTCGTGGGTGATGATGCTGCCTAACTCCTTGACCCGTTTCCTCTCAGACGGGTAAATGGGTCGGTGGTCGATGGACATGTTTATAGCTTCCCCTTTTCGAGAAAGAACCGCTCTGCAGTCGCCGGTATTGGCCACGATTAGATGCCTGCAGAAAAAAAAGTCGGGTTAGCAAATTGCATTAATCTATTAGTTGAACAACAAATTAGGCATTTTACTGTTGTAAGATTAAAATTGGAGAGCGCTACATAAGCTCATTGAGGTTTTATACTAAAACAAATTGGTGATTGTATGAGTAGTCTATTAAACTTTTATAGTGTTTCAACTCTTTCAAACTATCTGATATGGTATTATTCACTCACATGTACCCTTAACATTTACCTGTCGACTATTATGGCGGTGAGAGCTGTAGTGCCCGTATGGAACCCGATATCAGGGTCATTTGCGAGATCTTGGTCCACCCTGAGGTACGCTTCTCTCATCGAGTCACTGACCTCTTTCAGAAAATTCTGATCAACTTCACAACCCTCTAGAAACTTCGAGTCCTCAATTAGCAGTCGGGGCACGTTGTTTCGAGCATAAACGGCTGCTCCGCAGCCGCCGTGACCATCATAAACCTGAAAGGATCATCAAATCTATTTTGTAATCACCAAGTTCATAATCTTATATTCATAAAAGAGTTTCGGAATTACCCCGTAAAGTGAAATCGGTTTTGATGTTGAAGACACGTGCATGGATAGATCGTCGATGAGGAAATGTTCATCTTCCATACGCAGCCGGCCCCCGATCGAAACGGAACTGCCGGAGCGGATGGCCGGGAACTCGCGGTTGGGAGATTCGGTAACCTTGAGCAAGTCATTAGACGATGAATAAGTATGTAGAACCATGTTTGTAAAAGGAAAGAGAAGACTGCAACTCCACAAAGCAATCTCACTATTTTAAGACGGGGAAAGAAAGATGGATGTATCTCTACATGTTGTGGCGAATCGAACATTAATGTATATTATAATAATTTGCAATTTGTGGCCCGATAGGCATCTAATTATGTGGTCCATACCACCAATTATTATGGCAATATTGACCACTTGACACCAACTATTTATTTTCCAATAATTTAGCCTAAAAGCTTATTGTTGGAGAATAGAGATTTATTATTATTATTATTATATTTATATATATAGTTGGCCGTTAAAAAAAAAACTAGATATATATGTTATTAAAATTCTTAAAAAATTTAATTCAAATTTTAAACAATTCAATCCGTTGGGGAGAACATTACAAGTAATTCCACCTTACAAATAATCTCACATTACGTTCATCCAAACGCTTCCCTCGAATATTTGACTTTAATTTTTTTTCTTAAAAATATTATAGAATATCTTATTACAAAATTTAAATTATTATTATTAATAAAATTATACACTTATATCTTCCTTAAAGTCGATTGAATCGGACTTATCATGATACATTAATATTCTCAAGATAACACGCTAGTGCTTTCAGGTATTTAATAATAATAATAATAATAAGGGTTGTCTGACGGCTACGTCTTTGGTTGGACCGACTTTTTTTGGAGTTTGGGCGCGATGATATTAACAGTAGAGAAACTGACCGATTGAATGGTGGAGAAGTTTTTTTTTTTTTTTTTTTTTTTTTTTTTTTTTAATAAACAATGGTGGAGAAGTTGACATATATTATTGTTACGATAGTCTAGAAAAAAGTTTATTTTTTAACAATTGACAATTTTTTTCAGAGGGAATTCATATAAATAACGAGAATAATGTCAATTATACTGCAGTGAAATAAATTTATTTTATTATTAAGTAAAACTAAAACAGAGGATGAGATTGTAAAACTTAATTATCAATACACGATCTCTTTCTAAATTGAGTTATCCAGTTTGTATATGCATTGGCCATGTGAGCCTTGAGATTAACATTTGTTATTAGAATTAATTAAAAAAAATGATTGGGTAGGAAAAATAAAAAATAAAATATCTAAAGTTTACTTCGGCCCACCTTTATAGATTAAAGGTTCGAAAGTTTTATTATTACTACTAAATATATATATACATATATATATATAATTTAAAATTCTTTCATTTCGGTAGGGTATATATATTATGTTAACTGTTAAGTCAGATTGAGCAACACGATATTATCGAGCGGCTATACGCATAATAAGTAGATTTTTCATCAAAATAGATCTAAATAAACAACCAAATACCAATATAGCTCTCATAAAAAATGTTTTACAAATCTAGGCCTAGTTTAGAGTTTTTAACCAAAATAGACTTAAATAAAAAATCAAATACCAAAATAGGCCACATAAAAAATGTTTTACAAATTTAGGCCTGACTGGGTTGGGCAATTGATATTTTTTTTTACCTGCCGAAAAAAATTGGTTGGCCGGGTTGGGGCAACCCGGCCAAATATGTTTTTCTTTTTTTTTCGCTTGTTTTTGTTTGTTTTTATTTTTTTAACAGATTTTGTAAAAACTAATGGTATTGTAATTTTTTTTTCTTCTAAAAATCTATTAAACATGATGAACCTAGAGAGAAAATTGACATTTCGCAGAATAATTTTTTTTTTTTTTTTCTAAAAACCTATTGGACATGGGAACCCTAGAAGATAAATGTGTAACTGTGCCCTCTAGAGTTTACCATGACCAATAGCTTTTTAGAAACAAAATTACAAAATCATTAACTTTTACAATTTCTATTAAAAAAAAAAGCAAAACATACTTTGTCGGTTGGGGCAACCCGGCCAACCAATATATTTTTTCCCGGAAAATTGTAAAGAAAAAAAAAATTCAGTTGGCCTATATTGGTATTTGGTTCTTTATTGAGGTCTATTTTGATCAAAAACTCAAAACTAGGCCTAGATTTGTAAAACATTTTTTATGTGGTCTATACTGGTATTTAGTTGTTTATTTAGATCTATTTTGGTCAGAAACTAGGCCTAGATTTGTAAAATATTTTTTATGTGGTCTATATTGGTATTTGGTTGTTTGTTTAGATCTAATTTGGTCAAAATCTAATAAGTGTCAAGTAATCATACGCCATCAAGTAATCATCATGAAAGCCAAACCTTGATCCACTTAATAAACCTTGCGAATTTCGGAAACCGATTGTCCAACACATTATACCTCCCTGGTCTTCGCGAGAGTTTAGGAGGAAATGTAAATATATAGGGATGGGAAAAAAACCGGACCGGCTCGGAACTGGACCGGACCGGACCGTTTGGAACCGGTCCAGACTGGACCAGTTCCAAACAGACCGGGTTTTGCAAGTGGAAACCGAGACAAGAACCGTTTGTACATTTCTGATGGAACCGGTTTTAAACTGGACCGGACTGGTTTGGACCGGGTTTTTTTAACCCGGTCTGGTTTTGGACTGGTTTTTTGTTTTTTTTTTTTAATTTTTAGTGTAAATATATAAATAAAAACGGGTCGGACCGGTTCCGAACCGGTCCGAAATCGGTCCAAAAACGCTCCAGATTTTGTTGGTCAACTCTTGGTCAACTTCTAATTCGGTCCGGACTACTTAAACCAGTTCCGGTCCTGTCCAGAACCGGTCCAGGCCGGACCGGTCCAATGCCCATCCCTATAAATATAATAATTACTAAATAAAAACAAAAGCTCTTGAACAAAGATGAAGCTATAACTTTTTTAGAGTAAGATTTTGACAAATAATAATCAGGTGGGCTAATAAATTTTAAATGGTTAAATTGAGAAATATTATAACTTCTAGGGTAAGAAATGCAATTCATAAAAAGTTGGGTGTAAATGTTTAGCAGCTTAACAAGCTCAAATGTGCAGGATGAATTACTTCGATAATTTTTGTAAGCTTTAATTAAATATTTTCAATGGAACAATTCGAATTCAAATTATTCATTGATGGGCCCCGGCTGAGGCCGTTAGGCCCCTTAACGATTGGCAAACGGCGACTAGGCCCGTTGGGCTAGGAGCTGGGCTGCTGGAAGGCTAAGGGCTCCGACGGAAGGAGGCCCCGACATTGAATGGCCCCGAGTAAGCATGGCCCCGATAGGGGAGAGCCCCGAAGATATCGGACCTGGACGTAGTCGGTCCCGATATGGGAGTTGACACCACTCCCCGACACCGAATCCTCAACGATGCAACTTGGGAGTCTCCGATAATGATCGAGACTCACCAGTAAGAGCACAATCCCGGAAATCTTGCCATGATTACAGTAGTGGTATAATGGGCGAGATATGTGGGATACACATAACTGTACAGATACGTGGCAAGATATACGGCGAGATATTTGGGATAGTGGATCACAATCCAACCGCCTAATCAGGTAACTGAGATAGCCTTTCCCCTATAAAAGGAGGGAAGTTATCACAGGTTAGGGTTACGTTTTTACATACTCACATATTGCTTGCTTGATCACCGTACTTACGTTAAGCATCGGAGAGGGATTCTGGGCCACCGCCCTCTATTCCCCTTCTGCAGGATTGCGAGGAGCTAAGGAATCCGTCACCGTAACCGGAGTTCCTACCGTGATCCAACATTGGCGCCGTCTGTGGGAAGAGCAACAAAAAGCCAAAGTTTGCTTCCCTTTGATTCCATACCATGGCTGGCAACAGGCCGCAGCGATCAGGCAAGCAGGTGCCGGCCACCAGCAATCCCCCTGAGGATGCTACACAGCATCAGGATTTGAGAGACGATGGTGACAGCACTCGCCGAGACGACACCGCGCGAAGGAACAACCCCCCTGGTGGATCCAGGAACGAGGCACCTTCCCAGAATCCAGAGCTGGCCAGGGTAGTGGCAGAGGCCATGCCCCTATTCATGGAGGCCATGGAGGCCCTCCTAGACCGAAGAGAAGCTGCCAGAAGGCAGACCGTAGATCTACCGCCGCTCCCTCCGCGGCGAGATGCTCCCAGAAGGCAGGTGGACGACAACCTGCCGCCACCCCCTCCGTTGAGGGAACAGCCCATTCCGCCCAATCCAGCAACGGCGGAGAATTTCGTGGTCAAATCCACAGGGACGTACAATGCGATCATTGGAAGAACCACTATCAACCCGCTGATGGCGGTAGCCTCGACCGTCCATCAGAAACTGAAGTTCCCGACTGAGAATGGGGTCGGCGAAGTGAAAGGCGACCAGGTGGCGTCGAGACGATGCTATGTCAACACCACAAGGAGATCGAGGAAGGAGGCTATGTCGGTTCTCCAGACAGACACTGATCCTCGAGAGGATTTTGGGCGTCCCGCCCCCATGGAGGACCTAAAAGAAGTCAAGATAGATGGACCCGAGAGAAGGGTAAGATCGGATCCGCCCTATCCGAGGAAAAAGCTCAGGAGTTGATCGCCCTATTGAAAGAATTCAAGGAATTATTTGCCTGGTCCCCGAGTGATATGCCGGGAATCAGTCGGGACGTGATCGAGCATGAATTGAATATCGACCCCACGATCAAGCCGATCGCACAGAAGAGACGTCCGATGGGAACAGACAAGAGGATTGCAATCCAGCAGGAGGTTGGCAGATTGCTCGACGCTGGGTTCATTAGGGAGATCCGATTCCAGACTTGGGTAGCCAACCCAGTGCTGGTGAGGAAGAGTAACGGGAAGTGGCGGATGTGTGTCGACTTCCGCGACTTGAACAAGGCTTGCCCGAAGGACTGTTACCCGCTCCCTCGGATCGACCAACTGGTGGATGCTACATCGGGGCATGAGCTGCTAAGCTTTATGGATGCTTATTCTGGTTATAACCAGATAAAGATGGCGAAAAAGGATGCCCCACACACCGCCTTTTACGCCGACAGTGAAGTCTTCCAGTACGACGTCATGCCTTTCGGCCTGGTGAATGCATGGGCGACGTATCAGAGGATGGTGAACAAACTGTTCGGGGATATGATTGGGAGTACCATGGAAGCCTATGTAGATGACATGCTGGTGAAGTCCCGACGAGCATCAGACCACGTTGGCAACTTGGCAATGGCCTTCGAGAGGATGAAGCTCCACCAGGTCCGCCTGAATCCAGCCAAATGTGCTTTCGGAGTACATTCGGGGAAGTTCTTAGGTTTCATGGTGAGCCAGAGGGGGTTCGAGGTGAATCCCGAGAAACTAAGGGCGATAGAGGAGATGCAGTCCCCGACAAACCATAGGGAGGTGCAAGTGCTGAACGGTCGGCTGGCTTCGATGAATCGCTTCTTATCCAAGGCAAGCGACCGGTCGATGCCATTTTTCAGTGTACTAAGAGCCAACCGACAGTTCGAATGGACTGCTGAATGTGAGAAGGCGTTCCAAGCTCTCAAACAACATCTCCGCACCCTCCCGCCACTTGCGAAGCCAGCTCCAGGCGAGCCGCTCTATCTTTATTTGGCTATATCTTCGTTTGCAATAAGCTCTGTTTTAGTTAAAGCTGTCGAGGGCAATCAGATTCCCGTCTATTATGTAAGCAAGGCGTTTGCCAAGAGTGAAATGAACTACCCTCCGATTGAGAAGTACCTCTTTGCGTTGATTATTACTGCTAGAAAGTTACGGCCCTACTTCCATGCGTTGATTATTTAGAGCCACCAATAACGAGGCGGAATATGAGGCTCTCATAACGGGGCTGAAAATCGCAAAGGGCACTGGAATTGAACATTTGAAGGTGAAGTGTGATGCTAGCCTGATTGTAAATCAGGTTCGGGGGCAGTATGGAGCAAAGAATCCGATCATGAAGAAGTATCTTCAGGAGGCTAGGACCTTGAAGGAGAGCTTCAAAAGCTTTGATATCGAGGCGATTCTGAGGGAAGAGAATGTGGAGGATGATGCCTTGAGCAAATATGCCTTGGGGGCACCTTTGGAAGAGAGTCGGAAGGTACACTTCTTGGAGAAGGTGATTCTATCAACCACCGATCCGTCGGAGGTGTGCGCTATCGGAACAGGGTCAGAGGAGGAATCCACTTGGATGACCCCGATAATTGCGTACCTAACTACGGGGGCACTCCCTGAAGATAAAGTGGCAGCGGAGCGACTGCGACGAATGTCAATTAATTACGCGATGGTGGATAACCAGTTGTACAAGAAGGGTCTGCTTTCGACGCCTTTCTTGAAATGCGTGGCCGAACCCGATACGACTCGGATTCTGAGAGAATTGCATGAAGGAGTCGCAGCCTGTCACGAAGGTGCTCGATCCATCCTGAGGAAGGCGTTGAACTTGGGATATTATTGGCCTACGATGAATAAGGAAGCAACGGCGCTTGTTCGATCCTGTGACGCGTGTCAAAGATATGCTTCGAATATCACAGCCCCCGCTGCTGATTTGATGCCCATTGGGAGTGCTTGGCCCTTCGCACAGTGGGGCATTGACCTGGTGGGACCCCTTCCGAAAGCGAAGAGCCAGTGCACACATTTGCTTGTCGCGATTGACTACTTCTCGAAGTGGATCGAGGCTAAGCCGTTAGCCAAGACAACAGCAGGACATATTATCAAGTTCCTTCAGACCCGAATTTTGTCGAGATATGGGGTGCCGAAGGTGATCATCAGCGACAATGGTCCTCCATTTAATGGGGCCCAGTTGGAGAGGTTCCTAGACGAGTTTGGTATCGAGCATCGGACAGCATCCGTCCATCACGCTCAGACCAACGGGCAGGTGGAGGCTGCCAACAAAATCGTGATGGAGGGCTTGAAGAAGAGGGTTTATGCTTTGGACGGAAAATGGCTGGACGAACTAGAGAACGTATTGTGGGCGGTCCGAACGACACCCAAGCGGTCAACAGGTGAAACCCCGTTTGCACTTGTTTACGGGACGGAGGCGGTCGCTCCCGTGGAAATCGCTGTGGCGTCCCATCGAACCAGAAGCTATGAGCCCTCGACAAATCCAGAAAGAGCCAGGATAGGACCTTTGACGAATGACGAAACAAGGCGCCTGGAGTTATCCTTGCTAGAGGAAAAACGGCTGGAGGCCGACATAGCGCAAGCTCGGATGCGTTTGACGACGGCCAGGTACTACAATCGGAAGGTCAAGTCGCGACAGTTCTACGCGGGAGAACTGGTCCTACGTCGGAATGAGTTCGCCCTACAAGATCGGATCAACAAGATGTCCCCGAAGTGGGAAGGGCCTTACAAGATCGTAGGCATGCCGGCCCCGAATGCTTACAAGTTAGAAGACCTCGATGGCAAGGTATTAAGAAACACCTTTAGTGGTGAACATCTGAAGAAATGTCATGTTTGACAAATAAGTCGTCCGTAGAGACGCGAAGATGTAATTAAGTCGCCCTGAGTGGTGCATTCTATGTTAAAGACATCAATCAATAAAGAGGTTACTTCTGATCAAAGTATTCCTAAGTTGTTCCCGATACATTAAAAAGCGTCATTGGACGTCCGAAAAATCCTTAAGTTTTAAGGTCCGATTAAAAAGCGTCATTGGACGTCCGAAAAATCCTTAAGTTTTTAAGGTTCGATTAAAAAGCGTCATTGGACGTCCGAAAAATCCTTAAGTTTTAAGGTCCGATTAAAAAGCGTCATTGGACGTCCGAAAAATCCTTAAGTTTTTAAGGTTCGATTAAAAAGCGTCATTGGACGTCCGAAAAATCCTTAAGTTTTAAGGTCCGATTAAAAAGCGTCATTGGACGTCCGAAAAGTCCTTAAGTTTTTAAGGTTCGATTAAAAAGCGTCATTGGACGTCCGAAAAATCCTTAAGTTTTTAAGGTTCGATTAAAAAGCGTCATTGGACGTCCGAAAAATCCTTAAGTTTTAAGGTCCGATTAAAAAGCGTCATTGGACGTCCGAAAAATCCTTAAGTTTTTAAGGTTCGATTAAAAAGCGTCATTGGACGTCCGAAAAATCCTTAAGTTTTTAAGGTTCGATAAAAAGCGTCATAGGACGTCCGAAAATTCCTTAAGTTTTTAAGGTTCGATTAAAAGCGTCTTAGGACGACGGAAAGCCTCAAGGTTCTTAGGGTCCGATAAAAGCGTTATGAAGAATATAATGTAGCCGGAAATGATATTAATAAAAGGCTCGGAGGCCTAAGGAGTTCCATACGAGAAAGATAACGATAAAAGACTACAAGGACTTAAGTTGTAACAGATTAAGCTCGGTCCTCGGATGCTGGATCTTCAGAGGGCTTCGGAGGGGCAGGCTCAGAGGGATCTGTAGGGGGGTCGTCGGCGTCTTCAGAGGAGCTCTCTGACGGGAGGCTAAAGTACCTTTCTGCGGCTCGGCCGAGAATCTCGGACTTCCTCAAGTCGATGGAGTCCCCGTAGGTTTCGTTAAGCTCTTCGACAATGTCAAGGAAGGCATTCTGCAAATCTTCCTGACAATGCTTCGCCGCATCTGCTTTGAAGTCCTCCGAGCTCCGATATTCTTCGCGGCCCCGAACCTTCGCGTTTGCTATTTGGGCGGAATGCTCCGCCTTTGCCTCCTCCAGCTCCGCGATGACCCTCTGCTTCTCAAGCTTCAGCCGCTCAGCAGTTTCTTTCAATTCTGCTTTATCGAAGGCAGCCTGGCTCCGATCAGCCAAGGTCGTTTGCTGCTCCCGCCTAAGCGAGCTCTCAAGGCTTAGAATCTGCCTTTGCTGGGATTGGGCCTCTTGAGCAAGCTTGGCCCTACCCTCCTCGGCCTGCTGCCTACCCTCCTCGGCCTGCCGCCTAACCTCCTCGGCCCGCTGCAAACCTTCTTCGGCCTGCTTTCTGCCCTCCTCCGCTCGGAGCCTTGACGCCTCGGAGGCAGCTAGGTCCTCCTGGAGCTTGGTCAAGCTCTCGAGGTTGGAGTTGGCCCGTTCTTGCTCCAAAGCCTCCTGCAGGGACAGGATGTAGCCGAAGCAACGATCCTGGTCCGCCATTTCCTGAGGACAAGTACAGCTTAGTATTTAAAAGTCGGAATACTTCCAGATGAATAAAAGCAAAGTGTAACCTACCTCTATCCGACGGACGGCCATTTGACGGATGTCCGCCTTGATGTCCTCCCCTTCTAGAGAAAGGGGACGCCTCAGTGAGGGCGGGATCGAGCCCGACACCAGGTGCAGGGCCAGGTTCTCCTCCTGGCACTCCCGACGTAGAATCCCCTGTAGAGACTCCACCGGTCTCCAAGGCTCGGCACTCTGGTCCGAAGAGAAGGCCTGGTAGTAGTCTCCATCCAAGGGGAATGGAGATACTACCAGACGAGCCCCCCCATCTTCACTTATCCGGGCTTCGGGAGTCGCGCCCCTAACTGGTGACGATGGTGGCGCGAAGGGGAGCGGGGACGTCTCCTTACCAGGTGACTTAGCAGGAGTCGACCTCGATTTTCCTCGGAGGATTAGGCCTTCCTCCTCAGCTTGGCCCTCAGAGGGGGAGTCCTCCAAGCTAATCACCCGACCGAATTCGCCACGGACTTCCGTCGGGGCATCTTCCACCCCCGGCTCCGCTGCAGGCACGGAGTCTGAGGCAGGTGCAGCAGGGGCGACGTCCGTGTGACCTGCAGCGGCGCGAACAAGGTGAGGAAGTAAATTGACATCGGTATACCAAATCAGACAACGCTCCACATATCTCCCGCAGCCAAAAAAGTCATAGCAACCCGCTTCGAGAACGTGTGGAGTTTCCCCTCGGAGGACATTCTTGACATCCCTGATCCGCCCTTCCATGTCGGAGGCCTGAAGGTCTCGAGGAACTAACTCTCTATATCTTTTTATAGCACGAAAAACTTCCTTACCTTCCTTTTCGGAATGGACGCCGAAGGCGGCCCTAACCACGTCCGCATTAGTCTGCCCCTCGGGTGTGGGGGCAGACCTTGGTGCCTCGGAGGTCTTCGTCTTCTTCCGAGACGGCTCCGACGCAGCGGAAGACTTTCTCCTGGAGGAGGACTTCTTCTTACGCTTCAGCGAATGGGAGGCATCGGTATCCTCCTGAAACAGACGGGCGGTCAGCGATGATCGATGGGCTGTAAGCAGTGGAGACAAAAAATAATTAGAAGATTACCCAGAAAATTACATTGGAAGGGCCATCACGAATCTTTCCCCCAGCTTCGGGATCAATCAGCATAATGGAAATTTTTATCCGCTGACGGTCAGTGACAGAAGTGGCCTCGAAGGGCTGATAACCCTCCTCCCAGCGACGGGCCTGGATGAGCATCAAGGCCCTCTTGGTCTGCTCCGACCATGTACGGAAGGGCACAGGAGGATCAGCTTCCACGACAGTCTTCGGCCATTCGATGGGACCAGGTTTGATGAAAAAGTATTGTTCTTTCCAATTAGCGTTGTCATGCCCCTTATCGTGGATGATGGCTCGTTCCTTGCAAATCTTCCAAGACATCTTCTTATCCCAGCCCATCTCCTTATACTGCTCGTCGGTCCCCTCGGGTTGGCGGGGGGTAAAAGAGCAGATCCCATCCTTGTTACAGGTCATCTTGTAGAGGACCCGCCAAAGCTCCAGAGTATAGCTCCAGTCCTCTTTGTTGATATCACACCACACCTGGAAGGCAATCCATGTACGGATTGCGTGTGGAGAAAAGGTCGTGGGATAAGTTTTGTAATGGTTGCATAACTCCACCCAACTTGGACAAAAAGGGAGTCGGATTCCCGCACGAATTTGCCCTGGGGAGATGAATACCTCGTCTCCTTTGGGGAGTGTAACCCGGGTGTCGCGAGGGTTGAATTGGAACTGCTCGTAGGGATAACGAGCCCCGAAGGAGGATTCGAAGATACCACATTCTACGCAAGCCCTATCGAAGTTAATAGGCGCAAGCGAGTTCTTGAGATACTTGAAGACGAAAGGTGGTCCAACAGGAGAAGACCCGCTGTTGGTGGCAAATCCCTCGGCTGAAAATCGTCGAGGGAAGGAAGGAGGGGAAATTGAAACCTAAGAAGATCAAAGATGAAAGAAAAAAGAGTAATAAGGTGAAGAATCTTACCAGACATAGTAACTGAAGCGTTGATCGGAAAAATCTGGGTGCTGGAAGCGCCGGCAAAACCTTGAAGTGAGAAGAATTAGGGCTCTTGGGATCGCAGAGAAGAAGAAGTAAAGGGAAAGTGAAACAATGTCTGGGTTTAGGGTTTTATAAGAGAAGGAAAAGAGAACTGAAGGGGTGGGCAATCTGAGCCATAGAATTCAAAACGATTCAATCAGAATCGTCCAAAGGGAAACGTGCTAATTCGAAGAAGGCGAAACGGTTTCAATCTGAACCGTCAGGGCGCATGGGACAGATAAGACAGGAATGATGACGTACCGGGGCGGTTGAAAAGTGCTTTTTCAAAAAACAGGCGTGCAGAACCCGAGACGTTCCTTCACCTTCTATCAGCATTTAATGCTGGTCTGATCAAGAAATCCCCTCGAATCCAGGCAGGATCCCAAAGGATCTTGAAGAGATCCGAGGCAAAGGCCTCCGACAAAAGTAGGGCAATGGCCTCCAACGTTTTAAATAAAGACCCCCGACTGGGATGTTAAAGGGTCCGATATTGAAAGACGCGATGCACTATAAGTCCCTCACGTCTTGGGGGCAAATGATGGGCCCCGGCTGAGGCCGTTAGGCCCCTTAACGATTGGCAAACGGCGACTAGGCCCGTTGGGCTAGGAGCTGGGCTGCTGGAAGACTAAGGGCTCCGACGGAAGGAGGCCCCGACATTGAATGGCCCCGAGTAAGCATGGCCCCGATAGGGGAGAGCCCCGAAGATATCGGACCTGGACGTAGTCGGTCCCGATATGGGAGTTGACACCACTCCCCGACACCGAATCCTCAACGATGCAACTTGGGAGTCTCCGATAATGATCGAGACTCACCAGTAAGAGCACAATCCCGGAAATCTTGCCATGATTACAGTAGTGGTATAATGGGCGAGATATGTGGGATACACATAACTGTACAGATACGTGGCAAGATATACGGCGAGATATTTGGGATAGTGGATCACAATCCAACCGCCTAATCAGGTAACTGAGATAGCCTTTCCCCTATAAAAGGAGGGAAGTTATCACAGGTTAGGGTTACGTTTTTACACACTCACATATTGCTTGCTTGATCACCGTACTTACGTTAAGCATCAGAGAGGGATTCTGGGCCACCGCCCTCTATTCCCCTTCTGCAGGATTGCGAGGAGCTAAGGAATCCGTCACCGTAACCGGAGTTCCTACCGTGATCCAACATTCATGAGAACACAACTCAATTTTACTAGTTAATCTGTATAACAAACTTTCAATTTTTAATCATGAAGTGGTCCTTTTACTTTTATTTATTGAAAATAAAGGCCAATGCCCGAAAACGACGCAATACAGCTCATAAGCCAATATTTATTAAGTGATCCCTTTTACTTCTATTCTTGAAAATAAAGGCCAATGTCCCCCCCGAAAAGGACGCAATTCAGCAAATAAAAATTCAATATATATACTCATAAGCTAGTGACTACGCCGTTATTTTTACTTATTATTATTATCTTACCCCAAAAAAAAAAAAAAAACTTATTATTATGGCGATTGACTGTAGAAGTAGAACACAACTTCGATCCTTAAATACAGAGGCACATGGACCATGCACTAATATGAGTCTTGTAGGCCCATCTATTAATGGGCCCTAAACCGGTTCGATCCATGGGCTGAAATCCGAACCTTTCAGATATATAAAGCAGTCTGGGAACACTTTTACATTCTAGACTAGATATATGAAGCGAGTATATTAAATGCCACCCATAAAAAAAAATACCGATATTTTTATCTGAAATTGTAAAATGAAGATTGAGTAGTGCTATCATTTTTTTTGAACTACTGTCAATATCAAATCCATTCATAGCTGATTAATGTAAAAATGTATAGACCAACCGCTAAAACAAGTTGTGATCTAGGAAATAATTAAGTTTCAAATCTTTTGGAGACACTGTTTTGAGAATTTTAGTCTTAACATCCACGGCCAGAAATTGTGGAAGTAATATTATTGTATAAATAAATAAAATAATAATGAAGAGATGTGGATAGCTGGTAACTGCAGAATATAAGGTAGAATTGATCAATTGAGAAAGGTCGTCAGTAGAACTTGTGATTAGCTTGAACGGGTCGCTTTTAGGGGGCGTTTGGATGGACGTAACGTGAGATTACTTGTAATGTTGTGACCCAACGGGTTGGTTCAATGGTTCGTAATCAACAATGTAATGTTGAGTGTAATGTCAGATTACAGTGTTTGGTTGTGCTGTAATGTGGAGTGTAATATCAGATTACAGTGTTTGGTTTGGTTTGTAATGTACAATATAATGTGATTTACTTATTATTATAATATTAATCTTTTTAGATATATATTATATCTTAATATGACAAATTTAAATATGTATTTATTTTATAATAAAATAACTTGGTCCCTTAACTTTATATTTATTTAATATTTAAACATTAAATTTGAAAATATTAGAGTTAAACTTTCATTCTTACTTGCTATGTTATTAAAAAAAATTATGCGAAAGAATTTCATTTTAGGGTTAATTACTAAAAAAACAAACCCAACTTTAGTGAAATAGAAGTATAAATAACAGAGACGGGAATAGATTAAAAAAACAAATGAGTGAAATAGATTTACAAAAAAAAAATATAAATAAATAAATAAACAAAAAAGTGGGAGAGGGAATAATTAATTTAGTAAATATTAATAAAATAATAAACACTACGTAATGTTGGATGTAATCTCACATTACATCCAAAATCGGATGTAATCTCACATTACGTTGAGAGGGCAAGTCAACGGGTTTTTATGGGTTTTGACCAACTCATCGTAATCTCATATTACAATGCAGATTACATTACAAAGTTCACATTACATCGTTTAGTTTGTCAAACAACGTAATGTTGATGTAATGTGGGACGTAATGTGGGATTACGTCCCACGTTACATCCATCCAAACACCCCCTTAATGAACCATATAAAAAACCTTAACAAAAAAGGGAAAACCTTAACAAAAAAAGGGAGTACAGACTATATTGGATCATAAGATAGCATATTCTAGTAGATCCATATCATCCAAAGAAATCCAGTAGTCAACTTTGGACTGTAAAAAGTTGCATTTCCTAGGTGGTCAGCCTAGTGGAACAATATGATGATTTTGTAGTCAAACAACTTCATGAATTTTCTAACCATGTGTTTTGAATGTTTGAAATCAATCAAGAGAAAAAAAAAAAAAAAAAAAAAAAAAAAAAAAAACAGTAAACATACATGTTTGATAAAACCGCTATTTTCAACATTTTGAAATGAGAATATATTTCAAAATGATTGTAATTTGTTTTCTTTAGTTATCTGTTCAGCATTCTCATTAAATATATCTTAAACTTATAAAATTAATCAAATAATCTTTAAATATTACAACTAAGATTAAAATCTAATAACTTATACTAATGATACAAATGTCCCGACTTAAAAAAAATTAATACTCAATTGATCCTCAATCGTTTGGTGTTCGATGTGACTCAACTGCAATATTATTGTACTTGATTAGTGCTTTGTTATGATACTTTAATTTGTACATTTTAAATCTATATTTAATGATAATTTTGAATTGATTAAAAAAAATATCAATTATTATCGTTTTAAAACATGTTGTACGTTTGACAATAAATTGGTTAAAAAAAAAACATTTTTCAAATATATTAACACTAATTCAATATTCTAGCAAACAAAAATCAATATACTTATCTTACGTCTATGGCCGAATAGAGACTCATATTAACTGTTGAATATAAGAAATATCAATATCAGCAAACGAAAAATTAAGTCCAAATAGCAGCATATTTTTTTTTGGTAAACAAATAGCAGCATATTAAGATATGGATACGAGTATAACTCGGGAAATATTTTTTATGCAAAGTGGGAATAATTTTATCAACGCATTATATATGAGCCACAAAATTGTATGTTGGATGGATTGTCCAGTTCAACCGTCATTCTTGTCATTTTGAATTGATAGTATATATTCTCAATCAATTAATAAAAATATAGTTGGAAGATGAATGAAAAGCACACATATTTTTTTTTTAGATATCACCGGTAGAACCAAGACAATAATGAACAAAACAAAAACTCATTTTCATAAGGGTTTAGTATTTAAGATTCAATATCTATTTATTTTCTAAATAGATAATTGGATTTTTTTTAAAGTGCAAATAGTTAATTAAACTTTTTTTAGCAAATAATTAATTATATTTTTTTCAAAAGTTGCAATTAGATAACTTTTTTAATTTTGTAATTAAAAACTAATAAAAAAATTCACGTGAAGAGTAAGTGATTAACTGAAACTGATATCAACATATTTTCGTAATTAAAATACATCAGTCCATCCTTTTTTGATTGAATATTTTTTTTGTCGAAGCACTTCAACGTTATTTTCTTTGAACCGATTCGCATTTTAGATGCGAATTCATCTTACAAAATCCTCTAATGAGTAATTCTCTACCCGTTACTGACAATGAGAGTCTACGAAGTGTGTAATTCTTTTGGTTATGAATCATCATGTGTTCCTCGTGTGAGATATTCAATTAGTTTTTATCTAAAAAATTAATAAAGCTAGGTAATTACTACTTTCAGAAAAGTTCACCTAGTTTTTTGCTTCAAAAAAAGTTCAGCTAACTAATTGGTATTTTACCCTTAAATACAAGGGTTAAAGGTACTCTCGGTTCCACATGTTTAACATGTGTAGATTTTTGGTGTCATATGTTTCATTTTGTAGGCTTTTGGTGCCATATGTTTGAGAGGTTGTATGTTTTTGGTATTTCCGTTAGTCAACAGTTAGTTTGACCGTTAAATACTTTTATTTGTTCAATTTAATCCTCAAATTTATATTTCTAAAATTTAATATTTACAATTTAGTCCCTATTGTTTGCTCAAGTCACCGCCCAAGGCCGCCGGCCACCACCCACCACCTTCAAGGCCGCCGACCGCCATGAAACGGGCCGGCCACCACCCCCACCACCGCTTGGGGCCGAAAACCACCCCAATTGGTGGTGGCCGGCCCCAATTGGTGGTCTACAGCCCCAATCGGGGCCGGCCACCACCAATTGGTGGTGGGTACAGCCCCAATCGGGGCTGGCCACCACCAAATGGGGCCGCCTGTCCCGATAGGGGCCACAGGCCCCAATTGGTGGTGGCCGGCCCCAATTGAGGTGGCCACCACCAATTGGGGTGGTTTTCAGCCCCAAGCGGTGGTGGCCGGTGCCGTGGGGTGGTGGCCAACCCGTTTTGTGGCGGTCGGCGGCCTTGGAGGTGGTGGGTGGTGGTCGGTGGCCTTGGACGGTAACTTGAGCAAACAATAGGGACTAAATTGTAAATATAAATTTTAGAAATATTAATTTGAGGACTAGATTGAATAAAATAAAAGTATTTAACGTTCAAACTAACTGTTGTTTAACGGAAATACCAAAAACATACAACCGTTCAAACATATGACACCAAAAGCCTACAAAATGAAACATATGGCACCAAAAACCTACACAGGTCAAACATGTGGCACCAAAAGTACATTTAACCCTAAATATAAATATAAGTATTTAATCTATTTTAATTTGCCAATAAAATGAATGAGCTAGTAGTAGTTACTTTAGACATATCTTGCTACATAATGCTCAAGTTCTACTGCAGATGTTCTGTAATTTTCCTGATTAGACTTAATGAACAATCAGTGCATATATAGTTCCTGTGAAGTAGTCCCACCAGTAGCCTAGTGTCACGGGCTTGGTTTCTCACAACTTTTCCTCAACCGTGCGACCTTAGGAACCACTCTAAAGTCAGCCTAACCCTCGATCACAAGAACTAAAACTATAGATTTGAAGAGAGAACTCTTGTATTGTGTTGATACTTTAACCCTTGGATGATTTACAAAGAATGAGAGGACCCCCATATATACAAGTGGGGAATGCTCTCAAAGGAAACTCTACAATAAATGGGGAGACACATATGGCAAGTGGAATATTCTCTACACACTCCTTAATAAAACGAATCTATACGGATACGTCGAATCGGGACGCTTAGTGACTTCACCCTCCTTGGTTGCCATAAGTGGATGGATTCCTACCATATGGAGCAGATTCTCGGGTGTATGCTCCAGGTGCGTGACATTCTCCCCCACCAAACTCAGACGACGCTTTCGTCGTGTCCTCCGTGTTGTACTTCTCGATCTTGTCTTGGAACTGCCATAAACTGTCAGCGGGTTCCCAACTCACCTCGCTGTCTGGTAGTCTCTTCCACTTGATCAAGTACTCTCTTCTTGGCCTTCTACTTTTCACGCGTATTGTGTGGTCTGAAATGACCTCGGCTACATCTCGATCATATGACTTCTTGGCCCCGATTGGTGCGCGTGAAGACTCTGTCTGTTTGGGTCTTCCTCGTCCCTGTGAAACGACTTCAACATACTCACATGGAACACTGGATGCAACCTGAGCTTTCGTGGAAGCTCAAGCTTGTAAGCTACCTTGCCCACCTTCTTCAATATTCTGAAAGGCCCCTAGTACCGTCGGAAAAGTCCTTGGTGCACATTCTTATGTCGCAAGTGTTGATGTAGCTTGACCATCACCATGTCGCCCACTTCAAATGCACAATCACGCATCTTGGTGTCAGCCCATTTCTTTATTCTCTTCGCGGCTTTGTGTAAACATGACCGCGTTAGCTCCTTCTTCTCATGCCACGCCTTGACAAAGTTGTATGCCGCATGACTCTGCCCCGTGTACCCCGTCACAACAGCACTCGGCGTGAGTGGTTGTTGTCCGTCACGATCTCGAACGGGCTCCGGTTTGTGGACTCACTTCGCTGCACGCTGTACGAGAATTGTGCTACGTCGAGTAATTTCGCCCAATATGTTTGCGTGGTGTTGACGTAGTACCGCAGGTACATTTCCAATAATGCATTGACCCTCTCTGTTTGGCCGTCGGTTTGGGGAAAAAAGCTGGTTGAAAAGTTCAGATCTATCCCAAGTAATTTGAATAGCTCGGTCCAGAACTTACCCGTGAAACGTGGATCCCTGTCACTTACAATGACATGTGGCATGCCATAATACATCACCACGTGCTTCAAGAACAACTTGACCGCTTTCGCGGCTGGGCAATCCTTCGTTGCGGGAATGAATGTTGCGTACTTCGAAAACCTATCCACCACCACCACCATGATGGCTTCCCTCGGACTTTGGAAAGTTCACGATGAAATCCTTGGATATTCTCTCCCATGGACGTTCGGGAACGGGCAAGAATTGTAGAAGTCCTCCTGGTCGCCTCTGCTCGGTCCTGTCGTGTTGGCACACTAATCAAGTACACACATATGCCTCAATATCGTCGCTCATGTTAGGCCAATAATACATTTCCTGGGTTAAAGGTACTTTTCATACCACATGTTTGGCCGAATGTGGCTTTTAGTACCACATGTTTGGTTTTGTATACTTTTGGTACCAACCGTTTGAAAAAATGTGGCTTTTTGTACATCCGTTAGTTGGCCGTTAGTTTTTTCCGTTAAGTGACATGTGCAAGTCACGTGACTGACCCTAAACTTTCGATTTTGTTCAATTTAGTCCCTCAAATATATTCATAACTTTTAATTTGTTTAATTTAGTCCCAAAACTTCAAAATCAATTCCAATTGAATCATCGAACCCAATTGAACTAGCCGGACCTAGCCTAGGGCTAGGTCCGAACCTAGGTTGGGGTCGTCGGACCCAGCCGACCCTGACCCAGGGTCGGACCTAGCCCTAGGCTAGGTCCGGCTAGGTCAATTGGGACCTAGCCCAAATTCGACCCAAATTGGGCTAGGTCCCAATTGACCTAGCCGGACCTAGCCTAGGGCTAGGTCCGACCCTGGGTCAGGGTCGTCTGGGTCCGGCGACCCCAACCCAGGTTCGGACCTAGCCCTAGACTAGGTCCGGCTAGGTCAATTGGGTTCGATGTTTAAATTGGAATTGATTTTGAAGTTTTGGGACTAAATTAAACAAATTAAAAGTTATGAATATATTTGAGGGACTAAATTGAACAAAATTGAAAGTTTAGGGTCGGTCACGTGACTTGCACATGTCATTTACCGGAAAAAAATAACGGTCAACTAACGGATGTACCAAAAACCACATTTTTTCAAACGTTTGGTACCAAAAGTATACAAAACCAAACATGTGGTACTAAAAACCACATTCGGCCAAACATGTGGTATGAAAAGTATCTTTAACCCAGGAAATGTATTATTGGCCTAACATGAGCGACGATATTGAGGCATATGTGTGTACTTGATTAGTGTGCCAACACGACAGGACCGAGCAGAGGCCATCGTGCGATGCATTCCCGGATGACCTACCCATTTGGAGTCGTGTTGTAAGCATATGGTGCGCCGTAAATGGAAGCCCATTATATATATATGTTACCTAAGTTAATTGTGTACATATCACTTTAGGACATTGGGTCAGACCCAGATCCCAAATGACATGAGAGGCCCAAAATTGGGACTCCCTATACTAGCATGGCCGGCCAAATTATGGGTGGAAGTAAAGTGGACTTTTGTCCACTTTACTCCTCCTATATATATGGGGAGTTAGGGGTTTTATTAGGGTTAATCACAATTCCCTTTAAGTGGTGTTTTGAGAGAAAACCCTTTCCGCAAGAACACCATACATCGGCTGAACCTTGCAAACACCAAGGGTGTGCCAATTTGCCTTCGAGCAAACACTCTGGAGATCTGTCCATTGCCAATAATCGATCAGAGGCTTTCCTTAGCATTAACGGGCTACCAATTACGGCGCCACGTCATCATATGTTAACACTTGCATGTACCATGGTTTTAGTTTTCGTAGTGATTACTCCCCGTAATCTTACACGTGTCACTCTTGCAAAACTTCGTTGCGCAACTTCCCGTAATGAGGTACGTACAAGTGCTGACCCGTTGTAAAGAACAGTTCGCCCTCACACCAAAATCGCCGGGTTTTACCTTCTCGTGCTTGATGCATTAGTGCTTGTGCTTGAGAGTCATGCGCCAATCCCTTCTTGATCTGTTCCACCAACGGATTTTCTACGCGAGAAATGACTGCTATCTCCGCCTTCAGACTTAATAACTCCCATATGCACTTCACCGTCTTTGGTCCTTCGTCGGGAATGGTCCCAACAAAGGTGTCGGCGACTTCCTCCTTCTTTATGCTTCAGATAGAGCCGAGCATCCGCAATGACCCCAACCGAACTCCATCTTCTTCCACCTCATCGGAAGTAATGAGAGCTACGAGCTTTTCGCGTTTCGGGCAATACCTTGCATTGTGAGGCCCCTTGCACAAAAAACACTCCACTGGTTTCCGTTCCGGGTAAAATCTCGCCATGTCAGGCCCCTTGCAAAAGAAGCATCCGTCGGTCCGCGATCCTTCGTATACGATCCACCATTGTCATTTGAGAAAGACCTATTGAATCATCCCCCGTTGTTCTTACCTCCCATGGATTTGGGAGACTTGTCACCTCCGGAATGGTATGGCTTGATATGATCTCCCCCATCATTCGGCTGGTCCTTTGGCTTCGACTTCTCCGTCTGAAGTTCCTTTAATGACTCGGCCGTTGTCATGGCCTTGTCGAGCGTCTTCACATCTCGACGCTCCAACTCCGTCTTCGCCCACGGCTTGAGACCATCTATGAACTGAAAGAATGCCTCTCCCTCAGTCATGGAAGGGATTTGAAGTATCAATCCCGATAATTGGTTGACATATTCCCGAAGATCCCCTTTGTGCTCCAATCGACGAAGCAGCCCACGTGCCTCGTTCTCCGCGTACTCCAGGTAGAATTGCGCACGAAATGCAGCGGTGAACTGATCCCATGTGTAGATTTGCTCCCCTCTTCGACTATCGCGCTTCCTACACCGCCACGCCAAGGCATTATCCTCCAAATAAGAGGAAATCATACCTAAGCAAGCCGAGTCCTCCTCTTCTCCCGTTGCTTGGAAGTAGTCCACCAAAGCGAACAAGAAATTGTCCACTTCATTTGCCACCCTAGACCCCTTGAATGGCTTCGGTCTCAGAACATCAATGCGATGAACATGCTGCCCCATGGCTGCTCCTTCGCCTCGCATCCTCCTCGCGCGGTTGAGCTCTTGCTTGAGCCCATCAATTTCAGCTTGAATCTCCTCAAGCTTAGAAAGCTTCGCCCACATTTCATCGAATTCAACAAGTTTCACACGCATCTCAGCGATTTCAACGAGCTCTCATCGCATCTCCGGCAAGCTCCGTCCGCATCCCCGCGAACTCATTCACCTCCTCTCGAGTGGCTGTGTTGGTAGCTTCGAGCGCGTCTCCCTTCTTCCCAAGTTCCTCAGTAGCGTCCTTCACATCCTTCTGGATTCCCTCCATTCCGGAACGAATCTTGTCCACACTCTTGGACGCATACACGACATCCTCTTGGACTTCCGCCACCACATTTTGCATCTCCTCTACACGATGATCCATATCCGCCAAATGCTCCTTGGTACTCATCTTGGGCTTCTCGGCAACTACCATCTCCGTCTGCTTGTTGGATGCCATCGATTGGAAAGGATTGAACTTAGCTCTGATACCACTTGTCACGGACTTGGAGTTTCTCACAATTTTCTCTCATCCGTGCAGCCTTAGGAACCGCTCCAAAGTCAGCCTAACTCTCGATCACAAAAACTAAAGCTATAGATTTGAAGAGAGAACTCTTGTATTGTGTTGATACTTTAACTCTTGGACGATTTACAAAGAGTGAGAGGACCCCTATATACAATTGGGGAATGCTCTCAAAGAAAACTCTACAATAAATGGGGAGACACATATGGCAAGTGGAATATTCTCTACACACTCCATAATACAACGAATCTAGACGGATACGTCGAATCGGGACGCTTAATGACTTCACCCTCATTAGTTGCCATATGTGGATGGGTTCCCGCCATATGGAGCAGAGTCTCGGATGTATACTTCAGGTACGTAACACTAATACATATAAGATGTGGCTCGATAATTTCATTTTTGCTCGCATTTTCTTATGTTTGACACGATATATGAGTTAGATATGACTTAATATTATAATCACGTCACTTCAAGAAATTTCAAACCTTCAATTTCAGAACTAAATCATATAGGAATAAAATTATCATCTAAACCACACAGCTAGTGATAATTATATTAAGAATAAGTTCTTCGAGTCCATGTGTCACAATCAAACTGACTTAGTACAATATGTGAACTAATATTAATTAGTATATTCGGATTTAGATGATACAGAAATTTAAATAATTATTTAAAAAATATTCAAATCAGGTTACCATAATCATGTGCTTCCGAATGGTCGGTCTTTGCTATATGGTATTCCACTAACAACAATTTAGTCTTTTTTCTACCCAAAAATAATAAAATTAGTCTTCTCTATTATATTCTACAAATGCTTCCATATTAATTTGGAGTGCAGACGAAATCATGCCAGCTTGAGTCTCTACTATTTTGCTGGCAATACCAAACTTCATAATTACACCTAAATTATTATCTTATCTATCTATAATAATAATACCCAGTGACCAACATGGAACGGGTCATGCCGACTCAAGGTTCCACATTTTTTTCCCCTAAAGAAAACTCCGAAAAAATATTTGGCCACAGAAATTGCCTGTTATTAAGTTGTCCTAATATCTAAGGTCGAGAATAAGAGGTCTTTGTTGGATAACATTTTGTTTTTTGAATTTAGGGATTCGAAATTGTGTTTAACTTAATTATAATAATAATCAACTTATTTTTCATCTATTATTTTGTTTTTTTTCTTATTTATTAGTGCAATTACTAAATTCGAATTCCTACTTCATGTTTGGTTATTTGGTGACTCATGTCATGGAAGGGCCAGTACTGCTGGGTCTAATTGTGTTTTTTAGAAACTAAATTACAAAAGTTAGAAGATATGTGTATAAATTGGAGGATTAAATTGAACAAAATAAAAATATTAACAGTTAAAGATGTATCAAAGTTTACAAAATACAAATGTACAACACCAAAAATCTACAAAATAAAATATACGGAACAAAAAATAATATTGGTCAAACATATAACACCGAAAAATCTTTTAACCTTAAAAAAATAAACAAAAGCGTTCTACCAAATAGATACCAATAAAAATGGTCAAAATAAATAAATAATAATAATAAAAAAAAAGGATAGAGAAACTAGAAATGCGAGTTGTGTGGCGCAATCACGGCCGTCCATATGGGCGACACTTTAGAGCCGCTAAAGTAATAAAAATAAAACACTTATCTTTTTCCAACAATTTGACTATAAAATATAATAATAATAAAAATAAAAAAGAGAGTTTGGGAGTCGGGATTTCCCACCAAAATACCAAGTAAACAAAGGGAGATTCTTTATCATGTGAAAGAAAGAAAAAACATTAATATATCTGTCAAAAGAAAATAAAAAGGAGATTCTTGGCCTTAATTGTCTCAACTAATTTCATGTGACTAAACGTTACCCTTTAATTTTATTCAACTAATAATAATAATTGTTTTCTTAATCATTCATTCATATCTCATGCTACAAGGTCTTAATTCATAATTTTTTACCCAAACAATCATTATTTATTCGGCAAAGGAAAATCTTTGTTTCAATGTTAAGATATATGTGTATTTCTATAAATGACAACGAAGCATGACATTGTGTATTTTTTTTTTGGGCCATATGACATTATGTATTATCATTAAACAAATACATACGTTTTGTCTATTTTATTATTCTCCCAGGAAGATTTTAGTTCTAATTAATACGGCATTTAATTAGGAATGTAGGACTTTCTATAGTTGTTTTATTTTAAAATTGCTAATAATAACAAAATAATAATATATCAAAAGAATGTGAAGGATATCACTTTGTTTTTATTCTACCACACAAATAAATAAATTAGATCATCTTGGGTAACATAAAAGTACAAATAATTAGATGATGAAAAACGATTTACGTACGTAATCCGAGGGAAAAAATGTTTGGCATGATCATACAATTTTTGGAAGAGCTTTCAAGTAGAACCATAATTGACTAAATTAATTAATAAAATGAGTTGCGATTCTCAAAAGTAATTCAAGTTTAAATTTTGCTGGAAAATGGAAACACTTATTGTAGAGGGTTTTATCTTAATACTTTCAAGTTCAACTAAAATTGTAGAATTAATTTTATAATATATATATAATCCTAACCGAATCGAATCCAACATGCTGAGCATACACTATACATTATGGTTGATATTTTCTTAAGCTTATTAATCAATAGCCAGCATTATTGGGATAAAAGGATCATTTGTATTTAAATTAGAAATTATTCTCATTGTCGTCTTATCTTCCAACAAATTATAGTTTCATGCACAGACACAAGGGAAGAGACTATCGTTACCAAAAAAAAAAAAAACACAAGGGAAGAGACTCGGCTGAATTTTTTTTTTTTTTTTTAAAATATAAATACATGCTTTCTTACTTAATTTCAATATTTAAGTTCAGTTTGCTAAAAATCATAAATCTGAAAAAGAAAAACAATAATAATAAATAAGTTTTGAAAGATGAGAGGTGGGCCAAGCATGGAAGGCATGGTTTGAACTTTGAACGGTCAAAAAGGTTGAGAGTGTAAAAAAACTCAAAAGCAAAACTGGAGATTTATTAATTATTTTCAAAATCTCAATTATCTCATTCATGATTCGACAAATACTATAAAATGATTTAAATAAGAATTAGCAACCCAAGGTAGTGAAATTTACCTGACCAATCACAGCTCATAAATTAATCTCATAATGAAATTGATTTTCTTATTATAATTAATTTCACATCACAAGTAGAAAAAAATAAGTTTCTCTAACCATTATAATTACGAAATTGCTAACCCAGTTTGTACTTTTAGTTTAGATATTGTTTATGGATAAATTTCCAACATTATTAAAAAAAAATTCTAATTTGGATAGTAGTGGTCATATGAGTTTACACATAATTTTTTTTGTTGTTGAGATTTTGACTTAAAATTATATAATTAATTTAATATATTCATTTATAAACACCGTCTGTATAACTGAAATTTTAAAATTTGATTGTAACATGAAAAATATATAAATAATCGTATTTTTTGTAATGCCATTTTATGTCAGTATCTCAATTTTTCTTTAATTACATGTCAGTTATATAACTAGCAATTTATACTAATTAAAATACAAGCTAGTTTTTTTTTTTTTTTTTCCGTGGGATTGTTTTTTTTTTTTAAACTAATCATTCGTTGGAATGAATGAATGTAGCTGAAGTTTAATATATAGTTAATTTTCATAAAAAATAATAATATATAGTTAAAATTACAATTAAATAAAGTGGATGAGTCATGAGATTGAGGGTAATTAATTAAATAATATGTATTACTAATATATATAAATAGAAAACATATAAAATAGGGTAAATATGTCTGGGAGCTGCTGTCTCTCTTTGACTGTCTCCATTGCCACCATCACCACCGTCCTAGCAAAAGGCCAAAACAGGGAGGGTAGAGGAGAGAGAAAAAGCTCCAGCCACACCAGACCAGACCTAATAAACAACAAAAACCCTCTCTTGATTCGTTAACCCATTTACATCCTTCCCTTCGCTGCTTCTGACACGAGAAGGAGAGGGCTTTGATTCTTCATCATCAGCTGCCGAGATCTGTGACAATTCACTCTGAGATCTAGGACCCTTCCATGGATCGGCTTGCTGCGGAATCTGAATACCACTGGTAAATATCAAACATTTCTAGCTGGGTAGCTGCTGCTCGTTCAATTAGTTCGTCTCTTGGCAGCTTCATCTTGTTCGATTTTTGGATTTTGTTCTCAGTTTTGATCTTGAGCTACCCTATCCGATGGATCTGTTTCTGGATCTCTTGGGTTTTTCAGTTTCCATTTTTTGGGGGAAAGCGTCTGTTAAACGGCTATTTCGCCGATTGGATTGTTAAGAGAAAACGGAAATTAGTTGGAGAAATCGAGTTTGCGTGATTTGTGAGCTGATTTAGATTTATGTGAATAGGAAGCTACCTAACAACCGGAAGTTTTCAGGGAAAAATTATTGCGTGTTTTGAGGTTCCTCTCTTTGGGTGTCATGTTTTTTAACGCTGGAATGGATATTGAATTATTTCATCCGCTTTCCGTCTATTCTCTGAAAATTATCTCCAAAGATTCATTTAACTTGTGCTTTGCTGGGTTTCTCCGCTTATGCATCTATCTTCAGCCCGATTATTGCAATTGAAGATCTCAAGCAAGTTAAGATCTTTGGTTAATTGGAAGAGAAATTGAGCTAAAGTTGCCAAATTGAGCTTGTTTTTTTTTTGGTGTTTTCAGGTAAATTGCTGATCCAGTTTGTGGGAAATTTACCTCGAAGTTCAATTAAGGATCTTCGTTCTTGCTTCCTGTTTCTTTGCTTCCGATGGCATCTGCAAATGTTGTAACATTAAGAGAACAAAGTGGGAACCCAGCTGGGGTTGATAGGTTACCCGAGGAGATGAATGACATGAAGATTAGGGACGAAAAGGTAAAATGACAGCAGTTTTGTTCTCCCTTCTTAGAGTAATGCATCCAGCATAAATTCTCTGTTAAAGATCTTTACAAAAGTATTGGTTCTAATAGACTGTGTCACATGTTTTAGGACGTGGAAGAAACTGTTGTTGATGGTAACGGAGCAGAGGCAGGACATATAATCGTGACGCACATAGGTGGAAAGAATGGCCAGCCGAAGCAGGTGAGCATTTGGTGCTCCTTATTGTTCGTCATGTTCATGTGATCATATTTGTTGCTCCGGGTTGTTTTGTTTGGTATTCTCATTTTAAGGATTCTTATTGTGTTTGTAGACAATAAGCTACATGGCTGAGCGAGCTGTTGGGCGGGGTTCATTTGGAGTTGTCTTCCAGGTAAGCCATATGAAACTTCATAAGAAATATGATGGTTATAGAAGGAGATTTTCTTTGAGATTTTGCAGTTCATTTTGGAAGAAACATCATTAACCTTTTCTCAATTTTTGTTTAAAAAAAAAAGAGAAAAGAAAATACCACTATTCAAAATGATTTTTCTGAAAAGTCTTCAAAGAAAAAACAGAGTAAGCTGATAATACTGTTTTCAATTTATCATATGGTCTTGGATCCTCACTGTATGATCTGAATTAGTAAGTCCAGTTCATGGTCAATATTTAATTCTGCGTATGAGTAGAGTTTGAGGTTGATGATATGGTTGCTAGATCTCATCCATTAATCATAATATAATTGTTTTACTTATTTTAAACCAGTGTGGTGGATTTCTGATACTTCTCTGCATTTTTTGATTCAGGCAAAGTGCTTAGAGACTGGAGAAACAGTTGCTATTAAAAAGGTTCTTCAAGATAAGAGGTTCAAGAACCGAGAGCTCCAAACCATGCGACTTCTTGATCACCCCAATGTTGTGGCCCTCAAGCACTGCTTCTTCTCTACAACCGAGAAGGACGAACTCTATTTGAACCTTGTTCTTGAATATGTACCTGAGACTGTCCACCGCGTGATCAAGCACTACAACAAGATGAACCAACGGATGCCTCTTATTTACGTGAAACTTTACTTTTACCAGGTAAGTTGTTGGAATTATAATCTTGTATTCTATGACTAATTAATTCATCCTGGCAAGAATAATGTTATTAATTTGCTTGGTTGAATAATTTGCAGATCTGTAGAGCACTTGCTTACATCCATAACTGCATTGGAGTATGTCACCGAGACATTAAGCCTCAAAATCTACTGGTATGTTTACAAAGGCATCTATGTATATATATTGTGTAGATATAGTTTCTTAAAGGTAAGCTTAGTGAGAAAGTGGATAAAAATTACATTTTTAGGGAGAAAAGTGAATGAGTGAGATATAGCCAACCATTTCATGAAATTTAAGGATTCTATTTTCTAACTAAGTTCTACTCTAAGTTTCACATTTCTTATATAGATAGATTCTGGGGTGTTTGGTAATGTTGGTTTTGGAAATCCTCAAACTGGATTAAATATGTTTCACTCCTTCTGCATTGCTGACCCCACCAAACACAATTATCTAACATTATGTCTACATTGATACGCATCAATATATAGTCATCAATCTTGCATTGCGGTTAATCCATTTGCTCCTTCCATGTCAGTTCTTGAGCAATAAAATTCATTTCTCCAAAGTTTCTATGAAAAGTCTAATCTGATTTAACTTGCAGGTTAATCCGCACACACACCAGCTCAAGTTGTGTGACTTTGGAAGTGCAAAAGTCTTGGTAAGTAGAATTTCTATTCCTGATTCATTAAAACAAGTTTGGTTCAACCATGTTCGAGCTGTAAATAATGTTAATCTTTCTACAGGTGAAAGGAGAACCAAACATATCTTACATATGTTCTAGGTACTATCGTGCTCCCGAACTAATATTTGGTGCAACTGAGTACACATCAGCTATCGACATCTGGTCTGCTGGCTGTGTTCTTGCTGAGCTATTAATTGGCCAGGTTAATTTTTGCCTCTTCTCTAATATTATTGTTTTGGGGAAATTTCTTTCTCGTTCTATTTTACTGCGGTAACTGAACAAACAGATACTAATAAGGTAACTTTTCTTGGTTCCAGCCGCTATTTCCTGGTGAGAGTGGAGTAGACCAGCTCGTTGAGATCATCAAGGTAATATATATGCTTACATTCTCTTTTCTCTTCACATGTTAATTATATCACGTCTTAAAATCCATAATGGCAACTTTAAGACCTTCAATTCACATTCTCTGCATCTGAAGTCCTCATAACATATTTGGTTCTTCATCTTAGGTCTTGGGCACTCCAACTAGAGAGGAAATCAAGTGCATGAACCCGAACTACACCGAATTCAAATTTCCACAAATCAAAGCCCATCCGTGGCACAAGGTAAAAAGAACACATTTGACGTTATATAATTAGTCCATTAATCCTTATTACCTTGTCTGAGCAAGATTTAAATTTCTTCTGTGGTTATATTTATGGGATTTTAATTATTGGTTGCCAGATATTCTACAAGAGAATGCCCCCTGAAGCTGTTGATCTGGTCTCACGGCTCCTGCAATACTCTCCTAACCTCCGAAGCACCGCTGTGAGTACTCATTTCTTTCAGATCTCTCCGGTTAAGAGCTATACTGCAGAATTTCTCTTTTATATAAACTCATATCTAAATTGGTAAAATAAGTAAATGATCCTATGCTTATAACAACATTACCAAAAAAATTAGGGTTAAGAACCTAAAAAAAGTTCCAATTATAGGCCATGTTTGCTAATCGCTGTCACGGATTTAAAATGTTGATATTCGGTGTCCCAACTATCAGATTGGTTGATTTCACATTTTTCTCTTAAAATTGACGAATCAAAAACATATTTTTTAAGTATCAAATTAGCCTAAACCATGAGCAACAAATCTGATACTTCAAATTAGATATCATGTTTTTGCTGCTTAAACGCCGGTTTTAATGCCTAAATCAGTCGATAAAAAAGTGGAAAACAACAAATCTGATAGCTGAGGCACCGAGTATCAACATTTTAAATCTGACATTGCGATTATCAACATGACCTATAGTCGGGACTGTTTTTAAGTTCTTAACCCAAAATATTAAGGTTCATTTTTGTAAGCTTAAATGCACTGGTATAAGGTAAATGATCCTAAACATCATATAACAACATTACCAAATAAATGGTCTCTTTGTGAGCTTGGTATTTTGTGTTCTTGTTGGCTCTCTTAACACACTAGATATATTTTCTGCAGTTGGAGGCATTGATTCACCCGTTCTTTGATGAGCTTCGTGACCCTAACACCCGACTACCCAACGGCCGCCCTCTTCCACCTCTTTTCAACTTCAAGGCTCATGGTAAATAAAATATTCAACCCAACCAAATCAAAATCGTTTGTTTTTACTATTTATCTTTTAGAAACTTACCCGGGATTTGGTTGGTTGGCAGAGATGAAGCGAGTTCCGGCAGATTTGCTTCCGAAGCTGATTCCCGAACATGCAAGAAGGCAGTGTCCTCTTCAGTTATAATCATCAAGTTGTTGTTACTACTACTACTACTACTGTGGAGTGGAGGGTGGTAATAAGGAGAAAAATGAAGGAAGTGGTGTAGAGAAGGAAAGTAGTTAGCTAGTTGTTGGTGTCTCTTCTTTGGTATTATTATTATGTTGTTCTGTCAAATGTGGGGTTACCTTTGATTTGTTATGTTGATCCTCATTTTTAGCTGCTGCTGAAAGAGAGGAGGCTCTGCTTGCTTTGTTCTAAACAGACCCTAAATCAGCACACTGACCATTATTCTTCTGTTCGTTTTTTTTGTTCACCTCTAGATAATATGTAATGTAACCATGTATTTATTCCAAGATTTGTCTTCTTTTTATCTTTACCCTTTTGATATTCATACGCTAATCCACTTTTCTCTCTGATTTTATTGTTATCTCAGTAATGAAACGGCGAATGGACTGGATTCTAGACTATATTGATTTAGTTTTTGTTTCCTTTTTTTTTTTGCATACTTCTTCACATCATATCTAGAATAGTTACCACTTTGCATTTAATCAGGCAGTATAGAAAAGCGTCGTCGATTATGAATATTTTTCAATATTTAGGAATCGGTGAAATTTTAATCTGAAGTCTCTCATTATTTTTCAATCTTTAGTAATCGGTGAAATCTGAAATCTCTCATTTATAAATTGGTTGATGCTCAATTCTATATTATTTTGATTCAATTAATTTGAATCTTATTATATTTTTTAAATTAATTAACTGAACTTTTAGTTTTTGAACTAATTGTTAGTTTTTGTTATTATTTTCGGCAAATTGGACATAAAATAACATGTTTATGATATGTGGAGTCTTGAATTCTGTACCAACAATAAATTAAAAAAGATTGCAACGAAATGCGCATAATTCAATACTAATTAGACATCCCCACAATTTCAACATTGTCTTTTAATTGAACTTTCAGTTAAAAATATTTTACTACAACTTTTTTCAATTTCTTATTCAATCTATATTAGATATACATGAGAAAGAAAATTTATGTAGCGAAACATACTCCTTTTATGTATAATAATTTGATGAAAATGATAACGGAAATAACAATTTATTTAAAAATTAAAGATTATATAATCAATATTAAAAAAAAATCAGAATTCGATTAACACAATTATAAAGTGAAAGATGATTAACAATTTAGTTATTAACTAACGAGAAAGTGAACACAGTGTTATCAAAACCAGACTGGACACCAAACCGGTGAGGGTGCCGGTTCTCGATTCTCCGATCCGAACCCGGTCCGAAATCTCTCAGAGAATCACCTCGCGGTAACTAATTAAATATCAAGTCCAGCCCGACTCACATACTGTGTCAGATATATGGGAATGTGAATATAATTGAGATTTACAAGTTGACCTCACAAGTGCTGATAGAGCTACATTGATAGAACCAATGCATGCGATGATTGTTCACCATGTCTGGTCGGAAATAAAACCATGAGCCTATACATTACGTAGTATAATAAGTTTATGATCGCCACTATTAGCTCATTCATTTTCTTAAAAAAGTGGGAATATCTAGATATGATAATTGGTTAATTAGGGTTAAGGTTGCAACTAATGTCTTGCTAAATAACATGATATATTATTATAGGAAAATAGCATTTTGCATGTGTGTGGTTAGCACATGCACCTTAACGATGTGTCGACATCAAGAATCGTATTCCTTTCCAATGTCTAAATTCCGATAGAGGCTAAACTAGGCTATAGATAATAAAGGCTAGCAACAGCTTACCGTCCTTCATTTACAAGATATTGTAAACTTGTTTTCTATATGTTGCATCAATCGATCAATCTAGTAGATTCATCCTTTGAATCTCTAGTCTTCTCGTATGATGAATATATATGACCATTCAACACTTTTTAATTAATGCCACACAAAACACGCTTACAAAATCTATGCGTGAAAACATTTACCAAATCTAACTCGCAATTTGTGTCATCTTAAATTTATGTCGAGTTTCAATAGTTAGCCTAAAACGTTATAATACTAAGGTGTGCCAATTTAGCTTTGTAAGAACACGACAAAAAAAAAAAAAAATAATAATAATAATCTAATCTAAATCTAAATCTAAATCTAAATCTAAATATTATACTAATCCTGGATTAATCACTCAATTGCCTGCCACCTGTTCTTTTAACCACTTAATTGCCGCCACCTGTTCAAAATTCTAATTACGCAGCATGGACAGTGTCAAGGCCCATATCATTAAGCCCTTATTATCATCAGGCCCATATTAGCACTATTAGGTTTATGCTGTGCCGCCACTTCTCTACCTCCATTCTTATGCATCCTACTTCTAAGCGTGATGGTCTCGGGTGAGAATCAATCTCAGCTTCACACGTCATCTTTAATCTAATGACGCCACGTCAGTATTACCAGCCAATCAGATCTTGCCAACACAATCTGTAATTTTTATGTATTTTTTTTCCTATTTCGGCAAGTTTTTTTCCTTCTCTCTGCATTGAATGTCAGCTTAAACTCAGTCATCAATTATCTATTTCCGTTTAACTTATTGAAAATAAATGGTTAAAGTTTCAATTCAATTGAATATCGGTTTCTATTCACTAAATTGAATAGACTACAATTAAGAGGCTTAAATATCACTAAAAAAAACCAATCCACTCGACTTCTTCAACCGATTATATCTATATATAATACCAAATATTGAATGCTCGAGATTGGTTAGATGGCAGTGCGATGGGAGATGTGATATGATGCGGTTGCATGTAGTCATGGGTTAGAACTCAGATCCGCGGAGTTCAAACCTAGACCTTCCAGATCTACAAGCCAGCCACAAAGGAAGCAATTCCAAACAGCAAAATATACTAAGCGCTCCAATTGCATGTCTTTGATGAAAAAAGAGAAACCAAATCAGAGAAGCACATATCTACCTAAAGAGAAAAGATGAACATAATATTGCTTCCACACCGTCTAACTTCTACGATTCCACCCGAGTCGCTGGTCGTCATCGGTTTGTCACGATCACCAAGCTTATGTAGATAGAGTTCCTCCACAGGAAAGCCACCACACTCTTTAATATGCTCCCACGGTTTAAGTACTCGAGGCGATTCGATTCATTGGGTGCAAATTATGATGAGCTCCATGAATCAGCCGCACTCAGTCTCTGACTATGGTGAGATGTTCTGATTGATGTGGTTTTGGGCGTTGTAGTATATTAGGGTTTTGCTGTGATTGAGATTGGGCCTAGAATTTAATTATTTTGGGCCTAAGCTTAGGAAATAAAAAAATTGGCCCGTCCGTTAACTTATTTGACCTTTTTCCACAATTCCTAATAAATTTAGTTTGTTTTTTGTTGTTTTGTTTTTAAATATTTGTTATATAAGCTTCTTTATAAATGCACAAATGTAATTTAGATAATTATGATGGCTACTGTCTCTATGTATAATTGGTTTACTGTAATGTGGTTATAATAATATTTAGGTTTTTTTATATTAATTTCCCGTATTAAATTATTTGATTATATATATGCAAATATAATAATAATAATAAAAGTATTTATGTTTGTTGTTATTCGGCTGTTGATGTCTTCTATGGCTGACACGGGGGTGTTTTGCCTAGCGTTTCCTAATTTAATTGGAGCTCTATAAATTTATTTTAGCCTATACATAAAATAAAGAAACAAATAATAAAAAAGTTTTCATTTAAATCTATTATCTATACAGTTTGACTGCGAATTATTTGCAAGCTGCCACGTAAGTAATACATGTATATATAATTTAAACAATAAAATCCCATACGACACATAACATTCAAAACTGTATAGTAAGAATATTTTAGGTATAATAATTAATAATATATATAGTAAATAAAAAAAAAAATAATCTTATTATATAAACACTTTATACAATTATTACTAAATAAATTATATAAAATCTCATACGGCACAAAAATTTCAAAAATATATGGTAGGAATATTTTAGATATAATATTTTTTTTTTGCCAAATTTAGTTTAAATAATTGATAATAAGTATAATAAACTAAATTTGCCCCCCCCCCCAAAAAAGTTATTATTATGATTATACTATTTTATGTTTGTCAGATCTTATATATTGATGAATATAAATAATAATAACATGTTTCTCTCGATTTTCGGATGCTAATTATTGGTAAGCTTCATTCAGATGTTAAAAAAAAAATAATCAATAATACAAGAGTTTCCATTCCAAAATCATTCTTTCACATTAGTTTTTTCTTTTGCAGGGTTTGCTATCGGCCTTTAATAAAATTTGGTTTCCTCAAATCAACATCAGTTGGGAATAAAAAAAGTCTACAACGAGTCATATAGTTTAAACTTAGTTGTTGTCTACTAAAAGTTATTACTATATCGTGTGTACACAAATAGGTCATGTTTGATTGGTTACTTCATTTACGGTCACCGTACATTTTATTATTTAACAAAAAATTCTTTGACATAATAAAAGAATAATAATACAAATGCAAGAACAACATTTGACAAATACACAACTTCTCTTAATTAATAAAAATCAAAACCTCATCTCATTCTTACAAACCAATAACCCATATATGATATAACAGAGTCTTCATTGGTAAACTATCATGTTGTATATACATACCCGCTTACCTTATTACACATAAAAATATTTAAATAAATATATTTCTACATTCCTTAACCATGAAAAAAAAAGCATCACAACAAAATGTAAATAACCAAGTTTAACTGTATATAAAATAATAAACTTTTATGTTCTCATGTTCATTCATTTTCATATTAAAAAAAATTTCAACCTTCTATCCAACATAATAAAATATAAGAAAATAACAACCCGCGCTGTGCGCGGGGAAAGCCACTAGTAATAATAACGGCACAAACAACCTACTATATATACGACCAATGTTAATTAATTTTGGCAATACATAGTGATAAAGTGATAATTAGGTAAATTGGTGAATATAGAAATGATTTAATATAAAGATCCGCCTCTTGCCGTTGGAGCCACCTCATGCGGCCGCTTGCTGCTGGAGCTCGACCCACCTCATGCGGCCTCTTGCCACTGCTCTCTGTCCGTCTCCGACCATTGCCGCTTAGTCTGGATCCTGGCTAGGGTTAGATCCTAACGATCGTCAAGATCCAGCAACCGTACCTAGGGTCTAGCTCTACTATGGATCGGACAGTGGTTATGTCAATTTAGTAATAAAAAAGTGATTAAATATGTTGTTCTAAAAAAATCTATATATTAACCATAAAAAACCCTCATATAGTTGGAACTTACACATTTTATGTACGATTGTGAAAGTTGCAGCTGAAATAACAAAAAATACAAACTTTAGATAATAAGTTAAAAAAAAAAAAAAAAAATCAAAATTTGGTTAACAATTATAAAGTGAAAGTTGATTAACAATTTGATTATTAACTAACGAGAAAGTGTTTTGTTTTGATATAAATAAATATTAAAGATGTGCGAAAATGACGAAAGTTGTGGCGGCGGGAAGGAGTTGAGTTCCGAAGTTTTTGAGAGGGAGGATTTCAAAACCGTTGTTGAGCCCATGGCGGCCAAAATTGGTTCCGGCAAGTTTTGCAACAGCAGCAGCAAGAGAAGGGAGATGAAGAGTGACGGAGGAAAATGGCGATGATGAAAACTTGGAGTTATAAACTGTTTGAGGTTTGACTTACGTGAGATTTTAGTGTCAGAAGTTTAAATTGTTGATATTGGCTGTCTAAAATTTCAACAGCAATTTGGTTTTCCGTCCATTTTTGCTGTCAAATTTAATAGAACTGTGTGAAAATTTGAAATTGCCCCTGATACTTTTATGTTTATTCCAACAACCACCTTACTCCGGCCGGCCTACACTCAACTTCGGCAGGCCACCACCCTACTCCGGCCGGCCACCACCCAACTCCGGCCGGCCACCACCCAACTCCGGCCGTCCACCACCCAACTCCGACAGGCCACCACCCTACTCTGGCGAGCCACCACCCAACTCCGTCCGGCCACCACCCTAGGGGCAATTTTGAGATTTATTTTTTTATCGGGTCACGTGACAAGCACATGACCAAATTCTGTCCATTTTAACAGCAAATTTGGACGGAGACAGCAAATTTCAACAAAGTTGAAACTTCAGACAATCAATATCAACAATTTAAACTTCAGACACTAAAATCTCACATATGTTAAACTTCAGACAGTTTATAGGTTATTAACCCCTAAATCTATCTATGTTTAATCAGAAGACCATTTTCAATCATTATTCTATTATATTCTCATGTTAATGACTTACTACTATTGATTTTGTCGACTTCTGATGGTGTCTTACCAAGTTGAACTTCTGGGCTGCTTCACATGGGCTTCGTCTTCTGGTCCAAGTCTTCTTAGTTTACAGTTTTTTTTTTTTTTTTTTTTTTTTTTTTTTTTTTTTCCGGAAGATGTATATATAGCAATACACAAACTATTACAAAGTTCAAGGTGGATCATGTTCCATATCTAGTACAAGCAAAGAGTGTAAAGGAGGGTGGGGGTACGGAGACCTAGTTTGTCAAACACGACATCTTCCTAGCTTGGATCGCAATCCAGTTAGCACAACTATTAGCGTTTCGCGGGACCGATGACTAGCATACCGATTCGAAATTGTCAGCCCTCCTACGGATATTAGAAATTTGAGCAGCAATCCTCCAATCGATTCGAGACACCTCCCTAGTACAACAACGAATAGCCTCCATGGAATCTGACTCGAAGATAACACGAGTCCACCCCCGAGCAACAACAAGCTTTATTCCCTCGTCCAAGGCAGCCACCTCCAACTCTAATACACCCATCCCCGATGTCGGTTTGCAGAAACCCCCGACCAAGTCCTCGGTAGAGCTCCGAGCTAAGCCACCAATACCCCCCGACCAGTCCGGCAATCCCAAGCTGCATCACAGTTAACCTTGACAACATTAATGGGAGGCGGTATCCATCAAGGTGAGCGCACAGTTGGCACGGTAGGTTGGTGTAGACCAATCGATGCATCCACGTTTAAAACCAAGTCTGACACAGATTGCTGAACAGTCGTCGCGGCGGTCGACTGCACTACCCTCGCAGCATCCCAGAACTCATTAAAACCCCAGTGAATAACGTCGGTTGTCTTTATCGGACATGGCTCCACATGCTCATGCAAAGCACGACATCGTTCCTTCCATACCTCCCAGCAAGCCAACCCAACCAACGACCATCTCACCCGGTTCTCCTGTTTACTCGTCGTCGGATAATGTCTCGTTTTGACTAGCCAATCTGCAACCGAAACAGCGCCCACAACCTTCGGCCGAATCGATAACGTAGCAAACCAAACTGGTTTAGTCCAGTCACAACCAAACAACATATGCTCGATAGTTTCAATCTCAGAGCAAAATGGACAAGTAGAAACAACACCTATACCCCGCCGGTTGAGATTATAGTTGACTGCCACCGCATTAGCGTTAAGGTTCCACATGAAAGCTTGCACCTTCGGGATCGCACTCATCGACCACACATCTTTCCATTTCAGGACCGGGCAACCATTAGAATCACGTAGGATGGAAGTGTCATGCTCCTCGGATCCGCACGCAGTCTGTCAATAGGCCGATTTGACAGAGAACTCGTCGGTTTTAGTGTAAGGCCAGATAAAGGTATCCGGTGTCGAATGGCTAGGTAGCGGTATTCGCATAATAGCCCCACCCTCGCATGATTGAGTATACATGTCAACAACACCAGGATCCCACCTAGTCCCATCATGGTTCATGAGTTCGGAAACTCGGACACCGGGTTGCAATGATTGGTTCAGTAAGGAGAGCCGGAAACTGGGTAGCCCCAGTATCCAAGCGTCACGGAATATGTCAATTGTTTGGCCATCCCCAACCTTCCACATACCACTATCTTAGTTTACAGTTAATAGGTGTATTTCCCGCGCAACGCGCGGGGTGATTTACCAATTATGTATAATTAACAAACTAATATACGATGAAATTTATACTGACTATTTGTATTATGTTGAAACAATATTTTTAAATAAAATATCAGTCTAAAATTTGAAAAAGTAAACGAAAGACTGAAAAAAATACCATTGCGCAAATTCATAAATAAATTTTAGATGTCCGTACCGCATGCTACCTTTGGTCGTCGGATCCGTGTCAAGCGTCTGTTCTTCAACAGTTATGTCTTCGATGACCCCCGGCGATATCTCGCTGGAGATAGAGATGACTCTGCCACTGAGACTGGTAGCCGCCCGTACCGCCTGATATCTTCGTTAGCCGGCTCCGCGTCAAGCGTCTATTAAAAATCAGCGAAATTTTAATTTTGATTAATTACATACATTGAATCTTGAACGGTCCGAAATGTTAATATTGCGATTAATTGCATACATTGAATTTTGAACGGTTCGAAATCAGGAAAATTCTAATTGCGATTAATTGTATACATTGAATCTTGAACGGTCCGAAATTTTAATTTCGATTAATTGTATACATTGAATCTTAACGGTTCGAAATCAGTGAAATTTTAATTGAGATTAATTACAACTTAAAAACCATCAGCTCTCTAGTGCAATCAATACTATGAAGTTAATGACTACAAAACCCTTAGCCCAATTGTCATAAATGCATCGATTAACGTAAAAAAAAAACTCCTCAGCTCCACATTCACTCTGTTATATTTCCTTCAGAATTTATAATATATATAGATTTGTTTTATTTTTTTTTGAGGACTAATGTTGCAGTTTTATTTTATTTTAGTTAAAATTCCTTTATATGTAAGAATGGAGGGGTAAAACCTCAATCTCTTATGTAACCCCAGTCTCTTCTGATTAAACCGATACAATTTCTATTTATAGAAACACCTCATTCTCTTTACATTGCATATCGATATATACATTTTTATTTTTATTTTTTAATTTGCTAATGTTTAATTTTTAATAACAAAAATAGAAATATTTTATTTCATTTTATTTTCGTAATATGTAACGAGGACATTACATAATGAGTAGCAGAACATGATCATATATGAATATATTAATTCTCCACATCATCGCAGAAACACGAGCCTTTCTGACATTTGACTTTGCTGCTTTTAAGAGGACAAAT
The DNA here is from genome assembly GCA_036873135.1 of Clarkia xantiana subsp. parviflora. Lineage (NCBI taxonomy): Eukaryota > Viridiplantae > Streptophyta > Magnoliopsida > Myrtales > Onagraceae > Clarkia > Clarkia xantiana. The sequence continues at coordinate 24,312,856 of JAPTYO010000007.1, forward strand.
CTTCTTACACGTGTCCTCGTCGTAACAAACCAGTTCCCCGCGGCTGTGTCTTTCGATGTCTGGATTACCACCGATGACGATTTCGTCGTCACAAAAGCACGAGCCAGCATAGCAAAAAAAGTACTCCGAAATATCTTTGCATTCTTCGAAGCAGTCATCATTATTTTTGCACTTAGCTTCACCTCGAATCGCCACATCTACATATATGTATTAAGGTTAATTACCAAATTATTACCTCAACTTTAGTGCAATTTGATAGTCATTTTTTTTCTTCAAATAGTTAGCTGAACTTTAATAACTTCATTTTGTTAGCTCCGTCAATTATAGATGAAATATAATTTCCAACAATACTAAAAATCACATAAAGTTACTATGATTTTAAAATAATCTTAATGTTTATATAAAAGAAAATAAAATTTTGGAATGAAATTTTAGAATGATACGTATTATAAAAAAATACACACTAAAATACACACTAAATTAATTTTTTCTTAATTTTATGTTTTTATAGAATTTTAAACATATTTTAATAAATTTATTTATGGTAATTTTAGATTGCATTTTATATATATATATATATATATATATACTAACATTTATTATTTGAATATTAGTTTTATCTAAAACATAATGTAATTGTATCATTATAGTAAAATCTTAGGTGCATGTTTTAACAATTTTTTAAAGTAATTTTCATTTAAATTTAATAACAAGATGGACGGAGCTAACCTTTACACTATATAACAACTTCAGCAACAATTTGTTAAAAAAATTACAGTTAGCAAATTACACATTTACGGAAAGTCCAATTAGCAATTTGGTAATTAACCCATGCAAATATGATTTATCAACGTTTTAGTTGTCTTATTCACTTATACAAAAAATACACACATATATATAGTGCATGCAGTGAAATGATGTGAAGAAATAATAGAGAAACGACTGACATGATAAGTAAAACACCAGTAAAAGGAAGATGGAGGACATTCTGATAGAAGAGCTGGTTGCCATGCGATCTTTATCTTGAACTTGAGTTTGCTGGTGGTGCTTTGTCTACTCCAAGAGGGTCCATATATATAGTGGAAGGAGAACAATATTTCGATAATTTCTGGGCGTTTCATACGTAGTTTTTTTTTTTTTTTCCCCAAGAAAAGTCTTCTTATGTAATTTGGTTACTGGCGGTTACGGTATTGCGGTTAAAAGTGCTTACTTCCGTATGATTTTGTTTTGAAGTTTCAGGTTCCAAATCTCTCGAAAAATCACATCATAATGAACAAATTAAATATAAGATCCTGTCCGACTCATATACCGCGTCAGACATATATAAAAATACGAATAGAACTGAGATTAAAAGGTCGCCCTCATAACTGCTTATGGGGCTACATTTACTTGACAGAACCATGCATGCGATGATTGTTCACTTTGTCTGGTCGAAAAAAAATCTAGAATATAAACCTGAACATTACATAATATAATAAGTTTATGGTCGTTACTCCTAGCTCATTCATTTTTTTTAATAAAAAAATGGGAATATAGTTATGGCAATTGGTTAGGGTCAAGGTTGCAATTAACGTCTTGCTAAAATAACAGGATATATTATTATAGGAAAAATAGCATTTTGCAATGTGTGGTGGTTAGCAGTACATGCACCTTAATGAAGTGTCCAGATCAAGAATTGTATTCCTTTCCGACGTCTAAATTCTGATATTGTAAACTTGTTTTGTGTATGTTGCATCGATCAATCAATCTAGTAGATTCATCCTTTGAATTTCAAATTGTATTCGCGTATGATGAATATATAGGGTTAAAGGTCCTTTTGGTACCACATGTTTGCAAAAATTATACTATTTATACCACTAGTATTTTTTCGTACCGAATTGGTACCATATGTTTCCAAACCTTACTGTTTTGGTACCTCCGTTAGGGTTCTGTCAAAAACAGCCGTTAAATGGCATGTGCCATGCATGTGACCAGCCCAAAACTTTCAATTTTGTTACAATTTAGTCCATCTAATACATTCCTAACTTTTATTTTGTTCAATTTAGTCCTAAAACTTCAAAATCAAACCATTTTCCCAAATTGACCTAGCTGGACCTAGCTTAGGGCTAGGTCCGACCCTGGGTCCGGTGACCCCGACCCAGGGTCGGACCTAGCCCATGGCTAAGCCCATGGCTAGGTCCGGCTAGGTCAATTTGGGGAAATGGTTTGATTTTGAAGTTTTAGGACTAAATTGAACAGAATAAAAGTTAGGGATGTATTAGTATGGACTAAATTGTAACAAAATTGAAAGTTTTTGGCTGGTCACGTGCATGACACATGCCATTTAACGACCGTTTTTGACGGAACCCTAACGGAGGTACAAAAACAGTAAGGTTTGGAAACATATGGTACCAATTCGGTACGAAAAAATACTAATGGTATGAACAGTGTAATTTTTGCAAACATGTGGTACCAAAAGGACCTTTAACCCGAATATATATGACCATTCAACACTTTTTAATTAATGCCACACAAAACACGTTTACAAAATCTATGCGTGAAAATCTTTTACCAAATCTATCTCGCAATTTGTGTCATGTTAAGTTTATGTCGTGTTTCAATATTCAGCCTAAATCGTCATAATACTAAGATGTGCTAATTTAGCTTTTCAAGAACACGACAAAAAAAAAAAAAAAATAACTTCACAAACAACCTATTATAGAACCAATGTTAATTAACTAGGATTCATTTCCCGCGCATCGTGCGGGTGATTACTAAGCACGTATAATTAACTAAATAATACTTATATATATATAGTTAAAATAAGAATACATATATAAATAAATAAAATATTATTTTATATAATATTAACACACATAGAATATTCTAATACACAAAGTAAATTTTTTTAGTAAAGCAATACAGTGTATGCATAATTTAAAGTAAAATGGTGGAATATAGAAGCATATCACTCTGTTAATTGAATGGACTTCACTATTTTTTCCACTTAAAGATATTTCTTTAGTTTTTCTATTTTGAGTGGAAGTCATATATAAAAGATAAGATAAGACATGAAGCAAGATGAATGGGGATTTGCCTATGTTGAAGTTGTCATCCTCTACTGTCTTCCCTTATTATGTACGGCGCTTAAATTTACCCCTCCTGCAGCGCTGCGGTGATCTCCGGCGTGACATCTAATTTTGTTGGATCTGACTTCTTTCGATGTTGATCTTAATGGATGGTTGAAGTCGGAATGGCCATTTGGAAATGTCGTGGGTCTTTCTACTCCAATCCAGGAAAAGCTGGTATGATCAAAACACTCACCAACGAATTCTCCCCATGTCGATGATAATTTGCTGCTTTTTGTATTGTCTAATCAGCCGCTCTTCCTATAGTTTGTTTTGCCGCATTCGTGTCCAATTCGTCGCTAATTTTTAGGGGGAAGACTAATTGTTCCTGGAATTGGAAATATAAGATCATAAAATATAAAGACAAGGCTGCAAAACATGATGATAAACATATTCTGACAGAAATCTTGACCCTCACATCTGCAATCTTAGAAGACATCTGCGCCTCGAGATTACTAATTGTTCTCCGAGTCTCTAAAAGGCTGTCAACTTTATCCTTCAACTCATCATTAAGCCATTCATTTTGTCGTTGAATGAGCTCTTTTTCCTGAGATAAAAGGAAATATGTCTCCAATTATACATTTGTGGTCACTAACTAAAGTTAAAGGTTATCACATAAAAAAGCAGAAAAACAATTAGCAAGATAATTAATCAAATCAAGTCATCACAGGCGCCACATATTTCAGAAAGATAAATCTATCTAATGTTCAGAGAAATAAGTTTCAAATAAATTCAGTATAGACTAGTGACCTGTAAAAGACGAGAACAATTGGCTTGAACTCTTGCTAATTCACCCTCTTTCTCATTCAAACGAGCATGTTTCTGTGAAGCATTGTCTATCAATTGGCACTGCAAATTACATTCGCACAAACAACAAAAACAAACTGGTTAAGTTAAAATGAAACACGGATACTGATAAAGAATCTATATATAATTTTTTCTGAAGCATTCAACGGAATAAGGCAATAATCAACCAGGAGAATCACTAGATTGTAACAGATAATATAGATGATGAACTAGCAAGATGTTGCATCACTGAGGCAGCAGTAACAGACTAACGGTAATAGACTAGGAAACAACTAATGGTAACGTGATGAACTTAAAATCTTATCAAGGTAGGACTTGATGACTTACTCTTCTTCGAAATTTCAGCGTCCTTGTGTTCAAGAACCTGCATCGACTGTCTCGTATACGTTTGCAAATGCGACAGCTCAGTCCTCAGTCCGGATCCTAACCGTTGTCCAGGTCGAGTAACTGTAACTAGGGTATAGCCTAATTATGGGCAGGACACTAGCTAGATCAATTTAGAGTTTAGGGTTCAATTGAAATATTAAGGCTCAACTGGCCCGAAACTTTTGCATTCATAGTTCTTGCCGCGCAATACTCCGCTAGCATAAAAACCGCCTTCTCCAATGCTAGCAATGGGTTGGTCTCCTCCCCCGGCCCTGTTCGAGCGCACTCCTCAAGTAGTACCCGTTGTCCTCTAGATGCAATGGCTGTTCGCCATAAATGGGTGCATTTGGGAGTCTTGGGAGCATCTGTTCTTTTTTTTTTGTCTGGGGCTGAAATTCCTGGGGGAACAAAACCAGGGTCAAAAATGCATATTTCTTAATGAAAATTAGGGCCTAGCTCCGCTTAGCCTTAGCTGCGACGGCCAGCAAGACACTAAATTATACAAAAAGAAGTTACAAAAGTAGATATGACGACTAAATTGTAAAATAAATTTTGGAACTATATTCACATATAAGTCACATAAGTTTATAACGTTTAAAATTAACGATCAACTAACAGATACACTAAAACTTTACAAGTTGTAAACGTATTGCACTACAAGTATACAAAATAGAAGTTACACCAAAAGTCAAAAGTATCAAATTATGTTGTGTCCAAAGATTTATATATTAAACCTAAAAAACCCTTATATAGCTGAAACTTACAGCTTTTATGTACGATTAAGAAAGTTGTATCTGAAATAAAAAAAATACAAAGTTTAGATAATTAATTTTAAAAAATTAAATTCCGGTTAACAATTATAAAGTAAACGTTGATTAACAATTTGGTTATTAACTAGCGAGAAAAGTGTTTGTTTTAATATACATTATATTCGACATTCAATTGTAATTTTTTAGTTTCAAAGTGTGAGTTCCTGTTTCTAATATTTACCACTTAGCGTTAGAAATACCAATAGGATGGTTAGGACGAAATAAGAAATTATATTCAGGTGAGTTGATGTAAGAATTGAGTTAAAGTTAATTAGCTAGTATAAAAAATTGAGTTAAAGCAATTAGTTAGTATAAAAAAAATTTCAACGGAAAAATGTAAGAGAGTTTAATAGACAAAACTGATAATAATTACAAAATTTAAAGTATATTATGAATATCACAAAGGTTGAGGGACACAACTTTCCACCTCCCGTGGTGGCTTCATCTTGGGAGGGCGATGTTAGCTAAATCATTCTCCGCCCGCGAGATGAAAACACTGTCTCCTATCCCCGCCACATTTAACTCTCGTATAAAAAAAAAAAAATTCAACAGGCGCCCAGACATATGGCCAAAAAAAAAAAAAAAAAAACAGGCGCCCCGACATGATATTTAGAGTTTAATATAACACATTTTTTATTTGCATAAATTATATTCAAATTCAAATTATGAAGTTTAAATCATAAATACACATCCAAATTGAATTTTTTTATTCAAATCCTTATATATTAAACTCATTTTTTTTTTTATTGTTTTTAGTATGCTTTGTTAACTTTATGATTTTTATCGGCCAAAAAAACTTATATATCTATAAGCTAAACGGAACGTGTTCGTGCCAACCGCAACCCCAAACTCGAACTCGCATCGCCACGCGGAAATGAGTAAATCTCAATACTATACTCACCATACTCATCGGGTGCAAGTACGCAGGGTAAAATCGAGACAGAAAATGCGGGTCGTGCGGCTTCTTGCCCCGTTGACCCGTACTGGCGTTATTAGAATTACAAATATTACTATTTTGTCATTATCGAGTAGAGAGATAGAGCTGATACAATTTTAATTTATAAAAAAACATCATTCTCTTTATAGTTCATATCATACATACAACTTTTTTTTAAAATTTTTGCTAATGTTCGATTTTTAATAACAAAAATAGAAATATTTTATTTCATTTTATTTCCGTACACTATGTAACGAGGAAATTACATAGATGAGTGGCAATGGATGATCATATAAAAATACATTAATTCCACACACCACCGCAGAAACATGAGGTTATATGACATGTGACTTTGCTGCTTTTAGGAGGGCAGATCTTCTTACATGTGTCATCGTCATAACAAATCGGTTCCCCGCGACGGCCGTGTCTTTCGATGTTAAGATCACCGCCGGTGACGACATCTTCATCACAGTAGCACGAGCCACCCGCGCAAAATGACTGTGAACCATCTTTGCATCTTTCGTGGCAGTCACCATCACTTCTACACTTAACTTCACCTCGAATCGCCACGGCTGCATATATATTAAGGGTAAATTACGAAATTGCTACCTCAACTTTAGTGCAATTTAATAGTCATATTTTTTACCCAAATTGTTAATTGACCTTTAACTAACATCAGTTTATTAGCTCCGTCAACTATAGACTGAATATACTTTCTAAACTTATTAAAAACACCATAAAGTTATGATTTTAATTTTATATAAATTAAAAGAAAATAAAAAATCTGGAATGAAATTTTATAATTTTACATCTTAAATAAAAAAAAAATAAACACATTAAATATAAAGTCCAAAAGTTCAAAATTTTAAATTAATTTTTTCCTAATTTTATATTTTATAGAATTTTAAACATATTTTAATAAATTTATTTATGGTAATTTTAGATCACATTTTTTTAATATATTTATTAATATGTATTATTTGAATATTTGATTATATTTAAAACATTATGTCATTATAGTAAAAATTTAGGGTGCGCTAACAATTTTTTAAAGTAATTTTCATTCAAATTTAACTAAAAGATGGATAGAGCTAACTTTTTACACAATATAATATGTTCAACTTGCAATTTGCTAAACAAAATACAGTTAGCGAATTACACATTTATCGAAAGTCCAGTAACAATTTTGTAATTAAGCAATGCATATATCAACGTTTTATTTGTGTCTCATAATACATAATATATATGTCTATATATAATGCAAGTATTGATATGATAGGAAGAAATAGTAGAGAGACAACTAACATGATAAGGAAGACACCAATACGAGGAAGATGAAGAACATCCTGAGAGAAGAGCTGGTTGACATGTCTTTGTCTTCAATTTCTTTGAAAATAACGTTTGAAATTCTGTTTAGTGGTGGTGCTTTATCGAATCCAAGATGGTCCATATATATAGTGGAAGGAGAACATTATTTCGACAATTACTAGGAGTTTCTTACATAATTTTTTTTGCCAATAAAAGTTCTCCTACGTAATTTGGTTGTCACTGAAAATGATCTTGTTGGTAAGAGTGCTTACATCCGGATGATTTGGTTTCGAAATTCCGTGATCAAGTATTTCGAAGAATCACACCGGAGTGACCTGATTAAATATCAGGTCCCGTCCGACTCACATACTGATTCGAACATATGAGGAGGTGAGTAGAACACTAAGCTTAGCATGTCGGCCTCTTAACTAAACTGCTGTTAGGCGCATACGATTGTTATTTACTAAGTCTGGCCGGGAAAAAAAAATACCAGACCGTGAGCATGAGAGCCCAAACATTATATAGCGGAATGAGTTTATGGTCGCCACTACTAACTCATTAATTTTCTTGAAAGAAATGGGAATAACTAGTTATGGTAATTGGTTAGAGTTAAGGTTGCAAATAATGTCTTACTAAACAAAACGGGATATATTATAGGAAAATAGCATTTTGCATGTGTGGTTAGCACATGCACCTTAATGATGTGTAGAGATCAAGACCTGTCTGTATTCCTTTCCAATGTAAATTCCGATATGGTACATATATGAGTCGTCTTAAACTAGGCTATGGATAAAAGTAGGCTTGGGCATAAAAACCGGTCCGGCCGGACTGGTTCGGAACTGGTCTGGAACCGGACCGTTTGGAACCGGTTCGGAGTGAACCGGTCCAAATTGGACTGGTTTATAACCCCTAAATTGGAACCAGTCCAAGGGGTATACCAAACCAGTCCAATAAACCAGTCCGGACCGGACCGGTTTTGAACCGCTTTTTAGTAAAAAAAAAAAAAATTTTTTTTTGACCGAATTTTTTTTTTTTTTTTAAAAACCCAGTTTTTGACCGGTTTCTGACCGGTTTTGACCGGTTTCTGACTGGTTTTGACTGGTTTTGGACCGATTTTTATTGATAAAACCGGTCCGACATACAAAACCGGTCCAGAACTTGTTTTTTTAAAAAACAGTCCAAAACCGGTTCTGGACCGGTTCTGGACCGGTTCAAACCAGTCCAGTTTTTTTTAGACCAACCTAAGCCAAAAAAAAACCCTAGTTATTATTGGACCGGACCGTTTAAAACAGTTCCGGTCCGGTCCGGAACCGGTTCGGCCTGAACCGGTTCAGTGCCCATCCCTAGATAAAAGGCAAGCAACAGCTTACCATATTTTCCTTCAAAAGATATCGTAAACTTGTTGTGTATGTCGCATCGATCGATCAATCTAAGTAGATTTCTCCTTTGAATTTTTTAACTGTCTTCTCGTATATATATATATATATATATGATCAATCAACGCTTTATAATTAATGCTACACAAAACACGTTTACAAAATCTAAGCGTGAAAAACTTTTACAAAATCTAACTTGCAAAACTTTTACAAAATCTAATTCGCAATTCGTGCGAGCCGTGTCATGATATGTTAATGTCGTGTTTCAAGAGTATTGTGGTGTACCAATTTAGGTTTGCAAGAATACGACACAAAACAAAATATAACGGCACAAAACAACCTACTATAAAACCATTGTTAATTAATTTTGGCAACACGTAGCGGCAAAACGAAAAGTGATAATTAGGTAAATTGGTGAATATAGAAATGATTTAATATAATTAGGTCCACCTCATGCGGCCTCTGTCGGTCCGCCGCTTGTCGCTGGCGCTCGGTTCCCCTCCTGTCACTGCCGCTCTGTCCGTCTTCGATTGTTACTGCTCGGTCCAGAACTTGGCTAGGTTAAACCATAGTTAGGGCCGTTCAGGTTTGGTGACCGTAACCAGAGTATGACCCAACCGTTCATTGTTAATTAATTTATACAAAAAGTAGTTATGGAAATAAATAGGAGAACTGAACTGAACAAAAAAAGTTTGGGGCTAGCCACATGTAAGTCACATGAGTTTTTAACGGTCAAAATTGACGGTCAACAAACGAATACAAATTATAAATTTATTGCACCAAAAAGTACAAAAAATTGTTGTACCAAAAGTTAAAAATAGTCAAACGTATTATTATACCTTTCATGTACGATTATGAAAGTTGTAACGGAAATAACAAAAATACAAAGTTTAGACTAACAATTATAAAGTGAAAGTGAAAGTTGATTAACAATTTGGTTATTAACTAAGGAGAAATTGATTTGTTTTGATATAAATATTAAAATGACGAAAGTTGTAGCGGCGGGAAGGAGCTGGGTTCCGAACTTGAAATTTTGAGCGAGAGGATTTCAAAACCGTGGCAAAGCCTATGACGGTTAATAATGATTCCGGCGAGTTCTGCAGCAGCAGAAAGAGAAGGGATATGAATATTGTGATGATGGAGGCAAATGGCGATGATGAAAAATAAGAGTTAAAGTTAATTATCGGGTTAAGAACCTATGAAATGTCTGAACTATCACCCATGTTAACGGGAGAGGTTTGAAATTTAAAAAGTTAATAACGGAGGTCTGAAATTTCAGTTTTGTTGATAACAGCGGTCTCCGTTAGTTTTTTCCGTTAAAACTAACGGAAGTTGGTCACATGCTTGGCATGTGACCAGAAATAAAATAAATTTCCAAAAATGCCCTTCTATCAAGTGTGCCCCTCACATGCTTGAAGTGAAAAGACCAAAATGCCCTTGAAGCCACCATGACTCCACCAACCCAGCTCCGGCGACCACCAACCGTACTCCGGCGACCACCAACCGTACTCCGGCGACCACCACCAAGGCTCCGATTGGGCCCAAATCGGAGCCACCGGCCCCGATTGGGCTCCGATCGGAGCTCAATGGCTCTGGTCGGGGCCACAGAGCTCCAGATCGGAGCTCTGTGGCTCCGATCGGAGTTTTTTGGCTGAGGTGGTGGCCGGAGTCGGGTTGCCGGAGCCGAGGTGGTGGTCGTTGGAGTCGAGGTCGCCGGAGTCGGGTGATGGTGGCCGGAGTCGGGTGGCGGTGGACGGAGTTGGGTGGTTTTAATTTGACTTTAGGGGTAAAATTGTAATTTCACATTTCTTTAAATAAGATATTAAATAAAACAAAATATTAAAGGGGCAAAAATGTAATTTCACACAATTCTGTTAAATTTAACCCTAAAAATGGACGGAAAACCTCAAATCAACAAAATTTTCAGGCCTCCGTTATTAACTTTTTAAATTTCAGACCTCTCCCGTTAACATGGGTGATAGTTCAGACCTTTCATAGGTTCTTAACCCTTAATTATCTCTTTAATCATATGTATTAGAGAGATAATATCTACTAATCAGAGCACTTCCAATCCTAATTCTAGTTTTATTTTGTAAATTTACTTTATAAAGAGTTTTAAAGTTATTTACTATTGATTTTTCATAGTAACTAGGATAGGCGCATGCGATGCACGCGCGACAATCAATTACATTTATTATCGGTAAGTATTTAAGTGTCCATTTCTATATTGATGGAATAGGAACTTGTAGAATAGATGGTTAAACAAACTTAAAAATATACTATTACAAAAATATTAACACGTGTAAAATTAAATAAACATTCAAGACAAGCAGTAGCACCTCCGAGAATTACTTATGTTGCAGCTATAGTCAAAATTCCTACTCTTGTTGCAACTATAGAGAACACTCATAATTTTCAACTAAGCCCTGTGTTCGTCCCTTGCTTCTATTTCTTTTCAAATTACCTCTGACCCTTCTGTGTTGGCCCAACAGACACCTCTTGTTGTTGCACAGGAACAATCAGAGGTCCCAACAAATGAAGAACCTTCTGTTGTCCGACAGGAACAACCTCCTGCAGTGATACCATAAAAAGGGCATTGACGAAAGATCCTGATTCAGACAGAACCTCCCGACGTAGGGAAATGAAATGTAAATCTGATATTGAGGCTGCAACTGGTATGGCTGGCCAAGATTCTAAGTTGAATGAGCAACTGCTGAAACGGTTTGCAAATCTAATTGGAGTCTAGGCATTTTCCGGAAGTGTATCTGCACTCAGCTGTAATTTAGTTTCTGTTGTGAACACTTGTCCAGAAACTCTAGATGCAGCGATTAGGGGGGTATGGGCAGATGCAGATGCGAATAGAGTGCGTGTATGCGAGCTCCCTGCACCTTTGTCCAATCAAGATCCGAGTTCTGCTGGATCAGACAACAACCCCAAAGGTATGCAACCTGCATCTGCAAAGATGGGGAATAGTGTTTGATATGTTGCTGCTATGATAAAGGAGATGCTGTCAACCTCGAAAACAAAAATCAGAGAGCATAAAGGGGAGAAGTTTGGGATTCACCATCCTTACCTGTGCAAAAGTAGTATTTCTAGTTTAGTTACACTCCAAATATGAACACGTCTTAGCCTTAACAATGTAATGACCTCTTTTCCTAAAACAATGTATGGTATATATGTATGATCTCTGCCCAATATAGGCAGAACAGCTGCAAGATAGGAGGAAGTTCATGTCTGCAAAACAGGAGTGTGAATGTTTTCAAAAGCTAACATCTTAAGCATCTTGTTTAGATACGAGAGTATCTTACTTGTAAGCTTAAAATAAAATACATGATCAAGACAGGAGGAAGTAGAGAATTGAATCAAGACTAAACCCACTGAATGATCAATATTTAAATCCTCGTAACTTGAATCCATGTACTTCTCCTACCTCATCAAACAACCAGAAAGTCAAACTCAAAACCAAAACATCATACTATCACTACATAAAACCCTCATGTAGGTTGTGAGACCAGAAATCACATAAAGCAGCACACATGACACTCTTTAACACATATATGGAAAATCAAGGTAGTTATAACATTCTCCACGAATAACCAGCCCCAGATTTTCTTTCAATCTATTTGATAAACCAGTAGCTCTTTGAGTATCGACGATCCATGGCTAAAAGCCTGCAGCTTAATAGCAGTTTAACTATCCGAATGCTACATTGTAGTGAAATTATCAACCGATGTTGCACTTCTACTCCATACTAAAATCATGAGAGCAAAGAAATGTATATATATATAGAATACATAATTTTTCACGCAAATTTGAAGAGAATACCTTCAAGTGGTGCTGAACGTTTTGTCATTTCGGAGGTTTTTGCGCATCCACAGATCAAGACAAGCAAAGGTCGCCGGAACGGAGGCGAGACATCGGCTACTGAACTTAAGAGGCTAAGAGTTCATTGGTGGTCCCTTTTGGCAGCCGAAGGTGTCAAATTCACCGACTGAAATGGGAGCAGAGCAAGGCGGGTGAGCAGATGCGAGTGGAGATACTGCGTAGAGGATGTTGCAACTGCTCCTATTGTATCGGAGTCAATCGACATATATAAAAGGCGTGCATGTCGTTTCACAATGACGGTTGAAGAAGGAGGTTAGACCAGAGGGGAAGATGTATCGCTTGAGTTTAGGTCACACCGGTTAGGGGTGAGGGCCGATGACAAATTTATTAGTGTAGTAGATAGTAGATAATTAAATAATAACTTGACGTTTCAACGTGAGTTTTCAGTTTCAAAGTATGAGTTTATATTTCCAATATTTACCATTGTTACAAATATCAATAGGACAAGGTCAGAGACAAAGTACGAAATTATGTTTAATGACTTAAAAATTGAGTAAATGTCAAATAACTATAATAAAAAAATCAACAGGTAAATGTAAGATTTTAAAAGATGAATTAACAATTACAAATTTTACTTTAATATTTGACATCATAAAAGGTTGAGAGAACAATTGTCCACTCTCCTGTCTCCCCCCAAGGTAGCTTCATCCCTGGGCGGGGTGAGTTTAAACAAACCACGTCCCGCCTCGTGAGACGAACTCCGTCTTCCATCCCGCTTCGTTTAGCTCCAGGAGCAGGATGATAACAATATTCTGCTAACGGCGCCCCAACTTGCAAGATTTATAGTCTATATCACAATTTTGTATTCCTATAAATCATGGTCAAACATAAATTATAAAGTTTAAATCACAAGTACAAATCCAAATTTAAATTTCATATTCAAATCATTAATTATTAAACTCGTTTTAGTTTTAGTTTTTTATTTTTTTTATTTATGTTACAATTTGTTAACCCATATAATAATTTTATAACCTATACATGTAAAGCTATACATGTAAAGCTAAACGAAGCGGAACTTTTAGGGCCCAAATCCCCTAACTCAAACCCATACAAACACGCGAAAATGGATAAATCTCAATACCATACCAGCCTATACTACGTGAGGTGCTAGTTTGCGGAGTAAAAACGAGACGGAGATTGCAGGTTCGCGCGACCCCTTACCCTGTTGGCACCTATTGGGAGTCATTAGACGAGATTAGAATTATAAATATTACTATTTGACATTATCGAGTGGAGTGAGAAGTGATACACTTTCTACATGTAGATGTTGGATTACGTGGCATATTACTACGAAAACATAAACAAAGTACATGTTTGTAATCAGAATTACGCAGCAGAAGATATGCACATACCTTAAACCCTTTCCGTAGTCCCCAAGGATCATGCTGATGGAGTTTGCGATCCACCGGACGGAACCCGTAGAAGTTCTTGTTAAGGAAGTCCTACGCGGTATTAGCTCCACAGAAAAGCATCTGATCGATTCTTGGCAGGGACATATCTCCGGAGTGTTTTGCTCTAAGAAAATAGGCACACCCTTGGTGGTGTAATATGGTTTGGTCGAAACTGTGTTCTAGGGGGAGGGTTTTCTCTCAAATCACCACTTAGGAAGAATTGTAAATTACCCCAAATAAAACCCTAACACCCTTTATTTATAGGAGGAGCAAAATGGACAAAAGTCCACTTTGCCCCTACCACTAAAGTTCGGCCGGCCATGTATAATAGAGGCTCAATATTTTGGGCCTCTCATGTCAATTGGGATTTGGGTCAAGCCTAATTTCCCTAATATGACATTTACCCAATTTCTTAGGTAACGTATACATATTAATGGGCTACCAATTACGGCGTCCAATCACCATATGCTAACAGCTCCCACTCGCCGGAATGGGAGGGTGCATGTTAATGTATTGTTCTCCAAATCGCATCAACATTTCACTCTTCTGATCCTGCCCCTGCTTCCAAATAGTTCATAAGAGGTTTTCCGTGCGACCGGCGGATACGACGGGCATCGTGCTACTCATCTGTTAGGAGTGTTGTAGCGCCCACGGAACGTTGATTCCCTATCTCAAATCAACCTGTTAAAAACATCAATTTGTATCGCATTGTATCCTAGGTCAACTGATGATTTTCCAATTGCCCAGTTTCCACATAGGAATACTTCTCCAGGGCATCCGCACAAGTATTCACAACCTTCAACTAATATCCTGTTGGTGGCCACCTAGTGAATACAAGAGTTGGTGAATTACAGGTGAACTTGACCATCCCCATTGCTCATACCCTTAGTCAAAATTAACCGGTTTCCAAAGACGTGGTAACTTGGCCTTTTTCTTCAGCACTACGCTCATACGCCGGGAAGCGAACATTGAGCCTGACCTTAGGTATGAGTTTTGACTCCATGAGGATACTTCGGGTGCCTCTTCATAAGGCTCCCGGGATCAATCACACGCTCGAGGTGAAGAAGTTTGCGCCCGTCCAAATCGCGAGGATTCTATCTAGCACAACCGAATCACGAGGATTCTGAAGAGCACTGTAGTTGAGTTTGAAGTCCTTTGCAACCTCTTTGTCTAGGGCTGTCAATATCACCTTACAAGCTCTCTGATCCTCAAGGCCTCTAATCCCCTGACGGGTTTTGAGATTGCCATATTCATCCACCAATGTCCTTCCCATTTCAGCATCAATACATTCATGTGTATTTTCTGCTATGAGAAGTTCCCTTACATGTTCACTCCATGCATCATAATCCATATCATCCAGATTGCGAGGTTCATAGAAGCGTACTGACCCAGCCATTAAAACTAACACACTGATAATCATGCATAATCAGGGAGATAATAACATTTTGAGAAAAAAAATTACATACATCGGATATCTATTAAGATGAAATATGACAAATAATGATTACTCAGACATCTAAACCAACCGACCGACAGTAAACCGATGGAAGGGGGTTTGTGAAAGAGTTCACATTACCGTCGTCTTCAATCCAATTGACCAGTCTCTTAAAAACGGTTTTATTCGAAAATTACCGGAACAGGAACTTTGAAATAAGCATACCATATCTTAGCTTTCCCAATGCCCTTTTGTATTTTAAAAATGTTCTGATGAACTCACGCATGCCTATATAATTCTACTTCACAAGTAAATTATCATAGCAAGCCAAAATTCATCAACCAAACCATACATCATGCATACGCGTCATGCGTTTAATGTTCCGAGGAACTCATGCTAGCATATACATAATTCTACTTTCCAAGTAAACTATCACATACAACTACATCCTCAACATTCAGGCATACGTGTCATACATGAAAACTTACATCAATCATGCATATTTGGCGACTGACTTTTGTTTTTTAAAACATTTAAAATATTAGGGGCTGACTTGCAATTCATGCTTACAATTAATCATGCGTGTTTCTAGACATGAATCCAAGGCAATCACAACCATCACAGCATGTCTGTTCTAATGCGCAAACCATATATTTAACCAGGGCTCCGCCCCCAACATCCAGCTAGCTTGACGTAGTCAAGACAACAGTTCTAATAAATATATGTGACAAAAAGTAAACAATTGCAATTTCAGCCCTCTAATTAATCCAGTCCCTAAATCATGCATTTCTGAGATCCATCCCCATAATCGAAACTAGGCATTAGTTTTAATAAAAAACATGAAAGTTTTAAACCTTCGAGCACTGTGTAGACTAATTAAAGTTAAAAAACATTTGGATTTTAAAACTTGACCATCCTATTTTATTAATTGACTTGAATTCGATTTTGAAAAATCCGGTTCGGCTTAATCAATTTCGGTCTGGTTCGGTTCAGTCCAGTAAATCTGGTTCGGTTCAGACCGGTTTTATTTTCAAAATCTAGTTAGGTCCGAACCGGTCCAGTAAAATATGGTTCGGTTCAACACACAAAAACCGGTTCGATTAGGTCCACTTAGTTACCCAGGTTCGACCCTACTCGGCTAGGTCGAACTGATTAAGAAAATCCAGTTTGGTTCTATTCCTATCCGGTATAGCAAATTGGACCGGCCCATTAGTCACATAGGGTTGGGCTGAAATAATTTTGTGGGCTAAGTAGGGTTTTAAAGTCCACTAAAAACTTAACTTAGCCTCCAAGAATTATTAACTATATAAAATAATTTTCAATATTGCATATATATATATAAAAATCGGAACACGTCTATATATATATATATATATATATATATATATATATATATATTATTTATTGTCAAGATTCTATCTATAAAATGTAAATCAATCAACAATATATATAAATTTCGGCCCAATTATATATATATATTTATTGTCAATATCTTTAATAGGGAAACAAATATACTGACAATATATTTTCTTAATCTTTTAGGTAACTAAATCTATCAATAATATCTCAATCCCTATAAATTAGCTAGATATATTGATAGTTATATATTTCCATATATTTAATGTAACCTATCCTTATGTTTCCAATTATAGATATATTGTTACCTATAATAAAAATTAAAATATGGTAAGGCAGGCCCAATATTTTGGGTCTCTCATGTCAATTGGCATTTGGGTCAAGCCCAATTTTCTTAATTTTACATTTACCCGATTTCTTAGGTAACATATACATATTAATGGGCTACCAATTACGGCGCCCAATCACCATATGCTAACAGTAGAAACTAACATCATTTTAGCCCCCCCAAAAAAAAAAAAAAACTCACCTCGTTCTCTTTACCGGTCATATCAATATATACTTTTTAATATTTTTATTTTATTATTTTGTTTCTCTTTGTTTTAAATAAAAGTAGAAATATTAGTTCATTTTATTTCCGTGAGGACATTACATGTATGTGTGATATCACATGATCATATATGAATATATTAATTTCTCACACCACCGCAGAAACACGAGGTTATCTGGCATCTAACTTCGCTACTTTTTGAAGGGCAGATCTTCATACACGTGTCATCGTGGTAACAAATCGGTTCCCCGCGTCCGCGTCTTTCGATGACGGGATCTCCGCCAGTGATGACAACGTCATTGGAGCCCTCCTTGTAGCGTTCTTGAAGACAGAAGCACCCGCCTACCGTGCACACCGGGTCTGAACCACTGTCGCACTCATCGTCGCACTCTTCATCGCTTGTGCACGAAGCTTCACCTTGAATTGCCACATCTGCATATATATCAGGGTTAATTACCAAACTTCTACCTTACTTTAGAGCAATTTTATAGCCATATTTTTTTATTTTCAAATTATTACCCAAACTTTTATTTATGTTCTCCATCAATTTTTCATTAATTATAGACGGAATATACTTTCCAAACTTACTAAAAACACCGTTCAAATATAATTCTAAAATAATATTAATGTTTGTATAAAAGAAAATAAAAATCTGTAATGAATTTTTAGGATGATACATTATGATTCTAATATAATCTTAATGTTTATATTATGATTCTAAAATAATAT
Source organism: Clarkia xantiana subsp. parviflora (assembly GCA_036873135.1). NCBI lineage: Eukaryota > Viridiplantae > Streptophyta > Magnoliopsida > Myrtales > Onagraceae > Clarkia > Clarkia xantiana. The sequence goes on from JAPTYO010000007.1 coordinate 24,330,912, forward strand.
TAATGTTTATATTATTAATTCAAATAAAAATCACGAATGATACAAAAAATATACGCATAAAATTTACAACCCCAACGTTCAAAATTCAAATTAATTATTTTATGTTTTTTTTTTCGAGTTTTAAACGTATTTTAATTAATTTATTTATGGTATTTTAGATTACATTATATATATATGTATTATTTAAATATTTAATTTTATATAAAACATCGTGTTATTATATCATTATAATAAAAAATTTAGGGTGCATATTTTAACAATCTTTTTAAAATAAAATTCGTCCAAATTCAACGAAAAGATGGATATAACTAACTTTGTACATAATAAAATAAGCTCAACTTGCAATTTTACGGAAAGTCCAATTACTAGTTCAGTAATTAGCCCATAAATCAACGTTTTATTTGTGTCTCATTCATACTTAAATGCATTATATATATATATATATATATATATCATGTATTGATATGGTGTAAAGAAATAGTATAGAGACGACTGACATGATAAGGAAGACACCAATACGAGGAAGATGAAGAACATCTTGAGAGAAGAGCTGTTTGCCATGTCACCGTCTTCAATTTCTTGAAAATAGCGTTTGAACTTAAGAGTTTTGTGATGGTGCTTTGTCGAATCCAAGACAACCCATATATAGTGTAGGGATTCTTTTGCCATGAAAAGTTTTCTTACGCATTTTGATTACTGGAAGTGGTGTTCTAGTGGTTAAGAACACTTACTGTAGTATGGTTTGGTTCAGAAATTTCAGATTTGAAATCCCTCGGGTAATTACATTGCGGTTGATCTGATTATATATCAGGTCTCGCCGGCCCACATACCGCGTCAAACATATGTTTGAAGGGCGAGTAAAATTGAGCTTAGCATGTTGGCATCTTAACTATTAGTTGTTGGTGAGGTTAAGTGTGCATGCGCTAGTTGTTCAATAAGTCTGGTCGGAAAAATATAATTATGAGTAGAAAAGTTCGAATATTACGTAACAAAATGAGTTTAGAATCACCAATGCTGTTAACATATTTGTTACCTTAAAAAATAAATATCTAGTTTATAGTTAGGGTTAAGGTTGCAATTAATGTCTTCAAAAATAGAAGATATATGGATAGAGTTATGGTTGTGGTTAGCACATTCACGTTAATGATGTGCAAGATGAAGACTTTTTTTTTTGGGCCACTGCAAGATGAAGACTTATATTCCTTTCCAACATCTAAATTCTCATATGATTTTCATAAAAATAAAAAATAAAAAATTCTCATATGATATGGTGTATATATATTACAGGAGCCGTCTAAATCTAAACTAGCCTTAGATAAAGGCTAGCAAATAGCAACAGCTAACCATCTTTCCTTCACACAAGAATATTGTAAACTTTTTTTGTTTTTGTTTTTTTGTGTAAGTCGCATCGGTCGATCGATCTAGTAGATTCATCCTTTGAATCTCTAGCTGTATTCTCGTATGAATATGTATGTATATACAGTATATATATGATCAATCAAAACACTTTAGCTTTAATGGCACACCAAATATGTTTACAAATTCTATGTGTGAATTTAATACAAAATCTAACTCGCGAAGGATATGAAATATGAATTCTACATTTTTGCTTCTTCTTACTTTTTAGCTACCCTCATTTTTTTGCATTATGCTTAAGGTTTTCAGTTATGAAGAATTTTTTTTTTAATTTTATTAACGGTTAATTACTAAATTTCTAGCCAAAGTTTGGGCTCACAAACAAATTGTTTATTAAAGTTTTTTTTGGGACAGTTTAACACAAGTTTCAATTATGGACAAATTATTAACTTTGTCTAATTTGGTCGGTCATGCACTGTGCTAGAAAAGTGTCGCACGGAAGAAGAGAACATGAAATTAATAGCAGAAACTAACGTATGGGTAAGGTTTGAAGCAGATGTCAGAATAAGGAAAGAGATTGTTAGAATATGGACTCCTGTTAGACTATTTGGGTTTGGGCTATTTGGAAAAGCCCGGTTGAAGTCTGCTTTGGCTGGAGTCCATCATGTGTATGAGGGGCCGTGTTGCAGTTGGGCTGGCCCAATGTCAATCTGGACATCTGCGTGTTATTTCATTTCATTTGTTTCTTTGAGGACTTGTGTTTGTATTTTTCATTGTTGTGGTTTCAGTTCCTTCTTTGTACAAACTGAGGGTGAATCTGGATTTTTCTAATCTGGAATCCCCTACCAAGTGTTATAAGGTGAAAGAGTGCCAATTGAAGGAACCACTCTTAATGATCCGCAATTCTCTGTGTCTCTCCATTTTCTTTGCTCATTCTCTTCATCTTCCAGAAACCCTAATCTGAGAAACCGTTTTCTGAGTAGTAGTTTGGAGTTGCAGAAGTTAACATGGTATCAGAGCGGCAAACTACCTTTGCCAATTGATCCTTTGCTACGCTTCCGACGACTCTTCAGATGGCACCTTTCACATGCATGCGAATCTGCGCATCCGTATATCTTCTTCTGATGCAATTCACTGATCTTGCTCGAGATTAGTTTTGATCTTGGCAGCAAATTCTTTTCGTTATATCGCTAAAGGATTCGTGGTGCACCGTGACGTTTCATCTCCCCGACGCTGTGACTGTTCGGCTTCTTGAGTCGTTTCTTCTTCTCATCCTTACTAATTGTCTTCTGAGATATGGCTGACGATACGGAGGGTAGCGAGACTTTGAATCAAGCTGCAACCTACGTCATTGATTTTTCATCCGAGGTGCATTCTTTCCACCCTCTTTTTCTGCATGCCTCTGACAATCCTGGACAGAGTCTGCTCTCTTTGAAATTGTCTGGACAGGATAACTTTCGAAAATGGAGTAGAGGTATGCAGATCATCTTATTAGGAAAGAATAAACTTGGATTTGTTACTGGATCTTGCAATCGCAATAGCTTTGATGATAAATTTCATTCGCTCTGGGATAGATGTGATGCTGTGGTTAGAGGTTGGATAGTTAACTCTGTTAATGATGATATTGCTGATAGCATTCTGTATTTGGATAATGCTCATTTGGTGTGGAAGGAGCTGCAGGAAAGATTTGATAAAATGAATGGCTCAAGGATTTATCAGTTACACAGAGAAATTGTTACCACTCGTCAGAGTTTGGATTCAATTAGCTCTTTCTTTACAAAACTAAAAAACCTGTGGACTGAATATGATTCTGCCTGCTCCCTTCCACAAATTCCTGGTGATCTTTTCAAAAAGTATCTTGATCACAGAGACAATGAGAGACTTTTTCAATTTTTGATGGGGCTAAATGAAAATTTTTCAAATGTTAGAAGCAATTTACTCCTGTGGACTCCTCTACCTACTCTTAACCAAGCCTATGGAATTTTGCTCCAAGAAGAAAGTCAGAGAGACATCTCTGCTAATATTCTTGGAATCAATGAGAGTTCACTGGTTGCAAAGATTTCTGCCCCAAATGATGGAAAAACAAAAAAATTGGCCAATCCTGATCTTGAATGCACCTTCTGTAAAAAGAAGGGGCATACTATTGAACGTTGTTATACTAAAGGTTGTGATTTTTGTCAAAGAAAAGGTCATTGCAGAGATAATTGCTTCAAGCTCAATCCTCCAAAAGGAAAAGTCATGATGGGAAAGGTCAACACTGATGTTGATTCTGGTGATTCTGTGCCCCAAGCCCCAAATGTCTCATCTTCAGGGAATATCAACATCACCATTGAGCAGCTTGAAAAACTTCTGAAGCAGTTTGGAGGCAGTACAGGCGCTGCAAGTGTTGCTACTGCCACCACTACAACAGAATGTGAAGCTCAAGGTGCTGGTATGATCACTGAACTCCTTAAACTTGAAACATCTGATTGTTGGATACTTGATTCAGGTGCAAGTCACCATATGACTAAAGATATTTCTTGGCTTGACAATTTCAAAAACGTTTCTAAAACCAAAGTTCAACTGCCTGATGGTGGTTCTGTTTTAGCAGCTGGAATTGGTGATTATAAACTTTCTGAAAACTGTATGTTGAGAAATGTCTTATATATTCCCAATTTTAAATACAATTTAATTTCCATTTCTCAACTAGCAAAGGAACAGAATTGTATTGCCATTTTTCATCCTAATTTTGCTATTCTGCAGGACCTCTCAAATGGGAGGGTCTTGGGAAATGGTAAATGCAACTCTGGACTATACTTTCTCAATCACAATTCCAGAAACTCTTCTTCAATTGCTCTCACCACCACCAATAAAGATTTGGCCTCTCTCTGGCACAAAAGATTTGGGCACTGTTCTATTGGCTCTTTACAGCATTTGGACCATTTAGATTTTTTCAGGAATAAAAATCTTGTTGTTGATGATTGTCTTCTCTGCCCTTTGGCAAAATTAACTAGGCATCCTTTCAATACTTCCAACAGTAGAGCAGAATCCATGTTTGATCTTATCCATAGTGATGTATGGGGACCCTACAAAACAGCCACACATGATGGAAATAAATACTTTCTTACTCTTATTGATGATTTTTCTAGAATCACCTGGGTTTTCTTGATGAAATTTAAATTTGATGTGGCTGAATTGTTAAGGAATTTTGTCTTGATGGTAGAAACTCAATTTAAAAAAACCATCAAAATGTTCAGGAGTGACAATGGTGGGGAATTCTTTTCAGATCATTTAAAAAACTTTTTAAAACAAAAAGGAATTCTTCATCAAAGCTCTTGTTCTTACACTCCCCAACAAAATGGAAGAGTTGAAAGGAAGCATAGACATTTGTTAGAAGTTGCTAGAGCTTTAAAAATTCAAGCTTCTATTCCTGCAATTTTCTGGGGAGAATGCATCACCACTGCCTGTTATCTAATTAATCACATGCCTACTAGTGTTCTGAATAATAAATCTCCTTTAGAGATTATGCTGGGAAGAAAACCTGATATTAAGCACTTTAGGGTTTCGGTTTTCTTGTTTTTGCAAAAGACTTGCAGGCTGTGGATAAGTTTGGGGCCAGGTCTATACCCTCTATTTTCTTAGGTTATTCTGATGTAAAGAAAGGGTATAAACTTTACAACATCTCTACCAAAACCTTTTTCATTAGCAGAGATGTAAAATTTTTTGAAAATATTTTTCCTTTTGCTAGCTCCAATCCCAATCCATTACCCTTCTTTTGTGAAAATGAGATGCCCCCTATCAGTTCTTATGATGATTGTGAATTCAAGGACCCTAATGATGATGATCCTGAATATTTGCCCCCTATTACAACTAGCTTGAATGATGAGTCTTCTAATGACTCTGACAATGATGTTCCTTTAGCAAATGATGAAGGGCATTCTAACCCATCTGATGCTCCTCCTATTGAATTGAGGAGATCTATTCGTGATAAAAGACCTCCCATTCACTTAACTGATTATGTTGCTTCTTCAACATCTGCTCTTTACCCTATCTCCAACTTTGTATCTTATGATCATATTTCTACTGATTACCATTGTTATCTAACAAATATTTCAAAGTTGGAAGAGCCCACATCTTATGCAGATGCAGCAACAGATCCATCTTGGGTCAAAGCAATGGAGGAGGAAATTTCTGCCCTTGAGAATAATGCTACCTGGGAAGTGGTTCCACTTCCTGCAGGTAAGAAACCTATTGGCTCCAAATGGGTTTATCGTTTGAAATATAATTCTGATGGTTCTTTGGAGAGATATAAGGCAAGACTTGTAGCCAAAGGTTATAAGCAACAATTTGGAATAGATTATTATGAAACCTTTTCTCCAGTGGTTAAAATGAATACTGTTAGATTGGTTCTTGCTTTAGCTGCTTGTCAGAATTGGCCCCTTTACCAGATGGATGTTTTTAATGCCTTCTTACAAGGAGATTTGAATGAGGAAGTCTATATGACTTTGCCTCAAGGTTTTCGTAATCAGGGGGACAGTTATGATAATAAAAACTTAGTATGCAGATTACGAAAATCTTTATATGGCTTAAAGCAAGCATCTAGGCAGTGGAATTTAAAACTGACTGATTCTCTGTTGCATGCTGGTTACATTCAGTCTTTGCATGATTATTCCTTATTTAAGAAAATTGATGGCAATCAAATTGTGGTTCTCCTAGTCTATGTTGATGATTTAGTTATCACTGGAAACAGTGAAAAACTAATTTCTGAATTAAAAAAGGTGTTGGAACAAAATTTTAAAATGAAGGATTTGGGAGAACTGCAATTTTTTCTGGGTATTGAGGTTGCTAGGTCTGCAAAAGGTATTTCTTTATGTCAAAGGAAGTATGTCTTAGAGTTAATTTCTGAGGTAGGCTTAGCAGGATCAAAACCTGCCAAAACCCCTATGGAAGTTAATTCTAAGTTTACTAGCAAAAATTATGATGATATTTTGCAGATCAATGCAGAAGATAAACTCCTAAATGATGTGTCCAGTTATAGGAGGCTGATAGGAAAGCTCCTTTACCTAACCTTAACCAGGCCTGATATATCCTATTCTGTACAGCAGTTAAGTCAATTTTTGCAGGCACCAAAACAGTCACATTATGATGCTGCTCTCAGAATTGTGAAGTATGTTAAGTTGGAACCTGGTAAGGGTGTATTTCTTTCAGCTGAAAATGAGGTAAAGTTGTCTGCTTATTGTGACTCTGATTGGGGTTCATGTTTAGAATCTAGAAAATCTTTAACTGGTTATTGTGTAATGCTTGGGCAGTCTAGTATTTCATGGAAGGTAAAAAAGCATGATGTGGTTTCATTATCATCAGCTGAATCGGAGTATAGAAGCATTAGGCATACTGTGCAAGAAATAGTTTGGCTGAGAGGTCTCTTAGCTGAATTAGGTTATGAACAGCATGATGCTTCTATAATCTATTGTGATAATAAAGCTGCGATTCAAATTTCTTCAAATCCAATCTTCCATGAAAGGACTAAACATATTGATATTGATTGCCATTACTCAAGACAAATGCTTTTAGATAAAGTTGTTAGATTCAAACATGTTAGAACAGGAAATCAGATTGCAGATATCTTTACTAAGAGTCTGGTGTCTAAGCAGCATGAATATTTGGTTCAAAAATTGAATTTGATCAATATTTTTGGAGTTGAGACTTCTTTTACAGGTCAGGTTTTTTTGGATGAAAAGAAAGGTGCAGCTGTTCCAGATTGAGGGGGACTGTTAGAATATGGACTCCTGTTAGACTATTTGGGTTTGGGCTATTTGGAAAAGCCCGGTTGAAGTCTGCTTTGGCTGGAGTCCATCATGTGTATGAGGGGCCGTGTTGCAGTTGGGCTGGCCCAATGTCAATCTGGACATCTGCGTGTTATTTCATTTCATTTGTTTCTTTGAGGACTTGTGTTTGTATTTTTCATTGTTGTGGTTTCAGTTCCTTCTTTGTACAAACTGAGGGTGAATCTGGATTTTTCTAGTCTGGAATCCCCTACCAAGTGTTATAAGGTGAAAGAGTGCCAATTGAAGGAACCACTCTTAATGATCCGCAATTCTCTGTGTCTCTCCATTTTCTTTGCTCATTCTCTTCATCTTCCAGAAACCCTAATCTGAGAAACCGTTTTCTGAGTAGTAGTTTGGAGTTGCAGAAGTTAACAGAGATGCTAATTAAGTATGCGGGAGAAGGAAGGAAAATGAAATATTGATGAACGATGGTCGGTCATGCACAGTCAAAGAATATAATGTGAACAAAGGATCTCCCATTTTTTCTTTTTTTATATTTCTTTTATAAAAAAAGAAATATATATATATATATTAGTTGTTGCAACTTTAATTAAATTATCCATTAGAGGCTGAGATAGTGCATGAAGTGTGGAGTAAATGTGTTGCGAATGGTGCCCTCTTAATGAGACCGCTTAAAACACTCCGTAGAAAAAGAAAAAAACATATTACTGAATATATCTTGATAACAATTTCTTTAAACAAAATTGGAATTGACCTTTTAATCGCACCTTACCTTACCTTACCTTGCAACTTCTACAATGCCTCAGTCTCTCGAGAAGGCTTGAACCAAATAAATAGAAGAGACCCAATTTGAACAAGAATAATCAAATCTCTAGGAAATAAATTAATTTAATCAGTATAAGGTTATATTCATACGAGTATTAACAACTTCTTCTGAGCTCTATATATATCAATGAAGTGTATGTAGCATAAGAATAAGAAAATTGAGATTTGATGTCAACATAAAACAAATTTTCACTGTAAAATGTTCAAAAACCTATATGTGCATTTTGTTAAGTAATGCTAATTTGATAGGTGTGATGACTACTTCATCTGTTTGCTGCAGATGGTTGGAGCTCATCTCCAACTTCTCCACAGTCTTTAAATTACAAGCATCCATCTCAGTAACACCACCTATAATTCCCCCTTTTTCAACACTTAATTAAGCAACTAAGACAACCCACAATTAACTTCAACTCCTTGTAGATTCCATATATAGACATCTCAACAGACAAAAAAGATGCTCAAATATCTCAAGAGGCAACTCCTATAGAAGTCAATACGTATTTTATAATTAATAATTAGACTAAAGAAAAACATAGATTCAAGGGTAGACAAGATTGAGGAGGCAGTGGTAACTTAGAATGCAGCAACTTCCTTATCAAAACACTCCAATACATAGTAAGAATGGACTGTTTTCTCCATTATTCCAACTACTCAAAGCTCCAAAAAGGGTTACTACAAATTAGCAATAAAGACTAGTACTATTAATAAAGGTTAAGAACACAATAGGGCCTGAATGTTTGCCCATGTTGCCGAAAGAGGTCTGAATTGAAAAAACGTATTATTAAGGGCCTGAATTTTGAGTTTTGTTGATAATCGAGTTTCCGTCCAAATTTGCTGTTAAATGTAACGGAACCACGTGAAATGACAGAATTACCTATTTGCAATTATTATACAATTTATCAGTTTAATTAATAAAATGTGAAATGTCTAAAATACCCCTGCACACTAATTATGCCCTTAAGGCCACCACGGCCACGGCCACCGACCACCACCCTAGCTCCGGCGACCACCACCCCAGCTCGGCGACCAAAACCCTCCTCCGGCAACCCAAAAAAGCTCCGATCGGAGCCACATAGCTCCGATCGGAGCTTTTTTGGGTCACCGGAGGGAGGTTAGGGTCGCCGGAACTGGGGTGGTGGTCGCCAGAGCCGGGTGGTGGTGGTCGCCGGAGCTGTGGTGGCTTAAAGGGTATTTTCGTCTTTTTAGGTCAAACATGTGAGGGACACACTTTGGTCAAAGGGCATTTTCGGGTTTTCAAATTATTTTCGGTCACATGCTTGGCATGTGACCACTTTCCGTCACTTTTAACAGAAAAAATAGACGGAGACCTCACTTATACACAAAACTCAAAATTCAAGCTCTTAATAATACGTTTTTTCAATTCAGACCCCTTTTGGCAACATGGACAAACATTCATGCCCCTATTGTGTTCTTAACCCTATTAATAAATATCAAAATTTGCGACGACTATCATTAAACACAAATGTCATTTGGCAACCCACTAAAGTATCCTTATATTAGCTAGCATTTTAAATAATTGTAACATGAATAACAGATATGTATGAAGAAAAGAGAAACTGAAGCGCAAAACCTTAATATACTCGTTCCACTTTTCTAGGAAAAAAAGATATTTCGAAGAAGCACGATTCTTGAATTCACATAGAATCTCAGTTTTCATAGTCCAAGAGTGAAAAATTAAGATCCGTAAGAATTAACTACCATCAAATGAATCTGATGAAGAGCAAGACACTGAGAATCTGATCGGTGGAAATGCCCTTCTCAAAGAATGATAATGAAAAAGCTACTCCAAGCCGTGAGTGCAGGTGAATCCAGACGGGCACTTGGAGGGTTAATACTTCGTTGGCAGCCGATAGTAAACATATGAGAGAACTACACAGCGTATTCTCACATAAGCCTCAAAAGGCCAGCCACAAAGCCCCGACCAATGCATTAAGATCCAGATGAATGTTAAAATAGAAAAAAAAAATTACTAATCACATTTCAAATTCCTTGGTTGAATTCCCTTTTGAACGGTTTCTCCATGCATCGAAAAGGTGAATTGTTTTACGCAAAATTCAAAAAGGGGGACTCGTTGGATTAAGATCATCAAGCAATGGAGTAAGTTAACGTACCCAAGAACAAATAGAATAATAATAAAAAAAAATTATTTGATTAGAAATAGTTACTTTAAAAAAAAAATCCAACCTCATCAATGGAATATATGTGTTCTCTTCCTTCAGTTGCTTCAGTTTTTCTTCAGAGAAATCATCGCAGTGCAAGCATGTGATGCTCTTGCGATATTTATTACATTGGGTCGGGTCAGGCAAAATAGAGATCAAGAAACTTGAAGAAACCAAATATCATAATAAGAGAATTATTTGAGCATGAAATGAGGAAGTAATATTAATAAGACAAACAAATCATATGCAACTAACTTACCATGATCACTCTAACAATGCAACTAATACAAAATATAACTGTACGGGTTGAAGGTATATATTTTTGTCCCTTAAACTCGGGACATAAAATATTAACAAAGCATACAAAAAAAAAAAGGATTCACAATGTGAGTTCTTATCAAAACCAACTGAAAAAATGTAACGCGAGCATTTTGTCTAGCACTTGAAAGGCAATGAATACATATATAGGTTGTTACAACCCAAACATGTCTATTGGATTTGTAATCTTCTTCCTCGCGATGAATAACAAAATCATGGACATGATTAATTAAAAATGAGTCGTTGAGTGTTAGAAGATAGATGTTAAACACAAATGTTTGATTCTTTTAAGACCGTATACTTTCTTTGGAATATACCAAATTGAATTCAGAACATATGCAATTGGTACACCGTATATATGTATGAAACTGAGCACAACATAATACAATTGTTCAGTACAACAAAGAGATATATTAAATTGAATACTCAACAAATGAAATTTCAACATGCAGAGGAAGAATGAAAAGAGTTGATAGTTGAATACCTTTGTTTGAAGTATAGCTTTCTTCTTATCCGATGTCATGAGGTGTAATATTAGTCAACTTTAAGGCTAATTTTGTTGACAAATAATCAGAATACTTCAAAATGATTTCGTCGGAATCTATATCGTCTCTCATGACACATCTCATATTATATATTAGTGGTAAATAGATTATTTAATTAAAAAGCAAAATAACCCTAATTTAATAGATAGGTGAAGAAACAAATTAGACAATTAAATTTATAAATTGACAAAATTACTAAAATAGTTAATTAACAAATTAATAGATAAAGTTCAAGCATTCACATAAATTGCTAGTTGATTTTCTTTTGGACAACTTGCTAGCTCAAGTTTTGGTTTATGGATAAATTGCTAACTCTGTCAAGTATTACTTCTAATCTAAATGAAATTGTTATTATGACTTGCACTGCACATAATTAAAAAAAAAAAAAAAAAAGGAAAATTAACCTAAAATAATAAATTTATAAGCATTCACGTAATCGAATTGGATTCTAAGAAACATTCGAGAATCACATTTTTTTTGTTAGGGCAATTATCTCATTTTAGGTCAATTTTCTATTTTACTTTAATTAAGTGGAAGTCATGTTATCAACTCGTTCATATGGACAAGCTATTTGACATAGTTAGCAAATTGTCCATAATGTGTTAAATTGTCCCAAAAAAACTTCAACAACCAATCTGTCTATACACCCAAACTTCAGCTAGAAATTTGGTCCAACATCGTGAGTTTGATCGACCTGGTGAGCTTGAATCCGGATACGGCCGTCATCCGGAGTTGGATTAAGGATCTGGGTGCTTCTTTGCTTCTTCTTCTTCTTCTTTGTTTCCGTCTGATTTGGACAACGTGTTCATAGAATTTTGTTGGAGTGTTCACCTAAAAAATTTCACTTTCAATGTTGTTAACACTTAACAGTATGCTTTATTTCAGGGTTTGGTTCACGTTGCAAGAAAGATGCCTAGAAATGCACATGCTCACTGCTACATTCTAGCTATAGGACTAATGTATCAGATGATGGGGCAACCTCAGTATCTGCCATTTGGTCTATCTAGTTTATGTAATATGTATTTTTATATTATGAATATACTCATTTCCCTAGCTCTGTGCATTTTCTTTTCGTATTATTATTCATAGGCATTTCCCAAGTTCGTGTTTTTCATCCTCAATCTTTACTGAGTAACAGTTTGATTCTAATTGTGTGTTCTTGTTATTGATATCCTCAATATTTTATGTGTTTGGTTCTGATTCTGTGTAACGGCACAAGAGGCGTGATGTGATTTATGTGTTGGAAGAGTATGTATTTCTGCTGATTTTGCTATTTTTAGCATATCAAATCGGTCGGACCAAGTTCGAACTGATTCAGACCGGACGGGAACCGGTTTCCTATCCAGTCTGATACCCAGTCTGATTCTGATAACACCCTTTTAATATTTTTTATTTAATTATCGATTATCTTCGATTTATTTGCATAGACTATAAATAGTATGTAACGAGTACATTACATAGATGCGTGTCAATATAAGATCATATTCATATAAATATATTAATTCCCCACACCACCACAGAAACACGAGGTTATCTGACATTTGACTTTGCCACTTTTAGGAGGGCAAATTTTCTTACACGTGTTATCGTTGTAACAAATCGGTTTCCCGTGGCTACGTATTTCGATATCGGATTTACCGCCTGTGACACCAGCGCTGCCGGAGCATGTCTTGTCGCTTTCCTTACAAAAGCAGAAGCCTAATAGGCACTGCGGCTGCGAACAACCCTTGCAGTGCACGTAGCACTGATTATCTCTTAAACACCCAGCTACACCTCGAATCGCTACATCTGCATATATATATATTAAGCGTCATTTACCAAATTATTACCTCAACATTTGTGCAATTTGATAGCCAATTTTTCTTCTTTTTTTCTTAAAATTATTACTTGAACTTTTACTAATGTGCAGTTTGTTAGCTCTTTCAATTTTTTCCGTTAATTATAGATAAGATATACTTTCCAAACTTACTAACAACACCATAAAGTTTTATTATAATCCTAAAAAAATATTAATGTTTATATAAAATAAAATAATTTCTAATGAAATTTTATAATGATACATATTATACAAAAAAAAATATACACATTAAATATATAACTCCAAAATCAAAAGTTAAATTTAAATAATATATTTAAATTTTATGTTTTATAGAATTTTAAACATATTATAATAAATTTATTTATGATAATTTTATATTACATTTTTTTATATCTATTTTATAGCATGTACTATTTGAATATTTTATTTTATATAAAATATTATGTCGTTATATCATTATATTAACACTTTAGGGTGCATGTTTTCACAATTTTTTAATTCCCGTCCAAATTTAACGAAAAGATAAATGAAGCTAAATTTTTACATAATATAATAAGTTCAACTTGCAAAGTGATAAACAAATTACTTGCAAATTACACATTTATGAAAAGTCCAATTAACAATTTGGTAACTAACTCACATATGAATGTTTTATTTGTGTCTAATTCAATATATGCATTATACATAAATACAAGTATATATATAGTGCAAGTATTGATATGATGCGAAGAAATAGTAGAGAGTCGACTGACCTGACAAGGAAGACACCAATATGAGGAAGATGAAGAACATCCTGAGAGAATAGTTGGTTGACATGTCTCTTGAGTTTGGTGGTAGTGCTTTGTCGAATCCAAGACGGTTCATATATATAGTAGAAGGAGAACAATACTACGACAAATAGTGGGAGTTTCTTACGTAATATATTCTACTATACTTAGCTGTTGGTGATCAGCCTGCGTTGATAATGACAGGGCATGTGCTGATTGTTTACTAAGTCCGATTAGGAAAAATAAAACTTCAGACTGAAAGTATGAGATATCGAACATCACTACTAGAAAACCCCCTCAATTGGCACAAGTGGAAATTGTGGCAAATCCATGTAAAAGCATGTTTGCCACGAGTTTTACATGGGATCACTCCGTGATTAGTAATAGCGTTGCAAAAAAATTTTGGGACGGGAAGCTCGTGGCAAATATTGTAGCTCGTGTAAAAAATGATGCATTCCTGAGTTAGATGAACTCGAATCGAAATCGTGGCAAAATTGTATTATTGTTCTCCACGTTTTTGCAACGAGCTGCACAAGGTAGAGATGATTCGATAACTCACTTATAGGATCAGATTATTAGATTCAAAATGAACTTGTGGAAACGAAATTTGTGCCCCAATTATAATCTAATAGGGTCGAATTTAGCAATTTTGTATACTTTTTGTTGAATTAAATTTTCTGATTATGTTATTCACTTTTAGAGTTCGATATGTAAAGTAATCGGATTCTACAACATTTTTTAGAATCAAATATTTTGATGGAGTAAAATATATTTAGGTTCAGATGATTTGAAGCTATAAAACATATATGTAGTCGAAATATTTGATTCTAAAAGTCTAAATCAGTGACAAGACTTCTGATTCTATAACTTTTTCCAGAATCAAATGTTTTGTTATAGTAACTGCTTATAAGGTCAAATGTTTTTAATCTATAAAACATATTTAATTCATAAATGAATTTTTTTTATAGAATAATGCCATCAAATCCATAGACAGATAACTCATACACATGTACAATCCATAAAAACACTATATCCTACACAATGTCATAACCGGACATTTCTCTCCATTTTTCTGCAATCTCTACCTTAGAAGGTATAGCACTTGATTTGTAGTGGCATCTGCCGTCTCAGCATCATTCCCACAACACTCGGCAGCTAGGTGACCAACTTGGCCACACTAAAAGCATTTTCTCGTTGTCCAGGAAAAGTTACCACCTGCAGAATTTGAGAGCATATAAATGATGAATCAGATTCATCTAAACCCCAAACCAAATCCATTGATAATTAGAATTTGGTGACCAAAATAACACATTATGAACATTGCACTTTGTTAAGAACATTATTCATCGAAAAAAGTAAAAGCATATCAAACTTCATATAAATGACACGTAAACATGTCCTAACTTCTAAGCCAAGGAAAATAGGATAATCTTACATGACACTTATTTAGTATTTACTTGGAAGCACCATTTAAAGGTTTTAGCATGATTTCATAAGTATCACCAAGCATTGATGAAAAAGGGTCACAGATATGCTCTGGACAAAGGATCTAAAAGAGAACTCTATTTCTGTGAATATAAAGCAGAATGACCAATTAAGTGATACAGCTAAAGAAAACGGCTGTCATAAACTTTCAATTTTCAGATAAAGGAAATGGATGGCATCCCTGGAAGGGGCACATTTTTAGAAGAATCATACAAGCAAATAAATGTCAAATGAACACATAGAATCTGACTCTTCGCCCCTTACACGGCCTCGTCTACAAAAATTTGAAATCAAATCAAATGAGCAACTAACATACATTAATTCACTAACATGGAATAGTTAAGTACTATACCTTAAATTGACTAACATACTTTAATTCACAAACATGGAATAGTTAAGAACTATACATTAAGGGCACGTTTGATTGCCGGTATTGCGATATCCTAATACCGGTATTAGCTAATCACTTTTTTCAATTGTTTTGTACTATTTTCTTTATATATATACATATTTATACATTAGCAAAAATAGTTTTTACTATTTATACGTAAATTTGATTTTTTTTTTTAATGAAAAATATTATTTTAAATAATTGAAGTTACTTATTTTTGTTAAATTTTATCTTTGTTAAATTAATCATATGTAAAATATATCTTCATTGAAAATGCAAGTAAGGGTATTTAGGTCTTTTAGTCATTGTATTAGGATATCCTAATACAAAGTTCATTCAAACATTGTATTAGGATATCCTAATACATGGCTCAATCAAACATTGTATTAGCTAAGCATGTATTAGCTAATACCGGTATTAGGATATCGCAATACCGGCAATCAAACGTGCCCTAATTCACTAACATGGAATAGTTAAGTACTATACCTTAAATTGACTAACATACCTTATTTCACTAACATGGAATAGTTAAGTACTATACCTTAAATTGACTAACATACCTTATTTCACTAATATGGTATAGTTAAGTACTATACCTTAAATTGACTAACATACCTTAATTCACTAACATGATATAGTTAAGTATTATACCTTAGTTTGACTAACATACCTTAATTCACTAACATGGAATAGTTAAGTACTATACCTTAGTTTGACTAACATACCTTAATTCACTAACATGGAATAGTTAAGTACTGTACCTTAAATTGACTAACATACCTTATTTCACTAATATGGTATAGTTAAGTACTATACCTTAAATTGACTAACATACCTTAGTTCACTAACATGATATAGTTAAGTATTTGCCTTAGTTTGACTAACATACCTTAATTCACTAACATGATATAGTTAAGTACTATACCTTAGTTTGACTAACATACCTTAATTCACTAACATGGAATAGTTAAGTACTATACCTTAGTTTGACTAACATACCTTATTTCACTAACATGGAATAGTTAAGTACTATACCTTAAATTGACTAACATACCTTATTTCACTAACATGGAATAGTTAAGTACTACACCTTAAATTGACTAACATACCTTATTTCACTAATATGGTATAGTTAAGTATTATACCTTTAATTGCCTAACATACCTTAATTCACTAACATGGTATAGTTAAGTACTATACCTTAATTTGACTAACATACCTTAATTCTCTAATACATTAAAGTTAAGTACTATACCTTAAATTGACTAACATACCTTAATTCACTAACATGGTATAGTTAAGTACTATACCTTAATTTTACTAACATAACTTAATTCTCTAATACAGTAAAGTTAAGTACTATACCTTAATTTGACTAACATACCTTAATTCACTAACATTGAATAGTTAAGTACTATATTGAATTGACTAACATGCCTAAGTCACAACGAGTTGTTTAGCTCAGTGGAAAGGTGCCCGGGTGTAATATTCCGTCCAATGTTGCAGGTTCGAGTCTCTGGAAAGACATTTGTTTTTCAAATGAAAGTTTAGTTTCCTTCTCGTGGCAATTTCGATGAGGGCGCATTCCCGTGTCAGAGTCCAAACACCCTGTGACAAGTTTACAATCAACATTACTGATCTATTCATTTTCTTGAAGAAAAAAAATGGGAATATCTAGTATGGTTAGCCTAACCATAACCAGGTTAGGGTTAAGGTTGCATTAATGTCTTTGTAAAAAAATAGGATATATTACTATAGGAAATATCATTTTGCATGCATGTGATTAGCACATGCGCGTTAATGATGTGGCGAGATCAAGACTTTGTATTCCTTTCCAACGTCTAGAGATATATGGTATATAGGACGTCTAAATCCAAACTAGACTATATATAAAGAAGGCTATTAACAGCTTACCACCTAATTCACAAGATATATATAGTCAACTTGTTTTGTGTATATATGTCGCATCGATCGATCTAGTAGATTCCTCCTTTGAATCTCTAACTGTCTTCTCGTATGAATAATATATATGATCAATCAACACACTTTTATTATAATTAATAATTGCCACACGTTTGAAAATCTATGCGTGAAAAATGTTTACAAAATCTAAGTCGTAATTCTCTTAGACTATGTCATGATAAGTTCATATCGAGTTTCAAGGGTCACTCTAAGAATGTCATGATACGAAGATGTATCAATTCAACTATTCACGAATACGACACATAACGAAAAAAAAAACGGCACAAACAAACTACTATAAAACTGATGTTACACGTAGCGGCAAAAGACAAAGACATAATTATGTAGATTCGTGAATATATAAATTATTTAATATATTATTACATATATAATGGATATTTGATATATATATAATGATATTTATTATTACACATAATTATTGCGCCGGCAGTGTAACTGAAATCAAATACGAGATAAAAAAAAAAAAAGCAGAATTTTAGTACGACATGAAAATAATTAACTCCAAACTCCTAATTTTTCGTAGCTTATTTGTATCGACTCATCGTATCATGCTAGAATTGTCCGTTTTCCCATATCTAAGTGAAAATTTATATTTTTCTTTAAAAAATTTAGTATACCTAAAATATAGGATTAAGAATCTAAAAGAGTCTCAAATATATATATTGTTAATCGTTGTCTCGGATTTAAAATGTTGATATTCGGTGTCTCGACTATTAGATTGATTTATTTTCACTTTTTTCAACCGAAATTGGCGTTAAAATTGACGCTTTAAGCAATAAATGCATGTTATTTTCCACATTTTCGAAGTATTAGATTTGTTACTCATGCCTTAGACTTCTTTGATGCTTAAAAAAACATATTTTGTTATGTCAAGTTTAACTGAAAGAAAAAATCAACTAATCTGATAGTTCGTATACCATATATCAGTGTTTTAAATCTCAAACATCGATTTTTGGCCATGATCTCGAATAGCAATTAGTAACATATCTTAGAGGGTGATTTTTTTTTCTTTTTACAATTTTTTTTTGGGAATCACATTGATTCGACGGTGGCGTGATTGCGATTGACTCAGTCATGTAACTAACGCTGTTAACAGTTACGTCCACTGATTTGACGGCATCAATAGACCACAAAACACGGGCTCCATGTTGTACACATCAATTCCCAAGTTGCTCTGAGTGTTCCATTTCAATTGTTGTCCTCGAGGGATTTCTAAATTCGTGAACAGTAGTTATAAAGTGAAAGCTGATTAACAATTTGGTTATTAACTAATGAGAAAGTGTTTTGTTTTGATATAAAAGATGTACGAAAATAACGAAAGTTGTGGCAGTGGGAAGGAGCTGGGCTCCGAAGTTTTAGCGGGAGAATTTCAAAACCGTGGCAGAGCTCACGGTGGCCAATACTGGTTCCGGCGAGTTCTGTAGCAGTAGCAGCAAGAGGGGGAAATGAAGAGTGTGATAATGGAGGAAAATGATGATGATGAAAAATTAAAGTTATCTCTTTAATCATATATATTAGAGACATAATATCTACTAATCAGAAGAGAACTTCCAATCCTAATTCTAGTTTTATATTATAAATTTACTATCGTAAAAAGTTTTTAATGTTATTTACTATTGGTTAGGACGAAGCAAGAAACTATTTTTTTCGGTGATGCAAGAATTGAGTTAATATCAATTATCTAGGATAAAAAAAATTCAATAGGCAAGTTTAAAATTTTAAATGATAAAACTGATAATAATTATAAAATTTAAAGTTAAATAGTACATTAGAAAAGGTTTTGAGGGATAATTGCCCACTCTCCTCTCCAAGATGGCTTCGTCCCTAGCCGTTGCGAGTTCAGGCAAACCCTGCCCCGCTCGCGAGACGAACTTTGTCTCCAATCTCGCCCCGTTTTAACTCACGGGGCGAGATTATTAAAAAAATTATCCCAAACGGGGCACCCCGACCAGCGATGTTTATATTGATATTTGTTACGAAAGTAGAGAGTAATAGAATAGCTAAATTTGAGGATGATCTTATTATCACACATAGGAGCCCTTATATAGGGGTTACATAGACTTGGAAATGAAGTAATATCAATATATGAAAGGTCTAAATAAGGAAGATGGTATATACACATAATGTTGAACATCCATAATATATATTTTCATAACACTCCCCTTGGATGTTCATAAAAGAATTGTGCATCGTTAAAACATTACTAGAAAAAACTCATTGGGATAAAAATCTAGTGAATGAAAAAGAGTACACAATTATGGATCCCTTTTGTAAAATGCCTCGTTAAAAACCTTGCTAGGAAAACCCAGTGGGATAAAACATTGGTTAAGGGAAAAAGAGTGCAACGGTGTAGATTCTCCCCCTGATGTTGATATCGCATAATATTCAAGTCGGCGCTATCCAATATTGTTTACCAATATTCCAAATGTCGCAATCGGTAAAGCCTCCGTGAAAATATCTGCTAAATAATCACTGGAACAAATATGTCGGATGGTAACGTCACGTTTCTTCTTAAGATCATGAGTGAAGAATAACTTTAGAGAAATGTATTCGACATGTCTCCTTTGATGTAACATTATTCTTCAACTTAAGCTATATAACATGCATTATCCTTATATATACAAAATAATGGTACATTCATGATATAACTTGATTTTGCATAGACAAGTGATTTAGGACTTGATTCAATCCGATAATAAACTCATGTAATTCTTCCTTCGGAGATACATAAATATTTTCTTAACATTGCTCAAATTTCACAAAATTAGTGAAGAACTAAATCTTGCATATAACCAATAATACATCATGTTCCTTGTAATTAGTAAGATATATTAGCGCTCTTGTAACACTATATAATGTACTCCTGGACATTTATGTTATTCATTAATCTCACGAGGACGGAAAATATATTTATTCAAATCTATCATTCTTACAACCATTAAGGTACTCAATAGTTGTGTTTTGCTATGCAAAATAGCTTCAAGAAATTTTTATTATAGGACAAGAATATTATCAATCAATATCTTCAGTACTCGATCTTCAGGCCGAGTCAAACATTTGTCCTTTCAATATATTTTGTATGAATTTAATCTCATCAACACATTGATTGTATTTAAAAACTCTTCAGGAGTTCCAATATCTTCAACTTCCTCACGCGATGCCCCTTTCAGTTATAGCGTGATTAGTTCAACTTATCAAATATAAGTTTTATTTATTCTCATAATATCATCTGATATAACTTAGCTCAAATGAGTTATACATTGTGGAGAATATAACATAATCAACATGTATTATTTTAAATGGTACAATATCTTTATCATCCAAAATTATTGGAAAATTTTCCATTCTAGCATTTTAAATTCTTCTAGGATTTCACTATCAAACTAGCCATCCAAATATGCTATAAATAATTCATATGTGAGACGCATTTACAACTTTTTATGTACTGCCAACATAATAATATAATTGAAGGTGATTGCTCCACTAAAAGATCCATATAATAATTGTCAAGATTCTGCAAATAACATTTGTACCGCAGGCTGTGCGTGTATATCTTACGACACATTTTATTTATGCGGGAAATAATTTGTATCCATTGACTTCCACCTTCTTCATTTTTCATGCTAATACTTGCGTCTTTTCAAACTTTGGCCAATCATAATGATTTGTTGATATATTAATCTCAAGATCCTCGTCTTGTTTTATGATTTCACTCATGAATAATATTCAAAACCATTGTCGACAACTGATATTCTCGGTTCCATAAATTCCCATTAGTAAAATAACTTATCGAGATCTCTTCATTGTAATTATTTTCATGTACCTGAACAACTTCTGGGGTTTCATATTTAGCTATGTATTTACTTTGTTTATGGAAAATCACCTCCAAAGTTAGACCATATTTATCTATTTTCTTTCTATGCTCCATTCTTATTTAAAAAACTTATTCGGAACCGATATCACGTGTTTCAGGCATGAATTATTTTCATTATAATTTGTCATGCCAGGACATTTCAAATTCGAGCATTTGCAGCTTGGTACTTGACTTATGACTTCTGGGTCTTCTAAAGTCACTTGATAGGCAGTATCTGAAAATGGTTATCTCTTTGAACTTCAGGTTCATACTATCACTGTGCGAGGATCTAAATGAGATAATAACACTTTTTTTTTCCAGTCGATCTCTTTTCTGCCAGCTGCTTCTTTTCTCCCCCTAATGTTGGGAAAAGTTGTTCATCAATAACAATCAGCAATTCTTGCTATAAATATATATTAGTCATTGTTCCTAATAAATTTTTATATCCAACTTATTTTTCCCAACATTCCAGACTCATCTTAGTGCGTTGCGGTGGAGCAATTCAAATATATATCGCATTTCATAAAATTCATATATGAGAAATATTTCTATTGACTAAAGTTGGTTGTAATGGGGAGAGCTATGATTTAAAATTGTCTTGATGCGCAGTTATACTGCCTCTTTCATAATAGCATGTATTTGTACTCAATTTTCTCTTTTTGATAGCAATTTAGCTATTTAATAGGAGGCTCTTGTAACTTTTATGCTATACTGCGAATCTAGACATGCAATTGTCTGATTCTTATATGAAATATCAACTTTTAATATTATCATCATTCTTTATTGCATAATTTGAAATTTGTTCTTGCAAATTCATAATCAACGCATATGTGACAATATTGTAGATGCATCTTTCAAAATAATATATCGGTCCACATGGCAGGTGAACGGGCCCATATTCACCTTTTATAATTTTCATAAATAAGGGGATTCAATCCTGATTTTATTGATGATGATCACACAATGAATTTTTCATGAGAGCAATTATCGTAATGATTTATGGAGAATCTTCAGGTTCTTCCAAATAATGTCTCGCACATCGTAATTGAACCGGAATGGTCTGTAACCGGTCAAGCCAAGTATTGTATTATATGGGTAAAACTTCTGGTTTACCTCTATCCATCAGTAAACTTCTGGTTTACCGGGATATTTAATCAATTATGCCAATATTGGCGGTAAACTTCTGATTTACCTGATATGTATTTCTTTCATAATCTGCAAGAGATTTTTTTTGTATCTTTTGTAACACATTCCGCATGTTTTTTTATTTTATTCATCTTCATCTCAATAATGATTGCGGAGTATTCACATTCTTTATAATAAAAATAAATAAATAAATATGAAGTATATGAAACCATATAAATAACATTAAAAAATGCATAAAGCTTAAATAAGTAACTTCGTACAAATGCTCGATTTCACGATCTTCAAGATCATTTATAGCTCAATTTGTTTTTAGGATCTTTATTATCCTTATTTGTAGCTCAATATCTTTAAGGATATTTTTTTTTTCATATCTCAAAATCTCTTAGGATATTCAGATCCATTTTCTTCAAGATCATTTATTCGAAATAATTAAGGATCTTTAGTATCTCTGTTCATAATTTATGCTTGTTAGGATCTTCGGGATCCTTTATTTATAGTTCTAGATCTTCTAGAATCTTCAAGATCCTTTATTCATAACTCATGATCTCTTGGGATCTTTAGGATCCCTTCATTATCCTTCATGATACACATGATTTGTTTCCTTATACAAGAAGGTCTTTATTTCATAAATTGGATTCTTTTGATCATTTTCTCATACATTCTAGAATCTTCTAGGTTCTAAAAGTATTAATTCTCGAGCTTCTGAAATATTAATATGTAATAGCTCATGATCTTCTGGATCATATTATAATAAAGTGCAATACACATAATTTAATGCAATAAAAAATGCAAATGTAAATGTAGTGCAAGAAATGTAAAGTATAACTGTAAATGTAGTGCAATAAATATAAAAGATAAATTGTAAATGCAAAATTTAAAGTAAAATAAATACGAATATTCATAACTTTGATCTTTAAGATCGTACTATCGAATCTTCAGGATCATATATTCATAAAGAATGCATTTTTATTAATCATATTATCCTATAATTAATCATAATATATGCATGACTTTTTAATTTTCACATAAGCCACTTTGCCTAGTGTCACTGCGTTTCATATGATCCAATTTCGCGCTTAGCGACACCGCATTCTCAAAATTATCATTCTTCCAAATAATTGGACATTGCATTCTTTATTTGTAAAATGCATCATCGTTCTTTATCGATATCATGATGATGCTACATATTTCATCTCTTTCAAAATTAAAATCAACTGTGTCCATGACCATGTCAAATTGCAATATGCACTTCATACATTGGAATATTATTCGCATTGTAATCATACACCACGACATTCACTTCTGGGAGTGTGGGATACACATATAATAAACAACACTCGCTTCAAGGAGTGTATTATATCATTGTTATAATCATAAATTGAGATGCTCACTTCAGGGAGCTAAAGATATCTAGTGGGTGATGCATATATTTTTTCATTCACTGTTTACATCTAGATATATTTTAGCATCGAATAGTCACGTGCTAAGCCGCACTTTAGTGAGTAGAATATATTTATACATAGTTTATGGAACAACTATAAAAACGAGTCCAATAATATTATTGGACATATCGCGATGTTGTGTTCCGTAAAATCGAGTTTGGTAAATTTATCCAACATATTGCTCGCCTTTAAGAAAATTATGGCCTTAAGGTTTCATTCTTTGAACATTGATCATCAATAGGCCATACACATCCTCCTCCGTTATATATTAATTGCCAGACATACACATATATTGAAGATGATCTGCCAGGTCCACAACAATTAAGAAGATCAAAAACAAGAGAACACGCATAAGTAGAATATGTAGGTGATAGTTAAACAGACAACTGATTATTGATTAGTTAATAAAATGTATGAGATAAGAAAAATCTCCCTTGAAGGTTTGGATTCATTCTCGGCGACCTTAGCAGCTTATGCGACTAGTATGTGTGTTGTAAGTTTGATTTCAACTGCCACTAAGTCTAGTTTGACTTGATCACATAACTCTGTATGGAAAAGAAAAGAAAACACAATTAGTATATCATTACACAAGGCGTGTTCATATCTATAAGTATGTATAAAGATCCATGTTGATTGTCCGATGATATGGTTGTAGTTGTAGATGAAAATTCTTGGATCTGATTCGGTTTTGCCAGATCCTGCTTTGTTCCTGTGTGGTTTGCAGCTATAGGCATCAGAATTGATAAGATTGGTCTTGGGCACGTTCAAGTTCGGTTAAGAGTGATTTGGATGGGGCCGGCTAGGAGTGATTTGGACGCAGATCTACGAGAGGAGGATTGGAGGAAGGTGGATAAGAGTAGTGAAGCTAAGGTTTCACCGGAGAGAAAAAAAAATATAAGCAATTTCGTGCTGATAACGTGTTATGAAAGTAGAGTAGAGAGTAATAAAATAGAGGAATTTGAGGATTATCTTATTATCACACATAAGAGCCCTTATATAGGGGTTACATAGACTTGGAGAAAAGTAATATCAATATATGGAATGTCTAAATAAGGAAGATGGTATATATACATACTATTGAACATCCATAATATATATTTTCATAACAACATTACAATTCTTTTATTCGCATAAATGATATTTAAAAAAAATTATGAAGTTTAAATCATAAATACAAATTGAAATTTATATTCTTATTACCAAACTCATTTGAGTTTTTATTCATTTATTGTTTCTATTATGGTTGTTAACCCTTATAATTTTATAACATATATTATAAATATGTATAAGCTAAACGGTGTGAGTTCATGGGCCTGCAACCGCAAACTCAAACCCGCACCGGCTTTTTAGTAGCTTTTTCTTTCCCGGTCGATCTAGAATTTTAAATTCAAATTGAATATTGGTTTAATATTTTTTACGAAATTATGTTACATAGTTTAAATGTACTTGTTTTATAAAAAAAAATCATTATTTTAAATTATGTTCTAATTTTGTATCATCCTAAAGATCATGTCAATCTCGGTCTTGTATCATTCTTTGAGTTTTTTCAATCACGTCATGCATCATTCTTATGACGTCAATGTAACAATTTGACTATGAAAATTTCCATGCGCGTGCGTCTCACGGGCAAATGGTCTAATTATATATATATATGTATAATATAAACGGGGTGAGTTCATGGGGCCGCAACCCCAAACTCAAACCAGCACCGGCACGCAAAAATGAGTAAAACTCAAAACCATACCCCACGGGATGCCAGTTCACGGAATAAAATCGAGACCGGAAACGCAAATTCGTGCGACCCCTTGCCCTATTGACAAATACTGGGCGTCATTAGACGTGATTAGAATTACAAATATAACTATTTTGTCATTATCGAGTGGAAAGTGAAGTTATACAGTTTCTACCGTAGACTACTAGTAGAAACTCACCTCATTCTATTTACTGTTTATATTTATTATTTAATTATTTTGATTCTCTCCAATTTTTAATAACAAACATAGGAATACTTTATTTTATTTTATTTGCGTAGACTATTTAATGAGGACATTACAAAAATTTGTGGCATCACATGATCATATAAAAATGAATATATTAATTTTCACCACCGCAGAAACACGAGGTTTTCTGGCATTTGACTTTGCTGCTTTTAGGACAGGTCTTTTGACACGCGTTTTCATCGTAATAAATCGGTTACTTATGATCGCGTCTTTCGATGTCGGAATCACCGTCGATGATGACAATGCCGTCGAAGAATTCATCTCCGCTATAAATGCACAAGCCACCCTCGCACGCCGGCCACAAACCCCTAAGGCAGTGCTCATAGTAGCAATCATCATCACTTCTGCACTCTTCTTCACCTCCACTCGCTACATCTGCATATATATTAAAGGAAAATTGTCAAATTGCTAATTTTTAGTGCAATTTGACTGACATTTTTTTTAAATTGTTAACAAAAATTTTACTAACGTGAAGTTTGTCCACCCTGTCATTTTTTCCGTTAATTATAGACAAAATATAATGTCTAAACTTACTAAAAAATCATAAAGTTCAACTATGATTTTAAAATAACCTTAATGTTTATATAAAAGTAAATAAATATCTCTAATGAAATTTCAGAATAATGCATATTATACAAAAAAAAAAAGGTATATACATGAAGTATACTGTTAGAATTAGTGGATACAATTACAGATCAAAACCTAGGTACATGCTTGTAACTACATTACGCAGCGGATAAGGAACACATATCAGTTTTGCTTTCCGTAGCCCAAGATTTGTTGGCATTTGGAGTGTATGGGCCACCGTAATAGAGAGCCCATTAATATAATCCCAACATCCTAAGTATAATTAGGGTATGTCACATTAGGGATTTTGGGGTCAGGCCAAAATCCCAATAAGCCATACGAGGCCCAAAACCCATTATGTGGTTCGGCTGAACTTAATGGAGCAAGCCATTGGTGGGCTTTGCTCACCTCGTCTTATAAATATGAGGCGTTAAGAGATTTGTTAATGTTAATCATTTTCTCTCCTTTAGTTGAGATAAAATAAATCTCATCTCCCTTACACAATAGTGGTTCGTCTGAAACCTCTAACACCCAAGGAAGTGCCGAAATTGCTAAGGCAATATACCCCAGAGATCCATCTCAGCAACCAGATTGAAGAGGCTTTACTGTGGAGACCATAGCTTGTGGAGTGCTCTTCAACAAGGGTTCCCGCAGGACACCGTCCGACAGATCGCGAACTCCCTCGTGACGTTCCTCGGCTACGGAAAGCTCAACTGGTATGTGCTTCATTTCTACTGCGTTATTAGTTTACCATGCATGTACACATGTTTTATTCTGTAATTGTATCCCCTAAACCCATCAGTGGTATCTGAGTCTGTGTAGGGTGTTCATACTTTTTGCTAAAACCGTGTTCATGAATATTAATGAAAACGTGATTTTTGTCAAAATCAAATTTTGGATTTTTAATCGAGGTAAAATTTGATCTTAAAATAGCCCACCAAACCCTAGGGCTGTGGCCACCCACGGCCAAGCCACAGTGAAGCCGTGGCCAAATTAAAAATAAAAATAAAAAATTCACCAGCGGCGGCGGTTGTTTCGAGTGGCCGGCGCCCGGCGGCGTTGGCCTTAGGGTTTAGTCAATGTAATATCTTGACATTAATTACCGATATATTCTTTCCATGATTTTAGGGATGTAGATATATTTGGTATTAATTATTTGTCTAATAGATTGAGAAAATATATATATATATATATATATATATATATATAGATTTTATCCATAATATAAAATCTAATAAATATTGATATATATATATATATTCAGTGAATATATTATATTTATTGTTACTTGACGGCTAAGTTAAGTTTTTGGTGAATTTTAAAACCTTACTTAGCCATCAAGTAAGCAATTCGGCCGAAACCCCAGGGGCGGATCCACAGTGTCCCAAGCGGGTTCCCGGGACACCGTTTGGCTCACGATTTTTTTTTTTAAATATACAATATATTTCCATGTGATATTTTATGGGAATCTGCTTGAATATATTGAATGACACCACTTAATATAAGTTTCCTTGTAGCCTTATGGTAATGCGTGCAGCTTGACTGCTAATGGTCATGAGTTTGATATAACTATGTATATATATATTGTAGATGTAACTATGTAAGACCTTCTAATGATCTATCTATCTTTCTCCCTCTTTTGTTTTTTTTTTTCAACTTTCTTCTTCTTATTTCACCCAAAAAAAAAATCTTCTTCCATTTTTTTTCTTCCATAAACCCAAATAACAACATATTTTTTTTAAAAAAGCCATATATATATATCGTAGATGTACCTATGTAAGACCTTCTAATGATCAATCAATCAAACAACTAGGGTTATGTATAAATATTGTTGAACATGAAAGCTTGATGAAGTGAAATTTTATTTTTGGGTTAAGAACCTATGAAAGGTCTGAATTATCACCCATGTTAACGGGAGAGGTCTGAAATTTAAAAAGTTAATAACGAAGGTCTGAAATTTCAGTTTTGTTGATAACAGCGGTCTCTGTTAGTTTTTTCCGTTAAAACTAACGGAAGTTGGTCACATGCTTGGCATGTGACCGGAAATAAAATAAATTTCCAAAAATGCCCTTCTATCAAGTGTGCCCCTCACATGCTTGAAGTGAAAAGACCAAAATGCCCTTGAAGCCACCACGACTCCACCAACCTAGCTCCGGCGACCACCAACCGTACTCCGGCGACCACCACCGTACTCCGGCGACCACCAACCGTACTCCGGCGACCACTACCAAGGCTCCGATCGGAGCTTTTTTGCTGAGGTGGTGGCCGGAGTCGGGTCGCCGGAGCCGAGGTGGTGGTCGTCGGAGTCGAGGTGGTGGTGACCGGAGTCGGGTGGTGGTGGCCGGAGTCGGGTGGTTTTAATTTGACTTTAGGGGTAAAATTGTCATTTTACATTTATTTAAATAAGATATTAAATAAAACAAAATATTAAATGGGCAAAAATGTCATTTCACACAATTCTGTTAAATTTAACCTAAAAATGGACGGAAAACCTCAAATCAACAAAATTGAAATTTCAGACCTCCGTTATTAACTTTTTAAATTTCAGACTTCTCCCGTTAACATGTGTGATAGTTCAGACCTTTCATAGGTTCTTAACCCTTTATTTTTCTTATTCACTTCAACTTATTTGTCAAATAATCAAGTATACTGCTTATATATAAACTTAAAATTCATCTAATCAAAACAATATATTTTCTCAATATTCAATAAATATTGAAAATATTTGCAACATATATATCTATATCAAATCCTATGTCTATTTGCTCAGCAT
Organism: Clarkia xantiana subsp. parviflora; assembly: GCA_036873135.1. Classification (NCBI taxonomy): domain Eukaryota; kingdom Viridiplantae; phylum Streptophyta; class Magnoliopsida; order Myrtales; family Onagraceae; genus Clarkia; species Clarkia xantiana. Next base: position 24,360,127 of record JAPTYO010000007.1, read on the forward strand.
GACTCTTAACCTAATGAGTTTTTACTTCGGTCACACGTTACTAGTCTTCAACTTTAAGCAAATGTGGGCTTGTCACTTGTTTCTAGTAAAAAATATTCCAAATAGACTTCATTTTGTATTTTTCTTATCCTGCAATCCACCAAAGAACGATATAATTTCACTGATGCAGAAAGAGGCAATCGACGTCCTTTTAACTCTCATACCCAAAGAACAAAGACTTTCTTTACAAATACAGAAAAAGTAGCAAGCGGTAATTTTTTTACTTCATCTTCTTCCTCGTAAGAGTTGTTTATTTCTTCCCAAATCAATGCATTCTCTCATGTTTATAGGTCGATGTAGATTTTGTTTCTTCTTGTTCATCAATTTCATTCTAATTTTCCAATAATGTAGGTTTTTTTTAATGATTGTTTATTTGTCTTATGGCTCGATTTTGTTGCAAAGATAAGATGTTTTTATTATGCAAAAATTGATTTACGCTTATTATGCATAAATGGTATGCTGTCAAATTGATTTTGGTGTTCAAAAAATATAATTTGTTTCCTTAAAAAACCTGAATTAATACCGATCCGTAATTTGTTCGTTATCGATATTAGTAAAAAAACTTTTAATAGTAGGAACTCACATACCTGGGTTCCTGGATCCGCCACTGTGAAACCCTAGGGGTTAACGGTCCGGACCAAATGCGCAACCGGGTCTAGTCGACCGACCCGGGTAACCCGTGTGATCCGAACCGGTTCGGGTCGGGTTCCACCGGTTCAATTGGGTCGGGTCGACCGACCCAGATTTCTCAATCGGTCTAACCCGGAGCATGTCGGGTCGGACCAGATGGGCTAATGGTTCGGGTCAAACCCAACCCGGTTCGATAAAACTGAACAGAAATCACCTAACTGGACCGAACCGGCCGGACCGGGTCAATCGGACCGGGTCGAACCGGACCGGATTCGGGTCAACTAAAAATTAGGTCAGATCAAATTTAAAATCCAAATTATTATTTTTTAACTTTGAAATTAACTACACAGTGCGAATTGGTTTGATAGTTTCACGTTTTAATCAAACATGATGCTTAGTTTCGGTTATGGGGATGAATCTCGGAAAATGCATGATTATGAGACTGAATCATTTTGTCAGATGATTTTAATTACCTTATGTTGATATGAATGCATGTTAGAATTTCGTCTTGACTATGTCAAGCTAGCTGGATATTATATGTTGGGGGCGGAGCCCTGTTTTCAATCAATGAGTTGCGTACTAGGATAGACATGTTGTGCTAAGTGATCTTGATTAGGATCTATGTCTAGAAGTTCGCATGAATGTTATAATATGAATTACAAGTCAACCCCAAATATTTTAAATCGATATTCAGTCGCCAAATATGCATGATTGATGTGGAGTGATTACGCATGATGCGTATGCACGATAGTTTCAGGATGTGATCGCATGCGATAATTTACTTGTGTAGTAGAATTATGTGTGCTTGAATGAGAGATCCTCGAAACATTTTAAAAGGGCCTGGGAAAGCCAAGATCAGGTGTATGTAAAATCTCCCTGTTCGGTTAAAGTAACGATTAAACCGTTTTCAAAGAGACTAATCTATTAGAAAGGAAACGTAAGTAGTATGAACTCTTTACACAACCTCCTTCCACTTGTTTACTGGTGTTCGGGTTGGTTAGATGACCGATGAATCATTGTTTGTAGCCTCATATCTCATGGATATCCGATGTAAGCAATTCTTTTCAAAATGTTTTAAATTGTCTCCCTGATTGTCGCATAGTTTGTCGATGTGTTAGTCTCAGTGGCCGCAATTAGCAATGTCATTTCCCAAATGAACTAGGGAGTGAGAATGAACAGTGATAATTATAAGATTTGGAATAAGCACGCAAAGATGGTATAACTGAAATGAAAGGTCTGAATCATTTGACCACTAAGCATGTTAGGCTTGATGGTGACCTCACAAATGAGCAAAAGACATTCCATGTCGAGTGTGATTCCAAGGACCTTGAAATTCGTTCCTCCTTGATGACAATGCTAGAGGATGACATAATGGGTATGATCATCATGAGTCTGCTAAGGATCTGTGGGATGGTCTTAAGGCAAGTTTTGGTGTTTACACCATTGCCCAGAAGTTGTCGTTAAACATCGCTTTAGAATCATATAAGATGAATCCTCATCATACCATGAAGCAGCATATCAGAAAAATGTCTAATATGCTTTCTGAACTCAAGGAGGCAGGGGAAACCCTGACTGAGGAACAGAAGGTCCAATGCGTCATTCGCTCTTTACCCGACTCTTGGAACCACATAAAAATGAATATTACCCATGCTACTCATCTCGATACTCTTGAGGCTATTCGAATTCATCTTGAGTTGGAAGAAAATCGGCTAAAGGCTGAAAAGCCAAAGGTTGAGATGCATATTGCATCAACACTTCCAACACAGCAGAATGGTAAGCGTAAGAGAAAATGCAAAGACTTCGCAAAGAAGGCTTACAGGTCATATGGTCCGAATGACCAAAGAAAGTTCAAACCTAAGGGGGAAACTCGAACGTGCTTTAGGTGTGGGGTGAAAGGCCATCTAGCATCTGCCTGTACTAATCCTCCAAAGGTAAGTTCTGAGAAACAATGACGAAAGTCATATATTCTCTTTGTATTCCTATAACCTGGTGAGTAATTCAATCCCACTTGTGAATTACAGAACCGAGTTGGGGAATGAGCGTGAAACTAAAGGAGGACGCCGCCAGAATAAAGGAAGAGCGAAAGTTTAACTTTGAGCTCTAGATTTTCTTTCTTGCTAGAACTTTTCTGCCTTTCAGTTTGATAACATTTTGGTTTATGTATATTGTGCGAATTGAGGTTCTACATAAGTTAATTGGTTGAACCAAGATAAGTTTGCTTCATCTTGCACAGCTAAATCCTAATTTCACCGTTCTAAACATTGCATAATAAGGTTGAATGAATCATTTCCTTATTTGTTAGTACACCATAAATATAATTGATAACGTAACAACGGACATGTATGGAACCTATAATTAAATTGTGGAAACGAAACGATTTCACCTAGGGTAAGCACCCAAGAGTGGCACGCACGTAGCGCATATATCCCGATAAAATCAAATAACATCGATTTGAAGTACAAATTTAATGATAAGATGTATTGATTTGAAGCTCAAGTTAACTTTCATTGATGACTTTCCCCGATATGAGGTTACTCGTCTGATTACTCGTAAATCCGAGGCAATTGAGTGCTTTAAAAGCTATATCAATCTCATAGTGAATCAGCTGGAGCGTAAGGTGAAAACCTTGCGCACTGACAGAGGTGGAGAATACCTCTCAAATGAGTTTGATAATTTATTTAATGAAAGAGACATTGCCCGTCAAACGACGATCCCTTATACGCCACAACAGAATGGTGTGGCAGAGCGACGTAATCGTACACTCTTGGACATAGTTAGAACCATGATTTTGCAAGCTCAACTTTCGATATCCTTTTGGGGCGATGCGTTGTTGACTGCTGCTCATTTATTAAACCATGTTCCTAAAAAATCGGTAGGCACTACAAGAAATTTGGTCTATAGCTATGACTGCTATTGTGATGACATTGTTTCCTTGCTATAGATCGTGTCTATTGCGACGACTTACACATTTCCTCGCATACTGTGTACAAATAACAAAGACATCATCGCAATATTCTATCGCGACGACAGGTCTTCACAATAAAAAATGTTTTGCGATGACGAAAAAATTTGCAAGGACCACGTGTTCTCGCAACATAGTTTTTTTTATTGCGAGGATTTGTAATATCTAATTGCGAAGAATGCTTCTCGCAATAGAAATTTCCCGCCAAAATTTTGGCGCAAAAAAAATCCGGAAAACCAATTTGCGACGACACCTAACCTATTACGATGACTGTCTATCTTCACAATAGAATGAGTTTATTGCTAGGAAGTTGAATATCCAATTGCGACGACCGGTTCTCTCAATAACAATTTTCCTACAAAAAAATTGGCGCCAATTATCTATATGAAAACAAATTGTGACCATGCTAAATCTATAGTTAGGATCATATGTCGTTGCAATAGAATTGATTTCTTGCGATGATTTGTAATATTCGACGAATGCTTCTCGCAATAGAAATTTCCCGCTAAAATTTTGGCAAAAAAACAAATCAGGAAAATCAATTTGCGACGACACGTAATCTATTACAATGACCTCATATCATCGCAATAGAATGATTTTATTGCTAGGATGTGGAATATCCAATTGCGGTGACCGGTTCTCGCAATAACAATTTTCTTACAAAAAAATTGGCGTCAATTATCTATATGAAAACAATTGTGACCACGCTAAATCTATAACTAGGATCATATGTCGTTGCAATATAATGGATTTATTATGATGATATGTAATATCCAATTGTGACGAATGATCCTCGCAATAAAACTTACCCACCAAAATTTTGACGCAACATTTTCTGGGAACCCAATTGCGACGACACATAATCTATTGCAATGACCTCATATCGTCGCAATAGAATGAATTTATTGCTAGTATTTATAATATCTAATTGCGATGACATGTTCTCGCAATAAGATTTTTCTCACAAAAAAATCGGCGCCAACTATCTATAGGAAAATAATTACAACAACGCCAAATATGTAGCATTGCGACGAAGTTGAAAGCTTAATACCTTAATCCTTAAACCTTAAACTTTAAACAATTAATCCCTAAACCTTGAAGTTTAATATTATATACCTTAAATTCTAAAATTAAAACCTTAATACACTAACCCTTGAATTCTTAACCTTAAAACCTTAATATCTTAAACCTTGAAATCATAAACTCTAAACCGTTAATCCCTAAACCTTAAAATCTAAACATTAAAGTTTAATACCATATAACTTAAATTCTAAACCTTAAAACTTTAATGCTTAAATCTTAAAAACTTAAACTCTAAATCACAAAACCTTAAATGTTAAACTCAAAAACTTAAATTCTTAAATCTTAATCTCTAAATATAAAACCTTAATACTCAAAACCTTAAAATGTTAGTACCACATACTTTAAATCAAAACCTTAAAATATTAAACTCTAAATGATGAAACCTTAATTTTAAACTCTAAACTTTAATATCCTATACCTTGAGATCTAAACATTAAACCATTTAACCCTCGACCTTGAAACCTTAAATTTTAAACCTTAAACCTAAAATCATAAAACATATAACCTTAAAAATTCTTCAAATTACATTAAAAACTCCATTTTTTTATACAAATTAAAAGTTTGAACTTTTTAATCATATTGTCCTTGCAATAGATTGTTAGCTTTATAATAGATATTTTTTACCAATTATTTTTGCAATAGATTTATTTATTTTATTAGCTATAAAAATATCTATATATATCTAATTAGTTTCTATTTCATGTTATTGAATAAATATTTCCCTTCTCTAAATACAGAAATTGCACAATAAATATTTCATGTTATTGAATAAATATTTTATCCTAAACCGAAACCCTAAACTCTAACCGTGAAGTTTCTCCCTATGAAATTTGTTGTGAAACAGTTGTGTAAAAAAGGTTTGAGTTTGGGTTTATAATAAAATATTTATATTCTTTTAAAATATTAAGTTAAAACGAATTCATATTGAAAAAAAGAAGTCAAAACATTATAACAACTAATTCCTAGATGAGTTTAGAGTCAAGGCAAATCCAATCCATACTTGGGTATTTTATGGTTATTTTTCTCAAAACTATTAAGTTATGTGAATTTTAAACGACAAATGTCACGCTAGTTAGAATATTTGTTTAACTTGGTGTAAATAATAAATTCCATAAGAATTTTTAAATTACAAAAAAAAATCATTTTTCAGTGTTATGTACGATATGGGCATTAGTATAATATTATCTTTACCAATATATAATTTGAGAAGGGTCCTCACCTCAAAAACACCTACCCCATTTGAAAGGGTACCACTACCGGTTTGACAAAAAATAACCCATACTGGACCGAAATACTTAGGAAACTGCCTTAGTTAAGGAGAAAACTTGCCCCTTCAATGAATCAATCCTGTAAATTCCATCGTTGTAATGAACTGTCGCGCCAAAATATGAATGCCCTCGCCACCAAACCAGCCACTGACCACCGTCCATCGTTGCTCCGTTCGCCGACTGTTGTTGCTATCTGCTCTAAAGGAATCACCTTAATCAAGGAGACAATTGCCCATGCAAATTGATCACGTCAATTGCATAGCTGCAACTAACTGCCGCCGCTGCAATTTCGGACGCTGCTAGCCAGAAAACCCAACACCGCCCGACTGCCCGTCGTTGCTATTCTCGTTTGCCGACATGTGTTGCTTCTGATTGTCTGCTTGCCTTCTATGTCTGTCTTGTAAGTTCCATCCTACTTATATAGTTATATTTCTTTTCGTATGCTTATCTTTAAAAAAAGAAGTCCAATCTAACAAGATGTAGTAAATAGCAAGATGTTGGCAAAAAAAACAAAAAAAACAAGATGTACATGGAAAGAGTTCTATCTGCCGTAGAAATTAGACTCTTGGTTTGATTGAGACTATATCTTACCCACTGAAAAAAAATGCCTTATCTACGTTCTACACAGGTAGATGCAAAACAATGAACTATATACTCTTGCAGATAATTGAAAGACCTGACATTTCTAAAGTACGCATACAAAGTATTCGACCAATGTTCTAAATGAGGAGAATTGGTTAATTTCTAAATATAAGAGTATACATGCATTCTTTACATGGCTTCCCATTTAAACTCGTTACATGCCTAAAAGAGGTTAGACTTCTCCATCTATAATTTTGAATTTCTTCATCTATTTCTACTGCATAATCATCTTTTACATTTATTACCAATATCTTGAATGTAATTCGTCTTAGAAAAGGTCAGCAATCATCCATCTAGATTTTTAAATGGTTGGGTTGGTTCTTCTTCAGAGATGTTGGGTTGGTTCTTTTTCAGAGAAAATGATTATGAGTTTTCAGATAAAAAAAATAAGTTAATAAGATATCGTTTTCTTGATAGGAACTTACAACTTTGTAAATTATATAAGTTTTTTGTTGTTTTATTTCTTTCGTTCTTGGTCAAACAAAACAAGAGAAAAAAAATGTTGTTTCTAACCACACAATTATACTTTCTGCAAAAATATGAAGAAGAATGACTCAGTAATTATAAGCCCTAATTATGGTCCTAAATCACGAATCTTAAGTTCATTATCCAAATAATGCATTGTCTTATTTTAATTATATCGTCTATAAACACATGCTATATATACAATGATACTTGATATAGTTCATTATCACTTCCAATGTGTAATTGATTGAATGGTTGAATTTGTCTTTGCTAATTAATTTTCCTTTTTAATTCATAGTCGTATGGGAAGCAAAACACTTTGAGTATTCCCAGCTTTATTCCGTAGCTAGCTCCTCAAGACGGAAGAGCTAAACTTGAATCTCAATTTTGTAATGTAGATTCATATGATCTCCTACACTCTTTTCAACTAAATATTAATAAAAGTGCAGTAAAGATCTTTAATATTGCTTTATTTATTATGATTCTTCTCATCATTTTGACTTATTTTTATCCACAGAACTGATGCCGATCTACTTTGACAGGTTAGTTATCACTTACATACACCTTAGTATGAGTCATGCCTAAAATAGAATGTCTCGTGTCCTTTATAACAGATATGAAAATCATATCATCATATACTAAAATTATACTCAAGACATTAAATTGTAAGTAAACACATGACATTTTAAAAGTGTACATACATATAAATATATAGACCAACAAAAAAAATCTATAGAATCAAAACTTTCCTGCAGAAGGAAGTAATGTCATGATTAAAAGTTTTGAGCATCTCACATTCAAATATATGTCAATCTTCAGTATTCTCTTTATGTCAATGAAACGGTGCAGCATGTCTCAACACAGATGATCAACTTTGCTATTTTCCAATCTTAATTGACCATCTATAAATTGCATCGATACTCACTCGGTAAGTAACTGCTGTTGCTGCATAGTTAAATGAGTTACCAAACTGATAGGGTTTAGAGTTGTGTTCAAGAATGCTGCTCTGGTTTAATATGTATACTAAGATTCTTCTTCTCTTTTGGATAAAAAAGATATTAGCTCAAAGTTATATGCTGACACATATTTAATTTTTTTTTTTTGGGTCAAAACACATATTTAATTAGTGTTAACAATTTTATGGGTTTGTTCTTTAAACCAAGTTAGAAGTTATTTTATACTAAAAGGGGCTACATTCAGAACTTATATTTGATCTTTTTTGCTTTCATTTCCAAAACGCGTGAAAAATATAAAAGTTAGTTCCTTAAATATCATTATAATTAGCTTCATTCATGACTTACTCTGACATGCTTTAATTTCTTTAGATATTATTATAAGTGGCTTCATTCATGACTTGATCTTCTTTAATTTCTTTTGTGGTGTGATATTGTTTATCAACAATGAACATACGGCTAATAGCATTACATTCATTTATATATATAATAAATATCTTCTCTCAATAAATGATGTCAGCCACATTATATTGGTTTTTGAGAAATTATTGTATGGCATCAAAATAATACGTGTCGCTTACGTATAACTCCTTCAATCAATCAACATGTGAAATTTGTCCATGTGTCAGTTAATTTCTGTTAAGTGTCACTTGTAGATTGACTGAATGAGTAATATGCTCACCGCCATGTATTACCTCAGTGTCATACAATAATTTCTCATTTTACTGATGTTAACGATTATAACATGTTTATTTCTCTAATTTACTGACGTTGAAGTGCATTAGAAATTTAAAGTTAGTCGGCATAGTATTAAAATTTCAATAATATCATAAGTATTATTGTTATTTTTTTCACCTTTCAAAATAACACATACAAAATCCTACACGAACCATGCATGTGTTAGATGTATTATATTTATGTAATAATAAAATCCTACAAGAACCATGCATGTGTTAGATGTATTATATTTATGTAATAATAATCTTCATAATTATGTATTATATTTATGTAATAATCTTCATAATTATATTATACCTTTATTTTTTTTCACATCCTTACTATATTACAACATATCATAAAATTTATACAATATATATTCTTAGAAATATACGTGTGCAACGCACACGCCGATATAACTAGTTGTAGATAAAACGTGATTTATTAAAACCTTAGATCTCTATATCACTATATTAAAGAATTGAACTTTAACACTATTTTTATCAAAAACTTTAACACTAAACTAGTTAAAAAATATTCTAATATTTAATAAGTCATAGTATTGTTTTTTTTGTAAAGATAAGTCATAGAATAATAATTAGAAGTATATATATAAATTTATAGTTATATTTTTTTATTCTAAAGAATATATAACTTATATATTTATTTAAAATAAGAAAGAAACAAATAAACATTTCATCATAAACCTTCTGACCAACTTTTAAGTAATTATATAACTTATCGACTTTCTAACTATCAACTAAAGTGCATTTTAGTAAAAATAGAGATAAAAATATTCATTAAAAAATGAAAAAAAAAAATTGTAGTAACGTGGAATCCAACCTGTCTTTCGTCTTCCAGGAATTTCATACACTTTAGCATTTTCCATACTAAATATGTAGTATTTATTATTTAGAATAAGTTAATAATATATGTTTCCTAATTAAGCTATATTTATGTTTCATAAATAGCCATTTATATTTGCAATTTAAGGAAAACTACATAGGAAATAAATAAGAAAACCATTTATAGACGGGAGTTGCTTATCTAATTTGGTTTCATTTTATTATTATTATTATTGCCGCCTTTATTGTGTTCATCTTCCTCTTCTTTTTTGTAAAAGTGAACATCTTCATCACCATCGCCAAGAATGAAGGTCTGACGACTTCCTCTGCCTGTGGGACACCTTCGTTCAGTTCATACTCCATCTCGCTCGCCAGATCCTGCTCCACGGCCGCGCCAACCCGCTCCATCCTCCATCCGATAGCAAGCCCGGACCGCCGCCAGTTGAACCCAACAGTCGAGATCGTCATTGCTCATCCCTCACATTCATCATGCTTCCCGTCCGGCACCGACCGAGTCAGCTTCTTCGACGAACTCCAGACTTCCCATCAAACTCCCGCCGTTCAGCCCATCGCTTCAGTCCCAGATCCAGCCGATGCCTCCCTGTATTCTCCGCCCTATCTGTCCAAGCTGGTCGGCCTCTCCCTGTCTCCAACCGTCCGCTCGACTCCAACTCTCTGGCTTCGTCCTCCTCAACGCCCGACTGCCCTCTCACTCCAAGATCCGTTCTCATGTCGTCCCGTACTTCGATCCCCTAGGTGATGTTTATGTGTATATATTATTGTTATTAAATATAATATATAATATTAATAATATATATGTATAAATAACATGTCATGTTTAATTTAGTATAATCGATAATTGTCAGTGTTCTTAAGTTTTACTTTGTTATTTGGATACTTTCATGATAGAATATAATTCATGTTGAAGTAGTATGTTGTGTATGTTTTATTTATTTATTTATTTATTTATAATATTAGTCATTTTAATCATGTAATTATATTTATCTTTATTCAAATTATCTAAAATAAATAAATTAATATTTCAATTGTCATGGTAATTTTGTTGCAATAATTTTCAACAATATTAAAATTAAAATTGCGATGACATACTGTTTAAATTAATTTCTAAATTTATTTATTGCGACGATATATCAAAATTTATTGCGGCAATATGACTAACACTCGTCGCAATAAAGTGAATAAAAAAATTAGAAAAATACTCTATTACGACAATTTTATAATTTTAATGGCACAAATTTTAATTAAAAGTTTCAAGCAATAGACAAATACTGTTTAGGTGTGTCGCGTATTAGAGTTATTAAATCTTGGAAATAGGAGACCAACTGCGACAATAATCTCAAATTTGTCGTCCCAATAGAATTACTAAATCATAACAATATGTACCTGCTACGATAATATTTTTAACTGTATCGGCGCAATAGAGCTATCAAATCATCGCAATAGGGATATCAACTGTGACAATAACTTTAAATTTCTTGTCGCAACAAAATTGATTAATCCTCAAAATACATGTACCTATTGCGATAATAATTTTAAATTTGTCATCACAACAGAATTATAAAATTCCTGCAATAGATATATCAATTGCGACAACTAATCTCGCAGATGTGTTGATAACCGTCCTCGCAGTAGAGTACACTCTATTGCGATGACAACTTATTTTGTCGCAATAGGGACCTATTGCTAGGGGTCTATAGTGACGAAGCTATTGCGACAATTTGTCATCGCAATATAGATATAACAGCGATTTTTGGAGTTATTGCGACGAATTTGGTCATCGCAATAATCATTAATTCTTGTAGTGAGGCACGACACAATATGAGCTGAGGACTGGTAAAGAGATGGATCGCTGCGACCTTAGGTTACGCAGCATACACGTATCAAAACGACAGCCGATTCGGCAAGTTGGTGTTGAATACAGGGGTTAAATACTACAGACACGTGTACATACCAGGTAATCTAATTATGCAACGGAATAGAGGCACATACTAGTAATTGCTTTCCTATAGTCCCAAGATCTTCAAGGGGAGTTCTGATACGTCGGACGACTCCTGAAAGGATTCTGGTTAAGGAATCTCCTACATGGAATGGTCTCCACAGCAAAGCCTCTTGTCGATTCCTAGCAGGGACGGATCTCTGGGGTAAATTGCTCAAAGCAATTTGGCACCTCCTTGAACCTTATGAGGTTCGGCCGAAACTATTGTATATAGAGGGGGAGGGATTTCTTTGGTCTCAACACTTAGAGAAATCCTGAAACCCCCTATTTATAGGAGGAGGTTGGAAATGTAAGCATATGGTGATGGGCGCCGTAATTGGTAGCCCATAATATGTATAGTTTACCTAACGAACTTGGGTAAATGTCATATTAGGGTAATTGGGCTAGACCCAAATCCCAATTGACATGAGAGACCCAAAGTTGGGCCTCCCTGTACTAATGGCCGACCGAAACCTATAGTGAGGGTAAATTGGACTTTTGTCCACTTTACTCCACCTATAAATAAGAGGTGTTAGGGAATATTTTAGGGTTAATCATAATTCTCTCACAAGAGTGTTTTAGAGAGAAAACCCTCCTCCCACATCTACTAGTTTCGGCCGAACCATTACCAACACCGAAGGTGTGCCAAATTGCTTTCGAGCAACTCTCCGAAGATCTGTTCCCGTGCCAAGAATTGATCTGAGGCTTTACTGTGGAGCTAACACCACGTAGGGATTATTTCACAAGAACCTCTACGGGTTCCGTCCGGTGGATCGAGAACTCCCTCGTACAAAGGACCTTGGACTACGGTAACTGTTGAGGTATGTGTAACTCTTCCGCTGCGTAATTTCGATTACATGCACGTACCATGTTTTGTGTTTTCGTAGTGATTACTCCCCGTAATCTAACAGTGGTATCAGAGCATGTGTTAGGAGTTCATGATTTTGATAAATTGGTGTTCTTGAAAATTTAAAACTTTGGACCGAAATTTTTAAAGAAGATTTAAAAAAGTTTCGAATTTTAGGGTTTTGTGAGATAGGTCCAAAATTTTCATGTTCATGGTAAAATTGATGGTCATGATCTTCAAGAAAAAGATGATATTTATCAAAATCAAACATTGGATTGTAGATCTTATTAAAATTTGATCTTAAAATTTGACCACTTGTTCCCAATTAGTGTTTGTGCCAAAAATTTTAATTATTTTTCAAGGTAAATTTTTTAATTTCTTGGTCATTAAGCAATGAAGTTTCGGCACATAAATAGAAAATTATTAAAATTATATTGTTTACCATATTTTTAATTTTTTAATTAAGGTAACAATATATCTATAATTGGGAACATAAAGATAGATTCACATTAATATATAGAAATATATATCACTATCAATATATCTAAATATTTAAATAGGGTTAAAGATATTATTGATAGATTTAGTTACTTAAAAGATTGAGAAAATATATTGTCAGTTGTTATTTGTTTCCCTATTAAAGATACTGACAATAAATAAAATATATATATTATATATTATGCCGAAATTTACATTTATATATATATATATATATATATTGTTGATTGATTTAATCTTAGAGATAGAATTTTAGCATATATATATGTTTATGTTCTTGCCGAAATATATATATATATATATATATATATATATATATATTTTAATATTGGAAATTATTTTATATAATTAATGTTACTTGGTGGCTAAGTTTAATATTTTTAATGGATTTAAAACCCTACTTGGGCCACAGATAAACATTTCGGCCCAACCTTTAAAATTTTAAATTATTGGGCCGATCCAATATGTTAAACCGGAACGAAATAAAACCGAACCGGATTTTCTCAATCGGTTCGACCTATTCGGGTCGGGTCGGACCTGGGTAATTATGTGGATCTAACCGAACCAGTTTTGAGTGTTGAACCGAACTGAACCCTATTTTATTGGACCGGTCGGACCGAACCATATTTTAAAATTTAAAATCGGACCTAAGCGAACCGGATTTTTTGCCAGACTGGACCGAACCGGATTTTCGGGCCGGACCGAACCAGATTTTCTAAACGGACCGAACCGGACCAAAACAGACTGAAATTGACTGAACCGAACAATCTTTTCTAAACCGAATTCAAGTCAATTAAAATAGGGAGGTCAAGTTTTAAAATCCAAATGTTTTTTAACCTCGAAATGGAGTACACAGTGCTCATAGGGTTGCTAACCTTTATGCATTGTTTCGATTATGGGGATGGATCTCGGAGATACATGTTTTTGGGACTGGTTAAATTAGTGGGTCTAATTGCAATTGTTTATTATTCAATATATATTTATGCATGATTAGAACTGTTGTCTTGACTGAGTTAAGCTAGCTGGATATTACATGTTGTGGGCGGAGCCCTGGTTACATATATGGTATGCGCACTAGAATAGACATGCTGTGATGGTTGAAAATGTCTAGGATTCATTTCTAGAAGCTTGCGTGATTGAATATAAGCATGAATTGCAAACAAGCCCCTAATGTTTAAAATTATTTTAAAACCGAAAACCAGTCACCAAATATATATGATTGATGTGGATGTTACATGTTTGACACGTATGCTAAAATGTTAAGGATGTAGTTGCGTTTGATAATTTACTTAAAGGTAGAATTATAAATGCAAACATGAGTTCCTCGAAATATTAGACGCATGACGCGTAAGCATGTATGTGGTATGAATGATGAATATTACTAGCATATGATAATTTGCATGGGTTGTAGAATTGTGTATGCATGAGTGAATTCATCGGAATGATTTTTCCAAAACAAAAAGGGCCTTGGGAAAGCCAAGATCGGGTATGCTTATTTTAAAATTCCCGTCCCGGTAATTTGCGATTTAAACCGTTTTTAGCAGACCGATATATTTGATATAAGACGACAATAGTGTGAACTCTTTCACAACCATCTTCCATTGGTTTACTGGTGGTCGTTTGGTTTAGATGACTGAGGAATCACTATCTGTCGGACTCTATCTTAATAGATATTTGATGTATGCAATTCTTTCTCAAAATGTTATTTTCTCCCTGATTTTGCTTGATTATCGATGTATTAGTTTTCATGGCTGACCCGATACAGTTCTACGAGTCACGCAATCTGGACGGCATGGATTATGATTCTTGGAGAGATAATGTTATGGATCTTCTCATCGCTTCGAATCTTGACGATCAAGTCAATCCAATGACAGAGAGACTGAGGCTGGACGAATATAAAGAACCACATGAGAGCAACAGAAAGAAAAGGTCGATGAATGATCATAATGCACGAGAGTTGATCCTCTCACAGCTGACAATAGAAGTTGAAGGAGATTATGTACAACTCAGCGCATTGCATCTTTGGTGTGCCATGTACCTTCGCTTTGGTAAGGGTAAGGCAGCCGATGCTAGAGCCTTAATGGCAGAATACTATACTATTCTATGCGATGATGACGTCATAATAGCCATTCATGACCCCGCTGATGAGTTGGACGTGTGGACACGGGCTCGGAAGGTAATGAAAATGTTTCCTCTTTCATGGTTTGTTAACGAAAAAGGCCTCACGCGTTTGATCAAATCGATTAAAACGGTGATAGACCTATTCGAAACAGATGAGAAAGAAGGAAATTTTCCGAAGGAGCCCAAGGCATTCGATGAAAGGTTCGCCGTTATGCGAAATTTCTTGGCAACCCCAAGCAAAAAGAAGTCTAAACAATAATCCGGTGCTTTACTCACCATGATTACAGTACCTTCAATGTACATTTCGATTAAGACATCTTGTCCACAAAATTGTTATGTTGGTATGTTCCTTATTTGTTCAGTTTCTTTTCGTGTTTGGAATACAATGTTTCGGTTTCATTGAATAAAGTAGTTACCTTTCGTTTTGAAAAGTGTTCTGCTTATCAAGGTTAATCGACTCGGTTAAAAACGGGATTGATCCGAAATAAGTATATATAACCAAAATGAGATTGACATCAAATATGACAGAATCAAGCAAATCCATACATTTCCTCTTACATCTAAATCTATGGACTAGATCATGCCATTAAAATCCATTGATTGCGTAGTTCCAAGAACGAACCGGGTATAAATCTTATTATATTATTATCACTTCATTGAATGAAATAAACTGTAATGATAATCATGTTTGAAATAGTTAAAACCGATTAAATTGAATTAAGTTCAGAAATGAAACGATTTAACCAAGGGTTTAACCCCATAGTAGATTGCGCAACGCGCAAGTGGACCTTGATAGACGGAACACATCGTTTCATTACCTTGATTGAAGTGTTTACATGATGACGGGCTGAATTTTCGTTTGCACTCCTTCGGAAATATGACTTACTGATAACATTTACATCGGTATGAAGTAAGCTACGTAAGCTACAACGACCTTGTAAAAGTATCAACTGAACCATAAGGTGAATACCTAAGATGCTCAGTTCGGAGATGAATAAAATCTCCGAGATAAGTCGGCAAACGAAGATGGATCAAGTCAGTTAAATGATTTTCCTTCCAGAAGCCTTGAACGATATGTCATGCTAGACATTCAAATCAAATGACACACTTCAAAAGACACAGTTTATACATACATAATGTTATAGTCGTTCTATCAGAAGTTCCCTATGGGATGATGAAAGATGATTCGCATTAATGTAAAACTATGTTTCAATTAATATCGGTAAGGTACGTCGCCATTATAACTGATGGATGATAATGAGTTAAATTGTATCACCATGCGACATTAATTTGTACAACAAAAAACGTATTTAGGACAATAGTACGTCAGTTACTCTTAGAAAATACCTATTTACAGCTTGGGTTGTTAAATGGTACCGTGGTCGAACATGAGACATTACATCACTAAGAGGGCGAATTTTCCAAATGCATGAACAGTTTCAATCAACATAGTCATGATCAAAACATAGCAGAATAACGATGACAATCAAGTCCCACTTAATTCGAGTGGGAGAGATTTGAACCAGCAACTCAATTGAATGACATGGTAAATGAGAATGAGAACATTTTCATAGTAAATCTAGTGGGATGAATAAACCCTACCACAAGTAATCACTGTTGTTGTTAGGGACGAATCAAGTCGAACCTGATGGTCAAAATTGCTGAACCAGGTGTTTGATATGATTCGAGGCAACCTAGTACAAGTTGACATAACAAAAGTTGAGATCTCAAAAGAACGTATGATCGAACATTCGATTCCAGAGTAAGGAGATGAAGATAAATGGTCGACTATCCAACAAACAGAAGTCGACTTCCCAAACAACAACCATAAGGGACAAGGCGGAAAGGTCGTACAGGGCTCCCCTCTTAAAAGAGTAAGTCGAGTCGAAGATCAAAGCTTCCTTTCTCAAGGGACGAGTCATGTCGAGTTGATCATCAGGGATTTATGAGAAACCTTCCCTCTTAAGGAAATGACAGGTGGAGACCTGCTCGCCGCCTCTAGAAGACTTCCCTCTGAAGGAAGAGGCGCCAGCTGGCGACCTGCTCGCCATTCTCCATACTACGAAACCTTCCTCCTAAGGAAGAGACACCAGCTGGCGACGTGCTTGTCACCTACTGACTTCTCACTGTCTCTCCCAAGCCAATCAGAGATAGGCAGCACCCGCCATTAAACAGCCAATCAGGGCACAATAGCCGCCACTTGAAGTCGGTAATCTTTTCCTATAAATATGGGAACCCTCTCAATACTTACAAGTTTGGCTTAATACTCTATATTATTCTCTCTAAATCCATTACTGGCTTAAGCTTCAGAGTGGAATCAGGGGCCATCCCCACTCCTTTTCAGGTCCTCGCCTCACACAAGCCTCGAAAGGAAACTAAGTACCCAAGAGGTCAAAAAAGATACCTAAAAGAGCTAGCCTACGGCGATACCTCGAAGTCCATTACTTGAAGTTCAAGGCCACGTCATTTTGATCCCAACATTTGGCGCCGTCTGTGGGAACGGTGATCAAAAGGTCATGGCATCACCAATGAGTCGAGTGAGGCAAAACCAAACGCGTAGAGCTGAGAGTATATTCCAGGGGTCAAATGAAACCTTGGAGAATTACTTTAGGAGGTTTCAAGGAGGATATTCGGAGGTGAACTCTCAGAAAGAGAAGCCATCCAAGTGTTCTTTAGAGGTTTGGGACCCCAGTCTCGATCCTTAGCCATCACTCAATACACTGAACCAGTGGAAAGTTTGGAAGAGTTGATTCAACGAGCGACTATCCATATAGAAGCGGAACAAGCCCGGGTGAATCGCCCAACTCTACACCAAACCCCACGAGATCAAGGGGAGAGTTCATCCATTCGAGGAGTTTCCTCAAGAGAAATCTGGCAAACTCAACAAAGGTTGGAAGCACTTCTAGCAACGGGAGGAACTCGCCGTCCCTTCTCTTACTGTGAAAGTCACCAAGAAGAGGGGCACAACACGGAAGATTGCCTCCCGCCGAGGAGAGAATTAGAATTCATGCAAAGAGAAATTCAACGACATCACCGTCGTCGAGCCCACGAGGGTCGAAGATGGAGATCCCCTCCAAACAACAACATCAATGTTTTTTCGGGAGGATTCGCCGCTGGAGGAGAGTCGAGCACAGCTCGAGACACCTATGCGGCTCGAGACATCTCCTTGACAGATACTTGCAAGAGATCAAGGGAGCTCGAACCCATAATAGTTACTTTCTCTACGGAGGACTTGTCGAGAGCGACACTATTCCAGGAAGACGCCCTCGTAATTACAGCTCAAATAGGTAATTTTGAAGTTAAAAGAATACTGGTCGATGGAGGAAGCTCTACTGACGTAATCACCTTCGAGACCATCACCGCGATGGGATACAAAGAAGAAGATCTTCAAAAGATGACTTCCCCATTGGTAGGATTTGCAGGGAGAACAACTTACCCCCTGGGGGCAATACAACTCCCTGTGATCTTGGGCCAAGGATGGAAAGCCTTGTATTTAAAGGTGCGCTTTGTGGTCGTCGACCAGATCAACGCCTACAACGCCATATTGGGAAGGACAACTCTCAATTCCAATTACATTTTCCCTTCCACTGCCCATCAAGTCATGAGGTTTCCCACTCATCATGGAATGGGAGAGGTGTGGGGCGACCAAAAGGCATCTCGACAATGTTATGTCAATCTTCTTCGAAGATGTAACCAAAAAGAGGCCATGTCCATCGTGACAGATGAGGACCCCCGGGAAGAAGGTGGACGACCAACCCCAATGGAGGCATACGTCGACGATATGTTGGTTAAGACTAAGAAGGGGCAGGACCACATCCAAGATTTGGAAGAGGCTTTTGCTTGCATGAGACTTCACCAAGTAAGACTGAATCCCACTAAATGTGCTTTTGGGGTTCAGTCGGGAAATTTTTTGGGTTTTATAGTTAGTCAAAGAGGGATCGAAGCTAACCCTGAGAAAGTGACTGCCATAGAAGAAATGTCATCGCCTACCCGTCATAGAGAAGTACAAAGTCTCAATGGTAGACTGACCTCGTTGGGGAGATTCTTGGCAAGACTAGGTGACAAGTCTCTTCCCTTCTTCAAAATTCTAAGAGCCAATAAGAAATTTGAATGGACACCCGAGTGCGAAGAAGCCTTCCAGCAATTGAAGAAACATCTCCACTCGCTCCCCGCCTTGGCAAAGCCGTTACCGGAGGATCCCTTATTCCTATATTTGAGTGTCAGCTCAGCGGCGGTGAGCTCGGTCCTCATTAAAGAGACTTGCAACATTCAAATTCCGGTATACTATGTTAGCAAGCTCTTTGGCGTCGCTGAAGCTAACTATATGGAGATCGAGAAATACCTATATGCTTTGTTAATAACGGCTAGGAAACTTCGACCTTACTTCCACGCTCATGAAATCACGGTGCTCACCAACCAACCTTTGAAGAAACTTCTACAGAAGCCCGACGTTTCAGGAAGGATGGTTAAGTGGGCAGTAGAGCTGAGTGAATTTCGTATTCACTTTGAACCACGAAAGGCGATTAAGGGTCAAGCATTGGCCGACTTTATAGCCGAGAATATGATAACACCAGATGCTAAACCCATCATTCTTCCACAAGAAGAGCATGTAAAGGCTATGCCATAAAGCACGGCTAATGACACTATGCCATGGTCGCTATACACTGATGGATCGTCCTCTGCCTTGTGATGTGGGGCAGGTTTAGTGCTTACACCACCTGATGGGGAGCCACTCCGCTATGCCTTGGCTTTAACTTTCCGAGCGACCAATAATGAGGCCGAGTATGAAGCTTTACTCACAGGTCTTTGAATAGCCAAAGGTATGGTAATCACCAATCTAAGGGTACGATGCGACTCCGAATTGATTGTTAATCAGACGAATGGAACCTATGTCGCCAAATGGGAAAATATGAATAAGTACGCAGAAGAGGTACAAAGACTCATCCGAGATATGCCCCATTTTCGAATAGAAGCTATTCCTCGCGAGGAAAATCAAGAGGCGGACGCCCTCAGCAAATTCGCCTTGGGAAACACTCCGCCAATGGCAGTACACTTCATTGAAAGATCTCTCTATTCAGCCGTAGAAGTATGAGTTGAAGTCCTCAACATTCAAGCTCCCGACTCATGGATTACTCCCATCCAGAATTATCTGGAAATGGGAACTCTTCCAGAAGATCCTATGGAAGCAACCAAAATCCAAAGGGCGACAGGGCATTTTGTAATTTTGGATGGATACCTCTATAAAAAAGGATACTCCACCCCTTATCTTCGGTGCATAGCCGCCCCTCAGACTGAAAGGATAATGGAAGACTTGCATGGAGGTGATGCAGGATGTCATGAGGGAGCCAAAACCATGGTGTTAAGAGCCTTACGATAAGGGTTCTACTGTCCGACAATGCATAAAGAAGCGACAACATTAGTGCAAGTCTGCCCCGCCTGTCAAATTTATGCCCCTAGAATCGCAAAGCCACCGGCAGATCTTACTCCTATGATGAGTGCCTGGCCTTTTGCACAGTGGGGGATCGATCTTATTGGACCTCTACCTCAATCCACAGGCCAACGAACACATATCGTGGTCGCCATTGATTATTTCTCCAAGTGGATAGAAGCAAAAGCTCTAGCATCAACAACCACTTTCCAAATGATTAAGTTCCTACGAGAAAAAATCATATGTCGATACGGAGTCCCTAAGATCATCATCAGTGACAATGGCCCTCAATTCACCAGCGACGAGCTTGCCGACTTTTGTGAAGAAAAGTTGATCAACCATCGATTTGGCTCTGTTCATCATGCTCAAACAAATGGACAAGTAGAGGCAGCCAACAAAACAATCCTCAACGGATTAAAGAATAGGGTGGCCTCTCTGAAGGGAAAATGGGTTGAATAGTTAGATCAAGTACTATGGACGCTCATAACCTCACCCAAAAGAGCCACTGGCAAGACCCCCTTTATCATGGTTTCAGATCGGAAGTCGTCTCACCTATTGAGGTAGCCAATATCTCCCAAAGAGTCGCCGCATACCAAGTCGACCGAAATGACGAACAAAGGAATATCGACTTAGATCTAGCCGATGAGAGAAGATGGGCCTCTGAAGAAATCCAGGGAAGAATGAAGCTCGCCACTGCTAGATATTTTAATCGAAAAGTGGGACGACGCAAGTTCTTTCTAGGGGGAAAAGTCCTACGAAGAAATGAATTCTTAACAGCCGATCAGAGAGGAAAGATGGTGCCAAAATGGGAACCCTCTCAATACTTTCAAGTTTGGCTTAATACTCTATATTATTCTCTCTAAATCCATTACTGACTTAAGCTTCGGAGTGGAATCAGGAGCCATCCCCACCCCTTTTCAGGTCCTAGCCTCACACAAGCCTCACAAGGAAACTAAGTACCCAAGAGGTCAAAAAAGATACCTAAGAGAGCTAGCCTACGACGATACCTCGAAGTCCATTACTTGAAGTTCAAGGCCACGTCATTTTGATCCCAACACCAGGAATGACACAGCTACCTATATTACCCCAATTGTTCCCAGTGGGAGTGATCCAACCATACTTGGTTCCAGATCCTAGTGATCAAGGAATGCATCTCGGAAGTAAAACCCCGAGACCAAGAGGTTGTAATAGGAAAGTTATAGGTCAAGGTTCTAGCACTGCTATTGTTCCCAATAGAAATGATGTTACGATAAGAAGCGTTATTTCGAGTGGGAGAAAAGATCAGACTAATTAGTGGGACTTATAATGCCTTGGCGAGAGTCAAATGCAAGTATCCCATTGAGCAAAGTGAAAGAATTGCAAGTGAGTTTGTGATCAATCGACGTCACAATGTTTTGATTACATCAAATTTACGTTCTATAAACTGAGTCGTAGGAGGACAATCCTCTACCAAAACTATGTCGAAAGTGGGCCTTACCTAGTCACACAGGTACGGTCGTCTTGTGATGGAGGGAGACCTCCACTATGCAAGGCTGGCTAAGAATCAGGGGGATAATCCTGATTGAGCAGGATGATTATCTATAGTCGAAGTAACTCGACGTGATTCTCGTTCTGCAGATTGCCGTGATGAACTTCGTTCGTCATAAATCCACATTCTGGGCCGGATGAAAATCTGTGATAGCATGATTGACATGTCCCATTCATGTTGACCCAAAAGGTTCAGGTATGTTATCAACGCGTACGTCATACTACGCGTGCCATGTTCGACCACGGGGTCACCGCTTGGTTGTGCTAGAAATGAATCCTCGTGATTCTGGCGGGGGCAAACTTCTTCACCTCGAGTGTGTGATTGATCCTGGGAGCCTTATGAAGAGGCACCTGAAGTATCCTCATGGACTCAGAACTCGTACCTAAGGTCAGGCTCAATGTTCGCTTACCGGCGTACGAGCGTAATGCTGAACAAAAAGGCCCAGTGACCACGTCTTTGGAAACCGGTTGGGTTTGACTAAGGGTATGAGCGATGGGGATGGTCAAGTTCACCTGTAATTCACTGATTCTTGTATTCACTAGGTGGCCACCAGCCGGATATTAGTTAAAGGTTGTGAATACTTGTATGGATGCCTTTGAGAAGTGTTCCTATGTGGAAACTAGGCAAATGGAGAATTATCAGTTGACCTAGGATACAACGCGATACAATATATATAAATGTTGTTTATAACAGGTTGATTGGAGAAAAGGGAATCAACATTCCGCGGGCGCTACAACACTCCTAACAGATGAGTAGCACGATGCCCGTCGTATCCGCCGGTCACACGACAAACCTCGTATGAACTATTCGGACGCACGGAGCAGATCAAATGGGAGAAATCTTGATGCGGATTTGGATAACAATACATTAACAGGCACCCTCCCATTCCGCCGAGTGGGAGCTGTAAGCATATGGTGATGGGCGCCGTAATTGGTAGCCCATAATATGTATAGTTTACCTAATGAACTTGGGTAAATGTCACATTAGGGTAATTGGGCTAGACCCAAATCCCAATTGACATGAGAGGCCCAAAATTGGGCATCCCTATACTAATGGCCGGCCGAAACCTATAGTGAGGGTAAAATGGACTTTTGTCCAATTTACTCCTCCTATAAATAAGAGGTGTTAGGGAATATTTTAGGGTTAATCATAATTCCCTCACAAGAGTGTTTTAGAGAGAAAACCCTCCTCTCACATCTACTAGTTTCGGCCAAACCATTACCAACACTGAAGGTGCGCCAAATTGCTTTCGAGCAACTCTCCGAAGATCTGTCCCCGTGTCAAGAATTGATCTAAGGCTTTGCTGTGGAGCTAAGACCACGTAGGGATTCTTTCACAAGAACCTCTACGGGTTCTGTCCGGTGGATCGAAAACTCCCTCGTACAAAGGATCTTGGACTACGGTAACTGTTGAGGTATGTGTAACTCTTCCGCTGCGTAAATTCGATTACATGCACGTACCATGTTTTGTGTTTCCGTAGTGATTACTCCTCGTAATCTAACAGGAAAATCCCACCTCCCCTAAATACATGTTTCAGCTGACCTAGGCTAGGATAGGGGAGGCCCAATTTTCGGCTTCTCATGTCAATTGAGATTTTAGGCCCAACCCAAAATCCCTAATGTTACATAACCCAATTACATTAACTGTTGGTCTTATATTAAAGAGCTCCTATTATGACGGCCCATTCACCAAATGCCAACAACTCCCACTCGCCAGAATGAGGGGGGGGGGGGTGTGCATGTTAATATGTTGTCGACCAACACATCAATATTTAGTCTTCGATCCGGTCCCTGCTTCAGAATAGTTTATACGAGGTTTGTCGTATGACCGGCAGAAACAACGGACACCATGCTACTCATCGGTTAAGAGTGTTGTAGCGTCTGCGGAACGTTGATTCCTTAACCTGTAATCAACCTGCATATATCTATGTGCCGCGATGTATCATTGGTCAACTGTTATTCTCCAATTGCTTAGTTTCCACATAGGAACACTTCTATAAGGAATCCGTATAAGTATTCACAACCTTCAACTAATATCCGGTTGGTGGCCACCTAGTGAATACAAGAGTCGAAGAATTACAGGTGAACTTGACCATCCCCATAGCTCATACCCTTAGTCAAAAACTCAACCGGTTTCTAAAACGTGGTCACTGGGCCGTTTTGTTTAGCACTACGTTCGTACGCCTGGAAGGGACCATTGAGCTTGACCTTAGATATGAGTTCTGAGTCCGTGAGGATACTTCGGGTGCACTTTCATAAAGAGCCCGGCATCAGTCACACGCTCAAGTATGAAGTGCGCATCGATAGCATAACCTGAGCGTGAACCCGTGGTCGAAAATGGCACGCACAGTATGAAGTGCACATCGATAGCATAACCTGAATAATCAGGAGTGGAAAATGTCATACGCTATCGCAGATTCTCATCTGGCCGAGAATGTGGTTTCCGATGAACTGAGTTTATCATGGCGGTATGCAAAATAAGATTATGTCGTGTTACCACGGAACAAAATGATCGTTTTTCTTAACTAGGTTTTTTGAAAACACCGTGGTTCTTCGCCGGTTTTGACATGGTGGAGGTACCTCCGTCAAGACGACCGAGCCCGTGTGACAAGGCTGGGCCCACATTCGACATATTTTATTAGGAGGTTTTACACTTCAACGACTAGTTTATAGACCGTAAATTCCAATGTAATTCAAACATTATGACGTCGTAAGATCATAAACTCAAATTGCAATCCATCCATTCAAATTGGAAAATTCGAAAGTAAAAAATGTTGTTTGACACAATGCAATCCTCCTAAACCCTACGCAGTCCAAGCATTTAGACATGTTTATCGAAAACTTCCCTGCGTAGTGGTTTAGTCAATGGGTTTGAAACCATATTCTCAAAGGATAAATATTTTATGTGATCAGTTTGTCTTCAACCATACTCTTCGCATAATTATATTTAGCATCAATGTGTTTCGTCCTACTATGGTACTTCATATTCTTAACTGCCGTTATCGCTGCTTGACTGTCAGAGTAAATCCTCACAAGCTTACTCCCGTCCTCGACGTCAAGCAGGGCATTTAAGAGAGGCAGCTTCATGTGCATTCTTAGAGAGGGCCACGAATTCAGAATTCAATTGTGTAAAGCACGACACATGATTGCTTCTTGCTCATCCATGAAATGGCAGCATTAGCAAGGAGAAATAATCCTCCTGAGGCGGACTTACGATCATCCGGATCGCCACCATGGTCGGCGTCAATGAACCCAGACAATTCTAACTTCTTACCCCCCATAGCATAGTCTGTAGTCGACAGTACCTTTTAGGTATCGAATAATTCGTTTAACGACTCGTTAATGTTGATATCCAGTGTCTGATTGGAAACACGTTACTAAGCCCATAGCGTAACAGATATCAGGACGAGTGCATTGCATGGCGTACATCAGACTACCAACCATACTGAGGTACTCTGCACTCTTCATCTGTTCACGCTCCGCCTGGTCTTTGGGCCCTCACGCTTAGACAGTGCGCACCCAAACACTACCGGCGTATCTATAGGTTTGGCATCTTGGAGATTAAACCTTCTCAACAATTTGTTGATATATGCTTGTTAGGAAAGACACAATTTCCGAGCAGCCCGATCCTTAGCAATCTTAATGCCTAGGATGTACGTGGCTTCTCTCATGTCTTTCATCTCAAACACATATGCCAGCCATGATTTTTATTCATTCATGTAACTCACATCATTCGTGTTTCGTCCAGACCCGCGCGAGAATACGGGTTGACGAATTCGGGTGTTCCGGGTTGTGCAAAAACTCTTCAAGTCCTCGTCCTTGATTCCACGCGTCCTTTCCGACCTGCACACGGGGAATTAACTAGCACGAAGAGGGGGTGGTGCTAGTGAAACCTCTATGATGCCAAAATAAGAATCTAGAGAGATAAAGCTAGAGAGAAGTCAGAGCTTTTCTAAGCCAATCTCCTAAACAAGTTAAATGAAATGGACCGCCAAGATTCCAATTTATAGGAGCTCTTGAACCGAAGCCTGGTTTAGTACGGTTCGACCCTGGTTTAGTAGGAAAACGTGAAACGGAGTCGTGTTTATTCCAGGCTGGCTATCGGAAAAACTCGGACTTAGTGTAAAAATACGTCGGTAATGGTACGCGGGTTGTGGACGGCAATCCGGACTGCCCGGATTGTATTTGACAATCCGGACCCCTCGGGATTGTCAAGGACAATCCGGGTTGTCTTATGACAATCCGGACGAGTCCCGTCCGAACACGCGTATTGCCCGTTCGGACCGTTTTGACTCGCGGGTATAACATTTTGATCCTTTTTCGTGGGTTTGACGTGTTTGCGAGGTCCGAAATATAAATACGAACCCGAATTGGGCATGTATCCATCACTTGCCCCTGAGTCAAGTAATGGCTTGACCCTTGTTTGACTCTATTTTAAGATATGATACATGTCCAATTTGGGCCCGATACTGACCTCAGGCGTTGATTTATTGATAGTCGGGCACGCGGGCCTTGATATTGTCTATCTTTAAATATTTTGGCGAGTATTTGTCTGCTGAAAGGGTGGGATGCGCTGTTCCTGAAATATGAAAACTGCATGGCAGCGATCATGCACCCACTTATACCCATTATGGAAGAAAGCTTAAACAGCTACAACAAAAGTGTACTTGAAAAAGTATACGATTTCCTTGGCATGCTAAAACCACTGGAGGAAGAAGATCAGGTGGGTGAATGGGATAAAACTCAAGCCATCATCGGGATCCTCCCAAAGTCTTGGAGAGAAGCCAAGGTTTTATTGACCGCCAGTGGTTCTATGTTGGATCTTGCATCGGTGCTAAAGTTCATCGAGATTGAACAAGCTCGACTGAAAACAATACCGGTACCAGCTGGGCAAGGAAAGAGAAAGAGGATGAACAAATGAAGGAAACAACAGGCAGTCGACGGTAAAATGTTGACAAAGCCTAAACCAGGCAATCTTCGATTGAAATCAGAGATAGTCCGTGGGAACTCTAGTCCACGTCGAATAGGCAAAGGTACAGGGTCCAGCAAAACGCATTCTGAAAAGTTATGCGAAGTTGGTTGTGTAATGGAAACTCTAGTTTCCTCAACTGTCATGTTAAATGAATCAAATCCTTCCTGGATTCTTGACTCAGGTGCGACGGACCACATAAGCAACGACGGACCACATAACCAACGACAAAGAACTATTTGCCAAGTTTAGACGATTGCCAAAGGATTCTAAGAGGATATACATTGGCGAAAACTCACAAGTTGAAGTCATTGGAGTAGGGAACTGCAAATTGTCTATGAACAATGGCAGGATCATGCTACTTGAGAATGTCCTTTTTGCTCCTAGAATCCGTAGAAATGTTGTTTTTGTTTCCGCTCTTATGAATAATAATTACATTTTATCATTTGAGAAGAACTTTGTTCGTATCAATAAAGGCGATGTCTTCTTTGGGCATGCCTATTCCTCTTATGGTCTCTTTATCATGGATTTGAATGGAAGTGTCGATTCAAATAGAATGTATGCATTATCCTCCAGGGAAGCAGAGACTGACGCAGCCAGATGGCATGCGAGGTTAGGACATATAAGCTATGATAGGGTCCATTCATTGGCTCGAAGAAAGCTTTTGCCTGGTACCAGCAATGTGATTAAACACACTTGCCATGATTGTCTGGCTAGAAAGTCCACCCGCAAACCATTTGGAGAAGCTCAACGAGCCGAGTATCCATTGCAGTTGATTCACTCCGACGTTTGTGGGAAACGATACTTTGTAACTTTCATTGACGACTACACCCGTTATGGGTTTACTCATTTGATTGCTCGTAAATCCGAGGCAATAGATTGCTTTAGAAACTTTCTAAACCTCGTAGAGAATCAACATGAGCGAAAGGTGAAAACCTTACGCACTGATAGATGTGGAGAATATCTCTCTAATGAGTTTGAAAAGTTGTGCAAAGAAAGAGGGATAGCCCGTCAAACGACAATCCCCAACACTCCACAGCAGAATGGTGTGGTTGAACGTCGTAGTCGAACACTCCTTGACATGGTTAGAACCATGATGTCGCAGGCTCAATTACCTATCTCCTATTGGAGTGATGCGTTGTTAACTGCCACTCATGTAATAAACCTTGTCCCAACCAAAGTGGTAGACACAACGCCATATGAGTTGTGGTATGGAAGAGAATTAGATCTCACCAGATTGCGACCTTGGGGTTGTGCTGCCTATATACATACAACTGACAACCGTTTTGGCAAGTTAGGAACCAGAGGAATAAAGAGTATCTTTATAAGGTACTCAGAGAACTCTAAAGGTTACGTATTTGTGTCAGCTCAAGAAAATGGTGGCGTGGTCGAACATGAATCCGGAGACGTAACTTTCCTTGAGGACGAATTCCCAACGCTTCGCGAAATAAAAACAGATGAGATATTGACTGAACTAGAGCAGGATAGCATTGATGATCAGGTCCCACTTACTTCGAGTGGGAGATTTGAACCGGCAATGCAAGTTAATGACATGGTTACTGATAATGGAAACATATTCATTATAAACCTAGTGGGAGGATTAAACCCTACCACACAAATCACTGTTGCCGCAGAGACGAATCAAGTTGAACTTGATAATCATGTAGTCGGACCGACACCACAACCACCAATACTACCCATTGTTCCTAGTGGGAGTACTCCGACCAACTTGGTTCCAGGTGCTAGTGATCAAGGAATTCATCTCGGGGATAGGATCCCGAGACCAATAGGTCGTCCGAGAAAGGTTGTAGGTCAAGGTTCTAACACTGCTCTTGTTCCCAGTGGGAGTGATGCTCCGAATGGAAGCATTGTCCCGAGTGGGAGTAGCGTTCAAAATCAAGATGGGGGGAACGAGCCTAGACGTAGTCAAAGGCATCGAACTTCTCCAAGGAAGTATCCCATCGAGAGAGGAGAAATCTTCACTCTAACATCTGTTGACGAACCAGTAACGGTTTAACAAGTGTTGGAAGGACCTCAAGTAAAGGAATAGAGGAATGCAATAGAGGAAGAGATCTCATCAGTGAAAGCCAATTCAATATGGTCTTTGGTTGATTTACCTGCTAACCGCAGAGCCATAGGAGCAAAGTGTGTTCTCAAACTGAAACTCACTGCTGATGGAAAGGTCGAGCGATACAAAGCCCGACTTGTTGCGAAAGGATATACCCAACTTCACGGAGTGGAATTTGACGAAACATACTCACCCACGGTGCGTTACACCACAGTACGGGCCATTCTGGCCTTGGTTGCAAGTCTCGATCTCGAGCTACACCAAATGGATGTTAAGACCGCATTCCTCCACGGAAACGTGGAGGAAGAGATCTACATGGAACAACCAGAGGGTTTCATTATTCTGGCAACGAACGTAAAGTTTGTAAAATCCAAAGGTCCATTTACGGTCTTAAACAATCGTCTCGGCAATGGTACCACAGATTCCACGAGGAAATCGTAGGAAACGGATTTTTGAATCTTCACGAGGATCCGTGCGTGCATTAAAAACCTCTGGGTCTAAGTATGTCATCTTAACTTTATACGTGGACGACATACTCATTTCCGCAAACGACATGAGTTTTATGAACAAGTCAAAGTCTTGGTTGGCATCTGTATTTGAGATGAAAGACATGGGAGAGGCCACGTACATCTTAGGCATTAAAATTGCTAGAGATCGGGCTACCTGGAAATTGTGTCTGTCTCAAGAAGCTTATATCAACAAACTGTTGAAAAGATTTAGATTACAGGATGCCAAACCCGTGGATACGCCGGTGGTGTTTGGGTGCGCACTGTCAAAACGTGACGGCCCCAAGAACCTGGCAGAGGGTGAACAGATTAAGGGTGCAGAGTATTTAAGCATGGTCGGTAGTTTGATGTACGCCATGCAATGCACCCGTCCGGATATCTGTTACGCTGTGGGCCTAGTAGCACGTTTCCAATCAGATCCAGGCTATCAACATTTAAAGGTTGTAAAACGAATAATTCGTTATCTGAAAGGTACTGCCGACTACGCGTTGTGTTATGAGGGTAAATAGTTAGAATTGACCGGTTACAGTGACGCCGACCATGGTGGCGATCTGGATGATCGTAAGTCAACTACAGGGGGAGTGTTCCGCCTTGCTAATACTGCCATTTCATGGACGAGCAAGAAGCAAACATGTGTCGCGCTGTCCACAATGGAATCAGAATTCGTAGCTCTCTCTAAGAATGCACAAGAAGCGGTCTGGCTCAAAAGGCTTCTAACTGCACTGCTTGGTGGTGATGTTGAGAATAAACCTGTGAATGTCTTCTCTGACAGTCAAGCAGCCATATCGGCAGTTAAGAATCCGAAGTACCATAGTAGGACCAAACACATTGATGTGAAATATTTCTATGTTAAATCTATGGTTGAAGACAATACAATCACTATGGAATACTTGTCTACTGATAATATGATAGCAGACCCATAAACTAAACCACTACGTAGGAACATATTCGAAAAGCATGTAAAGCTGCTTGGATTGCGTAGGGTTTAGAAATGGAATGTATCTGTGATAGCATTTTGATATTAGAAAGTTACATTTTGTAAGTGAAACAATTGCAACTGATTTTATGATCAATCGACGTCATAATGTTTTGATTACATCGGATTTACGGTCTATAAACTAAGTCGGACGATGACGCAATCCTCTGCCAAACTATGTCGAATGTGGGCCTTACCTAGTCACACAGGTACGGTAGTCTTGCGGTGGAAGGAGGCCTCTACCAAGCAAGACTGGCTAAGAGTCAGGGGGATAAACCTGATTAAGCAAGACGATTATCTAGTTTCGAAGTAACTCGACATGATCTTCATTTTGCATATCGCCGTGATGAACTTCGTTCGTCATTTAACCACATTATGGGCCAGATGAGAATCTATGATAGCATGATTGACATATCCATTTCCTGTCAACCCAAAAGGTTCAGGTATGATATCAACGCGTGCTTCATACTGCGCGTGCCACATTCGACCACGGGGTCACAGCTCGGTTGTGCTAGGAAGGAATCCTCGTGATTCTGGCGGGCACAAACTTCTTCACCTCGAGCGTGTGATTGATCCCAGGAGCCTTATGAAGAGGCACCTAAAGTATCCTCACGGACTCATAACTCATATCTAAGGTTAGGCTCAATGCTCGCTTCCCGACGTGTGCTGAACAAAAATGCCCAGTGACCACGTCTTTGGAAACTGGTTGGGTCTGACTAAGGATATGAGCGATGGGGATGGTCAAGTTCGCCTATAATTCACCGACTCTTGTATTCAGTAGGTGGCCACCAACCGGATATTAGTTGAAGGTTGTGAATACTTGTACGGATGCCTTGGAGAAGTGTTCCTATGTGGAAACTAGGCAAAAGGAGAATTAACAGTTGACCTAGGATACAGCGTGGTACAATATAAATGTTGTTTATAACAGGCTGATTGGAGAAAAGGGAATCAATATTCCGCGAGCGCTACAATACTCATAACAGATGAGTAGCACGATGCCCGTCGTATCCACCGGTCGCACGGCAAACCTCGTATGAACTATTCGGAAGCAAGGAGCAGATCGAAGGAGTGAAATGTTGATGCGGATTTGGACAACAATACATTAACAGGCACCCTCCCATTTCGGCGAGTGGGAGCTGTAAGCATATGGTGACGGGCGCCATAATTGGTAGCCCATAATATGTATAGTTTACCTAATGAACTTGGGTAAATGTCACATTAGGGTAATTGGGCTAGACCCAAATCCCAATTGACATGGGAGGCCCAAAATTGGGCCTCTCCAAATACATAGGCCGGCCGGAATATGTAAGGAGGGTAAAGTGTCCACTTTACTCCTATAAATAAGAGGTGTTAGGGAATTTTTAGGGTTAATCACAATTCCCTCATTAGAGTGTTTTAGAGAGAAAAACCCTCCCCCACAACACCCTAGTTCAGCCGAACCATATCCCTCACCAAAGGTGTGCCAAATTGCCTTCGAGCAAACTCTCCAGAGATCTGTCCCTTTGCCAAGAATCGATCAGAGGCTTTGCTGTGGAGCTTGCACCACGTAGGGCTTCTCTAACAAGAACCTCTACGGGTCCCGACTGGAGGATCGAGAACTCCCTCCTGAGAAGATCTTGGGTCTACGGATCACCTTAAAGGTATGTACGAAACTTCCGCTGCGTAATTCCAATTACTAGCATATTCCTTGTTTAAGTATCTGTAGTAATTACTCCCCGTAATCTAACATATATAATCAATCAACACTTTATTTTATAATTTTGCCTCTCTTCAATTTTTATAACAAAAAGTAGAAATATTTATTTTATTTTATTTAAGTAGACTGTGTAACGAGGACATTACATTGAAACGTGGCAGCATATGATCATCTTCATATTCATATATTAATTACCCACATCACCGCAAAAACACGAGGTTATCTGACATTTGACTTTGCTGCTTTTAAGAGGGCATATTTTCTTACACGTGTCATCGTCAAAACAAATTGGTTCCCCGCGGCCGTGTCTTTCGTTGTCGAGTTTACCGCCGCTGAAAACAACTTTTTCAGAGCATTTTATGAACTTGATGCCGTTAACACAGTAGCACTTGCCTATCACGCAAGCTGGCTGCTCACAATCGTGGCAATCTTTCTCGCAGTCAGCACTACTTCTGCATTTAGCTTCAACTCGAATCGCCACATCTATATATATATATATATATATTAAGAGTTAATTACCAAATTGACACATCAACTTTCGTGCAATTTGATAGCCAGATTTTTAATCAAATTGTTATTCGATTTTTTTTTATTAAGGTGAAGTTTATTAGCTCCGTCAATTATAAAGGGGATATATTTTCTAAACTTACTAAAAACACCATAAAATTCTACTATAATTCTAAAATAATATTATTGTTTATATAAAAGAAAACAAAAATCTTGAATAAAATTTTAAAAATGATACATATATTATATAAAAAAAAACATACACATTAAATATATAACCCCAAAGTACAAAAGTTAAAGTTAAATATATATTTTTTTTTTGTAATTATGTTTTAAATAATTTTAAACATATTTTAATAAATGTATTTATGGTACTTTTATATTACATTTTTTATATTTATTTCTTAACATGTATTATTTGAATATTTAATTTTATATAAAACATCATGTTATTATGTTATTATATCATTATAGTAAAACTTTAGGGGTGCATGTTTGAACAATTATTAAGTAATATACGTCCAAATTTAATGAAAAGATTGTCGAAGTTAACTTTTTACACAGTATAACGAGTTCAGCTTTCCATTTAGTAAAAAAAAATTACAATTATTAAATTACACATTCACAGAAAGTCCAATTAACAGTTTTGTAACTAACCCATATATATCAAAGTTATATTTACAATTATTAAATTACACATTCACAGAAAGTCCAATTAACAGTTTTGTAACTAACCCATATATATCAACGTTATATTTATGCCTCATTCATTCTATGCATTATACATAAAATACATGGTATATATAGTGCAAGCATTGATATAATGTGAAGAAATAGTAGAAAGACGACTGACATGATAAGGAAGACACCAATACGAGTAAGATGAACATCCTGAGAGAAGGGCTAGTTGCCATGTCTCTTGAGTTTGGTGGTAGTGCTCTTTCGAATTCAAGACAGTTCATATATATAGTGGAAGGAGAACAATACTTCGACAAATAATGGGAGTTTCTTACGTAACTTTTTTTTTTTGGGAGAAGAAAAATTTTCTTACGTAATTTGGTTATTGTCGGTGACAGTTTAGTGGTTAAGAGCAATTAGATATGTATGATTTGGTTTCGAAGTTTCATGTTCGAAATATCTTGATGAATCACATCGTGGTTATCTGATTAAATATCAGGTCCCACTCAGTCTATATACCGCGCTGGGTAAATGAGGAGGCGAGTAGAACTGAGCTTAACGAGTTGGCATCTTTACTATAATTAGTTGTCGGTGATCAGTCTACGTTGACAATGACAAGGCATTCGCTGATTGTTCACTAAGTCTGGTGGGAGAAAAAAAACTTCAGACCGAGAGTATGAGATACCGAACATTACGAAGCGAGATGAGTTTACAATCAACACTACTGAACTATTCATTTCCTTGAGAAAAAAAAAATCGATATGTGTAGTATGTTTAGGGTTAAGATTGCAATTAATGACTTTGTAAAAAAAAAAAAAAGGATATATTACTATAGGAAATATCATTTTTGCATGCATGTGATTAGCACATGCACGTTAATGATGTGGCGAGATCAAAACTTGTATTCCTTTCCAACGTCTAGAGATATATGGCATATAGGAGCCGTCTAAAAATCAAGTTTCTCACGATCCCGATCCGGATCTTAGAATTTTACGATCTTGTTAAAGTAAAATGATACCGATCATTTGTAGGATCTTAATTTTATAGGATCTAAGAGGAACATGATCCTGATATTAGGAAGTAAAACGATCTTATGATTCTACGATTCAAGTTAACATAAAATCATCATTCGTAAGGATGAAGTCAATAATCAATTTCGGATTAAAAAAACTAGTCTCTATTATATATCTATAAATTTAGGGTGACAAAATTGAATTTTCTCAACTTTAAAAATAATTTTAAGTCTAGTTTAAAATTTCATAGGGGCAAGTTGTTCATCATTTCAAATAGTTTTTTTCTCTATTTATATCATTTGTTAGAATAGATAAACATACCGAATTATAGTAATATATAATTAATCATAATCATTTGTCTAGTTATGTGTATATGATTTAACGTATTCTTATATTTGATAAAACTATTTAATATTTTTTTATCGAAAATGATTTTGATAAATTAGTACATGTATTAAAGGATTCTTTTGTGAATGTTATTTATTTACTTAATAAATAGTAAATTTATATATATTTATCTATATAATATAACATATTATAGCAAATTATTCATATGTCAAATGTTAATTTATATCTCATGTAGGATCTTATAATCCACGATCCGATTCTACGAACGATCCAATCCTATCATAAAACGATCCTAGTTAGAATCTCGATTCTAACAATTTCTCGATTCTAAGTAAACTTATTTTGTGTATATATGTCGCATCGATCGATCTAGTAGATTCCTCCTTTGAATCTCTAACTGTCTTCTCGTATGAATAATATATATGATCAATCAACACACTTTTATTATAATTAATAATTGACACACGTTTGAAAATCTATGCGTGAAAAATGTTTACAAAATCTAAGTCGTAATTCTCTTAGACTATGTCATGATAAGTTCATATCGTGTTTCAACGGTCACTCTAAGAATGTCATGATACGAAGATGTATCAATTTAACTATGCACGAATACGACACAGAACGGAAAAAAAACTGCATAAACAAACTACTATAAAACTGATGTTACACATACCGGCAAAAGACAAAGTCATATAAATTATTTAATATATTTTACATATATAATTAATGAATATTTGATATATGTATATATATAATGATATTTATTATTATTCATCATAATTATCGCTCAGTAGTGTGTCACCGAAATTAATTACGAGATAAAAAAAAAAATTAGCATAATTTTAGTACGACATGAAAATAATTAACTCCTAACTCGTAATTTTTCGTAGCGTATTTGTATCGACTCATTGTATGGTTCTAAAATTGTCCGCTTTTCCCATATTTAAGTGCAAACTTATATTTTTCTTTAATTTTTTAGTTTACGTAAAATATAGGATTAATAACCTAAAAAGGTCCCAAACATATATGTTATATTGGTAATCGTTGTCTCATATTTAAAATTTTAATATTCGGTGTCTCAACTATTAGATTGGTTTATTTCCACTTTTTTCAACCGAGATTGGCGTTAAAATTGACGTTTTAAGCAATAAACACATATTATTTTCCACATTTCCGAAGTATTAGATTTTCTTATTTATGGCTTAGACTTCTTTGATGCTTAAAAAACATATTTTTGTTCTGCCAACTTTAAGTGAAAAAAAAATAGAAATCAACCCATCTGCTAGTACGACATCTAATATCACTCTTATACATCTCAAACCAAAGAATTGGCAACATGACATATATATTTGAGACTGTTTTAGGTACTTAACCATAAAATGTATCTTAGAAAGTAATTTTTTTTTTTCTGTTTATAATTTTTTTTTGGAAATCACATTTTTCTTAAGAGATAGAACATCAAGCCCATGAAACCCAAATATTTGGCGGTGGCGCGAGTCGTGATTGACGCAGTCATGCAACTAACGTCGTTAACAGTTACGTCCACTGATTTGACGGCATCGATAGACCACAAAACACGGGCTCCATGTTGTCCTCTAGCGATTGCTAAATTCTGTGAACAGTAGTTATAAAGTTAAAGTTGATTAATATAATTTGGTTATAACAAACGATAAAGTGTTTTGTAAAATTGATAATAATTACAAAATTTAAAATAAAATTGCACATAACAAAATGTTTAGAGGGAAAACTGCCCAGTCTCTTCCCATGATGAAGGAAGTAACAACTTTCTAGATTAAACCTAAGTTCTTATCTTTATTAGTTTGTTATAATTATTAGAATAAAAATGTATAACTCATTTTGAGTTAAGGCATAGAATTAGAAACAATCATTATTTAGATGATAGGTTACTTAGATTATATACCTATATATTGAACTTGTATTAATCATTGCAATTTGTCTCAGTAAGAATTACCTTAAAAGTTCTTATTGAGTTCCAACAAGTGGTAGTAGAGCCGATGGTTCGGCTCGGAGAAGGCACGGTTTAGTGAACCCAATGGATGAGCTAGTGATGCACAGAGACGCGTGTGTAGAGCATGCAGAGAATGAATCCATATATGACTTAGCAGATGCAAAGCAAGGTGTTGGATATCAAGGTATGACTCGGTGGCGTGGTGCAACCCTTTGATAGTTCAGGAGAAACCACATGGTCAGGATAATAAACACGACTTGCAGCGTGAGTCCGAGTGGGTGTTTGGTGCCTTAACTTGTGTACTAACGTTCCTATTAAAATTGAGATTTAGGGTGGAGAAGCGAGCAAATTGCCTAAGGAAGCGAACTCCGGTGAAACCCTACCTAGACACAAAGATGATACGACTCAACATACGAATCAATATTTGGAGGAGCCAAGTGGTTGATTAGTATGATCAAGGCGAGCTTGGTTTGAGAGAGGCTGAAGGAAGTAACATATTTCTAGATTAAACATAAGCTCTTATATTTATTAGTTTGTTATAATTGTTAGAATAAAAATGTATAACTCATCTTGAGTTAAGGCATAGGATTATAAACAATCATTTAGATGATAGGTTACTCATATTATATACCTCTATATTGAACTTGTATTAATCATTACAATTTATCTCGGTAAGAATTACCTTTATAGTTCTTATTGAGTTCCAACACATGATGGCTTCGTACCTAGGCGGTCCGAGTTTAGCCAAACCCTGCCCCACCCGCGAGACGAACCTCGTTTCCCATCCCGCTCCGTTTAACTCACTAGGCGGGATCATTAAAAATTATATCCCAACAGGTTTCCTGACCTGCAAGATTTAGAGTATAATATTACAATTATTTTATTTGCATGAATCATATTTAAACACAAATTATGAAGTTTAAATCAAAAATACAATTTGAAATTTATATTCATATTCTTAATTACAAAAATCAGATTAGTTTTTATTCATTTATTGTTTCTATTATGGTTGTTAACCCTTATAATTTTATAATATATATCGGGCGGGTTTCATGGGGCCCGTAACCTCAAACTCAAACCCGCATTGGCACGCGAAAATGAATAAATCTCAATACCATACCCGCACTATACCTTGCAGGATGTGGGTCGCTGAGTAAAATCGAGACTAGAAACGCGGATTCGTGCGACCCCTTGCCTCATTAACACATACTGGGCGCTATTAGACGTGATTAGAATTACAAATATTAATTTTTTACCATTATCGAGCAGAAAGTGAAGAGATACAGTTTTCTACCAATAGAAACTCACCTCATTTTATTTACTGCTCATATCAATACGTCTTTTTAATATTTTTTATTTTATTATTTTGATTCTCTCCTATATTTAGTTGCAAATATAGAAATACTTAAATTTGTTATATTTGTGTAGACAATGTAATGAGGACATTACATAGATGTGTGGCATCACATGATCATATCCAAATGAATATATTAATTCCTCATATCACTGCAAAAACACGATGCTATCTGATATTTGCCTTTACTGCTTTTAGGAGGGCAAATCTTCTAACATTTGTTATCGTCCTAACAAATTGGTTCCCGTGGCCGCGCGTCTTTCGATGTAGGGTTCACCATCGATGATGACAACGTCGTTGGAGAACTCATCTCTACTACAAATGCACAAGACACCCTCCAACCGGCCACAAACTCCTAGGGCAGTGCTCATAGTAGCAATCATCATCACTTTTGCACTCATCTTCACCTTGACTTGCATCTGCTTATATAGTAAGGATTAATCGTCAAATTGCTACATCAACTTTAGTGCAATTTGATTGACATATATTGTTTTTTCTAGCCGAACTTTTACTAATGTGCATTTTGTTCACTTTGTCATTTTTTTTTATAATTATAGACAAAATATAATGTCTAAAATTACTAAAAACACCATAAAGTCCAACTATGATTTTAAAATAACCTTAATGTTTATATAAAAGCAAATAAATATCTCTAATAAAATTTTAGAATAATGCATATTCTACCAAAAAAATCATGCATTAAATATACAACCCCTAATTTCAAAAGTTAAAATTAAATAAGTTCTATATTTTATAGAATTTTAAAATAATTTAATAAATTGTTCTTTGGTACTTTTAGATTACAATTTTTATTATAATTATATGTTTCTTAACATGTATTGTTTGAATATTTGATTTTACATATGTCATTATATCATTATTGTAAAAAAATTTGGTGTTTTGACATTTTTTTAAAATTATTTTCTTCCAGAATTAATAGAAATATGTACAGAGCTAACATTTTGCACAATATAACAATCTCATCTTGCAATTTGTACGAAAAGAGTTCATCTAATAAATTAGAAATTCACAGAAAGTTGGGTTAACATACACGGAAAGTTTAATTAACAAATTACACTTTTTGTAAAAGTTCAGTCAGTTTATAATTAACTCATATATCGACGTTTTATTTGTGTCTCATTGCATTACACACAAAACACATGAATATTTATAATGCAAGTATTGATATGATGTGAAGAAATAGTAGAGAGGTGACTGACATGATAAGGA
The DNA here is from genome assembly GCA_036873135.1 of Clarkia xantiana subsp. parviflora. Taxonomy (NCBI): domain Eukaryota; kingdom Viridiplantae; phylum Streptophyta; class Magnoliopsida; order Myrtales; family Onagraceae; genus Clarkia; species Clarkia xantiana. The sequence continues at coordinate 24,399,462 of JAPTYO010000007.1, forward strand.
AGACACCAATATGAGGAAGATGAAGAACATCATGCAGACGGAAGAATTGGTTGTCATGTCTCCATCTTAAATTTCCTTGAAAATAGCGTTAGAACTTGAGTTTGGTGATGGTGCTTTGTCGAATTCAAGACGATTCATATATAGTAAAGGGAGAACAATAATTCAACAATTACTAAGAATTTCTTACATTTTTTTTTTTTGCCAATAAAATATTTCTTACGTAATTTGATTACTGATAGTTCCGTTCTAGTGATTAAGAGCACTTAGAATCCACAATGGTTTTACTTAAATTGTATTCTTTAAAGTTGACACGTAGGCATTTATGTAAGGGCTAAGAACACAATAGGGGCCTGAATGTTTGCCCATGTTGCCAAAATGGGTCTGAATTGAAAAAACGTATTATTAATGGCCTAAATTTTGAGTTTTGTGTATAAGTGAGGTCTCCGTCTATTTTTTCTGTTAAAAGTGACGGAAAGTGGTCACATGCTTGGCATGTGACCGAAAATAATTTGAAAACCCGAAAATGCCCTTTGACCAAAGTGTGTCCCTCACATGTTTGACCTAAAAAGACGAAAATACCATTTAAGCCACCACAGCTCCGACGACCACCACCACCCGGCTCCGGCGACCACCACCCATTTCCGGCGACCACCACCCCCTCCGGCGACCCTAAAAAGCTCTGATCGGAGCCAAGTTTCTTATATATAAGAAACATTGGACTCAAACCCGGTTTTGAGCGGTCTGACCCTGGTTTAGTAGGAAAACGTAAACCGGGATTGGATTTGAGCAAGATCGGCAGCGGGAAGTCTCGCAGATAGTGTAAAACACGTAGGGGTACGCGCGTCGAGGGGCGACAATTCGGACAACACCAGATTGTGGGGACAATCCGGTGTGGTCCGGATTGTCTTGGTAATCCGGACGAGTCTCGGTCCGAACGTGCGTGTTGTGCGTTCGGACCGTTCTAACTTGCGGGTAAGCGTTCGTGAACCGTTTAGTGGGTCTGACGTGTCAACGAGGTACGAATGTAAAACGAACCCGAATCGGGCGCATATCCATCATATATCAAGTCCGACCTGGCTCACATACCACGTCAGACATATGAGGAGACGAGTAAAACTGAGGTTAGCATGTCAACATCTTAATTATACTTAGCTTCTGTGGAGAGGCTATGTTGACAAGGACAATGCATGCTCTAGCTGTTCAATAAGTCTGATTAGAAAAAACCTGACCATGAACCAGAGAGTTTGAACATTACGGGCACGTTTGATTACCGGTATTGCGATATCCTAATACACGTATTAGCTAATACCGCGTTTGTGTCCACTTGGTATTGGTATTAGCTAATACTCAATTATAGGAGGAATTTGGTATTAGCTTATACCGACTAAAAATGATGTACTAATTAATACCAAACCTAAAATTACTTATTTACCCCTAACCTTATTTAATATACAACAACTACACCAACTTCGGCTCATAACATCGGCCACCGGCGACCCCCGGCCGGACTCCCGCGACCTCCGGCCGGACTCCGGCCACCCCCGGCCGGATTCCGGCGACCCCCGGCCGGCCTTCAATTATAATAATAATTAAAAAAATGTATATATCTATTTAGGGGTATTTAGGTCTTTTAGACATTGTATTAGGATATCCTAATACAAAGTTCATTCAAACATTGTATTAGGATATCCTAATACATGACACAATCAAACATTGTATTAGCTAAGCATGTATTAGTTAATACGTGTATTTGGATATCGCAATATCGGCAATCAAACGTGCCCTACGTAACGAAGTTTAGAATCATCATTACAACTGACTCATTCATCTCTTTAAAAAAAACATCCAGTTATGGTTAGGGTTAAGGTTGCAATTAATGTCTTCTAAAAAAACAGAATAAATAGTTAAGCACGTTAATGATGTGGCGAGATGAAGACTTGCATTCCTTTCCAACTTCTAAATTCCCATACGGTGTATATATAGCAGCCGTCTAAACTAGCTATAGATAAAGGCTAGCAACAGCTTACCATCTTTCCTTTACAAGATATTCTATACTCGATCGATCCAGTATATTCATCCTTTGTAATTAACTGTCTTCTCGTTTGAAATATATATATATATATATATATCAGGACGAAGCCAGAAAGTTTTTTCAGAGGGGGCAAAAATTAAATTAGAGGTAAACACTTAGAGTAAAAATTATGGCGTAAATGTAAAATTTTAAAAGACGAAATTGAAAAAATTTACAATTTTTAAGGTAAAAATAAAATATCAACAAAAATTAAGAGGGCAATTGACCCATATTCTTACGTAGCTCCGTCCCTCTCAGTAAATAAAGACGAAATAAAGACGAAGCCATAAATTTTTTTTGGGACAAAATTACGATCAATTTTCTAAACAAAAAATTTGCTTTATAAATTCGGACAGTGATATGCTAATATGCTTACGAAGGTGAAATGTTACTAAAATAACTATATTTTTCTTAAAAAAAAAACTTTAACTCTAGGTAATAATGATAAAATTATATCCTAATTTAATATAATCGTACATAATCTTGATCTACCTTATATTTTTTTTTATCATGTGCACTATATTTATAGCTAGTAATAAATGATTAATATAAATTCATTTTTTTCAAGGAAAATAGAAATAAAATTAGTTTAAAAAACATAGTAAACTTATTTTTATTATAGAAAAATAATAAAGTAAACCAACTATATATTTGATTTTAATTTACGATTATATTTATATGAAACCTAAGATTTTAACTAGGGTTGGCGATGGTGAGGGTATGGTGCGAATAACACTAATACCATAACCATACCATATTTTTTTCACTCATACCATAACCATAACCATAACCACTGCGGTTATGATTCTTCATACCATCACCATAACCATAACCATGGTTTTTAACCACGATTAAACCATTTAACCACAATCATTCAAAATAATACAACATCATTGTTTCATACAAGAAAAGTAAACATACATTCATTGTTTCATACACGAAATCCAAATTAAACATAACTTCATTGTTTCACTTAATTAAACAAACACATATTCAATCGCCTATCACTTGCGATCTTCAATTCTCATTCACCATCACTTCCAATCGTGGTTACTTAATAATAAGAAATATAGACAAAAAAATGGTGGGTGGGAAAGGGACGGAATAAGAATTATAATATTTGATTAATAATTGAAGTATAATAATAATAATGTATATATATAATTATATAAGTATTAGTAATATATGTATTAATATTATATATATAGAGGTGATGGTTATAACCACGGTTATGGACTGAATATCATAACCATAACCATAACCATTGCGGTTACAAGATTCATCACCATAACCGCCCCTCACCATAATGGTGCGGTTAACCATTGCGGTAAATGGTGCGAATAACCATGGTTATTTAATTTTCACCGCACCATTGCCGGCCCTAATTTTAACTTTAGGACGCAGTTAATTAATTTCAAAATGAACAAAATAAAAAATTATTTAAATTAGGTAGCGAAATATCTTATATTTCTAGCTATATATCTCTATATAGTCATACCGTATATATTATATAGTAACTTAAACAGTAGAGTAATAAGTAATTGTCAGAATCTTTACCAAAAAAGTACTTGTCAGAATACTCAACCTAATGTCTAATCTGAAGGACACTTTTTGATTTAATATAATCATTTTATATATAATTCACTATCTTCATCTTTTTCCTATTTCTTCTCCACACTACTTATACCAGTGTTATCAGAACCGGACCGGACGTTGAACCGGAGAAGGGTCCGGTTTCCGGTTCGTCCGGTCGGATCCTGTTCGAACCGGGTTCGTCCGGTCGGATCCGGTTCGAACCGGGTCCGACCGATTATCCATAAAAATCAATTAAATCCAAAAGCTTCTTCGCAGACCACCTTACCCTTTACCCTTCTCTACTCGCCCTCTCAAATCTCCATTCTCTCACTTCACTCTCTCCCAAATCTTACTCACCCACTCACTCTCACGTTTACTTCACTGTCTTCATTTTTCATTCATTCCACTTCCTCTCTTATGTTTCAATTTCTTCCTTTCCCTTTCCTCACATTCATTCTTACCCTGCTGCCCCCAGACGTTGGTGGCGCCGATCTCCGGCACTGCTTCATCTCCTATCAGGCTCCCGTAATCTTCCCTGCTAGTTGAATCTCTTAGTTCTTGTTGGTTTGATTTCTTTGAAAGGGGAATGGAGCTAGCTAGCTGTATATAGAAGTGGAGGAGACATTAACGAGGGATTTGGCTGAGAAGCGGAAGTGCAATTTAGGAATCCATCGTCCTGCAACTCCCAATCGGAGCTGGATTTCTTGATTTAGATGGAACTCTTTTGTGGGTAATTCTGAATTGGAACCATGGATCTGCCTGCTTGATTCTGGATACTAGCGAAGCTGGTTAGGGTTTTTAATTTTCTCATCTACATAGCAAACCGGTGGACCGGAAAACCGGCCGGTTCGTCAAAAACTGGCCGGTTCTGTAAAAACCGGATGATTGAACCGGATTCACTTACATCCTCCGGAATTGTATAAACCGGACCGTTGGAGGCACCGATTCCGGTTCGAACCCGGTCGAACCGCCGGTCCGATCCGGTTCTGATAACACTGCTACTTACTAGCTCTCTCTGCAACTCATTATTTTTCGTGCAACTTCGTCTTCTCATTTTATTCTCATTCTTAAAGATGAAATCATGAATCTAGCTTCAGATGCAAGGGCAAATAAAGAACCAAACAAATTTTTAATAATTTTCAGAGGGGGCAAGATGAAAAAACCCAAATTTTTCTCTTACAATTCACCAAGTTCAGTAGGGGCAATTGCCCCCACTGGTCCTTAGCTGCCTTCGTCCCTGTATATATGATCAATCAACACTTTATAATTAATGCCACATAAAACACGTTTACAAAATCTATCCGTGATATCATTTTACAAACTCTAACCAGCAATTCGTGCCATGTCATGATATATAAGCAGTAACGTATCCAGAACTCGGGGCCAGTGGAGTTTATAATAGGTTTTTTATACGATCAGAAAAAATTAATCGGCTTAAATATTATTTCAGTTTGGGTAAAAAAAAATTCTTACGGAACTGTAAAAGTAGAATAATACACACATAATAATGAATTAAAAAAATATCAATTCAATAAAAATTTTAAAAAAAAATTGTTTCTTACAAAAGTGTAAGAAAGACTGATCAATGACGCATGAGAGGCTATACATATAGAAACAGATGCTCTGATTGTCCAACAACTTATTTCGGATACTGTGGATATTAATTTGAAATATATGCCTATTATTTTGGATTGCAGGGATCTTTTGTTTCGGTTCAGAAAATACAAGCTCAGACATGTCTACAGGGAAGCCAACTGTGTTGCGGATGCTATGGTTAGAATATGAGTTCTACAACAACTTCGTCTTGTTATTCACTGTGTTCCTCCTAGAGAGGCTAGACCTTTTACGTTTAAGGACATGATTGGGTTCTACGAACCTTGTTTGATTAGAAGAGAATTTCCTTAAGTTTGTACTATTGTAGTCGTCTTCGGATAGACTGCTTTTGTTTCTTATATATTCATTTTCGAAAGAAAAAAAAATGAAGCATGAGAAGAAAGGACTAAGAAGGAGAAATAAAAATAAAAATAAATAAGAAAAAAAGTAGATACCACGCTAGCAAACTTGTAAATACTAGTTCAAAGATCAGGACCGACTAAAAAAACTAGTAAATACTAGTAGAAAATAGAAAAAAAAAAACAATTAAAACATGGTAGAGAAAATATAAAAACCTAATTTAATTGTTAAAAATGATTTTAGATAAAAAAAATATATTTAAAACCACTTTAATTATTAAAAAGTCTAGAAACTGATAATCGAGAATTTGTTTTTGAAGAAATGAAGTAGAAACCACGTTAGAGCATCCACAATGGTTTTACAAAACATGGTAGAAATAAATATAAAAAAATATAGTGTAATTGTTAAGAACAACGACATAGGAAAAAATTAGTTTATTTGTTAAAAGTGTAGAAACTAAGAATAAAACATAGGATAAAATTGTGAAAAATTTAGTTTAAAATTTAATATAGTTTAACTGTTAAAAAATTTAAAATTTAAAACTTAAAAGCGTATAAGTGGGAATATAAACTTGAATTGAATGAGATAGTTAACTTGTACGCACAAAATCAAATAAGCTACTTTTTTTTTTTTTTTTTTGCCAGAAATAAGCTACTTTGCTGCACAAAATTATATACATCCCGATTATTAATTACTAGTTTTTCTCCATAGTTGGGAAGAAGAAGAATGTGGTATAATTGACATCTTACAATGTGACGTCACGTGTGAGGCATGTGGTCCAAATATATATTTGGGTTAAAGGTACTTTTGATACCATATGTTTGACCGAATGTGGCTTTTAGTACTGTATGTTTAGTTTTGTATACTTTTGGTACCAAACGTTTGAAAAAATGTGGTTTTTGGTACATCCGTTAGTTGGCCGTTAGTTTTGGCCGTTAAATGACATGTGCAAATCACGTGATCGACTCTAAACTTTTAATTTTGTTCATTTTAGTCCCTCAAATATATTCCTAACTTTTATTTTGTTTAACTTAGTCATAACACTTCAAAATCGGACCCAATTAAACCAATCGAATTCAATTGACATAGCCTCTTTTGGGTCAAATTTACCCAATTGGAGATAGGTCCCAATTGAGTTCGATTTTGAAGCATTAGGACTAAATTAAACAAAATAAAAGTTATGAATATATTTGAGGAACTAAATTGAACAAAATTAAAAGTTTATAGTCGATCACGTGACTTGCACATGTCATTTAACGGCCAAAACTAACGGTCAACCAACGGATGTACCAAAAGCCACATTTTTTCAAACGTTTGGTACCAAAAGTATACAAAACTAAACATCCAGTACTAAAAGCCACATTCGGTCAAACATATGGTATCAAAAGTACCTTTAACCCTATATATTTGGATAAAAAGGGAATGAAAATTATAGGTGTCAATTTAGGTTCAAACAGGTCACGTAAATTTTAACGAGAAAAACGGATGAAAACGTGAAATTGACCAAATTGATATTTGAAGCACCTATTATCAACATTTTAAATATGAGACACATATAGAAACATGAGCTAAACTTGGAGACATGTATCAATCATTCTACTAGTGTTGCCCTCTTGTTGGGTTCATATGACTTGCGCTAACTCGATACAAATGGAGATTAGTTTAGGTATAGAGAGTTTTTTAATATTTATCACTAGGCAGCACTACTAGACGTAAAGTAATTATAATTACAAAATATTTAGTCATTATCAAACGGAGGAAATTGTGCAGTTTCTATTACTAATAATTCAACTCGTTCTCGTTAGTGTTGACATCAGTATCTCTGTTCACTACAGGAAAATATGTAATTACCGACATTTGGTAACGGCACCTCTCTTAAAGCGTCGTTAATTTTTTTTTCTTCTGAAATGCTAATAACGGCACTAGTCAATAACGCCACTGATTTTAGTAACATCCCTTTTAAATCGCCGTCGATAAAATTAAAGTTTACTATCGGCACTTCTTCAGAAGTGTCGCTATTAGTTTAATTACGACACCTAGAAAGTGCCGTTTCTATACAGTTGTTGTAACTGCCGGTATTATTTTAATATTTTTTATTTAATAAATGATTAATTGTCTCTGATTTTTATGACAAATATTTAAATATTTATCTTTTTATATTCGTAGAGGAAATTACATTGATGTGTGGCAGCCCTGAATATATTAATTTCTCACACCCATTGCACAAACACGAGAGAGGTATTCTGACATTTGACTTTGCTACTTTAAGAGGGCATGTCTTCTTACACGTGTCATCGTCATAACAAATCGATTCCCCGGGGCCACGTCTCTTTCGATGTCGGGATCACCACCGGTGACGACGTCGGAGGAGGACTCCTTGTAGCGATCATGATCAGTACAGAAGCACAAGCCACGCAAGCATAATGGCCGCAAACCATCATCGCAGTCGTCAAAGTCACACTCATCATCACTTGCGCACTCTTCACCTCGACTCGCCACATCTGCATGCATATAGTAACGGTAAATTACCAAATTACTACCTCAATTTTAATGCAATTTGATAACCAGTTTTTTTCTTTTGCAATTTGTTATAGCCGAACTTTTACGTTGGAGATAACGGCTCTATTAGACGGCTGCATATGTGTCGAGCCGGGAGAAAAATGAAAATTCATAATTTAACGGCTCGAATGATGTAGAGCCGTCCCTATTTTTCTCTTCCGGCACTAAAATAGGGCCGTGAGTATTAGAGTTAATTTATATTTATATTATTTAATTATAACGGCTCAAATTGTCAGCCGTGAGTTAATGAAGTTTTAGCGGCTAGTAAATTAAGCCGCCCAAGTTATATATTTTTATTTATATATTTATATTATATTTGGTACTGCATTGATTTGGGCCGCCTAAGTTATAATTATTTTTCCTCTCTGGTTGCAAATGAAATTTGAAACTACCTCATTAGGTCCGCCAGCTGTATTTCTAGACTCTTCTTCCTCGGTTTTAGCTAGGGTTTTTGTCCCTTCAGTTCTAATTCTGCGAGAGACCGGGCTGATCGGGGATGGACTGCGACCGACACTGTGACTGACCGGTTGGATAGATTGTGGCCTACGTTGTGACTGACCGACCGAATAGATTGCGGGATCGACTGCGGCCGGCTCTGGGATTGACCGGCAAGATAGTTGGACTGCTTATCCCTCTTTAAGAGGCAGTTGAGGAGGTCAGTCATGAAACACTTACATGGTTTCCCGTGTTTCCTTAATCCTGATTTCCCCCCTAATTTCTGGATTTTTCGGAATTGACTGAGGAGCTCAATTCCTGACTTTTTAATAGATTCGACTAACATCTTAGGTTTTCGTTGATCTTCGTTCAAAATCATTAGATGAATGGATCTTCTTCGATGGTTTGGGTGCTGGTGGATTTGTTCAGTGGTGGAGTAATAAATCAATTATTTAACATTGGTCTTGACAAATTAGGTCATGGAGCTGGCTATTATACAGCAAATTGAATTATTAATTTTTTGTATCAGTAGCCCATGAAATCTTTGGTTGGTTTTTAATACCTAGAGGCTAGAACAATCAATTTGGTTTAGTTTTCAATCAGTGCTTGGTCCAAATTGCTATTGAATTTAAGGAATTGAAGCTCAATCTGGAGATTGAATAACAACTTGAAAGTTTAACCTTGTAATTCTCTATCGATGGAATTTTATGAACTATGAAAAGTATTATTTCTTTAATGAGGCACATATTTTTCTCTAGATTGATATTACTTTATGTGTATGTTTATATGTTTAAGTGTGGCTGAAATTTGCTGAGAAGGTATCTGGGGAATGAGATGGATTTCGAGCCGATTTCACAACTTAAAGGAATCCAATTGAACTTCCAGGTGCCAAACTCTTGCAAACATAGATCAACAACTTCTTCATTACAAGATGATCAAGCTACTTCCTACTGTAGGCTATGAAGCAGATGCAGCCACACGATACATCATTGATGGGAGAAGCATTGGAGATTTGGAGATGCTAAAAGTAAAGCTTCTGCCAATTTCAACAGTTCCAAGAATGTGAGTCCTTTGTTCGTCTGTTATATAGTTTCTTGAAGTATAACATACTCCTTTGACTGCACATTTTTAACTCTTGATTGAAATTTCTCTTTCAATCAATGTCGTCTTTGATCATATTTAATAATTTTGGTATGTGTTCAACAAGAGCCAAGAGGTATGCTAGAATCAATTTCTTCTTAAGATTAATATATTGAACACCTATTGGATTAAAGCATCCTAATTTGTGTGGTTGATTCTTTGAGTTTTTTTATCATTCAATTCATCATCGTCATATGAACAAAATAATAGTGACCTCATTGTCTATGGCCTTGCAGACAAACAAGTGGCAAAATCCACTATGAGGAGCATATAAAGACGACGGAGTATGATGCAGATGTCATGGAGAAGTTCCTGGTCGATTTAGATTAAATTTTTAATTGTTAGTGCATGTTATTTGAATGTTATGATGATTGTGGATTTTAGAATCATCACTTACAATTTATGATTCAATTTGTATATATATATATATATATATATATATATATATATATATATTGTATATAATTTTTTTTTATTTGAAAATTAATTTCATTGCGGCTGTGTAAAAATGCCGTCAGTAAAGAATATAATAAAATGAAAAATACTTAACGGCTCAAAAAATTGAGCCGGCATCATAATTAATGTCGGCTAAAAAAAAGGGCCGCAATATACTTATTAGTGGCTGCTTTTTAGAGTCGTTACTTTTATTGGCGGCTGAACCATTTTGAGCCGTAAGTATCTTCCCGACTATTCATTTACCGACTCATTCCTCTTACAGCCGTTAAATATTCTCAGCATTTTTTTTAGCCGTTAATTACTATCTCTGGAGCCCCTAACAAAGCTTCCTCCTGTAGTAACATGTAGTTTATTAGTTATGTCAATTTTTGCGTTAATTATAGAAGAATATACTTTCTTAACTTACTAAAAGTACCATAAAGTTCTATTATGATTCTAAAATAATCTTCATGTTTACATTAAATCAAATAAAAATCTTGAATGATACATATGATAGAAAAAATGTACACATTAAATATATAAACCCAAAGTTCAAAAGTTAAAATTAAATATATTTTTTAAAATTTATGTTTTATAGTTTTAAAAATTTATTTGTACATGTGGTACTTTTAGATTACATTTTTTATGTATATTTTTCTTAACGTGTATTATTTTAATATTTGATTTCATATAATACATCATGTAATTTTATCATTATAGTAAAACTTTAGATTGTATATTTAAAAAAAAAATTTAAGTAATATATGTCTAAATTTAACGAAAAGATGGACGAAACTAACTCTTTATACGATATATAACAAGTTCGGCTTGCATGTTGTTTTAGAAAAAATTACTGTTAGCAAATTACACATTTACGGAAAGTCTAATTAGCAATTTAGTAATTAGCCCATATATATATCAGCATTTTATTTGTGCCTCATTCATAATTATATGAATTATTATACATACAGTTCATGTATTGATATGATGTGAAGAAAAAGTAGAGAGACAACTGACATGATAAGGAAGATACAAATACGAGGAAGATGAAGAACGTCTTGAGAGAGGAGCTGGTTGCCATGTCTCTCCGTCTTCAACTTCTTTAAAAATAGGGTTTGAACTTGAGTTTTGTGATGGTGCTTTGTGAATCCAAGATGTTCCATATATATAGTGTTGGGAGAACAATATTTCGACATAATTTTTTTTGCCAAGAAAAGTTTTCTTACGTAATTTGTTAACATAAGAGGTGTTCTGGTGGTTAAGAGCGTTTACTATTGTATGGTTTAGTTTCAAAGTTTCAGGTTCGAAATCTCTTAGGTAATTACATTGGGGTTGATCTAATTATATATCAAATTCCGCCCGGCCTACACACCGCCTCTAGCATATGTGGAGGGGAGTAAACTGAGTTTATCAGTCGACGTCTTAACTATACTTAGTTGCTGATGAGACTACGTTCACAAGTATACGATGGTTGTTCACTAAACCTGATCGGAAAAAAGTTATAACCATAAGCAGAAGACCCGAATAATACGTTACGCCCCTGCTACTAACCCATTCGTTTTCTTAAAAAGAAATATCCAGTTATAGTTGGGGTTAAGGTTGCAATTAATGTCTTTACAAAAAAAACAAGATATATGGTTAGAGTTATGGTTGAGGTTAGCTAATTCACGTTAATGATGTGGCAAGATGACTTTTACCAAAAAAAAAAAAAATGGCGAGATGAAGACTTTTATATTCCTTTCCAACGTCTAAATTCCCGCATGATATGGTGTATATCTTTATACCAATATAAAATGTGAGAGTTGTCATCATCCCCAAAAGGTACATTTTGAACATTTTTATTTTTGTATTATTATTATTATATATATATATATTATATTTAGTTCCCATATTTTTTATTTTATTATATACATATATGTGTTATATTTAGTTCCCCTATTTTTATAAAATGGCGATTAGTTTTTTTTATCTTTGAGATCCATCTATTTATCTTTACTATTACAAAAAAAAACCATTTAATTACATTTTGTTATTTTTAGTTTTTTAGGTCGCTTAATTGGTAGGTCACCGTAGTTATTATTAATTTCTCCATCAAATATACATATCAATTAGAGTCAACATGCATTTAATAGGGGCAAATGTCAGGTAGATGCATTTTTCCATTCACTATATCACCGATTTGGGGATGTTCCGCTTGTTAACATTTTTGTATCAAATAAATTAGTCACTTGCTAATTCAAATAACATATCAAATATGGATCAAACGTGGTTCTTGAAGTTTGACTTTACATATAACATGTTACTCAATGTTTAATACTTATTGACTCGAACTATCGATTTAATTATTGCGTTCGTAAATTCAATCATATTAGGTATCTCCTAATTGGTAGTTGAATAAATAGTTAAGTTGAATTCAAGTATAAACTTTGACATTAATGTTTTGAAAAATTGATGATTTAGTCCATACAATATTTGAGTATTACTAAAAATTTCATTAGATAAATTGCATTAACTTTTTTGTTAAGGTCACGTAACTGACATGTTACATTATTATCACTAACTTATTAATACAATATACCTATAAATTTGAGCCACCCATAAAGTATGATATGTACTCAACTTGTGCAAACTTCGAGTACATGTTGAGATTTTTTTGTATCACATAGATCAGTCACTTGTCAAATCATATCAATTGTCAAAATATGGGTCAACCACAGTTCTTGAATTTTGACCTTTTACAGATAACCTGGTATTAATCGTCCAACATTTAGGTTCTTGAATCATTAATTTAGTTCTTCCGTCTGTCAATTAAATCAAATTGCGTACAACCTAATTAGTAGTTAAATAAGTCATTGACATAAAATCAAGTATAAACTTTAGAATTTAATGAATTGAAATTTTCTTTAGCATTAAATCAATTTTTGTTGGTATTATGATATAAAATTGCATGAAAAGTGTATAGTTACGTTTGTATAGGTCAAACTGCTCCACCAAAGAATCTAAGTGGTTAATTGCGGGCTTACATTCTTCACTCCTCAAGTTGATAAATTAGATATAACTTTGTCGTTAATAACTCACGTCATGTTCAATCCAACTCATTATTAGTTATAACAGTAAATTAGTATCGTAATTTAAAACAATAGTTAATTTTTTGACTTAATTATCCTCTTCTATTTTTCCCGTTTTGAATTAATTTGTGTCGGTCTTTTCGATCACAGATTCATTTCTTGCAACCCCTAAACTTGGACATGTATTAATTACATAATATCATATTAGAAAACTGAAGATAAATTATATATTTTGAACCTTAGACGATTTATGCGCGTGCAACGCACGCGTTAATAACTAGTATATATATATATATATAGGAGCCGTCTAAACTAGCCTATAGAATATACATAATTAAAGGCTAGCAAACAGCATACCATCTTTCCTTCACAAGATATTGTAAACTTTTTTTTGTGTATGTCGCGTCGATCATCAATCTAGTGCATATTCATCCTTTGAATCTCTCTATCTGTCTTCTCGTACGAATATATATGATCAATTTTTTTTAATGTAATATTCGTCTAAATTTAACGAAAAGATGGATGAAGTTAACTTTTTACACAATATAACGAGTTCAGCTTGCTTTGTTAAAAAAAATTAGTTAGTAAATTATACATTTACGGAAAGTCCAATTACAATTTGGTAATTTTAAATATGTACCGTATATACATTTTGTACAAGTATTGATATGATATAATGTGAAGAAATAGTAGAGAGACGAGTGACATGATAAGGAAGACACCAATACGAGGAAGATGAAAAACATCATGTGAGAAGAGCTGGTTGTCACGTCTCTTGAGTTTGGTAGTGGTGCATAAATCAAGACGGTTCATATATACAGTGGAGAATAAATGTTTTCTTATGTAATTTGGTTATTAACAGCGACACGGTTTAGTGGTTAAAAGCAATTATATATGTATAATTTGGTTTCGAAATTTCATCGAAATATCTTGATGAATCACATCGTGGTTACCTGATTAAATATCAGGTTTCGTCGAGTCTACATACTGCGGTGGGTAAATGAGAAGGCGAGTAGAATTGAGTTTAACGAGTCGGCATCTTTACTATACTTAGTTGTTGGTGTGACCAGTCTACGTTGACAATGACAGGTCATGCGCTTATTGTTCACTAAGTCTAGTTGGATAAAAAAATACACTTAAGACCGAAAGCATGAGATACTTAATATTACGTAGCGAGATGAGTTTACAATCAACGGTATTGAACTATTCATTTCCTTGAGAAAAAAATGGGAATATCTAGTATGGTTAGGGTTAAGGTTGCAAATTTGCAATTAATGTCTTTCTAAAAAAACAAGATATACTTGGAAAATCTATGCGTGAAAAATGTTAAACAAAATCTAAGTAGTAATTTGCATAGACTATGTCGACTCAGTGGCGGATGTATTAAGGATAATGTGGTTACGAACATAACCACATTATCGAGTATTTTTTTTGAGACCCTAGGTTTATTTCTGAAGAAAATTATATCCTGATCTTCATTATTTTGTTGTAAGATCCATATTATTTTGGTGTGAGACAATAAGCCCTCATTAATATTTTGTAAGACTTGATTATTATTTTGTAACATTATTATTCAATCCATTCGGAAAAAAGTTAATCAATTTTAAATTTAGATTTTTTCACATAAATAGTATGTTTGTACGTTTTATTAATCATCACTCTTTTGTTAAACTGTAAATTTTAGTTACTCTAACCTAATGTATTATAATATGAGGTTCAATAAGAGCAAATATATCAACCATAAAATATGTTTGAAAAAGATGATTTTTAGTACCAATATGTTTTAAAATGTACAACATGTTTCAAAACAATGATAATTGATACTATTTTCAATCACTCGTCCAAATTTCAATCACTCCTCCAAATTTGTCATCAAATACGTTTTGTAATTAATATTTTGTAACACTATTATTCAATCCATTCAGAAAAAAAAGTTCATCAATTTTAAATTTGGGGCTTTTCACTTAAATAGTATGTTTGTACGTTTTATTATTTATCACTCTTTTGTTATAACTATAAATTTTAGTTACTCTAACCTAATGTATTACAATATGAGGTTCAATAAGAACAAATATATAAGGGTTAAAGGTACTTTTCACACCACATGTTTGGCCGAATGTGGCTTCTAGTACTGATTGTTTGGTTTTGTATACTTTTGGTACCAAACGTTTGAAAAAAATATGGCTTTTGGTACATCCGTTAGTTGGCCGTTAGTTTTGGCCGTTAAATCACATGTGCAAGTCACGAGACTGACTATAAACTTTTGATTTTGTTTAATTTAGTCCCTCAAATATATTCCTAACTTTTATTTTGTTTAATTTAGTCCTAAAACCTCAAAATCTAAATCTCAATTGACCTAGCCCCAATTGGGTCAATTGGACCCAATTGGGTATAAATCGATTGGGTTCGATTGGTTCAATTGAGTTCGGTTTTGAAGTTTTATGACTAAATTAAACAAAATAAGAGATATGAATATATTCGAAGGACTAAATTGAACAAAATCAAAAGTTTAGGGTCGTTCACGTGACTTGCACATGTCATTTTACGGCCAAAACTAACGGACAACTAACAGATGTACCAAAAGCCACATTTTTTCAAACGTTTGGTACCAAAAGTATACAAAACCAAACATCCAGTACTAAAAGTCACATTTGGTCAAACATGTGGTGTGAAAAGTATCTTTAACCCATGTTTTTTAGTACTAACATGTTTCAAAACAATGGTAATTGATACTCTTTTCAATCACTCGTCCAAATTTGTCGTCAAATACGTTTTAAATTTACAAATTAACCAAATACTTTTCTAAATATCTAAATCAAGATCTAATAACTTGTATAAGTGTTATAATAGTGTCTTGACTCGATTGAGACTCAGTTCCCACAACTGGTTCTAGTCTAATTTGACTAAATTGTAACATTTGCACAAACAAATACAATTTATTTGTGCTTAATTAATATTGTTTATTTGAAAAGTATTTAACGATAATTTTGAATAAGTAGTTGAAGAAATTACTAATTTTCATCGTTTTAAAACATCTATTTTTACCAAAAAAAAAAAAATTAACAAAATTGTTAATCTTTACAAAAAAAAATTGCATAATGTAACCCCATTGTGAACCTTCTAAATCCGCCACTGTATTTGTAGGATATTGCACCCATACGGGGTGCTAGTGTAGGTCTCGGAGAGATCGGGGACCGTTGTATCGAGTCCCCGAAGTCGACAACCGCTCCATAAAAAGAGCGGGGACCAATGTGTTAGGTCCCCGAAGTTGTTAACTGCCCGTGGCCTCTCCCGTGGCTATAAATAGACTTCATTATAGGTCTATGAAGACACAAGTCCTACAAGTTACATCCATGCTAGTCCCATACGCATATAGAGCTCTAGTTTGTCTATAGGGTCATCATCCGTGAAGACCGACGATCCGCTTCCGCCGATACAAACCGCCACGTTCGATGGTAACATACCGTTCCTATATATACTAATTTGGTTGTTGGTTTGCTTGTGCATATACGTCGTTTTCCTACAGTATATCGTGATAAGTTCGTATCGTATTTCAAGGGTCACTCTAAAAATGTCATGATACGAATGCGGAAGATGTATTAATTTAACTATGTACGAATACGACACAGAACGGAGAAACAAAGAAACGGCAAAACAAACTACTATAAAACTGATGTTACGCATAGCGGCAAAAGACAAAGTCATAATTAGGTAGATTGGTGAATATATAAATCTGTAATATATTAATTATTACATATATAATGACTATTTGATATATCTACTAAATCATACCATACCAATATATAATATAATATATAATATGAGAAGTGACGACCTCACCCCAAAAAGGTTCTTCCTGTTCAAAGTAGACCTGTCAGAACGGGTCTATCCGTAATCCGAAATCCGTAATCCGTGGGTCAATATGCAATCAATCTGAACCCGATCCGAACTTTATAACGGGTTAGACTTTAGAATCCAAACCCGACCTAGCGGGTCACCGAGTCAACCCGTAACCCATCCATAAATCCATATGTTTCTTTTTGGTCGATGACCGCTGCTTGCTGCTCCTCCCATTCCATCTTCGTTGCCAAACTCTTCTCTTCTCCGAGCTCGTTATTTTCTACTCCAGCCTATAAAAACTCCATCTACATGTCTCTGTCAATAATTATATCCCCGCCATATAGAATACAATCGTCAATTTTGAGTTATCAGTTCAGGCGTCGGGAATTCTTTCTAAGTGACTAAGAGTCGAACGCGACTTCGATTTTTGCTTTTCTGTCTTCGCTTACAGTGAGTCGTGCCCGTGCGTGAGGTCTGTGATTCGACTAGTTGAGTTATGACTATGTCTAAGCGCTGACTAAGCCTTTGAAATTGATGAGAAGAAGACTAGTTGATAGAAACAGAAAGTGATGTCGTTATGGTTCTCACATTTTTGTTTGTTTGATTTTACTTAGCTTTTAATATTTATATTTATATATTAATTAATATCCATAGTTTAATTATATACGGGTCAGACGGGTCGAGTTAGGTCCAATATTAAAACCTGAACCCGATCAGTTTTTCCCAGATTAGATTCGGGTCAACCCGAAACTGACCTGAACACTTAAAGTTGGGATCCGAACCCAACCCGAGCCCATGTTAATTTTGGATTCATTTCGGGTTGGGTCCAAAATTAAATTGACAGTCTTAATTCAAAGGGCACCATTTCTAACAAAAACCGGACTGAACTGGCCATAATAGGCAAACCGCCGCGTCCTGAACTTAATTCAGGAACTCCGTAGTTACCATTAACATTTTAGCAAAAAAAAAAAAAAAAAAAAAAAAAACCTCAGCATCATTAACGATGACAGTTTTCCAAATCCAGCCAAGCCGAAGAGGAGAGGAGAGGAGAAGCTACTTACTGCCGCCGTGCTAGTCTTCCCGCTCACCCACTTCCACCTTCCACTGGAGTCCCGCCTGCCGCTCGTCCATCGGGCTGCCTTCGCCCGCCGATTAAGATTCGTTCTGTTGTACCTTCTGCTGGCCTTGTTGTTGGTTCCCATGCTCGTCATTCGTCCGCACTTCCTGGCTTTGTTAGCTGGTCGTTGCTGCTTTTATCCACCAACTCCCTCGCATCGACCGGGTAGGTTCTCATCATCTCCCACTATACCCATAAAATGTTTATTTTTAATTGGAAAAGCGGTTAATGTTCATCCAAATTCAAATAAATAAAAGGCTCTTGAATAACACCTATCTACGTTGACTATGAATAATACATATTTGAATTTCGAGTGATCTTCGTTTCTTATAAATAATACAGAGTAATGCTCTTATGAAATCAAGTTTGTTCAAATATAAGATTTAGGATTGAACACGGATTTGAGCCTCGGACTTGATAACACTTACTTTAATGCTCAATTAATTTGGTTGTACCTATCAAGTTGTTAAGTTATTCCTCACTTGCCTTGTTTTATGGTTAGAATTGGCCTCCTCCCATGACACGGGCTAATAGCCTCGAGGGTTGACCAAATCAGAGATCTACAATTGTTATTTCTTCATTTAGATTCAAATTTAATAATTTTTTGGTGAGTGCATTGTAACAGTCACTTTCTATATTTCTTAACAGCAATTGTATATCTCTGATTTAGTTATTTGGACTCAAGCAAGAGGCCACCCACAGCACAAACTAGATCAATGTTATCAGAACCGGACCGGACCGGCGGTCTAACCGGGTTCGGACCGGAACCGGAGGTCCTCCCGATCCGGTTCAGTCATTTCCGGACAATGTTACTGAACCCGGTTCGATAGCGGTTTTATATCGAACCGGTCGGTTTTTAAGCGAACCGGTCGGTTTTTTACCGAGTTAGTAATTTATATTAGTGAACCGGTCTATTTTTAAAGAGAACCGGCCGGTTTAAGAGCGAACCGGCCAGTTTTAGTGAAGAACCACTATGTAACTGAACCGGGCTCGGACCGGGTTCGGACCGGCGAACCGGGAACCGGTGGCCTTGCCGGTCCGATGGCCGGTCCGGTCCTGATAACACTGAACTAGATGTTTAATTGTTCTTTTTTAATTAAATTTTAAATCTAATAATAAGTTTTTGTTTTCATTGCAATACTGATACTATTTTTCCCCATTTTTAAATGGCGTAAAGCCATCAACGTATTGGTCTCTCATGTGGAGTGGAGTGAAAGAAAAGCCGCTCACAATATGTTGTCTACTTAATCATGGAAAAATAGCATAAATCTCTAGCATTTGTTTATTCAATGTAGACAGTATTCTTATTTACCCCGTTTTTATATTTCATGCTCATCTATTGTTATAAAATTTTCTACAGCTGAGCGAGAAGCGGTCAATGCAACTAAAAGAGCACAAAGAAATCTTCAATGTGAGAGAAAGTAAGTCAACGCATTTCATCTACTTTTATGAAATTTACTCCTAAAAAATAATGAATGTTAGAGGTGATGTTGAGTTAGATATGTGGTTTTTGGCATAAATGTAGAGAAGAAATGGAAAAGGAGAGGCAAGCAGTTCTCCGCAGCTACAAAGGGGTTATGGCTGTAGAGAAGATTCACTGCAAGAACTTGAGGAGGACTTCATGTGATCAAGAGCACTATATAAAAATAGACTACAAAGACATTCCTGCAGTTGCTTAAGTCCAAACAAAACTGTGGCACTTGCATTAAGATTTGGCACCACACGGATAGTGAGGGCACCTAGGTGAGTTTTTATCATTTAAATTATGATCTATTTCTTTTTAAAATTGGTCATTGAAATTATGAATTATTATGAATTGATCTATTTCTTTTTCTAAAGGTGAGTTTACTTACTTTGCAAATGGCTTTGTTTTTGTTTTTGTTTTTTTTTTTGTTTTTTTTTTTTTTGGCTAAGTTAATTAGCGTACTTTGTTTTAAATTTTTAGCATATTATTCGGCATTTCAAATCAAGAAAAAAATTCAGCCAAAAGCAAGCAGTGCCTGATCCCTTAAATTATCTTATGTCTTGCATTCCACAAATATCATGTCCTGAGTTTCAGCCATATGTTGTAAATATTATTACTCTGCAATTCCTCAGTTGGAACTCCATTGCAGACCCTCTTCTTTTGGTACAAATGTTGCAAGCTTCTTTTGTTACTTAAGATTTAGACTTATTTGATGCTTAAAAAACATATTTTTTGTCCCTTCAAGTTTAAGAGAAAAAAAAATGGAAGTGAATCAGTCTGATAGTTGGAAAACTGAATATAAACATTTTAAATATTGAACAACGTTGAGCAACATGGCCTATAGTTGAGACTGTTTTAGGTTTTTAATTAACCATAAAATGTATCTTTTTTTAAGTTTTTTTGTTGGAATCAACAATGAACAACGGGCTTAATCATTCAAGCATTTATTTGGTAAGTTTATGTTTACCTGGAAATTACGATCATCAATTATCGGCCGGGTGGCCGAGCCATGATGTTTCGGGCTTCATCTCTTCGATGGACTAGCTACTTCAACAACACTCGCCATCTGTGAGCTAGGCAATATATACACCATCTCTCCAATCCGATCTACTCCTTGATTAATGTTTAAGATCGTTTTTCGATTACTGTCGATGTTTGTTGATTCATGGCTTAATTCTGTGTTATCTCCTGTTAAATGATGTTTGTGACGAGGAGGAAAATGGTGATGATATTGACAGATAATATCTACAAATCAGAAGAGCACTTCCAAATTCCAATCATAATTCTAGTACGTTATATTGTAAATTTACTATTATTGTATAAAGTTTCTAATGTTATTTATTATTTGTCAGGAATCAAAGATATTATGTTCCGGTGATGCAAGAATTGGGTTAGTGACAATTAACTACTATATAAAAAATTCAACAGGTAAATTTAAGATTTTAAATAGCGAAATTGATAATAATTACAAATTTTAAAATAAAATTTGAACTTTTACAAAATATTTAGGGAGACAATTGTCCACTCTCTTCCCATGGTGACTTTGTCGCTTGGCAAGTTCGCCCGCGAGACGATCCCCTCTCCCATCCCCGCTCCGTTTAACTTCCTGGGCGAGATCATAAATAAAGTTCTATCAACGAGACACGTCGAACCATGAGGTTTAGGGCATAAATCATATTCAAACACAAATTTTGAAGTTTAAATCACGGCCAAATTGAAATTTATATTCAAATCATTAAAAACCAAACTTATTTTGTCTTTTTCTATTCTATTATGATTGTTAACCCTTATAATTTTTTATAACCTATATATGTATAAGCTAAACAGGGCAGGTTTATGGGACCCGCAACCCCAAACTCGAACCCGCACTACCACGCGAAAATAAGTAAATTTCAATACCCCATTCCCCGCGGGGTGTGGGTTCCCACGGTAAAATCAAGATGGGAAATGCGGGTTCGCGCGACCCCTTAGCTCCATTGACACATAGTGAGTGTCATTAGAATGTGATTAGAGTTAGAAATACTAAAAGAGAAGTAATACAGTTCTTACCACCGTGTTGTGCCTATTCATATCAATACATACTTTTTAATATTTTTGTTTTATTATTTTGCTTCTCTCCGAATTTTTATGACAAAGATAGAAACACTTATTTTATTTTATTTGCGTTGACTAGGCAATGAGAACATTACATAGATATGTGGCATCACATGATTATTATATCCAAATGAATATATTAATTCCCTACACCGCAGAAACACGAGGTTATTTGGCACTTGACTTTGCTGCTTTTAGAAGGGCAAATCTTCTTACACGTGTTATCGTCGTAACAAATCGGTTCTCCGTGGTCACTGTGGATGATGATGGCATCGTTGGAGAACTCATCTTGATTACAAATGCACAAGCCACCCTCACACGCCGGCCACGAACCACTGCCGCAGTGCTCATAGTAGCAATCATCCTTACTTGTACACTCACCTTCACCTCGACTCGCCACATCTGCATATATTTAAGTGTTAATTACTTAATTATCAAATTGCTACATCAACTTTAGAGCAATTTAATTTCTATATTTTACGCAAATTATTAGTCAGACTTTTACTAACGTGCAGTTTGTCAGTTGTGTCATTTTTTTTTCCATTAATTATAAATAGAGTATACTGTCTAAACTTAATAAAACACCATGAATTTCAACTATAATTTTAAAATAACATTAATGTTTATATAAAAGCAAATAAATATCTCTTTTAAAAAAATATGTACGTGAAATATTTAACCCCAAATTTCAAAAGTTAAAATTTAATAATTCTGTTTTATAGATTTTAAACATAATTTAATAAATTTATTTTTTGTACTTTAAGATTACAATTTTATTATAAATATATGTTTCTTAACATATATTATTTGAATATTTGATTTTATATATATCATTATGGTAAAAAAAAAAAAAGGCGTTTTATCAATTTTTTAAAGCAATTTCTATCCAAATTTAACATAAAGATGTACATAGCTAGATTTTGCACAATATAACAAGCTCACCTTGTAATTTGTACAAATTCACTGAAAGGTACGCGTTAACATACACAGAAAGTACAGTTAACAAATTACACTTTTACAGAAAGTGCAGTCAGCTTATAACTAACCCATAAATCAACGTTTTATTTGTGTCTCATTGCATTACAAACAAAAACACATGTATATTTATAGTGCATGTGTATTGATGTGAAGAAATAGTAGAGAGATGACTGACATGATAAATAAGACACAGATACGAGGAAGATGAAGAACATCCTGAAAGAAGAGTTGGTTGCCATGTATCTCTCTTGAATTTTTTTGAACGTAGCGTTTGTGTTTGAGTTTGGTGGTGGTGCTTTGTCGAATCCAAGACAATCCATATATATAGTGGAGGGAGAACAATATTTCGACAATTAGTGGGAGTTTGTTACGTAATTTTTTTTTTTTTTTTTTTTTTTTTTTTTTTTTTGCCAATACAAGTTTTCTTATGTAATTTGGTTACTGACGCCGATAGTGGCTTTTTAGTGGTTAAGAGCATTTACTATCATATGTTTTAGTTCCGGGGTTTTAGGATCGAAATTCCTCGGTGATCATATCGCGGTGACCTGATTAAATATCAGGTCCCGCTTGGTCTACATACCGTGTCAGACATATGAGGAGACGAATATACATTAGCTATAAGTCGTCCTCTTAATTATACTTATATATTGGCCGTGAGCTACGTTCACAATACCAGTGCATATACGTATTCACTAAATCTGGTCGGAAAAAAAACTTCAAATTTGTAGGTATGAGAGGTCAAATATTATGTAGTAAGATAAGTTTAAGATCATCACTGCTAAGTTATTATTATTATTATTTTAACAAAAATGGGAATATCTAGTTATAGTAATTGGTTAAGATTGCAATTAATGTCTTACTAAAAGAACATGATATATATATTATTATAGGAAAATAACATTTTGCATGTGTGGTTAGCACATGCACGGTGCACCTGATGTGGCGAGATCAAGACTTGTATTCCTTTCCATCGTCTAAATATGGTTTATATTGGAACCGTCTAAACTAGGCCAAAGATAAAGGCTAGCAACAATTTACCACCTTTCATTCGCAACAGTTTACCACCTTTCTACATACTAAAATTTATTATTATTCCAAATTTCCTCTTTACTTTATTTTTTAAAAATAGAAAAAAAAAATCATAAATTTATTAATAAATCTATAAAAAAAAATGCAGAAATATTTTAAAAAAAATGAAAACAAATATTGAAGAATATATTTTTCTTAAAGAAAAACCTAATATATGGAGTTTTATTTTTATAAAATAAAATTTTCATTTTTTAAAAATAGATGTTTTGTTTGTATAATGTTTTCCAAATTTTGTTTTCTATTTTTTAAATACTTCTATCTTTTTTTTTAATAAAAAATAATTAGACATAAATAATAATTTAGTAAACTTTACAATTTATGATCTGCAGCAGAAAGCAATTGATACTTTACGAATAGAAATTTCCCACCAAATATTGTAAACTTTTTTTTTTTTTGTATAAGCCGCATCAATCGATATAGTAGATTTCTCATTTAAATATCTAAATTCATTCTCGTATGAATATATATATATATATTTTACTAATAAACACTTTTTATAATTGACCTCAATTGGACCTAATTCAATTGAGGTCAATTTTCCTCTAATTCGACTAGGTTCAATTGAACCAACCTTGGGCTACATCTATCGAGTCTAGTGGTTTGATTTAGGTTCTTTATGACTAAATTGAAAAAAAAAAGTTAGAGATGTTTTAGAGAGTCTAAATTGAACACAACCAAAAGTATAGAGCAAGTCACGTGACTTGCATGTGCCACTTAACGGTAAAAACTAACGGCGAACTAACAGATTGACCAAGCGTCTACAAATTTCAAACGAATAGTACCAAAAGTATATAAAATGACATCTTATACCAAAATTCACATTCGATAAATACCAAAATACCTTCAACCCTAAAATGTATGTATCTTAGAAAGTGATTTTTTTTTTCCTTAAAAAAGTATTTTTGGGAATCATTTTTCTTAAGAGATAGAATAGAACATCAAGCCCATGAAGCCCACCAATATTTATTCGGCGGTGGCGCGAGTCCGGATTGACGCAGTCAATGCAACTAACGCCGTTAACAGTTACGTCCACAGAATTGACGGCGTCGATAGACCACAAAACACGCGCTACATGTTCTACATGTCAATTCCCAAGCTCCTTCATCTGCGCGATTTCGTTGCTCATTCGCGAAGGACAGCTCTTTCAGATCTATCCACTGCCTCCAACCACTCGCGTTCGATCCACATTACCAGGTAATCTCTCTTCTGAATTGACCATTCTCCGATCTCAATTGAATTTTAGTTGTCGATCTCTTTGCTCGAGTGTTCCATTTCAATTGTTGTCCTCGTGCGATCGCTAAATTTATGAGCGTACTCGTTACCGGAATTGGTTCCACTTCTGTTTGATATTTATTTTGAAGTATGATTTGAGATTTCTACTACACACGATCTATGCTGAAATTCTGTTGCTGCAACAGTGAAACTTCGAATTTTTATATTTTTTCTTTTGATCTTGCACTTATCTAATTTTCTTCTGCATTATTGAATCGAAATTTCGCGATGTATCGTTGCAGCTTGAGATGAAATAGAGTTAATGCTGTAGTTCTAGTTTTGAATTGAGGACCGATCTGATTCGAGGAAGTAGAATCCCATTTCTGAAGCTACCTTGGCATGCATAGTGTCTTTATGTAGTATGAATTGTGTATCCTTTTGAAAGCCTCACCTATGAGGAGACAGATACGAAGTTCATCTATTTCCCTTTTCAACATGAGCTCCTGTCCTCTTTTACTCCCTTATACACACTAGATGTTTTGAAAATACACCTAACAGTGTCTTTGTTGTTTAATTTGGCAGACTTGAAAGATGGGGCTTTCTTTCACTAAGCTTTTTAGTCGGCTATTTGCCAAGAAGGAGATGCGCATTTTGATGGTTGGTCTCGATGCGGCTGGTAAAACTACAATCTTATACAAACTCAAACTGGGAGAGATTGTCACAACCATTCCTACCATCGGTGAGATCAGAATCTTCTATCATAATGTTGATAAGTTGTCTAATTACCTCTTCAGGCTCTGTCATGCCTTATATTAGTTGTTAAATCACCTTTATCAGTGCATTTCTCATCAGAAGAAGCTCATTCCTTTTTCAGGATTCAATGTGGAGACAGTTGAGTACAAGAACATCAGCTTTACTGTGTGGGATGTTGGGGGTCAGGACAAGGTATTGAAAGGATCTTTAAAATATAAAAAACAACCCGTCTCTGATCCTCATGCTTTTATATTTCCGTGATTAATGAGATTCTAATGTTACTACCTTTGGCATCCTATACTCTTAGTAGTTATCTGTTGATTGAAAAGCATTTAGAAGTACTCTGCTTCTATGGCCGTTCATATCTTAATGATATTTTAACTTGTCAGTAAATTATATTTGACCTATTAATTACACATTACCTCTGATTCAATTAGATTCGTCCCTTGTGGAGGCACTACTTCCAAAACACACAAGGACTAATCTTTGTGGTTGATAGCAATGACCGAGACCGTGTTGTTGAAGCCAGGGATGAGCTGCACAGAATGTTGAACGAGGTACTTGACTACTTGATGTCTTTATATTATATTTATCATAAAAAAGTCAAGACTATGTAATCACCAGTTCGAATGTAAGACTAGTGTGCTATGGTTGATAGGATGAGTTGAGGGATGCAGTGCTGCTAGTCTTTGCCAACAAACAAGATCTTCCCAATGCCATGAACGCTGCTGAAATAACCGACAAGCTTGGCCTCCACTCTCTGCGTCAACGCCACTGGTAACCTTTTTGTTACATCAATCCTTCTTCATTCCACTCCGATGGTAAAATCAGATCAGCAGTTTGTATAATATCTCTCCATTGCATTGCAGGTATATCCAGAGTACTTGTGCCACTTCTGGAGAAGGTCTCTACGAGGGTCTTGACTGGCTCTCTAACAACATTGCCAACAAGGTAATTAGCTTTTCCAATTTATAGTGCCGCATCTGTTCCTCGTTTCAGGGTCTTTGTGCATAAATGGAAATGCATATATTCCACATTACTGTGATGTCTTGAACCTTTTCTTTTTGGCAAATGATGTTTTGAACCTTCAAAAGGCAAAATGCATGATTGTTTTTTGGTGGATATTTGTTGTTATTTCAGTCTTGAGAAGCTCGGCTTTACGGGTATTACAAGAGGTAGGCGATGTCTGCTGCTGCTTCTTCGGATTTATCGAGCTGTTGTTACTTGCCCAATTTTTTTTAGTTAGCGGTACTGTTTGTCATTTTACCTGCAGCGTAATTGCAGATTGCTTTTTTGGAGTTTCATGTATCTCATTGTATGTTGGGTTTTATCTGTTTCTTGTGTTTTGGTCGATCGCTGGCAACTCTTATTATTATATTCGTTAAATTGTTACTCGGTTTGACTTTTAAGATTCAAACTCGTTAACTTAAATTGTTACATTTCTTCTCGCACCGGGTCAATTCTTTAAGAGATGAATTGTTACTTCCACAAATTGGTATATACCCCCATTTCACATAAACTAATTTTATTGTTCACTCCATATCATCATTTGTATGAAGAAAAATTCATTGTTCATACTATATATTTTTTTTGTGCCAATTTAGTACTTAACGTTTCCATTTTGTACAATTTTCGTTCCTCCGTTAAAGTTGCGTCTATTTTTGCCGTTAAAAGTCATGTGTCGTGCACATGACTGGCCCTGAACTTTTTATTTTTTACAATTTAGTCCCTCTAATATATTTCTAATTTTTAATTTGTTCAATTTAGTCCTCAAATTTCAATATTGAACCCTTGATCCAAATTGACCTAGCCGGACCGAGCCTAGGTCTAAATCCGACCCTGGATCGAGGTTGCCATGATCCAGTGACCCCGACCCAGGGTCGCACCTAGCCCTAGGCCAGGTCAATTGGGACCTAGCCCTAATTGGGTTCAATTGGGACCCCGCCCCAATTGGGTTTAATTAGGGCTAGGTCGATTTGGGTCAAGGATTCGATATTGAAATTTGAGGATTAAATTGAACAAATTAAAAGTTAAGAATAAATTAGAGGGACTAAATTGAATAAAATTAAAAATTTAGAATCAATCACGTGCACGACACATGACTTTTGAGGGCAAAATAGACGGAACTTTTAACGAAAATATAAAAACGGTACAAAATAAAAATGTTTGGAGTCCGGCTAGGTACCAAATTAGTAAAAATAACATATAACATATGGTATGACCAGTGAATTTTATGCGAACATATGGTATGAACTGCAGTCTAAAACAACAGACTGAATTAAAAGCAATCTAAACACACATCTAGCTCCAAAACTTTGACCTGAACTGCAACAAACCATTAAACAAGATCATACAATATTTCATAATCTTCCTCACTCACTGCTCATCAAGGTCAACACCAGCCATCGGTATCTCTGCAACAATCTCATCTTCGTCACTGTCATCTTCAGATCCCTTCTTCGCATAATCCACCTTGAAGTCATAATCCTCGTCCATGCTATTGTTGCTCGACAACTTAGCCTTCTTCCTCTTCTTCTTCTCGGCTCTCTTTGCATTAGGGTTTAGGATTCCTTCTGCAACATACAGCTTCTCGTTCTGCTTCCTCGATGTTGATTGCCCTTTAGGTTTCTCAACTTCATCTTCTCCGTTAGTCATCGCTTCATCACCGTCCTTGTCACCTTTACTTAACACTTCCGGTTCAACATTTTCCTGAAATTCCCAGAATCAAATACAATAAGACACCTAACCCAAATAGCAACTTTGAACGAACCAAAAATGAAACTTTGAACGAACCTCGAGCATGGTTTCATCAAAATTAAGAGGGTTGCTTGGAGGGACTTCCACAGGTTGGAATTCATCAACAGATTTCAAGCTACCAATGAATGAAGATTCCGTGTTGTATACTTCATCGATGTTAAATTCCTTTGCCAACTCTGTAACAATCTTCGCCTCTGCAGCTTCTCCTTGATCTCGTGATGGGGGCATAGTGTAGTACGGTATTTTTCCTGTTGCAGATCGAAATTCATCATTTTTCATTCTTTCTAATAATTAACATAAGTAAACTGCAGCCAGCAATCAGTAAAAAGAACACACCCTCGTTCCAATCATGCAATACGATCTTGGCAGCAGCTTCAACATCAACAATACCACCCTTTTTCAACTTGCCCCGAACAGAAGCCACCTTCTGAAGAAAGTCATCGACTGAATCGAAGGATGGAATCTTGTATATAGATACCAAAACTTTCTCTGGACAGAGCTTTAGTATTTCCTTCACTGGATTTGGACAGCAAAATCATGTAAGTCTCTTGCTAGATAAAAGCAATAATATTAGTTTTTCTTACTAGTCAGTGATTTGTTTACCTGGAGTGACGGGATCTTCTAACTTTTCGATTCTTTTGCAGTTTTTTAGGGCAATAGCAGAATTGTTATTATCAGAAGAACGCAGCATGACAACACCAGGACAGTCGAGTAATTTGACGTTTCTATCCAACTGTACTTCTTGTAGTGTCCTTGTTAATCCAGGGGTAGACCCGACATTCGCAACATGAGCTCTCTTCAAACTATTTATCAAACTACTCTTACCAACATTGGGTAATCCTATAACCCCGACAGTAATCGACTTCTTTATCTGCAGAAATCGATGAAAGAAAAAACCTTAAGATCCAACTAGGCCGAGAAATATGTTTGCTAAGTTCACTTGAAGGGTAAGCATTAAAATTAATTGAAATGGGATGTACCTCGTGACTTCTCGAGTAGTTCTTGAGCAATTTAATAAGTGTATCAGCTCCGAGACAATCACTTGTCTGGAGAATACTACTTGGTTTTGCAGGCTTGGAAGACTTCCATCCTAAATTTGATCTCTGCTCTTGAGTGCTGCATTTAAATGCAACTGCGGGTAACTCTTCCCTGAGATACTTAAGCCACTTCTCTGCAGATTCTCTTGGGACAAGATCTGAGGTACAACATTGGCAAGTTAATCAAGGGAATCTTACTCTGAGATCATCAGAAAACACTTGCAAAACAAAAAAGTTAAAGAGCTTACCAATTTTGTTAAGAAGTAACACAAGATGCTTTCCAGGGCCTGATTTAAGCACAAGATTCTCCATATCGGCACAACGTGTACCAAGGGGATCACGAGCATCAAGAACTTCCAAGATGACATCTGAAGCTTCAATGACTTTGACCAGTTCCTTATAGAAAACCCTATCCGAAGTATCTGCTTAAAAACAGAAAACTTTTAAGATTACAAACAAGGCAATAAAGGCTTTCGAAACACATACATACTCCTAAACGTATAACATACCCCGGTTTTTCCCGGTAGCTGCAGCTTTGTTGTTTGCCTTCGTATCTGCTTCGTCCATTTCTTTGCCAGAGGCCTCATCCTCATCTAGTAAACCTAACTTCCTCTTTTGTCTCTGAAAGAAGTCAGTTACATGTACATGGTTTAGATATTGAACAGCAAGTTTACCCACCCAAATGTAACTTAGATGTCAACCTCTCAATGTAGCAAGACAAAGCAAGGACATGTCTAGTGAAAAATTAAACAAAAAAATTCTGATTCCTAAGCTCAATAATTGTTTCTCTCTCCATGAGCAAACCCTAACTAAGGGTCTTCTGTTCCACAATTACAGAACCTCCACGGAATTAATTGCAGTTATCAGAAATACAAATAACATTCCACACCAACATTATCTTCAATCAGTAATGAATTAGCCATGCTAAAAAAATGAAGAACTGTGTACCCTTTCTTTGCGGGCAGCTTTCTTCTCCTCAATCTCATCGACGGCACGAGCTCTGCGCTCTTCGAGAGCCTTGAGCTCCTGCTCCTTGAAAGGCCAGTCATTGGGGATGCCTGGGTCCTTCTCAACCTTGCGTTTTCCCAAGCCGAGCTTCTTCGCTTCCTTAGCCTTCTTCTTGTGGTGCTCCTTAACCTTCTTAATCACCTTGTGCTTCTTCTTCAACGTGATTCTCTTACTCTTACTCTCTGATCATTAAACCAAAACCAAAACATCAAAAATAAGCACAGCGCTGCAGCCACTGAGATGACGCGAAATAAATGACTTTGAACTGAAGTTTTGCTTACTCTTGCTCCTCTTCACCATCTTAGACTCTTGTTGTGTAGATTAATCGCGGCGGGAGCTCTTCTTCTTCTGAGAACTCCGATTTGGCTGTAATTATATAAACGGTCGGAGGCTCTTCTAGGTTCAGCTGAACCAACCACGGATATAAATAACTGGGCTTTGAAACATACCACCCAGCCAATGGGCTTACCACTCAGCCTATGAGACTTTTCCTATGAATATGAATTCTTAATTTTAATTTTTAACCACTCGACTCAGTTTACTCGACTTAATCGGGTAAACTCGACTCGACTCAGTTTATTCGAGCTCGAGTTTGAACTCGACCGAACCTTAATTTTCAACATCGAGCTCGACTCGGTGCAATACTCGACGGGTTCGAGCTCGACTCGGCTCGATATATATAGTTAAAAAAGTTCAATTAAATTATAAATGTTGCACCTTAGCTCGAGTTCGAACACGACTCGATTAGGCTTTTGGTTCGAAATCGACTTGAACTCAATATATACATATATAATATTGTTACGTAAAACTCGAAAAACTCGAATTCAAACTCGATTCGAATATGCAAAACAAAAAAAACTCGATTATGCTCGCAAGCCTCTCGAGTCGTGTATCAGTGAACTCAACTCGACTCGGTATAAGAAAAAGCATGATTCGAGCTTGATTTGACTCGAAATTTAGCGAGTCGAGTTTGAATATCGACCGAGCCGACCTCAAGCAGCTTAGAAATAGCTTGACTCGTTTACACCTAGTTATTCCAAGAGCCTACGAATGTGCTACTTATGAGGAGGATATAATTGTAAAATACAACTCGAACCGCTCCGAACTAGGGGTGGCAATTCGTGCTATCGTGCGCATCAGTGATCGTGTCGTGTTAAACTTACTGAACACGAACACGCACAATAAGCTTATCGTGCCACATTTTACAAACACGAACACGACACGAATATTTTCGTGCGTGTTCGTGTCGTGCTATCGTGTTGTGAATGATATTCGGTTGTATATATATATATATACAAGATCTTTGAGCAAAAATCAAAATAATTAACTTCATATTTAAAAAACCACGAATTAATATGTCACTATTCATAAGTTAGTATTATATAGTTTAAAAACACTAAATAATAAACCACTAATTGGAGGTAATAGATAATATTTGCTCAAAAAATACTTAAAATTTAGTCTTATTAGCACAACTTTATCGTGTTATCGTGCGTGTCGTGTTAGGATACTCAAACACGAACACGACACGGAAGTTATACCGTGTTAGTCGTGTTCGTGCTATCGTGTTATCGTACTGCCATATGCTAGCACGAACACGATTTTTTCGTGCATGTTCGTGTCGTGCTATCGTGTCGTGTCACAAATTGCCAGCCCTACTCCGAACCATGTGCCAGTTCGTTTTTCTAAATTACAAATTGGTACGCAACTTCTTTAAAACAAGATATCTACCACCGAAATATTTTAAGATTTACACAAAGGATCTACGGAACGGGCCCTCTCTATTCCCTCGTCAAAAACTCGTCTCTTTCATGGGACAACATCGGAGTCGGAGCTTCGAAGCAGAAAAGGAACAAGGTACGCACAAATTCAATCCTCTCATCGTCGCCTCCACCACCCTCAATTCATCACAAAATTGTTTAACTCCAATCCTATACACCAGCTCTGATTCTTCTTCTTCACATCTCTATTTTCATCCATGTTAACGGTAACATTGTTCTTTGCTTCATTAGTTTGTTTTATTCAGCTGGACTCAGAGTGAGCTTACTATGTCCTTGGATTTGGTGCTGATGTGTTGAGTGGAGGCTCGAGAAGTTGTTCCAATGGCAGAATGTGCAGCATCGGCATCATTTACCAAGCTGCATTTGCGTGGAGCTGGTATTGGAGAGAGAGGTTCCCTTAACCACAAGTTATACTACAGGTGTGAAACCACATTGATCTTGAAGCTCTTTCTAGTCTGATTGCGTTGCTGGTTGATGAATTGCTTTAGTCTTTAGATAACATTTGGATACTTCCGACACCAATTGTTTGTCATATACCTGTGAATTCATCTTGATATTCTTTCTCTTAAAATATGGCTATGGAAGTCTTGACTATGAGCATTTGACTTGAATCTGGCCGAGAACTAGCATAATTCATTGATGCTATTTCTTCTGCTTGTCTGCTAAAATCATATTTCCTGTAGTTTGGCCCTCTAATTGATTCGGATCAGGCAAATGTACAGGTCCATGTCCGTTAATCTTTGATTTCAAAACTGCATTATTTTTGGATATGTTTGAGCTTCTCCGAGAATGTGATGCCTTCTTCATTGGGGGATCTGCCATGGGAATTGCCACAGAGATTAGTTTTCATATAAAGGAAGTCATATTTTCAGTATAAGTTTCAGTACTTAAAGAATATGTTTGTGGCTAACTAGAACAACTCCATGTGAACTTATCACTTGTTCCTGTTTTCACATGGAAAATTATCTATGGGAGAGGGTGCTGAGATGATGGTTAATGTTCTTACTTCTTAATGGCTGCAACAGTGAATGGATAATAATTCTTCTGGAAATGTTTCATTGCAGAAAACTTTTCCATCAGAATGCTGAGGCTGTTAGTTTTGTAAATTGTAAAAGCCATGAGTTGTGTG
Source organism: Clarkia xantiana subsp. parviflora (assembly GCA_036873135.1). Classification (NCBI taxonomy): domain Eukaryota; kingdom Viridiplantae; phylum Streptophyta; class Magnoliopsida; order Myrtales; family Onagraceae; genus Clarkia; species Clarkia xantiana. Next base: position 24,432,958 of record JAPTYO010000007.1, read on the forward strand.
CTACCCCTAAAAGCAATCGTTACCAAAAAAATTCCTTCACCTGTCCTTGCTTGGGATCTCTAGCGAGTGTCAATGCTACAACAGCCTCCGAATGGATACCTGTTGCGGATCAAGTACTTCTTCTTGCCAGCATGCTTCTTACACACATAGCTGGAGTAACTACAGTTAAAAATCCTAGTGATATGTCTGCAAAGACCAACATGGGTGTTGGTATGATCTCTGGAGGCTCTACCTTTTCTGGTAGGTAAGCTTAAGCTGATAGTAGTTTAATATCTTATTATGTTCTAGGCAGTTGTTTAGTAGTACTGACACTACTTGATCTGTTTGCGGCTACTTGTATTGCAGTGCCACAAGTAATGATGGGGATCCTGTGCTTGTTTGGAATGTAATGAAACAAAAACTTTCCGATTCTTTAGAAGTTGTTAACGAAACTACTGCGTCGGGAGATGGAGTTCTTGAATTTGCAAAAGGACCTTTGAGTTTAAGTGCTTTGGCTGAGGGTCCACGGTTGAGGTTGCTTTTGGCTGTTGTTATCAATCTTGAAAAAGAGGTATGGCTCTTGCCACATCTCAATATATGTAACCACTAACCACTTGAATATTTTTTATGCTTGCTCCTATTTTTGGATAGGTCATGAGTTCCTGGCTATAGATGTTCTAACCAGTAAGAATTTTATTAAGGTGACACTTATGTTTTGCAATGACAGCAAATTAAAGTGAATGGATAGGATATTTGAACCGAGTTCAATAACTGAAAGCAGCATAAAAGAGATATATCTTCTTATAAAAGTGTATGCATTGCTCAGAAGGGTTCAATGGGGACCTAGGAAAACCAGTTGGGTCAGGAACTGTATCTCTGTGTGCTTAATTCAGTCGTAGGCGCTAATGCTAAATGCTGATGAACATAGTGGAAATTATTAGTCAAACTCACAGGCTATAGAGTTGAGGCTGCATTCATCCCAGGATGACCTTCTAGTTGGAAAATGGTCAGAATTGTACATTTTTGGTATAGCGAGGAATACTATTGGGACTATATGTCTTCGTGGACATAATAGATTATTTTGCTCATCCATGAATCTTCTATCTACATCTTTTGCTTCTCACTCCCCTTTTGTAAATCTTGCACATTCTTGGTGCCGTATTAATGCCTAATTAACTGTTAACAGTAAAGAAAAAGACAAATTACAGGCAATATAGTTGAGGCTGCATTTCGACCAATGATTTAGGACAGTCAATGTTGGGTCTCTTAATGTTGCATTGCCCATTGTGTCAAAGGAGAGCAAAATTCTTTTTCATTATTATTTTAAGAATTTTATAACTGTTTCATCGACATTTTACTTTTGGTTCATGGATTGATTTTCCATTTGGTCATATTATTGGATGTTTCACGATATCTGCAGGTTGGGGCTATCCTTGAAAGTCCGGAAGCTGTAGATGATTTGAAAATAGTTTTCCTTGGTATCATAAAGAAATCCTTGAAACCGATATGTATGGATTGGCTGGAGAAGGAATTTATTAAGGAAAACAATGTTTCCACTGAGGTATGTTGAGAATCTGCAACTACGGCAAGTGCAGAATGTATTTGTCTACACACTTCTCTAAAAAATGGTCAGGTAACTGTCTTTTTTTTCCCCTTTCACCAGGTACTGATATCCTTTATTATGAATAAACTTAAAGGGGATGATAGCATTCTACAGAATATCAGGAAGTCAGGCAAGGAAGATCTCTATGCAGATCTATTCTGCTATCTGGGACATGGTTCTTTCAGGTGAGCGGGTGAACATTCTTCTGTTTTCTCCTTGTTAAAAATTCATTTTCTTTTTTATGTTCTTGTCACATGTTGCTATTTCAATTTATTGTACAATTTTTATGAGTTTATGATGGACTAGTAAATTTGATGTTACTCTTCTGTTGTGATTGATTTTTCGAGTATAATATTGCCATTGACCCTATAGCAGGTATAGGTCCATTTATTTGGTAAGCCTTACTAGAGCTGTAAAGCAAGAGAAGCATGGTCATGCTAGAGCTAGAGAAATTCTAATGAAACTTTAGCCGCATTGCATCAAACCTAACCTAGGGTGTATTTGCTTATTATGGTGGTTGCAATTACTATTTATATTGGCCTTATTCATTTAGTTCATGAGACACTAGGTCTATCTTTTTTGGTCAAATTCCCTTTGGAACTCAGTGGATATCGTGTTTATGCATTTGTTAATCTTTTCACAGAGGGGGTTTCTACTATGACAATACATTATTTGTCTCACAAGGGACCTCTGTACTAGAAGATTTGGTAATTGCTTTAGCAGATGGCATTGCAAGCATCTACCTGGAGCTTATCTCTGTAGATGGTAACGCGTCAAATGAGATGAACACTCTAGCTTCAACTTTGTGTTCTTTATCAACCCGATCCCTTCAAAGATTACGTAATGAGGTAAGGACGCTTATCCATGTTATTTGTAGATTTTTTTTCCTATTGCTACTCAAAACCTTCTCTAGGTTATTTAAGACCATTACCAAATGTACATTATTTTGGATAAGATAAACAATATTATATCATGTAAATCAACAGTTAACTAACCCATAAGTTAAGGTTGGCTTAGCTGTCAAAGAAACAAAGCTGTGTATGGAAGCATACCGCAAGTTGGATTCTGCACACTACCAAAATTGGGAATTAGTTTTATATTTTGCCATTCACCTGGACGTAGTCCTGCGTCTTACCTAATATATGAAGTTATTGGGGTATTTCATAGATAAGGTCATCGCTAAGGAAAAGTAAACAATCTATTAATTAAAGTGGACAAAGAAGAATCATAATGAACTTCTCTGCAAATGCTCACACGAAAATATCTGTGTTTTCTCTCTTTTCTTCTCTATATAATCTGGGTAAAGTTCATTTGTGGGATCCTCCTATAAGCTAGAGCGGATAATGCCCTATTGTTTCACCAAGAAATGTGTGATACCCATTGGACCTGGTAAACAAGCATGGACCGAGACATATATATGCATCTCTGAAATTATGGGTTGTCTGGATCAAAATGTCTTAAGTTTTATTTTCATATTATATATCATGGTCCGCAAAAAGAAAAGTATTGTTTTAGCAAATGAATTTAAATGATGGCTCAAAGAGTACACAAATGGCCCAACTTAATTTCGTTTCTCCTACAAGTGCTTTTGAAAAAGCACCGAAGCAGAATGACTTTTTAGTTATCTTAACATTGTATAGTGCTTGAGGAGGCTTTTGTTTTACTGATAGGTCGCGTTGAAGCAATGGTTGCATCAAAACATGGAGGCAGTTGCTTCAATGTATGAGGACCGCTTTGATTTACGCATACTCCAAGTCCAGACACGTACTGTTGAGGAACCAAGCAACTGCCCTATGGAAGGAATAAGTTGGTGGGAACAAATATTTGCTAAAAAATCAAGAACAAAATCAACTCCACTTCAATATGTTGTTATAGGCAATTTCTCAATGGCTGTCAAACGGACAAAGGAACTCAGAGCCCTGTCTGGTTGGTACGTTCTCCTTTTACCCAGACCTTATCCGTAGTCTCAAAGAATATCATTATTGCCTATGATTTTCATAATGCTTCTGCATTACGTAATATTATGTAATATTTCGTATCTTCTCATTTTACATAGGAGGTACTACTTCAGCTTGTTCCTAGAGTTGTCAGATATAACAATGCCATTGATCAGAACCGTCATTGAAAAAGTCAGCAACGCAATATCCTTCTTTCTTGTTTGCTTGATTGGAAGATCTCTAGGGCTCATATACACCGGTATCAGGCAGTCTCTTCGATGGAAGTAAGCCGTACTTCCTACGAGGCATGGTTTCTTCTCTCTGTGCTCTCTTCATTCTTGATTTTAGGAACTAGGATTCGTTATTATTTAGCCACTTATACTTGGTGCTTCCTCCCTTGATTGACTAACAATCTCTGAAACTGTCAAATCCGGTTTCCAAGATATGATGAAATGGATTGTTCTTTTGCTGAATTGTCATGTTTTACTGTTCCTCTTGGTATAGTTTGGGGCATTCTGTGCTTCACAATCTGAATGTGTGTCAAGGAACAGCCGAAAGTTTTGATAATTTGCATGTTTGAGAAAATGATGGAAATATATAGTATTAGGGTTACTTTTGAAATATTTGTTATTAAACCACAACCTTGAGATAAATCATACAAAAGTAGATAATCATTGTCCCCTACCATCTTTACAATGACAAAACACAAAACTTATTTGAAAAGAAACTTCTTATTATACACTAATCCACGCTTTGGTTTGTAGCTACTTTTCATAAAGCAATATCTGGAGGGGAGGGGGTTTTCTTCCTTTTTAGATTTCCTCCACCTTCTGTCAACTTATACAAGATATAAAAGTCAAGAAAACACTACTTTACCCTTAATTTAAGCATTCTGCTTAGGTCATCAAACCTGCAAAAGTCATAACAATTTGTGCACGGAAAAATTGAAAGAAAGTCATGAATCTTCTTGGTAATCTGTATTTTAATAAACCTTAATTCACAGCTACATCTATAAGGTTTGACTAAATCTGTAAAGAGGCTGAGGTACTGGGATGGGGTAACAAAGATAGATAGCTTAGGGAGATACAGAGAAAAGAAGGGTACTTGAGAGTCATGATACTGAATGCTTGATTTTGCTAATTGATGATTGTCTCATGATACTGAATACTTTTCGTGCCTTTCGTCTGTTAAGTTGAAGGATCTTCATTGATTTGCAATTTAGGTGAATTCTCCTTGAATAAACCAATTGACTTTAATGCTAGAAACTGATAAGTATAGGGTATTTGTGGCGGAAATATGGTGATTACATAGCCATAATAATCGATTAATCTTCTTTTCCATCTCACAACTATTGAAGCTTCACTATCAACCAACAGTGATGAAAGACAATTATTATTATATCAGATGTGTTGTTCAAGCATACAATAATGTGGTTATAATTTATCAATTACCAATCATAGTACAATAATGTGAGATATTGGGATGCAACTGTGAATGGCTAAGTGGACCACTCCACTCCTGTTTGGCTGCATTATTTGCTCTCATTTTTCATTTTTCCTGTCATGAAAGGAACGTTGCATGAGACTAGGCAGGCATCTGTAACTGCTAAGATCTGATACGAAATTGATCTTTCTTGATGAAAAAAGCCTGGAAACCAAAAAAAACTTTCTGTTGTAGGCTTTGCTTTTTTGCTTCCCGGTTAAATTGTCGTGTTCTTTTCTTTATTATATGCTTCAGCATGTTTCACTATTCTTGCACTACGAGTTACCGTATACGTGACTATAGTATATGCTCTTTTCTAATGCTGTACTTGTAAAGTTGTCAACTTGCGGTATGGTTGATTTTGAACTTATTGTTCAGCTTTCATTGGCATGTTCTCTTGTGTATCCGTGTTCGTGTCTATTTGGTTATGCTTGGAAAGAGCAGAATGACTTGATTATACAATATATAACAAGGCACAAATCTGCTGATTAAGAACCTTAAATAGTCGCAATTATACGTGGTCATATTACTAACTATTGTCCCAAATTTGAAATGTTAGTATTCGATGTTATTTCCACTTTTTTGAACTGTTAGCAGTTCAGCGATTCATCCATTTACCTTATCCAGAGATTTTGAGATCGAATTCTGAGAATGAAAAATATTTATAACCAGTAGTTTACCTCTTATGCGTTGATTCAGTGTGAATGAAGATTATTATAGTCTAGAGGTCATCTTAAAGAAAATAAAATTGAGTTTATTTTCTTTCAATACTCATTCGTTTTGTGGTCTCTCTGCTTTATTTTATTGGCCTAGCAAAAGAAGCTAAGAGTAAGCATCTCTTACTCTTATTAGTAAAGCTATCAACTAATAGCCAATTTATTGTAGGTCGTATATTTAGCTTAGAATCATTCCTTTCCCATGTGCATTATGGATTTTTTAAGTAAATTATTAGAGTACTGATACGATCCAACTGATTTGTCAGTCATAGTGGCATGAGAAGTAATTTCTGTCAACTTTTATGGCAAGTTTATGATGTCTCTCAGTCGGAATATAGCAATCGGATCTTATATGATTTTCCAATTTATTATTTTTTTTTTAGTGTATGGTGATGATTCTTTCTGGACGTGGTTCGCTTTCATGCAGTTGTAATTGTCAAAGTTATGCGAATTATGCTACCCGTACTAAAATAGGTGCGAAATGTCTAGATTCTCAACTCAACTGAACCGACTTGAATGGAAAAAGAATATGGAACAAAGAAAAAAGGTGATTGAATGTGATAATTATATGCTTTTCAGAAGGATTCTCTTGACCAGCAGCAAAAGAGAGTTATAATAATTAATCTTATTTTCGGTTGGTGTTATAAATATGGTGTTATTATTCTACATTCAATGGTTGATGGATCATGGATGACCGAATTGTGTTGACTTTTGGGGTCAGACAGAATTGCTATGGACTTTGGAATTAGTGGTAATAACTAATAATTTACACCTAACCTTAGAGAAATGTAATTAGTTTAGTATGTACAAAGTCAGCCTCTTGTTTCAAAATGTTTGGTGAGATTTTTTCTTATGCCAATGTTCGGTGAGATTCACTCCTGAATTATTGGCTCTAATTGGGATATGGATCCGTCCATGAATTACGCGATATTGTCATGAATTAGACATATATTTTGGGTTACGATTAACTAGTATAATTAGTTTTTTTTTTTAGCATTTAGTACATTTGTTAAACTATTGGGTCAACTTTAACTCAATCATGACTCGACCCACGACTGAGTCCAACCTATATCAGGTTGTCCGACTCGGGTAATCTTATTTGAGCCCAATATAGTCTTGGGTCGAGCCCTATATGAGTCAATTTGACCGAGTCAATTTGACCCACTCATTGACTCATCTAGAGCTCGACCCCGGGTGGGGTTGAATCACGACAACATTAACTACATTTGTAGTACCAACAAAAGTTATTGTACTATACATAAACACGTGGTACCATCGAATCTATATTTTGTGGTAATATTATGTATAATATCTATATGCATATTATTTAGTGCACAAATACATTTGTGCAACATTATGCATCCTGATCTCTCCCTAAATACTATATGTGTAGTCAAATGAATGAATGAATGGGGTAAAGTCAAATGAATGAATGCGTGGTGTGGTGGAATTATATGTATGGGAGGGTAAATGACGAAAATGACCTTGACGTAGCATCTTATATTGAATTACTACATGTTTACCGAGGCAAATAGTAGATGGGGACCCGACGCATATATCACCCATCACAGACACAGACAAGCTCCGCTTTTGGCCTTTCTTCAGAGGAAGAATACGATGCTTGCTTTGCCGTCCCCTAATCTCTCCCTGTTTTTTTATTTTTCTTCCCATGTATATATAATTTTTAATTAAGAACTTAAAATTAATACGAAGTATATGTCATATATTTGGTATTTCAATTTTTACTATTGCAATTTATGTATTAAATTTGTTACTTTTTCTTCTCCGATTGATTTTGACGTTAATAGTTAATGTTATTTTGACTTAAACTGTTTTGTTAATAATAATAATAAATAATAAGGGTTATTATTAATTTATTTTCATCTAGTCAAAGAAAGGTTTTAATAAATAAAGAAAGAAAAATAAATAAATAAATAAATGGTGAAGAAGCGGCCAAGCAAGAAAAAGGCACCACATTTGCCCCTCTTTTCCACCTCTCATTGCTTTCTTTCTTTGCATTTGGTGCCGCTCTCACTTCACTTTATCTTTCCAGGTTACTACTTTTTTTTTTGTTTTCAAATATATCTATTGTATTGACACTAGATTTTCTGGTCACTTTCCTATTTCAATTTACCTCAATGCCCTTGTATTTTCGTGCTATTACAATATTTATATATTGTTAATTCAAATTTAATTCGATTATAAATAGATATCCAAAATTTAATACATGAACTTGGCTATATGAACTATATATTGTTCCACTACGTAAGGTCTTTTGAGTATTTTCGTTAAGAAATTAAAATATTACAACAAAATACATTAAAAATTGGGAAAATAACTTATTTAATGTCTCAGGTTTACCTTATGTTTTAGTTTGGTGTCTCAAGATTAAAGTGTTGATAGGGACTGTCTCAGGTTTCATTTTTGTTAAAATTTGGTGTCTCCGCCCGTCTTTTCCTCTTTTTTCAACCATTTCCATCAGCCGACTCACCCACTTACTATCCATCACTTTTTACTTTTCACAAATTCGTCATATTTCACCCAAAAGTTGAACATAAAATAAAAAAAATTCCAGCAGAGCGATTTCGAGTGACAATAAAGCATGATTCACTTGGGCAAATGTGGCCAACTTCTTAGGTGATAGTCCCGACAAAGTGACGAGAAGGGAGCATGCTTGGGAGCTCGGATATGACGGTCGTTTCGTCGGGATTGGTTTCTCTAAAGTAATCACATTGAGACACCAAATTTCAACAAAAATGAAACATGGGACACTCAATTTAAACGTCAGACACCAAACTGAAACATGAGGCAAACTTGAGACAGTAAATAGGTTATTTTTCCTTAAAAATTTAATTGAACCGAGTTGGGTCAGTTCAAGGTCTGTCCGATTTTCAAAACATAATCCTTTAACTTCCCTCCAACCTTAAAGCCACTTCAAAAACCCTAATTAATACCCTAGCATATATATGACGGAAATTCAACAAGAAGAAGGAGGGTTTTCTCGTCATTTCATATCACCCCTCCTCGTCCAACATCTTTCACATATACTTCCATGCTAAGGTGGTCCGAATCCTCCTCTCATATCTCCCTATATGCAGTAGCAGCAATTTACAAATATGTAACGAATTTCAAACCTATCTTTTTTTTTTCCTTTCAAAAACTTCTTTAATTACTCAACTGCTCTCTTCTCTTCTACCTCTTTTCTCTCTGTCTCTCTGTCTCTCTCCTTGTTGTTTCTATCTCTCTCTCTAAACCAGCCTTCAATAAGCTAATTTAGCCTTGGAGCTGGTTCATGGATATTGATCTTTTCTGGGTATTTGGGGGGTGGTTTCTATTTTTTGAGTGCATGGCAGCAACAACATCTACTACTTCATATTGTCTCTCCTTCCTAGGGTTTCTACTTATATTCTCCCTCCTTTCAACTCAGCTCGGAGCTCCATCAATGGCGTCTACACCTCTCATCTCCTCTAGAAGGCTCCTCTCTGAAGAAGAAACGGTTTTTAACCCTAAACCCTCAAAATCAACCTCTTCAAATGGCCGCCGGGCTCATCGACAGTTCGAGGCGGGAGCTCATGAGGTTCCGAGCGGACCGAACCCGATATCGAATCGATGAACATGCATATTGGGGGTTGTAGATTGTGGTTTGGAGAAGATGAGGATATATTATATATATATTGTGTGGTGAAAAAGAGGCATTGTGTGTTTCTGCCATATCTTTTAATGGTAATTGGTGATCATCTTCTAGTTTAATTTTTCCATTTTCTATATATATATATATACTTCTATTGTCTTTGATCTAGTGATAAAGAAGAAACAAGGCTGGTTTATGTTTTGATGTGTTTATTGTGATATTCTGATCTCTTGCACCTAGAAATATATTGTATAGTGAACCATATATATATATATATATATATCTCTACATATTTTCCTAGATTTGTTTGTTATATATAATTATATATGCTTCTCTCTGCAGATAGATTAATCAGCTAGCTTTGAGTTCCTTGGTTATTAACTGAATTGAAGATGAATGTGTTGAATCTTTCCTCTAATAACCCTTAAATTGTTCATCTCACTTTTGAGTTTCAACCACATATATAGATCTTAATTAATATGCATGTGTATGCATATATATATATGCACATCAAAAAGCCCTTGGTTTCAGAAAAATGGTTGTCTTGATAGTATTTGCAGATAGAAGCAAGTTGAAGTTGTATATAGGGTACTCATTATATATATACAGTTCATGTATAGTGTAATATGCTATATATATATTAAGGAAAAACACACACTCTTTCTCAAACTGAGACAATATCTATCTGCAAGTTCTAGAACACCATGAGTTTAAGGGCTTGTCTGCAAAATTTTGCATGCTTCTAGATCTGCATAGGGCAAAAGAAGAAACACAAGAAGGGGAAACTAAGAACTAGCTAGCTAGAGAAATACAGTGATTTTGTATTCAACACTGTTCACACAGTTTCTGACACAAAACCCTACCTTTTCTCTCTTTATTATCTTCTTCTCTCTATCTAATCTCTGTCTCTCTGAAGTTTTTGTTGGGTTGGGTGCATCATGCTGCTGTGAGGGAAATTATTGGGATTGGCCATTTTGGAGCTTTGCTTTTGTCTTGTCAAAGTAGAAAACACATCTTTCAAGAAAATAAATATCAAAGCAAAGCAAACAATACAGTAGCTTCATTCTACTAGAATATATACGGTTAAAAACCTAAATACAGTCACAACTATAGGCTTATATGCTCCTAATTGCTATTTTAGATTTAAAATAATAATATTCGGTGTCTTTACTGACATACTTGTTGTTTTTCCACTTTTTTTTGTCTGATTTTGACGTTAAAATTAACGTTTTAAGAAACAAAAACAAGTCATTTTCCACTTTTTCGTAGTATCATATTTGCTGCTCATGATTTAAGGTTATTTGATGTTTAAAACGTATTTTTTCCCGTCAATTTTAAGAGAAAAAAGTTAATCAACAAATTTGATATTTGAGATACTGAATATTAACATTTTAAATCTGGGACAACGATTAGCAACATGATTTATAGTTCATAATATTTTTAGATTCTTAACCCTATAATATATATCATGGTAACACCATTTAATAATGTTTAGCGGATGAATGCTTTATCCAGTAACTAGATATTTATAGTTCAAACTCTATCAAGCTGCTATGAGAATTTAAAAATATTCAATCATTTTTCCCCCATTGCGACTTGTTACAGTTAGAGATTATTATAGATGTAAAACAAGCATGCGTACTACCCTCCTGATGTACACCCCACAAAAAAATAAAAATATGTCATCATAAAAATATAATTTAGTATCTTGAACTCTTTTCTCTGTCTAAATGCAGTTTGAAAAAACCCTCCAATTATTGGTTCTATCATAGTGTTCTTGATATATTTCCTTCCTTGAGTAGTCAAATACCACATTATTATGAATATGAGTTTCATAATCCAAGCAGTTTCACTTTACAGGCCTTTTTGGTCACTCAACAGATGGGAAATCAACATATTGATTATATATATATATATGCCTTAGAACAATTTAGAAAATTAGTTTGCCACAGTCCAACACATGTATAACATCTATATTTAGTGAAAATTCAGTGGTGTCAAATCCCTATATATAAATGTAAAAGAAAGATGCCATCCTTTATCATAATGAAAAGAAGAACAAATCAAGTCAATGATGTGTACCTTTTATTTTACCCAAGGTTTTCTCTTGTATTCTCCCAGTGTATATAGTTAGAACTTATAATATACACTAGTTTACATGATCATTAGATATATTATAGGGATAACAGGTCTTTTAGTCCATGATGTTTGACCACTTTCAAGTTTTGGTCCATAATTTTATTTTATTTTTGCTTAGTTTTGGTACCATATATTTGTATATTTTTCTAGTTTTGGTCTGATCGTTACATTCCGTCCATTTTTTCCGCTAAGTGACATGTGCAAGTCACGTGATCCACCCTAAACTTTCAATTTTGTTCAAATTTGGGGGAATTGACCCATTGAAAAGGGTTTAGGGTGTCAATTCCCCCAAATTTGACCCATTAAACCTAGTTCAATTTGCCCAAATTGAACTAGGTTTAGGGTGTCAATTCCCCCAAATTTGAACAAAATTGAAAGTTTAGGGTGGATCACGTGACTTGCACATGTCACTTAACGGAAAAAATGGACGGAACATAACTGTCGGACCAAAACTAGAAAAATCTGCAAACATATAGTACCAACACTAAGGAAAAAAAACATTATAGACCAAACTTCAAAAGTGGTCAAACATTATGGACCAAAAGACCTGTTAACCCTATATTATATATAGAATCTGAAAGTATGGGCCTTAGTCACCATTCTAAATTAATACCTACTAGAATCCGTGATTAGATCTAAAGTTTTGATAATAATGGTTCACTTTATAAAAAGAAAAAAAAAATACAAAAAAATAATAATATATGTATATATAATTAAAATTGATTAGAGAGTAGATTAACTACAATCCATATAATCTAGCAAAAAGAGCTACTTAAATACTAAAATTTACTGTCGTCCCAAATTTGTAAGACCTTCCTGCCAAATATGTTAGTTATCATTGATTATTATACAAAAAATGATAATAACTAAACACCGCAAAGAGTTGATCCGGTTGGATCCCTTGAAATTTTATGGTATCCATTAGTTAAGAAACCTCTATTTAATATTTATGCAGTAAGAAGATTTCAATCCGAGCAGAAAACCCTAATCCTGGCGCACATAAAAAAAGTACAAAACCCTAATAATAATAACCCTGTAATAGTAACAAACACTATTTAATCAGCAAGTCACCTATTAATCTAGAGGATCGGAATTCAAACTCCGCTGAGATTCCGTGAAAGAAAAAATATTTATAATGAACATTTTACTACTTACGAACTGACTTAGTGCGAGTGAAAATTAATCTAGGTACGATTGTACAAATTATGCTATGGTTGCTGGCGTGCTGCTATCAAATCAACTCGGTGGAAAAAAAATAACAAGCACTAAGAGGCCTGACCTAAGTATAAAAGTGATCTAGACCTAAGTATAAAAGTGATCTAGTTTCTTAAAAGTCACTATGGGCCGTAGAGCATAAGATAAGCCTGGATGAAATTTAAAATAAGGAAATGGTTTGGATTTCGAATTCCGAGACATTCTGACTATGAGGTAGTATTTATGCCCCAAAATTGATCTTAATTACTTTTATTGTCAACTGTATCTCAGTTGGTCTCTCATATAAAACTAGGCTTGGCCATAAAAACCGGTCCGGCCGGACTGGTTCGGAACTGGTCTGGAACCGGACCGTTTGGAACCGGTTCGGAGTGGACCGGTCCAAATTGGACTGGTTTGTAACCCCTAAATTGGAACCAGTCCAAGGGGTATACCAAACCAGTCCAATTAACCAGACCGGACCGGTTTTGAACCGCTTTTAAGTTTAAAAAAAAAAAAAAAACGTTCTGACTGGATTTGACTGAGATTAGTTTTTTTTTTTTTTTTTTTAAAACCGGTTTTTGACCGTTTTTGACCGTTTTGACCGGTTTTTAATGATAAAACCGGTCCGACATATAAAACCGGTCCAGAACTTGTTTTTTTTTAAAAACAAGCCAAAACCGGTTCTGGACCGGTTCTAACCAGTCCAGTTTTTTTTTAGACCAACCTAAGCCAATATAAAACCCTAGTCATTACTGGACCGGACCGTTTAAAACAGTTCCGGTCCGGTTCGGAACCGGTTCGGGCTGAACCGGTTCAGTGCCCACCCCTATATAAAACGGTTGAGTAGTTAAGTAGAAGTCTATGTTACGAACTAAAGTCCAGTGTAAATTGTTGTTAGCAGATATCAACTTATTAAGGAAGGGTGTTAAACAAACATCTATTTAAGTGAAAAAAAAGAACAAAAGCAATTCAATGATGTGTACCTTTTATTTTAGGGTTTATAGTTCTTTTGGTATTCTATGTTTGCCGACTTTTGACTTTTGGTACCACATATTTGGTTTTGTTTATTTTTGGTACCATACGTTTGCCAATTATATACTTTTGGTCCGACCGTTAGTTGACCATTATAGTTGACCGTTAAATAGTCATATGATTTGCACATGCCTAGCTCCAAATTTTGATTTTGTTCAGTTTAGTCTCAAATTTTTTGTCCTAACTTAGCCCTTAAACATTTTCAATCGCATCCTAGGACTTAATTGACCTAGTCATGGTCCGACCCATGGCTAGGGTCTCAGACCCAGGCGACCCTAACCATGGTCCGACCTAGTCATGAGTTGGACCATGGCTATGTCAATTTAGCATTAGAGTCAAATTGGGTCAACTGAACCCAATTGCTAAATTGACCTAGTCATGGCCCGACCCATGGTTAGAGTCTCCGGACCCGGGTGACCCTAGTCATGATTCGACGTAGCCATGGGTCAGACCATGGCTAGGTCAATTTAGTCCTAGGGTGCGGTTGAAAATGTTTAAGGGCTAAATTGCAAAAATAAAAAGTTAGGACAACAAATTTGAGGACTAAACTGAACAAAATAAAAATTTGGGGCTAGGCATGTGCAAATCACGTGACTATTTAACGGTCTACTCTAACGGTCAACTAAATGTCGGACCAAAAGTATACAATTGGCAAACGTATGGTACCAAAAATAAACAAAACCAACATGTGGTACCAAAAGTCAAAAGTGGGCAAATATAAAATACAAAAAGACCTATAAACCCTTTATTTTACCACAAGGTTTTCACTTGGGGGCATTTGGATGGGCGTAATGTGAGATTACTTGAAATGTGAGATTACAAGTAATGTGAGTTGTAATGTGAGATTACTTGAAATGTTAGATTACAGTGTTTGTTTGTGCTGTAATGTGGAGTGTAATGTTAGATTACAGTGTTTGGTATGTGTTGTAATGTGCATTGTAATGTAACTTTATTATTATTATATTAATTTATAAGAGTATATTTTTCTTAATATGATAAGATTTAAAAAAGTAAATATATTTTGACAACAACTAACTTCTTAAAGTTTATGTTCTGTGGTTAATATTATAGTCATTTATGAAATCTAAAAACAAAATATGTAAACTCAATATGCACAACTAGTAGAATTCTAATAGTTAAAACCTTATATGCAGTTTTATAAGATAATCTACTACATATATAAATTTACCACCGGCCCTCACCCCTAAATGCTTTCAGTATGTCACCTAACTCCAACCGCTGCATCCTGCTCAGGTTTACTCTTCTTCTGCAAACCGGTGCTTCCAAACGCCGACATGCTTGCCTTCTATTGGTCTCGATTGACTTCCAGAGATGTCGATTGCCTCTATGTAGTATCCCGTATCCACCCACACACCTTGCTCTACAGTCCACCCCCTTCAGTCGATGAATTTCACACCTTCGGCAGCCAAAAGGGACCACCAATGGCCTCTGACCCTCTAAGTTCAGTAGCCGCTGTCGCGCCCCCTTTCTTGCGATCATTGTGTGTCTTCATCTGTGGATGTGTCGACCCTGATAGCAACAGCCTTCGAAGACAGCAACAACCTTCGAAAAAACATTTAGCGTCACTTGATCAAGGTATTCTCTTTAAATTTGCTTGAACAATTATATATTCTCGGTGTAAATCTATCTCTTTGTTCTCATGATTTTAGGTTAGAGTAGAGGTGAATCCTTGGTTATTAAGTGCTTCATTCTGAAGTACCTTCTCAATCGATCATTAGTTCGTACTGGTTCCTTCCTTACTCAACCATTCCTTCTCGCTCTTCATCCTTTATTCTTACTCCTTCGAATTAACATATGCTTGTCGTACGTAGGTCACCAACATATTTGACTTACCGCCCACATCGTCAATCACATTCCTTGTATGATGAGGGATTGTGTGGATCGAATAGAGCAAAAAAACACCATTTCAATGTTCTCACATTTGCGGAGGAAAGATCTGATCTCGGATTACTCTCACTTCTATTCGTGTACGGAGGAATTGTGTAATTTTGGATAGTAATTTCCACTTCAGTGTGGCGTGATTATCCTCGTGAGGCTCTGGAAGCTTCACATGTTTTGGTTAATGATGTTGTTTTGCTTAATAATGTCATTGCAGTCTGCTCTTCTTTACTATTGTGCACTACTAAAGCATTAAGGGAGGGGAAGTCTATCCATGAATGTTTTACATTGAACTTTTCTGATTCTAATGTGTGTTTGCTAACAATGCCTTGATCAACATGTACGCAAAATGCAGGTGTTTTATCAAGCCCAACTCGGATATTCAACTCGATATTGGACAACAATGTCGTCTCATGTACTTCAATGATCAATGGTTAACTCTGAAATAATTGCTTCAGTGAGGCACTGACCATCATCAGAGAAATTGAGTCTGCCAATATAAGATCTGATGAGGTAATAATGTTGTATGTGATTTCAGTCTGCTCAAAAAGGGAAGAACAAAGCTCATTGATTAGATTGATTTCTTGGTACGTATGATTTATGTGATAAAGGAAACATTAAACTGGCAATTTTCCTTATAGCTATGCATGATAAACCCACTGAAATCATACGCTACACTACCTCTTGATGGTGCCCTACAAGTATTTTACTCAAATTCATGACTCTCAGTCATCTTAATCAGTGTTTATTGCTACCAACTAATAGATTAGTGCACAACTTAGATACACTACCTGAAACTCTTGAATTTAGGGGGTCAAATAAAATCACTCGACTTGGAATTTGGAGAACTTTGACTTAAGAATTTCATGGCGCTCAACAAAGGCACTTGATGTTGCGTCATGTAGATATTGGTTTACCCTTGTCTCATGACTTCATTCTTAGATAATGTATTATATTTCGCTGCTTGTTTTTGATTGAACTGATCCATCTGCATTTATGTTGCAGTTTAACTCTCTTGATGATTTCTAGCCTGTGGAATTGAAGTTATATCGGAGAAATCAATAGCACTCTACTTGAAAGCCGAGTGGAGTTTCATCTTTAGCTATTCATTCTCTTCAACTAAGGAGTATCCTAAAAAATTGCAATGTATGCACTACATAAATTAAGAATTTACTAAACATGCTTTCTTCTAAACTGCTATTAGTGAACTATAATTGTAGATTATGCATAGAGAATGCCATTGCTATAAACTATCTATCTCGTGGTTGTGTGACGCTTTTCCTCTCCGGTATCCATAATATCCAATCTCCAGCTTCCAACATATCTTTACCCTGGCTCACTCAAGCTTTTCCCCTTCAGTGTTCAGGGGCTTGGTGACACTTTTCCTCTTTGTTTATACAATAAAATTCATAAACATAATTCAATTACATCTAATATGCTAACTATAGTTTGTCCAATAGTGTGGCCTTGTGTTTTTATCTACTATATGATGAAGTAGATACTCGCCTAAATTGGTTGGATGAGGAACTTGCATATGGTCATTTTCTTTGGCTACTGCACTGCATCTACCACCCACTTATCTTTCAAAATTAGTTATTCTAACTGTTTATCTCAAGTTGTTTGATAATATTACACCCTCAAACTCAAACAATATAGCAATTAATTAAAATTTAATGTATGGTTTTCACAACACTTCTAAAAAAAGAATAAAGATAAAACCTCTGTTTACTTATATTATAATTTGTTGGTTCAAAATTATTATTATTATTTATATATACAATGTGACGCGCGTGCAACGTACGCGCACATAATTCTAGTTTTCATACAAAATGCATTGAAAAGACTTTATTCATTTTATACGAATATCATGTGCATTATTATTTATTATAATAATAAGTTATGAAGTAGATTAAAAAAAAAAAAAAACTACTAATAATAACAAAATTATTATCATAATAATCTATAATGATAATACAAAGTATTTTGTCTATTTAATAAATAGGGTTAAGAACCTATATAAGGTCTTAACTATGACTCATGTTAACGGGAGAGGTCTGAAATTTGAAATGTTGATTTGAGAGGTCTGAAATTTCAATTTTGTTGAAATTAGGTTTTCCATCCATTTTTAAGGTTAACTTTAACAGGATTGTGTGAAATGACGTTTTTGCCCCTTTTATTATTTTGTTTTATTTAATATCTTATTTGAGGAAATGTGAAATGACAAAATTACCCATGAAGTCAAATTACTCCGGCCACCGCCACCGGCTCCGGCCACCACCACCCCGACTCCGGCGACCACCACCCCAGTTCCGGCGACCACCACGCAACTCCGGCGACCGCCACCACGGCTCCGATTGGGCCCAAATCGGAGCCACAGAGCTCCAAATCGGAGCTCTGTGGCCCCGATCTGGAGCTATGTGGCTCCGATTTGGAGCTCTGTGGCTCCGATTTGGGCCAATCGGAGTCGGTGGCTCCGATTTGAGCCCAATCGGAACCATGGTGGTGGTCGCTGGAGTTGCGTGGTGGTCGCCGGAGTTGGGGTGGTGGTCGCCGGAGCTGGGGTGGTGGTCGCCGGAGACGGGTGGTGGTTGCCAGAGCCGCGGTGGCGGTGGCCGGAGCGGTGGTGGTTTTAAGGGCATTTTCGTCTTTTCCTTTCAAGCATGTGAGGAGCACACTTTGATTGAATGGCATTTTGGAATTTTATTTTATTTTTGGTCACATGTCAAGCACATGACTAACTTCCGTTAGTTTTAACAGAAAAAATTAACGGAACCTCTTATATCAACAAAGTTAAAATCTCAGACCTCTCAAATCAACATTTGAAATTTCATACCTCTCCCGTTGACATGAGTCATAGTTCAGACCTTTCATAGGTTCTTAACCTTAATAAATACTAATAAAATAATAACACTCCGTAATGTTGGACGTAATCTCATATTACTTCTGTTTTTTTTATGTAATCTCATATTACGTTGAATGAAGTTTGGATGTAATCTGAGATTACAATAGACATTACATTATAATTCACATTACGTCGTTTGACAAACCAAATAACGTAATGTTGATGTAAAATGGGACGTAATGTGAGATTATATCCCACATTACATCCATCCAAACACCCACTTGTAGTAACACTTGTAGTATTATTGTTACAACTTATAATATACAATAGTTTAAATGATGAGAAAGATTTTAGCTAACTACGTAATATACTATCTGGATCAAAGGTTCGGTATTTTCCTATATAGGATAGCCACCAATTAGTCACCAATGTTACAGGATCTAAAATATGGGATTCTTGGAGACTAAAACTAAATATCTACACAACAAGAAGTTGGGAGAATAGCCACTTCCATCCAATTAGAAGGTCAACATCTTTGCAGAACTCAGCATCAAGTTGTTGAAACATTTCGGGGACAGCAACCCATCTGTGGAACACCAAAGCTATACCTGATTAATAAACACCAAAGATGAGCAAAAAAACTGATTACAAGACCATCTGTTCAAATCAGATGGCCTTGCCTCCAATGCTTACTATACCAATAACACCATAGTGTGCAAGGCAAATAACCAGAAACTAGCATAATAGAAAAACAGTAATTAACTCAAACCATAAGTAGAAGAATTACCCGAAATTGGTACAGTCGAGATCTAAGCATCGTGCAATGTCTCTCTCTTTAAGCACCTTCATCCTCCGAAAAAATCTTGACCCAAAAATTAACAAAATTATGAGTGTTGAGGTCTTCCATTTAAGGAACAAATTCAGTTCAGCTATCCACTATGGAAATTTAACAAAACTAGTAAATTACTCAAGGCTATGAATTCGGTCTATAAGCTGCTCTCTATCTTCATGAACTCGGTCCTTTTTTCCTTTAGCAGCTGAAATCAGTAGTATAGGTCAAAAGATAAGAAATGCAAGGGCTAAATGTGACCTGCATCTGCTTGAGTAACCTGCATCATAGACCAAGCGAATGGAATAAAAAGTATGATCAAACATGGAAACTTGACAGCCACCTTCTTGTCAATTTTGATGCAATAATCTGTTCTTAAGCACATGCCTCATGGGTATTCGTATAGGTGTAAAATTTAACTTTAGCAACAAAAGAAACACAACTAGGAAAGTTACACATGATTGGAAATTTGGAAGAAAAAACAAATAGAGACAAGATAAAAGTGCACCTGTTATTTGATATGGAATTAATATGATAGGTACAACTTCATTTGTGCTTTCAAGAACAATCCCACAGATTAATGTAATAGCATACAAACAAACTCAATCAACATTATAGTACTAACAATTTGGCTTGAAGAAAATGCAGTCCTCAACTAAGTCCTCATTCGGGAAACGCCTTGAATTTGGGAGCGAGAAGCTGCTTAGTGGCACGATCATTCCATTTCAACCGATCCCACCACATTTGACCTCCTTCAATCTGCTGCAGTTTTTCATACTGACTTTGGTTGCTGCCAATAACACCCAGTGGGAGCTTCTGCAGACTAGCACAGTTATAAACTAGTATGTATGTGAGCGATGGAAATGGGAGTGGCTTCCCGCATATGCTCTTCAGCTCTGGGAGAGTACGCAATACAAGCGCTCTTAGGCATGAGAACTTAACAGTTTGGCTTTCTATAGTAGTACTGGTACCGCCCTCCTTCACTAATTCTGTCATCCTTCGACAAGCCTTCAACGATATGATTTCGAGATAAGGAGCACTGTAAATCAAAGAGGTTAAATGTAGTAATTCCCGACAGCCGACTAAAGACACTTGGCGAAGGTTGTGGAAACAAGGCTGGAGTGCCATTCTAGAAGAAACTCCGACACCGGGATGCTGAATCTCTATACTAATCTCTCCCAGATTATGACAACCAGCAATGGAAAGGTTCTGTAAATGCTTCATTGCTTTCACCGAGGACTCAGAAAGTCTTACTGAAGTCAAACCGTCGCAACTCTTCAGAGTGAGAGATTTTAAGCAACTCTGCACCTCCGGATATGTCCATAACTGATGGACTTCCGATGCAAAATACAAGGGTTAAGAACCTATGAAAGGTCTGAACTATCACCCATGTTAACGGGAGAGGTCTGAAATTTAAAAAGTTAATAACAAAGGTCTGAAATTTCTGTTTTGTTGATAACAGCGGTCTCCGTTAGTTTTTTCCGTTAAAACTAACGGAAGTTGGTCACATGCTTGGCATGTGACCGGAAATTAAATAAAATTCCGAAAATGCCCTTCTATCAAGTGTGCCCCTCACATGCATGGAGTGAAAAGACCAAAATGCCCTTGAAGCCACCACGGTACTCCGGCGACCACCGACGTACTCCGGCGACCACCGACGTACTCCGGCGACCACCACCGTACTCCGGCGACCACCACCGTACTCCGGCGACCACCACCAAGGCTCCGGCGACCACCACCAAGGCTCCGATTGGGCCAAAATCGGAGCCACCGGCCCCGATTGAGCTCCGATTGGACTCCGATCGGGGCCAAAAAAGCTCCGATCGGAGCCAAAAAGCTCCGATCGGAGCTCTGTGGCTCCGGTCGGAGCCACAGAGCTCCAGATCGGAGCTCTGTGGCTCCGGTCGGGGCCACAGAGCTCCAGATCGGAGCTCTGTGGCTCCGGTCGGGGCCACAGAGCTCCAGATCGGAGCTCTGTGGCCCCGGCCGGAGCCACAGAGCTCCGATCTGGAGCTCTGTGGCCCCGGCCGGAGCCACAGAGCTCCGATCTGGAGCTCTGTGGCTCTGGTCGGAGCCACAGAGCTCCGGTCGGAGCTCTGTGGCTCCGACCAGAGCCACAAAGCTCCGATCGGAGCTTTTTTGGCTCCGATCGGAGCTTTTTTGGCCCCGATCGGAGCTTTTTGGCCCCGATCGGAGCTTTTTGGCCCCGTTCGGAGCTTTTTTGGCCCCCTGGTGGCCGGAGTCGGGTCGCCGGAGCCGAGGTGGTGGTCGTCGGAGTCGAGGTGGTGGTCGCCGGAGTCGGGTGGTGGTGACCGGAGTCGGGTGGTGGTGACCGGAGTTGGATGGTTTTAATTTGACTTTAGGGGTAAAATTGTCATTTCACATTTCCTTAAATAAGATATTAAATAAAACAAAATATTAAAGGGGCAAAAATGTCATTTCACACAATTCTGTTAAATTTAACCCTAAAAATGGACGGAAAACCTCAAATCAACAAAATTGAAATTTCAACCTCTGTTATTAACTTTTTAAATTTCAGACCTCTCCCGTTAACATGAGTGATAGTTCAGACCTTTCATAGGTTCTTAACCCAAAATACAATACAAGTGATACCTCGGATTTCTCTGCTTCCACACCCTGTAATGACTTCATCAATTTTTCGCAGTGAACGGCCTCGGCCTCGGATATCAGCAGATCCGGATTATAAGTAGTACGGAATAATCTCAAAGACGGAATGATCATACTTCCCTCCGAAAAATCCTCCAGATCCACGATCGAATTTAAGAATAAAAACCTCAATTTTACCAGTTTCTTCAACTCCTTTGGCAGCTTCTTTATTCTTGTTGACTCAATCCCAAGATATTGGAGGTTGGTTAGCTCCCCAATATCCCCTGCTAACTCCCTCAACCGAGAATTGTAACTCAAATCCAAGACTTTCAAAGATGGCATTGATGAGAAGAAACCACTTGGAAAGCTCTCCACCGTCGTGCTCCTCAGTATCAATGTGCTTAAATTCAAACACGGTAATGCCACTGTTGGGAATTCTTGGATAACTGTTCCTGCATGCATCACAGAGACCATTTCTGCATCCTTCCATTTCTCAAATTCACTCAATCCAATCGTCCGCTGATTTTCTTGAACTAGGATTTTCCCCGTATCACGAGCTACCCATAGGGCCATCTCTCGGATAAGATCATGCATCTTGTACAACACAATGTATTTCTCTGTGAAACTCGTTCCACCAAGATGTTTCTCCAACAAACAAGCGCTACTTAGTTTATCAAAAACATCCTCACACTGAGTACGGACTTTATGAATATTGTCATGTTCATCAAAAAAACCCTCACCAATCCACAGTTCAAAAAGATCATACTTGTCCAAGTAAAAGTCCTCAGGAAACAAGCAACAGTACAAGAAGCATTTTTTGTGAGTTTCATCAGGCAAAGCATGATAACTAAACTCGAGTCTGGAAATGACTTGTTCCTTCATACCTTGGAACTTTGCAGGACGAGTTTTCAGGACTTGTACAGCTTCTTCCCAGTGGTGAAGCTGCTTCTTGAAGAAGAGTGCTCTCCCAACAGTAGCAAGAGCCAATGGCAAGAAGTCACATTCTTTAACTATAATTTCAGCAAGCTCAGGGATTCGAGGGTGAGCATTCCAAGTATCTTCCCCCAACTTCTCCCGAAAAAGTTGAAGTGCTTCTTTTGGCGGTAAGCACTCCACTTTCATTCTCTTTTCAACTCTCATACGGCCACAAACTTCATCCGATCGAGTAGTGAAAAGTAGCTTTGTATTGGCTTGATAATGAGGGATGCCTACACTATCAAGATCTAGACTCTCCCAAAGGTCATCTAAAAACACAATGAAATTCCTTACACACAGAAAGTCCTGAATTCTTTTACATCTCTCTTCTTTGCTTCTGTCAACCCAATCCTTATCAGAGAACTTCAACTGCTTCCAGATTTTCTCTTGAATTTGGTCAACGTTCACTGGTTGGGACACCACAACCCAGAGAACTGGATAATAGTTGGGGTTAACTGTCACAATACTGTTATGGATCTTTGTCAGGAGCGTAGTCTTTCCCACCCCACCAACCCCGAACAAACCAATGCTTCTTACTCTCTGATCATCGATCCACTTCAACACAGTATCAAACATCAAATCCATGCCCACAGTAGGCTCTTGAGATCCCACAAGAGAGGAATGCTCTGCAACATTGCTTGTAACTTGACCATCTTTGAAGTTACGACCAATGTTGAGTTCCTCCAGGATTCCCGCTTTCACTTCATCAGCTTCCTTTGCCAACTTATAGCGAGACCGACCGGTGATCGGACAACAGCCTCCCAAGCAACTCTTCTGCACAGCTTCCTCACCTTTCTGCACAATGTCATCTACTTCCTTACTGATCTCTTCCACTCTCTTCAACCATCCAATAACTTCTCTTGTCGCTACCTGATTCTGCTCCTGTTGAACCTTCATAACCCTGATCTTCACATCTTTACTAACATCAACTAGTCTTTCCCTCTCTACACTCAAATTCTTGAGGCTCCTCCGAAAACCCTTGATAAGCAGCCTATACTTGGCCGATAGCTCCCAGCATTTAACGCATATATCAAAGACTGGAGTTACAATATCCATGGCGCGCTCAAACTCAGAAACAAGAGCAGTTAATTGTAATTCTCAGTGAGAATGGAAATGGATTCAGTAGCGGATAGCTGCAGATGCAACTCTTTCGGTCTAACTTGAAGGTTTTATCATTATTTATTACAAGCCATGTGTTTTTCATCGTTCAAGTGAAGTCTTAGTCTTTGCCCTTATATATATATATATATACACACCTAATCATGGGTAGTTACCAACACACATGCATGTCCATGTTACTAATAACTAATCAATTTAATAAGCAATTAAATAAATGAGAATATTTTTTGTGAAATTAATTACAGTTATCTAGAAACGCGTTAAGTTTTGCAATGGGCCAATTCAGGTCCAAAGGTCTACAAAAATCATTTGTATATGAGTGGTTTCATTCTAAAATTAATTGGTGGTAGTAGGAGTTAACCGCTTATTTGTATGATACTCAACTACAATGGAAACCAGTAATGGTTGTATTGTATGTATTTCAACTTCAATTCACGGTGTGAGTCTTAACACTCCTCCGCTCGATGAATACTCTTCGATTAAGACATCACTTTATCAAACAGACGAGCGTGAAATTATTTGGGAACCATCACTGTCGAGATAAGGCATAAATCTTTAATATCCATACTAAAGATTTAAGAAAGCATCCGTCACAGTGAACAAACCTCAAGACCGAAGACTGGATTGTCCCGTTTCAGAAGCTCGATAATCATCACTCACCAAACAATTGAGAAACGAAACAAAGTGAACAAAGAATGAAGTTCAGATTGATACTAAACTGAGCACCCTCTGGCTTCTATTGTTGTGTGCAGAGGCGGACTCCCCAATCTGAGGCTGCGCCTTGACGGCCTCCAGCCACCCGTTCACACAACAATTCTAGATAATCCACGGACATATTTAAGCTTGACGCATGGATGAGAACTATGAAGAGCAAGAACTGATACCTGACTGAACCAGATATCTCCGTTGGCGGCGATTGCGTCGTCGAAGGAGCGGAAAGGAGAAACTAAGGCCATCTCCTTGGCGAATTTGGTGCTTCCGCAGCGGGAAATGAAATGCTTCTCCTCGAAGAGCAGTTCCATTTGCTGTCGCTGCGGCCTGAGATTACCGAATTGGATCGCGGGAATAATCCATCCCCGACAGACAATTTTTTTAAGGGATTAATTATAAGGGTTAACAGGTATTTTGGTCATGATGTTTGACAACTTTTGAGTTTTGGTCAATGATGTTTTTTTTTTTACCTAGTTTTGATATCATATGTTTGCAGATTTTTTTCTAGTTTTGGTCTAACCGTTACATTCCGTCTATTTTTTGACATGTTCAAGTCATGTGATCCACTCTAAACTTTAAATTTAGTCATTCTAATACTTTCTTAACCTTTTTTTTTGTTCAATTTGGTCCGAAGTTTCAAAATTGACCCTGATGGATATACGCCCAATTTGAACCCGTTGACTCCCGAATCATTTTATTCTGATCACCCCGTTAATGATTGCGAATCGAAACTTCAACCCGAACACCCCGCGGAAACACCAACGGTCCGGACGAGGCCGAAATACTCGTCCGGGCCAAGTTAGACTCACCTAGGTGAGGTCGGGTGGCCACACCCGACCTCCCCTAGGGGAGATCGGGTGGGCCAACCCGATCTCCCCTAGGGGAGATAGGGTTGGCCAACCCTATCTCCCCTAGGAGGGGTTGGGTGGCCACACCCAACCCCTACCCTTAGGGGTCGGATTTTCCTTCCCCCCAAGGGCCCCGACACCGTTTTTGGACTCCCATACTCGGTTTATTTCTGCCAACCTTCTCCGTACCCTAAGGTCTTAATTACGTGTTTAAAGGATAATTAATTGTGTTTAAGGGTTAACGATGTCATTAAGCCACCTTAATGACACCGTTGCCTATAAAAACAACTCTCCCACTATTCATTTGAGGGAGATCTTACAACATCTTTGAACATCTTTGATAATCTTGGCAAGTTGCATAATTTAGCTCTGGCATCTCTCTAGCTTTATCTCTCTACAAAAACCGTACTGAATTAGGCATCAGAGAGGGTTCATCAGGCACCACCCCCTCTGTGCCTGGTATTGCCCCTCTTGCAGGGCGAGAAGAGAAGCGAAGCGAATGACAGAAAGACACAGGCTAGGACGACACAACCCGAGAGCGCCAAATCCGCAATATCTCCAGTGAGGAACGAGACTTAGGTCGACCGCCCGTTGACCCTAGACTTGGAACCTAACACTTGGCGCCGTCTGTGGGAAAAGCTACGACAAATCATGGCGTACCACTGTTATTCTAAGATCACCACTTTACAAGATTCGGGAGAGTCACGCCAAGCGCGTACACCTCCTACCAAACAAGCATATGTCGACAGTCTAAGAGGAAGAGTAACACCTCTCGTCCAGAAACTAAGTGTAATAGCAGCAGACTATCATGCCCGCACATCTCGGAGCGGCTATCATGTCCGCGTATCTAGGGGCGGCTATCATGTCCGCGCCTCTCGGAGTGGCTATCATGTCCACGCGGTGATAAGCGGCTATCATGTCCGCACATCTTGGAGTGGCTGTCATGTCCACCCCTCTCTAGGCGGCTATCATGTCCGCATATTGTCCAACGATTATTGTGTTCACAGGTAATGGACTATATACAGGTTCAGGAGACGTACCAAGTAGACACTCTACCTTGGGAAAAACCAAATACGGGTCGCAAGACACACTCTACCTTGGGGAAAACCAAGTAGCGGTGCAGGAGGCACACTACCTTGAAAACGCCAGGTTGTGGCAACAACATGGATAGGCACGTCGCCTCGCCGACCTCTGACCGACGCCATGGAAGGGTATGTCGCCTCGTCCGACCTCTGGCCTTCTCCCTACCTCGGAAACTTCAAGTAGCTGTCGCGGAGTGCACCCTACCTTGGGAAAAACCAAGTAGCAGCTGTGGAATGCACCCTACTTTGGAAAACCCAAGTAGCAGTCGATACAATAGTCGCCACCTCGTGTCCGAAACGACTACGGTGCGAACACCCCGACAAGGGGGCAACTCCACACCTACGACCTTACAAGTTCACAACTACTACATAGCGAACATCCTCTATACGGGGGCAACTCTATGTCAGTACGGGCCTCGTCCCAACACTTTACACAGCCTATATGGCACTACACGCGTTTGTGCTACCCAACACACGTTTATCATGAGATGTTCATCGACAACATATCAGGAGGCCTAACACCTCGCGACTAAGGGGCAAGTGCCCCTACTTGGCCACGTCACTACATATACTCTCCCTCTGGGGGCATTCACCTCAATGATCTTGGGGGCAATACTATATCAACAAGGGTCATGTCCCTCGGAATATACATTGAGAACATACTTCTGTTGTAAGATGTTCATCAACGACGCGGCGGATGCATGGCACCTCGCAAGTCCGGGACCCTCGTGTCCGCGACACACTTTCCCTTATATAGGGTAAGGGTAAAGGTTTGCCTTTCCTTAACTCATCTAACTCTTTTTATGAGTCTTTAGCATATACACATGCTTACATACCTGCGCGTACATATGCATGTCTACACCCACTTCCATACTTGTGTTCCTACTTGCATGTATGCTAGTACACGTTTTCACATTCATGATACATCCATGTTCACTCAAGGTAACATCCTATGGGCTTATTTTTAAGCATCCCATACTTAGAAAAATTTTAGACCAAAATTAAATTTTTCACCACCTAGGCTTGTCCCGGCATGAAATTGAAGCATGAATCCGTTTAGCTGTATTCATATTGCATCCCCATGTGTGTATGTATTGTTCAAGTATACACCCATGGCAAGGATAGATTTATTATTTCCACCTCAGACGGACGCGTGCTTGGACACGTGTCCGTGCTATTCTGACGTTTGCAATTCCTCTATCTTATAAGGCAGGGGGCAGAGTCAGAGACACACATCCATGGGTAAGTAAGTATTCCGACAAAAGGTAAAATCCCGGCTTCAAATTGCGCGTGTCATACCATCCTAAAATAGAGTCAATCAAGGGTCAGGCCATTGGTTGACTCGGGGGCATGTGATGGATATACGCCCAATTTGAACCCGTTGACTCCCGAATCGTTTTATTTTGATCACCCCGTTAATGATTGCGAATCGAAACTTCAACCCGAACACCCCGCGGAAACACCAACGGTCCGGACGAGGCCGAAATACTCGTCCGGGCCAAGTTAGACTCACCTAGGTGAGGTCGGGTGGCCACACCCGACCTCCCCTAGGGGAGATCGGGTTGGCCAACCCAATCTCCCCTAGGAGGGGTTGGGTGGCCACACCCAACCCTACCCTTGGGGGTCGGATTTTCCTTCCCCCCCCCCCCCCCCCACCCCCCAAGGGCCCCGACACCGTTTTTGGACTCCCATACTCGGTTTATTTCTGTCAACCTTCTTCGTACCCTAAGGTCTTAATTACGTGTTTAAAGGATAATTAATTGTGTTTAAGGGTTAACGATGTCATTAAGCCACCTTAATGACACCGTTGCCTATAAATACAACTATCCCACTATTCATTTGAGGGAGATCTTACAACATCTTTGATAATCTTGGCAAGTTGCATAATTTAGCTCTGGCATCTCTCTAGCTTTATCTCTCTACAAAAACCGTACTGACTTAGGCATCAGAGAGGGTTCATCAGGCACCACCCCCTCCCCCCTCTGTGCCTGGTATTGCCCCTCTTGCAGGCGAGAAGAGAAGCGAAGCGAAGGACAGAAAGACACAGGCTAGGACGACACAACCCGAGAGCACCAAATCCGCAATATCTCCAGTGAGGAACGAGACTTAGGTCGACCGCCCGTTGACCCTAGACTTGGAACCTAACAGACCCCAATTGGACAATAGGTCCAATTAAATTTTTGAAACTTCGGGACTAAATTGAACCAAAAAAAGGTTAGGAAAGTATTAGAGGGACTAAATTGAACAAAATTGAAAGTTTATGGTGGATCACGTGACTTGTACATGTCAAAAAATGGACGGAATGTAAAGGTTAGACCAAAACTAGAAAAAATCTGCTAACATATGGTACTAAAACTAGGTAAAAAAAACATCATTGACCAAAACCCAAAAGTTGTCAAACATCATGGACCAAAATACCTGTTAACCCTAATTATAAACAAATTGCTACGATATACACCAGTGTTATCAGAACCGGACCGGACATCGAACCGGTTCGAGCGGTTCGAACCGGGTCGAACCCGGTTCGACCGTTCCTGCCTTCCTATCATATCCCCGTCCCTCCCTCTGTCTTCATTTTTCTTCCAGCTTTTCCTATCTCCCCCGTCCCTCCCTCTGTCTTCATTTCCCCCTCCCTTCTTCTTCCCATCTATCATCTCCCCCGTCCCTCTCCCTCTCACTTTATCTTCTTTTCCTTCCCTCTGTCATATCTCCCCTCCCCACACCTCCCCTATTTCTCCAATTTTTGAGTACTTGCACCAATATTCCTGCAACCCTCCAATCATCCATGGTGATATCAATTTTAGGGCCAAGATCGAAGATTTCAGACTCGCTAGGGTTAAGACCGAGGATGACGACTCTTCCTTATTAGAAGCAGGAGAAAACAACTCAATTTTAGAGGAAACGTAGGGAGCGTGGCTACCAGCGGCGTGGGGGGTAGGGGACTGAGATTGAGCAATCGCCAGAAAGTTGATGATGTATTCGGGTTGCAGATTCGGATGGACTTTCACCCGAGGTGGGAAGACATAATGGTTGTTGAAAGCAGTGAAGTGAGAAAAACGGCTTTTCATTTCTGCAATTTAGGTTTTTGCTCATCTGATAATTTTTTAGTCCGAACCGGCGAACCGGTGGACCGCCTGGTTCGCTCAAAACCGGCCGGTTCGCCCAAAACCGGCCTTCGGAACCGGGTTCGCTTACATCCTCCGGAAATATTCAAACCGGACCGGGGAGGGGTCCGGTTCCGGTCCGAACCCGGTCAGACCTCCGGTCCGGTCCGGTTCTGATAACACTGATATACACATCAATACGAAATGCTAAACGATTTTTGTGACAAACTAATATCTATGAAGATATATCACGTGACCATTTTTAGCGGAAATTTAAAAATTTAAATAACCCAATCTTCTATGTAAATAAATAGAACAATTTCATTTTCTTCCTACTCATTCCAATTAGGGTTTTGAAATTTTATTTTACTGGGCTCTGTCCTCTAATCTCTGCAATTTCCGTTGTCCCGTCTCAAATTTATGTATTCAATAAATTTTAGTAGTTCGATGGCCAAACTAGATAAGGTAGAAGAGTAGATCGTAATGGAACTGGCAGGTAGCTAACTGAGCTAGGTACGAGGTATTGTAGATCTCAGTTTAAGTGAAGGGGAGCTAATATAGGTGTTACTCGTTATAGTTCCTAGTGGAAGTGGATAATGTTGAATAGATTCCAGTTGAAATGAATGAAAGCTGAGCATTGTGAGATACATATAAAGCCTAGTAAAAGTGAAAGGAAGATGTGTTTGTTCTATGATGTTGGAATAGAATAAATAGAAGCACTGGAATGTTGTGGTAGATGTGGTGATGCAATGGGAGTTGGAGTTAGAAACACTGCAAGAGATTTTATCTCTGAGATTTTTCTGTTGATTGTTACTTGATCAAACATTGTAACATATTCCATATAGTATTAGTAGATTAAAAAACGAATACCCCATTGAAGCAATTAAACAAAATGTTATACACCCATTGAAACAACTAGACAAACGTCATATACCACATTGCAACAGTTAAAAAATGTTCCCATTCTGCTAATATTTCTCCAGCCTTTTTACAACAGCATTCATCATCCTGTTCACCTTAGCGGAAACTCTCTTAGCATGAGGACTCCTGCTGAAATTTTTTCAAGTGCCCGAGGTTTTCACCGCAACAATAAATAAACATTTTTTCGTTGAATGAGTGTGGCCATCGAACTACTAGAAGCCATTGAAGACGTCAATTTGAGGTGGGAAAATGAAAATTGCAGAGATTGTAGGAGAGAGCTCAGCAAAATTGAAACTTCAAAACCCTAATTGGAATGAGGAAGAAGAAATGGAAATTGTCTTATTAGTTTTTACAGCAAAATGGTATTTTCGTCAGTTCAGGTCATTCAATTTCTCAAATTTCCGCCAAAAGTGGTCATGTGCGACGCATGTGACCTTTTCCATCCAAAACTAACGATTTTGTAGACAGTGCAACACGTAAATCTTATCGGGTACCAATTTATTAAAAAAATCACCTCGAATACCATTATGTATTGACGTGTTATCTCATGTATCAATTTGATTATAATTCCTTACATTAATGAACAAAAAACCAAATAACAAGAGCTAATCTCCAGCCGAGATAGATCTAGGTTCCGCAATGTCAAAACTAACCTTTAACAACGGCCACAGAATGTGGCATGTAGGACTTAAATAAACATCAAAAGCTACTTTATGATCCACTTGTCTTATTTGCCAAACTATCAACTACATTATTTGATTCGCGAAAGATATGTCGAAACTTATACCTTCTAAATGTCATCATTAACTTCTTGCCATCAATAATAATGGAATTCAAAAGTAAATTTTTGTAATTCTCATTACTTAGTATTCTACGAACTTTTCAATGCATCGTTTCATATGGAGTGACTCAATGTTCAGGTGCATGGCTATGAGGAAACCATATATATGTAAGAGCCCAAAGTTTGGATACTATATGACATACAAATCAATGAATATTGAGCTCTCTTATTTGAGTTTTTTTTTTTAATTTAAAAAAGAACCAATTATAAACCGTTCACTCCCTGACTCATTACGAGGGAGAATTAATCTGTACGTAGAGCAACATGATACAGATACAGATGCCTCACTCTCAAAGTCTTAACTCTTAATAAATCCCTAGGATTACACTGGAAAATAATAATACTAATATAAGCACTAAAATAAAAGGCCTGGCATAAGTTACGTGATCCGGTTTCCTAAAAGTCACTAGGGCATGGGCGGACCGGTTTTTTGCTTGGTTCGGTCGGATATCTATATTTTTGGTTCGTTTTTTTTCTGTCCCACTCTCTAACATTCTGCTTGCGTAATCCATTTGGTTTGCAACGGATCTGCGGAGTGACCAGCTCCAAGGCCATTTAGTGAAGCGCTGACGGGGATACCAAAAACACAGATGAGGAAAGAAGCCAGCCCAAGCAGAGAAGTTATCCAACGTCAAAGGTCGAGCGAGCAAGTTGTTTAGACAGATCTCTCTGCTCTTGATGACATGACATGACCTTTACTTGGAACTGAATCATTTCCTTGTATCTGAAAAGAACTTCCAGATTAATAGGAAGGAAGCTTAATCGGAATGAATCACCATTTTTCTTCTATCATTTTTATTCTATGATCGATCGTTTAAAAAAAATTCGATCAAAAAACCGTATGAGGAAAAATAAACCGCCAAGAGGTAAAATGGTTTTTTCCATTCGGTTTTTAAACCGAAAATCCAAAAGTAACAATTCCCATTGAAAATTTTCGTTATTTTCATAGAATTTATCTAACCGAAATAAAAAATAACGTCCATTAATATAATTAAATAAATTATAAAACAAAATTAGAAAATTAATTTTCATAAGTGCCTATTTCATAATTTATATTAACCTAATTAATTAATTATATTGACTAATATCAACTAATATAATATATATTGTATATATTTAGTTAGCATAACGGTCGGTTCGGTCCCCGCGGTCTTGAAAACTAAAAATCCGAACCAAAAACCGAAATACAGTTAAAAAATCCAACCAAAAACCAAACATAATATTTCGGATTCGATTTTTCTGGTCCGGACCGGATCGGTTTCCATCGATTTTTCGAACCAATCGGATTTTGGTTTCGCCCCTTGCCGTTGAGCATAAGCCTGGATGATGAAAATATTGGTTTTTATTTGGGACCAAATCCGTAAAACATAAGTCTCTAGATACCCGCCAAAAAAAAACAGATATCCGTTTGAATTTCCATTGAACATTCTTCATTTCCATCCGTAAAGTTCTCTCTTTGCATGAAATTGTTTTCTGTTTCTTCCACCAAATTGGCTTCGTTGTACAATTAGATTACTTCCTATTCGTGGTATGCTCCTTCAAATCAGTTCCGATCGTTCCCTTTTGTTCACCTACTAAATCCAGAATATCTCATCCCCTTTCTCCTTCATACGTTTGACTCAACCCCTAATTCCTCTGTCCAGAAGAAAAAAAAATCAGTTTCAATCTTGAAATCGATTCGATTCTACGAATATTAATCTATTCGTAGAAACCTTTTTCTGGGTCTGGAAGAAATTTGAAAAAAGCTGCAACCTTTACCTTGCATTCCAAGGAATTGACCGGAGATTCGGGTTTTAGAGAAGCTAATCCAATCAAGATAGGATTTTTTTTTTTTAATCTTTCCTCTTTTTGGCGTGCTTTGATTGAGAAATGAGCTGCTTTTGTTTTTCATCCCAAGAGAAGAAACTAGAGAAGAAACAAGGATCACGAGATGTCTCCCCTACACCGGCGAAGCAGCATAGCGCGCCTGTGACAGGTAGAGAGAAACAAGGACATGAATTAAAGGTTCCATCTTTTAAGGAAATGCTCTCTTCTTCTAGATGAATCCAAATTTCTTTTATATGCAGAAAGTGCACCACCTATTGAAACTGGAAGCAACAATATTGCATCACAAACCTTCACATTCAAGGAACTTGCTGCCGCAACAAAGAATTTCCGAAAAGAATGTCTCATCGGAGAAGGTGGATTTGGGAGGGTTTACAAGGGTCGCCTCGAATCAACCGGACAGGTAAAATCCCGAAGAAATAAAAAAGCATTTCATTGATTGTTGAGTTAAAAACCGAATCACAATCTCAAGTTTGCACAATGTTATTTTTAGATTAAATTATTGCTATTAGGTGACCCAGGTTTCGTTTTCTCTAATTCTAAGTGGAACAATTCTAGTTGAATAAATGGATGAAAAACCACAAACAACGAAAACAAAACTTGAAACACAAGTAACGAGAACGAAACCGGGGACACCTATTAGCAACAATTTAAACATATTATATCTAAAAGAAACATAGTGTAAACCTAGGACTGTGATTAGGTTCTTAAACCTTGATTGTTTGGTGGGAAAGGATGAATGATGCTAAAAACTTGGTTTCACCAAAAAAAACCCCAATTTTTACAATAACAAACATATTTTTGTGGTGTTGTTGATTCTTCAGGTTGCAGCAATAAAGCAACTTGATCGTAACGGAATGCAAGGGAACAATGAGTTTCTTGTTGAGGTGTTGATGCTCAGCCTTCTACACCATGAAAATCTTGTCAACTTGATCGGGTATTGCGCGGATGGCAATCAACGGCTTTTGGTATACGAGTACATGCCTCTCGGATCGTTAGAAGATCATCTACTCGGTACTTCCATCATTACCAAAATGGCACCACTAAGAATCGTCGATTCTGCCACGTGTCATAATAATACGCATCAGAACTGACGGTTTTGATACGTGTCATTATCTAATTTAATTTACCAGAATACAACTGCTAATGCAAGGTTGTTGTTTTTACTGTAGATCTTCCTAAGAGCAAAAAACCGTTGGATTGGTACACTAGGATGAAGATAGCGCTAGGTGCGGCTAAAGGTCTCGAGTACCTCCACGACAAGGCCAACCCGCCAGTGATATACCGCGATCTTAAGTCGTCAAACATTCTTCTAGATAAAGATTACAATGCAAAGCTCTCTGACTTTGGATTGGCCAAGCTAGGGCCAACTGGTGATAAAACTCACGTCTCGTCAAGGGTAATGGGGACTTACGGGTATTGTGCCCCCGAGTATCAAAGGACAGGACAGCTCACAGTAAAGTCCGATGTTTACACTTTCGGGGTTGTCATGCTGGAGCTCATCACCAGTAGGAGGGCTATTGATCCCATGAAATCCGGGCCGGAGCAGAATCTTGTTGCTTGGGTAAGTCATTTTTTCCTGTGGGTGTGGGGCCAATCAGGAGAGCAGCACCCGTAACTTGAAAATTTGAGATTTTTATCTTCTTTTTTTTTGTAGGCATGTCCAATATTCAGGGATCAGCAAAGATACTCAGAGCTAGCAGATCCACGCATGAAGAATGAGTACCCGACAAAAGGCCTGAACCAAGCTGTGGCAGTGGCTGCAATGTGCCTCAATGAGGAAGCCACGGCTCGGCCCTCCATGAGCGATGTCGTTTCAGCTCTTAGCTTCCTTTCTTTGGAACCTGAGACCAATGCATCTGATTCTGGCCCCTCTACTTCTCTAATGCCCGAACACAACCAGAACACCAGCGCTGATGGGCGGTAACACGAGATCACATCCAGTATACATAACCATATGGAGTATCAAAGAAGGATACAAAAGTTGCAGTGTTAATGTAAGGAATGTGGACTGGATCAAAACAGGAACAAGTTACATACTTATAATAGCTAATTGTTGTAAAAATGAATGCATATATATCATAAATTTGACTAAACAAGCACAAAATGTAATTACCAATGTTAAGAGATACAAGAATGTTGAGAGACCGAACTATAATCTAGTGTTGGCGTGCAAGGGGCAATAAAAACCCCATCTAATAACGAATTCTGTGTCCAAATCAATCGAAGTGTTCGGTACAGAAATGCAGTTCTTTCTGCAGACACAGTAGGGGATGAATACCTTGAAAGCTGTTGTAGAGTCATGATCATAGATATCCTTGGATCGTGTGAAGGAGAAAACTCAAGCTGGTAATTCAAGCTTCTTGTTGTTCTTCCAGCTGTACATTCATTAAGAATTTAACAAAATGGAGGCATGTTATGGACTTGCATAAAGATTGAACATGTTTCAGAGACTAAAGATACTTCACCTGTCGAAGTAGTAATAGAAGAAGTCTGCATAAAGCAGTGTTTGGATGAGTCCTGAAATCCAAGCTGCAAAAATCCAATCAAACAAGAACCATTTTAACCTTTTAGCAGGGAAAAAAATAATTCCAGACAATTAAAACAAAGAAACAGAGTCTTACGTATCCAGTGAACATAGTGAGGCTCAGTGAAGTAACGATAGATCCAGTTCATAAGATAGAATCCCCGGTAACCGCTGCACAAAGTAAAGAAATATACGAGTTAGAATCATTGGCTATATGAGTCATTGAGTATGGTAAATATCTCTAGAAAAATGCCAAAACCAATTCAAAGTAAAAGGTTAAACTCTCAACATTCACATTCAATCCTCCATTATGTGTATTAAAGGATGTTGAAAAAGAATGGAAAAGGCTCAACAGAAACAATAGGCATGAAGATTGCTAAGGAAACGATTGTTTCTGAACAAGCAACTTAGGTTGTACTTTTCTAACATTAAAAAAAAGAGACTAGTCTAACATGGGTCGACATCAACCTGCACACTAGTTACAAACGGAAAATCGCATTTCGTGAATGTTGGATAGCCCCAGCCAAAGGTCCATTAAATCAAGAAGAGAGAAGAAAACAAACAGACAAATCATATACAGCTTAAAGACAGCAGTAAGTGGTGGAGTTATAAAAAATATGACATACCCAAGAAGAAGTACATATTGTCCTGTTAAGTTATCAATGTTATTTGTTCTCTGCAACAGTACAAGTTGAGGTAGTATAGCCACAGCTTCTAAATATAAGGAGAATGACCACATAACCTGCATATCTCAATAATAACAGAAAATTATTAAAGCCTCCTTCAGTGCAACAAAGATCAGTTGTAAGGAGTAACAAATCTAATTACCTCCTTAAAAGTGAATTTTTCATGGATAAGAAGGGCCAAAAAAAGGCATGGCAGGATAAGGAAATAGTGTCGAAATGTGTCTTGATCTTTGTCATAGGATCTCCGGACTATCTTGTGGTGTCTGATGTACCAAACGATTGAGAATGAACTTCCCAAGAATATTATCTTCATGACAGAGTTATATAGGGATATATAATCCGTGAAAAGATCCAAGTAACGAGTGGCAAACACCAGTGCATACAGTTCTTGAGTCTTCAAAGAAACCCCTGCACACAATAAAAGTCATATCCAACCATCGGTCAAAATTTATCAGATGTCAACTGACAACATGATTCATGAACGTAAAGCTTCTCCATAAACTTTCTATCTATTTTCTCTAAAAGGGTCTCCATTAT
Organism: Clarkia xantiana subsp. parviflora; assembly: GCA_036873135.1. Classification (NCBI taxonomy): domain Eukaryota; kingdom Viridiplantae; phylum Streptophyta; class Magnoliopsida; order Myrtales; family Onagraceae; genus Clarkia; species Clarkia xantiana. Next base: position 24,470,023 of record JAPTYO010000007.1, read on the forward strand.
GATACCCAAATAAGGCAGAACGTATAAACCTCAAAGTGGAAGCTTTTATCCATTCAGCACATTCTCTACGATGAAATTTATTGCATGGTAATTTTATTTTTTTTTTTCAAATTTGCATAACATAAAAATTACATTTATTTGCCCTATGGATCCATTTGATATTTCAACTCAAAAGTTTTGAGCTCCCCGTGAAAGCTATATATAAGATGCTGAAGCTCAGTGACATTAAAAATTTCAATTTTGATAAGATCCGAAAAGAAAAATCAGAGGAGGTGAGCTATATAAGTACTGTGAGCTCAAAATTCAATTTCCAGATACATCTAATGAATGAAAAACATCGACTTCAGGCCTTTCTCGCAACTCGCAAGCTTCATATAGCAAACTCTATTCCATAAGATATAAATCGAACAAATCCCGTACAAACTGATCATAGCCACTCCCTGCCAACAAATTCATCAACGATTTCCTCAAATCTTAGAATACATTTCCAAAATTAATGAGAAAAGAAGAAGCACATCTTAGCAGTGCAGGTATCGACCACGTCTCCATCCATGGAAATTCAACATACAACAAGAACTGCGCAGCGCTGCTGATGAACAAAAGGAGACAGAGATCATGTACCGGCGCATGATTTGATTGTGTGGATCTTGAGGAGCAATACGAGGACGCTCAACAGATGCGTCAGATCTCCGGCGAGGCGGAAGATATTCATCCTTGCTGTCGACTTTGCAGAAGCTACGCACAGTAAACGATATGCTTACAGATCTCTCGGCCTTCCGTCTTCAGTCGATCGGAAGGTCGGAGCCGATTGAAGAGTTAGCTCAAAAATCGGCCGAAAAGAGTTCCGGAGCTCGGAGATTCACCGGAGAGAGAAGAATCCGATGAGGACCTCCGGCTGTTTCGGTATATCTGTGGCGGGCTTTGTTTGGATATCGGATCACTGATTAACGGCAGTGTATCTGGTGGGCTTTGAATATCTCCTGGAGTGGAGTCTACTCGAGAGTCAGTGCCAGATGTCGGGATGTCGTTAAACGTTGACTTAATATTTGTTAAGCGAGTTTCATCCTTGTTCTTGCAGAAGTTACCAATTGCATCCTCAAATATTCTTCCTCTTGTCAAAACTATGCTCACGCTTAGGGGTGGCAATTGCTGACCTGCTTTTAGGCACCAGATAGATCTGTGACACGACTAGACATGTTTTTAGGTATGTCCGTGTAGATCTGATATGTAGGACCACGATAGACACGCATCGGCACGACTTATTTGAAACTTAATATTTATTATTTATATAGACCAGTAATTGGTATATTTACAAAACTTAGCATTTGTACAAATTCTGGTCTATAAAGTGTAAGTGGAGAATGAGTGTTTTCGAAGTTGTAATTCTCGAGAGGAGGCACAGGCACAGGCCGCTGAGGGTATAAATTATAATGTCGGGGGTGGTGTGAGATTTCGCTGAGCTGGAAAGTGAAAGCATGTTGATTATCGAGGAGTAAAGTTCGTGTTTTTTTCACCAAAAAAATTGAGTTTTTTCATTTTCATCAAGTTCCAACACGAGATCTGTTTTGACACGAAAATTCTGTGTCTCGTGTCGTGTCCAGTGTGACACGGGATCTGCCATGTCAACTCCCGTGTTTGGAAAACCTGCTACACATTTAGGGTGATCTGTTATGACACGAGAGATCTATTGACACGCGTGTCACTAGCGACACGACACGATCCGATTGCCACCCTACTCATGCCTTATCATAGGTTCACAATTAGAGTGTAAACAAGTCAAGCCAAGTATCTGAGAATCTCAATTCGAATTTCAACTCGACCGAGCTTGAAAGTTCAGTGTCATACTCGCCGAGCTCAACGCGACTCGCTAAGTTTAAAATTGAATTCGGACTTGACTCAATACTAAAAAAAACTCGTTTGGACTGACCAAATACAAGTGGGAATTATAAATGAAAACATTTTTATAACCATCACTTTACAATTTACGAACTGAGCTGACGCAATGTGAGTGCTGGATTGTGATTATTCTAGATTAGGAGCAGCTCACACAAAGTGTATCAAACTTTGAGCATATGTAGATTTATATAATCATAATAACTTCTCAAATATTTAATATAAACTAGTCGACCTTTTTTCATTGTTCAAGCAACATAGCAAAGCCAACAAAATTCTACAAGCAAAAACTAGTAATTCTCTGATACAGGCCTGGAAGGAAATAGCCTTAGAAGAAACGTAACAAGTGACCAAAGGCATATCAGACCAAGGGCTTGGAAACACACTATCATCGCAACTAGCGCACCGCTTCTGTCGTATAATTCCTGAGTTGGAGGAAGATTCTTCAATGCAAACATTAACATCTCGACATAATGAGCCGCTTTCGTTAACTGGTATAGCCGATATACCTGTAACAAATTAATCAACACCAATAATTATAAATCTACATGTAGCGTTGATGCACATAATTATTCAAGACTCTTTATTTTGGTGGCTTATATGATAACTGTGCTCCGGAGAGTGAGATGTATGAAAAATTACTAACTTTTTATAATGTAAGAAAATTTGGGTACCTCAAAAATGATGGGAACCAGAGGCCAACAAGATGAACCAGTCTTGTCGAGACTCTTCTCAAAGAGAAGCTGCGCAAGACAGCCGAATAGAAAAGGAGCTACTGCAACTACTGATTGGACACCAATGACCGGCCAAAATACGTAAACCAAAAACACCGGGATCAACACTTTGAACCCCATTGTTAAGAAAGCCGACATCAAGTAATCTTTAAGACCGGTTATAAGCCCCCATCTCTTTGGGCTGAATTCAAGGTACGGTCTTTGAACGCGATCTGTTATACCCAAGAAGGTTGCAAGACCTAGGTAGAACATTGCCTCGAAACATATTGAAGACACAAATGCTGCAAAATAAGATAACTTGTTAGTTATTTCGATCCGTTGCTCAAAGTAATGTTACAGCAACACAAAACACGTACCAGCAAGAGTCTCGTTCTTGAAGAGGATCTCAATTGCGTTTCCGAGAAAGAACTGTGGAAGGATTAATGATGATATGAGAACAACGGGCGCAACAATCCATAGACGCGACCCGCTTTTTTCAGCAAAAGGAGTTGATTCTAACCTCCCTGCTTCAACCAATTGGTGGGTCAATCCATGGAATGAAACCGAACCAGATTTTCCACGGAAAGGATCCAAGCTTGTACTTTTGTCATTAGGTACAACTCCTGTTCTCTTTCCTCTATAAACAGGTTCCACATCCTTACTCGAACTACACCTAGTTGTTATTCTCTTCAGCCTATACTGAAAAGGCTCCTCGATTCTCCCCCGTAGTCTAAGCTGCAAACCGACTGATCAAATTCCTCAGTTAGAGCAGGCACAAATCTAAAGTAAACCCCTCAGGGCAGCCATTCTATTGCTAAACAAAGCTGCATCACAAATCCAAAGTTGCTTAAAACTCATAAAACTATGGAGTATACAAAGTAAACAGACTATATAACGTTTTGGCAGTAATTATTTTTCCAATCTAGAAGCTCCAAAGAGTCGGTCCTCTGCTGGATCATCTGGACTTAAACTATCAGTAGACTTAGGAACTGTTTAGTTAGCCGGAATTCGCATACCCGAAAACATTGAAATCCTGGATTATGGATGGGAATATACAACAAGATAATGTAGATTGTTGTGTTTGGTATGCACGAATAATCCTGTAAACACTCGGGAAACGAATACCTCCATTTTACCATTATTATGAATCCCAATAAGGATTCGAAGTTCGAACACCCCCTCCCTTCCCTTCCCCTCCATTTCACCCAAAATCCAAAACACACCTTTTTGGGAATTCACATACACGAAAATATTGAAATCCTGAATTATGGATGGGAATATGCAACAAGATAATGTAAATTGCTGTGTTCGGTATGCATGGATAATCCTGTAAACACTCAGGGAAACGAATCCCTCCATTTTACTATTATTATGAAGCCAATAAGATATTCGAAGTTCGAACACGCCCTCCGTTCCCTTTCCCTCCATTTTACCCCTAATTCCTAAAGCCAAAACAAACCCTAAGTCTCGACTCCTTTCATCGTCTTTCCATGTGCCTTGAATCTAAATACAGAATCAAACCAATCGGTTCAAGAAATTGAGGAGAGAAGCAGAGAGAGCTTACAGCTTGATGCATTTCCTGAAACCTTGGGATTCTTCAACGTCTTATTGCACCCGATACGCTATAATTAAAACTTTAGCTACGTCAACAGAGCAGAAATTGAGAGGAATCGAACCCAAAAGGGAAAGATAACTAAGAAGTAAGAACTGAACTTACAAATTGACCAGATAAACTGCGTTGATCAAACAAATTGAGCATTGGGGCTGACACCGCCCCAAAAACTGATTGGGTTTGCATTGACACACGCGGATTGCATACACAGATGGAGGTTTTGTAAAATCTCAGTTTTTTCCTTAAACCCTAGGTAGGCGCTGTTTTGGATAGTAAGGACCTCCTGGAAGGCATAACTATGTAATTTTAAATATTTGTATGATTTATAAACAATGTAATTTTATTATTATTATATTAATTTTTATTAAAGTGTATATATCTTAATATAATAATTTTTAAAAAAATAGCTAACTAATACGCATAGTCTATTGCGCGTATGCGTGTATGCATTCCTTCTAGTGTATGTGTGTATGCATTCCTTGTAGTGTATGCATGCCTTGCAGCGTAGACGCGCCTCCTCCTAACACCTGCACAAGGGCAATATCCCACACCACGCAGAGGGGGTGGAGTGCGATGAACCCCTCTGATGCTTAAATCAGATCTAAAGAGAGAAAACTAGAGAGAGGTCAGAGTTTACGGGTCAACTTAATTGTGAAATGGGTGAGTGGATTCCCTTAAATAGAAGCTCCTTAACCCGAACCCGGTTTTGAACGGTCCGACGCCGGTTTAGAGTAAAATACGAACCGGGCGTAGACGGGAGTAAAGCTGACATCGGGAAGGTCCATACGTGTAGTGTGTATGTAAAGGTTTGTGTGTCATCGAGAGGAACAATCCGGACCACCGGGATATCACGATAATCCGGTGTGGTCCGGGTTGTCGGGACAATCCGGACGAGGTTTACCCAGGACGCATACGCGCGCGCCCCGAACCTTTTTAAACTCGCGGATGAATAATTTGAAGCCGTTAGTGGGTTTGACGTGTAAACGAAGTCCGAATAATATAAAACGAACCTGAATCAGACGTATACCCATCAGACAGTTCTGGTGAAAGACATCGCCACAGAAGAAGAGCACTAACTGGATAGCCTGGAAACACTTTGCAAATCAAAGCACAGTAGAGCATTAGATTTCAGAGACATGACACCTCTCAACTTGGTACTTTTATCAAAGCATGCAATCCAGCTCATCACCGACCGAGATTCCCTCTAGGTCAAGTATATAAGAGAAAAATACCTTAGGAATACCACATTTTTTAAAGTCAGGGCTCACCATTACCACTCACCAGGCACGTCGGCATGGTCACTCCATTAATTCCTGGACAGACCAATGGGTCCTAAACATGGGTTTAGGATTACACTCATCTAAAACCCCATTTTCAACGGTATTCAAATGGCTTTTTGAGGATGTAACACCGCATACGTCTCCCATCTCCGTGGGAGAATTGTTCATTAGCAAGTGTCGAATCATTTGAGGTATGGCTCGAGAGGAACGCAATCATTTTCAGGGAAAATCCGTCAAGCGCGTCATCAGTCTTAGAACATATCCAATTAGCTCATATCGATAATATTATTTCTTTTCAATTTGATGATTGTTGGATCACGGCGGGAACTCCGGTTACGGTGACGGATTCCTTAGCTCCTCGCAATCCTGCAGAAGGGGAATAGAGGGCGGCGGCCCAGAATCCCTCTCCGATGCTTAACGTAAGTACGGTGGTCAACAGATCAAGCAAGCAGTATTTGTGCGTATGTCAAAAACGTAACCCTAATCTGGAATAACTTCCCTCCTTTTATAGAGGAAAGACTATCCCAGTTACCTGATTAGGCGGTTGGATTGTGATCCACTATCCCACATATCTCGCCGTATATCTTGCCACGTATCTTGTACAGTTATTCGTATCCCACATATCTCGCCCATTATACCACTACTGTGATCATGGCGAGATTTCCGGGATTGTGCTCTTACTGGCGAGTCTCGATCATTATCGGAGACTCCCAGGTTGCATCGTTGAGGATTCGGTGTCGGGGAGTGGTATCAACTCCCATATCGGGACCGACTACGTCCAGGTCCGATATCTTCGGGGCTCTCCCCTGTCGGAGCCATATTTACTCGGGGCTATTCAATGTCGGGACCTCCTTCCGTCGGAGCCCTTAGCCTTCCAGCAGCCCAGCTCCTAGCCCAACGGGCCTAATCGCCGTTTGCCAATCGTTTAGGGGCCTAACGGCCTTCGCCGGGGCCCATCATTTGCCCCCAAGACGTGAGGGACTTATAGTGCGTCGCGTCTTTCAATATCGGACCCCTCCACATCCCAGTCGTGGGTCTTTGTTTGAAACGTTGGAGGCCATTGCCCTACTTTTGTCGGAGGCCTTTGCCTTGGATCTCTTCGAGATCCTTTGGGATCCTGCTTGGATTCGAGGGGATTTCTTGATCAGACCAGCATTTAATGCTGATAGGAGGTGAAGGGGCGTTTCGGGTTCCGCGCGCCTGCTTTCTGAAAAAGCACTTTTCAACCGCCCCGGTACGTCATTACTCTTGTCTTATCTATCCCATGCGTCCTGACGGTTCAGGTTAAAACCGTTTCGCCTTCTTTGAATTAACGCGTTTCCCTTTGGACGATTCCGATTGAGTGGTTTTGAATTCTACGGCTCAGATTGCCCACCCCTTCAGTTCTCCTTTCCTTCTCTTATAAAACCCTAGCTCCAGACACTGTTTTACCTTCCTTTTACCTCTTCTTCTCTGCGATCCCAAGAGCTTTGATTTCCCAGGTTTCGAGTTTTCACCGGCGATTCAAGCACTTCAAATTTTTCCGATCGAGCCTTCAGTCACTATGTCTGGTAAGATTCTTCTCCTTATTATTCTTTTCCTTTTCATCTTTGATCTTCTTAGGTTTCAATTTTCCCCTCCTTCCTTCCCTGGACGACTTTCAGCCGAGGAATCTGCCACTGTTGGGCCACCTTTCGTCTTCAAGTATCTCAAGAACTTGCTTGCGCCTATTAACTACGATAGGGCTTGTATAGAGTGTGGTATCTTCGAATCCTCCTTCGGGGCCCGCTATCCCTACGAGCAATCCCAGTTCAGTCCTCGTGATGCTCAGATTACGCTCCCCAAAGGAGATGAGGTGTTCATCTCCCCAGGGCAAATTCGTGCGGGAATCCGACTCCCTTTCTGTCCGAGTTGGGTGGAGCTGTGCAACCATTATAAGACTTACCCCACGACCTTCTCCCCACACGCAATCCGTACATGGATTGCCTTCCAAGTGTGGTGTGATATCAACAAAGAAGATTGGAGCTACAGTCTGGAGCTTTGGCGGGTCCTCTACAAGATGACCTGTAATAAGGATGGTATCTGCTCCTTCACCCCCCGCCAACCCGAGGGGACCGACGAGCAGTATAAGGAGCTGGGCTGGGATAGGAAGGTGTCCTGGAGGATTTGCAAAGAACGGGCCATCATCCATGATAAGGGGCATGACAATGCCAATTGGAAAGAGCAATATTTCTTCATCAAGCCTGGTCCCATCGAGTGGCCGAAGACCGTCGTGGAGTCTGATCCTCCTGTGCCTTTCCGTTCATGGTCGGAGCAGACCAAGAGGGCCTTGATGCTTATCCAGGCCCGTCGCTGGGAGGAGGGGTATCAGCCCTTCGAAGCCACTTCTGTCACCGACCAACAGCGGATCAAAATTTCCATCATGCTGATTGATCCCAAGGCCGGGGGAAAAATTCATGATGGCGTTTCCAATGTAATTCTCTGGGTAATCTTCTAATTATTTCTTGTTTCCACTGCTTACAGCCCCTCGATCATCGCTGACCGTCCGTCTGTTTCAGGAGGATACCGATGCCTCCCATTCGCTGAAGCGCAAGAAGAAGTCCTCCCATCGAAAGACTTCTGCCACGTCGGGGCCGTCTCGGAAGAAGGCGAAGACCTCCGAGGCCCCAGGGTCTGCCCCCACCTCCGAGGGGCGGACTAATACGGATGTGGTCAGGGCCGCCTTCAACGTCCGCTCCGAAAAGGAAGGTAAGGAAGTTTTTCGTGCTATAAAGAGATATAGAGAATTGGTACCTCAGGACCTTCAAGCCTCCGATATGGAAGGGCGGATTAGGGATGTCAAGAATATCCTCCGAGGGGAAACTCCACATGTTCTCGAAGCGGGTTATTACGACTTTTTCGGCCAAGAGAGATATATGGAGCGTTGTTTAATTTGGCACACCGATATCAATTTACTTCCTCACCTTATTCGCCCCGCTGCAGGTCCCGCGGACGTCGCCCCTGCTGTACCTGCCTCAGACCCCGCGCCTGCAGCGGAGCCGGTGGTGGAAGATGCCCCAACGGAAGCCCGTGGCGAATTCGGTTGGGTGACCAGCTTGGAGGACTCCCCCTCCGAGGATCAAGCTGAGGAAGAAGGTCTAATCCTCCGAGGAAAGTCGAGGTCGACTCCTGCTAAGTCGCCTAGTAGGAAGATGTCTCCACTCCCCATCACGCCACCATCGTCACCCGCACCGCCATCGTCACCAGTTAGGGGCGCAACCCCCGAAGCCCGAGTAAGTGAAGATGGGGGGGCTTGCCTGGTAGTTCCTCCATTCCCCTTGGATGGAGAATACTACCAGGCCTTCTCTTCGGACCAGAGCGCTGAGCCTTGGAGACCGGTGGAGTCCCTTCGGGGGATTCCTCTACATCGGGGGTGTCAGGAGAAGAACCTGGCCTTGCACTTGGTGTCGGGCTCGATCCCGCCCTCACTGAGGCGTCCCCTCTCTCTGGACGAGGAGGACATCGAGGCGGACATCCGGCAAATGGCCGTCCGTCGGATAGAGGTAGGTACACTTTGTTTTTATTCATCTGGAAGCATTCCGATTTTTAGATACTAAGCTATATTTTGCCCTCAGGAAATGGCGGACCAGGATCGTTGCTTCGGCTACATCCTGTCTCTGCGGAGGGCGTTGGAGCAAGAACGGGCCAACTCCAACCTCGAGAGCTTGACCAAGCTCCAGGAGGACCTAGCTGCCTCCGAGGCGTCAAGGCTCCGAGCGGAGGAGGGTAAAAGGCGGGCCGAAGAAGGTTGGCAGCGGGCCGAGGAAGTTCGGCAGCAGGCTGAGGAGGGTAGGGCCAAGCTTGCTCAAGAGGCCCAATCTCAGCAAAGGCAGATTCTAAGCCTTGAGAGCTCGCTTAGGCGGGAGCAGCAAGCGGCCTTGGCGGATCGGAGCCAGGCTGCCTTCGATAAGGCAGCGTTGAAAGAAACTGCTGAGCGACTGAAGCTTGAGAAGCAGAGGGCCATCGCGGAGCTAGAGGAGGCAAAGGCGGATCATTCCGCCCAAATAACAAACGCGAAGGTCCAGGCCCGCGAAGAATATCGGAGCTCGGAGGACTTCAAAGCAGACGCGGCAAGACATTGTCAGGAAGATTTGCAGAATGCCATCCTTGATATTGTCGAAGAGCTTAATGAAACCTACGGGGACTCCATCGACTTGAGGAAGTCCAAGACTCTCGGCCTAGCCGCAGAGACGTACCTTAGCCTCCCGTCGGAGAGCTCCTCCGAAGACGCCGACGAGCCTCCTACCGATCCCTCTGAGCCTGCCCCTCCAAAGCCCTCTGAAGATTCAGCGCCCGAGGACCGAGTTTAATTTGTTAAATCTTAAGTCTTCGTACTCCTTCCTCATTATCTCCCTTGTATCGAACCTCTTAGGCCTTCGAGCCTTTTATTACTGTCTTTTTCGATTATGTTCTTCATAGCGCTTTTATCGGGCCCTAAGAACCTTAAGGCTTTCGGACGTCCAACGACGCTTTTTTAATCGAACCTTAAAAACTTAAGGATTTTTGGACGTCCAATGACGCTTTTTAATCGGACCTTAAAACTTAAGGATTTTCGGACGTCCAATGACGCTTTTTAATCGAACCTTAAAAACTTAAGGATTTTCGGACGTCCAATGACGCTTTTTAATCGGACCTTAAAACTTAAGGATTTTCGGACGTCCAATGACGCTTTTTAATCGAACCTTAAAAACTTAAGGATTTTCGGACGTCCAATGACGCTTTTTAATGTATCGAGAACAACTCAGGAATACTTTGATCAGAAGTAACCTCTTTATTGATTGATGTCTTTAACATAGCATGCACCACTCAGGGCGACTTAATTACATCTTCGCGCCTCTACGGACGACTTATTTGTCAAACATGGCATTTCTTCAGATGTTCACCACTAAAGGTGTTTCTTAAAACCTTGCCGTCGAGATCCTCTAACTTGTAAGCGTTCGGGGCCGGCATGCCTACGATCTTGTAAGGCCCTTCCCATTTCGGGGACATCTTGTTGATCCGATCTTGTAGGGCGAATTCATTCCGTCGTAGGACCAGTTCTCCTGCGTAGAACTGTCGCGACTTGACCTTCCGATTGTAGTACCTGGCCGTCGCCAAACGCATCCGAGCTTGCGCTATGTCGGCCTCCAGCCGTTTTTCCTCTAGCAAGGATAACTCCAGGCGCCTTGTTTCGTCATTCGTCAAAGGTCCTATCCTGGCTCTTCCTGGGCTCGTCGAGGGCTCATAGCTGCTGGTTCGATGGGACGCCACCGCGATTTCCACGGGAGCGACCGCCTCTGTTCCATAAACAAGTGCAAACGGGGTTTCACCTGTTGACCGCTTGGGTGTCGTTCGGACCGCCCACAACACGTTCTCCAGTTCGTCCAGCCATTTTCCGTCCAAAGCGTAGACCCTCTTCTTCAAGCCTTCCATCACGATTTTGTTGGCCGCCTCTACCTGCCCATTGGTCTGAGCGTGGTGGACGGATGCTGTTCGATGCTCGATACCGAACTCGTCTAGGAACCTCTCCAACTGGGCCCCATTAAACGGAGGACCATTGTCACTGATGATCACCTTCGGCACCCCATATCTCGACAGAATTCGGGTCTGAAGGAACTTAATGATATGTCCTGCTGTTGTTTTGGCTAACGGCTTAGCCTCGATCCACTTCTAGAAGTAGTCGATCGCGACCAGCAGATGTGTGCACTGGCTCTTTGCTTTCGGAAGGGGTCCCACCAGGTCAATGCCCCACTGTGCGAAGGGCCAAGCACTCCCAATGGGCATCAAATCAGCGGCGGGGGCTGTGATATTCGAAGCATATCTCTGACACGCGTCACAGGATCGAACAAGCGCCGTAGCTTCCTTATTCATCGTAGGCCAATAATATCCCAAGTTCAACGCCTTCCTCAGGATAGATCGAGCGCCCTCGTGACAGGCTGCGACTCCTTCATGCAATTCTCTCAGAATCCGAGTCGTATCGGGTTCGGCCACGCATTTCAAGAAGGGCGTCGAAAGCAGACCCTTTTTGTACAACTGGTTGTCCACCATCGCGTAATTAATTGACATTCGTCGCAGTCGCTCCGCTGCCACTTTATCTTCAGGAAGTGCCCCCGTCGTTAAGTACACAATTATCGGGGTCATCCAAGTGGATTCCTCCTCTGCCCCTGTCCCGATAGCGCACACCTCCGACGGATCGGTGGTCGATAGAATCACCTTCTCCAAGAAGTGTACCTTCCGACTCTCTTCCAAAGGTGCCCCCAAGGCATATTTGCTCAAGGCATCAGCCTCCACATTCTCTTCCCTCGGAATCGCCTCGATATCAAAGCTTTTGAAGCTCTCCTTCAAGGTTCTAGCCTCCTGAAGATACTTCTTCATGACCGGATTCTTTGCTCCATACTGCCCCCGAACCTGATTTACAATCAGGCTAGCATCACACTTCACCTTCAAATGTTTAATTCCGGTGCGCTTTGCGATTTTCAGCCCCGTTATGAGAGCCTCATATTCCGCCTCGTTATTGGTGGCTCTAAATGTTAGGGCCAATGCATATCGAAGTGGCTCCGCCCCGCCTGGCGGAATCAATACGAACCCCGCACCCGATCCGTCCGAGCTTGAGGAGCCATCCGTGTACAACTCCCAGGTGTTCTCCTTATTTGGCTGTTCCGACTGCCCTGCCGTCGGGGCCTCTTCAGTATTCCCGGTTGCCCCCTCTACTGTTTCCGTTGCTCCAGGATCGGGAATAGTAGATTCAACTATAAAGTCGGCCAATGCCTGCCCTTTGATAGCTGTTCTCGGAGCGAAATGAATTCGAAACTCGCTAAGTTCCACGGCCCACTTTACTAGTCTCCCCGACGCATCGGGCCGGTTCAAGAAGTGTTTCAATGGCTGATCAGTCAACACCGTAATTTCATGCGCATGGAAGTAGGGCCGTAACTTTCGAGCAGTAATAATCAACGCAAAGAGGTACTTCTCAATCGGAGGGTAATTCATTTCACTCTTGGCAAACACCTTGCTTACATAATAGACAGGAATTTGATTGCCCTCGACAGCTTTAACTAGAACAGAGCTTATTGCAAACGAAGAAATAGCCAAATAAAGATAGAGCGGCTCGCCTGGAGTTGGCTTCGCAAGTGGCGGGAGGTCGCGGAGATGTTGTTTGAGCGCTTGGAACGCCTCCTCACATTCAGCAGTCCACTTGAATTGTCGGTTGGCTCTTAACACACTGAAAAATGGCATCGACCGGTCGCTGGCCTTGGATAAGAAGCGATTCATCGAAGCCAGCCGACCGTTCAGCACCTGCACCTCCCTATGATTGGTCGGGGACTGCATCTCCTCTATCGCCCTTAGTTTTTCGGGATTCACCTCGATCCCCCTCTGGCTCACCATGAAGCCTAAGAACTTCCCGGAATGGACTCCGAAAGCACATTTGGCTGGATTCAGGCGGACCTGGTGGAGCTTCATCTTCTCGAAGGCCATTGCCAAGTTGCCAACGTGGTCTGATGCTCGTCGGGACTTCACCAGCATGTCATCTACATAGGCTTCCATGGTACTCCCAATCATGTCCCCGAACAGCTTGTTCACCATTCTCTGGTATGTCGCCCCCGCATTCACCAGGCCGAAAGGCATGACGTCGTACTGGAAGACTTCACTGTCAGCGTAAAAGGCGGTATGTGGGGCATCCTTTTTCGCCATCTTTATCTGGTTATAACCAGAATAAGCATCCATAAAGCTTAGCAGCTCATGCCCCGATGTAGCATCCACCAGTTGGTCGATCCGAGGGAGTGGATAACAGTCCTTCGGGCAAGCCTTGTTTAAGTCGCGGAAGTCGACACACATCCGCCACTTCCCGTTGCTCTTCCTCACCAGCACTGGGTTGGCTACCCAAGTCTGGAATCGGATCTCCCTAATGAACCCAGCGTCGAGCAATCTGCCAACCTCCTGCTGGATTGCAATCCTCTTGTCTGTTCCCATCGGACGTCTCTTCTGTGCGATCGGCTTGATTGTGGGGTCGATATTCAATTCATGCTCGATCACGTCCCGACTGATTCCTGGCATATCACTCGGAGACCAGGCAAATAACTCCTTGAATTCCTTCAATAGGGCGATCAACTCCTGAGCTTTTTCCTCGGATAGGGCGGATCCGATCTTTGCCCTCCTCTCGGGTCCATCTATCTCGACTTCTTTTAGGTCCTCCATGGGGGCGGGACGCCCAAACTCCTCTCGAGGATCAGTGTCTGTTTGGAGAACCGACATAGCCTCCTTCCTTGATCTTCTCGTGGCGTTGACATAGCATCGTCTCGACGCCACCTGGTCGCCTTTCACTTCGCCGACCCCATTCTCAGTCGGGAACTTCAGTTTCTGATGGACAGTCGAGGCTACTGCCATCAGTGGGTTGATAGTGGTTCTTCCAATGATCGCATTGTACGTCCCTGTGGATTCGACCACCACGAACTCCACATCTCTCTTCTCCATCTTCCAGCCACTGCCGAACCACACATGCAGCGTAATAACCCCCAATGGATAAGAGGTTGTGCCGCAAAATCCTACCATCGGGAAGTTAACCTCCCGCAAATCTTTCTTCTTCTTCCCCATCTGCTCCAGGGCGTCGGAGAAGAGGATGTCGGAGGAGCTTCCTCCATCAATGAGGATCCTCTTCACTTCGAATCCTCCTACATCCAGTGTTACTACTAGGGCATCCTCGTGGGGGGTCTCTACTCCCTCCAGATCCTTCGCCGAGAAGATGATCTCCATCTCCTCCTTCGGGGTCCACGACCGTGACCTTTTTCCCAAAACCACTGCGACTGGCACTTGGTTGGCATAACGCTCCCGAGAAGACGATGTGTCTCCTCCTGCAGCGAACCCTCCATGGATCACATTAATAATCCTCTTCTGTCTGGACCCGGATGGGCCCTCCGAAGGCTCTGCGTCGGACCTCCTCTTCCTGGGGGACCTCGATCGAGATTTGGACCTTGACCGAGATCGTGAGCGGGGCTTGCAGCGCGAGTCTCCCACGAACTCCTTCAGCTTACCCCTCTGGATAAGCTTCTCTATTTCCTTCTTCAGCTCCCGACACTGGTCAGTGTCGTGACCAGAGGCCCGATGGAATCGGCAGTAACGGTCGGTGCGGGAGCCCAACTTTTCTCCTTCCTTCTTCTTGGGGAAACGAGCGAGGCCTTGCTTCTCCATTACCGCCAAGACCTCTTTCAAAGGCCTGTTGAGGGGGGTAAACTCCTCCCTCTGATTGTCCCTCTTGGTCGGACGCCTATCCTCCCTCCGATCGGAGCGTCCACGACTCCGACTACCCTCGGAGCTATCCTTCCTGTGTCGGTTGTCCAATGGTTTGAACAACTGCTTTCCTTCGTGCCCCTTAGGAGGAGCCAATTCTCCGGCAGCGATCTTCGACTCTTGGACGTCGATTTGCTGTTTTACTCTCGCCTGGAGCGCCTCCATGTTCCAGACTTTTTTGGCCGCGACACTGTGAAGTAAGTCGGAGCCGTAGGGGGGATTGAGGTTTTTTATGAAGGTGCGGATGGCCTCGCCCTCCGATATCTCCTCATCTAGCTCGGTCATACCAGCAGTGTAACGCTGGTAGTATTAAGCCAGCGATTCGTCAGGCCTCTGGACCACCTCATGCAGGGTCCGAACACTCTTCAGCAGCCGTCGACGCCCTTGGTACTGGGCGATAAATCGCTGATGCATATCCTTCCAACAGGTTATACATCCAGTGGGCAGACTGTAGAACCACGTCATCGCCTTCTCTCCCAAGGTGCTCGGGAACAACGCACAGATAACATCCTCATCAGGGGTCCTGCCCATGCACGCTGTAAGGTGCTTCTGCACGTGGCGAACCGGGTCCGCGACCCCGTCGTACTCGTCTATCTTCGGGATACCCAGGCCTGGAGGGGCCAAGGTATGGATCAATCTGGGAACGAAAGGATGGGTCTCCTGACTCCCCAATTCCGACATCATGGGCTTCTGATCTCCCATGCAGATACCCACAATCTTTACTACCTGGTCGGCAGTGAGGGGACCATTCAAGGGGATAGTCCTTTGTTGTACGGGCCCTGGTCCATCGACCACGAAATTCTCCGTTGGTGCTGGATTGAGGGGCATGGGCTGTTCCCTCAACGGAGGGGGTGGCGGCAGGTTATCGTCCATCTGCCTTCTGGGAGCATCTCGCCGCGGAGGGAGCGGCGGTAGATCGGCCTGCCTTCTAGCAGTTTCTCTTCGGTCTAGGAGGGCCTCCATGGCCTCCATGAATAGGGGCATGGCCTCCGCCACTACCCTGGCCAGCTCTGGATTCTGGGAAGGTGTCTCGTTCCTGGATCCACCAGGGGGTTGTTCCTTCGCGCGGTATCGTCTCGGCGAGTGCTGTCACCATCATCTCTCAGATCCTGATGCTGGGTAGCGTCCTCAGGGGGATTGCTGGTGGCCGGCACTTGCTTGCCTGAACGCTGCGATCTGTTGCCAGCCATGGAATGGAATCAGAGGGAAGCAAACTTACTTTTGGCTTTTTGTTGCGTTCCCACAGACGGCGCCAATGTTGGATCACGGCGGGAACTCCGGTTACGGTGACGGATTCCTTAGCTCCTCGCAATCCTGCAGAAGGGGAATAGAGGGCGGCGGCCCAGAATCCCTCTCCGATGCTTAACGTAAGTACGGTGGTCAACAGATCAAGCAAGCAGTATTTGTGCGTATGTCAAAAACGTAACCCTAATCTGGAATAACTTCCCTCCTTTTATAGAGGAAAGACTATCCCAGTTACCTGATTAGGCGGTTGGATTGTGATCCACTATCCCACATATCTCGCCGTATATCTTGCCACGTATCTTGTACAGTTATTCGTATCCCACATATCTCGCCCATTATACCACTACTGTGATCATGGCGAGATTTCCGGGATTGTGCTCTTACTGGCGAGTCTCGATCATTATCGGAGACTCCCAGGTTGCATCGTTGAGGATTCGGTGTCGGGGAGTGGTATCAACTCCCATATCGGGACCGACTACGTCCAGGTCCGATATCTTCGGGGCTCTCCCCTGTCGGAGCCATATTTACTCGGGGCTATTCAATGTCGGGACCTCCTTCCGTCGGAGCCCTTAGCCTTCCAGCAGCCCAGCTCCTAGCCCAACAGGCCTAATCGCCGTTTGCCAATCGTTTAGGGGCCTAACGGCCTTCGCCGGGGCCCATCAATGATGTTCCTAGAATCCGGGCTACCCCCTTTAGGAGACCCTTGACCAACAGACTTGTAGACCCGTTGCACATTAGATCCACGATTTTGTGTGATGGGGCGGTTAGGGTTCATAAAAATATTACGTACGGAGCCGCGATTTTACTAGACGCAAGCGGGGCTATCTCGGCGGTTTTCATTACTTCGGCTTTAGGCGAAAGTCCACTTTTAGCAGACGGCCTATCATGTCGGGCAGGGTTATTGTTAGTAAGGTCATCACGATGAAACTCCCACATCATGTTTATTGATTCAACCTCATTGCTACAGTAAATACACTCCTCCTCCTTAGGCTGCTTACTTTCTCTTTTCGGGTTTGTCCAGAATATTACATCTTTTCAATATTGTTGTTGTTTCAATTAAATACGTGCCTAGAGCATGGGTTCGACTAGCACACGAAGTAGTTTCCTTTATAGTTACGGCGGCAAACTTTACTTTCTTACTTATATGTTTATTAAAAAAAAATCAAGATCTAACTTTCCTTTACATTTACTCAAGACAATAAAATGGTGTAGAAGAATATACAAAGTACAACTGAATAATATAACTACTAAACATATTTTCATATTTTTAATTAATTAAGGAGAGCAGTTAGGCTCAGATACGTGTATGGAATGGTGGCTTTCATTCATATTGTATCTCTGCATGACTAATACCGAAGTCTTCCCGTCATAGAAGTCGTCGGAGGCAACGAAATCACCAATGGCTCCCAGTTCACGATACTCGCTCCATTCCAAGATGACGTCATCAAATATAGACTTAACCACATGCCTATGTCGCCCTACTAATATCAAGTCCTGATCCGAACCCAAAGTCCGAATACCATCAAATGCCTCCTCAATAGTGTTAACATTAATCTCATGGTATCCAACATTATGGTACCTTTCACTCTTTACCCTAAAGTCACACATCACCTTTTCGTCAAGCTTAAGCTGAATCTTTTCTTCTACCGAGTTTCGATTACCGCTGTAGTAGTTTCTAACTTGTAGTCTCACCATTGTCATGTTCACCGACGGATTCCCTAACATTCGGGTAGCGAACGTCGCTGCTTCACGATCATCCGTCCCTCCGATGAATAAAACACCGACGTTACACGAGAAGTTGTTGTAATCGAATGAGGCGGTGAACTGCGACATGCCTCTGTCGACTAGGATCCCGACGGTGCAAGGGGAGACGCGGAGTAAATTCTTGTTAAACGTACACACGCAGCCGATCTGGTTGACGTCTAACGCGGCGTAGTTTTTATGGAAGGGCAACAAGATTAACGCGATATTCTCCTCTTGGGCTAACGTGACGATATTATGGTGCATGATCCGGTACGGTGCAATCATGGTGTACATATTGGTGGTGACTAACCCGTTTGAGTCCGCCGCGTATTTCTCGAACTCGGCCGCGATGCGGTCGTTTTGGTTGGAACTCAAACACCTTATTTTTCGGTCGCCGTGGGAAATCACGGGGACTACTCGGCCGTTGAGGCTACTAAGGTGCGCCACGTAGGCGGATGTGGGGCTGTTGAATGTTGGGTTTGAGGCCTTAAGGAAGGGGAGGTAAATGGAGATGTCTTGTTGGTGATGGACACAACACAAGATTCGAACTTCTCCGATGGTTGGGTTTGTTTGGAGTTCTCGCATGGTGTTGATCTTCCCGTTGCCCGACATCTTATTCTTGTATAGTTTGTGTATAAGGGGAGTCACGATTGCTGTTAAGATAACATGTGACATCACTAATACCGTGTGTTCATCAACTCTAGTCTCCTGCAACCATATCGCAACCACAACCGATATTAATTATTCCATACTAATTATTTGAAAACTCTAGAATTCATTTTAGGATTATGAACCTAAAAACACTACCAATTTTAGGTTATATATTGTTAATGATTTAAAATGTTGATATTCAAATGTATAACCAATTATAAATCAGTTTCCAATTTTTTCTCTTCAAATTGAATAAACAAAACATGTTTTTAAGTATTGAATTAGCCTAACCCATAAGCAACAACTCTGATACTTTAAAAATATGAAAAAGAAACATGTTTTTAAACATCAAATAAGACTAAATAAGACAAGTTATCTGATTCTTTTGAAAAGTGGAAACATATTTAAGCATCAAATAAATCTAAACTATGAGAAACAAATCTTATACTTCTAAAAAGTGGAAAGCAACCTATTTTTTAAGCATCAAATAAGCAAAAACCATAAGCAACAAGTTTGATAATTTAACGTTAAAATCAGTCGAAAAAATAAAATGAAAAACAACTAATTTGACAATAATTGAGATACTAAATATCAATATTTAAAATCTAAGACATTAATTAGCAACATAACCTGCTGTTGTGACTGTTTTTTTCATTCTTAGCCCTTTAGTTTTAAAATTTAAAAGTGGGAACTTTGCTACATTACAGTATCTATCTAATTATCGTTTAGATGAGAAGAAGGGAAATAGTAAAGTACCGTTCTAGTGAACCAACGCTGGAAGAGGAAAAGATCTATGGGGCCTTTGAGGTTCATCATGAGGCCAACCAATACAGCATCATTACGACTTAGCTTGGAAGCCAAGGCACTAAGAACACCAGAAATAAACTTGGTAACCGCGGCCAACGTAACCGCGATGATAAATATCGACAAATCATCATATGCACTGTAGTTGAAAAGCGTCGAAAGATCGACAGTGTAACCAACTATGATATAGAACAATGGCATCAAGTAATTCATAACAAAAAGTTCGGCTGCCCGAACAAGATCTGAACCCAACGGTGGACCATCCGGAACCGCGATTCCCAAAACGAGCGCTCCCATATGTGGTGTACCGATCGAATCCGTATAAAGTGTCATGGCCATGGCTAAAACAAGAACTCCCATTGTGAAGATCTTTTTCACTGGCTTCCCTTGAGGTGTTTTCTTAACAATTAACACCAAAATAGGCCTTATTATGAAGATTGTGACCACCAGTAATCCAACTATGCTCAGAATAGTATTAGGACCGTCCCCGAGTCCTATCTCTACCGCGTTTTTATGACACTTACGTCGAATCGCTGCCCCGGAAATTAGGATAGCCCAAGTGAATATCTCATCCATCATTGTTGCCGACATTACGAGTTGCCCCAATTTCGACGTTAAAAGGTCCATTTCGTTGAACGCGTAAGCCGTGTTTATGAAACGAGTGACGGAGAGCCCGGAAGAGAAGAGAAATTTGAAAACAGCCGGTTTTTTACCGGGATTGAAATTTTGTGTTAAGTATACCAGAAGAAGGATGCATACCAATGGGAATAATAAAGTGCATATGCCGATGATTACGGCTTTTTTCGCGGTTTGTCTGATCATTGTTATGTCCATTTTCACTGCCGTTAGGAAAATGAATAATGTTATGCCAAGGAACCCTAGAGTGTTGGTTAGAATCTCTGCTTCCAAGGGGAAAAAATAGTTTATTTGTTTCTTCATTGCTGGGTTCTTCTCACCACCGATTGTCCTCGTTATAGCCCCCAGTAAAACGCCAGCCTGAAATTATTGTTCACGCAATAATAATTATATATATTGTGTTATAACTACAATAAAATAGGGCTAGAACAGAAAAAAGAAAATAATTATGAAGTATAAAAAACAACACGATTGTGAAAATAGTCAGTCTTTCATACTAATAATAGTATAAATTATTATAATTCTGAAAAGAGGAAAAACAACTGTTTTTTTTTTTTGCTTAAAACACCAATTTCAAGTTAAAAGCAAAAAGTTTGGTAGTTAAAACATTGAATATCAACATTTTAACTTTAGGACAGAGATTATTAACATATTTTATAATTGAGACGGTTTACTCTAAATAATATATATACGTACCAGGACACTACAGACGAATTTCGTTTGCTTCAAACGCTTCAAGACATAGTAAACACCTAAATAAAAGGTGTTCAATATGATCACTTGCACCATTAGAATCTGCAGGCTTCCACGCAAAATATGATGTCCATCAGAAAAGATCCATCCTCCTGTTGGTAGGTTATCTATCGGCATGCATGTTGTACCATCAATATTTTTCCATGTAAGGTTGTTCAACGCCGAATTTGTCAACACCGACGGATACGCTTGAGACCTGTTCGGTTCCATCAACAAGTTCGAATAACGTTAAAATGAAAGAATCGCAACGTTTATCAGAATAGATTACGTAACCAACATTTGCAACTTACATTTAGATCGATTATCGATTATCTTGCTTGAAGATTTTTTGTTTGGCCAAATGCTTGATATATTGGTTTAAGCAATTGAAAAGAGCTAGACTTTACTATCTATGTATAAAAATTATTCTGTTAGTGATCATTCTGGTATTTGTTGGACACGGTACGGTGGTTAAGTGATGGGTAGATTTATGAAGTTAAACCTAACTTTCCATCTAAATTAGACACATACTGTTAATAGGTTATGATTCTGAGATTTACAGATAACTTCTATTTCATTTTAGTTCATCTCATGAAAAACATGTATTTTTTGTGTTAACACAAGATTCTCATCTCTTTGGTGCTTGTATTTTTTAGAAGGTTTAACAAAAACTTCTTAAAAGTTGCAATTTGTTAAAAGAAAGTTTTTACCTTATCTGGACGAATGACTTTCTAATCTATACTGACAAACAATAAATAATAATATTGTTTTAATCATAATATAAATTATTTTGTATAACATTTAGAAAGGAAAAAAAAAAAAAAAAAACTAAGGTGGACGAGCAAGAAGTGAATCAAATTTTCAAAAGAAAGCCAAAAAAGAAGAAAGTTTTTTTTTCGCCAATATAATATATATTATTATATTGTATAAATAAAAAGAAAAAGGTTGATGTTGAGAAGATTATAATTAAATTTAGGGGTGGAAAAAAATCGAATTACGAAACTTGAGGAACATCGTCTTGAAAAACTTGTTCTAACGAGTCTGTTTTGAATTTTTGTAAAAATTGAGCTTGTCCGCCTACAACTAATAATAACTTTACAAGAATTAACTTTTGAAATAAATATTATAATATGGTGTAAATATTTTGTTTGATATTTAATTATGTATAATCAATGTAGAAATATGATAGAAATCATTTTATGTGTATTTTTTTAATTGTGTGAACATTTCCATTATATACAATATTTAGCCAAAATAACATAAATTTCCAATTTTTCGGATATATATATGATGCATTTCCATATGAGGATTAATTGGTTTAAACCGAATCTGCCTGAATCTAAATACAAAAATTCGATTAAAAAAAAATGGTACAAAAATCCAAAAATTAGAGGGTGGGTTTTATTATTCAAAATCCCAAAGATGGATGCATTTATATGTGACGGCAGCCGACTATAATATGCCGCCCCATCGGCTAACAAAAAAAAAAACCGATTGTAAACACCTAATTTTGGTCCGCGCATAGCACATTCAAAATATGTGACGCGTTAAAAAAAAGGAAGTATTTAAATATGGAAGGTCGCGAAGTTTCTAAAGATAGGACTGGCTTAAAATATGATAGTGTATATGCATTATTTATTGTAAAATATTTAGAAAATATATTATGTGTATTTATGGTGAAATACATAAATATATATGTATGTTTTCGGAATATTAAATGCATATTTTTTCAGATTTTATTTTCCTAGTTTAGGGGTCCTAGTTTAGCTATAAATAGAGTCATTTTACATGTAAAAACACCACCACATAAAAATAAGAACATCTGATCTCGAAATTCGTGCATTTTTTTCTCCTACTGAATAAAAGTTTTTTTTTATTCTCTCCCCGTCTTCTTCACCAGTGACCTCCCCCAGGTCGTCAGCGCCGCCCTCCGGCCACGCCGGTGGCCCCTTCGACCACCGCCCTGGTCACCGACCTGCAAGCCCCGGTGACCCACCTTCACGCTGGCGGCCATCTCTCTCTCTCTCTCTCTCTCTCTCTCTCTCTCTCTCTCTCTCTCTCTCTCTCTCTCTCTGTTCCCATCGCTGCTAGCTACTCCCGACCGCCGGACCACCACGCCGTCGCTAATCCATCCGTCCAGATCCAAATACTCCGTCCGCCGACCCGACAGATCCGGCCACAGCGACCCGACAGCTCCAGCTCCAGCTCCAGCCATCCGCCGACCACGCCTGGAGTTCCGCCCGCGTCGCCACCAGCCAGCTTCGCAGACACCGACCACCGCGACCCCCTTCGTCCTCCGGTGACACCACCATCACTACCTTTGCCCGGCCAGACACGAACCACCTCCAGCGCCACGCCACCTAGATCCGCCCACTGTCGTCCCCTGGTCACCGGACTGCTGCCGGCGAAGAAATCCACTGCAGGTTTTTTCTTTCCTTTTATTTTTTTTATTTTTTTATTTTTTTATTTTATTTATTTAATTAATAGTTTATTATTATTATTTTCTGTTTTATATTACTATTATTATATTACAATTAATTAAAAATTTAAATGTAATTAGTTAGATTTAATTAATAGTTTAAATGTAATTGACAAAATTTAATTAGTAGTTTAATTTAAAGTGATTTAGTTTAATTTGATAGCATGTAAAAGTTTTTTTTTTTTAGTATTTTAGACTTCATTTTTTATAGGAGTTATAGGTTACAATTGATTTTTAGATTTGGGATTATATTTGGTAATATCTTTTCGTATGATTAAATTTGATTAATTTTGAGATTGTTGGATTAATTCAGTGTAATATATATAATAAACAATAAAATTGGCAAATTCGTGAATTGAGTACCGAAAGGGCGTGATTAATTCCATGAGTTTTAAGTCGTAATAGAACTCCCGAACTTGTATTTCTGATCGTAGACTGATTTAATACCCAGGTGTTTAATTCGTTATTCGCTTGGGTGATTTAGGATTCTAGTTAGCCTAATAATTAACTAGTGGCGACTCTTTTCAAAATCCACGTCTTCAAAACGTAATTCGCCGTAGGTCGGATTTTTAGGGTCCGACACTTATAAGAGCATCCACAGTGGTATTATATATTTTACTTTCCTTAAAGGTGTCACGTAGACTTTTTATGTGTGATTTAAGAAATACATAAATTTATGTAATGCATAAATAATAGTAGGTCTACAATAGTTTTACTTAACCATCTTACGTAAACATATTTTATTATTAAATTTTAACAACTAATTAAAAAGTAGTTATAATTAAAGTTTCAATTGTGTTGTTACAATCGGCTTAAAAAAATTGTGTCGTTACAATTAAGTTGTTGTCTAATTTTGCAACGATATTTGTGTTATTTGTTTTATATATATATAGAATGGAACGACTGTTTTGGAAAAAAATGAGAACAATTAATTTTATGTAAACATAAAGCATTCATTATATTTAAGGAATGCTTTATGTAAAACCATGAATTTATATGTGGGTTCTATTTTTAAGGACTGCTATGTAAAACCACTGTAGAGAGTTTTTTTCACTTTACATAAATAAACATATAGAACCCACGTTTACGTAATCCTTACGTAATACCACTATGGATGCTCTAAGGAACTAATTTTTTGGTAAGCATCTTAGAAGGAAGTGTAAGAATATATATTTAATGTTACAATATATATTCTAATTATGTGGCCAGATAATATTAATGAGTATAGATATATTGAATAATGTATTATATTATATTATATCAATATATATCTTTATGGTATGATTTAATCTAGACCGTTCAATTGGTTACTTGATGGACGTACCAGATTAAAGGGTTAATATTATAAACGGTCCTCTCTCCCTGCCAGTTATTGACACAGAGAGAAAGAGCAGTTCTCCATCAACTGGTCTCTGACAGAAGGATGGACAAGGGAGAGAAGTAGAACCGTTCTACATAGAAGCGAATTGACAGTCTAGGAAGATCAGAGGAATTGAGATCAAGACCAGGTAAGTCATTCGTCACTATACTTTAATCCACATAAAGCATGATCAAGATCCTGGCAATTAGGGTTTATAAAACATACATGTGGTATCAGAGCCTGAGTTGTTGATCATGATTTATGTTGGAATTACTGTGTTTAAGTAATTGATAACTGCGGCGATATATTTAATTAGTAAGGAACCGACCATCGTAAATTTGTTCCTGGCCGGGCTTTGAATTCGATCTTCGTTTTAGTATCAATTTCCTAAACGAATTGGTGATGCCGACTTCCATGGTTTACGTTGATTTTGTCGCGTACGTATGAATTTTGAATTGTTTAATAATTGTGGATTGAATTGTGTTGATTGGTGGCTAGCTTTCTCATGGATATCAGATTATATCCCACTAGCAACTTGATGCTATTCTCACGCATGCTAATTGCCACCTGTATCATGATTTGTTTTAATTTCTTCGCTGTGTTCTGATATGAGGATAATTGAATACATGCAATTCCTTCGCTATAGATTACGAATTGCTTCATTGTATATATATAATGATATGATGATTGCATACTGATGGCATGATTGTTAGCGAATGGAATTGTTATTGATGGAATTTGGTTAGCAATTGAAGGAATTTGATTTATCACCTAATGAAATTGGTTTATTGATTTGGAATTGTTTAATCAAATTTCTGATAATGGAATTATTGTCCTCATCTCATTATGCTTCTCGATGAAATCAAATCGATGACATGAGGCATTGGGGAGGGCGAGGAGTTGCATCTCAATTTGTCGCCCGAGTGGTTCGATCGGGAGCAGAGATAGATTGCTACGGTTATGAATCAACCATGTAATAATGGTGTGGTGGTTCAGCGTCTCATCCCTTAACCAGAGGACATCATGTGGATGAAAATGATCACGTATCTGCGAATCCGCTAAGTGGAGGGCTTTCAGATTTTCACGTATGTATACTCTCCCTCTTTTGTACAACTCATGATGATAGTATGCTAGATCAGTTTAAGAACAACACGTACTAGCATGTATAGTATCTTAATAGTGGTTCCTAAAGTGATCAAATTAGAGTTTACCTATTTCGTTCATTACGTGCCTTAAGGGTGATTAGAATCGCATGCTTATAATAATATGGATATACACCTAAATGATGAATTTGGAGTGTGATAATGGTACTCAATTGAGACTCCTATGCATGTGTTTATGGATTCTAAATCATGATGATGTTATTATTTATGCATGAGTGATGAATGAATGACATATTGGATCATGTGATTCTAATTAGAAATTAAGGGTTGATTATGTTTCAATAATGAAGGATTTAGCAAGTTTGAATTAAGCATGAAAATGACTATTGCATGAAAGATTACTTGCTTTAGTTTCCTTGTTAATTGCTTCCGCTACTCATTAAGGAAAATTATAGTTTTATGGTGTAAAACCATTAACTTTAAGGGTTAAAATATTTTATTTTAGCCAAACCTAATGTTTTCTAGTAATGTTTTAATGTCATGATAACCATTATGAGATCGGATTATATTTAGTTATTGAAATATTACTTTAAAGCCTATATGCATGACTTTATGGTTAGTTTCAAATCACTAAAGTGATTGAACTAGAATGATAATGTCATGCATGAATGAGGCATTTACGATCATCGTGACTTTATAGTTAGTTTCTAATCACCAAAGTGATTGAACTAGAATGATAAGGTTATGGTTTAATGAGACATTACTATCAGCATGACTTTATAGTTAGTTTCTAGTCACCAAAGTGACAGAACTAGAATGTGTTGTCATGCCTAAAGAAAATCAATTATTATATGCATGAACATATATTTTTAAGTAGATTATTGCCACCAAAGTGGCTAATCTAGAATGTTTATTTGTTCATGCGTATAATACAATAGTAATGTCTAAAGAAAGATCAATAATTATATGCATGAACTTGTATTTTAAGTAGATTATTGTCACCAAAGTGGCTAATATGGAATGTTTATTTGTTTCATGCATATAATACAACTGTCATTTATCCATGATAATAATGAAATGCCTATTACAGTATACATGATTGGATAAATTGACATTTACAGGTTACTAGAATTTTAGGATTTACCCAAAGGTGAATCGCTTTCTATAACTTGTAAACATGATTGGATAATTAAGATCTTTTGGTTCTATATATTTGTATATCCAAAGATAACTTGTATATTTAACCGAAGATTTTATTTAATTGTCCAATAATGTTATGGAATTTAATTAAGATTTGTGTGCTATAGTCGTTGCCCAAAGGTCGGTTATAGTATACTTTGATGATTTCCAAATAATGTTATGGCATTTAATTAAGATTAGTGTATTGTAGTCGTTGCCCAAAGGTCGACTATGATATACTCTTATTGATTATCTGAATCTATAATAGTTCATTTACTAATTGGCATTTACTTAATGATAGTATATTATAGTTGTTGCCCAAAGGTCGATTATGATATACTCTGAATGATTAGTTGATTCTATATTAGTTTATTTTATAGATTGACAAGTATGTAATTTGCAGCTATTATAGTTAATTCGCATGTATGTTCTGTTATTGTGTTTAATAGGTTTGACTTTCAAAACTGTGTAAGTCAGGTTCCTCTAAAGTTACTAGGTCCTGACTTAACACAATTAAATAGTATCCTTACGGGTACACAACTTAAGTAGAAAGTCAAATCATAAAGTATAAACACGATATAACAGAGTAAATCTTAAGTTAATGCGAATAATTTTGGTTTATTCCACAAACAATAAATAAAGAAAATTATAAAGTTTTGTGGATGAAAGAACAAATTATGTAATAAGTCACTCGTATGTACAAACTTACAACCATTAAGTTTTGAGTTGTATAGAATGTAGAAGTTTGAGTTGGCTAATTTATGGAGCAAGATTAAAGACCTTAAGGATGACTAGAGATAACTCAATATTTATGAGAGCACTTTAAAGTGTTCATTAAGTGATATTGAGTTAGCTCGTATGTTTATAAAGAATAAGGAAGTCACATGTCAACCATGCATAAAGGAGTGCTACTAAAAGGTTAGTGCAATAGTTTTTCATACATGAATAAAATGCAATATTTCGTATATCTCGCCTATTGCATGATTATTTATACGGAAAATTAATAAGTGTCAAGAATAGGGGGATAATTGTATATATTCTTGCACTTATGAATTTAAGCATATTAGTGTTATTCATGTCATGACTATATCTGTTTGCTGGGTGATTTTTCTTGATGGAAAGTAAGCAATTAGATAGAAACGTGAAAACTTATAATGTCTTTATGTGTGGTGACTTTCATGAGAAGTGTATAGAAGTATAATATGACTTTTAGTTCATTAATAAGCCTTCTTAAGAGAACATGTCATACATTTATGAAAATAGTATTGTGGGAAATATAATCGGACTTTGAAAGTTACAGTTAAGAGTTAGACAAGTAAATCTTCTTTACCCATTAATGACATTAAGTTGTGGATGTATGAGTTAAGTCTGGGATCCCATAAAGGCAGTTCCAACCTCTTAATGATCCGTGCGTTGGAAGGGAGCTTGGTTAAGACACCATTATGTTTGAGGTTGTCTGCTAAAAGTAAATGTTTATGATCCACATAAAAGAATGGACTCTTGAATGAAATGTTTACTCTAAAATAACATTAAAGATCCAAAGGGTATAAAGACTTACTTTCTTAACTGAAGTCCGAAAATTGTAGAAACCAATTATGTTAATCTTAAGAATAATGAAATTAGTGGGAGTGTCTGAATAATAAGATGTGGATATTATGGTAAATGATAGACATTGTCTATCTGTATGAATACATTATTCACATGGATTAGAATATAGTTCCATCAGTTGAATGAAAATTTCAACATAAGGGATAATGTTCGAAAGACATGATATTCCATGAAGAAAGTAAAGTACAATCATCTGATAAAGTTAAACCATTTAGAATGACATTACAAAAACTTGTTATTTTGAAAGTTGGTTTACTTGTAAGACTTAGATGGTAGTAAATATTTTTTCGGTTTCATTCTCACAATATATTATGTTATGACGTTTATATTTCTCAATTAATGAATTGTCATTTTAGAAATCAATTTATAGGATAAAATAAATATTTCCCACGAATGGTTTAGTAAGTTACTTTACAGTTGTATGAACCGTAAGATTAGTGGGAGTATGTAGATATTTTACCTGTATAATTGATTATTTCTTGCTCACATTTAAATGATTGTGTATTATGATTCTCTCTGAAGTTAAGATGAAAGTTAATGTGAGAGACAATTTATGTGACAAAGATTAAATTAAAATTTTAATCTAGTCACAGTTACGGTTAGATTGTCTCAGAAAGCTCACATTGAAATGATCTTAAAGAGAGAGTATAATTCGCAAATGCTGCAAATAAAGTCCTAATGCACCTACAAGAACATGTGAATGCATTTATGTTCATGTAGATTCAGATTTAAGGGATATCTTGACAGTTGAAAGTCCACTTTTAATTAATTGTTCCTTTTATGTGTTGGAGCAATATTACAGAAAAGTAGTAATTATCTGTCGTTATCAATAATGTAAAGTAAGGCTTTAGCATGTTTATCATGCATTAAGAACTGTGAGACTTATTTCAGGGCTTGAGGTTGTCGACACCGTTACCAAGTCGCTGGAAAATTTATCGTAATAACGCCACAGTTATTTCTTCGTCAAAACGACAAGCATTAAAGGTGCAAACTTATGGAATGAAAGTTTATTGTCGTTAAGAAGAAAGTTCAGAAACTAGAGTGTCTGTCAGCATAATGGCCAAGCTGACAATGATGTATTTAAATGAATGTTTACAACTAATGACATTATATAAGCATGCAAATAATGGGTCTTAGTTGTAAAGTTGATGATGATGATGATGTTTGACACTCTGAGCTCAATGATATGTTTCTAACTCCAATGTTTTCCTGTTAATTATGATTGTGTACACATAAAGTTTATGATAACGGGGAAAACCTTATGCAAAGCCTTACTCGGGACCCTAATGTGTTTATATATATTGCTTACATGCTTATGTTTGATAAGATGTGATTGTCGTGGTATATGGAAGGGAGTATGCTGCTTAAATAAGTGTATGACCGCCATAACCCGCATTTACAGATTATTGAATGTAAGTGATTACGATGAACGGAAAGATTAGATTTTACGCGCGCCTTATGTTATTCCATAAAGATGTAAGACTTATGTGATTATCTGGCCAAGTGGGAGAATGTAAGAATATATATTTAATGTTACAATATATATTCTAATTATGTGACCAGATAATATTAATGAGTATAGATATATTGAATAATGTATTATATTATATTATATCAATATATATCTTTATGGTATGATTTAATCTAGACCGTTCAATTGGTTACTTGATGGACGTACCAGATTAAAGGGTTAATATTATAAACGGTCATCTCTCCCTGCCAGTTATTGACACGGAGAGAAAGAGCAGTTCTCCATCAACTGGTCTCTGACAGAAGGATGGACAAGGGAGAGAAGTAGAACCGTTCTACATAGAAGCGAATTGACAGTCTAGGAAGATCAGAGGAATTGAGATCAAGACCAGGTAAGTCATTCGTCACTATACTTTAATCCACATAAAGCATGATCAAGATACTGGCAATTAGGGTTTATAAAACATACAGGAAGGAGCAAACAAATTCATAGCATAGTTATTTAATATGGTACAGTGATTTAATTTATTTTTTTAAAATAAATAAATAAATAGATGTTACAGGTTTAAATTTTATTGAGGTTTTGAAAATAAAAGATTTATTCATAATTAGTAATTTACAAACTAACTAAGAGCGAGTTATGATTAATCTAATTACGAAGTAAGCTTGTTAGAAGGGCGGCACTCCAGAGTCCAGAGTCCAGATGCCCGCCGATAGGACCACCGACCACAGGAAAAAAGTCAAAGCCGACACCATGAAATTGGACCACTGTATGTTCGACACGTGTACCAGTAGCCGACGAATATATCACAGCTGGTGGTGACATTATTTACGAACCGACCATTGAAAAAGAAACCCATTAATAATATTATATAATATATATATATTGAAAAAGGATAGGCCCCATTTATATACTAATAACAAATATGTTTTTTAACCAAAATTATACGTTATAACTTTTTTTTTTGTGAGATATACGTTATAACTTATAAGTATTAACTGGTCGATGCGTGTAATTTTAAATAAAAATATATTACAATATTATTAATTTGTATTTTATTTAGAAATTAACACATATTAAAATATATACATTTTATTTTTAATTAATTTGTTATAATATTATGACTAATTACAAATATATGATATTATTGTCATTTAAAGGCTTTATACCACTACTTTTACATAATAAAAATTGTTTGTAAATTAAAGTACAATATTAAAGTTATAACTTTTTTTATAATATTCAAGAGTAGATAAATAGCACATGGAAAATAAAACGAAAAAAAATATATTTTTAGACATTAAAATTATTGAAAATTCTTTAATAACATAGATAAACTTAGTGCGCTATAAAGTTTACAATCGCCAACTATACCACATTCAACAGCATCATATGCGGGTAGCTCTGCAAAGTTCCCAATGTAACTTGTTCTCTCATCCTCAACAATCATGTTATGCAATATGATGCATGCTCTCATTATATTTTCAAGTTTCTTTGTTTCGAAGAAACGCGCAGGACCACGTACAACACCATTGCATGCTCAATGCATATTTCAAGATACCATGGCAAGTAGGGATGACAACGGGTATCGGGACCCCGCTGACCCGCGGATCACGGGGCGGGTTCGGGGCGGGGCAGACCCGGGTCGGGGCGGGTCTGGGTCTAGGGCCGCGAGGCCCCGTTGACCCGCCCCGAATTTTCTAGTATATATTTTTATTTTTTTTATGTTAATATAATGTAACATTTACTAAACAATATGGTTAATATAGTACCTATATAAATAACATGGACTAAATTATAAATAGATGTATATTTAGATTATTAGGATTAGTTAATTTGGATTTGGTGTTTGGATTTGAATTTGTATTTTGTGATTAATTTGATGTGTTTGTTGTTTGTATTTGATTGGTGTTAGATTTATGGTTTGAATTTATATACAATGTAATATTTTGGCAAAAAAAAATGTAATTAATATTGATAAATGAAAAAAAAAAAAAAAAAAATCACACGGCGGGCGAGTCGAGGCCCCGCGAGATTTTTGCCCCGCCCCGCATCGGGAGGAACAATTTCCCGCGTTCGGGTCAGCCAGGCCGACCCGCGGGGCGGGTCCGAGCTTCGGAAACTCGCCCCGCATCATTGCATGCTCCTCACCTCACCTCCACATCATTGCATGCTCCTGCCATACATAATCCACGGTACATTTGCATGGCAAGCCTTGTAATGCATGCTCCAAGGTAAAGAGGCCACTAGGTATATAATATATAACAATTTAATATTACAAATGTTAACATCATTTTTATTATTAAATTTGTAACTTATTTTTTATTGTTATTAAAAGTAAATTAATTAATTTTTTATCTTGGAAACACAAATGTCTTTAGGACAACTTAGAGGAAAGAGAAAATGTTTATGTAAGGACAATTAGTGGTAAGACATAAAATGTCCTTCACTCTCTCTTCCACATAGGCAAAATGTCCTAACATATTTGCCCATTGGAAGTACTCTTATATGGGGCAGAATGCAGAAGCTCTAAAATTAATATCAAATTTTAAAATTAGTAATTTTGCAACATGTTATTACATAATATAATCAAGCATACTTATATTTAGATAACTAATATATTGCATTTTGAGCATAAATTTTATTTTAATTTAATATATTACGATAATATTTTTTATTTATTAATATATAGTTATATTAATATACGTAAAATTAGAATATAAACTTGTTTTAAAATGGAATGTAAATTGAAGTAATATAGGAAAAAGTTAATTTTAACAAAAAAATCACGGCAATTTGAGAAAATAAGCTCTCGACGGAATGAAAACCTCATAAGACATTCCATGCGAAAATTATGGAAACTGAGGGGCACAATCGAAAATCTCTCAAAGTCGACCGTGGCAAAATGAGAGAATATGAGAGATAAAATAAATAAATAAAAAAAGAAAGAAAAAAAGATCTCGTTAAGTTATCACGTTATGCGCAGTTTAGGCAAAAATTACGGACATGCATTCAAGCCGTCAAGCCACTACAGGCCCTTCTCTAATGGACGCCACTAGAGGCTCTTCCCGACGGACGCATTAGAGACTCTCCTCCGACGGACCCCACTATAGGCTCTTCTCCGAAGGACGACACTAGAGGCTCTTCTCCGACGGACGCCACTAGAGGCATTTCTCCGACATATGCCACTAAAGGCTCTTCTCTAACACTCGCCACTAGAGATTTTTCCTCGTCACTCGCCAATGTAGGCACCGTCGATGAGGCTTTTACTTTACTGCACGCCACTGGAGGCATCGTCGATGAAGTTTTACTTTATTGCACGCCACTAGAGGCTTTTCCTTGTCGCACGCCACGAGGCATCGTCGATTGGGATTTTATTTTACTGCACGCTACAGGAGGCTTTACTTTCTGCACCGCCAATGGGGGCATTACCAACAGGGGCACAGCCGACTGAGGTTTTACTTTTCTGCATGCCACTGGAGGATTTACTCTTCCGCATGCCACTGGGGGCTTTACTTTTCCGTACGCCACTGGAGGCTTTACTTTTATGCACCGCCAACCGAGGCACTGTCAACAGAGGCACCGCCGACCGAGACTTTACTTTTCCGCACGCCACTGGAGGCTTTACTTTTCTTCACCGCCGACCGAGACTTTATTTTTCTGCATGCCACTGGAGGCTTTACTTTTCTGTACCGCCAACGGAGGCACTGCCAATAGGGGCACCACCGACCGAGGCTTTACTTTTCCGTACGCCACTGGAAGCTTTACATTTCTTCACCGCCAACGGAGGCACTGCTAACAAGGGCACCGTCGACCGAGGCTTTACTTTTCTGTACGCACTTGAGGCTTTACTATTCCGCAACGCCAACGGAGCCAACAGGGGCAACACCGACCGATGCTCTAATTTTTCCGCAACGTCAACAGGGGCACCACCGACAGAGACTTTTCATTTTCGCACCAGTCAAAATAAGCAAATGAGTTGCTTTGAAGAATTCGAAGCATAAGAAGACATACTCTCTGGCCAAAATCGGCGTTCTCTTGACCCGAACATAACGTCGCCACCCATGATGCGTCATTTCCAGATATGTCAAGTCACAAAGTGTTCAAAAAAATGTTCATGTGCATATTAGGGCAATAAATAAATATTGTTTGTAAAATATCTCGGATATATATGAAATATTTAGAAATATATATATGTAATAGTTATATCTGTAAAGGTATTTATCTGCAGGTATTATATCCTATTATTTATGAATAATCAGACGTAAGATATTTATCATATACAATTATCTGCAAGTTATTTACTATTTTAAAATTTAGGAGGTCTTATCTGTAACCTGTGTTAGTTTTACTATAAATAGGGGGTCTAGTTCTATATGTAAGACACACAGAAAAAAAAAACACAACAGAATAATAAAAAACTTTATTGAAAATCATGCAAAAAAAAAATTATTATTTTTTCTCTCTCTCTCTATCTCTTCTCTCTTTCCTTCCTGTCGCTGCGGCCTTCCCATACTAGGACATTCATCGCAACTTGACCGGGGAACGCCGCAGAGCTCTCCACGACCGCCTTCAGCCACTCCCTTTGATGTCCAGACCTCGCCAAGTTGCTGTCCACCACCTGACCGGACCAGAGCTCTGCCCTCGCGAACCAACCTCCGCCTCCGTGACCTCGCATCGCCCTGTCACCTCCACCCTGACCCGTCGGAGCCCGTCTCGGTCTTCACCGGCGCCGTTTCGCCCTCCGCCGTCCCGGTCTTCACCCCGTCTGTTGTGTCGCCATCATTCCCGTCCACCCACTGCAGATATTCTTCCCATTCTTTTTTTTGTAATTATTATTTGTTTTATTTATTATTATTATATTAGAATAATTAGGTTTATGTTAATAATAATTTGGTCATGGTCAAATAGTTCTAGTCTAATTACATGTTGCAATATTGTTTATTTTATTATTTTTAAGTATATGTTATACTAATTGATTTAATTTGACATAAATAGTTTTAAATTTGATCAGTTTAGATTAATTAAATGATAAATGGTTAATTATGTATATTCATCGTGTTAGTTTATGACTTTATGTCGATTTAACTATATGATTAAAAACTGTCTCAATTTTGACCCGAGTGTCAGTTTGGTGTCTCAATTTTAAACCGTTGATATTTGATGTCCTAATTTTCAGTTTTGTGCCTATTTGGTTTTCTGTTAGATTTTGGAAGAAGAGCTGTCCGTGCGAAAGGATGGACCCGGCTGATAAGGGTGTTGTCGAAGGTGAGGTTCGGACTTAACTCTTAGCTCGATCTTAGCTAGGTTGATTGGGACCTAACCTGGTCGAGCTTAAGACTAAGTCTGACCCACTAGCTAGTGACTCGTTTCGATGGAGTGGACTGCTGATAATATTGCATGGAAGAAGAGCTGTCTGTGCGAAAGGATGGACCCGATTGATAAGGGTGTTGTCGAAGGTCAGATTGATGTCCATAGGGAGCTAGGAGCAGCGGCAATGCTCACCCGGGGATAAACACCGGTAAGTAGACTGGAACAAAGTGGCGATGCAATCCCATTCCAGAGAAAGGGGTCAAGATATGATCAACGGACGCCTCGGCTGGAAAATTGACTGACAATCTATTCAAAGGTGGAAAATGAACTGCTGGAGGTGGGTGGGAGGGGATAGGGCCATTGGGTAAGATAGGGAGAGCCCAGCTTTCCGGGGAGATAGGGCGAGGTCTGATCGGCAATAAAGGTGGAGTGGAAACCCTAGTTGTTGGTCCCTAGGCTGGCGGAGCTGCTGCATGTCCTTGAAAACCCGGAGGAGGTGCATGAGGGGCCTCCTGATGCTGGCGCGCTGCAGCCACATCAGCACCTGAGGGCCTGTTGAGGGCCGGATCATTGAAAAATGGCATCCACTGGAGAAGAATACCACTTCCCCTATTTGCATAGGAGAATAAATCTCGATCGGATCTCCGACTTGTGACCAAGCGAGGGTGGAGACTCGCCTCAGCAAGGCGGCGGTTAACAGCCTCCAGTACACGATCATCCGGGAGCCGGCACTCAGCAAAGTTGTGGCCAAGGCAGCCGCATCTCCGGCAAAGAAGGCCGATTCGATAACTGATGATAATTTCATGAGCTTGAACCTCATCTAGTAGATCGATGGAAGGAATTATCGGGATTTCCAAATTGAGGAGGACACAAACCCTAGCAAAGGCTGTTTCGAGTGCGAGTTCTTCAGAGAAATCAGTCAAGAGGATCGGCCCCACTCTCAGCGCCACCATGCTTATGTTCACTGCAGACATAAGGTGTGGAGGAATCCCCCTCAGTTCAATCCACACCGGGACTTGGGGTAAAGTCGAAGTTCATGGTGTGGGAGATGGGGTCTGTTAGGTTCCGAGATCAGGGTCAACGGGTGGTCGGCTCAAATCTCGTTCCTCACTGGAGATGTGGGTGGTCCGGTTCTCTCGGGTTGCACTGTCTTAGCTTGCGTCCTTCCTTCCTTCCTTCCTTCCTTAGCTTCTCTTCTCCTTTCGCCCTGCAGAAGGGGCAATACCAGGCACAGAGGGGGGGGGGTGGTGCCTGATGAACCCTCTCCGATGCCTAAGTCAGTATCGTTTTTAGAGAGATAAAGCTAGAGAGATGTCAGACCAAAATTATCCAAATTGCCAAGATGTCCCAATGAATAGTGGAGGTGGGGTATTTATAGGCAACGGTGTCATTAAGGTGGCTTAATGACATCGTTAACCTTTAAACACATTTAATTAACCTTTAAACGGATAATCAAGACCTTAGGTCACGGAGAAGGTAGGCGGAATAAGCCGAGTGTGGGAGTCCAAGGGTGGTGCCGGGGCCCTTGGGGGGAGGGAAATCCGATCCCCAAGAGTAGGGGTTGGGTGAGGGCACCCAACCCCTCCTAGGGAGGATGGGGTTGGCCAACCCCATCCCCCCTAGGGGAGATCGGGTTGGCTGACCCGATCTCTCCTAGGAGAGATCGGGTTGGTCCACCCGATCTCCCCTAGGGGAGATCGGGTTGGCTGACCCGATCTCCCCTAGGGGAGGTCGGGTGTGGCCACCCAACCTCACCTAGGTGAGTTTGACTCTGCCGGACGAGCGCTTCGGCCTCGTCCGAGCCGTTGGTGTTTTCGCGAAGTGTTCGGGTTGAAGTTTTGATTTACAATCAATAATGGGATGATAAAAATACAACGGTTCGGAAGTCAACGGGTTCAAATTGGGCGTATATCCATCA
Source organism: Clarkia xantiana subsp. parviflora (assembly GCA_036873135.1). Classification (NCBI taxonomy): domain Eukaryota; kingdom Viridiplantae; phylum Streptophyta; class Magnoliopsida; order Myrtales; family Onagraceae; genus Clarkia; species Clarkia xantiana. The sequence goes on from JAPTYO010000007.1 coordinate 24,507,042, forward strand.
CATGCCCCCGAGTCAACCAATGGCCTAACCCTTGATTGACTCTATTTCAGGATGGTATGATACGCGCAATTTGAAACCGGGGTTTTACCTGTCGTCTGAATGCTTGCTTATCCATGGATGCGCGTCTCCGACTTTGCCCCCTGCCTTATGAGATAGAGGAGTTGTAGACGTTAGAGTAGCGCGGACGTGTGCCTAAGCACGCGTCCGTCTGAGGTGGGAGTAATAAATTTATCTTTGTTACAGGCGTGTACTCAAAAAATACATGCTTGCATAGGGATGCAATACGAATGTAACTAAGTGACTTATGCTTCAATTTCGTGTCGGTATTTTGCCTAAGTGAGGAAAAATTTAATTTTGGCCAAAACTTTTTCTAAGTATGGGATGCTCAAGAATAAGTTTAACTTGATAGTTTTTCTAAGTATGGAGATATACTTAGCCATAGTTAAAAGGGATAAAAGTGATGGTTTTTCTTTGGCCCTTAGATCTCACTTAAAAATAAATGGAGGGTGGTGATTAAAACTCTTTAAAAAACCCTACCATCTTTCAAATATAGAGGAGAGTTAGGAAAATACCTTAGTTAGTCACCATAGCCACCATTTTCCCTCTCTTCTCACCCTTGGAGAGCAAGAAAAAATTAGGAGCACACCCAAGGTAAGGGCCGGCCGAAATTTCCGGTGAGGAACCAGAAATCCGACCAGCGGCTCAGCCGGGACTGGCGACAGGAGGGAGCTCGGCCGGAGGCGACGACGTGGCTTCAGGCGGACAGCAGCCAACGGCGACGCGGAGGCGGCAGGAGGCCCGATTGGCGACGACGGCGCTGGGCTGACAGTCGACGGGGCACGGCGACGACGACGGGGCTGTGCTGACGATCGACGGGGGACGGCGACATCGGCCGGACATCACCGGCACGTGACGACGGTGGGGCGACTGGACTCTGCTCCGGCGACGGCGGCGGCGGACCATTCTCGGCGAGGGCCTGATTTCCGGCAACGCCCAAATTCGAATTCCGGACCCGTTTATCATATCGGGTCGGGTTTTCCAAAGGTCCACTCTTTTCCCTTCCGTTACCGCGTAAAATGTCGATTTTTTGAATTGTTGATACTTGATTGCCGGAATTTGGTTGAATGTTGGATTGCCGTGGGTAGCCGTAGGTAGTTGTGGATTTGGAAAAATTTTGCCGGTCGTCCGGAGATAGTTTCTTGTCCGGTTAAACTATCTCGGTTTTGAATTTGATATTGTATCGCCGTTGGTGTGTTGATTTTCGTTGGAGGGCGTAACGGTAATTTTGCCCGAAAACCGACTTTAGGTTCGGATAAAATTATTCGATTTGGTTGTCGTGGTGTCCTTGACTCATGTTGGCTATATTTGTTGGGTGTCTTCGAATCTTTGATTGTTGTCGTTGGTCAAGTGTCGATGTATTTCCGGTTTTTCGGAAATTTTCTTGTCTTGATATCTGTCGTGTCGTGGCAGGTACTGTATTCCTGGTGGTGTCCGCGCACACAGACTCTACAGAGGCGTTATATCCTCCGAAGGATGAGTGAGTTCCTATTCTCTTCTTTTTGTCGCATTACTTACTTCCTTTTCTATCATTAGCTTAGTGTCGCGATCTAAGCTGGGGTGTTAGTCGGGACTTGATTCGAACTTTGGGATTTCCTGCTACCTTTGCCTTAAGTCTTGCTGCTCTGTCGGAGAACCACCTAACTAGGTCCGATTACAATGAGCACGTTACCTTAGGAGATATCTGTCCCTTAGATGAGCCTCTATATCCTTTCCTCCCTTCCTTGGGGAATGCTCGCGAGACGGTGACGGAGCCTCCTAGGGGGAAGGTCGTCGTTTACCCTTCCCAGATTCGATTTGGGTTGAGGTCGCCTTACTGCGATGACCTCATAGAGTTGAGCAGGTTTTTCAGGATTTCTCCTGTGAACCTTGCCCCCAGTGCTCTCCGTGTCTGGGTGGGCTTCCGGGTGTTGTGCCATTGGTACTCCTGGAAGTACTCCCTAGTTCTGTTCCGATGCTTCTACCGGTTCCAATACCAGAAGAAGGTGGGCTTTGCGAGTTTTGTAACTCGCCACCCGACCTTCAAGGATTCCAGATTTTCTGACTTCGGGTTGAGTGGGGTCGAGTGGGATACCTCTCTTCGCTTCGTGGCCCGGAGTGACAACTCGGCCAGTCACTGGGCCAAGCATTACTTCTTCATTACGGATCAATACGTCACTTGGTCGGTCTTGAATGAGGATCGGTCGGATGGTTGACCTGCTTTCGGGGAGTTCTCTTCCGTTGATTTAGAGACTATGAAGATCATTCATGAGAGCAACAGGACTCGGTCATACTGCCCCGTGTCCTTAGTGACTGAGACGGATCTTTACGAGGCCGGGATCAGTTTGACTCCTGACTCCGGGGGTTCGGTATGTTACTTAGTCTTCTCATCTTTATTTACCTTCTGCTCTTCCTTTGTAGGTTGGTTTCATGGAAAAACCTATAACGTGCAGGGAGCACCTATTGACCTGAGCAAGAGGAAGGCTCCTTCTAGCTCCACTCTGAAGAAATCCCCCATGCCTGGGAAGAAGGCTGGGGCCTCTGGTATGTTACTTCCTGTTTGCTTTTTTATGGTATACTTTGTGTTTTCCTTATCTTGTTTTTCTTACATTGCTAGGGCGCTCCCCCTTGGTGACCGAGAGGGTTGTCTCCGTAGGCAGAGACTCTGGGCCTTCCAAGTCCAAGCCGCGGAGATTTGATTCTGAGGCCGGGGCCTCGGCTGCTAAGAGGAAGAAAGCTGCGGATCCTGTTTCGCCTGTTGCTCGTCCCCCGACCCTATCTCGTGATAAGGAAATGGTGGTCGAAGAGGTGCCTTCCCTGGCTGACAAAGGGAAGCGACCTGTTGGTGGTGGTTCCCCTGCCCCCCAGCCGAGGGCGCGGTCCTCAGGTTTGATCTCTACCTTGTTAATGATCCTTCTATGTTTATATTTTCCTTTGACTTGCTTCGCTTGTATAGGTGGGCCTCCGACTTTGAGTCGGAAGGATTTCGCACGTCTTACTGATGAAGATGTTATTGGGTCTGAGTGGACTCCTTTCGCTGGTTTGAAGGAGTTCCACCTTGATAGCAGCTCCTCTTTGCGGACTCCTGGGGTTGGGATCCGCGTACTTCGCGGTGCCACCCCCCCTGGCGATCGTGTTGCTCAGCACAAGTCTCCTGGGGAGACTCGGCGCTTTGTTCAGGGTGTACTCTCTCGTTATGCACCTGTGAGTTGTTCCTTGCTTTCTTCTTTATACTTTATATTGGTTGTCTTTCGGTTGCTCATCCCTTGTTTGAATTGTTAGGGTATGTCTGACATGGTGAACATGTCATCACTCGTGCTCGAGTTATCTGACGAGAAGAAGACCCTTGAGGACAGCCAGGTCTCTCTGAAGGCGGAGCTTGCCACTGCGGCTGAGAAGGCGCGCTTATCTGATCTGAAGATACAGGAGCTCAGGGACCAAGTGTCCTTACTTGAGACTACCGTAGGTAGCTTACGCCGGGAGGCTGAGGTTGCATCTTCACTTCACTCTGAGGAGTTGCGGAAGTTGGAGGCTAGGTGTCGGGCGGAGGAGAGGACTGTCGCAGTGTCTGAGTACAAGGCGTCCTCTGCCTTCACTGCTGATTATAGCGCGCGGCTCACCCAGGAGATGAACAAGTTTGGTGAGTATCTGGTTGATCATATTTTCCGCATTGACCCTCAGTTTCCAGTTGGTGATCTTGGTGATTTCGGGCCATATGCTACTGTCTACATGGCTGTCCTTAGGGGTCAGGCTGCTGTTGCAGACGAGCCTGCCCCTGCACAGGTGGATGCTACACCTGTGGAGATTGGTACTTCAGACTCCTCCTCTTCATCCATCTCTGCCGGTGGTTCAGCCTCAGGGGGTGAGGGTGACTCTCCCGAAGGCTCTGATTGATGTTTCCACATCTTGCTATCTTTGTATATATAACCGTACTCTTTCTCCCCTTTAATGGGTTGAGTATCTTTTGGGATTGTTATGGTGTTTGGTGTTACTTTCCTTTGTCGTATTGTGCTATTGACTACGTGGTTCACTTGGCTTTACATTGATACTGCTCATGCTTTTGTATATATTCCTTTGATTATGGACTCTTCTCTTGGTGTGTTTCCTTTACTTATCCTTCTTTCATGTTTTTCTTCATACCATACCTGCTATTTCATCAAGAAAAAACATTATGTGTTCTCCATATGGCTTTACTTTGAAATTACTTTCTCATGGGATCCTTCTCAATAATGGTGTAATGTTCTCTTCTGATACCCTTTAAATGGTATATGTGGTACTGTTGGACCAAAGATACGCTCTTGGTGGGCGTCGAATCTGATCACGAGACAGGCTCTCGGAGGGCACTTAACGTTTCACAAGATAGGCTCCCGGAGGGCACAGGTTAGACCAAAGATACGCTCTTGGTTAGCGTCGAAAACTGTTCACGAGACAGGCTCTCGGAGGGCACTTAACGTTTGACAGGATAGGCTCCTGGAGGGCACAGGTTAGACCAAATATACGCTCCTGGTTGGCGTCGAAAACTGTTCACGAGACAGGCTCTCGGAGGGCACTTAACGTTTCACATGATAGGCTCCTGGAGGGCACAGGTTAGACCAAAGATACGCTCCTGGTTGGCGTCGAAAACTGTTCACGAGACAGGCTCTCGGAGGGCACTTAACGTTTCACAGGATAGGCTCCTGGAGGGCACAGGTTAGACCAAAGATACGCTCCTGGTGGGCGTCGAAGCTGGTAGTTTGAAATCTACCTCAAGATACGCTCTTGGGGGCGTCGAATCTGGTAGTGTTTTTTCTACCTCAAGATACGCTCTTGGTGGCGTCGAATCTGGTAGGTTGCAAATCTACCTCAAGATAGGCTCCTGGGGGCGTCGAAATTCGTAGTTTTTGGAAACCACTCTCAAGATACGCTCTTGGTGCGTCGAAGGTCGTAGTGTAATAACTACTCTCAAGATACGCTCTTGGGGGCGTCGAAGGTCGTAGTATGAACACTACTCTCAAGATACGCTCATGGGGGCGTCGAAATTCGTAGTTTTTGGAAATCACTCTCAAGATACGCTCTTGAGGGCGTCGAGGGTCGTAGTATGAATACTACTCTCAAGATACGCTCTTGGGGGCGTCGAGTGTCGTAGTATGAAAACTACTCTCAAGATACGCTCTTGGGGGCGTCGAACCTGTCGTTGACTTGACGTCATATCTGTGTAAGGATAACTTCATGATTATATCACCACATTCATTGGAAAATGCCTTTGAAGGAAATTCTACTCTCTTAAGAGCATTCATGTTTTTTGTACATATGGGGTGCCTTGGGTGGGTCAAGACACCCTTTGGAGGAAATCAAAGATAGTTGTAGAGTTGGAGTAACTTCTTGAGTTCTCCTTCTCAGAAGCTGTTTTTGAAAAACTTGGAAAACTTGAACATGCAAAGTGCTAAATATGAAACTAAGGATATGGGGTGGTCAATTTGTTTCTTGCCACGTACTCCTTCAGGCCTCCACTGTGAATCATTTCCTCCACTTCTATCTTCAGCACCATGCAGTGGTTGGTCTGATGCCCCCAGGTCCCATGGTATTCACACCATCTCTGTGCATCTCTTCCTAGGAAGGCCTTGCCCTCCTCCCTGCATGTGGGTAGCTCCTCCTTGAGGTACTTCTGAAAAATTTCTTCTATGCTCACTGTAAGGGCTGTGAATGTGAAGTTTACACCTCCTCCCAGTGTGTCAGTCTCTCTTTCTTTCTCCGGGCCTTCATCCCGTTGCTCCATCTCCTTTGCAAATGTTTTGTCCAGCTTTTCTTTGAGCTCTCTCATCGTGCTCGTCATGATCAACTCATAAAGCCCTCCATAGGCCTCGAATGAGTTTGGATGCATGTTTCTAACGAATGCTTCTTCTCCTCTTGTGATGTCCATATTGGCACCATAACTGGAGAATCTCTGGAAATAGCTTGATATTGGCTCCCGCGGCATTTGCTTGATATCATCAATGTACCGAAAGCCTCTTATGATGGAGTCCCTTGTTCTTTTCCCCTCTATGGTTTCTGGCTGCCAAGGTATGGCTGTCACCTTCACAGCCTTGCTCATGTGTCTCCTTTTAGGTACTGTTTGAAAAAACTGCTTGCTCAAACGGAGTGCCACTCCATTCTTCATCTTTCCTTGCCTTTGTCTCCTTTCCCTCTTCTTTCTGTCTTGGTTGGCTCCTACCATGACCATTGCCACCGTGTCCGTCCTGTGTGATCCACGTCTCATGGAGTTGACGTAGCACTGCCTTGCAGTGCGTTGATCACCCAAGACTTCTCCGACTCCATTCTCAGTGATGTACTTCAACTTCTGGTGTACGGTGGATGGCACGATTTCATATGGGTTTATGGTTGTCCTTCCTAGAATCCCATTGTAGGCTCCCAGGCTTTCAACCACCAAGAAGTTAACATTCACCTTCAGCTGTGTCCATCCTTGGCCCATGGTCACCGGCAGGGTTATCATTCCCAGGGGGTAGCTTGTTGCCCCTGAGAAGCCAACTAGAGGGAAGTTGACTGGTTTGATGTCTGCCTTGGTTTTCCCTATTTCTTCTAGAACTCTCAAGCTTAGGAGGTCAGCTGAGCTGCCCCCATCCACCAATATTCGCTTTACATCAAAATTATCAATGTCTATCGTGATGACTAGAGCATCGTCATGTGGGAAGACGATGTGGCTCTTTTCCTTCTCTGAGAATTCGATCTTCATTTCTTCACCTTCACGTGGCCTTTTCCTCCACCTTGGTACTGAACTCAGTTTTGATGCGTAGACCTCCCTTGCATTAGCAGTTGGGCCACCTGACGCTACTCCCCCGTGTATCATGTTTATGGTCCCTCTCTTGTTAGGTGGAGGATTGTAGTCTACTTTGCCTTTGCCCTTGTCTCTGTGTGATGGCCCTAGCTGCATGCTGTTACCTCCATGATCCACGAACTGCTTTAGGTCTCCCCTTTGGATGGCATTGTTGATGCTTAGCTTTAGGCTGAAGCATTCGTTCGTGTCGTGCCCGTAAGCTTCATGGTTGTCACACCATCTATCCTTGTGATTCCCCACCATTGGGGCTCTCCATCTTGCAGGAGGTGACCAGAGTTTCTGATTCCGCATCTCTTTGAGGACAGTAGCTGGGGTGGCGTTCAATGGAACGAACTTGATGACATTTATTTCTCTAGCCTTTAGTGGTTCGCCCATTTGGTTTCTTTGCTGGGGCGGACGCCATTCCTGCTGCCTTGCGTGCTGAGGTGCCTGGGGTGGCTTACCTTTGCTCGGCTTTGCATTGTCTTCCTTGGCTGCTTGAATCTTGGCTTTCTTACTTGCCCTGTGCCTCTCCAGGTCTATATGAGTTTTTACTCTTCCTGCGAGCTCCTCTAAGGTGTTTGCTGGCTTCTTGGCCATCTTTTCTGCTAGTGTGGACCCGAAGCGGCCTAGGTTTCTGATGAAGGCTCGTATTATCTCACCCTCAGTGATGTCGCCCTGGATGTCTGCGATATTTTGGTTGAACCTAGTGTAGTAACTGGCCAAAGATTCATCGTATTCTTGTTTCACATCATCGATGGAGCCTGTTCCTTTGAGGAGTTTCCTCTCCCCTAGATATCTCTGCAGAAACTTCGCCTTTAGCTGTTCCCATGAGTGGATGCTTTCAGAGGGTAGGCTGAAGAACCAGTGTGAGGCCACTCCTGATAGGGTGTTTGGGAACAGGAGTGCCTTGTATCTTTCATCAGTGGTCCTTCCAAATAGAGAGGCCTCATGCTGTTGGATATGCTCTAGGGGGTCTCCATTGCCGTTGTACTTTGCAATTTGCACTGTGTGCAGGGAGTCTGGCACCCTATTCATCTCCAATTCCCTTGTGAAAGGGTGGTTCGTTTTGTCACTTAGACAATGCAAGCTGGTTTTCTTTGACTCGTTCATTTTCCGGGTTATCATGGCCTCTATTTCTTCTGGAGTGATCAATATCGGTGTCGGAGTGTAATTCCTCTGATAGCCTCCGTAGTTATAGATGGGGCTTGCCGGGATTCCTTGTCCGTATTGATATGGACTGTAGGTGTATCCTTGGTGTCCCTGCTGGGGTGCTTCATAGAATTCTTGCCTCCTTGGAGGTCTTGCTTGTCTTTCCTCCCCCAGTGGAGTGTAAGCCCTGGCGTTCTGCTATTGCCTAGGAGGCACGAATTGTTGCCTTCCCTCTGGGGGTGGCTCCTGGTAGTTTCTTCTTTGCTCCTCTCGCTGCCCTGCTCGAGGGTGCGAGTGGTGCCCTTCCGTTGGGATCTGTTCCTCTTCATGAGCTTCAGTGTGTGTCCCCTGGGTGTATGCCGGCCTTGCGTATGTTGTGTGAACGCGGTTGCCATTCCTTTGGGCCGGCATCCCATACGGGTACCCTTGGGGTTGTGCCTCATAATAATATCCCTCAGGGGGTGCCGTGTGCTGGGATGGCACTCCCTGTTGTTCTCTTTCCCTTTGTGGCCTTCTTGCCAGGGGGGTTGAGGCTGTGGAGGACTCAGCCCCAGCTGGGCGTGAGGGTCCCCCCTCCTGGTTGTTCTGTTGAGGCGGCTGTGGGGTTCCTTGTGGTTCTGGTTGCATTGGCTGCTTTCCCGGGTTAGGCTGCCTTCCTGGGGGTATAGGCTCTCTCCTTCGCCCATTGCCCCCTGGTGGGCGATGGTGCCTAGACACCCTGCTGTTCGTCATTGCCCTTGTTATAGCCAGGCTTTCTGTCCAAAGCCCACTGACGGCGCCAAGTGTTAGGTTCCGAGATCAGGGTCAACGGGTGGTCGGCTCAAATCTCATTCCTCACTGGAGATGTGGGTGGTCCGGTTCTCTCGGGTTGCACTGTCTTAGCTTGCGTCCTTCCTTCCTTCCTTCCTTCCTTCCTTAGCTTCTCTTCTCCTTTCGCCATGCAGAAGGGGCAATACCAGGCACAGAGGGGGGGGGGGGTGGTGCCTGATGAACCCTCTCCGATGCCTAAGTCAGTATCGTTTTTAGAGAGATAAAGCTAGAGAGATGTCAGAGCAAAATTATCCAAATTGCCAAGATGTCCCAATGAATAGTGGAGATGGGGTATTTATAGGCAACGGTGTCATTAAGGTGGCTTAATGACATCGTTAACCTTTAAACACATTTAATTAACCTTTAAACGCATAATCAAGACCTTAGGTCACGGAGAAGGTAGGCGGAATAAGCCGAGTGTGGGAGTCCAAGGGTGGTGTCGGGGCCCTTGGGGGGAGGGAAATCCGATCCCCAAGAGTAGGGGTTGGGTGAGGGCACCCAACCCCTCCTAGGGAGGATGGGGTTGGCCAACCCCATCCCCCCTAGGGGAGATCGGGTTGGCTGACCCGATCTCTCCTAGGAGAGATCGGGTTGGCTGACCCGATCTCTCCTAGGAGAGATCGGGTTGGTCCACCCGATCTCCCCTAGGGGAGGTCGGGTGTGGCCACCCAACCTCACCTAGGTGAGTTTGACTCTGCCGGACGAGCGCTTCGGCCTCGTCCGAGCCGTTGGTGTTTTCGCGAAGTGTTCGGGTTGAAGTTTCGATTTACAATCAATAATGGGATGATAAAAATACAACGGTTCGGAAGTCAACGGGTTCAAATTTCCGGTGAGGAACCAGAAATCCGTTGACTTCCGAACCGTTGTATTTTTATCATCCCATTATTGATTGTAAATCGAAACTTCAACCCGAACACTTCGCGAAAACACCAACGGCTCGGACGAGGCCGAAGCGCTCGTCCGGCAGAGTCAAACTCACCTAGGTGAGGTTGGGTGGCCACACCCGACCTCCCCTAGGGGAGATCGGGTCAGCCAACCCGATCTCCCCTAGGGGAGATCGGGTGGACCAACCCGATCTCTCCTAGGAGAGATCGGGTCAGCCAACCCGATCTCCCCTAGGGGGGATGGGGTTGGCCAACCCCATCCTCCCTAGGAGGGGTTGGGTGCCCTCACCCAACCCCTACTCTTGGGATCGGATTTCCCTCCCCCCAAGGGCCCTGGCACCACCCTTGGACTCCCACACTCGGCTTATTCCGCCTACCTTCTCCGTGACCTAAGGTCTTGATTATGCGTTTAAAGGTTAATTAAATGTGTTTAAAGGTTAACGATGTCATTAAGCCACCTTAATGACACCGTTGCCTATAAATACCCCACCTCCACTATTCATTGGGACATCTTGGCAATTTGGATAATTTTGCTCTGACATCTCTCTAGCTTTATCTCTCTAAAAACGATACTGACTTAGGCATCGGAGAGGGTTCATCAGGCACCACCCCCCCCCCCCCCTCTGTGCCTGGTATTGCCCCTTCTGCAGGGCGAAAGGAGAAGAGAAGCTAAGGAAGGAAGGAAGGAAGGAAGGAAGGAAGGACGCAAGCTAAGACAGTGCAACCCGAGAGAACCGGACCACCCACATCTCCAGTGAGGAACGAGATTTGAGCTGACCACCCGTTGACCCTGATCTCGGAACCTAACAGGGTCAGCCCTGGTCAGAACAAGGATGATACCCTCGATCTGATAAGGACCGTTTAGAAGAACCTCTGATGCCTGAGCTTCCTCCAGAAATTGGAACACCCAGATGCCATCTTGATGGTGCGTGCCCTGGACAGCATGAAGAATTCTCAAGTGGACAGTAGTATACCGGCGAACTAGGTCGATGCGTTCACGTCGCTGACCGAAGCAGCGGCCAAAAAGCACGCGATTCTAGTTCACCATCGTTGAATCAGAATGTTCGGGGAAAGCTTGTTGTTGGATGTTGAGTCGAGGGAGAGTGGATGAGGGAATGGAGAAGTCTGAATGGGAGAAGAGGCGAAGATTATTATGGGTTGCCGGGGTATGAAAGGGTGAAGAGGTAATGATGATGGGGTCTGGGTTTTCTGTCAGAGGGAAATTTGGAAGGGGAGGGAGAGCATGCATGCGCTCCATAATGGAGGAACACGTCATCAGACAGGGAAGGCAGCTGGGTTTTGAGACGGTCTCACCAAGACGACGACGGGGAACGAAACGTCAGGGGCAGGCGCATGCAACTTCGGAATAGTGAACAATTTCTAGGTTTTCGATGTGGGCAAGAATTCGGGAGAGAGAACGTGAAGCTGAAGAGCCACTGTTAATTAGGTTATGAAAAAAAAAAAAAAACTTGATTCATAGTTAAATTTATTATGCTAATTATTATTACAGTATTTTAAATACAAAACACTCATAATATATACCTAATAATATATAATATATATATAAGTATTGTCTAAGTTTTCAAAATAAAGAGAATTACTTTTTATATCATAGTTATAAAGCATTTTATAAGTAGAATTTTGTATTTAAAACACTGTGTAACGAGCGGATCAAACGACTAATATAAAATAAAAATATATATAAACTTAAAGTAGCAGGTTTGAAGTATTCTTAAGACGACGTGTGGAGGACTAGTCTCAACGTCTCGTTATCAATATGATTCATCAGATTCGTCTACTTTTAACCCTCCCAAACCGACACACGTGTCTAAGCCATAAGATGATTAGTGGCTCCAAGCTCTTCCCTGTATTGAAAGCTATTAGTTTAGTTGGCTCGAATCGATACGAGTACACTAGCAGATAAAGCTACTTAATTAATATGTCTACCCATAAAAAAGTAGTTAATATAATATAAACATTAACATTTCATTACTTTAATTAATTAATTAGATAGTCTTAAATTTCTCCTAAAATACCTATATGACTGACTATATTGTTTTTGTTTTTTGGGTGCTTTAACTTTTTAATTCTTATTATTAATTGATACCTTAACGATTATAAGGATTCCCAGTGGTGTAAATTTAGAAAATTTATAATTAAGCTTTATTATATAATGAATTAGGATTTTAGACTGAATGGAGATCTTTCAAAATTTAAGGATTCAGGTTACATTTTTTTATTTAAAAACAAAATTAGAATCCAATAAAAATACTTGAGGATGGAGTGACAAAATTTCACTATACATCATCCCTTTAATTTGTATCGGCCACTCAGATTAATATGGTAAACCTAAATGATATTTTTTTTTCTTCCTAATTTTTGAATGAAAAAATGTAACATGCATGCATCATATACAAAAATCATATATTTCCCCCAGATTTGAGGTGGTGCCAAAAAAATGTGGAGAGTAGTTTTGAATCTGGGAAGGTAAATTTGTAGTAGTGCGTCCCCAATTAATATGATCGGATATGAGTCAAAATCAATTGTGTAGAGCTTCCCTTTAGGCTTGAACCAACGACCATCAATGCTTGTCCTTCCAAACCTCCTCACAAAGTCTTCCTCTTTTTTTTGGTTGAATCCTGACAACTTGAAAACTATATATATGGATAAACATGTTAAGACAAATATAGAAATATTATTTATAATTTATATTTTGTCAGTTTTTACATCTAGATTTAGTGTTGATATTTGAATATATAAAAAGATAATTTTACTGTCAGTAGTTGTTTAGTAGTTCAAAGAGCTTATTCTCTGTAGTTGGGCCCTGAAATTTCAGATTCGAAACTCATCGAGAGGTCTTCTCAAGGCGACCTGATTAAAATATCAAGTTTCGCATGTTCTACGTACATATCGCGTTATGCATAAGAGGAGGTGAGTATGACCAAACTTAACGGGTCGGCCTGACTATACTAGGTTGTTGGTGAAGTGCAATGATCGACAAAACCCAAGAGGTTGAGCAAAAGAGTCTAAATCATATAAAAGAGATAAATTTAGAGTTGAAGCTACTAACACATTTCTTTTAATATATTTTTAATTAATATTCTTTTATTATTAATTAACGTTATTTAGTTTATAATATCATTAACTCGTACATTAGTAAATACATATATTCATTTTATTAATGATTGATTTATTACAAGTTAAAAATATATGATATTATGTATTATTTAGAAGATTTTCATTTCTATATTTATATAAAAGAAATCTGTCCATAAATAAAAGTTTTTATTGTGATATTAAGAGAAAAATATTACCGTGAATTAAATAAAAACAAATATTTCTATAAAAATTAAATAATAAAATATTATTTAATGATTATGGTGACTTTAAAATTTAGAAATTAGAATAGAATTAGTATATGTCCTTAAGTTCCATGATTTACTTAATCAATCAAAATCATCCAAAATTATAATTGATTCGGTAAGAATTAAGATCTCTTGATATGTGAAATGAAGAAATGAAATATATGGCTAGCTAGCTTGTTTCAGCTGTCTTCTTCAACCTTGGAGAAAGTTCCAAAGAGTCGAACTTTCCTATAAATACTTCCAAACCGGCCCTTAAACAACTCACACACCTCTCTCTGCTCTTCTGAATCTGATCAAGTATGATCCAACCCTCCAACCATATTCTTTTGCTTTGTGATTGTTTTTTTGTAAATTTCCAAATTATTATTAATTAACCACACACGGGAGACTCGATAGATGGTGTCTTTGTTAGTTAGAGAGTTGATCACGAGAGTTTGTTGTTTTTGTGTCAGACAGGAAAATGGAAGAATCTGGAGCAGGAAGAAGCAGGAAAAGTAGTTGGTGCAGTAATGGTGATGAAGATAATAAGATTGTGGATGGTTCTGAAATTATCAAGTTGGTTGAGAACAAAGAGGTATTCAGTAGCTTTGTGGATGATAAGTTCCAGGAGCTGGATAGAGATCACGACGGTAAGTTATCTGTCAAAGAACTCCGACCCGCCGTCGCCGATATCGGCGCCGCCCTTGGTTTGCCGCCTCAGGGTTCCTCTCCTGATTCCGACCAAATCTATTCTCAGGTCACCTTTCTTTTTTTCTACTCCTTTTAGCGAGTTTTGTAGTTTAGTATCACAGTTTTTTTTATTTACTTAAATTAATTTAATTTCAATTTATATTTATATTTAAACTTAATTACTAAATTCATATTAATTTTTATTGTTTCTAGAATTTTATGCTAGAAATAAAAGTGGAAACTTTTTATTTTTTAGAATGATCAAATATGAGATTTTATATGACTAATTTCTTTTTTGGTAAATATATACGATTAAATTAACTATAATTATATCAATATCAGAATTCAGAACTATAATTATATTTTTACCAAAAAAAAACTATAATTATATGTATTTTGTAAGTCTAAAAATGCACTTGTGCTATAATGTCGAAACGTCTTTTAGATCTATATTTGCTTAGCATGTTTACTATATATCTAGATAGATTAATCTTTTTAGTAGAACTATCGTAACTCGTAAGTTCATTTCATAATAAAAATATGGATGATAAATTAATTTTTAATTCCTAAGACTCAATTTTTTTTTTATAAAGAAAAAATCAAATTTATAGATGAACTATTAAACAGTTGCGTCTAGGGTGGTAAACGAGCTCGGCTTGACTCGACTCGGTTTACTCGAGAGCTCGAATTCTACCGAGCATTAATTTTTTAAGCTACCGAGCCTTAATTTTTCAAGCTCGACTTAATTTAATACTCGTTGAGTTCGAACTCGGCTCGAGTTGAGTCGATAAGGTTTAAAAAATTCAATTAAATTATAAATGGTGCATCTTAGTTCGAACTCGATTCGGCATAAAAAAAGCTCGCCTCAAGCTCGGCTGGACTCGAAATTTAGCGAGTCGAATTCGAATATTGAACGAGTCGATTTCGAGTCGCTTTTACACGTTTACACCCTAGTAGCGTCAATTATATATATTAGACTTCGATCGATTAAATAAAGTCGAGTGAGTTTATTTAAACTTCATCTTGTAGCTATTAAACCGGACACTGGAGAAATAAATTCAGTCTCATTTTAATTTTAATTATATATATATATTTATAATATGTTGGAAGCAATTTATATAAAAATGAATATATAATATTATTTAAAATAAATAAATAAATGTAGTTGTCTGGGCCCGGGCCCTGGTAGTTTTGTACTCCCAAAGTGACCGACCACCTATGTGTGGTCCAGTAACCTGATGACATGTGTATGGCTATGAAGATTCTATCTATGCCTACAAGAAATATTTTCTTCATCACGGTTGGGTTGTATATATATTACATAGATAGACTAGTCTAGTAATCAAGAGAACCTGTATATTATGTATTTCTGTGAGTACTTTGATTGACTCGGTATATTATTTTTATTGTCGTCACATATATATGAAAAAAAGCACCACAAAAAAATAATGATTGGGTATAATCTAGCTTGTAAAGTGATGATTTGGTGTCGCACATAAAAGTTTGGACATTTCACTTTCACCTTACAAACTAGATTTTAAGGTGAGTTAATTCGGTTCAAGTCCATTATAAGTCCGATCTATATTTCAAATGTGGATTCATCAGACATAGGAAAAGAGAGATGGGGTTTTTACCGGTGTGTAGCTAAGCTGAGTCGAGTATATAATAAGCTCGACCTGACTCATTTTACTTAAATTCGAATTTGAATTCGAAAAATTTATAATTTTCAAGCTCGAGTTCTACTCTGTACTATACTCGACGAGTTCGAACTCGGCTTGTTAAGTTTAAAACTGTTCGAACTCGACTCATTAAGTTTAAAACTGTTCGAGTTCGAACTCGACTCGAATAGGAAATAAAAAGCTCAATTAGGCTCGTGAGCCTCTCGAATCGAGTACAGTAAGCTCGTACTAGACTTTGTATCAAAAAAAAGCTCGATTCGAAATTTGTGAATCAAATTCGAATACACCTAGTCGATCTCAAGTAGTTGATGAGTAGGTTTATTCTTTTATAACCGTAGGTTTTACTTTTACACAGTGATATTGATGATACACTATTTGATTCATATATATATGTATAGGTGTTGAAGGAGTTTACACATGGGAAGGAAGAGAAAGTGAGCAAGAGTGAGTTCAAAGAAGTGCTCTCCGACATCCTCGTCGGAATGGCGGCCGGACTGAAACGAGACCCGATTGTCATCCTCCGTATCGATGGGGAAGATCTCCTTGAGTTCATCCACGGCCCTAGCTTCGACTCCGTCATGCTTCCCATCTATTCCGACACCATACACAACTCACCACCTCCAGATCAGCCCTCGCCTATTAAACACTACATTTTCAGAGCTTTTCAGAAATTAACCGTCGAACAGGGGATGCCGCCTTGTTCCGACTCTTGGGTACGTAATAACTCCCTCTCATACCATATGAAAAGTTTAAGTTTAGATTGGTCCCTTAACGATGAACTATCATAAAACTAGGTCATAGGTGAAGAGTCCAACGATTTAAAAACCGGACCGGCGGTTCGATATTGTGAACCAGTTGCACTGGCGGTCCAGCTCTAGTAGTAGAATGTTAGAATGCACAGTAAATTCGGGTCAACGAGTTACAATCTTGTTCAATCTGATATATCAATGTCGACTCGCCGGTTCAAATGTCAAAAAATCTGAACTAGACTGATATTCAATGTTTAGAAAAGTAGATTAGACTGGACTATTTTTTTTGCTAAACCAA
This sequence comes from Clarkia xantiana subsp. parviflora, assembly GCA_036873135.1. NCBI lineage: Eukaryota > Viridiplantae > Streptophyta > Magnoliopsida > Myrtales > Onagraceae > Clarkia > Clarkia xantiana. The sequence goes on from JAPTYO010000007.1 coordinate 24,523,474, forward strand.
TTGAGCCGGTTTGAGCTGATTTGAATCAGTCAATTCGAAAACCGGTCACCTTAAGGCGGTCTGATCTTCAAAACATTACTGATAATGTAGTTTAATTTTAATACTTCAACTTAAAAAATATTGGTCGATTTTTAGTTTTTCTTTTAAAATTAATAAATCAAAAATATAATTTTTAAGCATAAAATAAGTCTAAATCATGAGCAACAAATTAAAAAATAATATTTTCTTGCTGCTTAAAATGCCAACTTCAAAATTAGTCTGAAAAATTGGAAATAAATAATAATGATAATTCTGATATACTAAATATCAACAATTTAAATTTGGGAAATGATTAACAACATGACCCTGCTTCTAGATTATTTAACACGTATTTATTTCTAAATCCTAGCTAGGTAAATAATGTACGTACTTGTATAATTAATTAATTAAGGTGTTGTGGTTGATTGAATGAATATAATTATAGGTGATGAGCAACATTGTGGAGCCTGCAGTGGTGGAATCTTGTGTTGAAGAAGACAAGGCAGCATTAGAAGATGCAGGGAAATTCTTGCAAGAGTTGAAGAAGGTTGGTGAAAGAGTTGCTCAACTTCTGAAAGAGCAGCCAGTCATCGTTGCCCACACCGACAACACCTTCGATGGATCTGCCATTAGAAGGCTGGTCACCAACAAGTTTGAGCTCGATAAGGTACCCTACCTACCTAATAATTTGATTATTCCTAAAAAGACAAAATATTCACATTCTAATTAATTAAAGATGTTGAAATGTGCAGACAATCAACGCGGTTCTACAAAACATCCCTAAAGACAAACACGGAAAGATCTCCAAGGAGTACCTGAGGGTGGTGTTGGATTCGCTGGCTCCGGCTGCCGGGTTACCGCCGCTCGGCGCCGTTGATCAGGCAAGTATTTACTTTTAATGAAATAATTAACTTGGAAGAATCAAAATGTAATGACTTACTCCTATATATATAGGATCCCTGGACGATCCTGATGACGTTCGGACTTAACTTGGCTCGATCTTAGCTAGGTTGGTTGAGACCTAACCTGGTCGAGCTTAAGACTAAGTCGACCCACTAGCCAGTGACTTATTTCCGGTTAGGTCGATTGAGATCTAGTCTGGATCGAATACAAGACTATGTCCAACTCTGTTTTGGGTTGTGGTCTCTAATTGGACTAATTCTCAGTTGACCTAGCTCGGATTGCTAGGTCTACCAAATTAATGTACCGATAAACTTTAGAAACTAAGTTATACAAAATGAAAATTTAGAATATACTAGAGGAATCAGCAATGTTAAATAGAATAAAATAAAAGTTGAAGGGTTAGTAACGTGGGTATTTAATAGAAAAATTAACGACATGAAAAGACCATATATATATATATATATATATCACAAAAAATATGAAGAAGAAAAAGAAACATGATTCAAACATATATGTATATACAGACGGACATGATGATTGAGGAGGCATTGAAGATGGTAGAGGCAGACGATGGGAAAACAGTGAAGGAAGAAGAATTGAAGAAGATGGTGATGGAGATACTGGGGAGTGTGATGCTGCAATTGGAGGCTAACCCTATCGCCGTTTCCTACAGCTCGGTGGTTCATGAGCCATTGTCCTCCGCTTCCTCACTCTTGCAACCCTTATCAACTCCTCATCCTACGACCTAGCTACGTACGTACGTAATCATAAGAATATTTTCATACATTTTTTTTTTTTTTGGGTATTATTATTTTATATATGTAGATCTAATTATTGTGTTGTATCATGCTTAATTAATGTCGACGTAGAATAACGTGATACGTGCGTGCGTACGTGAATGTTGGATACTACTTTATATGCAATATGTATATGTTTGATATTTCATTTGGATTAGATTCATGAGATATATCTCATCGTTATGAACTCTCGCATTTGTCTTTATTCATACTCTGCATTAGTATCATGCCGGTTCATTATGTCCCGAAATAAATGATTACTTAATTAAAGTATTGATTTTAGAATTTGTAGTTATTAGTTGAATATGGTCTAACAAATTGTTTATCAGTAAGGGAAAATTATGAACTTTCTACTTATAATCGTCATGAATTGTATTATAATCAAAATTATTTTATTTTAGGTCTTGATTACATTGACATATTTTTTTATTGACTAGACCAAAAAAAATAGATACTTTATTATATATATTGGGTTAATAATTAAATTACTATCTAAATTTTGACTCGCTTACATATCATTATTCGAACTTTCATTCTTAAAACTGATTACCTGAATTTTTAATTTCCGAGTGAATTGCTACATACGGTACAATTTACGTCAAGTTGGACATAAAATAAGCATATTTTTGTCACGTAAGGTCTTTTGATGGATATCTGATATGCATTCATTAAGAAATTAAAAAGATTGCAATAAAATACATTATACTGAACATTCAATTGAAAGACACTGTTAGAATTGTGGATGTCAAACTAAACGTCCAATTGAAAGGATTTCGCTGCAATTTTTTCATTTTACTATGAAACTCATCTTAGACACACCTCAAATAGTTATTTTATGTCAAATTTGACGTAAATTATAACAGATGTAGCAATTTGTATGGAAAAGTTCAAATATACAGATAAAAAAACTAAAATTAGAGTATAAATTGTAATTGAATCAAAGTTTAGGTAGTGATTTTACTATTAAACCTATTAATATTATACAAATATATTAATATGAAAAGAAAGTACAAATTATACTTTAATACTTTATTCACAGCATTTGAAATTAAACTTGTGTTTCCAAAGAATGATCTTCGTCACTCACATTTAAATAGCTCTTGAATTCGGTATTTAGAAATCTTAGTAGGGTCTGTGGTGTGAAGAAAAATATATATATTTAGAGAATCTTTCTAAATTTATTGTGCACGATTTACTGGCCTAGCCTTCCTTTCTTGGAGTGACATCGATCTTGTTCGGATTTGGGAAAGGTTTAGTGTGTATTATCTTTCGTCGACATCATCATCTTGGTTGGACAAGCACAAAATTCCAAATAAAACATTATGTGGGGCCATAATGATATATTATGATGTATTCTATTTAAATAGTTTTGGTTAACATGTCAGGTACAGAGTCAGTCGGTGGGTCGGCGTGATTTTTTGCGAAACTGCGAGCATGTGATGTTCTTGTGTGAAGCAGCTAAGTTCCCAGAAACATGACAGACAATGTTGCATGTTTTGTCTGCAATCATCATGAGTGGTCCATCTTCCATAATTAGAGTTTTGATTAGTCGGTGAGTTAGGGAGCTCACTCAAGTAAGTCCGGTCTTATACTTAATATGGCTTTCAACAGGAGAACAAGTCACCACCAGATTATGAACTAAATGATTCGAATTATTAATACAATAAACATTATTTTATATAAGTGATCAGCTACTAAATATTAACAATTTCTTTTTAAATGTATGATACACCCTCAAAGTAAGATACTGATCATATTATGTTCCATTATTCCCATTAATATATAATGATGTGGTGCATCACTGTATACAAAAACCTGTGAAGTTAATGTATCTACTTTCTATGGTTAAGTTAATATAACTACTTTTCAATAGTAGAGTTCGATTAAAAATTAAAATGGAGTAACTTAAACTTTTTAGTTGTTTTAGATAGATATACATAGAAATGTATAATAAATACTAATTATTATTTTCTTTTTTGAGGTTGAATTTTTTCTTTCTCACGATAAATTATTGAGAACAATTTGAATTTTAGTCGAATTCATTTTAACCTGAGTTATGAAAATATATTTTAAAAACAAATTGGTGATTTTATCCCTATATATTAAGATATAAAAAAAAAAAAAAAATTTGTTTTCGCAGTGGTCCTATAAAACGCATATCAGGATGATAGCACATGTAGTTTGCTTATTCCACATTTAGACTATTCATTAATCGAACCGAGTTAAACTCATATAAGATAAGTTCTAATCATAAATATTTATCAATTTTCCAAATATGAGTTTAAATCTCGGAACTTTTTAGTTAAGGGTTGATATGTTGATTCAATACAACATAATGACATGGTTTTAGAACCAAATCAAACCGGACTATAGATATTAATTACCATAATATATTTTTGAGTAGCTGGTTGGTTTCTCATCTCTTCTTCTCTTCCTTTCATAGTTTCCTGCAGTTTCGTAGATTTTTTCACGGAAACCTTTCCTTTCCTCTCGAATTGGGCCGCCACTTCCTCTCCCACCTATACTACTGGATTCAGAAGAAATAGCACAGACTTCTGCTATTATGGCTTCACAAGGCGACGTTGCGGAGGAAGCCGCGGTCAATCATGTCGAGCGGCGACCCATTTCCACTATCGTTATCATCATCGGTAAGGAAGCAACCTCCCTTATTTGATCTCTACCTTTTCTTTTCTGCATCGATTGATTTCTGTTGTTTTTCTGAATTTCTCTCTTTTTTCTGTTTGGCATAAGCTATGCAAACCGAAGCGCTTCCTCTTGTCGAAAAGTTTCAGCTCACTGAAGATCATGAATCTGTGTAAGCTCCTTCCGCTCAAATGTGGATTTGATATGAATTCCTTAGTTTTATGTGCTGTAGGGAAAGGGTGATTCGATTGATTTGTTGAGAAAAAGAAACTTATATATCGTTGATCAGATTAGGTGGTAGGAATTCAATGTGGAAATTGGATTTAGATGTCATCATGTAATTATTTTCATGGATAATCAACCTACTGTTGTTGACCATTATGAATGTGCTAGTACATAAGTGAATTGCGGTGCTGTGAACATCTGAAGTTCCAAGCGTTGACTGACTGACTGGCAGTTGAATCGGCTTGAGAGTGACAATAGTATGCATATTGCACTTCTTCATTCCTGTATGTATTTAACTCTTTAGTTGGATAATTATGCAGGTTTCCAAGTGGTGTTCCTTGGGTTCGTTATCACGGTGTCTACAAAGATTTGAATGTAAATCTGATCTGGCCAGGAAAAGATCCAGCCCTCGGTAAGCTACTTCTCTCTTCCTACTTACTCTATTAGGAATTTGTGTGTATCTGTTTCTTATTTATTTTGATCTGTTTCATTCATTGAAGGAAGGATGAATTCTAAACTCACTAATGTTGATTCTACTAGTTTTACTCCTCATCCATGCTCTACTGTTCAGTTTATAAATTTATTTTTGCTCTAGAACAAAGAAAGGAAAGGAAATATTTGAGCTCATCAGAAGCTAGAATTCAGATGTGTGTGGTGACCCATTTAATTCTTTCGTGATGTTGTGAATATCAGGCAGCTACATACTACAATCTTTGCCTAACTGCTGTTTCCTCCCATTTTTCTATCTATAGGGGTTGATAGTGTGGGAACCATTTCTGCTGCTCTGGTAACATATGCTTCCATTAGTGCCTTCCAGCCAGACTTGATCATAAATGCTGGAACTGCAGGCGGTTTTAAGGTAGACTTCTGTGACGTCTAAAGAACTACAAGTTTTTACTACAAACAATGTCCAAGTCGAATAAGCATATTCCCTTTCTTCCTGGTTTGTCTTGGTCTTTTTTTATCTCTTCACAGTCTTTGTCTGGCCAGTGGGATAGTACTCTACTGTAGTCTAGTGAGCTACTCAATGGACAAAGTTCTTAAAGAGTTGTGAAAAATTGTATCCTCTCTTGTATAGAATAGTCTCTTTTTCTGGAAGATTAGTAGTTAGGTGAAACATAGGTTTTCTGTGGATTTAATTATTTGAAATGATTGTTTAACTGATTAATGTTGTGAACTTGTTTCTTTAGGCTAAAGGAGCATGCATCAGTGATGTCTATCTCGCTTCTGAGGTTGCTTTCCACGACAGAAGGATTCCTATCCCAGTAAGTTGCTCTTTATATATCAGCACTGTGGAAGTAGATTCAACCTCCTGAGGTGGATTTCTGTGCAATGTTCTGTTGCTTTCCATAGATTATGGATTACTGGCGTAGCAACGGATAGGAGCTTTGACCTGGCGTGGCTATTATTTCGATATTTTCTTTAGTCCTACAAAAGGTTGCTTAACTAAGAGCTGTTACTTGCACCCAAATGTAATTAAAAGCTCCTAATAATTAATATAGACCGGAAATTTTACGATAATTGGCTTTGAGTTTGAGTACTTATTTCTGTACTTCCACTATGTAACTCCATATCCATTAATAGTTGTATCTTACAACTCTCTAGAGAGGTTTTGCGTGATCTAGTTAATTAGTATAGGTGCCATAGTTGCTTTCAGCTGATTTTTAATGTCGTTTTCATATACTGCATTAATATCTGCAGGTGTTTGATCTCTATGGTGTCGGCTTGCGACGCGCATGCGAAACACCAAATGTGCTGAAGGAGCTCAACCTAAAGGTAAGATTGTGGACACAAAAGATAAGGATAGAGTAGTATTTAGTAGTTTATTGAGTGGTTTGTACCAAAAAAAATCAGGTGGGAAAATTGTCAACTGGAGACTCTCTGGACATGTCTCCTCAAGATGAAGCATCTATTGTTGCAAATGATGTTACTGTGAAGGATATGGAGGTAAGATTGGCACTCTTTTAAATGTATCTTTGCAGATAAATCGGCTAATAGTATGATTCGAATAATTGAAGGGTGGACATGAAAGTGAAACAATATCTTCCTTTAATGCTTGAAAATCCACACATGGTCCATTATATATATCATTATATATATTTGGTCATGTTTATAGATGCTCTTAGTGATCTCTTGCTCGAATGATTTGTTTGCTGAAAGAAACATTTGGGGTACAGGGTGCAGCAGTTGCATATGTGGCAGAAATGCTGAAAGTTCCAGCTATATTTGTAAAAGCAGTGACAGATATAGTGGATGGTGATAAACCAACAGCAGAGGAGTTCTTGCAGAACTTGGCGGCTGTCACGGCTGCACTGGGTCAGTCGGTCATCAAACTCATAGACTTCATCAACGGGAAATGCATATCTGATCTGTGACCAGCTTACACGCTCTCGTTCATTCATTGTCGATCCATATTTTTGTAGCATTTGTTGGATTACAGGTTTAGACCAGTTCTAGCAGAAAATGCAGCAGTAGCTTTCATTACTTACTGCATCTGTTTATTGGATTGAATCAAGGCTCTGACTGAATTATTAGTGTGTACAATAAATTGTGCTCAGCCACATTACTTTTACAACTTCGTCTTAGGATTTTTGAAACTCAATAGGGAAAACTCTAGGTTTTTTTTTTTTTTTTAAGTTTTCCTATAAATCGAGGGTTGAAATGGCATCATAATTTTTTAGTATAAGATCACTTGTATCCTTTATGACCCGTATCGTGTTTCACAATTAAGATTTTAACATATGTACATAGTGTAATTAATTATGTGACTTTTTTCTTTAAAAACCTATTGAGATTGATGCACTTAGAAGGAAAATATTAAATCTAAGGACACGAAGTTTTTTTTCTTAATCAAGTTGAGCTCGGAATCCTCAGCGAGTGCTTTCACATATAGATATATATTTTGGACTTTAAACCCCAAAATCTTTATGAATTAATTTGCAAAGGAACCCAAAATTCTTGTCGAGTTTATGATAACCTTATTAAAACACTTGGCAACAATCATGGCACTGCACAAGCAAACAACAGCATCTTCACACAAAATTCCATTCATCTAACACTCTTCATCTTCTGCACCCTTCCGGTTAAGCTGGACCAACATACAGTTATTGTAATTAGAAAAGATGCATTCAGCATAAAATATTAATAGGCTAATAACATCAAAGTTGTATCATGATTAAATCCCTACAAGACAACTTATCCATAGATGCATCCATTTCAATCATACTACCTCCCCATCCTGTAATATGTATGATATAATATGCAGCAGACATATCATCGATCCATAAATCTAAGGTCGTCTGTCCATGGATATCATCTAACATTTTGAATGCTTGTCTCATGCTATTTACCTGCAAATTTCAGATCAAATCATTCATTCAGGACTCACTTTTAAGGGTCTCTTCACCAGAATGCATATTGCATAAAAACTTACCTTTTGTGTTATGTAGGTAAAAGGGAATTGCTTACATAAAAGAAAGGGTTAAGAACCTAAAAACAATCTCAAGTATAGGTGATATTGTGATTTGGTGTCTCAACTTTTCTCTTTTGGGATTCGATGTTCGAAGTATCATATTTATTGTTTTCCACTTTTTTCCCTTAAAATTGACGGAACATGGACATAATTTTTTAAGGGTTAAGAACACAAGAAGTGCCTGAATAATGACGGGAGATGTCTGAATATTCAAATGTTGATATTAAGGGTCTGAATTATCATGTTTTTTGTTTTTCGGTTTTCCGTCCAAATTTTCTGTTAAATTTAATAGAACCACGTGAAATGTCGGAATTATCCATTTGCAATTATTGTAACAATTTAATTAATGAAATATGAAATGTCTAAAATACCCCTGACCACTAATTATGCCCTTAAAGCCCACCGCCACCCCCAACTCCGGCGACCACCACCCGGCTCCAGCGACCACCACCCCAGCTCCGGCGACCACCACCCAACTCCGACGACCGCCACCACGACTCCAGTTGGGCCCAAATCGGAGCTACCGGCCCCGATCAGAGCTTTTTTTGGCTCTGATCGGGCCAATCGGGGCCGGTAACTCCGATTTGGGCCCAACCGGAGCCGTGGTGGAGGTCGACGGAGTTGGGTGGTGTTCGTCGGAGCTGGGGTGGTGGTTGCCGGAGCCGTGGTGGCTTTAAGGGCATTTTTGTCTTTTCATGCCAAGTATGAGAGGGGCACACTTTGGTCGGAGTGTATTTTCGAGATTTCAGTTTATTTTCAGTCACATGCCAAGCATGTGACCAAATTCTATTAGTTTTAACGGCAAAAATTGACGGAGACCTCTTATATCAACAAAGTTGAAAATTCAGACCCTTAATATTAACATTTGAACATTCAGACATATCCCGTCAACATGGGCCTAAACTATGAGCAACAAATCTAATACTTTGGAAAAGTGGAAAGCAACTTGTTTTTGTTGCTTAAAAAACACCAATTTTGAACTCCAAAATCAGACGGAAAAGTGAAAAGCAACAAATTATAACATCAAATTGCAACAGGGCTGTACTTCAGACAACTTTTAGTTTCTTAACCCTAAAACAAATACCAAGTATGCTAGATTGGACAGGGGTGTTAAGTGTAAACACAGAACCATTTGAATTGCCAAATTTGATCGGATCAGGCTCCTTGTTTGGTACTCAAACTTTGATTTAAGTAACATGCACTAGGTTGATAAGAGCATTTGATTGCTATGTCACAAGAGCCATAAATATTTAATAACTTCAAACAGATAAGATTTGAAGAAAATGAATGAAAATCAAGCTGTTACCTCAAACCATATACTCCGCTCTTACTGGATATCTCAAACACCATATCGTTGAAGAGTTTTGCTTAAGCTGGGCATCACATTATATGCCTGATACGACCTTCTTAGTTCAATGATGGACCCAACCTACAAACAGCAATAGCGGAAGAAAAGACGAAGCAAATATTAGCGACATCATTCAAACAAAGCACAATTTTATTGCAGTCTGGGACTTTCTTGCCCAGGCCAAAATTACTTGCTACTGACAAAAGATGTCATTTGTCCTTACAATGATGAGAACTGAAGTCAGCCCGATCGCATGCCCTGCGTTGATTCGCCGCATGTACTGATCTAGCATTGTCGATGAAGTTGCCAAAATGCTTAACAATAGACCACCTGTGAAGTCCATCAATTGGAGCCAAAAATAAAAAGCAATTGAATGAACATCATCTGAGTGGCTGAGTTTGCATTATGATTATTATTATTATTATATATATATATATATATATATATATATATATATATATATATATATATATATATCTGAAAATGCTTAGCTGATAAGAGTACCCCAAAATCGTGAAGATGCTTGGATCTTGGTGAGGTACTCTATTGTAGCTCTCCCAGGTTTAATGTTAGGGATTCGAGCACCCATTTTATTCAGATAATCAGCAATCTCTTTGGGTAAATTGGCCTGCGAAAATGCTTTGTTAAAACATATAGAACCACTAATATATATATATATATATATATGAGAAATTCAGTCACATTTTCCCAACAGTTCATAACGAAAAGTTTCATATATTGGAAATAAGGGTTAATAACTAAAAACCTGTCCAAGGTTTACCCTATGTTAAAATTAAGTGTCTGAAGATTGAAATGTTAAAATGAACTGTCCCAAGTTTCATTTTTGTTGAAATTTGGTGTCTTTATGCATCTTTTCATCTCCATTCAATCATTTTCATCAACCCACCAACCCAATCATAATCCATCACTCTTTACTTTTCACAAAATCGTCAAATTTCACCTAAAAATTGAATATTAATAAAAAAGTTTCTAGAAGAGTGGTGTGGAGCCATTTTCCAAGGACAATAGAGCGAGATTTACTTGTCCAGATGTGACCAACTTTTTAGGTGACGGTCCCGGAAAGATGACGAGAATGGAATGTGTATGAGAGCTCGAATTTGACAAACGGTTTCGTCGGAATTGACTTCCCTAAAGTAATCACACCGAGACACCAAATTTCAACAAAAATGAAACTTGAGACACTTCATTTTAACATTTCAAACTTCAGACGCCTAATTTTAACATAGAGTAAACCTTGGACAGTTTTTTAGTTATTAACCCTGGAATAAAAGTATCAAGTATGTTATCTACTTCATTTACATGTTATAAGTACAAAATGTCCAGCTAACATATCATTTCATTAAATGCCCGCCCTACACCAGGGGTGGATATGCAGGTACATCCGATACTTTCTTCTACTTGATAAACCTTGATAGTAACTAGTTCTTCAACTGTCTATGTTCGGCAGAAAATTTGAAAATATACAGAATAGCTACTAGTGCTACCTAATGGCTATTCACTTACTAAAGCATCTTGGTAGCCCGACAAAAGTAAAATAAAATTGGTGCTTGTCACCGAATATAGAAAAGCAGCAGCAGAAGAAGAAAATATATAACCATTAAGAAGAACCAACAGGGTCTATCCAAACATAAAGGACTTAATCAGCTAATCCTTTATTTGAATGTTAAAGGGATATATATATATATCATTAGCAACACACTGAGGGTGCAAAATCCATGTATAAAAGATGGGAAACCAGAAAATAAAATAAAAAAAATAAAAAAATAAAAAATAAAAAATAAAAAAAATAAAAAAAAAGGGTACAGCAAAGATTAACAAGCATGCTAGCTTCTCTATGACTCAACTAATACAATAGATCTCAAATCTCATCTGTTCTCCCAGATATAAAACATATATACGAGCCTAACCGAAATGTTATGGGTCTGATAACCCGAAGAACTAATCTAACCTAAGAACTAATCTAACTAAGAACTAGATAATAACTTTTCTGCTTGTTTCTTATTCAATAATTGCGTCCCTTATATAGGACTAGACCAGTACAATCTAAATAGATATAGTATTCTAACAGATAAGGATAATAAATAAAATATCTAACTCTATCACTAATTGTAAATATAATATATTCTAGCTTATCGATAATATATATTATACTATTATGGATATATTTATCCATAACACGAAACTATACCGCAGGCACAAAGGACTTATCAGGCAATTCAGCAGAAATATAGAACAAAAGTCAAGCGGAAGGCACTTACAATGTCGAATATGTTGAACACGAACACAAAAAATGCATATATCGAATAGTATACCCAAGGCTCGGCACCAACAGAATTTGCAGGATTTAGTATCTCCTTGACATGCTCCCAAAATGGTGAGCTGAGCATGCTGCACGGGATCCAAATAAGAAATAAATTCATCAGATTCAGGAATTTTATCCACCGTACCCAATATCATCAGAATAGCCCTCTAGCATGTAAAGACAATTTGACAGTATAGAGTCCATGTAAGATCTATAAGAACTAAGAAAAGCAAGCTTTTAACATAAACAATTAGGTGAGATGATCTACCTTGCAATAATGCTGGGGAATGCCAAGAGATATGAAGTGGTGAGAACAGGTTGCATTCCTGTTGGGTTGATATTGAAGGGAATGTAGGGCTCCACTTCAGTTACTGGAGAATCGTCTCTGTTTGGAAAAGGTAGCAACCATTGGTCATGAACCATGTAGATGCTCCCCATTTTATTTACAAGTGGATAATCCCCTATTGTTACATGCATATCTCAATTACAGTTAAAATGAAAATTGATCTTAGTTTAGTCCAAAGGATTGTTTGCTACAATAGCACTGCCACAAATTGTCCAATTCATCCAAACAATACTAAGAAAATTATAAATCAGACATTTATCTACTGAAGTACTATACCAGCTTTCTCAAGGAAAAAGGTTAGGTCCCTTTACAAGGAAATGAAAGCACCTCAAATAACTGAGTGTTACCTAGCAGCAGAAGCAAGTTTGAATCCATAGTACTGCAGCTTAATTTTCCTGCAGCCTTCAGTCACAACCACTGCCCACATTGTGACCACAGTGAAAATTCCCACCACAGCAAGCATATAAGGCCACCAAGCTGCAGCATTGCCTGCAATGCACGTATTCTTCTGATAATGAGGAATCTTAGCTAGGTCAGCAAACTTGGAAAACAGAGACCTATGGACCCATTAGAAGCACGTATACTCCAGGGCGGCTGGGATTAATTAGAGTATATGCTTTGCTATGCAGTTTAAGTGAAATTATTCACACTTCGTCCGCATAAATAATGAAAGTTAACAATTTCGTGGAAAAATGAGATTCTCATATTGGTAAACCTAAAAAGAATCAGAATTTCCTCCACCGCAACAGCTACAGAAGCCTGCTTCGCCTTAGAAGGTCTGAAGATGCCAATGAAGGTAACAGAATTTTATGTACAAGACACACAGTCACAACTTTGTCACGTTGGCACCTAAGTGAGGGTGTCAGAAGAAGGAAAGCCTGCGGGTCTTTTCCATGCAACCATAAAGGTTTGGAACTATAAGGAGGACAGTGATACCATCCCCGACCTATTGTTTTGAGACTGTAACTAGGGAATGCGAGGAACCACTGGGTATAAGGTGCAAGTCGCAACAAAAGGATAAGGTATGACAACAAAAGGATAAGGTATGAAGACTCAAGTGAAAGTGGATGTTGTAAACAGAAAGCTGAGAGTAAAACAATTCATAATGTAGATATACATTGCAAGGGGAACAAGAATGGAACACATAAAGTAATAGTTACTATCACACACCTGAGAGTTGAGACAACATCTTGTACAATGTATCCTTGTAACCAGTCAATACACCCACACATATAATCAGAGAAGAACCTTGACCTATGGCATGGAATAAAATAAAAATAAGTCTATATTTATATAGATCAAGAAAAGTATAGTAAGAGGTTATACAATCAAGATAAGCATTACTTCAACGAAAAAGACGCAAACGTTTGGGCTCCTTGTTGGATGAGATAAATGTGACTAAGACAGAGCAAGAAGAGGATATTGCAAATAAGAACATGGAAACATTACCGAAACCAGATTCTGAGATTGTATCGCATATCCATGTAATCGTCATAGCACCACAAACCAAAAGAAGAGTAGTCACCATCACATGCTTCACCCTAAGCAATAAATACAATGAATACAATAATGTCGTAAGGCAGATAAACATGTCATGAGAATAGAAACTCTTCTTCATTTTATTCAACAAAACCAAAAATGAGACTATGTTCTGAGTGAATATTCAGAGAGAAGGAAAGGATAAAGACACGAGAGAAAATTTACCCGGTTAAATTAAGAATAACCAATTATAAAACTGCAAAATGCTCAAGAAGAAATGTGCACTTTGTAGTCCTATTTGTATCTAATTGCATATAAGAATTAGCTTTTATCCCTGTTCAATGTTCATTGAGTACACTTACACAAGAGCTTAATCAAAAGGAACTAACCTTCTAGTAGTGGCATAGATTGAGTATGGAAGCGAAGAGCAAGAAACTATTAAAGCCTGAAGACTTGCAAAACCCAAAGATATCCACCATCTGCAGTAATAGGAAACGCTGTAACCCAATATGGACGGCTCACAAAGAAGAAATCATTACTCCTAGCAAGGCCTTTCTTACAGTTAAGAAGGAAAAAACAAGACATACATATAACTCTTAATCTTCTCGTGACCATCTAAGCCTTCTTTCCGCAACTTCACCAAGGATGGAACAATGTGACACATCACCTGCATGTTCACTTACATGTTGATGCAACCAAGCTCCATATTTGTGAAACTAATGTCTCAAAACAATTTCCTTCTTAAGAAATTAACCTACCAACGTAGCGGAAAAAAAAGGGTAGTCTGCCAGGGAAAGCAAGGATAGCACAAAAGATAATCAAATATATGATAAACAGCAGCTAATGAACACGGTTTAAGATTATGGTGTACCTGCATAAGGATCGACGCAATAATCTGTGGACTGATCCCGAGCTGGAAGAAGGAGAGCTTAACTTCTGATGTTAAATTAACAAGCTCATCTACAATAGAAAACATTACATATGAATAAAGACAAAATACATCTTTAGAATAATGATCACAGAGCATAATCTTTTCTTCCATGAACACAATATACTAATATTGGTAGATGCTAGCTCATGGCCAAACGGCTAAATTCTATACCAATTGAAAAACTTGAATTTCTCGTGGATACAACTATCAAGAGATTCTACATGCATACAGGAACCCAAGATAGTAACGTTCATACTACAAGCTGCAACTATTCGGTACAAATTAATGAATTTTTTTTCTTATTCAGCTTAAAAAATGAACTATAAAATGAATCGAACTACAGAACTGAGGGGCTCACCAGCAGATGCAGAGCCAAAGCTCATAAAATCTTGAGGAATCAATGTTCTGTCAAAACCAGGTAAAGGAATGAAATATCCAAGACGGCTCATTACAATCAATACAGCCGTCACAAACAGTCTCCGCCTTATCTCACTCTTGAAGAAAGATTCAGCCGCATCATTAAGCACAGAGCTCAACCGAACTAAATTCAGAAATCTGTTCCGAAATGATTTAGGTTTAGACTGGGGAGGTACAGACTGAGTTGTATCGTGTAACATATGGAGATTTTTTCCATCGTCTGGATTTGCTATAGCCACTAGAGGTGCTGCCGTCGCAGTTATGGTTGTCACGTAGCGGTGACGGCTACCAATACTACTGAGTGTTCTTTTAGCGAAACGATATGGCTTTAAGCCAGGAGCAGCACGGAGGGCGCCACGGCCTAAACCGCTACGAAACACTGCAGAAAATTGAAAATTCACGTCTCTAGTACCCGCTACGCCGCATTGTGGCGGTCTTGAGGAGAAAAATCGCCCTGTAGTGGGCGGCAAGGCCGCTAGGAACGCCATTCTTTTACACTGCCCCTCCTTCCAAGTCTGCAGAGCCTTCCAAAATTTGGCAGAGACCAGCTCAAGGCCTCCCAATCTTATTCCTTGTCGCTTCTAAGGTGTGCAGTGCAGAGTAGAATAAATCAAGGTGATTCTCCGTCGGCGAGACACCGGCGATGAAATGAAGAGATGGCCGCGGAACGACGTCGAGTCACTGAGGGCAGAACTATAGCGGGAAGGGCTTTCTACTGTTTCGCCCTTGAACTTGCTGGGTGGTTCTAATTTGCCTGTTTGCAAAATTAGTGTAGGAATTCCATAATTTTTTTAAAAAATGAAAATAATTATTTTGATTTATTTTTTCTTTCTTAAAGATCTCGTATAGAGATGTACGGCTGATGAATAAGCTAACACAATACGATATCACGACAGAAACATGCATAGAAAATTCATGTTCATGTTTGTAAAACGCGGCACGATAAGCTTACCGTGCGTGTTCGTTTTTTGAAAGTTTAACACAACACGATTATTGACACACACAATAACATGCGCGAGCACATGAATTATCACTATTAAGTGTAAGCGAGTCGAGCTATGGGTTGATATTCGAATTTCACTCAATAAATTTATAGTTGAATTCGAGTTTAGTTTTTTCTGGTACCGAGTGAGTACTACTTAATATATCCTCGTCTCGAGAGGTTTACGAGCTTTTTTCTTCTTTTATTCCAAAAATATATTGAGTCGAGTTCGAGCGTTACGTAATATTTACACATTAGCTGTCGAGTTCGAGTTAGAACTAATGTGAACACTTTATAATTTAATAAACAATTTTAAACTTAGAGTCGAGCTCAAACTCGTCGAGTATGGTCCCGATTCGAACTCAATTTTGAAAAACATAAATAATTTACATTTCAATTATTCTGTTTCGATGAAGTTCAATTGTGAGTGTTATATTTATGCCCCGAGAGTTTATGAAAATTATGACAACCGCCCTTGTGAGAGAGTTGGAACGGAAACGGTATGCCATATTCGAATCGGTTATCACAATTCTTTGAAAAGAACAAACTCGGTCTAAATTGAACTTGAGTAAAATGATTCGAGTCGGATTTGTTAGATAATCGAACTTGTTCACACTATAATTGACAATAATAAAAAACAAAAATTGCCAAAAGAATATATATATATATATATATATATATATATATATATATATATATATATATATATATTTAGGGTTAATAACTAAAAAAATGTCCAAGGTTTACCCTATGTTAAAATTAGGTGTCTGAAGTTTGAAATGTTAATATTGATTGTCCCAAGTTTCTTTTTTTTTTTTAAATTTGTG
Source organism: Clarkia xantiana subsp. parviflora (assembly GCA_036873135.1). NCBI lineage: Eukaryota > Viridiplantae > Streptophyta > Magnoliopsida > Myrtales > Onagraceae > Clarkia > Clarkia xantiana. The sequence continues at coordinate 24,540,185 of JAPTYO010000007.1, forward strand.
TCTATGAACGTCTTTTCATCTTCCTTCAATCATTTTCATCAACCTACTCATCCACTCATAATCCATCACTCTATATTTCTCACAAAATCGTAAAATTTCACCCAAAAGTTGAACTTAAAAGAAAAAGGTTTATAGCAGAATGGTGTGAATCGATTTTCCAACGACAACAGAGCGAGATTTACTTGCGCGGATGTGGCCAGCTTCTTAGGTGACGGTCTCAACAATATGACGAGAATGAAGTGTACAGTCGGTTTCGTCAGAATTGACTTCTCTAAAGTAATCACACCCAGACACCACATTTTAACAAAATTGAAACCCTGGACAGTACAGTTTAACATTTGAAACTTCAGACATCTAATTTTAACATATGGTAAACTTTGGACAGATTTTTAGTTATTAACACTTATATTTATTATTATTATTATATATTAGATAAATTCATATACTAAATCTAATGGGATCCTCTGATTAATCACATATTAAGTAGGATTCCCTCTCTTGATCTAAAATCCGAAGGGGAGTAACTGCTCTCGCAAACTCTCTCGTCGGCCATGAGCATGGATAAACTCTTCCTCCAGCATAAGCCTAAACCTAAGCCAAAGCCGTAAGCCCCACCACAGCGGATGGCCTTGTTCAACCTCGCTTTCATCCCATGCTTCGTCTCCGCTTCGCTACATCGCGGAGTCCGCCTCACCTAGGGCTGAGAATGGTCTGATCCTGGTCTATGACTAACCAGGACCATGTAAAACCATTTGAAAATGGTCCAGGACCATTTGGACCATTTAAAATGGTTTTGGTCTTTTTAGTCCTGGTTTTGGTTCAGACCATTAAGACAATTTATGACCATTTTTATTTTTTATTTTATTTTTATTTTTTTAATTTGTACAATATTATTTTTATAATAATCATAAATTAAAAATGCACTTATTATAATTATTATATATAATACAGTGGAGTAGAGGAAATGAGAAACTAATTATTAAATGTTTTGTGGGATAATTATTGGGAAACTTAATATAATTATTTCAATTATTATAAACATAAGGATTCCAAATGATGTTGATGTAAATAGCACAACATTTTATAACAAGAATCCGCAAGAAAACCGCGTTAGTTCACTACTACGCATCGAATAAACTAAATAATTTAGGCCATTTAGGCTTGAAAAAAATATTCTAACTTCATATTGAATCCAAATCGTTATAGATCCAAATTTATATTAGGTCTACTATCGGCTTTACGTGGAAACTAAGACCATATAATACATTTTTGGCAATAAAAAATGCGTATCTATTATATATATCTATATATATTATATGTTAATTCTTCCTAAAATAAATATAAATATAGAACTTGAAAAGGAAACTTAATATAAATAAAAATTCCCTAAAATATATAATTCTAAATTAGGATAAGACTAATAATTATGCAATAATTTTGAACTGTAAAAAAAAAAAATATATATATATATATATAATATTATTGTCTAAAATAAATATATTTCTCATAATATGTATATTTCTCAGAGTTTGAGACGTTCAAAATTTCTTTTATTATAATTATTTTCAGTTTTTTTTTTTTTAATAATATAGTGGTCTTAATGGTCCTAAATGGTCTTTTCTGTCTTGGACCAAAATTAAGACTAGAACCAAATAAGACCAAAATAGAAGGACCAATGGTTTTGGTCCAAAATGGACTTGGTCTTTTGGACTCGGTCTTTTGGCCTCGGTCGTGGTTTTGGTTTTGGTCTTGGTGGACCATAGCTCACCCCTAGCCTCACCCGCTCACCCTTCATGTCCTCCCGTACACCTTCACCACCACCACCACCACACCCGAGACCGCACAAGGACCCCACCCCCACCACAAGTCCACAACCACCTCCATGGGGTCCCACGCGCCACCACACGCGTACACGCGCCGACACGCACGACCCGCGCGCCTCCACACGCGCCCCACGCGCGCACACGCGCCCCACGCGCCGTCCACCAGCCACTCACGCGCTCACTGCAGCAGCACGTGTCATCCACGCGCCGCCTTGCGCGCCCCGTACGCGCTACCACGCGCCTCCACCCGTCGCCACGGCCCACCTCTGCTGCCCCAATGCCGTGCGTCGGTCGCCTACGCCCCTCCACGCGTTGTCGTGGATGTTGTCACCGTTTTAAGCTAAAAAATGACTACATCGGCGGTACATCCCACTACTTCCGCCCCTCTAACCCCTTCTAGTAGAACTCATAGTTCGTCAGAACCAACACTCTGTACATCGAACGTCCCACTGCATGACTTATACCCTTCGGGGTATCCACGATATGACTGCAGTCGTATCTCATTTCCATCATCTCCTCGTGGAGATCAGAGTATTTATTTGGTACCCCCCTTGCGCTAGTCCTTCGCGGATGTTCCTATGGCTGTGGCGCCTTACATAAATACTACATCAGTCATGCGGTAAACATCGTTTATGTACAAAGCTGTCCGCGTTTCAGATATACTATGAGTTTGGTCTGGTATCGCTTGGTGTGCAGGTCATCTGTTGGCTATGTCAGTCTCAAGAGAGGTTCTCTTACCCTCCGAAGGATTGCGTACTCTGTTGTTTCAGACGGTCCCTCCTCTCCAAGCTTCTATCCTTTGTCTGGGGTCATATCCATCAATCAGTCGATTTTTTGTTTTAGTTTGTTCATCATTAGTTGTATTCTATTTTCTGCTTTGTTATTTTTATCTTCTTTCGTTGGACCGCATCTGTTCTACTTGTTCGGGTATTGGACGTCAACCAATACCTCCGGAGCAGTTACGGTTTTTTTTTTTTTGGCCAAAGTAGTTACGGTCTCATCGGTAGATTGTAATAGTTTTTTTAATTCAATAAAATCGTGAGATTAAAAAAATAAATAAATAAATAAATAAATAAATAAATAAATAAAAAATCCTCTGGGAAGCAGCCTCTCGAGTCGTCTCTCTTTTCTCTTCATCCTTTGGTAACGTAACTGAACCGTCCACTTTCTTGAAGCAATGACGACAAGTAACGAGAAATCAAGCAACTCACAGAGATTCTCCAGCTCGCCGATCTCTTCTATAGTCATTATCACCGGTTAGCTCTTTACTCCGATTATATATTTGTGATTCAGTGCATCGGCCAATTTCTTTTCTACAATGGCGGCAGTTTGCGTTAGTTTCGAAGAAGTCATCGTCTTTTTCACTCGTCTTTGGTTTGGCTCAGCTTTCTTTGTGTACTATCCAAATGCTGTACTTTTAAAGGAGATTTTTGGTCATAGATACTCAATTTTGTGATGACAAAGCTTGGTTTTATTGATCTGTTGCTTGATATTCTTTGGTTGCCAGCCATTGAATCACAAGCTCTTTCGCTGGTGAAGAGGCTCCGTCTTACAGTGGATGATACTTCCTTGTAAGCCTCTTTTCTTCTAATTGTTTGCTGTATTGCCTATGCTGCTCGTTGCTGCTCTCTGGTCTATTTCGGCTTCTGATACTAGAGAATTTTGGATAGTATTATTATTTAAGATCTTAGTCATCCCATTGTGCCATCTCAATTTACAGGTTTCCAGGCGGTGTTCCGTGGATTTGTTATCATGGTACTTATAAAGACCTGTGCATAAATTTGATATGGCCAGGAAAAGATTTAGCTCTTGGTAAGTCCCAATGGATATTGCTAGGAGATTTATGCAAGTGCATCAAAGATATAATACACTTGCACTACATGACTGTTGACTAGCATCTATGATGGATTTTTGGAAAGCCAGTTTATAAGACACTTGCATTTCTACATGTAGATACTCGATAGTTTCTAAAATCTGAATCTAAATATTGTGCTGAAGTTACTTTGATCTCATACTCCTGTGCAAAAAACGCAGTTTGTACGATCTCAACATGCAGGCCTTATATTTTGAGTTCTCTTTGACAATTTTTTTTTATTTTATTGCATGCTACTATTTAATACTTATGAACTTTAAGGCCAGTAATTCTGTTAGAGTTGATTAGTATCTCTCCTCTAGAGTAATAAGAATGCCTTCTTGTTTTCACATTTCAGCATAACAAAGTGAGGTCCTCTAAGATACAAATTTGATCAACCTATATCGACATATGATCTTGAACTTGAATTTATGTTGACCTGATACATTACAGTACCTGCCTACCTGGTGTCTCTCTCTGGTTGATTATTTTAATGTGTGTTCCAACTCGGAAATTTCTTTCCTCAAGATCCACTTTAGGCATACTGGACCATCTTCTGCGAATTGCTAGTAAATTTAGTTCTCTTGACCTCTTATGCACACAAGACAATAATACTCTTAACAACGGATCTTTGTCATGATCCGTTGATAGCTGGTGTAAAAGAAGTTGATGGTGAAGATGATATGTATATTTGGTTGATCGTCTCTAAGAGAAATACTAGCATAGAGTAAGACCAAACTAGAAGTCTAAAATCATTTTATGTGATTCATTTAGTAATTTACTTCAGGGGTTGATAGCATAGGTACAGTTCCGGTATCTCTTGTGGCCTATGCATCTATCCAAGCACTGAAGCCTGACCTTATTATCAATGCTGGTACTGCTGGTGGATTTAAGGTGAGCTAGTCAGTTACCGTGTGCACATCTAATAGAACGACATTGAACTTGCACCTACTGAGCACATGACGATTTCATATTATGTTTCTCTTACTAATATATGAAGGTTTCAGTCAAAGGGCTCGGGTGTAGGTGACGTGTTTATTGCATCTTATGTAGCATTCCACGACAGAAGGAACCCATTACCGGTAAGAAGTAAATGCGTGCTATTTTTCATTCAGTTTACTTGTTATTTGCATGCCTATTGTAACATATGATGCTTTAGCATAGTCAGTGATTTTTAGATAGGATGGATTTTCTTTCGCTCAGACACATATCCTCTGTTTTCTTGGTGTACACCATACCTATTTATGATATCTAATGGTTATACTTGATTCTACCTGAAAAGCAAGATCATAAAAGGCATAGGATCAGCAAGCTTAGTTTCTGCTAGTTGAGGAATAACGTTAACATCGACCTTATCTTAAGTTCAACAATGGGACAATTCCAAAACTTTAATTGGTTTGCTCACGATTTCTGAAAAAAGTGCCTGCAGGTGTTAATATAATCTATTTGTTCATATTGCTGCAGGTCCGCGATCTGTATTGCATTGGTCTTCGACAAGCCTTCTCAACACCCACCCTATTGAAGGAGCTTAATCTGAAGGTCATCTTCTTCCTAGTCTTGTCTTAAACATTAATTATAGCTTAAATACTTCTTATTCTTTTTCTAGCTTTATCTATTATTATCATGTCATGTCCGCCCTTCCATTATCAGGAATATACGGAGTAAATTGTGATGGCATCTGCAATAGTGTTTGCAGCCTTGTAATAATGCATATCATCTTTGTATATGGCCTTCCCTTGTTAGTTGATGAGCCCTATCATCTAGTAATGTTTCCCCACTTCATGACAGTCTTACCGAAAAGGGTTAAAAACCTAAAAACAGTCTTAACTATAGGCCATGTTAATCGCTGTCCCAGATTTAAAATGTTGATATTCATTGTCTCAACTCTCAACTATCAGATTTGTTGATTTCCACTTTTTTCGATTTATTCTGGCGTTAAATTGATGTTTAAAGCAACAAGACATGTTGTTTTCCACTTTTCCGTAGTATCATATTTGTTTCTTATGGTTTAGACTTATTTGATGTTTAAAAAATATGTTTTTGTTTCGTGCATTTTAAGAGAAAAAGGTTAAAATCAACCATGTAATAGTGTTTTTGACCAATCTGATAGTTGGAACAACGAATATCAACTTTTAAATATGGGACAGTGATTAGCAACGTGACCTATAGTTTGGACAGTTTTTAGGTTATTAACCGTACCAAAAAGTTGTAGGTCTCAAGAGCTTTATAGCATGCAAAAGTTGTAATCTATCATACGGGACGAATGATTGATGTGATGATTCGAACGTCCTCTTGTTCAGGCTGCCAAGTTGTCAACAGGAAACTCGTTGGACATATGCCCACAGGACCAAATGTTCATCACTGCCAATGATGCTGCACTAAAAGACATGGAGGTAGTAATCAAATCAAGTTTCTTCAACTAAATATGATACTTACCTACCCACTCGTAGGCAGACCAATGGGCTAAGAGCGATTAAAGATAAACTCGGTTGAAAATATGGTGTTGAAAATGTAATAGTGAGTGCCTTTCTACCCAAAAAGGTTTTAATTTGTTTGATGTCTTTTCTTTCAGGGAGCAGCTGTGGGTTATGTGGCGGATTTGCTGAAAATCCCGGCCATATTCTTGAAAGCTGTAACGTATAGTGTCGATGAGATTAAACCGACCGAAGAGCAATATCTGCAGAATTTGACAGCAGGGAGCAATTCCCTTGATCAAGTGGTTGCACAAGCTATAGAGTTCATCAATGGGAAGTCCCTTTCTCAACTTTGATCCTTGTCTAAAAGATTGCATATTTTGCATTTTCGGCTAATTTATCATTTTAGCTAGAATGCTAAGACATTATTAGATTTCAGTAGAGGGAAATAAGTGTTTTTTATTATACAAATTTCAGTATGTATGATCAAACGGATCAGAAATCAAGTTGAGATAAGATCAAATTCATTTTGACTAATAACTTGTAATGGAATGTTAGATTTGAAGCATAGTTACATATCTGAACATTCAAAGCATAGCTCCATTACTTTGGTAGCTGACTGGCTGGCAGAGAAGCAGAAGCCGCCGCACAGAGACAAAAGCTGAGTTTGACGATAGCCAATAGGAAATGGCAGCCGTACACGTGGGGCCCAACCAGACAACAATTGTCTCTACAACAAACCCATCTCCAATTATTAATTGTCGTCGTCTCGGGAAATGATGAATTACTTTTATACTGCCCAGTCCGCACCCAAAGTACCCCAACCGTAATTTTCCGTAAATTCAATTTGTGACAATATTTATTATTTAGATTTTTTTAATTTTATTATTTTACTCAATCTTTTAGAAGAAAACAAAAATCGCCTGGTGTCGTATGCGACCATTAGAAGGATAGTTTCACTTTATTTAGTGATATGCTAAACATAAATATATTTTTATTTTCGGGATGTAGTGGGATTTAAATTCAATATCTAATTAAGAAAATAAGTATTAAACTGTTACGACAGTTGATGCGATTTTTTAGGAAATTGACTAAAAGGCTACAATTAATTATGTCATCCACACAAACGATTATAATTATATGTCAATTAGAGCATTCATAGTGGTATTACGTAAATAATACGTAAACGTGAGTCCTACATGTTTATTTAAGTAAAACAACAAAAACTATCTATAGTGGTTTTACATAGCATTCCTTAAAGATGGGACCCACACGTAAATTTATGTTTTTACATAAAGCATTCATTAAATTTAAGTAATGCACTATGTATTACGTAACCAATTTTTTATTATAAATTAATTCATTTAATAATTAATGCTAATATCTTATTGGTGGTTGTTGGAAAATTTAATAATAAAATATATTTAAGGAATATGTTTAAGTAATACGATTGCAGAGAAAATATTTTTTACGTGTGTCTTAAATTTACGTATTACTTAAAGTGTACATAAATGTCTACGTGGCAACTTTAAAGAATACAGTTTAGGTAAAACCATTGTGGATGCTCTTAGGTTACTGATGGGCCCCGGCGAAGGCCGTTAGGCCCCTTAACGATTAGCAAACGGCGATTAGGCCCGTTGGGCCAGGAGCTGGGCTGCTGGAAGGCTAAGGGCTCCGACTGAAGGAGGTCCCGACATTGAATGGCCCCGAGCAAGTATGGCTCCGATAGGGGAGAGCCCCGAAGACATCGGACCTGGACGTAGTCGGTCCCGATGTGGGAGTTGACACCACTCCCCGACACCGAATCCTCAATGATGTAACTTGGGAGTCTCCGATAATGATCGAGACTCGCCAGTAAGAGCACAATCCCGGAAATCTCGCCACGATTACAGTAGTGGTATAATGGGCGAGATATATGGGATACGAATAACTGTGCAAGATACGTGGCAAGATATACGGCGAGATACGTGGGATAGTGGATCACAATCCAACCGCCCAATCAGGTAACTGGGATAGCCTTTCCTCTATAAAAGGAGGGAAGTTATTCCAGATTAGGGTTACGCTTTATACATACACAAATATTGCTTGCTTGCTCTGTGGCCGCCGTACTTACGTTAATCATCGGAGAGGGATTCTGGGCCACTGCCCTCTATTCCCCTTCTGCAGGATTGCGAGGAGCTAAGGAATCCGTCACCGTAACCGGAGCTCCTGCCGTGATCCAACATTGGCGCCGTCTGTGGGAACGCAACAAAAAGCCAAAAAGTAAGTTTGCTTCCCTCTGATTTCATTCCATGGCTGGCAACAGATCGCAACGTTCAGGCAAGCAAGTACCGGCCACCAGCAATCCCCCTGAGGATGTTGCCCAGCATCAGGATCTGGGAGATGAGGGTGACAGCACTCGCCGGAACGAAGCACCTTCCCAGAATCCGGAGCTAGCCAGGGTAGTGGCAGAGGCCATGCCCCTATTCATGGAGGCCATGGAGGCCCTCCTAGACCGAAGAGAAGCTGCTAGAAGGCAGGCAGATCTCCCGCCGCTCCCTCCGCGGCGAGACGCCCCCAGAAGGCAGGTGGACGACAACCTGCCGCCACCCCCTCCGTTGAGGGAACAACCCATTCCCCCTCATCCAGCACCGGCGGAGAATTTTGTGGTCGATGGACCAGGGCCAGTACAACAAAGGACTATTCCCCTGAATGGTCCCCTCACTGCCGACCAGGTAGTAAAGATCGTGGGTATCTGCATGGGAGATCAGAAGCCCATGATGTCGGAATTGGGGAGTCAGGAGACCCATCCTTTCGTTCCCAGGTTGATCCATACCTTGGCCCCTCCAGGCTTGGGTATCCCGAAGATAGACGAGTACGATGGGGTCGCGGACCCGGTTCGCCATGTGCAGAAGCACTTAACAGCGTGCATGGGCAGGACCCCTGATGAGGATGTTATCTGTGCGTTGTTCCCGAGCACCTTGGGAGAGAAGGCGATGACATGGTTTTACAGTCTGCCCACCGGATGTATAACCTGTTGGAAGGACATGCATCAGCGATTCATCGCCCAGTACCAAGGGCGTCGACGGCTGCTGAAGAGTGTTCGGACCCTGCATGAGGTGGTTCAGAGGCCTGACGAATCGCTGGCCCAATACTACCAGCGTTACACTGCTGGTATGACCGAGCTAGATGAGGAGATATCGGAGGGCGAGGCCATCCGCACCTTCATAAAAAACCTCAATCCCCCCTACGGCTCCGACTTACTTCACAGTGTCGCAGCCAAAAAAGTCTGGAACATGGAGGCACTCCAGGCGAGAGTAAAACAGCAAATCGACGTCCAAGAGTCGAAAATCGCTGCCGGAGAATTGGCTCCTCCTAAGGGGCACGAAGGAAAGCAGTTGTTCAAACCATTGGACAACCGACACAGGAAGGATGGCTCCGAGGGTAGTCGGAGTCGTGGACGCTCCGATCGGAGGGAGGATAGGCGTCCGACCAAGAGGGACAATCAGAGGGAGGAGTTTACCCCCCTCAACAGGCCTTTAAAAGCGGTCTTGGCGGTAATGGAGAAGCAAGGCCTCGCTCGTTTCCCCAAGAAGAAGGAGGGAGAAAAGTTGGGCTCCCGCACCGACCGTTACTGCCGATTCCATCGGGCCTCCGGTCACGACACTGACCAGTGTCGGGAGCTGAAGAAGGAAATAGAAAAGCTTATCCAGAGGGGTAAGCTGAAGGAGTTCGTGGGAGACTCGCGCTGCAAGCCCCGCTCACGATCTCGGTCAAGGTCCAAATCTCGATCGAGGTCCCCCAGGAAGAGGAGGTCCGACGCAGAGCCTTCGGAGGGCCCATCCGGGTCCAGACAGAAGAGGATTATTAATGTGATCCATGGAGGGTTCGCTGCAGGAGGAGACACATCGTCTTCTCGGGAGCGTTATGCCAACCAAGTGCCAGTCGCAGTGGTTCTGGGAAAGAGGTCACGGTCGTGGACCCCGAAGGAGAAGATGGAGATCACCTTCTCGGCGAAGGATCTAGAGGGAGTAGAGACCCCCCACGAGGATGCCCTAGTAGTAACACTGGATGTAGGAGGATTCGAAGTGAAGAGGATCCTCATTGATGGAGGAAGCTCCTCCGACATCCTCTTCTCCGACGCCCTGGAGCAGATGGGGAAGAAGAAGAAAGATTTGCGGGAGGTCAATTTTCCGATGGTAGGTTTTTGCGGCACAACCTCTTATCCATTGGGGGTTATTACGTTGCCTGTATGGTTCGGCAGTGGCTGGAAGATGGAGAAGAGAGATGTGGAGTTCGTGGTGGTCGAATCCACAGGGACGTACAATGCGATCATTGGAAGAACCACTATCAACCCACTGATGGCAGTAGCCTCGACTGTCCATCAGAAACTGAAGTTCCCGACTGAGAATGGGGTCGGCGAAGTGAAAGGCGACCAGGTGGCGTCGAGACGATGCTATGTCAACGCCACGAGAAGATCGAGGAAGGAGGCTATGTCGGTTCTCCAAACAGACGCTGACCCTCGAGAAGAGTTTGGGCGTCCCGCCCCCATGGAGGACCTGAAAGAAGTCGAGATAGATGGACCCGAGAGGAGGGTAAAGATCGGATCCGCCCTATCCGAGGAAAGAGCTCAGGAGTTGATCGCCCTATTGAAAGAGTTCAAGGAGTTATTTGCCTGGTCTCCGAGCGATATGCCAGGAATCAGTCGGGACGTGATCGAGCATGAACTGAACATCGACCCCACGGTCAAGCCGATCACACAGAAGAGACGCCCGATGGGAACAGACAAGAGGATTGCAATCCAGCAGGAGGTTGGCAGACTACTCGACGCTGGATTCATCAGGGAGATCCGATTCCAAACCTGGGTAGCCAACCCAGTACTAGTGAGGAAGAGCAACGGGAAGTGGCGAATGTGTGTCGACTTCCGTGATTTAAACAAGGCCTGCCCGAAGGACTGTTATCCACTCCCTCGGATCGACCAACTGGTGGACGCTACATCGGGGCATGAGCTATTAAGCTTTATGGATGCTTATTCCGGTTATAACCAGATCAAGATGGCGAAAAAGGATGCCCCACATACCGCCTTTTACGCCGATAGTGAAGTCTTCCAATATGACGTCATGCCTTTCGGCCTGGTGAATGCGGGGGCGACATACCAGAGAATGGTGAACAAGCTATTCGGGGACATGATTGGGAGTACCATGGAAGCCTATGTAGATGACATGCTAGTGAAGTCCCGACGAGCATCAGACCACGTGGGCAACTTGGCAATGGCCTTCGAGAGGATGAAGCTCCACCAGGTCCGCCTGAATCCAGCCAAATGTGCTTTCGGAGTCCACTCCGGGAAGTTCCTAGGCTTCATGGTGAGCCAGAGGGGGATCGAGGTGAATCCCGAGAAACTAAGGGCGATAGAAGAGATGCAGTCCCCGACCAACCATAGGGAGGTGCAAGTGTTGAACGGTCGGCTGGCTTCGATGAATCGCTTCTTATCCAAGGCCAGCGACCGGTCGATGCCATTTTTCAATGTGTTAAGAGCCAACCGACAGTTCGAATGGACTACTGAATGTGAGGCGGCGTTCCAAGCACTCAAACAACATCTCCGCGACCTCCCACCACTTGCGAAGCCGGCTCCAGGCGAGCCACTCTATCTTTATTTGGCTATTTCTTCGTTTGCAATAAGCTCTGTTCTAGTTAAAGCTGTCGAGGGCAGTCAGATTCCTGTCTATTATGTAAGCAAGGCGTTTGCCAAGAGTGAAATGAATTATCCTCCGATTGAGAAGTACCTCTTTGCGTTGATTATTACCGCTCGAAAGTTACGGCCCTACTTCCATGCGCATGAAATTACGGTGCTAACTGACCAGCCATTGAAACACTTCTTGAACCGGCCCGACGCGTCGGGGAGACTAGTAAAGTGGGCCGTGGAACTTAGTGAGTTTCGAATTCATTTCGCTCCGAGAACAGCTATCAAAGGGCAGGCATTGGCCGACTTTATAGTTGAATCTACTATTCCCGATCCTGAAGCAACGGAAACAGTAGAGGGGGCAACCGGGAATACTGAAGAGACCCCGGCGGCAGGGCAGTCGGAACAGCCAAATAAAGAGAACACCTGGGAGTTGTACACGGATGGCTCCTCAAGCTCGGACGGATCGGGTGCGGGGTTCGTATTGACTCCGCCAGGCGGGGCGGAGCCACTTCGATATGCATTGGCCCTAACATTTAGAGCCACAAATAACGAAGCGGAATATGAGGCTCTCATAACGGGGCTGAAAATCGCAAAGGGTACCGGAATTAAACATTTGAAGGTGAAGTGTGATGCTAGCCTGATTGTAAATCAGGTTCGGGGGCAGTATGGAGCAAAGAATCCGGTCATGAAGAAATATCTTCAAGAAGCTAGGACCTTGAAGGAAAGCTTCAAAAGCTTTGATATCGAGGCGATTCCCAGGGAAGAGAATGTGGAGGCTGATGCCTTGAGCAAATATGCCTTGGGGGCACCTTTGGAAGAGAGTCGGAAGGTACACTTCTTGGAGAAGGTGATTCTATCGACCACCGATCCGTTGGAGGTGTGCGCTATCGGGACAGGGGCAGAGAAGGAATCCACTTGGATGACCCCGATAATTGTGTACTTAACGACGGGGGCACTTCCTGAAGATAAAGTGGCAGCGGAGCGACTGCGACGAATGTCAATTAATTACGCGATGGTGGACAACCAGTTATACAAAAAGGGTCTGCTTTCGACGCCCTTCTTGAAATGCGTGGCCGAACCCGATACGACTCGGATTCTGAGAGAATTGCATGAAGGAGTCGCAGCCTGTCACGAAGGCGCTCGATCTATCCTGAGGAAGGCGTTGAACTTGGGATATTATTGGCCTACGATGAATAAGGAAGCAACGGCGCTTGTTCGATCCTGTGACGCGTGTCAAAGATATGCCTCGAATATCACAGCTCCCGCCGCTGATTTGATGCCCATCGGGAGTGCTTGGCCCTTCGCACAGTGGGGCATCGACCTGGTGGGACCCCTTCCGAAAGCAAAGAGCCAGTGCACACATCTGCTGGTCGCGATCGACTACTTCTCGAAGTGGATCGAGGCTAAGCCGCTAGCCAAAACAACAGCAGGACATATCATTAAGTTCCTTCAGACCCGAATTTTGTCGAGATATGGGGTGCCGAAGGTGATCATCAGTGACAATGGTCCTCCGTTTAATGGGGCCCAGTTGGAGAGGTTCCTAGACGAGTTCGGTATCGAGCATCGAACAGCATCCGTCCACCACGCTCAGACCAATGGGCAGGTAGAGGCGGCCAACAAAATCGTGATGGAGGGCTTGAAGAAAAGGGTCTACGCTTTGGATGGAAAATGGCTGGACGAACTGGAGAACGTGTTGTGGGCGGTCCGAACGACACCCAAGCGGTCAACAGGTGAAACCCCGTTCGCACTTGTTTACGGAACAGAGGCGGTCGCTCCCGTGGAAATCGCGGTGGCGTCCCATCGAACCAGCAGCTATGAGCCCTCGACGAGTCCGGGAAGAGCCAGAATAGGACCTTTGACGAATGACGAAACAAGGCGCCTGGAGTTGTCCCTGCTAGAGGAAAAACGGCTGGAGGCCGACATAGCGCAAGCTCGGATGCGTTTGGCGACGGCCAGGTACTACAATCGGAAGGTCAAGTCGCGACAGTTCTACACAGGAGAACTGGTCCTACGACGGAACGAATTCGCCCTACAAGATCGGATCAACAAGATGTCCCCGAAATGGGAAGGGCCTTACAAGATCGTAGGCATGCCGGCCCCGAACGCTTACAAGTTAGAAGATCCCGACGGCAAGGTTTTAAGAAACACCTTTAGCGGCGAACATCTGAAGAAGTGCCATGTTTGACGAATAAGTCGCCCGTGGAGGCGCGAAGATGTAATTAAGTCGCCCTGAGTGGTGCATGCTATGTTAAAGACATCAATCAATAAAGAAGTTACTTCTGATCAAAGTATTCCTGAGTTGTTCTCGATACATTTAAAAAGCGTCATTGGACGTCCGAAAATCCTTAAGTTTTTAAGGTCCGATTAAAAAGCGTCATTGGACGTCCGAAAATCCTTAAGTTTTTAAGGTCCGATTAAAAAGCGTCATTGGACGTCCGAAAATCCTTAAGTTTTTAAGGTCCGATTAAAAAGCGTCATTGGACGTCCGAAAATCCTTAAGTTTTTAAGGTTCGATTAAAAAGCGTCATTGGACGTCCGAAAATCCTTAAGTTTTTAAGGTCCGATTAAAAAGCGTCATTGGACGTCCGAAAATCCTTAAGTTTTTAAGGTCCGATTAAAAAGCGTCATTGGACGTCCGAAAATCCTTAAGTTTTTAAGGTTCGATTAAAAAGCGTCATTGGACGTCCGAAAATCCTTAAGTTTTTAAGGTTCGATTAAAAAGCGTCGTTGGACGTCCGAAAGCCTTAAGGTCCTCAGGACCCGATAGAAGAGCCACGAAGAACATAATCGAAAAAGATAGTAATAAAAGGCTCGAAAGCCTAAGAGGTTCGATACAAAGGAGATAAATGAGGAAGGAGTATGAGGACTTAAGATCTAGCAAATTAAACTCGGTCCTCGGGCGCTGAATCTTCAGAAGGCTTTGGAGGGGCAGGCTCGGAGGGATCGGTAGGAGGCTCGTCGGCGTCTTCGGAGGAGCTCTCCGACGGGAGGCTGAGGTACGTCTCTGCGGCTAGGCCGAGAGTCTTGGACTTCCTCAAGTCGATAGAGCCCCCGTAAGTTTCATTAAGCTCTTCGACAATATCAAGGATGGCATTCTGCAAATCCTCCTGACAATGTCTTGCCGCGTCTGCTTTGAAGTCCTCCGAGCTCCGATATTCTTCAAGGGCCCGGACCTTCGCGTTTGTTATTTGGGCGGGATAATCCGCCCTCGCCTCCTCTAGCTCCGCAATGGCCCTCTGCTTCTCAAGCTTCAGTCGCTCAGCAGTTTCTTGCAACGCTGCCTTATCAAAGGCAGCCTGGCTCCGATCCGCCAGGGCAGCTTGTTGCTCCCGCTTAAGCGAGCTCTCAAGACTTAGAATCTGCCTGTGTTGGGATTGAGCCTCTTGAGCAAGCTTGGCCCTGACTTCCTCGGCTCGCTGCCTTTCCTCCTCAGCCTGTCGCCTAACCTCTTCGACCCGCTCTTCGGCTCGCTGCCTTTCCTCCTCAGCCTGTCGCCTAAGCTCTTCGACCCGCTCTTCGGCTCGCTTTTTGCCCTCCTCCGCTCGAAGCCTCGACGCCTCGGAGGCAGCTAAGTCCTCCTGAAGCTTGGTCAAGCTCTCGAGGTTGGAGTTGGCCCGTTCTCGCTCCAAAGCCTCCCGAAGAGACAAGATGTAGCCAAAACAGCGATCCTGGTCCGCCATTTCCTGAGAGCAAGGTATAGCTTAATATTTAAAAAGTCGGAGTACTCCCAGATGAATAAAAACAAAGTGTACTTACCTCTATCCGACGGACGGCCATCGCCCGGATATCCGCCTCGATGTCCTCCCCTTCCAGAAAGAGAGGGCGCCTCAGTGAAGGCGGGACCGAGCCCGACACCAAGTGCAAGGCCAGGTTCCTCTCCTGACACCCCCGATATAGAGGAATCCCCCGAAGGGACTCCATTGGTCTCCAGCCCTGGTCCGAAGAAAAGGCTTGGTAGTAGTCTCCATCCAAGGGGAATGGAGGTACTACCAGGCGAACCCCTCCATCTCCTTCACTTACTTGGGCTTCAGGGGTCCCACCTCTAACTGGCGAAGATGGCGGAGCGGATGAAGATGGTGGCGTGACGGGAAGTGGAGACGTCTCCCTACCAGGTGACTTCGCAGGAGTCGACCTCGATTTTCCTTGGAGGGTCAGGTCTTCCTCCTCAGCACGATCATCGGAGGGGGAGTCCTCCAAGCTGGTCACCCGACCAAATTCACCACGGGCCTCTGTTGGGACATCTTCCACCACCGACTCCACTGCAGGCGCGGAGTCCGAGGCAGGTGCAGCAGGGGCGACGTCCGCGGGACCTGCAGCGGGGCGAATAAGTCGAGGAATTAATTTGATATCGGTATGCCAAATTAAACAACGCTCCATATATTTCTCTTTGCCGAAAAAGTCGTAACAACCCGCTTCGAGGACGTGTGGAATTTCCCCTCGAAGGATATTTTTGACATCCCTGACCCGTCCTTTCATGTCGGAGGCTTGAAGGTCTTGAGGTACCAACTCCCTATACCTTTTTATAGCACGAAAAACTTCCTTACCTTCCTTTTCGGAGCGGACGTTGAAGGCGGTCTTGACCACATCCACATTAGTCCGCCCCTCGGAGGTGGGGGCAGATACGGAAGCCTCGGAGGTCTTCGCCTTCTTCCGAGAGGGTCCCGATTGGGCAGAAGCCTTCCGATGGGAGGGCTTCTTCTTGCGCTTCAGGGAATGGGAGGCATCGGTATCCTCCTGAAACAGACGGATGGTCAGCGATGTTCGAGGGGCTGTAAACAATGGAAACAAGAAATAATTAGAAGATTACCCAGAGAATTACATTGGAAACACCATCATGAACTTTCCCCCCAGCCTTGGGATCAATCAGCATAATCCCAATTTCAATCTGCTGCTGATCAGTGACAGAAGTGGCCTCGAAGGGTTGGTAACCCTCCTCCCAACGACGGGCCTGGATAAGCATCAGGGCCCTCTTGGTCTGCTCCGACCATGAACGGAAAGGCACGGGGGGATCAGCTTCCACGATGGTCCTCGGCCACTCGATGGGACCAGGCTGGATGAAGAAGTATTGCTCCTTCCAGTTAGCATTATCGTTCCCCTTATCGGAGATGACGGCCCGTTCCTTGCAAATCTTCCAGGACACCTTCTTGTCCCAGCCCATCTCCCTATACTGCTCATCGGTCCCTTCGGGTTGGCGGGGGGAAAAGGAGCAGATTCCGTCCTTGTTGCAGGTCATCTTGTAAAGAACTCGCCAGAGCTCCAGGGAATAGCTCCAGTCCTCCTTATTGATATCACACCACACTTGGAAGGCAATCCATGTACGGATTGCATGTGGAGAGAAGGTCGTGGGGTACGTCTTATAGTGGTTGCACAGCTCCACCCAACTTGGACAGAAAGGAAGTCGAATTCCTGCACGAATCTGCCCTGGGGAGATAAACACCTCGTCCCCTTTGGGGAGCGTAATCTGGGCCTCGCGAGAATTGAACTGCTCATAGGGGTAGCGGGCCCCGAAGGAGGATTCAAAGATGCCGCACTCCATACAGGCCCTATCGAAGCTAATAGGTGCAAGCGTGTTCTTGAGATACTTGAAGACGAAAGGTTGGCCAACAGTAGCAGATCCCTCGGCTGAAAATCGTCGAGGGAAGGAAGGAGGGGAAAATTGAAGCCTAAGAAAACCAAAGATGAAAGAGAAAAGAGCAATAAGGTGAAGAACCTTACCAGACATGGTGGTTGAAGTGATCGCGATCGGAAAATCTGGAAGCTGGAAACGCCGGTAAAACCCTGAAGTGATCGTGATCGGAAAATTTGGAAGCTGGAAACGCCGGGGAAACCTTGGAGTGATCGTGATCGGAAAATCTGGATGCTGAAAACGCCGATAAAACCTTGAAGTAAGAAAAATTAGGGTTCTTGGGATCGCAGAGAAGAAGAAGTAAGGGAAAAGTAAAACAAGGTCTGGATTTAGGGTTTTATAAGGGAAGGAAAAGGAAACTGAAGAGGCGGGCAATCTGAGCCACAGAATTCAAAACGATTCGATCATGAGCGTCCAAGGGGGGAAACGTGCCAATTCGACGAAGGCGAAACGGTTTCAATTTGAACCGTCAGGACGCATGGGACAGATAAGACAAGAGTAATGACGTACCGGGTGGTTGAAAAGCGCTTTTTCAGAAAGCAGGCATGCGAAACCCGAAACGTTCCTTCACCTCCTATCAGCATTTAATGCTGGTCTGATCAAGAAAACCCCTCGAATTCAAGCAGGATCCCAAAGGATCTTAAAGAGATCCAAGGCAAAGGCCTCCGACAGAAGTAGGGCAATGGCCTCCGACGTCTCAAACAAAGACCCCCGACTGGGATGTAGAAGAGTCCGATACTGAAAGACGCGACGCACTATAAGTCCCTCACGCCTTGGGGGCAAATGATGGGCCCCGGCGAAGGCCGTTAGGCCCCTTAACGATTAGCAAACGGCGATTAGGCCCGTTGGGCCAGGAGCTGGGCTGCTGGAAGGCTAAGGGCTCCGACTGAAGGAGGTCCCGACATTGAATGGCCCCGAGCAAGTATGGCTCCGATAGGGGAGAGCCCCGAAGACATCGGACCTGGACGTAGTCGGTCCCGATGTGGGAGTTGACACCACTCCCCGACACCGAATCCTCAATGATGTAACTTGGGAGTCTCCGATAATGATCGAGACTCGCCAGTAAGAGCACAATCCCGGAAATCTCGCCACGATTACAGTAGTGGTATAATGGGCGAGATATATGGGATACGAATAACTGTGCAAGATACGTGGCAAGATATACGGCGAGATACGTGGGATAGTGGATCACAATCCAACCGCCCAATCAGGTAACTGGGATAGCCTTTCCTCTATAAAAGGAGGGAAGTTATTCCAGATTAGGGTTACGCTTTATACATACACAAATATTGCTTGCTTGCTCTGTGGCCGCCGTACTTACGTTAATCATCGGAGAGGGATTCTGGGCCACTGCCCTCTATTCCCCTTCTGCAGGATTGCGAGGAGCTAAGGAATCCGTCACCGTAACCGGAGCTCCTGCCGTGATCCAACAGTTACCAACTAATATGGTTATCGAGTAGTTTTTTTTTTTTTTTTAATCCAGTAGTTAAGAGCGTTGATTCTTAAATTGTATGACTCTTAATTTTTCATATTTGAAACTCATCGGAAATGCACCTTGAGGCATCTCGTTTGTCTCATTCAAGCATAAAAGGACACTTGTAAAATCGAGTTTAAAGAGTCGACATCTTGATTATACTAGACTGTTAGTACGACTAAGTTTACAAGATCAATGCATATGTTAGGTGTTCATCAAATTTGGTTGGAAAAACCTCAAATTGTGATTTTGAAAATCTGAACATTACGTAGTGAGATATTCCTTGCGCATTCATATTTTCTTTTGCAAAAAGATCTTAAGTTAAGATTTTCATGATAAAAGGTTTTTGGCCTAACTGCATTGATATTTGATATAAAAGTACTCTATGTTCATATTTTTGTGCTAAGCTGTTGTTGTTGATTGATTAATGCATTTGGACTCACCTACAAGCGATTAATTGCACCAACTTTTCCTACTTTGTTCAATTCCGCTATGATTTTTTTTTTCTTTGTTATTTCGAAATTGACTATTTTACCCTTCGTCATATTTTCAACTAGAACATTTCGTTAACAAGAAAGACATTTGTATTTTATTATTGGGTTTAGGTTTAGATTTGAACATTAGGACTCGTTTTTTGGTAGATTGAAATAAAAACTGAGTTCTGAATCAATGTCCTAAGAAGGAGCAGCATCACAGTCGGGGGCGAAATTATTATGAGACGATAGGTAATTGCATTCCTCAACTTTTTGTAATGTAATGTAACTTTTATTTTAAAATTTTAAATTATTTTCAATTAATAATACAATTCTATATTTTCAATGCGATTTTTATTAATTATTATTTATCACTAATTGGATTTTTAACCTCTTAAATGTTGGATCACGGCGGGAACTCCGGTTACGGTGACGGATTCCTTAGCTCCTCGTAATCCTGCAGAAGGGGATAGAGGGCAGTGGCCCAGAATCCCTCTCCGATGCTTAACGTAAGTATGGTGATCAACAGAATAGGCAAGCAATGTGAGTGTGTGTAAAACGTAACCCTAATCTGGAATAACTTCCCTCCTTTTATAGAGGAAGGCTATCCCAGTTACCTGATTAGGTGGTTGGATCGTGATCCGCTATTCCACGTATCTCGCCATATATTCTGCCCTGTATCTCGTACAGTTATTCGTATCCCGCATATCTCGCCCATTATACCACCACTATAATCGTGGCGAGATTTCCGGGATTGTGCTCTTACTGGCGAGTCTCGATCGTTATCGGAGACTCCCAAGTTACATCGTTTGAGGATTCGGTTTTGGGGAGTGGTGTCAACTCCCATATCGGGACCGACTACGTCCAGGTCCGATATCTTCGGGGCTCTTCTCTGTCGGAGCCATACTTGCTCGTGGCCATTCAATATCGGGGCCTCCTTCCGTCGGAGCCCTTAGCCTTCCAGCAGCCCAGCTCCTAGCCCACTAGGCCTAGTCGCCGTTTAGCCAATCGTTAAGGGGCCTAACGGCCTTCGCCAGGGCCCATCATTTGCCCCCAAGACGTGAGGGACTTATAGTGCATCGCGTCTTCCAACATCGGACTCTTCCGCGTCTCCGTCGGAGGTCTTTGCCTTGGATCTTTTCAAGATCTTCTGGGATCCTGTTTGGATTCGAAGGGGTTTTTTGAAAAGATCAGCATTAAATGCTGATAGGAGGTGAGGGAACGTTTTGGGCTCTGCAGGCCTGCCTGTTGGAAAAGCACTTTTCAGCCGTTCCAATGCGTCATTACTTTTGTCTTATCTGTTCTGACGGTTCAGATTAAAACCGTTCCTATTCTCCGAATTGGCACGTTTCCCCTTGGACGATCGTGATTGAATCGTTTCGAATTCCGTGGCTCAGATTTTCCACCCCTTCAGTTTCCTTTTCTCTTATAAAACCCTAGCCCCAAGCACTGTTTTACCTTTCTTTTACTTCCTCCTCTTTGCGATCCCAAGAGCTGTAATTCTCCAGATTTCAAGTTTTCACCGGCGATTCGAGTTTTTACCAGTGTTTCGGGCACTTCAGACTTCTCCGATCAGGACTCAGTCACTATGTCTGGTAAGATTCTTCTCCTTATTGTTCCTTTCCTTTTCATCTTCGATCTTCCTAGGTTTCAATTTTCGCCTTCCTCCTCCCTCGACGATTTTCAGCCGAGAGATCTGCTACTGCTGGACCACCCTTCGTCTTCAAGTACTTGAAGAACTCCCTCGCGCCTGTTAATTATGAGAGGGCTTGTAACGAATGTGGCATCTTTGAATCTTCCTTTGGGGCTCGTTATCCCTACGAGGAATCCCAGTTCAATTCTCGCAATACTCAAGTTACGCTCCCCAAAGGAGACGAAGTGTTTATTTCTCCGGGGCAAATTCGTGCGGGGATTCGACTCCCTTTTTGTCCAAGCTGGGTAGAGCTGTGCAATCACTACAAAACCTACCCCACGACCTTCTCCCCCCATGCGATTCGTACGTGGATTGCCTTCCAGGTGTGGTGCGACATCAACGCAGAAGATTGGAGTTATAGCCTGGAGCTTTGGCGGGTCCTCTATAAGATGACTTGCAACAAGGATGGGATCTGCTCCTTTTCTCCCCGTCAACCTGAGGGGACCGACGAGCAGTACAAGGAGATGGGTTGGGACATGAGGGTGTCCTGGAAGATCTGCAAGGAGCGGGCCATCATCTCCGACAAAGGGAACGATAATGCCAATTGGAAGGAGCAATATTTCTTCATCCAGCCTGGTCCCATTGAGTGGCCGAGGACCATCGTGGAGGCTGATCCTCCCGTGTCTTTCCGTTCGTGGTCAGACCAGACCCGGAGAGCCTTGATGCTTATCCAGGCTCGTCGCTGGGAGGAGGGTTACCAGCCCTTCGAGGCCACCTCTGTCACTGACCAACAGCGGGTCAGGATTGGGATTATGCTGATCGATCCCATGGCTGGGGGAAAAGTTCGTGACGGTGTTTCCAATGTAATTCTCTGGGTAATCTTCTAACTGTTTCTTTTTTACTGCTTACAGCCCCTCGAACATCGCTGACCGTCCGTCTGTTTCAGGAGGATACCGATGCCTCCCACTCACTGAAGCGCAAGAAGAAGCCTTCCCACCGAAAGACTTCTGCCACTTCGGGGCCGTCCAAGAAGAAGGCAAGGACCTCCGAGGCTCCCAGGTCTGCCCCCACCTCTGAGGGGCGGACTAATGCAGATGTGGTCAGGACCGCCTTCGGCGTTCGCTCCGAAAAAGAAGGTAAGGCAGTCTTTCGTGCTATAAAGAGATATAGAGAGTTAGTACCTCAGGATCTTCAGGCCTCCGATATGGAAGGACGAGTTAGGGATGTCAAAAATATCCTTCGAGGGGAAACTCCACATGTTCTCGAGGCGGGTTATTATGACTTTTTCGGCGAAGAAAGATTTATGGAGCGTTGTTTAATCTGGCACACCGATATCAAATTAATCCCTCGACTTATTCGCCCCGCTGCAGGTCCTGTGGACACCGCCCCTGCTGCAGCTGCCTCGGACTCCGCGCCTGCGGCGGAGCCGGTGGTGGAAGATGCCCCGACGGAAGACCGGGGCGAATTCGGTCGGGTGACCAGCTTGGAGGACTCCCCTTCCGATGATCGAGCTGAGGAGGAAGGCCTCATCCTTCGAGGGAAATCAAGGTTGACTCCCGTGAAGTCATCTGGTGGGAAGGCATCTCCACTTCCTACCACGCCGCCATCATCTTCTGCTCTACCATCCTCGCCAGTTAGGGGTGTGACCCCCGAAGCTCGAGTGAGTGAGGAAGCTGAGGAGCCTCGCCTGGTAGTACCTCCATTCCCCTTGGACGAGGACTACTATCGGGCCTTCTCTTCGGACCAGGGCTCCGAGCCTTGGAGACCGGTGGAGTCCCTTCAGGGAATCCCTCTGCATCGGGGGTGTCAGGAGAAGAACCTGGCCTTGCATTTGGTGTCGGGCTCGGTCCCGCCCTCTTTGAGGCGTCCCCTTTCTCTGGAAGGGGAAGACATCGATGCTGACATCCGGCAGATGGCTATCCGTCGGATAGAGGTAAGCGAATCTTTCTTTTGTTCATCTGGGGGCGTTCCGATTTTTGAGTACTAAGCTACATTTTCCTTTCAGGAAATCGCGGACCAGGATCGTTGCTTCGGCTACATCCTGTCCTTGCGGGCGGCGTTGGAGCGAGAGCGGGCCAACTCCAACCTCGAGAGCTTGACCAAGCTCCAGGAGGACCTAGCTGCCTCCGAGGCGTCAAGGCTCCGAGCGGAGGAGGGCGAAAGGCGGGCTGAGGAGCTCCGAGCCAAGCTCACTCAAGAGGCTCAATCCCAACAGCGGCAGATTCTAAGTCTTGAGAGCTCGCTCAAGCGGGAGCAGCAGGCGGCCATGGCGGATCGGGGCCAGTTTGCTTTCGAGAAGGCGGCTTTGCAGGAGACTGCGGAGCGGCTGAAGCTCGAGAAGCAGAGGGCCGTCGCGGAGCTAGAAGAGGCGAGGGCGGAGCTAGAAGAGGCGAGGGCGGATCACTCCGCCCAATTAACAAACGCGAAGGTCCAAGGCCGCGAGGAGTACCGAAGCTCGGAGGACTTCAAGGAGGATGCGACGAAACATTGTCAAGAGGATCTGCAGAATGCCATCCTCGATATTGTTGAGGAGCTTAATGAGACTTATGGGGACTCCATCGACTTGAGAAAGTCTAAGACTCTTGGTCCAGCCGCAGAAACGTATCTCAACCTCCCTTCCGAAAGCTCCTCTGAAGACGCCGACGAGTCTGTCCTTCCAAAGCCTTCCGAAGATTCAGCCCCTGGAGTTTAAAATCTTAAATTCTTGTACCTCTTCCTTATTATCTCCTTTGTACCGAACCTTTTGGGCCTTCGAGCCCTTTATGGATGTTTTCTTTTCCGGTTCTGTTCTTCGTAACTCTTCTATCGGATCCTAAGGCTTTCCGTCGTCCTACGACGCTTTGAAATCGAACCTTAATAACTTAAGGATTTTTCGGACGTCCAATGACGCTTTTAAATCGAACCTTAATAACTGAAGGATTTTTCGGACGTCCAATGACGCTTTTGAATCGAACCTTAATAACTTAAGGATTTTTCGGACGTCCAATGACGCTTTTAAATCGGACGTCCAATGACGCTTTTTAATCGGACCTTAAAAACTTAAGGATTTTCGGACGTCCAATGACGCTTTTTAATCGGACCTTGAAACTTAAGGATTTTCGGACGTCCAATGACGCTTTTTAATCGGACCTTAAAACTTAAGGATTTTCGGACGTCCAATGACGCTTTTTAATCGGACCTTAAAACTTAAGGATTTTCGGACGTCCAATGACGCTTCTTAATCGGACCTTAAAACTTAAGGATTTTCGGACGTCCAATGACGCTTTTTAATCGGACCTTAAAACTTAAGGATTTTCGGACGTCCCATGACGCTTTTTAATCGGACCTTAAAACTTAAGGATTTTCGGACGTCCAATGACGCTTTTTAATCGGACCTTAAAACTTAAGGATTTTCGGACGTCCGATGACGCTTTTTAATCGGACCTTAAAACTTAAGGATTTTCGGACGTCCAATGACGCTTTTTAATCGGACCTTAAAACTTAAGGATTTTCGGACGTCCGATGACGCTTTTTAATCGGACCTTAAAACTTAAGGATTTTCGGACGTCCAATGACGCTTTTTAATCGGACCTTAAAACTTAAGGATTTTCGGACGTCCAACGACGCTTTTTTAATGTATCGAGAACAACTCAGGAACACTTTGATCAGAAGTAACCTCTTTAACATAGCACGCACCACTCAGGGCGACTTAATTACATCTTCGCGCCTCTACGGGCGACTTATTTGTCAAACATGGCATTCCTTAAATAGGGCGGTTAACTCCTCAGCTTGATCCTCGGATAGGGCGGATCCGATCTTTACCCTCCTCTCGGGTCCATCTATCTCGACTTCTTTTGGGTCCTCCATGGGGGCGGGACGCCCAAACTCCTCTCGAGGATCAGTGTCTGTTTGGAGAACCGACATAGCCTCCTTTCTTGATCTTCTCGTGGCGTTGACGTAGCATCGTCTCGACGCCACCTGGTCGCCTTTCACTTCGCCGACCCCATTCTCAGTCGGGAACTTCAGTTTCTGATGGACAGTCGAGGCCACTGCCATCAGTGGGTTGATAGTGGTTCTTCCAATGATCGCATTGTACGTCCCTGTGGATTCGACCACCACAAACTCCGCATCTTTCTTCTCCATCTTCCAGCCGCTGCCGAACCACACGGGTAGCGTAATAACCCCCAATGGATAAGAGGTTGTGCCGCAAAATCCTACCATCGGGAAGTTAACCTCCCGCAAATCTGTCTTCTTCTTCCCCATCTGCTCCAGGGCGTCGGAGAAGAGGATGTCGGAGGAGCTCCCTCCATCAATGAGGATCCTCTTCACTTCGAATCCTCCTACATCCAGTGTTACTACTAGGGCATCCTCGTGGGGGGTTTCTACTCCCTCCAGATCCTTCGCCGAGAAGGTGATCTCCATTTCCTCCTTCGGGGTCCACGACCGAGATCTTTTTCCCAAAACCACTGCGACTGGCACTTGGTTAGCATAACGCTCCCGAGAAGACGATGTGTCTCCCCCTGCGGCGAACCCTCCGTGGATCACATTAATAATCCTCTTCTGTCGGGACCCGGATGGGCCCTCCGAAGGTTCTACGTCGGACCTTCTCTTCCTTGGGGACCTTGATCGAGACTTGGACCTTGACCGAGATCGGGAACGGGGCTTGCAGCGCGAGTCTCCCACGAACTCCTTCAGCTTACCCCTCTGGATAAGCTTCTCTATTTCCTTCTTCAGCTCCCGACATTGGTCAGTGTCGTGACCAGAGGCCCGATGGAATCGGCAGTAACAGTCGGCGCGGGAGCCCAACTTTTCTCCGTCCTTCTTCTTGGGGAAACGAGCGAGGCCTTGCTTCTCCATTACCGCCAAGACCTCTTTCAAAGGCCTGTTGAGGGGGGTAAACTCCTCCCTCAGATTATCCCTCTTGGATGGACGCCTATCCTCCCTCCGATCGGAGCGTCCACTACTCCGACTACCCTCGGAACTATCCTTCCTGTGTCGGTTGTCCAATGGTTCGAACAACTGCTTTCCTTCGTGCCCCTTGGGAGGAGCCAATTCTCCGGCAGCGATCTTCGACTCTTGGACGTCGATCTGCTGTTTTACTCTTGCCTGGAGTGCCTCCATGTTCCAGACATTTTTGGCCGCGATGCTGTGCAGTAAGTCGGAACCGTAAGGGGGTTTAAGGTTTTTCAGGAAGGTACGGATGGCCTCGCCCTCCGATATTTCCTCATCCAGCTCAGTCATGCCAGCTGTATAACGTTGATAATATTGTGCCAACGACTCGTCAGGCCTCTGAACCACCTCATGCAGGGTCCGAACGCTTTTTAGCAGCCGTCGACGCCCTTGGTACTGGGCGATGAATCGCTGATGCATATCCTTCCAGCAGGTGATACATCCAGTGGGCAGACTGTAGAACCACGTCATCGCCTTCTCCCCGAGTGTGCTTGGGAACAGGGCACAGATAACATCCTCATCTGGGGTCCTGCCCATGCATGCTGTCAGGTGCTTCTGTACGTGGCGAACCGGGTCCGCGTCCCCGTCGTATTCGTCTATCTTCGGGATACCCAAACCTGGAGGGGCCAGGGTATGAATCAGCCTGGGCACGAAGGGATGGGTTTCCTGACTTCCCAGCTCCGACATCATGGGCTTCTGGTCTCCCATGCAGATACCCACAATTCTCACCACCTGGTCGGCAGTGAGGGGACCATTCAGGGGAATGGTCCTTTGCTGCACTGGCCCCGGTCCATCGACCACAAAATTCTCCGCCGATACTGGATTGGGGGAAATAGGCTGTTCCCTTAATGGAGGAGGTGGAGGCAAGTTGTCGTCCCCCTGCCTTCTGGGATTGTCTCGCCGCGGAGGGAGTGGTGGTAGATCAGCCTGCCTTCTGGCAGCTTCTCTTCGGTCTAGGAGGGCCTCCATGGCCTCCATGAATAGGGGCATGGCCTCTGCCACTACCCTGGCCAGCTCCGGATTCGGGGAAGGTGCTTCGTTTCGGCGAGTGCTGTCACCCTCATCTCTCAGATCCTGATGCTGGGCAGCATCCTCAGGAGGATTGCTGGCGGCCGGCACCTGCTTGCCTGAACGCTGCGGTCTGTTGCCAGCCATGATAAGGAATCAAAGGAAAGCAAACTTACTTTTTGGCTTTTTGTTGCGTTTCCCACAGACGGCGCCAATGTTGGATCACGGCGGGAACTCCGGTTACGGTGACGGATTCCTTAGCTCCTCGTAATCCTGCAGAAGGGGATAGAGGGCAGTGGCCCAGAATCCCTCTCCGATGCTTAACGTAAGTATGGTGATCAACAGAATAGGCAAGCAATGTGAGTGTGTGTAAAACGTAACCCTAATCTGGAATAACTTCCCTCCTTTTATAGAGGAAGGCTATCCCAGTTACCTGATTAGGTGGTTGGATCGTGATCCGCTATTCCACGTATCTCGCCATATATTCTGCCCTGTATCTCGTACAGTTATTCGTATCCCGCATATCTCGCCCATTATACCACCACTATAATCGTGGCGAGATTTCCGGGATTGTGCTCTTACTGGCGAGTCTCGATCGTTATCGGAGACTCCCAAGTTACATCGTTTGAGGATTCGGTTTTGGGGAGTGGTGTCAACTCCCATATCGGGACCGACTACGTCCAGGTCCGATATCTTCGGGGCTCTTCTCTGTCGGAGCCATACTTGCTCGTGGCCATTCAATATCGGGGCCTCCTTCCGTCGGAGCCCTTAGCCTTCCAGCAGCCCAGCTCCTAGCCCACTAGGCCTAGTCGCCGTTTAGCCAATCGTTAAGGGGCCTAACGGCCTTCGCCAGGGCCCATCATTAAACAGAATTTCTTACTGCGTCCTTAATTACGGTGGATAATAATGATCCGTGATGTTGCTCATTGGTGGTGATTATGAGCAAAATGGAATATGATGTTTTTTTTAGAAGTACATATGTGATGTTATGCGTTTATGTTCACGGGATCCGTTAATAGTTATTATGAATTTAGTACGACTTATTTATAGAATCGTTTAGCATATTTGCGAATTGATCATACTATTGGAAATATGTTATGGTCTCAAGAGGCGATTAGGTAAAGGAACGAAAGAAGAATAGAATTCATTCATTCATCAAGATAAGTTATTACTCTAAAACATTCAACTAAATACCATTGCTAACAAGACCCTAAAAACTAACTTGTCTCCCACGTTATTTAGTGCGGATGTTTATCTGCTAGGCTGGGTTGACTTTGTTGGGCTTGCTAGAACCCATTGGGCTGCCTTCGATGGACTTGTATTAATGCCCCTTCCTTCAGCAACCGTGTCCTCAAGGTTGAATTGTAATTCAGGGAATCGAAGCTTGAAATCATGAATAAGCTCCCAAGTTGCATCCGTTGGTGAAGAGTTGCTCAAGTGGGTGAGAACTTGCTTTGTAGCGCGACGTCGGTGCTTGACAACTCGGGACTCTAACACAACAACCAAAATTTTCTCGGAGCCTTCGTCGAGCTCCAGCTGTAGCGGAATTGGTTCTGTAGCAGCACCGTGAGCCTTCTTCAGCAGTGAGACATGGAACACATTGTGAACTTTGGTCTGTGGTGGCAGCTCTAGCTGGTAGGCGCCCGAACCTATTTGGCGGAGGACTTTGAACGAGCCCGTAATATTTGGGAAAGAGCTTATGGGCTGCATGCTCTTTCATGGAAAGCTGCTTATAGGGGTGTAGTTTCAAGTAGACAAGCTCCCCGACATCGAAGATGCGGTGAGTGCGATGCTTATCTGCTTGTTGTTTCATTCGGTTACGGGCTCCGTCAATGTGGAACTTTAGAAGACGGATGGATTCCTCACGGTCTCGCAACAAAAGATTGGTTGCTTGAACCGGGCAATCACACGGAACATAGGGAATATGGTGTAGGGAACCCATATAATGCTTGAAATGGTGTAGTCTTGATAGTGGAGTGAGGTGTGGTGTTATACCACCATTTTGCAAGGGGAAACCAGCATGCTGCCCAAGAAGTGGGTCGATCTTCGGCCATACATCGAAGATATCCTTCAAGGAAACGATTAACAACCTCTGTCTGACCATCCGTTTGAGGATGGTATGCCGATGATAGTTTAAGCTCCACTCCTTGATAAGATAAGTGATGTTGCCAGAAAGTGCTCAGGAAAACCGCATCGCGATCACTCAAAATTGACTTTGGAAGGCCATGGAGGTGATATATATTGTCTAGAAAGAGTTGTGCCACTGTCGAAGCTGTAGACAGGTGGGAAAGTGACATAAAGTGAGCGTACTTAGTCAAGCGATCCACCACCACTATGATAACATCCTTTCCTTGCGACTTGGGAAGACCTGAGATGAAATCCATAAATAAATCAGTGAAGATACTCGCTGGAGTTGGTAAAGGCTGCAGCAATCCCGGGGTCGCGACGTTTTCATTTTTGTTGCGTTGACACACCGAACATTCTCGGATGTGCTGCCGCATTTGGTTCTTGGCCCCTTTCCAATAGATGATTGAAGTTAAGCGTTGAGTAGAAGCATGTACACCTGAGTGCCCACCTACGGCTGAACTATGAAACAACTCGAGCAATTCTCGACGAAGAGCTTCATCGTAGCCCACGACGAGCTTCCCTTTCCGCCATAGCACGTTGTCTTTCCAAGTATAATGTGTTGGTCATTCACCTCTTTCCAAAGCTGCGATGATGTCCTTGCAATTCGAGTCTGAATCCCAGCTAGAGCGAATTCGAGTCAACAACACATCGGGCATTATCGACATAGTCAACGCACAAAGTGAAGCCTCCGGAATGCGGGAAAGTGCATCGGCAACCAAGTTTTCTTTTCCAGCCTTATACATTATCTCGTAGTCGAACCCCAATAGTTTAGCTAACCACGTATGTTGTAATGGCGTAGAAATCCTTTGCTCTAATAAAAATTTCAAGCTTTGTTGATCGGTGCAAATGATGAACTTGCGATCGATCAAATAATAGTGCTATTTCTTTACGGCAAATAGAATTACCAACAACTCTTTTTCGTATGCAGACAACCCTTGATGTTTAGTCGAAAGGGTCTTGCTAATGTACGCAATCGGGTGCCCATCTTGCATAAGCACCGCACCGAGTCCTACAGCGGACGGGTCTGTCTCGACGACGAACGTCTTGTTAAAATCGGGTAGAGCAAGAACATGAGCAGTTTGTAAGGCGTGCTTAAGCTGTAAGAAAGCTTCTTGGGCTGCCTCATTCCAACCAAAATTGTCCCTCTTGAGTAAATCGGTTAAGGGCCGACAAAGTGTCCCATATCCGTGAATGAACCGTCGATAGTACCCCGATAACCCCAAAAACCCACGTAATTGTTTTAGGGTGGTTGGAGTTGGTCAATTTGCTATCACTTCTACCTTACTCGGATCAGTTGAGACCCCCGACTAGGGGTGTAAACGAGTCGAGCAACTCGTGAGCTACTCGAGATCGGCTCGGTCGATACTCGAATTCGACTCGCTAAATTTCGAGTCGAGCTTTTTCTGATACCGAGTTCGAGTTCACTGTTACTCGACTCGAGAGGCTCGCGAGTCTAATCAAGCTTTTTTTTTTGTTTTTTTTTTCCTATTCGAGTCGAGTTCGAGTTTTTCGAGCAGTACATAATAATATTATATACGTATATATTGAGTTCAAGTCGAGTTCGAGCTCGAGTTCGAGTTCGAGTCAAAGGCCCTAATCGAGTCGAGTTCGAGCTCAAGCTAAAGGTGCACCATTTATAATTTAATTGGATTTTTTTAACCTTATCGAGCCGAGCTCAAACTCGCCGAATATTAAATCGAGTCGAGACCGAGCTTGAAAAATTAAGGCTCGGTCGAGTTCGAGCTCGAGCTCGAGCTCGAGTAAACTGAGTCGAGTCGAGTCGAGCTTGCTAGATACTCGGCTCGACTCGTTTATAGCCCTACCCCCGACCCAGTGACAAAATGACCTAAGTATTCGACTTTAGAACCACCAAACGAGCATTTCTCCAACTTAGCATATAAACAATTATCACGAAGGGTCTGCAAAACAGCTTGCAAGTGCTGAATATGCTGCTGTAAATTGCAGCTATAAATCAGAATATTATCAAAGAAAACCAGCACGAAACGACGGAGAAAAAGCTTAAATATCACGTTCATTAAACCCTGAAAAGTGGCGGGAGAATTTGTCAATCCGAACGGCATGACAAGGAATTCATAGTGACCATCGTGAGTGCGAAATGTCGTTTTATGAACATCCTCCTTCTTCGTTCGGATTTGATAAAAACCCGAACGGAGATCTATCTTTGAGAAAATAGTGGCTCCGTGAAGCTCATCCAATAACTCCTCAACCAACGGAATAGGAAATTTGTTCTTGATTGTGGCCTCGTTAAGCTTACGATAATCCACACACATTCGTCAAGACCCATCCTTCTTTTTCACCAAGACCACCGGCGCCGAGAAAGCGCTTGAATTTGGTTGTATGACTCCGCCTTCTAATAATTCAGCTACCATTTTTTCAATAGCTGATTTTTGTAATACCGGATACTTGTAGGGACGTGTAGAAATTGGTGTAGTTCCATGCTTAAGATCAATCGAGTGGTCCATGGAACGGGATGGAGGAAGCTTATTAGGGGCTTGAAATACATATGTGTACTGCTGCAGAACCAACTCTAATTCCTTGTTGGTTGAGTCAGCAATATGGAGAAGTGGTTCATTGATGTCATTAGCTAGCGAGAGACTGCAAAGATGGATAGCAGCCACTTGATTTCCCTTGGATAATAGCTTAGACATTTTAGCAGAGCTTGTAATTTCCACCCCAGCTTCTACTTTCCCTTTAATCTCACAATGTTCCTTCCCATCATAAAACCTTATGTAAACTTCTTGAAAGTTCATGGTAACATCACCAAATTTTGACAACCACTGAACACCTAATATCAAATCATAATTATTCAAAGGCAACAACAAAACGTCGACAGAATAATTGCGGCCCTGGAGGGACCATTGAAATTCCTTACGAGCAAATTCGCATGGTATCTCTTGTCCATTAGCCACAATCACCTTAAAACGAGGCAGACGAATGTAAGCACCACCTAGGCGCTTAGCCAAATGTAAGTCTAAGAAATTGTGAGTGCTACCCGAATCAATGAGAATATGGATAACTTTACTCCCAACAAGGTCGGTCACCTTAATCGTCGTTCCACCCCAAGATCCTGATATTGCATGAACAGATATCTGTGGATTATCTTCTTCTTCCAGAGCAATCGGTTCCACGATTCCGATGGGTTCCCCAAGATCATGAATGTCGACATCCATTGCGAATAGTTGCTTCGTGCACCGGTGACCAGAACAAATTTTTCATCGCTTGCGAAGCATAATCATTTGTCTCGTTTTTCTTCAATCTCTTTGCTAGAGAGTAACCTGCTATGTTTTGAGCCATTATTTTTCCAGGGTATCGCACCTGCTATGGGTTTTGTAGGAATGGGATGAGTTACTGGTTTTGCAGACACGAGAGAAGTAAGAACCCTGGGGCGATAGTGACTATGGAGCTGCAATGTCGACTCCTGGAGTTTTGCCACTGCGTATGCATCGTATAGTGTCTGAGGTTGAACTATCCGCAACAGTCCTTGTAACTCGAAGTCCAGGCCTCCGATGAAGTGACTTAGTACTTGCCTTTCAGAAACTGATTCCACCAGCTACACACGAAGAAGTAGCGACTCAAAGTTTCTGAAATAATCTGCAACAGAGCCAGATTGCCTTAAGTTCTTCAAATCTAGCATGGGGTCGTTGAATGTGCTAGCTCCAAAACGAGATTTGATGGCCATAGAGTAAGCTCCCATGTTAGTCGTTCCTGGTTTAGAGTTTTCATCCTTGTGAACGATTGATGTCATAGTAAAGCATCACCATCCAAATGTATCGCTGCGATATCGATTCTGTTTTCCTCCAGAATTGAATCAATCTTGAAGTAATGGTTGCACCGAAATAGCCATCCTTCAACATCATCTCCAGAGAATTTTGGGAAATCAAATTTACCTATACGAGCAGAACGGACCAGAGTAGTCGAGTTTGTCGTGAGGGACAAAGGGGTGCCTGTAGCCACGCTAGTGGACACCACTCCTCTCTGCGATTGGTACTCCATCTGTTTGAGTACACCATCTAGAGTTAATTTTATTCCATTCATTGATGTTTGCAATGCTGTAATAGCAGTATGAGATTCAACCGTTTGACGAAGTTCGTTGATTGCCTTCTCATTACTTTGGGCACGAGTTTCAGCCATGGAAGAAGGTGGAAATGTTAGGGGACGAAGAATTTGAAGGTTGAAAAAGCAGACGGAAGAGGTGGTGGTGAGGCTCTGATACCAATGTTATGGTCTCAAGAGGCGATTAGGTAAATGAATGAAAGAAGAATAAAATTCATTCATTCATTAAGATAAGTTATTACTCTAAAACATTCAACTAAATACCATTGCTAACAAAACCCTAAAAACTAACTTGTCTCCCACATTATTTAGTGCAGATGTTTATCTGCTAGGCTAGATTGACTTTGTTGGGCTTGCTTGAACTCATTGGGTTGCCTTCAATGGACTTGTATCAAAATATATGAGATATTATAATTGAAATCGTTATAGTATCTATAAAAAAATGATTCGTTAAATTGAAATTTGATAAAATTTTAGTGACTTTCGCGGAATACAATCATTAATTATTTAGAAAAATGAAACAACAAATTAGATATTAGACTGCAACCATGTGCTAATTTGTCAAATTATTTTCCTTAAGTACGTAAAAAAAAAACAAAAATAATTTGTCAAATCATATTTTTTTTCAAGTACCTAAAAGTTTTTTAAAAAACTGTTAGATACCAAATTATCATACTATACCATGTTATATCAAGTATTTAAAAATATTTTAACCCCTAGATATTTATTTAGATGCATTGACATCATTTTATTTAAAAATGCAAATGATATTCTAGTGGCTAACGTAGTATTATTATTGTAATAATATATCACATAGAGGAGAGGACAAAAATGATTATGTATATCATTTTTATAATCGTTTCTTAAGTTGTAAGCCGACACAGGAAACATTAAATAATACGAAATAAATAATTGTAGATTTAATTTATGAAGATGATAAGAGAAACATCACGGTCAGCGTCAGTGAATCATTTGCCCTCCCAAAAAGAAAGGTTTCTTTTCGACGCATGTTGCTATTGACATGCAGGTTCTTCGTGTTACACTAGGATCTATATTTATTATGATTTATTTTTAAATAAACTTTATATATATATTTGTAAGCTTCATATGAATTTATGCATGTATTTCGGGAAAAAATTAATAATATTTATGCATGTAGTTGATTAACGTTAAATTACTTACACTTCAACTCGAATAATTTTTTTCCCTAATAGGGCATGACATATCTCTCAATTTGTAGTTGGTATAACTTATAAGTATATATATAACAAATGGATTATAATATATTATGTGACACAAGTTGATATAATCATATAATACACGTAATACTAAAACAAAGTGAGCAAATATTTATTTACATAATACAAATTAATATAGAAAATATTATATTTTCTCATTAAAATGGTTAATATGTCTATATATTTACTATGGTATTTAATATTCTAATTTAATGAGATTAGTGATCCTTGACTTAGTTTTTTCTCCAACAGAAAGGAATGAGTTAGTAATGACGACCTTAAGTCCATTCTATAACGTAATGTTTGGTTTATCCTGCTCTTGGTCTGAGTTTTTTCCGACTAGACTTAGCGAACAACGAGCATATATGCTCATTTAGGAAAAAAAAAGAAGCATATATGCAATGACTTCGTCAATGTAACCCCACTAGCAGCCAAGTAATAGTCAAGGTACCGGCCCATTAAGCCAAATTCTACTCGCCTCTTATATGTCTGACGCGGTATGTGAGCCACTAAAATATGTATTTTATATAAAAAAATATCATGTTTTACCGTTCAGACATTTTATATGGTTAAGAAGAAGTTGGAAGGCTGCTTAAATACATATTATTGTCCATCATTTTGTCTCATGCTAATTTAATTAAACACGATACTTATTTTCGATACATTATTTTAATTTGAGTTGAGATTAGATGCACTTCTTACAAATGAAAACGATTTTTTGTTATTTATTATTAGTAGTATACTAAAACGAATAAAGGAAGGAAGAAGGATGCATGTTCACGTGATCATTACCTACTCGGACACTCAGACACCGATTTATATGGTTAGAAGAAACGGAACACGAAACATGGATATATGAATAAATGATTGTGTATTATTTGAATAAATAAATATAATATCCCAATTCATCATAATCAGCTAATAAGGAGAATAGCTCAATTTTAAACCCTAAATTCTAGACTAAGACAAATTGTTAATTTTTTTTTTTTTTTAACAACTACTCCACATAAGTTTTGCTTATGGATAAAATCTTTAATTATGTCAAATATTCCGTTTAATATAATACATTTGGAGTTATCACGTAACTTCTACATAATTAAAGAAAAATCAATTTAAAATTACATAATTTCACTTATTTAGATAATTATATTGAGAAGCAAATTCAATATCCAACTTTTCCATGAGGGTAATTTTGTTAATTTATGAAAATTGTCCATTTTTTTTACCACCTGCAATTCAAGTGATCAATTCCATATAGATTAAATGAAATATTTGAAAGTGCTAGCAATTTTCTATCTATAAAAGAAATATGAACAATCAAATCGTAAAAGGAAGAAAAAAATACTTTATAATTTATCTGAATAGCCAAACTTGAGCTAGTAAATTGATAATAAACCCCTAATAAGTTAGACTTGATAACTATCAATTATAAATTAAAGGTATCTAAATCAACTTAAAAACTAATATGCGGCAAAATTAAAAATTTAAGTTTTAAAACGCAACAAAATTAATGAGGATGTCACTGTCACATCATCATTAAATAATAACTTATAATTTAAATATCTACATAAGTATTTTTCTTTAGTTTACAATTATTTACTCTTAATATTATAATCAAATATGAATAATTATTTTATACGGTACTTTGATTTACTTAGATTTTTCATGTTAAAAAATAAATGAAAATATTTTGAATGACATATAAGATCATATATTTCACAAATCAGCCAACAATAAAATGAGTACATTAGTTTAACTTATTTATTAATTTAAAAAACCAGTATGTGTGAATTAGTGATATTAATATTTCAATTTTTATGAGTAAAATTCCATATAAAAATTCAATGATTAATTATAACTATTTATTATATAGATATATAGCTACGTGAGATTGAGATTATCTGCTCCACTTTATTTTATCTTAATACACGTGATGTAACTAATTTTATATTAAAAAATAAACCTATTAAAAATATTTATATTTAAAATCAGAACCGATTAGTCATAATCTGGATTATTGAGGGGAGTATATGATTTGCGTGCTCCTAATTAATTTTGGCTAAATTTTCAAGCTAATACGACACGTGTCAAACAGAGTGCAGCATATATAAATGCGCTTCTTTACTATACTGATTCGATTCCCCATACTAAGAGCTCAGCAGCAGACACAACAACTTCATTTGATATGCATGAAATGAAATGAATCGGGTCTCGGAGAGGCAACCAAAACACAAACAAACTACTCTCCCCTTCTTCTTCTTCTTCAGCTCTAGCTAGCTGTACCTGCTGCCGTTTACCGTCTACCAATCCCCTTCCTTCTCTCTCTCTCCTCACCCTCCACGGCGGCCCTACCCCAACGAACCATGACGCAATGCGCCAATTCTGTTCATAAACTCACGCATCTTCTGCAGTCTCCGTCACTTTCTTCTTGATCGATACTCTAGTTTGACTCACCTCCGTCGCGGAAATCCATTTCGAGGTGAGTTCTTCGAGTTTCATCGACTGTTTATGATCATCATAAGAAAACCTAACCTACTTATGTGGGAATCTCTGTTCGGAGATGCCGCGGAAGGAAGGAATATTCTGCTGACCTATGCGTCAGAGGCCACATGCATGCAATGTACTGAACTAATATTTTATTTGATTTGTATCACACGATTTGTAGTTGAAACTTGAAAGAAGTGAATATCACTGTGATTTTTGTCGCCGCCTTAAACTGTCCGACGCGATCGTGCCATTTACGGCGTGATTTCTTAGGTTAGCTGATGAATTCGTCTCTGGCTTCCTCGCAAGGAACATACTAGAATGCAGGCGATTTGTTTGATGGAATGTGATACCGAAAATCTTTACGCGGAAAGAGAGGTTCAAAATCTCTACGAAATCTTTAGCGGAAACTTCTTCTCTGTTATGGAATTGATAATTAGGATTTTAGAAATTGCAGTTGTGGACATTGCGTTTTCTTTTTTAGCACATACTGTCAATTGACTCGATGTGTCTCGTGCTTGGTTTGTTGGGGTCGCTGGTATAAGCAGGATGGGTGTTGATTGCATTTGGGACCACATGCTCGTATCTGTGCTGAAAACTCAGTTCTTTAGCATTAATTTGATTTAGCTTTCTGTTCTGCAACATATATAACATTATATAGCTTTACAGCTGCATTAGTACTATTCATGATAATGACAATTCATGTCATCTTAATATGCATCTGGTCTATTTTCATGCAGAAGCTTCAAGACAGGTCCTGCGCTAATCGTTGCTTGGCTGTTACTAGGAACTGTGAATATGTCGCACAATCTCTCTGTGAATGTTGTTTCCACCGAGAATGGAACTGCTGCTGAGAATGGAAATTTAAAAGAAGCTGGTAGTAGCCACTGCAGTCTGGTTGACCTTGAGGAATTTGATTTCTCAAGATTACTGGACCGGCCGCCAAGGCCTTTGAATATGGAGAGGCAGAGATCATGTGATGAATCCATAATAGGCGAACTCTCGGGATTCTCACCTCGTCAGGCTCTTAGGAACAGTGACACTTTTTCCCGAATGATGGACCACTCTGACTACGTCTTTTCCCCTACCAGACGATCAGCCATCAACACCCCAAGGGGCGAGAATGGTTTTGAGACTCATCCAATGGTTGCGGAGGCTTGGGACGCACTGAGGAGTTCTCTGGTTCATTTCCGGGGTCGCCCAGTCGGGACAATTGCTGCACTTGATAATTCTGATGAAAAGCTCAACTATGATCAGGTATTGCAACTGCATCACGCCCCATCATAAGCTGTTGTTAGAATAGCAATAGTGGATAAGTGCAAACAGAAGCTTAGTTCTATGATTCCATTTCATTGCATTCTTTTTTTTTGTCATGTCAAAGTTATTTCAAAATTTCACTAACTGACCAAACATAAGGGGTTAATTTAATTACTCCCACTTGTCTCATCAGGTGTTTCTGAGAGATTTTATTCCAAGTGCATTAGCATTTCTGATGAATGGAGAACCAGAAATCGTCAAGAACTTTATACTAAAGACACTTCGCTTACAGTCATGGGAGAAGAAGATTGACAGATTCCAGCTGGGTGAAGGTGTCATGCCAGCTAGTTTTAAAGTACTCCATGACCCTGTCAGGAACTTCGAGACTTTGATAGCAGATTTTGGTGAGAGTGCAATAGGGCGTGTAGCACCTGTTGACTCGGGTTTTTGGTGGATCATTCTGCTGCGTGCATATACTAAGTCCACTGGGGATCAGTCCTTGGCTGAGCTTCCTGAATGCCAGAAGGGTATGCGCCTAATTCTGAGTTTGTGTCTGTCAGAGGGCTTTGATACATTCCCGACTCTGCTGTGTGCTGATGGATGCTGCATGATTGATAGAAGAATGGTGAGTTGATATTTGTTATGCACCCAATTCCTTTCACTATTTTGATGATTAGGTTTTGTTACATAGTTTGAACAAATTTTGTCTAGAGTCTTAAGTAGTCACTTATCATGGTTTGATTTAACTGTGTTTTGTTTCCATCACCACCAGGGTGTTTATGGCTATCCAATTGAAATACAAGCTCTATTCTTCATGGCACTGAGGTGCGCTCTCCTTCTCCTAAAACAAGATGTGGAAGGTAAAGAATTTATCGAAAGAATAGTGAAGCGTCTCCATGCCCTGAGCTTTCACATGAGAAGTTACTTCTGGATCGATCTAAAACAACTCAATGACATCTACCGTTACAAGACAGAGGAGTACTCACACACTGCTGTAAACAAGTTCAACGTGATACCCGATTCTCTACCTGAGTGGGTGTTTGACTTCATGCCAATCCACGGTGGGTATTTTGTGGGTAATGTCAGCCCCGCGAGGATGGACTTCCGTTGGTTCTGTTTGGGGAATTGCATAGCCATTCTGTCGTCACTGGCAACACCTGAACAGTCTACTGCCATCATGGATTTGATAGAGTCGAGGTGGGAGGAGTTGGTTGGGGAGATGCCAATGAAAGTGTGCTATCCTGCTATTGAGAACCACGAGTGGCGGATTGTGACAGGATGTGATCCAAAGAATACGCGATGGAGCTACCATAATGGAGGCTCATGGCCAGGTAATGCATACTGTTACTACTATCTATTCTATTTATAAAATTTCCTTCTGGAATGCAATGTTTTGAATATATATATTTTTTTTCGCATTCTGCTTATGAGTTTAGTTATTAGATATGATCTGCTGTGTTTTGTGGGCAATGCTTCTCTCAGTCGATTGTTTTGCTATTAATAATTGATTAACATGGACATGGGCATGCAGTGCTTCTGTGGCTGCTTACTGCTGCATGCATAAAGACGGGACGGCCCCAGATAGCGAGAAGAGCCATAGAGCTTGCAGAGACGAGGCTTTCAAAGGACAACTGGCCAGAGTACTATGATGGGAAGATGGGACGTTACATTGGGAAACAGGCTAGAAAGTTCCAGACATGGTCGATAGCGGGTTACTTGGTGGCCAAGATGATGTTGGAAGACCCTTCACATCTGGGCATGATCTCGATTGAGGAAGACAAGCAGATGAAGCCGGTCATGAAACGGTCGAATTCTTGGACTAACTAAAACTAGTTTTTTTACTTGATTGATGTGCAACTATGGAAACTTTCTAATGGCCAGGTAGCTTTGAATGAATGATGCAAGTATGCAACTGCCTGCAATTCCCATAATGTAGATTCTATGTTCTTTTCAGATTAATGTTGTGTTTGAAATTTATTTGTTGGGACTGCTAAAATTGCAAGGCAACTGGGTTGCGTGATTCACAAGTCAAGCACTGTACTGGATCTGTCCATTTGGGTGCTTAACCGAGATGGTGAATTGGGTGTGCCATATTAGGCCGGACTTTGGGCTGTAGTTGATTTGGTTGAATGTTGAACCATTTGGGCTGCTACATCCCGGTTTCACAAACGACTAGTTATGGTGATGCTAATTTACACTTTTACAGAAAATCAAGGACCAAAAGAAACGCGTTTAAAGTAGAGCGGCTTTGAAGTTCAACGTGATGGTTGGCCAAAAAAGCAGTGTTATCAGAACCGGACCGGACCGACGGTCCGACCGGATCAGACCGGGAACCGGACCCCTTGACGGTCCGGTTCGAATAAAAGATCGGCACGCCAGTGAACCCGGTCTAACTGTCCGGTTTTCTCTAAACCGGGCGGTTTTTAGAGAACCGGACGGTTTGCCGGTCTACCGGTTCAATCAAAAAAAATAAAAACCCTAAACTGAGACTTGTGTAAAGAAGAAAATGCAGCGGCAGCTTTAGATCCGATGAAGAAATTCCTCATCCTCCTTGTTTGTGAGAGCGATCATGAACTAGGATGGCCACACCGGCGTTGGTAATGCTCTGACCGATGACGCCGCTGACTTGTTCTCCTCATTGTGGTGTTAATCGTTGCTGTTACGGTGAGTGCCTCCCTTACCGTGCGCGACTATCCGGCGACGAGAACCCCTCACGGCGCCGTTGCTCTTTCCTACTCCAATCCCTCTCAAAGGAAAGCAGATCGGTCACTGCTGTCCAATTGCTCTGTCCCGCTCTAAAAACCTAGATTTGGAAGGGGTCAAAATTACTAAAAAGCCCCAGCTTGGATCTAGATTAGTCACTGTAGTAGCATACATATTAAGAGAACAAGAAGGAAGGGAAGTGAGGGAGAGAGACGTGAGGGGAAGTCAGGGAGTGAAGAGAGAGAGAAGTGGTGAAGAGAGAGAGGAAGTGGGTGAATAAAGAGGGGGAAGTGAAGAATGAGAAGGAAATGGAGGGTCTCGGAAGAAGGAGGTTGCTGCAGCACTACTGTTTTTTCACTAGCCGGTTCAACCGGGTTCGAACCGGTTCGAACCGGGTGAACCGGGAACCGAACACCTCAACGGTTCGGTGTCCGGTCCGGTTCTGATAACACTGCAAAAAAGAGAGCTTTTTTTTGGTAACTAAAAAAAGAAAGAAAAAGAAAAAAGAGAGCTTAATGTCACGGGCTTGGAGCTTTCAACGCTCCCAGCGGAATACGTCTGCGGGGCATCCGGCACTCCACGTCCGGATCAACCCTCTTCTCTCCCAATATCAGTTCTCGAAGCCCAACTCGCACTGCGCATACGGACGGAATGGGTCGTGGTTAGGGGTCTTTGCTCCGGAGAGCAGCTTAACTGGTTTTTGGCCTGCCCCGACCATCATCAGGAGAGCGGCATTAACTTCCGAACCAGCAGGATCCCGAAGGATATGCAACGTCTTACCGATAACAACCAGGACATTTGAAACCAGCCATTGACTTTCAAGCGACACCCCATGTATAGGGGGAGAGCTCCACATCCATCACGTCCTGGTTTGGCTTCCAACTACTACTCCCCTAAAGAGCTTTATATAACAAAACTCCATTGGACGTAGTAGACGTTGGGTGTGCTCCAACTAGCAAAACTTTTCCAGCCATGTGACATTCTCCCCCACCCAACCAACCAACGCAACGCCCTCGTTGCGTGAACCCGCTGCTTCAAGAAACTTCAATTCTTCCACAACAGTGCATTTCACCACGCCATCAATGATCCGCCTTCTTAGGTTTTGTCAGAGTTGCTTTTTGCGTATTGTCCCTCCTTCCTGAGAATATCAGCTTCCTCGCTATGTCTTGCTTACGTTGATCAACGCTGGGTCTTCTAGGCCACCATTCCGTATCAGACTCCACCAGTGCGAGGCCTGTGGTAATATCTCCCCCTCCTCCATAAGGTCACGCTTTTGCGCCTAAGAGATTTCCCACCTCATGGGACGTTACTTGGCAACTTGCTTCCGCCCTTTCAACAGTCAATATCACCTGCTCGAGTATGGTAGGATTGCTTGTCGAGCAACCTGCCTCCACCCTTCCAAGCAGTGATCCCGGACGCACCTGCCTCATGCAGTGCTCCACACAGTCACGCAACTCAGACTTCCTCGTTGAACAACTACTCGATCGGAGCCCTTGTTCGTTAAGAGCCGCGCCACCCGATGGCATTTCGTGGTAAAACAATTCGCAACCACCACTATTGTTCAGAGTCCGCAGCAGTAATATATTCTTGATTTTCTACCTGGGTCGAGAACTCCGCTTTGATACCAATTGTCACGGTATCAAGAGCGGAACCATGCTCTGATACCACTTGTCACGGGCTTGGAACTTTCCACGCTCCGCCCGCAGGCATCCGGCACTCCCACGTCCGGATCAACCCTATTCTCTCCCAATATCAGTTCTCGAAGCCCAATTCGCACTGCGCATACGGACGGAACGGGTCGTGGTTAAGGGTCTTTGCTCCGAAGAGCAGCTTAACTGGTTTTCGGCCTGCCCTGGCCATCATCAGGAGAGCGGCATTAGCTCCCGAACCAGCAGGATCCTGAAGGATATGCAACGTCTTATCGATAACAACCAGGACATTGAAAACTAGTCATTGGCATTCAAGCGACACCCCATGTATGAGGGGAGAGCTCCACATCGATCACGTCCTGGTTAGACTTCCAACTACTACTCCCCTAAAGAGCTTTATATAACAAAACTCCATTGGACGTAGACGTTGGGTGTGCTTCAACCAGCACCACTTTTTCAGGCACGTGACATTAACACGATGATGATTCATAAAGTGTTTTTTTGAGCCAAGTTTTTCAATACATCATTATTTTTGGTCAATAG
Organism: Clarkia xantiana subsp. parviflora; assembly: GCA_036873135.1. Lineage (NCBI taxonomy): Eukaryota > Viridiplantae > Streptophyta > Magnoliopsida > Myrtales > Onagraceae > Clarkia > Clarkia xantiana. The sequence goes on from JAPTYO010000007.1 coordinate 24,583,154, forward strand.
TTCTAATGGTGCATATGTTCAAGTTATGTGATCCAACAATACAATAACTTTTCTAACGATGTTTAGTTACAACAAGTTTTTTTTTGGTAGTTTTTTTTAAAGATATTTAATGGTGTTTCATGTTTCAATGTTGTCTAATGGTCAAATAAAAAAATGATTTTCCCTTCTCATAATGCTTTTAATAAAATTGCTAAAAAAATTTAAAAAGGGGGAAAAATGAATTTTAAAAAACAGGGAACAATTTTGAATTTTTTTAATTAAGAAGAAAATGTAAATTTTAATTAATAAATAGAAAAAATTCTATAATTCATATATATATATATATATATATATATATATATTTTTTTTTAAAAAAATATATTATTTTTAAATAAAAGTATGAATTAGAGAAGTTTTCATATTTTTTATTAACATTTACAAGTTTTCATCATTTTTTCAAACTTTCATTAATTTTTTACATTTTAAAATATTATATAATTGTTGGGCAAAAAAAATAATTACAAACAAATATTTTTAAAAAATATTATATAATTTTTGATAGGTTAGATAATAATTTTATATTTTTCGTAGGTTCATCTGCTCGTATTTTTTCTAGAATGTATTTTTAATATTTTTTAAATTGAATTGAATATATACAATATTTTCTAATATAGAAGATGAGTTTGGAAATTTATAATCTTACAAATTACCAGAAAGCTCTTCATTTATTTGGACCTAAAAATAATAAACTGTTAAAAATTAAATAATTACTTTTTTTAGTAAAGCTACTATTTGATTTTAGTATATCAGTCATTATATTTTGAAAATTACATTACAATATATTTTGAGTTTTGACATTTATAATAATTATATAATTATAAATTATATACAATATTTAATTTTGCGGAACAAAGCTAAAACCCTCTCTTGTTCCTCCCGCCTCTCTCCGTCCCGCCTCTCTCTCGCTCTCCCTCTTCCTCTTCCTCTTTGCAATGACTGATTCTAAGTCTGAGGGTTCCAAGCATGCTAGAAACACCAAGAAGAAGAGAAAATCCCAACACCGTGAAGAAGAGAAAGTGGTTAAGCTTAGCAAAACGCAACGCGTCGATGTATCAGAGCAAGCGAAAGAGCCGGACGAAATGGAGGGAACCTTTTTTGAACTGGAGAGTCATCCCTGGATGAATCTGCAGTTGGTTCTATCATTACAAAGCAAATCAGTTGATGTTCAGATGTAAGTGTTTCTTTATCCTTCTTCTCTATAATTGGGAACGATGCTTTTGGGGTTTCTGTAAAAGAAGTTGCTGCTACTCTGATTTCAACTTACTATGAAAGTTCATCTTATAAATTAAAAGTTAGTGTTTTTCTTGTTAGTTTTAGCTCCTTCTGTTTATCTTGGCTGAGCGTTTACCAGAGAAAAGCTTCAACTTTTACAGTGGATATGGAATATCTGGGTATCAAACCAGGCGTTTTATCCTAATGGGTGAAACTATTTTATGCAGGAAGATTGAACTAGCCTTCAATTTTGTCAAAGTCGAAGGGCAAGACAGGAGCGAGGATGCTGAGCAAGATCATGAAACTGTGAAGCTGTCACGTTTGTTAGTTTTCCTCAATGATTGGATCCAATCGTTGTTGATTTCTTCTGGAAAGAAAAGTAAAACGGAAGACGGTTCCTGTTCTGGCGCTGATCATTCTTGGTCCAACTTGAAATGCTGGGAGATTTTCAAGTTCTGCTTAGATAAGTCATCCAGGTTGCATGTTCCTCTAAATGTTTCACGAAACCTTTTGCAGCCGATCAGCTTTGTTGCAAAACTTGCACTCTCTCGATTGACTGCTGCATCACTCTCTCAGAAAGAGTCATTTATTGATGGAGAGCTGTTTGAGCTGTATAAGGTTGTGGTTGAGTGTTTATCTCTTATATTCTTATCCCATGAATGCTTGTCAAATGAAAACCTGGATATGTGGATTTCTGCTGTTCATTCAGTGCTTGAGATTTCTAATAGAATCTTTGCTGAAAATCTAGAAGATGGCGAGGCAGGTGTTTTGGTGCTGCAGTTTTCCTGTCGGGTACTTGAACCGTTTGCCAAATTTTTGAGGATTCATCCAACTCGAAAAGCAGGATTTGCCCAGTTTGTTGATAGACTTCTTGAACCGCTATTGCAGTTGTTATGTTTCCTACGTCAACACAGAGAAGAGAGTAAACCTTGGTTGAATAGCAACTTGTTGAAGTTAGTTGAAGAAGCTTTGTCATATGGTTTGTTCCATTCTATCCATATTGATGGATTTCTTAACTTGCATAGCACGGATAAGTATCTTGCATCCTCTGATGGGGGTTCAAAAGATTCAAGGGCTTCCGTTAAGAGTTATCATAGACATCTATTCAAGAAGGTGGAGAACATTGTGGATGCAAGAAAGTTTATGGGCAGAAGTGGTATTGGAGAACTGCTTCATTTGCTGGTTGATCGAGTGAGAAAACACAAAGTAGCTGCAGTAGTACCTGATGGTGCCAAAGAATCGGTGACTAGGGTTTCAGCACAAGATGATGATACCTCTGTAGATAAAGGTAGATCACTTTCTCTAACCAGTAATGAACTTCAAGATAACCTTTATCGCTCAAACTTGAATGCGGAGGCACGGAAGGCGCTCTTTGATTTCTTTGTACAGATTATGGAGCCCTTTTTGGTCAAACTTGAGAGCTATGTTCAAGAGCAAGAGGAATTTGGGAACTCTTCAGATATTCATGGCATGCTTACTTGTTTGAATGGTATACTTTCTAGCTTAATACACGGAAAGATATATAACAAAACGGAAGATATATCTGGAGGAGCTTGTTTTGAGTTTCTGAAGAAAGTTTATGAAACAATAATGTCTCTTGCTAGTCGGCTGATAATTTGGTTATCCAAAGAACATGCTGGAATGCATGTTAATGGTCTAACTCAGGTTGCTGAAGAGATTGTTGCTGCTGTTGGATTTCTATTGGAAATTGAGTATGAGGTTATCGGAAGTGACCATATAAGATTATGTAATCTTGTCCTTTCACACTTGGCCATGGGTATCAAATTTAGTAATTCAACTCACCAGAGCTTATTGATCAGCAAAACAACACTTTTAGGATGCCAGCTGGTCAATCTCTATAGTGACCTTCGCCAGGTTAGCTGAGTTTAAATGCGTCCATTGATGTTTGCCATTTTTTTTTCTCTGCAAAATTTGGAGCAAGTTCCTAAATGTTGATTATGGTCCTTAATTTACTGCATAACATTTTCTTTTTACCTCCCATCTTCTATAGGTGAACACTATTATTTTTGCTCTTTGTAAAGCTGGAAGACTGTTAGTAACTTGTGAGGATGATCATGAAAGCCTTGCTACCTTATTGCCTGAAGTGTATGTAACATCAATTAGAACACTACTATGCTCACAGCAATTTAAGCTGGCCGTGAGTAAGTCCATTTCATCCATACCAGAGGGTCAAGCAAGTGGATACGTAAAGCAGTTAGCGGAAGACTTATCAGAATCTATGAAGTGGTTGAAGAAGGGGTGTCCAGCAGATGCTGGAAAAGCAAATGGTGAAATGGATAATTCAAACCGCGCCATGTTGTCTCTTAATCTACGGTGTGAACTTCTAGGCAAAGGTCTTTCAGAAATCTATACTCTGGGTCTTGATTCATTACTTGCTACGAGTAGTAACAGCACTTCAATTGGAACTTCCATCAAGGACCTGATGACTGTAATTTTTCCGAACTTGAATCTCTTGGTAGAATTATCTCCAGAAAAGATTGGCCAGTTCCTTTTCTGCATTGTAGGGAGTAATTCTTGTAAGAATCTTGACCTTAGTAAGTCAGTTGAACCTGTGAAGATGATGAAGGCTAGCAATTGGGTTTTGGTCTTCTTCTTTCGTTTGTACATGGCATGTCAGAGCTTGTATAAACAAATAATCAGCTTGATGCCCCCTGATTCTGCAGAGAAGTTATCAGTTTTCATGGGCGATACACTTTCAACATATTCAGGGAACGATGTAATCGAGAGGACTGATTGGGCTTATGAAGGTTACTTTTTTTGGATGGCAGCATCTTCAACATCCCTGCTCACGGTTGTCCAGTCAATATCTGATACTTATCTTAGTAAGAGCAACACTGAAGACTCATGTACTCTGATCTATGTATTGCATGCTATGGCTCTGCAGAGACTTGCTGATTTGAACAGGAGGATAAAGTCTGCTGAATATGTTCTAGAGCGCAATGAATCTATTCTACAGACTGAGTTGCTTGATGGTGAGACTGAGTTGGTCCAACAGAAGAGACACAAGAAGTGGGGAAAGCGCATCTCAAAGTTGAAACAAGAGGCAGCAGGTCTTACAGATTTCTTGATGCAGTATTTCAGTTTAGTTGCCAAACATCATTCATTTTCCGACGATAGTGGTAACGGCTTGAATATCTGTACCGGGTCTGGGCTTGAAAGTAGTAGGTGGGATTTCTGTATCTCTACTCTGAATGAGAATTCATTTCATACTGCAATTTGGTGGATTCTTTGTCAGAGTGTTGATATTTGGAGCTGCCATGCTGCGAAAAAGAAATTGAAGATGTTCGTCTCGCTGTTGCTACGATCTTCTTTAAATGCTCTCTCGGATGATAGGAAGCATAGTTTCGAAAAGCCGCTGGAAGTCAGCATGCAGCAAGTCTCACTTGAACTTCTTGGAGACTCTGCCCTGTACGAGCATAAAGTAAGAAACTGAATTTTCTTCCTTTTCTATCTGTCTATATTCTCTGGTTTTATTCCGTTTGAGCTCTTTTATTTGACAACATTTCCTGTTATTGGTTTTAACTTGCTTAGTGCAAATGGTTAACACTACTTTTTTTTGCCAAAGGGTAGAGTTTCTTTGTTTTGATTAAATACGATGTTAGAGTTTCGACAGTCCATAGGCAAGCACTGGATGTTCTTCTGCTTAACTATTTAGAATGTGGATTAGATGAAGTTGGTATGGGCTGTTATCAGATCCTCAAACATTTTTCAGCTAGAAAAGATCTTATAACGTAGAATTTCTTCCAGACTCATGCAACCCTTTAAGTGTTTATCCATGTACTTAGATACCTCACTATTCACATCATTTCAAATGGTGCTTTGGCTGTTGGTTCAGTTTGATTGTTTTCTGTTGCTGTTATATAGAGCTTTTTGTCATTTATTGACATGCAGCAGGTTATCCATTCATACTTTCTGGAGGGATTGGATAATTTTGGATTTGCTTAAACTGCGACTTCTCATTTTCTTTTGCTTTTTCCACATTATTGCTAAAGATTAGAGAAAGATTCTAATGAAAGGTACTTTTTACCTATAATTAGTTTCTTGCCAGGCATTTTCAATCAAGATTTTGCCATTTACTGGAGAAGGAAAAAGAGAAATTAATTGGTGCGTCTTCATCTGTGGAGATTGATCTCAGTGTATCACCCGATTGGCCTGAGCTGCTAGTGGCATTAGAGAAACTGTTGGAATTTTTAAGAGGAAGTCAGCTCATGAAGTGGTTTTCTAAGTCGATTTCTGATTCGCTGAACAAGATTCACATGGATGATACTGATAATGGAGCAACCTGTCACACAGTTTGCAATAACTTTGCTGCCTGTCAGAATTTGCTCCATTTCTTATGTTGGATGCCTAAAGGCTTCTTAAGTAGAAGATCACTTAGACTCTGTACAACTTATATACTCAATATTGAGAGGTAAATCAACTTTATAAAACTCGTGTTGATTTTAGAAATTGCAGTTATCTAATTGAGCCTTGGTGACTGTTTTTATTTCTTATTGTTAACCCTATCATCTTTTTGTCAGGCTTATAGTCACCCGCTTGTTAGAGATAGACTACCAAATTCACTCTGATCACTATGAGCTCTTCAAATTGCTTTTGTCCTGCCGGAAAGCTATAAAGCATCTCATGAAACCATCTTGTGATGAAAGGACAGGAGCTAGTCATTCTTCACTCAATTCTATTTTAGATGAAGGTGCATTACCAGTTGAATGGCTTGTGAAATCAGTCTACCCTGTCCTTGGACTTCAAGAAGCTTTGGCAAATGGGGGTTTTGATCAACTTATGGATATCACATTCTCACTGAAGGATCATACTTCTTCCATTCTCTTGATGTATTGCCAATATAAATCATCTCAGGAAGTTCAGTTGTATGTAGATGCTGATTCTTGCCAAACAAAGAAAAACCATGCTCTATCTGATACTTGTGGTGGTTCCAATGCATGGGAAACTATGTCTATGGTTGCTCAAAGTACAAAGGAAGAGATGCAGAGATTCCCTGGCTCATCTGGCGAAACAGATTTTGGTAACAATTCTTTGTACATGAGTAAATTGTCTTACTTGGTCTCTTGCTTGAGTGGGTGTCTATGGGGCTTAGCATCTTCTGCGAGCAATTGTAAGATGGGTGGTGGAAATCGTAAATCAAGAAAAGAATGGAAGAAACAATGTATTTCAAAGTTGAATCCTATTTTAAACATATTTGAAGAGATAGTTAATTTCCAATTGAATATATTGGTAGTTAATGATGATACGTCTGGCGGAGAGGGGAATGGCCTTGAAAAGCAACTGAAAGGAATTGTGAAAAGCTTCTTGGAGTCGAGTGAAATGAGTAATCAGCAAGTGGAAGATGGAGTTATAGGTGCTACTAGTTCAACTGAAGACTGTACATATAACTTTGAGAATGTAAATAGGTCATCGGTACAACTGCTGCTGAAAGGTGACTGTCACGATGCAGCATTTTTGCTTAGGCACTTATTTATTGGTTATTCAGCTATTTTGAGGCTAAACTTGGTTACCGGTGATGGTCGTAGTATTCTCAATAAATTTATGGGAGTTGCATACTGTTTGATCTGGGAGTTGGTAAATTCAGTTGAGATGCCACACCAACTCGTGCTTGTTTCATTTGATGGTGTTCTGAAATTCCTAGAAGAGTTGGGGAACCATTTTCCTGTGACGGATCCAGCACGTTCCGGGAAAATGTATGCTAGAATTATAGAGCTGCATCTGGTGGCTCTAGGGAAGTGCATATCTCTACAAGAGAAGAGATATACATTAATATCTCATGAAAAAGAATCAAGTACGAAAATGCTACATGGACATTTGGGATCAAGTGAAGCATCCTACTCTCATTCATCGTCTTGTTTGGAAGAATTAACATCAAGGTTGAGAACGTCATTTGTAGTGTTCATTACAAAATCAGCGGAGTCGCATCTCCTTTCTGCAGTACAGGTCATTGAGAGAGCACTGCTTGGTTTTTATGGTGGCTGCGCTGCTATTTATGATATACGTACAGGAAGTTCAGATGGAGGAACTGTTTCCTCAATTGTTGCAGCAGGCATTGATTGCTTGGATCTGCTTTTGGAAAATGCATCAGGTAAGAAAGCTGCCAATCTCTATCTGGGACAAAAAATAAAACATTTCTTTATTTTTGTATTTTTGTTGTGTTGAAAGTTAAATATTATAGTTTCAGTGCACTCATATACGTGTTAGAGATCACCACTATGATTGGACCTTCACTTGAGAGTTTTGGGATAAATTGGATAATTGACATCGTTGATAATATATTATGTGTTTCTTCGCTTCTGTCCCGGTACATATTCTCGTGGGTTTAGTATGATTTCTGATTTCTATCATATATGCTCATTTTGTAGGACATGAACGTCTGAGTGTAGTGAAAAAACACATGCAGAACTTAGTAGCCGGTTTATTCAATATAATACTCCACGTACAGAGTCCTTCTGTTTTCTCTGAGGAGAAGGAAAGTGTTAGTGATATAGATCCAGGATCTGTCATTCTCATGTGCATTGAAGTTCTGACAAGAATTTCCGGGAAACATACTCAATTTGGGATGGATACTTCACATGTGGCTCAGTCTTTACAGTTACCGGCAACACTTTTCCAATATTTCAATCAACTTCAGCATGCTAATCCCAGTTCTCTACGCCCTATGAAGGATGGTTTACATGCCAATGTAGAGGCGAAACTTGATTGGCAGTTCTCAATCGAGTTATATTTTGCATGCTGTCGGTTACTACACTCTGTTCTTAAACATCATAAAGGGTATGTTTGTTTATATTCCTTAATCTTCTTTAGTTTGACCTTTAACATTAAAAAAAGAAAGATATACTGTCTTGAAATCTCATCTTATGGATACATTATTTTCAAAGGAAAAAGCAGTCTATCAGTATGATTGTTAAAGGAAGTCTCTTCTCTCCTGCCTCTTTCTATTAAAACATCGATTCATTGTGATTTTGTAGCGAGTGTCAGAAGTGCATTGCTCTTCTCCAAGAGTCTGCATCTATGTTATTGTCTAATCTGGAGGCAGTTGAGAGTCGTTCAGTTTCCAGAAAAGGCTATTTCTCGTGGGACATTGAAGAGGGCGTTAGATGTGCTTGTGCTCTCCGCAGAATCTATGAAGAGGTTTGTCTTTCCTATCTATTCTATTAACTACTTCAGTTGAAATGAGAAACGGTACTGCTCTAATAATACTATTTTGTGTGTCTTCATACTTAGTTTTTCATGTAACTGATTGAGCACGCTCTTTACCACATGCAGATGAGACAGCAGAAAGATGTTTTTGGTCCTCATTGTTTCAAGTTCTTATCCAGTTACATATGGATTTATTCAGGCTATGGTCCCCTAAAGAGAGGCATCAAAAGGTGGTAATCCGTAATCCAGTCATTCTAATAGAGCACATAGTATTGTAATATGAGAGGAAGTAATTTCTTCATGTGTACATTTTTCACCCATTAATTTTTTTTAATGTTATGTTTAAATGAGACATAGAAATGGTAGTGGTAATAAATCTTTGAGACTCTTTTGCTGGTTGCAGAGAGATAAATGAAGCTCTAAGGCCTGGAATATATGCCTTGGTTGATGCTTGCTCAGCAGATGATCTTCAATATCTTCATACAGTGTTCGGAGGTAAATTTTTGTTTATATCTACATTTATCATTTTGTGAATGAAAAATTAGAGGTTCAAGAATAATAATGTGCACTGAGTAGTATTTTGAAATTAATTACTGACACATGAAGCTATAATGATGGAAAACATATTTTCTGAAATGACTGGTTGTTGAGAACTTTTTTTTATCTAGTAGTGTTGTTAATGATTACTATCTATCTTTTTGTTAGTGAGTGGTTACTTTTGGAGTAGTGTGGTTCAGCTGCTTAGTGTTCTTTCTCTAAGTGGTCAATATTGTTAATCTACAAGTTAGTAAATTGAGAATCAAGAGAATTTGTCATACAATTCAAATGCTATTTATCTTGAAAAAAAAGTAAACGGCCTTAATATAGAAGATGTGGTTTGAGATTTTCGCATCATCATCTGCATTTGTTTCTCTTTTTTTTTTTTTTTTTTTTTTGCAGAGGGTCCTTGCCGGAGCGCACTTTCAGCTTTGCAGCACGATTACAAGCTGAACTTCCAGTATGAGGGAAAAGTTTGATCCTAGTCTGCCTATCTTCTGTGGTGGCCGACCCGGTGAATGAAAATCAAAACTTTTGGTCCAACAAGCTTTTGGGTAATTGTATCTTCTGATGACTCTGGAATATATGTGAACACCACCCCTCTACTATCTTCTATGCAATTTTCAAGAGTGATGTAGACATAGATAGATAGTTAGTTGTAGGACAAATGTGTGAGGTATCCTTGTTTATTCATGGGGCCAATTGTAAAAACAAAAGAGATTATTAGTGGCTATGGAAAACACTGGTTAATGGATAGTGACCTGCCATTATTAGCCACCTAATATTTTTTGGCTGTATATATATATATTTCGGGATAAGAACCTAAAAACAGTTAGGTCATGTTGCTAATTGCTGTTCCAAATTTAAAATATTGATATTCAGTGTCCCAACTATTAGATTGTTTGATTTTTACTTTTTTTTTTCTCTTGAAATTGACGGAACACAAAATATTTTTGAAACGTCAAATAAGTTTAAATCATGATCAACAAGTTTGATACTTTGAAAAAGTGAAAAAGAACATATTTTTATTGCTTAAAATGCTAAAATTAATAAAAAATATTGGAAATCAACCAAATTGATATTTGGGACATCAAATATCAACATTTTAAATCTAGAACATTGATTATCAACATGGCACATAGTATGGACTGTTTTTAAGTTCTTAACCCATATATATATACCAAAAAAAACCCATATATATATATATGTCATTCTTCCAAAGAAAGCCTCTTGAGTCTTGATCATACTACATCCAACTTAGTGTAAAGTAGAAAATATCAAGCAAGCAGCAAATGGGTCAGTACTACTACTGCTATAACAGATGCAGGGCGGCGCCACCACGAGGCCCCATGCCGTATCCGGTACTAATGTTCTTGGGTCTAACCTTGATCCTGATCTGTGTATCAAAGCTGTTATCATTTGATTCCCTTGTGGAGGCTCCAGAGATGAACATAAACTGGGGGCTATTGGCTATTCCCATTGCTTTACTTGCAGCAGTCCACTTGGTTTCGTCCATGGAGAAGAAGCGTCCTCCACCATGCTACCGCTGCTGGAACGTCCACCGCTGCTACTGTCGGTAGGTGAATCTATTCTTCTCCATCTAATATAATAATACTCAAGCTTTGATGGTGGTTACGAGAACGGTGTATTACACCCATCGATAGTTGCGTGTTTATTATCTGCTGCCTCGTGTTATATCCGTGTCTATTACTATTTTCGCTTCTGAGTAATTTGGTGGGTTGCGTCGGAGTCCGGTAGAACCTTAATTATCATGATCGGCATCGAGATGATGTTGGATCAAATAGAGATGGATCCTCTACCCATTGTTGAAGGAGGGGGACCAGTCAGTCTATCATCAATGAGCCATCTCAAATTAGTTAGATATGTTGTGTCGTATGTAATATATATATATATACAATATGGAAATGGCATGTCTTGATTCTGCTGTTTTTTTTACTGCGGCCAGATTCAGTTCTTCTTTTGCTTGTTTTCTGGGAAGCTTACAGAAGAACTTCTCAAATTGCAGGAAAAGTGTATAATCACATTTGTATAAATTAAACTGGTCCATCAAATGATTTCAAGTAGTTTTACATTATTGACTCTTTAAGATATGAGTTAGTTACAGATGTCTTTAATGACTCGTGTCATGCTCAAGCCTACTCATTGACAAATCTACGTGTTAATATATATATTAACATGAATAAAAACTGTATTTAATTTTCTACTTAATTATCATTTTCTTTTTCTCTCATTATGAATTACGTTGTGTCGTTTTTCTGCAACACCTTAACTTATCAATGTATGATGACTAATTATAGATATTATCATATTATAAAATTTAAGATAACTTATATATTTTGAAATTTAAATGATTGATACGTGTTAATATATAACACGCGTTAATAACTAGTATATGAGCAAAAACCTAACATTTGAGTCGTGAAAATAATACGGAACCATCTACAGACGGGAGATTGCTGGATGCGAGTTTTTTTTTTGTCAATCTTTAAAATAGTTTATGTGTTCACAAGTACCGTAAGAGGTAAAATGAAATATTTTTTCATTGATAGGATTCGGACAGAAATTTAAAGATAAGAGTACTAGTTAAAGAATGACATGCTACCTATACATGTGTTTGATGCGAGGAGTTTGGTTTTTCATCAATGGATTAAGAATGATTAAAGGTGAAGAAAAAAAGGAGGGGTGAAAGAAAGGAAATAGGTGGATGGTTGAAAGTGACGTCCTACCTTCCACTTCCCGCGAGGATATTCCATTTTCGATTTTGACACGTCTTCATGTATTTATCAATCTTACCCGCATGCCCAATTTTGCTATAATTGGAGCATTTTCATGTCCAATTTCAAAACTCCTTTTTAGGCTTGGATCTCAGTATTAGTTGGCACATTAACTAAACTGTTAAACAATATGGAAATAACTTGTATTGCAGTTGCAACTGTTCGTTCGGTACGACATTAATTTTGCTAACAGTTCCCAAAAAGTTATTCAACTGTCTTTTATATATATGCTAGGGGAGGACGCATGCGTTGCACGCGCATCAGTAGTTTATGTTTTATAATGAGTAGTTCCGAAAGATATAATAGACGACATTTAAAATGGACATTGTTGGAATGTGATAAAAGTATAATTAAACACATGTTAGATCCAACAACGACAAAGTGAAATTATACCAAAATAAAAATTGCTTATCTATCAAACATTTAAACATGTTTTCAAAGATAAACGACAAACAAAGGAAAATGTTTGAGATAATATTGTCTTATAAACCATAAATGTTAAACATGGTCTTCTTTCTATCGAACTTTTCCGAACCATCTTAATAGCACTAATAATCTGAAAGATGCTTAAATTGAACATAATGAGCATAAAAATAAAGAATAATATAATACGAAAAACAATTTTTGCTTCCTTTTCTAAACTCTCTAAAGATGAAAACGTCTATTTGCTGGGTCTGGCGCATATGAACTGGGCATCAATACTGATCAAGCAAATTGAAATTAGATGGGCTGTCCCAGTAAGTAACATCTCAATGCACTTTTTCAATCTCTCTCATTCTTAAGATAACATAAGTACGAATATTTTGGAAGCATGTAAGAGAAATGATTAGAATAAAAATGATATTCCCATGTAACCTATGGAAGTTACCCTATGAAGAATAAACCAAGCAACCATGTGGAGGTAAACCAACATTCTCATTTAGTCCATTTATATATATATATATACTAGGGTTTCAGCGCATGCGTTGCACGCGCGGCAAGCATTTATATTAAATAAACTTGAAAGATATAAACTTACTACGAAAGTAACACGACAATACTCTCACTGTGAAAAATAAGTTATACAACTTTCTAAATATATTAGATACAACATAATAATGCTAGAAAAGCTAAACACATAATTTATTATACTGGACACTCTTCCAAGTGTCATAAATGTTGAAGATAAAGAATTCATCAACAGAGGAGACTTGGCATTCCTATGATGGAACTATTGGATGACGAAGAAATCTTGTGTTTTCTATTAGGCTCAATGGCGGTAGAATTAGATTACTCGAAGATCCATGGACCACTTCTCGGAACAACCATACCTGCAATTAGATTGACAAAAACTCAGATATTCTTTTGTTGTAAGAACAAGTCAGATATTCTTTTGTTGTACGATTTGTTGTAAGAACATTACTCTTAAGTATATATTCATACTCAGAACATTACCTTGTTTGTAGAGACATTGTATAGTTGATTCGAAGATAGCAAATTTCTCTGTTCTAGATATATTTAGAGACCCCACTGATTCTTTTGTGCTCAACATAATAACTAATATGTTGCCATGAATATGCAAAATCTGGCGTGAGAACTCAAGATGTGTGAAGAAACAAAAGTTAGTTTAGACATAAATAAATAAATAAATTAAAAATATTGCAAATCTCCCTATTATAACTAAATATCCTCATTCTGATAAAAGAATACTCGAAAGATAAGTTGAAACAGAAACTCATGCCGTATGGGAAGCCCATACTTCATACTTCCTTAAGAACACAAGTTACCTGTTATTGAAGACAATTTTACATAATCTGCTGTTTTTCCAAGGATGATTGCTATGACCATGGCTCCGCCTCCTACTTAAGTAAAGTGCTTTAAATAGTACTGCAAATACAATAAAGTATTATGTAATTAATACTGAGTTAACGAGAACAATCAACTTTAGAGAACTTACCTCTGTTAAACTTAGTCTCAAATCCATAATGATACCTGATTTTGCAGGTTTTTCCATACAAGGCACACTTGAAAAGACATACTATAATACTACAACAAAATCATTCTGCAAATTACCATGTGTTTGAATACTTGTTGCAGCCGAGAGTATGGATGATTTTCATGAGTTTACGTAGTAGTTTGTCAAGCTATAGTCAAAGCGTTTATCGAATTTATTCAAAATCTTACTGATGCGTATGTCGTTCATCTCAACAAAATACAGAAGCTTTAGAAGATCTTGCCCCACTGCTCTGTAAACTTTTGAGATCGCATATCTGAGATATATCTGGCTCCATTTGAAGTGCTTATTGCCTCTCCCCAAGTTTAGCAATCATACTAGCAAGTACACCTTGTTCTAGCAAGAAGAGGACAATCTTTTCAATCTGCCAATAAACGAAACATGCAGTCATATTGCAGCTCCCGTAAAATTAGACAGCATTATCAATAGATTGTTTTTTCAAGTCCAGTGGGGGAAAGTCTGTTATACACATTGCTCACGTGGTAGAACAGTACTACTAATATTGTTCCAAATAATCCACATCTTTGGACTTTACCTCCATCTCCTACCAATGAAAAAAGACAAGTCCATCCCTTAAGTTTAATCAGCAACAAAACCAAATTGGTATATTTCTCTTTTGTTGTGATAAAGATACATCACAAATGAAATATTGATTCCATGCTGCCCAAATTATAACTAATACGAAATTAGTAGCCATGCCAATATCTCTGACTAACTGCAAATTTTTAGATTAAGAAAAAACTAATATATTTCTTCATAGATTATTTAAGTCGAGTGAAGAAGTTTGGTTATAAAAGACCGCCATTCGTAAGCAAGATTGGGTTGAAATATCTCTTGATATTGCTACAATGAGTATTTTATTGAAGATTGTTATTACTCTAGCAAAGAAAAATTCTCATTATTAAAGGACAAGATCCATGACCTCCGTCTGAACCTTCTTCTATATAAATAAGCCCACAGTCGAGACGACTAACTACTATCGCGCCTCTTTCTGGTAGGAGACATAAAACCATCCATTCTGGTTCAAAACATCAATATTCACCTGACGATACCTATAAAAAATTATTCACCTGATGATCCAGCATTCTAGAGAAGTCCTTTAGAAAGAACATGACAGCGTTCCAACTAAGATTCTTCGATTTGTTGAGCATATTGTTTAACTTTCTTTTTCATGACTTTATAGTTGATGTAGTATCTACAGTAGCTCAAACAATAAACCAATAAGGTTAAATCAAGAGAGCGTAGATGTCTAAAATAATATTGTTTTGTAATTCATTCAGTATGCAACGAATTACATAACTGGAATTAGATAGTAGTCTTTTTTTCTCCAAAATGCAAAAGCATTTACGATAAGTTGATTTACAAACTCAACAAAAGATTCAGACTAAACATCTGAAACTGGAGAAACCACTTGACCAAACTTAGAAAGCTGGTTATAGCGTGAGTATGACTGTGAATCGATTTCCGATTTGACGTTGGCCCAAATTAAGAGATTGAGTAATAGAAACCGATTTATAGGCAAAGAGTATTTGGACACACCCTTGCCATTCTTTAACTTGCACGTGCTTCAACTTTTTCCCAAAAGGCTACCATTATAGTCTGCACTGGAGAGCAAAAAACATTATACCGGTTAACATAAAATAAGCCATAATGTGAAGACAAACTTATAAATTGAGATATTAATATGTGAACTGCACTATAAAATGAATCAGTGAACTACCCTACGTTTAAAGGCACTCAAGAAAATTACACCTGACAGAAACGATAATCGATATTCACTTTATTAAATAAGTTAAGCGTTGCACCTCCAAAGCACAAGGCTGAAACCCATTCAAAGGATGTATAATGCTATATATATATATTTTGCTCGAAGATGTATAATGCTATATATAAACATAAGAAACATCTCCTCGTGATAAAATGTAAGTAATTGTAGTGTTACATTTGCATGGTAATTAATAGGGGTGAAACCAAAATCCGGTTGGTCCGAAAAACCGGTGAAAATCGAATCGGTCCGGACCGAAAAAACCGAATCCGAAATATACGGTTTGGTTTTTGGTCGGATTTTTTTACTCTAGTTCGATTTTTCGGTTCGGTTCGGATTTTGAGCTTTGAGGACCGTGGGGACCGAACCGACTGTTATGCTAACTAAATATGTAAAATATATACTATATTACTTGATATTAATCAATATAATTAATTAATTATGTTAACAAAAATTATAAAATAGTCACTTATGAAGATTATTTTTTCTACTTTTGTTTTATAATTTATTTAATTATATTAATTGACGCTATTTTTCATTTCGGTTTGATAAATTCCATGAAAATAATGAGAATTTTAAACGGTGATTGTTAATTTTGGATTTTCGGTTTAAATCGAAAACCGAACCGAAAAAACCGTACTAAAAATGGACGGTTTATTTTTCCTCATACGGTTTTTTGGTCGGATTTTTTAAAGGAAAAAAACCGGGCCGAAAATATGGGTAACCGACCGAACCAAGCAAAAAACCGGTCCGACCGGTCCGGTTTCACCCCTAGTAATTAATACGAATGTAAGTGTTCATAAATCCTTGACAATATTTCAAACTTGTTTTGATACTCGATGAAGCATCTTACAATTGTCTAACCTAATGAAAAATTAGATTACTGAGCTATATTGAGTTACCGTGATTAAAGTTGCTGGATTGTATAATTTAAAACCCTCAATCAGTTATATTCTAGCAAATTCAGTCTACGTACATTGCAAACTCGAAATGCAAATCGAGGAGTCGTAACCATAGCGACGAACCAGGGGAAGATATCATCTTAGAATGCATAAACCAACCTACAAAAGTACATGATTCGAAACCATAGCGACGATCTGAATGTGCAGCAAAGAACTGTAGCGGCGACGGAGGCGGGCAATCGGCATGTGTACGGAATCAGCAGATAGGCGAGATGGCAGTGGCAGCAATGGGCGGCGGCAACATGTGTTATGGTATTGGTATTATAGTATAGGATTATAATAATGTGGTGGATTAGTAGAATCTAATAGTTTGGGGGGTAAAATGGTATTAAGGGTTAGTTGTTTATTATATATATGAATGAATGTTGAGGAGCTTAGCTCTCTCTATCTCTACATCTATGATCTAATCTTCTTGAATCTCCCATTCTCCGATCCTAATCTATCCACCTTCTATTCAATCGATTGGGTTCGTATCATTTGGTATCAGAGCCGTTCTCCTCGACCGTGGTAATTTTAATTCGATTCCGGTCATTTTCGACTCCGACCACCTCCGTCGCCACCGCTCCGACCACGACCGCCGCGGCACCTGCGAACCACTGCCTCCTTAATTCCGCCGCCAGGTTTTTGCTCTTACGCTGCTGATTCCAGCTCCAACTCTGTTGGTCCTGCTGTTGATTGTCTTATTGTTGCTATTTTGAATTTTGGGATTTTGAATTGCTGCTTCAATCCCCGGAGCATAATCAAAGAAGGGCTGGGAAAAGTCACTGCTAATTGATTGATTAAGAGGTAGTCTGTTGTTATATTTGACTGGAATTGGATTCAGTGGTTGAAGATTAATAAATTGCTACCTCTGGGTATCGTTATTAAGCTTCAGAAATTTGACATTTCTGGTTGGTGCCGAGATTGCTGATATTATCAGTGGGTATAGAGAATTTATGCATCTGTCAATTTCTGAGTTTCTACTGCGGCAATTTCTGGATTTGCACCCACAAGGTGTTCGATAAAATGCCTAAGAGAAATATTTGAGCAATACTAGAATATGTTGAATTGAAATTCAACAATGTATATGTTTTCTGAAGATTGGATTGATCAAGATAAAGTGAGGGGTTCAAGTCCTACTCTTCTTGTCCAAATCAATGACGCTCCCATGCCCATTTCAGATGAATTTCTATATGAAATATTCTCACGGTTTGGAGTGGTTCAACGAATTGGTGTTTCTGCAGAATCAGACTTCAGATTTCTTGTTAAATTTGAATCTCTTTGTGGAGCTATTTTTGCAAAGTGGAATTTACATGGGCAGAGATTGGATGATGAATATGGTGAAATGGATATCAAATATTTTCATCATGTTATGGAAGCTAAAGAGGATCCCGTGAATGAATTTATTGACAGTGTGGAAGAAGTCCAATGTGATGTTAAAGCTGAAATTGCCAACACAGTTAAAGAGGGTGTCAACACAGGTGAATTGAGTTGTTTTCTTGATTGTGCTAAAGAAGATGTCGACACAAGGGAAGAAGACCAACATGATGTTGAAGCCGATTCTGATAGTGATGTTGTTCAGGATCAATATCATGATATTGAGGCATCCAAGACAGTTTTGTGTTCATCTTCGGAGTTTCAACTACCGGGTACACTTGTAGAGTATTGTGATCCTTTTTGGTTACCTATACATACATCATCTGTTGAAGCTCAATTGCATTTCTTGCTCCTGAAGATGACTTTTACCATCAATTCGGGCAAAACTCTTCACTTAGCGAACAATCCGAATTGGAAGTGTCTAATTGATTGTGGTGATTTCCATTTTGGATGGACACTCATGCGAGATTATGATGGCTTCAATGGTCCCGGAAATCTCCAGGTCGCATTCACCTTCATGTGGTCACTCGTTCGAAACTACGATGGCTTCAACGGCCCGGGATTCTTTGTTTCGTCTCTCCTTCGTGATTATGACGGGTTTAATGGTCCCGGACACACCTTGAGGACAAGGTGTTTTGAAGGGGAAGGCTATGTTATGGTATTGGTATTATAGTATAGGATTATAATAATGTGGTGGATTAGTAGAATCTAATAGTTTGGGGGGTAAAATGGTATTAAGGGTTAGTTGTTTATTATATATATGTATGAGAGGTTAATGAGGGAACTATGGAAAATATGAATGAATGTTGAGGAGCTTAACTCTCTCTATCTCTACATCTATGATCTAATCTTCTTGAATCTCCCATTCTCCGATCCTAATCTATCCACCTTCTATTCAATCGATTGGGTTCGTATCAACATGGTAATCAGTAACAATGGAAGCGGCAGCAATAGTACGGCTGTCGGAGACTGGCAAGCGAGTGAGAGGGCGAACGACGGCGGTAACGGGCGGTGGCGAAATGGGAAGCAGTAGCAATGGTGGAATTGACAGTAACGGGAGAAGATTTGGGGATTAATAGTTAATACTTTGCAACTACTCATGGGGTAAGTGAAACGATGGATGGTGAAAGGAGTGGTAGATGGATGGTAAGGAGTCGCGCCCAATAATAGGGTAACTGAAACGATGTGCCTTTTGCTGGTGAGGCAAGTAGAAGTCTTTTGGAAGAGCATCCAAAAGGTTATCTAAAACTAAAAGTGGTGTTTTCTCAGTGCGAGAACACCCCAAATTTTTAATATAGGTAGTAGATATATGTAACTTAAGTTAAATAAGGAAAATTTAATCAGAGGGTTCAACAATTTGCATGTGCACATATAAACAGATGATATTGTAGGAAGAATTAAGGGGCCTACCTTAAAAGAAAGAAAATATGTGCACAGTTGATCTATTCTCCTCCCACGAACGTGATTTGATATGCACCTTTGATCTAGTAAGAGCAAGTGCAGGCATATATCATTTTATATGACTCTTTTATCACTCAACATAAAGCTCCATTCTTCTCAACATCTAATCTCTCAGTACATACAGAAGATGATGTTAATTATTGAAATCAACTACATACTCTCTAAGGTGGAAATTATCAACTCTAAGGTCTTCATCCCATAGGAGAATGTAGTTATATTCCGCAAAAATATCTGGATGAAGAAACACTTAGCGTACAACTTAATAATTATAACACAGTCTAGTGAAGCCTTTGCTAATCCATAATAATGGATACTTGCCATTTTGTTTGGTTGGATGCCGAGACATGTACAACATGATCATTCCAATCTAATTCCCTCCACTTATGCATTGCCATAATAATGAAACCAAAATCATTCAATAGGAACTGCAACTGAAAAATAATTAATCAACTCTGGATGCTAAAAGAATAACAGTGCGAGGCAATCAACTGCAATTCACAACCATGTACAAAAAATTCATCATTGATGTTCTGCATAACATATTTTGGAATAGAATCATAAAAGGACCGAAGGGTGGCACAATCAAGTTGAACAAAGTTAACTAATGAAAGATTTTTTAGTACACTGATTGAAAGCTTCCATTAGCAAAAAAACCCACCCAGAAGTAAGAAACAACCTAACATCCAAAGTAGGTATATTGCTACGACGTATAAGACTACACATTAATTTTACAACAATGTAATAAATAGACGAATAATGAGAGAATATGGCTGAGAAGAGTATGATCATACTCTGTACTTCCGTTAAATGGAATCGCTGATATCTTACGGGCGTAGGCAGTGGCGGAACTAGTCAACTAGCCATTATAAAATGGCGGAACTAGCCATTATGACAAAATGAACCCCTCTATGTATGTGTTTGATATAAATAGCAAACACCAAGCTTAGAAAATAATTTTTCGTATATATATACGAGTAGTGGCGGATTTAGGAACCCGGCTAAGTGGGTTCCTATTATTATAGTTTTTTTTTGTTTGTAAACACTATTAGATTTTTACTTTTTTTTTTTTGTAATATTGATAATGAACCGGTCGGTTTCGTTATACCGATTCGAGAACAACGATTATACATAGTGAGCATAAATCAATAATTGTAAAATAAAAATAATTGATCTTTGTGACCAAGTCAAGCAATAAGATAAATAAACAATCATAATACCGATGAAGAAGAAACAAAATCAAAATCAAGTTATCAATATGTGAGAATACATTGATTTGGGAAAAAAAATCGTATGAAGGTAGATGATAAGACAAATAAACAATCATAATACTGATGAAGAAGAAACAAAATTCGAGTTATTAACATGTGAGAATACAGTAATTTGAGTAGAAAAAAAAAAACTCGTGTGAGAAATGAGATAGAGTAAAAAGTTAATGTTTGTGACTCTTACTATATTTGTTTATAAAAAAGTATGTTCTTTGATTTTGAAAGTTAAAAGGATACTGGTTTGCTATTTTTGTATAAATAAAAATGTCTACTTATTGGATCAGATTTTTTTTTTTTAAGAACTATAAAGAAAGCTGAAAAAAAAAGAACTAAAAAACGAAAAGTAGAAGAATAAAAAGAAAAAGTTGATCAGACACGGAATCAGACTGGAGACTTGAGACTATAAGAGCACACACATTACCAAGTGAGCTACTGGTACTTTCAAGTTAAGTGGTGGCCTTATAAATATTTAACCAAGTTCCTAGAAAATATTACATAGAAATATACTCTATATTTAAAAAAAAAATCGTAAGCTAAATGGTGTACCGGAAAACCGCTTAGATCACTGTGGATCCGCTACTGTATACGAGCTTACGGAAGGATTTTTCATACATACATGAGTATGGGAAAAAACTTAACCTCTAAGTAGGGGTGAGCTCGGGACGGGACGGGCGGGCTTTTGCCTGAGCCCGAGCCCGAAAATTTCGGGACTCATATTTTTGGCCCGAGTCCGAGCCCGAACCTAAAGGAAATGTCCCGCCCGAGTCGGGACATTGGGATTCGGGCTCGGGCTCGGGCTAGCCCGAATTTGAACCAAATTTTTTTTTTTTAAAAAAAAATCCTAATATGAGGTCCATCTATTTCAAATACATGCAAGTTCAACACATCAATACAAAATTCAATAAGTTCAAACATCATCCATAGTCTAATTCTAGGATTTTTTTATTTTAACTATAGTAAAGTTACTTAAACTATAGTTAGTAGACTTAGGTTAAACTTAAATATATATAATATAGGGTTTATAGGTCTTTTGGTACCCTATGTTTGCCCACTTTTGGCTTTGGTACTACATGTTTGGTTTTGTCTATTTTTGGTACCATATGTTTGCCAATTGTATACTTTTGGTCCGACCGTTAGTTGACCGTTAGAGTTGATCGTTAAGTAGTCACGTGACTTGCACATGCCTAGCCCCAAATTTTGATTTTGTTCAGTTTAGTCCTCAAATTTTTTGTCCTAACTTTTTATTTTTGTAATTTGGCTCTTAAACATTTTCAACCGCACCCTATGACTAAATTGACCTAGCCATGGTCTAACCCATGCCTAGATCGGACCATGACTAGGGTCACCGGACCCGGGTGACCCTAACCATGGTCCGACCTAGTCATGGGTCGGACCATGGCTATGTCAATTTAACATAGGGTTCAATTGGGTCAATTGAACCCAATTGCTAAATTGACCTAGCCATGGTCCGACCCATGGCTAGGTCGGACCATGGTTAGGGTTGCCCGTGTCCGGCGACCCTAGCCATGGTTCTACTAGCCATGGGTCGGACCATGGCTAGGTCAATTTAGTCCTACGGTGCGGTTGAAAATGTTTAAGGGCTAAATTGCAAGAATAAAAAGTTAGGACAAAAAATTTGAGGACTAAATTGAACAAAATCAAAATTTGGGGCTAGGCATGTGCAAGTCACGTGACTACTTAACGGTCAACTCTAACGGTCAACTAACAGTCGGACCAAAAGTATACAATTGGCAAACATATGGTACCAAAAATAGGCAAAACCAAACATGTAGTACCAAAAGCCAAAAGTGGATAAACATAGGGTACCAAAAGACCTATAAACCCTATAATATATACATATATTCGGGCGGGCTCGGGACTTTCGGGCTTTTTAAGAAAAAGCCCGAGCTCGACTTGGGAAGAAAAATCCCGCCCGACCGGGCTCGGACTACATCTCGGGACGGAATTTTCGGGACGGGCTCGGGTCGGAATTTTCGGGCCTTCGGGCTTTTCGGGCTTCTTGCTCAGCCCTACCTCTAAGTCTTGAAAACGATATCAATCCTTCTTGTGGTGGGAAATTGTTGTAGTTGATGCAATTATTATTATTATTTTTTCCATATGGTTTCTTAGTTGTCAAATCTTAGAATAATTATTGCTCGATCAGCTAATAAGAAATAAAGTGCTCTCGGACATGGTTTAACCCTAAGATCTCTAATTAACAATAAGGAATAGAACCTAAAAACTGTCTGGATTTTACACCATGTGTCAGTTTGGTATCTCAATTTTAAACTGTTGATATTTTGTGTCCCAATTTTCAGTTTTGTGCCTATTTGGTTCCCCGTTAGCTTTTGAGGTTAAATTTAACAGACTTGCTTGAAAAGACAATTTTACCCTTAAAAAAAAACTGACAATCCGGCCACCCACTCCGACTCCGGCCACCCACCTCCAGACACCCACCTCCAATCGGTTGGAATTGGCCGGAAATCAGCTAAATCGGCCGGAATAGGCCGGAATCGGGACGGGTTTGGCCGGAATCGGAGTGGGTTTGGCCGGAATCGGGGTGAGTTTGGCCGCAATAGGCCGGAATCGGAGTTTCTTAGCCCTAAATCGGCCATAATTGGCCTTAATCGGCCTTAATTGGCCTTAATCGGCCGGGACTTGGCCGGAAATTGGCCGGAACGTGTTGGGGTCATTATGGGTATTTTAAAATTATTGCCCTCACGTGACCAGCACGTGACATCATTATGTCCAACTTAACTGCCAAAATAGACGGAGACACCAAATAGCAACATATATGTAAATTCAGATACCGTTTGTAAGCCTCTGACACCAAATTAACACATGGTGTAAAATTCAGACCGTAAATAGGTTCTTTTCCCTTAACAATATGGCACACTGAATTGTTGCATACGTCTTTGATGTGAGTTTGGTTTGATATCTCAATGAATTAAGAATGATTAAAGGTTGAAGAAGAAATAAACAACAGGTGAAAGAAAGAGAGGGAACAAGTTCACGGTTGAAATTCAAGATTTGTTTGACTAATCGGTAAAACAAGTTGTAATTCTACTGGCGAATCGAGTTCAGATCCATTGAATACGTCTTGCTAAAGGATTTAATGTTAACGTTCATACTAAAAAAGTCCATGCTTGAAAGTGATGTCCTACCTTCCACTTCCCGCGAGGATACTCCATTTTCGTTTCTATGTATTTCGCTTCTACAATGACCCAATAATATCTAGAATACCAAATTATACGGATATTTCTTTGGCAAAAAAAAAAAAAAAGATATTTTGACAGAATTAACATTTTTATGTCCACTTTCAAAATCCTTTTTAAGTTTGTATCCCAGTAATAGTTCAGTTGGCACATTAATTAAACTGTTAATAAAGGATATGGAAATTTGGCCAAAAAAAAAAAATGGAAATAGATAACTTATATTACAGTTGCAAGTGTTCTACAAAGTTAATTTTGCTAACAGTTCTTAAAAAAATGTTTAAATGCCCTTTAAATATATATTTTTCTATTTCTGTTTGAAAATAAAAGTAATAATCATATAATCTCAAAGAGTTTGACTAGAATGCATTTAAATTTACAGTTATTGGATCAATCGCATTGATAGTTGAGACCTAATTAATTTTTTCTCTCTGATTAATTAATTATCCATTATAATTTAATTAGCAATTGTAAACTTAACTACGTTTACGATTGCATTTAATCAAACCCAATATTAAATATTGATCCTTAGTCAAACTAAAGTTGAGGTAATCCCGGAAACAAAAGCATAAAGAAGAAGCATTATCAATTTATCATCATCACTAATGCTTTCAATTCCATCTACTTTTCTCCACTCCCTCCCACTGCACTCCACCACACAACAATACAATACAATTACTTACCTACTAAGTTTCTTTATTTCTTTGTTTGTGTATCATAATATCACCATAGCAAGCTCATCCATGGCCTACCATGGAAGGTCAAGTGATAATTCATCCTCAATCTCAGAAACCTTCTTCACACTCACTCCTTTACCGTACCCAGTCCTGCTCCTCCTCGCGGTCATCTCCATCTTCCTGGGAGTATCTTGGTACTCAAGCTACGAATCCGTAGTCGAGTCGGCCGAACAGAACTTCAGTTGGCTTCTCCTCGCCACTCCGGTGGCTCTCATACTCCTCGTTCGATGCCTCTCTTCATTTGACAATCTCGACGCCTTTCTCCCGACCTGGCGGAACCGCCACCTTCCCGCCTCCGAGGGTGGGTCCCCCTGGCCTGTTGCTGCTGTTATTCTCATCTTGCTTCTCATGATGCAGTACCAATCTTCTTTCCTTGATACTTGGTTCTAATTTTGAATTTCATATCCTTTTGTGTACTGCAGTTTGGTTTTCATATTTGGTCTTTGTTTCTCCAGTTGTCTCAATTAGTTGCAAAGACCGGTATTGCATATATCTACCTTATTGTTATACTGTCTTAATTTGTATAAACAATGGCTGAGTTATGCCGTCTTACGATATTAATGGAACTGTCATCCAATTGATTATTTCAACGAGTTAAGAACCTAAATATAGTATCAACTATAGGTTTAGGTTTTTTTTTTTTTATATCTCAAATTTAAAATGTTAATATTTGGTGATACAATTATCATATATGTTTTTTTAGAATTGATATTTTAAGCAATAAAAACATATTGTTTTCTATTTTTTTTAAATATCTTATGTGTTGCTCATGAACATGCTTATTTGATGCATAAAAAACATATTTTTGTTCCTTTAATTTTAAGAGAAAAAAAAGTCGAAATCAACCAATTTAATAATTAGTTAACCAAATATCTGAGACAGTAATTAACAACGTCACATATATATAGCTGTGACTTTTTTTAATTCTTAAATTCTTTGTGTTACTTAAGACAAAGGAACAACCTTGAGACGTTGTCGGTAGTTTCTGGTTTCTCCATGCGTGAAGTTGCATGGTAGTGGACATTCTGGAGGCCACTATGACAGTGCACTTCCATTTCTCTTACTCGCTTCAACAAAAACTCCTAACAGATTAAAAAATAATAATTAAATTGTCTGACATTTCGATTTAATCAAAGAAATGTCACTGAACTGGATACTGCTTTGGAAAAAAAAAACCTGAATACTGCTTGAGCCAGAGTAAATTTTTACATACATGTATTCTAGTTTGGATTAGGGCTCGCAATTTGTGCTCGGCACGATGGGCTGACACGAACACGATACGAAAAGTTACGGATTTGGGTCAATCATTTTCTTGTAATGCCAAATCGTGTTAAAAAAATTCGTGTCGTATGTGTTCGTGTTTGATATTGGTGACACGACCTGATTGCCGACACAATAACACGATAGTTATATGTATATATATAATAATTTGTACTAATATAAACCTATCTAAAGCTAGCATGACCTCTTTTTGCAATAGTACTTTACGTTTGGATAAAACTCTTTATATTGAGTAATTTTGAAATTTTAGTTTAAAAAATTGTTATGTGTGAATTTTTTATTTAATTTACTATAGATTTTTCGTGTCGTGTTTTTCTCGTGTCATGTTCGTACTGAACTAAGTTGGCACGTCTTTGTGTTTAGCCGTGTTTGGACTGACCTCCCAGAACACGACACGAAACCCGCACGAATTGCCATCCCTAGTTTGGATACGGTTCATATTAGACAGATTATCAAGCAGACATCTACTCTCTAATCCTTTGCTGACAAAACTTTATTAGAATTTAAACAAGAGAATCCAATAACTTTCCAAACACCTTAGTGCGGCATTAAGAAACATGAACATAAGAATTATACTCACAAGTCTTTGTTCTTCTTCTAGCAGAGCTTTTCTGATCAAAAAGTGAGATCCACTAAAATTCAAAATTATAGGATAAAAAAAATCTAGGTGAAAATACAAAACTCCACAATTGATTGTTGAGTCGTTGACTACAGCAGCGTGAGAAC
The DNA here is from genome assembly GCA_036873135.1 of Clarkia xantiana subsp. parviflora. Taxonomy (NCBI): domain Eukaryota; kingdom Viridiplantae; phylum Streptophyta; class Magnoliopsida; order Myrtales; family Onagraceae; genus Clarkia; species Clarkia xantiana. The sequence goes on from JAPTYO010000007.1 coordinate 24,609,659, forward strand.
ACAACAAAATTATTGACTCTTATTTGCTGTTGGAAAATTGGGCCAAAATCCACGTTACATACATTTATCACTTCATTAATTGTTGTTAGAACTAGACGCTAATAATAAAAACGGATGCACCAGCCGGGAATCGAACCCGGGTCTGTACCGTGGCAGGGTACTATTCTACCACTAGACCACTGGTGCTACAATGTTTGCTTTAATACCTAATTGTCATTATTAAATGTATAAAGGTGGTGGCAGTGTTTTTTTATTTCGGTTTAATATAGATAGCAGTACCCATAACATGTTTACTCTACACTTTGAATAATTCATACTCAGATTGGATCGGTCTGTAACAGGTAAATTGTTGACCGTGGATATTTTCTATTCTAAAGATTAGGAGTGTTGATCTTTCAAACCTTACATATGTAACCCCATCGACTAAGCCAGAAGATTTTTTCAGGGAGCAATAATTAAGTTAGGAGCAAACTAATTGGTATAAAAAATTCCAGGGGACAAATGTAAAGTTTTAAAGGCCAAACTGATAATATTTATAAATTTTATGATACAAATTGCACATCATAAAAAGTTGAGGGAACAATTGCTCTGCTAACTATACCAGCTCCAAATTAATATATTTTGCGCTTTCTATTGAGCATATCGGATCAATGTAAATATATATATATATATAATATAACTATTATGTTATCCAAACTTGACGAAATAGTGCATATATGTAAGCACGCCCATAAAGCATTTCCCATGCATGCATAGAATTAGAGAGCATGCGTGATTGCGTGACCCAACAAATTTACCATTGACGGGTTCAAGAATGATGAGGAGAAGTGCAATAATATCCACGATGCATGTGCAAATTTATACCGAAAATAGACCTTTTGCTCTATTATATCTGTGGAGCTAGCCAGGTGTCCCTACGTACGTTACATGCAATAATAATGGCTCCTAACAATCTTTTCCAAATACTACTAGTAACTCAAAAAGTAAGAGCTCCGACTTACTATAAGTAAAACCCTAATCATAATATATATTTGCGATCTAATTCTAATTAATGTAATATCGACGTACTATTATTTATGATTGACGGGTTGATCACTTTGGCAGCTAAATCAAATAGTATACATTAATTTCCTATATTGGAATGGAAAAAATATGCATGATGAACACTTTACCATTTACAGCCTGATCCGGTGCAAGTACTAATTATTTTAAGTGTGAAATAAATGTATTGTCTTTCTAATGCGACATCCCGTGGGAAAAAATATATATATTGAGTTAATTCAAATCCCTGCCTTTTACAAGAAGTACCTACGGTTCTCCCTTCTTCTTCGCATCATAAAATTTTGCCCTTTCTAGTTTCTACATAAAAATTTAGGTTTCTGTCTGATCAGTGCATTTAATATAGCGGCATTTTGGATACGTATTAAGAACGATATATACAACAGCTATATATTCTCTTCTAGTTTATAACTATATATATATATCCTAAAAACTTGAACATGGTTATTATAGTTAGCAGAACAACTGCTTTAGTTGTTGTACTGAGATGGTTCATATTTGTTAACATATATATATAGATTGAGTAATATAACCGAAAGACAAGTAGCAAGTGTTTAGATCTGCTACGAACAACAACAAATTCGACGACCATCGGCACTAAGACGGCGCCTTTTCTTTCATCTATAGAACTTACTCGAACATATTGGAAATAGTCGGTGCCAGTATTAAAAAGACAGGTGGCGACCTGCCACCTGATTACTACTTTCATCAGAGAGATCTCCTCAGTAAGTAAATATGAGGTGATGACTTGTTTACCACTAATATCAGAAAAACCCTATCAGTAAGTTAACATGAGGTGACGATCTGTTTATTACCGCCATCAGAGAAACCCCCTCAATAAGTAAACATGAGGTGGCTACTTGCTTATTACCGCCAACAAAGAAACCCCCTCATCAGTAAGTAATGAACTACTATATATATGGGCGATAAAAGTCTAAAAGACCTCTATAAATAGTAAGCTCTACAAGTTCATTTATTAAAATTTTCTTTATTCACAAATATTATACTAATTTTAGGTTCAAAGTGAATTTGTGGAGTACAACCCAATATTTTCTCTAATTACATGTGCCGACCGAGGCGGACCGATGAAGCCGACACAAAAACTAGACTTAATTAAGATCCAACAACTAAGAATTTTTATTTTATTTAACCTACAAAATTTGCTTCTACAATTTCACGTCAGGAGTATATTAATATTAAACTCACCCTAATCCAGGGTCTTCAGCGGGATCATTCAAAATTAGTTTCGCCATTCTCAATGTAACTCGATTTATTATCAGCAGTGTAAACAGCGCATTTGACATTTGATCTGTCCTGTCGCTTTTTTTTTTTTTTTTTTAAAGATATATATGTGGAGCACAAGTTTGTAACTGGTTGAATGATGGTAGTAGCTAGCTATCTAGATGCTACGCAACCAATAATAATATATATGATCAGGATTTGCTTATGCAATAATATATAAGTCTATATATATAAATATATATTATTTATATAAATATATATTATTTAGGGGAGAAAATTTAATGGGAGGCTGGTAAGGTTATTTAAGAAAAAGGAAAGACAAATTTGGTTGTGCAGTTGAGACCCCCATTAAATGATCCCATTACCCTCACATTCGCTGTACTGAACAAGTGGTTCTCCTTTGCCTTTATTTCCTTCTACATTATCTTTACCTAACCCTAATTACCATTACAATCTTTAATTATTTCAGTCCTTAGGTTAGTTTGTTAATTTTAATTTGCTTCCGGGAAATACGCGACGATCCATCTCGATTTTTAATTACCGGTCATGACCCGGGATATATTTTCATATATTATAGCGCGCTTTTTGATATAACGACGCGTGATTGCATCGTTTAATTTAATCCCGGCCGAGTTAGACTAGACCGACACTTGCACATTATAATCAACGTCATTATCTTCATCATGTGACCTCCTTAATTGCACCGTCGGCAAAGCTGGTTAGATTAGATCAGTAGTGTAGTAGTGTTGATGAATAATATCTCATTTTCTCTTTACTTAACACCATTATATAACGAAGGCGTTGAGCATCGATCTCTTCAACCAAAACTCATTTCTTATTCTCTCCTTTAGTTTTGGTGGGGGCAATATTCTCTGACAAATTAGAAGCTAGTGTCGCCGATATGAGAGTTGTTCCGGTGGCGCCGCCATTATGGTGCCGCCTTCTGGTTGCAGTGCTGTCTTTAAGCTTCTGCTACAGTCATGGTGAAAAGACAGTGTCAGAGGTGGTGGTCGAGGTTGTTGGCTTTGGGGAATGCGCAGAGTGCTCATCAAACTCCCAGAGTAGTTTCAAACCAACCCAAGCATTCTCAGGTATAATTGCACTCCATATACATTAATGTATATAACTACGTACATTAAATACCACTATATATATTCTCTGCATTATATGCAAACACTTACCTTCCTGTTTGTGTAGTTTTTAAGGTTTAGGGGTTTCTTTTAACTCTAGGCGGTGGCGGATGCATGGATGCATTATATAATGCCGACATTTTGTCCTCCACTTTTTATTGTTTATTTATTATTTTAGTTGTATATTTTGTATCTATATTATACTTAGATATAACAAATTATAGTATACAATAGGATTCATAACCTAAAAACATTATGTATAGTAGTTGTTATGTTGTGATTTGGTGTTTCGATTTTCTTTTTGTTACGATTTAATGTCTGAAGTATCAGATTTATTCGCTATCCATTTTTTTGTCTGATTTTAGAGTTAAAATTGACATTTTAAAAATGAAAAAGTGAAAATTAACATATCTGATATTGAATTACAACAAATTGTAAAACGACCTATATTTCAGTTTGCTTTCAGCTTCTTAACCCTATCAAAATGTATGATTTTCCTAACTAGTTAATTTCATCTGAAAATTATAGATCAGTAACAGAGTGCCATTTAAATATGAAGTTTAAACCCTATTTAAATTAAATTTTATTACGATGTAAATTTTTCTTAATAATAAATCAAATTTGAAAAATTCCAAATCAGTAACTGAGTGCCTTTTAAATATAAATTTTGAACCTCATTTAAATTTATTTTTCTTATGATGTGTGATTTTTCTTATTGGTAAATCGCATTTGAAAAAATATAGATTAGTCAATGAGTGCTCATAAATATGAAGTTTAAAGTCTTTAAACCCATTTAAATTTATTTTATATTTTTTTATTAATAGTGAACTCCTATTTAAAAAATTATAGATCCAGTACTGAGTATCTTTTAAATATAAAGTCAATACTCCATTTAAACTTTTGATTATAAAAATGTATGAGTTTTCACAATAGTGAACCCATTTAAAAAAATTCTAGATCCAACACTGAGTGTGAGTTTGTTTGTTTTTTTTTTATCAGGGCTTCAAGTGAGCATCAACTGCAAGACCGCAACCGGAAAGTTTGAGAGGAAAGGAACTGCATATCTTGACAAGGCAGGCAAATTCAATGTTCCTCTAGAGAATGCCAAATTGAATGAAGAATGCTATGCACAGCTCCACAGTGCAACCGGAGCTCCTTGCCCCTCCGATGCCGGCCTAGAGTCATCGTCAAAGGTTGTCATCAAGTCAACGACAACAAACGGTAAACAAACCTTTGGCTTGGCCGGCAAGTTAAAGTTCTCTCCGGCTACTTGCAGCTCAGCCTTCTTTTGGCCTTACTTCAAACACCCGCCGTTGCCGCCTTTCCATAAACACCATCCTTGGCTTAAGCCTCTTCCTCCACTTCCCCCGCTTTACAAGCCGCCACCGTGTCCTCCTAAGAAACCGGTTCTACCACCTGTCCCGGTTTACAAACCACCTCCGGTTCCCGTCTTGCCGCCCAAGAAACCATTACCACCACCCGTCCCGGTTTATAAACCACCTCCGGTTCCTGTCTTGCCGCCCAAGAAACCGTCTCCTCCTAAGAAACCATTGCCACCACCTGTCCCGGTGTACAAACCACCTCCGGTTCCTGTCTTGCCGCCCAAAAAACCGTGTCCCCCAAAAAAGAAGCCATCGCCACCACCTGTCCCGGTTTACAAACCGCCTCCGGTTCCTATCTTGCCGCCCAAGAAACCATTGCCGCCACCTGTCCCGGTTTACAAACCGCCTCCGGTTCCTATCTTGCCGCCTAAGAAACCATTGCCGCCACCTGTCCCGGTTTACAAACCGCCTCCGGTTCCTATCTTGCCACCTAAGAAACCATTGCCGCCACCTGTCCCGGTTTACAAACCGCCTCCGGTTCCTGTCTTGCCGCCTAAGAAACCCTGCCCACCAAAAAAACCGTATCTACCACCTCCGATTCCGATCAAACCGCTCCCTCCGATTCCGAAATTGCCTCCGTTCACTAAGCCGCCATGCCCACCGCTTCCGAAGATTCCTCACCATTTCCCGAAGATTCCTCACCATTTCAAGAAGCTTCCACCACTCCCTCCTCATCATCCTTAATTAAAAATGATGAAGATTTTTCGTTTTCGTTCGATTAAAGAAGGCAGAGCGTGCAGGCTGAAGAGTCAAGTGTTACGACTGTAATAATGCCTCAAGATCGATCATTTAGCGTAATTAAGTCGATTATGAGACGAGATTGAAGGGGGTTTGAAATTGAATTTACGTACGTAGAACAATGGAGTGAAATTGTGTATTTAGTATATATATATATTATTTTATATATATAAAGTGTGTGTTTCTTTTGCTTGAATTCAAGTAATTAATTTGTATTATTGCTCCCTTCATGGAGCGTCTCTCAAATTTGTTTCCAACAAAATTTACCACGTTCGGCTAATCAGACGCATCAACTTAATTAGAAAACTGCAACTTTTAAATCAAAATTAATATTTACTGCAATTAAATTCGGTAATAGATATAGTGGTTATCTGTTATCAGCTGTCGAGTGGATATTATATTAGGCTCCATCTTGTGAGAAATAAAAAGTAACTAAAAATTAGAGATTGTATGTTCTAATTCTTTATTATTTAAGAGAAATGATTAAGATTTCGATTTACATGTTCCTAAAAGTTTCGCATGTCACTACGATGAAAAAAGATTTGAAGTTCGCAATTATTACTTACTATACCCCAGTGTTTTGGATCGGAACTTCGAGGAATGTAATTGCATCACAGCCAATTATTTAATTAATCGGTATAATTACTGGGAAAATAATAGTGGGTATAATTTGTCAAAGAAAACTAGTCGAATATATATTATAAAATAAATGGAAAATGATTTGCATTCCGATCGTTGTATTCCGAGGAAGTCCGATATGTGAGAGTAAACCAATATGCCATCAAAGTTGGCAAATATTACTGCCTTGCCACTCTCACTGAAATCGGACTATCTCGGAGGGTTGAGTCGGAACGTCTATCTCTTTCCGGAATAAATTTTTTGTTTTTTTTATTAGCAAAAAAAAAAATTTATTTTATAATATATATTCGGTTGATATGTGGTCTTGAAAGACCAAGGGCTCTAGAAAAAAAAGACCAAGCCCATTATCTTGATTTGTAAGCCCATATTTAACTCAGTATTTGTGTATTTTTTCTATGGAGAATATATATGTAGGTAGCCTGAATTTGCTGTAGCCTGTAGGCGTGAGCAGCTCCATTTAGAAGCCTTTGTGAATTAGCATTTTCATACTGAGAAGGGATAGTATGTTGTTTCGTTATTTACATTAGCTAATGTGACTATTGGTTCAAATGTGTAATTTTTAGTTGTTTACGTTTGTAAATATGGCCATTTGGTTATATTTGATGAAATATCTAAAATTTCATATCTATAATCATTATTCATCATATCCTTCATTACCTCTAAATTTATCAAGTTTTATCATTAAAAGAAATTATAATTTTTCATCTTCTTGTTCAAATTCGAACCAACCAGGAGCAGTGGATTCAATCTAACCAAGCAGTAGCACCCATCAGTAGCTCAGTTGGGTTCATATTCGAACCCAACTAGTGTTTATATTCGAACCCAGTGTTCATTCCTTTTAAAATTGAAACATTTAAAGTTCTTTATAATTTTTTTTGATAAATTTAATAAAGAACACGAATAACACAATAAAAAATAGTTGAATTAATTGAAGGTAAATGTAAAACAGTTATTTAATAACCATTTTATGAAGTTTGGTTAAACATAAATGACTAAATAAACTAGTTAAGTTTGAACTATTTAATTATATTTTGGAACATATATAACCATACTATCAAATCATGTATTGAGAATAAAAGTGATGTTCTCATCATCTTTGTTGAATTGTTCTTTAGTGAAAGTTGGTGCAAGGTGCTCTTAGTTTGCTCGTAAGGTTAAGTCGCACTCATCGATTTATGTACCTTACATTCTTTATTTTCTCTTTAATAATTTGTTGTGCATGCTCGATTTGTTCCGTGTGTTTACAACAATTTGGTATAAGAGCCTGAGTAGTTGAAATTGAGAGATAGCTACAACGAAGTTTGAATTCAGAAGTTAACAAGTTTATATATTCAGATGAGGATGTTTGATATTTTTGTTCGTATAGAAATAGAAATAGACTAGAAGAAGCTATTCTATTCTATAGAAGGAAAGCATCTCCTATACAATGAAAAATGACGGTTTGAATAAGAAAGTTGATGGGAATATCAACTTTTTTTTCCTACTAAAAAAAGAATGGGTTAGTAGTAGCGACCTTAGACTCATCGTATTACGTAATGTTCGGACTTTCCTACTTACAATTTGAATTTTTTCCGACCAAACTTAACGAACAACCAGTGAAGACCATGTTAACATAACCCTACTAAAAGCCTAGTATAATCAACGATAGACGCCGGCCAGTTAAGATAGGAATGTAAATTGGTGAACCATAAGTGAACCGCTCCGATGTTACACCATAAATGTTAAATTGATCAATTAAAAGCGGTGTACAATATTGCCTATCTATTAGTAGATCTTCTAGACATATCTGGATCCTTAGTTTAGGTAAACGGTGTCGTTTAACCGACAATCCCTTCGGGATTGTTTTTAATTTTTTATTTGGGGACTTCACGACACGTACATTCGCTAGCGACAAAAGCATATGCCGCTCCGAGTCCTCGGATCTTATTAACTAACCTTGGTAAAACCATAACCCAACACCGGTTATATCTCTAAGCGTTGAGATTACGCCACGTAGAATCATCCTACGGCTGATTTCTACCTTACACCTCATCTACCCTCTATATAACCTCCCACCCTCCTCAATCCACTGACACATTCAAGGCAAGACCCAAAACACAACCCCTTCTTCCAGAAGCAAGCTCTTTCTACACTCTTCCATGGCAAACCCTAAGGTCTTCTTTGACATGACAGTCGGTGGCCAGCCGGCCGGCCGCATCGTGATGGAGCTCTTCGCAGACGTCACTCCCCGCACCGCCGAGAACTTCCGTGCCCTCTGCACCGGCGAGAAAGGCACCGGTCGCTCCGGAAAGCCGCTCCACTTCAAGGGATCGTCCTTCCACCGTGTGATCCCTAATTTTATGTGCCAGGGCGGCGATTTCACCGCCGGAAACGGCACCGGAGGCGAGTCGATCTACGGATCCAAGTTCGCTGACGAGAACTTCATCAAGAAGCACACCGGTCCGGGAATCCTCTCCATGGCGAATGCCGGCCCAGGGACCAACGGATCCCAATTCTTCATCTGCACCGCCAAGACGGAGTGGCTGGACGGAAAGCACGTGGTGTTCGGTCAGGTCGTGGAGGGGATGGACGTGGTGAAGGCGATCGAGAAGGTTGGATCCAGCTCTGGCAAGACGGCGAAGCCTGTTGTGATCGCTGACTGCGGCCAGCTCTAGATTCCGGCGGCGATCTGGGAATTACTTGCGGCGTTTCCGTTGTTTTGATTTTAGGTGTCTTTTGATGCTTTGAAAAATTAAGTAGTGGGAGTCTCTGCTGGGTTTATCTTCCTTAGTATTATGGATGGTTCTCGAAAGTGTGTGTGATCTGCTTCGGTTCGCCTCGCAGCGGCACTATTATATTGCTATCCAAATAAAATAGAATCTATTCCCAACTTGCTATCTTTTAATAATCAAGTTATTAAAATCATGATAAATTTAAGTACGCGCGTACAAATAGATTAATCCTTAACCTAACAACTTGTAATCCTTAACAACTTCTAAATATCAGGATCAGTAATTTAATTTACTTATTTAAATCCACCAATTTAATTTCGAGGTAATCTTCAAATATAAAATTGCGTCACTTATTTAAGATTTTTTTTGCCAAAGTTAATTCTATGCAGAAACTTAATCATTAATGAATTGAAACTTAAAAAATATAACTCTACTACTACTTCATTAAGAATCATCGAGGGTGTAGCGGAACACGTGAATTGTGGCGGATACAAATATTAAATAATGGTACGCAATGGAAAGTGTAAATTTTGATGATTTCAATCGAGGGTATTAAAAAATAATATGTGATAAAACATGTGAATTCAAAATGTACAAAGATAAGATGTGTGGTAGAACTTTCCGTCCAATCGTTCCCTACCTTGCTCACCTTTTTAGCTAAAGGCTAATCACTTTCTTTTAGATCGAGAGTGAATAAGGAATTCATAATGTATAAAGATACGATGCGTGAAACATGTGGATTTAGAATCAATGAGGTCATTGAGGTGTTCCGTGCTCGTCTTTTTTTTTTTTATCAGGTTCCGTGCTCGTCAGTATCTATATAATTAGAGTTAAGAACCTATGAACTATCACTCATGTTAACGGGAGAGGTCTGAAATTTAAAAAGTTAATAACAGAGGTCTGAAATTTCTGTTTTGTTGATAACAGCGGTCTCCGTTAGTTTTTTCCGTTAAAACTAACGGAAATTGGTCACATGCTTGGCATGTGACCGGAAATAATATAAATTTCCAAAAATGCCCTTCTATCAAGTGTGCCCCTCACATGCTTGAAGTGAAAAGACCAAAATGCCCTTGAAGCCACCACGGTACTCCGACGACCACCAATCGTACTCCAGCGACCACCACCGTACTCCGGCTACCAACACCGTACTCCGGCGACCACCACCAAGGCTCCGATTGGGCCAAAATCGGAGCCACCGGCCCCGATTGGGCTCCGATCGGAGCTTTTTGGCTCCGATCGGAGCTTTAAGGCCCCGATCAGAGCTTTTTTGTTGAGGTGGTGGCCGGAGTCGGGTCGCCGGAGCCGAGGTGGTGGTCGTCGGAGTCGAGGTTGTGGTCGCCGGAGTCGGGAGGTGGTGGCCGGAGTCGGGTGGTGGTGGCCGGAGTTGGGTGGTTTTAATTTGACTTTAGGGGTAAAATTGACATTTCACATTTCCTTAAATAAGATATTAAATAAAACAAAATATTAAAGGGGCAAAAATGTCATTTCACACAATTATGTTAAATTTAACTCTAAAAATGGACGGAAAACCTCAAATCAACAAAATTGAAATTTCAGACCTTTGTTATTAACTTTTTAAATTTCAGACCTCTCCCGTTAACATGGGTGATAGTTCAGACATTTCATAGGTTTTTAACCCATATAATTATATAATAATATTTTATAATGTTAGTATCTACAAAATAAAAATTCCATTTTTTTATTATTATATGAAAGAATAGATAGAAAACTTTTTGAATCATCTTATATTTTTAAGTTACAAATATCAAGGTTGTTAGGATAGAGATCCTAACTAGAATCGTTTCATGGTAGGATTAGATCGTGTAGAATCGGATCATGGATCGTAAGATCCTACAAGAATTATAAATTAACATATGATATATGAATAATTTTCTAGGATTTTTTATAATATATAAGTTACTATTTATTACATAAATAAATAACAACTACAAAACTACAAAAGAATCCTTTAATACTTGTACCGATTTATCAAAATTATTTTTGATATAAAATATTAAATAGTTTATTAAATATAATAATACATTAAATCTTACAATGCTTAACGTGATAAATGATTATGAATAATTATAACATACTACTATAATTCAATATGTTTTTTTTATTTCAACAAAAATAATAGAAGAAAATGTTAAAAGATGTAAAAATAACGAAATGCTGATTTGCATTTGTCCAAGACCGTATCTTAACGATAAGAGAAGAACTCGTATATATATATATATATATAACTCTCTTACTCTAAATATAGTAGACTCTTACAACTTGTGGTGGCGGTTCTTCTTGTGGTGGTTGTTTGTGGTGATGAGCTTACTACAAATGACCCAACTCATATTTATAGCATCCTAAAGATTTCTCTTGACTCTTAGAAATCTCTAGACTAAGAACTTCCTAAAACTCTCTAGAAACTACCTAGGTCCTAGAACTTTATATATATCACTTACATTCTTATGTTCTAGACATTCCACATGTAGGCCTAAATTTTCTAATTTAGCCCAATACTTCAAGTCTTGGGACATGATGTTAAGTTAGTTTTAGCCCATAATGGTAAATTAGTCTTAGCTCATGAATGTAAGTTAATGTTGATTCTTAACAATCCCCTTCGACATTAACTTTTCTTCACGTTTCTTCTTATCAATGTTGCACTCTGGTCTGTGCCGCTCTCGATTCTTCAGTCGCACTTTTCTGTCTCGATCAACTTGTGGCTTTGAAACTATTTTTCTCACTTCCCTTAATGCCTTGTATGTTCCTCATTGGTCGAAGACCAAATTATTAGTCAACAATGAAATACCGTGTCGACGCTCCACTCCCGGTGACAGCGACATCACTTTGACACTCGTAAACATCTCCAAGTCCGACTCTTCCTTATCTTCATCTTGATACTAAGATTTACTCTTAACTACCGGACTTGTAAAGACGCAAGAAGAAGCGCATATGCAATTTTTATCTCGATCACGAACTTCCTTATTAGTGGTATCATCGGCTCTACCATGAACGGCTCCACGAGGAATCAAACTCCCTCCTTTCCAATGAACCTTCTTTGAGTAAGTTTTCTTTCTTGAAGCCGGTATCACGAACATGTCGTCTACTCGCTCACCGATGTGAGCTACAACCGCCTTGATCATCTCAACATTCCTAAGAAACTTCACATCATTCGGACCAAATAAGACTTACATACCTGAATCAACTGCGTTTGTCACTGAAATGAGATTTCTCTTCATCTCGGGAACATGATAAACATTATCGAGCTTAATCGATGTTCCTCCGCTACTTTTGATGAAAACAGTACATTCCTTCTCAACATGGTGAATCCGCCGTGACTATAACTTATTCTCCCATCATTTTGCATATTGTTATCCACTACTTCATGCTGCAATTCAGTAACCACATCAGGAGAAACTGAGGGTGAAGATTGTAGAGACTCACTATCTAAATCATAAGATAAGTGAGTGGTCTGAAGGTAGAGATCTCAATATCTGTAGAAGGAAGTAACTTTTGTAGCTCATCTTTTGTCATTAAGAAATGAAATCCTCTCTAAAGATGACATCTCTACTAATATGAAAAACTGCATCATGGAGATTCATGATTATATAACCCTTTTTAGTTAGAGAATATCCCACAAGAACTCCAGGATGAGACCTGGATGCAAGCTTATCAGTATTTTGAAGTTTTGTTGAAAAACATAAGCATCATATGGTTCTTAAATGACCAATAGAAAGAGTCTTCCCACAAGGTCTTGAAGATGAGACTTGTTCTTCAGACTAACAGATGGTAAAATATTAATTATGTAGCATGCTGCCATAATGCAATGTTCTCAATATTTTATTGGGATGGAAGCTTGCAAACGAAGAGCTCTGGCTGTATTCGAAAGAGTTCAATGTTTTCTCTCAACTCTTCCATTTTGTTGAGGTGTGGAAGCACATCTAGTTTGATGAAGAATTCCCAGCCGAGTGGACAAAGTTTGACAAATTTGATTGACAAATTCGCCACCATTATCACTTCCAATGGATTTCACATTGTAGCTAAACTGAGTTTTAACTTACATCAAGAAGTTCTTAATGTGTAAAACAGTGTCACTCTTGTATTTCATGAGGTAGATCCAGGGGTGTCTTGAGAAATCATCAACTATTGTCAAGAAATATTGAAATCCTTTGATTGTGGGAACACGATATGGTCCCCAAAGATCCATATGCAACAAATCAAAAGGATGAGCAGCATGAGAACTACTATCGGGAAAGGGAAGTCTAGTTTGTTTAGCCATAGGGCAGATCATGCAATTCTTTATACAACTAGTAGACTTAGCACTAAGATGTAATTCTTGTAGATGAGCTAGTTGAGTAGAGGAACTATGAACAAGACGCATGTGCCACAGTAGACCAGCATCAATCTTCAACCTTAAATTGGCTACAATGCACTTATTCTTATCCTTCATATTACTCACATCAGCACCATAGTTATTTATCAGAAATGCCCTGAATCAACACAGAATCAGTAGTGAACAACATTTTACAATTTAACTGATGAGGAAGTTTGGACACCGAGATCAGATTATACTTGAAATCTAGGACTAATAACACCTCAGTTAGACAATGATCAGGAGAAATATGATAATTCCCTGTATGAGTAACTTTGCATTTGGTTCCATTTGAAAAATGAACATATTGATAAGGAGTATTACTGATCCTTAAATCAGTCAATCAATGTACATTGTGAGTTATATGGTTTGTAACTCCTGAGTCAATGACCAAGTCATTGAAGAAGAGGTGGAGATGATACCTGCCATATTAGCATGTACTCCCTAATAATCATCTTCAGTAAAATGCAGTGGATCAGACTCCATATTTCCTTCATTAGAAGAAGCAGGCACATGAAGAACCTTACTCTCAGGAGCTATATGACAAGCATTTGGTGTATCTTCTCCAAATACACCATTAGTTGAAGATCATTTTCGTTTCAGATTCTCTGGAACTCCATTTTTCACCCAGCAAGTGTCGATTTTATGTCCTCTCTTGTCACAGTAAGTGCACATCCAATTTGTCTTATCAATCCTTCCACGAGATGGTCTTATTCCCCTGCTTATTGGCTGGTGTAGCATTATTGGAAAAACGAGAATAACCATTGTTGTTCTTCGAAGAATCAAAGATGTGGTCTCATTAAGGCCATCAGTAATGGATCCTGAGATAAACCTCTGGCTTTCTTCTTGCAGTAATACTGAAAATGCTACATTGAGACTAGGCAAAGGCTGTCTTATAAGGAGATTACTCCTAACATGTGAATAAGTCTCATTCAAATCTAATAGAAATGCAATCATCTTATGTTTCTCTTTATGTTCATTCAGCAAAACATTATCAGCATCGCATTCCAAAGTCAAGTCATCTATTGCAGCCAATGCATCCCACATTTGCTTCAATTTTGCAAAAAACTCAGTTATGATAATGTACCTTGCGAAGTATGATAAATCTCTCTTGTCAATTGAACATTATCGAACATCTCTCTCAAATCATTCCAGATAGATTGAGTTGTAGGATTATACACCAAACCACTGACAAGATCCTTTGCAACAGTATTCCTGAGCCAGGCTTTCACTATTGCATTCGCCTTATCTCATTTAATCATCTGATTAACTAGAACACAGGCTTTTGAGCAAGATCCATCGATGAAACATAACTTGTTCTTCACGAGGAGGCCTTCTCTGATCGACGTACTCCATATATGATAATTCGCAGCTCCTAGAAGTTGGAATGGGATCAACATATGTCCAATATTGTCAGTTGGATGGATATAGAAAGGATCATCAGCAATCGCAGCATTAGCGCTAACATTTGTAGTTTCTGCCATTGAATCTTCAAATTGAAGCCAAGATCCAGGAAAAACGATTCGCGAATGACGAAACGAAAGCAGAATTCTGAACAGAAAGTCGAATTTGACGTGAATCACTTCTCAAACTCTTGCGAAGCGAATCAAGGAGACTGATGTGAAGTTCGATCAGAAATCGATGAATAAACTTCGATTCTATAGACGAAGCTGACGGAGATGGCGGAATTGAAATCAGGCTCTAATACCATATAATCGTAGAGAGAATTCATCAAATGGAAGATTACTTCAATTCCAAGTTAAGTCTCATAGTTCGTTACAAGGTTCTATTGTTAGTTATATACATCACATCAGCATGATAGTAGCATGACATCAGCAGACTAATAGCTTAATGACTAAGCTATCTAACTAACTATACTTCTATAGAAATAGAAATTCCATACCACCCATTAGAGCAAATCGTACTCTTCTCTCCACTTGTAAGTAATTATTATAAGAATAAATGAATAATATTAAGTAGAACTGTAGAAGAGATTTGATAAATGCATTAATTTCAGGTGTGCAGCATATTCTAACGTGCTTGTAGAGATATAATAATGATTAGATCAAATGTTAATGCATTGTTTGGTTACACAGTTTAATGAAATGGTCACACCTTACACATATATTACTAATATTTAGTTCAAATATGATTTTTTTAGTTATATTTACATGAATTAATGTGACCATTTAATTACATTCATACAAAATAAAGTAATCGTGAAATTCAAAAAAAAAAATCTTAAAAAAGAAGTTTTCATTTTTCAGAATATACACATATGTTGCCTTGCCCGCCTGACGACAATTGCTTTCCGCCATTAACGTAAGCTCAAGCATGTGCTTCTCATCTCAAGAAACAACTAAGAAGACGAAGTAATTCATTTGTTTATCATTTGGGATCAAGTCAATGGATTTCTACTTCTTATACACTATTGTCTCTTCAATCTAGCTACTAGCTAAAGCTAAAACAAAATGTCCACCACTTATTCTTCTTCATCAAGGAGCTACTCTAATTTTCTGCTAATCATAACCCTCATTCTCCTCGCCGGCCTTCCACCGATACGATCCTCGACCCAGTTCCGAATCAAGGAAGCAACCATACGTAGCATTCGGCAAGCATTCGAGCAGAAAAAACTAACCTCCAGGCAACTAACTGACTTGTACCTCGGAGAAATCAAGAAGTTCAACCCTGTCCTCAAAGGTGTCATCGAGGTTAACCCCGATGTACTGGCTCAAGCTGACGTGGCGGATCGGGAGCGCTTATCGGTTCGAACTTCGTCGTCATCGCTGCCAGGTCTACACGGGATCCTGATCCTGCTCAAGGACAACATTGGCACCAAAGACAAGCTAAACACAACCGCGGGGTCGTTTGCTCTCCTCGGGTCGGTCGTGCCACAAGATGCGGGAGTCGTGGCTAGGCTTCGAAAGTCGGGGGCAGTTATATTAGGCAAGGCGAGCATGAGCGAGTGGGCCGAGTTCCGGTCGTTAATTGCGCCGAGTGGTTGGAGTGCTAGAGGAGGCCAGGCTAAGGTATATATATAATTCTGATCGATTCAATTAGATAATGATACGTGATATAAATGATGACGTTGAATTTCTCATGTATTGTTACGTCAAAAAGAACCCGTACGTGTTATCAGCAGATCCATGCGGTTCGAGCAGTGGATCGTCGATATCGGTGGCAGCCAATATGGTAGCCGTGTCACTAGGAACTGAGACCGATGGCTCTATTCTTTGTCCTGCCTGTGCTAATTCAGTGGTCGGAATCAAACCCACCGTCGGCCTCACTAGCCGAGCCGGAGTTATTCCGATCACTCCTAGACAAGACACTGTTGGGTAAGTTTACGTCTCCTGATTCTGCCCGTTAGAAATAAGACGCACACCTAACTAGATTCAGCCTAGTTACAACCTGGTCTTTTTAACACGAGGTTTCACATTTAAACGACATCTTTGGTTATGTGCATTCTGATTGAATTGTTATAATAAAATACAAACATAAACCTAGTTATTCTCGCACGCTCAAACTTTTTAAGTGAATGTTTTCGACCTATACGTAACCATACTTAAACACTTCACTCTCACATGGTATCAGACCAGTTCAAATCTTCGCAACAATAAGTTAAAACCTCAATTTAAATAAAAAGTTTTACATGGGCAATGGTTTCACCTATCTAATATAAATTTTAGCACAATTGATTAAATGTTAATATACCAAGTATCAGATTTATTAGTTTTCACTTTTTGTTGCTTATAATTTAGGCTTAAATTAATACTTAAAAAACATGTTTTGTTTTGTTAAAAAAAAAAAGTAAATCTACAAATTTGATTGCAAATATGTAGTTGAGATTGTTTTTAAACCTTATGCTAGATTCAAAATCTCAATTAGGGTGTGAATGCAGGCCAATATGCAGAACGGTTGCAGATGCGGTTTATGTTCTGGATGCCATTGCTGGGTTTGACCGCAATGATGCTAACGCGACAAGACAAGCTTCCAGGTACATTCCAAAAGGCGGATACAGACAGTTCCTTAAGAAAAACGGGCTCCGAGGAAAGAGAATTGGCATTGTCAGGGATCCTTTCCTCAATTTCACCGAAAGCCCCACCCAATCTCGAATCTTCAACAAACATTTCCAAACACTAAGGTAACCAACTAATTAATTACTTGCTAGCTCGGGTTTTAAAATTCAGACAATTTTTCAGTTCATGTTTCGTTTATAGATATATTAACTTGTTCCGTCAAATATTTCGATAAAAATCAATACCCATTCGATACGTCCGAATAAGCACTACAATTGTGGTGCATGAAAATGTATGTATATGAGAGAGAGGTGGAGAGAGAATGAGAAACTTGTTGTTATCTACTCAACTTGATGATTTCCAATCATTTTCATCATCTATTTATAGGTACATTAGGAGACTTCCACACACTTCATTTAATGACATTTCTCAACTACTTTACATTAATGACACCTCTCAACTACTTAGACTTAAAAGACATTTTCTCAACTAACTTAGACTCTCTAAACTCTTTATTAATTATCTAAATACAAGTTTATTATTATTTTATAACATCCCTCTTAAACTTGTATCTTCAATTTTGGTGATGCCGAACATTTCTCGTTAAGTGCTGAAATATGTCGATCTTGAGAGCCTTTAAAAATATAAGCAACTTGATCATTGATCTTCACATGCACGAGCTCCACTTCCTTGACCTTGACATGTTCTCGAATGGAATGGAACCGAGTGTCGATGTGCTTGGACCTCTCGTGATGAACCCAGATTCTTGGCTAAGGCGATAGCGGACTTGTTGTCGACATTGATCTTGGTTGGGCCTTCTTGTTGTACCTTGAGCTCCTCCAATAATCTCCTTAGCCATATAAGATGGCATACACATGATGATGCAGCTACATACTCCGCTTCACCTTGAGCTCCTCCAATAATCTTTCATCGCCTTCTTCCATTTTGTCTCCTTAGAAGCTTCTTCAAATATTAATGGATCATATCCTGCGAAGAGACAAACGTTACCATATAGTTCTTCATCATTTACATCAATTTTCTCCGTAGAGGTATATATGTCTTGCATTCGCCTTGTCTTTCTCACATGTGATTCACTTAAGCTTTCTCATTCCAATTGGGCACTAGCATTTGCGGGTAAAGTTGGCTCCTGGACTTCTTCATTTCAGACACCCTTGCTTTGACTCCTCCGTATCTAAGATCTCCTTTTGTTGGTTGTTATTTTCCCAATTTTATGCTCGCTCCTCATCAAACTTAACATCCGCGACATTACAGCCATTTTTGTGACAAGATTGTATAACTTGTAACCGTTAGAGTTCTCTCCGTAGCCGAGCATGGAATTGGGAAAACAAAAACCAGCAAAAGGAGATCTTAGATGCGGAGGAGTCAGAGCAAGAGAGTGTCCGAAATGAAGAAGTTGAGGAGCCAACTTCACCCGCAAATGCTGATGCCCAATCGGAAGGAGAAAGTTCAAATGAATCACCCGTGAGAAAGACAAGGCGAATGCAAGACATATAGACCTCTACGGATGAAATTGATGTAAATGATGAAGAGCTACCTTTGTCTCTTCGCCGTCACTTCGGGTTCCTCAAACTCGGTCTTGTTGGTGTATGAAGATGTATGTATGTGAGAGAGGTGGAGAGGGAATGAGAGACTTGTTGTTGTCTACTCAACTTGATTATTTCTATCCATTCTCATCATCTATTTATAGTTACATTACGAGACTTCCACACACTTCATTTAATGACATTTCCCAACAACTTAACATTAATGACACATCTCAACTACCTAGACTTAATTACATTTTTCCAACTAACTTAGATTCTCTAAACTCTTCATTAATTATCTAAATACAAGACTCTTCATTAATTATCTAAATACAAGTTTATTATTTTTTTTCTAACAACAACTTCAGCTCATGCATGTCAATTATTATGTCCGAATTAACTCAACTTGCTGCGATTATCTACCAACATGCCGAGCATGCAGGGACGAAGGTACAATGAAACGAGTTGCTACTTTTTTGTGATATATATGCATTTTTTACCCTAAAATTTATAATTATTGTTAATTTGAACATTTAAAATCTTACATTTACCTTTGAAACTTCTTTAAATAGTTATTTAGCCTCTAATTCAATTATTATACATGAATATAATTTTGGGTTGTTCATGAGAGTAAGTGTCGGTTTTTGTAGAATATTTGATGGAGCTATAGCGATTTGTTTATAAATGAAACACGAGCTAGCAAATTGTTGTTAATATATATATTTGCATCAATACACACTTATATATCATGGTATATATACATACTGATTATTAGGGAAGAAGGTGCTGTTGTTGTTGATAACCTCAAAATAGACAACATCGATGCTGTACTGAACGTCAATCTGAGCGGTGAGGCGTTTGCTAGCATAGCTGAGTTTAAGATATCGCTGAATGAGTATCTCCAAAATCTTGTGGCTTCACCAGTCCGGTCCTTGGCAGATGTTATAGCTTTCAACCAAAACAACCCAAACCTGGTAATTTATTCAATAATCAAAGTTTTGAGTTTAGTTTTTGTTAATAATCTACTTACAAACCGCTACTCAAATTTTACTTGTACATGAACTTTCTGATCAAATTTCTATATTCATTTTCATTTCCGTCTAATTGGACGGAAATGAGCATGCATCGGCTACATGAACTTTTTTCTATGTCAATGAGATTAAATTGGACAAGAATGCAGAAAAATGTCTTCTATTGGATGTTCAATTCCACAGTAAGGGCTCAGGTTTGTAGATAATGTAGGAATTAGGGGGATGTCCATTTCACTGCATAAATGTCCAATTTAATCTCATTAGGCTTAGAATGTGTCCAACACATGCTCATTTTCTTGTCCAATTTAACGTAAATTATAATAGATGAAATTTGATATGCAATTGAATATTTAGGTACTGAATTTTAAAAAAGGACAAATTCTGGTATCGATTTGTAAGTGGGTCAAAGTTTAGGTCGCAACTTGGTTATTACCCTTTAATTTTCAAACCATATCTTTCTTTAACAAGTTGTTGCTGCTGCTGAATTGGTATGTATGATCAGCTGAAGCTTTTGTATCTCAGAATTCAACCAATTAAAACTGAATGCAGGAAATGTTAGAGGAGTTCGGGCAAGACGTGTTTCTACTCGCGGAGTCGACTAACGGGATCGGCTTCACGGAGCAGGCAGCTATATTAAACATGGAGAAGCTGACAAGAGATGGGTTCAAGAAAGTGATGAAGACTAATAGACTAGATGCAATAGTCACTCCTGGTTCTAACATTTCTCCTGTTCTTGCCATTGGAGGTTTTCCAGGAATTAGCATTCCTGCTGGATATGATAAAGGAGTGCCCTTTGGGATATGTTTTGCAGGACTCAAGGGATCCGAACCGTCACTGATTGAGATTGGTTATGCATTTGAGCAGGCCACCAAAATCAGAAAACCACCATCTTTTCATCCTTGATTGATATATAATATATATATATATATATATATATGAAGCAATCAAAATTCTTATATATATAGATATGTTTAAATGTTTTCAAGAGTTCCTTCATTTACCTAATGTTGGTACAATATTTGTCATCCTATGTGCCTTGTTTCATATGCATATGAGGTTTTAATTATATATCAAATTAATCTGTGATATATATTGGACTTGATTTTTTTTTTTTTTTAGTATTTTGCAAGTTCAAGATATACATTGCTAGCATTGTAGATTTTCCATCTAATCTGAACGGGATAAGTAAATTGATAGTTGGTGTTTAAGTAATCTAGCAAATTGTTAGTTATATTCTTCATCACGTGCCTAACAACCAACTGGGCGATTTTATTAAAAAAATATGCAAATTCTGACGGAGGTAGCAAAATGTACCTGTGTGAAACTTGAGTAAGAAAATGTTAAAAAAATAAATGTCATTTAGAATTCGTTGGACTGCCAAAAAAAACTCATCTAAGATACATACATTATAGGGTTTAGTACTTAATTAATACAGTGTATAAGTTATATTGCGATTTGCGGTATCATTATATATATATTATGTTCGATGTGTGAAGTATCAGAATTGTTGGAATCCACTTTTTCCTTTTTAAATTGACGGGATAAAAACAAGTTGTTTAAGTATCAACGAAGCTTAATCCATTATCAACAAATTTGATACTTTGGAAAGTGGTAACATGTTTTTGTTATTTAAAAACACCAATCTTAACACCAAAATCAGACGGAAAAAATTGGGAAGCAACAAATTTAATACTTTGAATATTAAAAATATAACATATACTTACACTGTTTTAAGTACTAAACCCTACATTACATAGTCAGTGCACAAAGAGAATAAAACTGGCGTGTAGAAAGTGACAAGGTTACTATATTAGGGCAACATATATCCCATTCCATCAAGAAATGATCAAGTTTCTTGCTTTTCGGGTAACAAAGAAAACAACATTGCAACATAAGTGACTTACCCAACTTAGAATAAAGTAGACTAAAATGAGCTAAACTTATATACAACAACTATTAGGACCATCACACAAATTAAGCCTTTCTAATTACCCCAATAAATTAACTCCATATAAATAAAGCTTCATATTCATATAGAGTCCTGCAGAAACTTCCTAGCTGATGATAAAGATGGCAAAACTTTCTGCAAAAATCATGGTGCTGATAATCATAGTAGTCATGGCAGTTGAGTCTGCATCAGCTCAACCGACCGGGAACCCGACCACATGGTACCACACAAACAGAACTAGAAGAGGCACTTCCTACACAAACCTACAATTCTACCTCCACAACACATTCACCGGTCCTGAGGCAAACGCGGTTCGGGTGGCAGAACCACGTGTGTCCACAACAATGTTTGGGGCGGTCACGGTATCAGATAGTCCTCTGACTCTGTCAGTAGCTCCCGCATCTAAACTCGTGGGGCGAGCTCAGGGATTGCACGGGTCCGTGGGGCAAAGACAGGTGGCGATTTTCTCATCAATGAGTATGTTTTTCCTTGATGGTAGGTATAATGGGAGCTCTATCAGTGTTTTGGGCAGGAACACCCCGACGAACTATGAGACGGAGCTGCCTGTTGTTGGTGGGTCGGGGCTTTTCCGGTATGCTCATGGGTACGCGATGGTGAATACACCGTGGGTTAATACTCGTACGGGTGATGCCATATTTTGGTTCAACGTAACCGTGTATCACTAAGTTACTTGCGGAACAAGTAACTAAAATGCAAACTATCCTATTGCAACTACTAGTCCTTGTATTGCTACTTAGTCATGACTAAGTTGAATAAGATTGTGATTTGCTCAAACACAAACCAATTGTCAAACAAACCCCATAGCAGTCAAAATGCACTCAAAAACTACTTAAGAGCAACATAGATCAGCCGATAAGAATATTTGTCCGTCTGTAATGGAAATTACCGTTAATAGGCATGTAAGCCGAAACATGAGAACGTCCATTATGGAAAACACACCAAAATAAGAAGCATATATACTTAACTAGAATGTAACATATGATCCATTCATTGATCAAAGACCAAATAAGAAGCAAACAATATCCAGAATTGTATATGATATGAAACACAGGAAACTACAACAGTCATTGAAGAACCTTACATGAAATAAGATGGAAAGTTGAGAACTTTTTCCAACCTAACGAATGACGACTCCATTGGCATCCTCATCTCCGTCACAAATTCGCTAAGACACACCCCGTACTCACCATCATCGTCATCATCATTACCAAAAGCCTCCTCTATAAGCCGACCGGCATCATCGTCATTATCATGATTAGGTTTTATGGATATGAATGTCGCGCCTTTCATGACATATCCCGATTGAGGCAGCTCCAGCTCCGCGACATACCATAGCTTCATCTGCAATTCCTGTTCAGTAAGGCCATTCATAATAGATCCTTTCCTGAACAAAACTTTTCCTTTCGGTGTCATATCTGTCAGAACCGCATCTTCAACGGTCGGGTGGCATCGGATCACATCCTTCAGCATGGCCTGCATGAGCCATGCAGTTTCTATACAGTAGTTGGCCCAAGAAAGCACCATTTGCTTCTGCTTATTGTCCTTGGTTAGGGGAAATAGAGGCTCATCAGTACTTTTTCCTGATCCGAATCGGTCCAATCGAGCCGTGCCGAGAATGTAGCAGCTTTCAATCCCAGCACTGCCTACAGTAGCCTTCCACTTGATCATACCACCCAGAAGTCTCCCTCTTCGATCCGGAGAAGTGAAATCCAAAGGGAGGAAATCCAATTCAGCATCATCTGCTATATTCTTCAGCCTAGACTCATCATCATCATCATTATCAAGAACATCATCATCAGCATCGATCAGATCTATAAACAAAGTCTGAATCTTAGTGAAATCCTTCAATTTCTCATGAATAAGAGAACATTTGGAATCCTCAATTAGTTGCGTAATTGGTACGATCCTTACAGGTCCGCTGAGGATAATAACGCCCACGCGTTCGTCTTCATCTTCCACCGCCGTGCTTCTGGGCGTAGACGATATAGAGAAGAGCAGGTCTTTGAAAAGATCGATTAGAAGGGTTTCGTATCGGGAGGCGACGCAGGGGTTGGGTAGAGAGAGAGAGACGGCGGGCGTGAGCGGCACCAGGCGAGAGAAGAACTTGGAAATGGAGGTGCATCGTCGAAGGGACTTGAGATCGAGGTAGGTGAAGATCTCCAGGATGACGTGGTCCGGTAAGCGACTGAAGTGGTCCCGAAGAAGATTCTTCTGTGAATCCATGGCGTTTTTTTCGAGTGATTCTTGATCTGACTGCAAGGACAGAGAAACCCTAATTTCGAAGGGCCCCAGCTAGCTCACTCACCGCACACTAAGGAAAGAGAGGGTTTGTAACAAATTGCTAGATAAATTTTTACTCAATTACAATAATTGGTTACACAAATTTTCAGTTCAGTAGCATATTCTTATATTTGTTATAATTTATATTAAATTTGACTGAAAATGAACATTTTTTTTATCACATGAGATTTTTTAATAAGTAGTAAAAGTGATGTTATATTGAAGAAGGGCAAATTGATGAACTCAGTTGAAATTATTTCATTCTAATCTTATCAATTTACCATCAAAATCATTTTAAATACATATAATTATTAAAATATTCTCATTTTCTCTGTCAAATTTGATTGATGTAAATAATGATTGTAGTAATTTATTTGAACATTGTATTTATGTGGTTATTTAAAAAAATTAAAGTTTAAATACTAATTTATAATCGAGTAAACTTCACGCTTCGATTTTTAATATAAAAATATTAACTATTCCATTGGCAGCAGTAGCTGTGAAAAATGACCGTCTCTGTATGTGTTATAAGGCAGTCCGACAATTATTAATTGAGTAATGATAGACGTTCCGATGTCGGAGCTTCACCCCATTCCGACCATCGAATGATAAATTGCCACATGTTCATTCAAAAGTCTTTGGTCAGCAAGTATATTAATAAGGTCATTATGAGAATCCGACGACTTATTGGTAGACTGCTTCCTTCCTTCCTCAATCTATTTATTTACGGCTACATTTTATTATACTTTGTTAATAGAGAAATTATAGGAGAGTATGTTGTGATAATAAGAAAATAAATAACGAGAAAATTAGGGCAAAATAAATGTAGAACTGAGAAATACATTGTTTGGATATGACTTTTGTTTTAAAACGAAATATAAATACTGCGTCTTAAATTAATCTTTCTTAAATAGCAACAAGCAAGAGAAATAAATACTTATCAAAAGTAAAATGCAAACATTCATAATTTGTTGAGTTATCATATTTCTTTCTATATGGTTAAATACATTAATGTGTTTTTTGACATATATATTGTGTTTATAACCTTAAAAAACAGGAGCTAATACGTCATTAAAAAAAAAGTTCTTTATATATGTATTTCCAAAAATTGGATCATCCAGAATGGTATTTCATAGTTACTGTTTCCATTTTTGCTACATATATATGTGTCAACTAAGCAATGTATTATATAATAGAGAAACTTTAAAAAATTGCTCTTACAATGCTTAACTAAGATCCAATTGTAGAGAAAGTAAAGGAACATAATCAACAATAAAATGAAAATTACAATTTAAAAATAACTCACCGGAAATGGCTATAACCCAAAGCTTTTGGTCGCCTGGAGCTGGAGCTGAGCGACTTTTTCAGCTGTATAAATGAACAAGAGCAACTCTCTGTCCAGAGCTGCTAATATATTTATAATTAGCATTAATTGCAGCACCGTAAATATTAAAGTATATATAACTTTTACGCGGGTTCGTCCGATTCTCAGGTCAGACTTTTACGCGGGCGACTGAGTGTATATATTCCGCGGGTTCGTCCGATTCTCAGGTCAGACTTTTATTTTTTAAAATTTCCTCCTCGTGGCAAATTCGATAAGGGCGCGTAGAAAATGCACGGATTATACAAACCCGTGGATAATGTGTGTATGAGGTCGTAATAATTTGTTACAGGGCCCATTCCCGTGTCAGATTCCTCTTTAAATTGATGCCCGTAGCAAATTTGAAGTAACTGCCGTCTCTATTTGCATCGGCATAACACCCTGTGGCAAAGTTCGTTTTAATTGAGGGGGTATTCTAGTAGTGGTTGTTCTAAATTTCATTTCCTATTTGGGATCCCACATAAATCATTTTTTTTTTCAATTAACTATATTTCATATACTTTGGTTTCCAATAATTAATGCAAAATAATTAACGTATAACAACATCATTTACTAAATATTAATTTTAAATATATGGAGAATTATGTCAAATTAAAATTCAAACAACACTCTAACTTAATAAAAATATTAAATTTTCATACATTTTTATTTGAAACTAAATCAAATTAAGAACACTGTGGAATTGTCAAACATGTTCTACTAAGTTGTCAAGTCCATCACCTATAGCTAGTTGCAGTATAGATGTCATTGTATATCAACCTAAACACTTACATTGAAGTTTCCAACATATGCCTCCTTCATCTCAACAATCATATATATTATGTAATAGGATGCATGATCTCATTAATTATTCTCCTAAGTTTTCTTCAAATCGCCATATCATAGTCAAATTATGTTATACCCGGCTGTTCAATGTAGCAGTAATTGTTGTTGTGATTTAGCGGATTATTTATTAACTAGAAGCTTCGTATTTAAAACCGTTGATTTTTTATTTTTATTTTTTCCCAGTGAAACCGTCGAAATTTTAAAGATAGAAAAATCATCGTTAGCGTTACCGGTACACAATCACTAGGGATGGCAACGGGTCACGGATAATCCGTGACCCGCGGGGCCCCGCCCCGATTTTGACTTGTTGATCCGCGATCCGTGACCCGTGGGGCGGGTACGGTTTTGGGGTCGTCCCGCCCCGTTGATCCGCTCCGCCCTGTATGTGGATAATTTATATATATATTACACATATTTATATAAAACTATATAGGTAATATAATACATAGTTAAAATAATTAGGATTTGTGACTTGTATTTGGATTTGAAGTTAAATTTATTATTTGTGATTTAAATTTTAAATTGAATTTGTATATGGTAAATATATAATTTAGGGTTTAAATTGCTAATAATATATAATATACCACTAATAGGTGACCCGCGGGTCGACCCGCCCCGCCCCGTGAACTGTGTGGGGCGGGTACGGATCGACCATCTCGACCCGCGGGGCGGGTACGGGGCAAGCGATACCCGCCCCGTTGACATCCCTAACAATCACTTACCAACTGATACAATATATAAGAACTATTTAATGTTTTAAACGTGAAATAAATATGTTGCCGATAATATTATCTGAAGAGGTTCCGTAGAACGCATGTTAATTTCAATATAGGACCAATAACAAAAACGTCTCAACTTTTTACACTGGAATCTTGGAATTCTACTTTGAAAAGGCTACAACTTGAGCCCAATAAGGCTGCTGAATCAAAGAGCTTAAAATTTAGATAATAGATGAATGTGAGATATTCCCATTTTTTAGAGCATCCGCAATTATTTTACTTAACGTTATATACATTTTTACACGTAAATTCAGTGTGTTTTTTTTTTATATAAAATGGATGTAAACAGTATTAGGAAAAGAATACAAAATATTAAGAAAATTATATAAAATATAAATTATGTATAAAATTATGATTTTTCAGCAATATATTTTAAAATGTACACCATATATATTTTAAAACTATGGCAATTGGTATGTTCTTCAATCTCCTGTTCAAAATTGTCGTTAAAAACATTTTAAAGTACAAAATGAACAGAGTACTTTTCAAAGTATTACTAAACCCAAATGAACCGAGTACTTTTCAAGTATTACAACGAAAACTCTAATGACTTATATAGTACCGTTACAATTGAGTCAAATTGGATCCAACCGATTGACAATCAATTGAGTCACAATCGATTGGAGACTCTATTGTAACTTTAGTATAAATTATTCAGTTTATTTTTAAATTGAAAATGTATTTAAAGATAATTTTAGCTAAATAATTAAAGAAAATACCAAATTATTATCATTTTAGAATATATTATATATAAAAATAAAAAATAAAATTACGTTTTTTTTCGAACGTATAGTATATTTTACATTCCTACATAATTTTCAGTTTAGTTATTTAGTATTCAAACTTACCGATCAACCCTAAAATTCAACCAAAGACGGACTTGCCAGATGCCACTATGAACGTCTTCGAAGTAAACGTCTTCCACCCACCCTACACGACATGAAACAATACATTGTTATTGCCACAAAAGTCCTCACGTCACAATTAAATTAATGATAGTAATTTTGATTCTTATTATTGATTATCAGAATTTACAAAAAATATACATCGTTAGTATAGGAGAATTAAAATTGTATTATTAATCTTATTTTAGGGTTGGATTGAGTACTTGTACCTATTATATATATCTATTATATATATAGACATAAAACTATATATATAACAATATAATAAGAAAAAAATATTAATAAGATACTAGAAATATATATCTATTCATATATAACTCAATCAGAAATACAATAAAATATATTAATTCAATTTTATTCCCTAATAGTCTGACTGTCTTGATATTCACAAACCTTCTAAAAATATAGACCATAATTTTTTTTTCTATCTTTTTTAATTCACACT
The DNA here is from genome assembly GCA_036873135.1 of Clarkia xantiana subsp. parviflora. NCBI lineage: Eukaryota > Viridiplantae > Streptophyta > Magnoliopsida > Myrtales > Onagraceae > Clarkia > Clarkia xantiana. The sequence goes on from JAPTYO010000007.1 coordinate 24,638,104, forward strand.
TATTGGTGGGTCACAAAAAACCTGATCAACTACATAATATCTGTATATATATAACAATAAAGTAAAATGTTAATTTTTGCCAGAAAAATAAAATGTTATTTGATAGATATAATTAAATAAATAATATTAGGTGGAAAGAAAATAATGTGAATAGTTAAATTAATAAAATAAATTATAACTTTTAAGGACTAAATTACACATCACCAAAAGTTGAGGGTATAATTGACCTCCTCTAGGCTCTAACCCTTAACACTTCCGTTCGGGTATAAATCTGTTACAAAAGCAAAACCACAAAAACCACCAAACAAACGCCAATAACAAGGGAGGAGAAGACTGAAGAACACCATCTCATCTTCTCCTTCCTTGATCTTCATCAACATCATCATCGTCTGCGTGGCTTCCAAGCAATTCTTCATCTAATCGAGAATCATGGGTGCCGTGGCTTCCAAGCAATTGCAGAGAAGAAAAGCTCTCTCAATGGAGAAGAAAGCCCTGTGCGATCTCAACCACTCCTGCCGCTGCACCTTCCCCGGCTGCGACTACACCCCACCCGATCGCAAAACATGGATGTCCGGTCTCGACCCCACCAAACTCCACGTCAACCAAATCGTCTGGCCCGGGACCCACGACTCCGCCACCGATAAGATCGGTATCCCCTTCATCACCCGCCCTTTTGCCCAATGCCAGTCCCTCTCGATCTACCGCCAGCTCACACTCGGGACCCGCCTCTTTGACATCCGTGTCCAGGAAAACCGGCGAGTCTGTCACGGCATACTCCTAACCTACAGCGTCGATGTTGTCATCAGAGACGTCAAGCGGTTCTTATCGGAGACCGAGTCCGAGGTTGTCATTCTAGAAATAAGAACCGAGTTCGGGCACAAGGACCCGCCTGAGTTTGAGAACTACTTGATCGAGCAGCTCGGGGATTACCTCATCCATCAGGACGACAATGTTTTCGGGAAAACAATCGCCGAGTTGCTCCCCAAACGGGTAATCTGCGTTTGGAAGCCGAGGGACTCGCCGCAGCCCAAGAAAGGGGGCCCACTTTGGAGCGCCGGGTACCTCAAGGACAACTGGATCGACACCGATTTGCCGTCCACGAAATTCGAGAGCAATTTGAAGTTTCTCGAGAGGCAGACCCCAGTGGCTTCTAGAAAGTTCTTTTATCGGGTTGAGAATACGGTGACGCCACAAGCGGATAATCCCGTAGTGTGTGTCCGTCCGGTTACGAGACGGATACATAGATACGCGCGATTGTTCATCACACAGTGTATTTCCCGGGGGTGTGCCGATCGGTTACAAGTGTTCTCCACGGATTTTATCAATGGGGATTTTGTGGATGCTTGCGTGGGATTCACGCATGCTAGGGTTGAAGGGAAGCACGCTTGAATTAAATGATATCATGTAATGTAAGTATAATAACAATATTAGTTACTTGTGGTGTAAGAAAAGTCATTCAATATAGGTGGGTTAATGTCAATCACAATATCGCAGTGTAAGTTAACTTTCCCAGGCTAAATTGTTCTATAAGCACTAACTAATCCCTAATAAATGAATACCGGAGAATCGACATTGTTGCATTGCCGTCTCAAGCTCGATGCCGGACTCAAAACTAGGGTTGATCTTTGGTTTAGACGCGTCGAATCAAAGCATGGGAAGGGAAGGACCGATGGAGGGCTTCGCACGACAAAACTCGTCTTTTAAGGTGTCTTCTAGTCGCTGGAATGCAGAAGAAAATGCTCCTGCAAAAATCATAGTTCCGAGTAGTAGTAGTCATTAAGAAATTATACTAACTTGTTCATACTTCCATGAGAAATAGATATGCTGCTAGTTAGAGGCTTAGACATTCCGAGCCTCGAGAATTCAAAAATATTCATGACCAACACTTTACCACTCATGGCTAGTCCGATGCGAGTTGGAATTAATAGGTGTGAAGCAAGCATGCTACAAATGCTACCATACTACTTCAATTACCTGAGCTTTGGCTATCCTTTAGCTGTAACGATCCTTTTATAAGCAACGTGCCGGGTATTTGCTGAAATACCTTGGAAAAACAGCAAAGAAAAAATTCCAATCAGTCTACCCAACAAGTGAAGATTAGAGCTGGCACATGAGATGAATGATAATTGATCTCTGCAAAACCGACAGTATATACACACCGAGATGCGAAATGATAACCCAGTTGAGCAACGGGTTTCCTCAAGATGTTTTCTACTATCACTATCCATCAGGATAGCATTAAGCTGATCATTGGAGGCAGTGACCTGCAAAAACTAGTTTACTTCAGAACACAACAATGATGTAAACGGTGTATGTATGTATTCTATGAGAGAATAGAAGAGAAGAGAAGATATATTACATCAACAACAAATGAGGAGGGATTCAGTTTACAGGATGCACCACACAAACTGAAAAACGATTCTACTGATTGTAGTACTTTAAAGGCACCAATCTGACGCTGAAGACCCTGTAAACACGCAACAAAAAGAAAATCCACAGTTTCTCATCATCATAGAGGATTATCTTGTTTATTGGTAAGTTGGTCCGACCGAGTATCTTGTCAAATGTATCATATTTCGACAATAAGCCTTACAAAAATTCAAAAACCATAACATGGTTATACAAAATATCAACATATGTCTCAACCAACCACCCATACTCTGCAAGTATCATTCATTGTAAACTAAAGATAGGACAACTAATAAAAGGATGCTTATCAAGGAAGAACATTCAGCAGCTAGTGGTTTTGTTTCAGTGATTAGTTAAACATTATTATGCATCTGAGGATGAAACGAGTGGATGAGAGAGAGGTACCTCAAGCATGAAAGACGGGTTTGTCTTCCCCATGACATGGGTGGACAATACTTTCTTTACGGGAGGTATAAAGGACCAAGCTATTCCCCATCGGCTTGTTTGCCCCTGTACAAACTCGGTAGTCTTCACAATGGTCACTCCAACCTCCCTGAGCTTTGATATCAGTGACTTGAGGTTTGCTTTCCTTCCAACCATCGAAGTGTACCACCTACAAGATTCGTCAAATGTGAAGAGGATAAAGATTGCTTTCAAGGACATCTAAAGATCTGATGAGCTCCAAATCCATACCGAAAAGCTTGCTGCAATCTGACACTATCTTCAATGATGCGGCAAATAAAAGCCTGTTCGCCACCTGGACAAACCATCTCCTCTTGGGTCCCACCACAAGCTGTTTTTGGATTCAATCCTGCTGATTCCATAGACTCAAAGAATGGAGGATTGCACATGCAGAAGTCAAATGTTTCACCCTCCCTGACCACGCCATAAAGTATGGGCGGTCCAGAATAGCTCTTCTCCATAACTGTAGGATCGGGTGGAAGCAATGGGGCAATAATGCCTTGCTTTCCATCTATGTCATGAAGATCAACTTCATTTCCACCACCATATATGTTGGAAGAAGAAGAACCTTCCCCTGGAGTGGAAACTGAATCCACTCCAGCCTTTCTAATTTCAATTAGCTCTGAAATTTGTGGGTTACTTCCAACATTTCGTTCTGCCCACTCTAGTGCAACATCTGTCACATCTATAGTCAAGTAATCATCCATCAGGTCCCAAATGTTTTGATGAAATAAGTTTCAAGACTTATAAGTAGTAGGGTGGAAGTTATCAGAAAGGTGAAATTACCGGAACCAACAAATCTCCAACCAAGGAGAGATGCACCAAGGAGAGGATAGATGCAGTTAGCTCCAGTTCCGATGTCAAAGCCTATAACTTTATCTGAATCAGTGTTGGGATTAGGAATTATGTCTGATGAGAGAAGATCCTCCAACCAGTGGATATAATTGGATCTATTAGGGACGGTAGGGCAAAGCTGTCCATCAGGAATCCACCTACAAAATATCAGTGGGGCTCATTAATATTGATGATCAACTCCGTAATCAATCAGAAGCCGATCTTGCAAAGGACAGATTCACCATAGGTTTTTGTCCTAAGTAGGACAGAAAATACCAACATAACTGTCTTTGATTTTCCTGAGAAACTACTCAACTAGTATAAAGATATGACACAACCATGACAGACACTTAGTTTTATCATGTAGTGGAATCAGCATCATTGAGAATTAGCCTGACTGAAAGTAATTTACATGTAAATAAACACACAGGACTATCACATAGTTTAGCATTTCAAAAGTTTGCTTAAATTTGGTACCAAAAAAACAACACCAACATACTAATGTCCTTCTCTTTGAACTGTAACTACAAATGCAAAAGCATTATGAAAATAAAATTTATACAAAAAAACCAGTCCATGACAGACACCATTCTACAACAACAGTAAAGATATCAAATTACCAGTTAATGCCATGATCATGGAGGAGCAAAACTCGAGTTAGCTCTCGAGTTGCATTGAAATCAGTCCAGTCAATTCTGGGTCGACCATCCCGTGAATAGGAAACAAAGGTATCAAATGAGGGATAACGCGACGCCAAGAGAGCAAAATCAGGAGACTTTTCCGAGTACTTATTTTTGGGATGAATTGTGGGTCTTGGTTGCTGCTCCCTTTTCCTTTTCTTCGTCATACTAGCACTCAAGCTCCTCTACCTACGTTTTCCTTTTCTTCGTTATACAACAGAAATTTACAAGTAACAACCCTGCATTGACAGGAGCAACATACATAACAAGCTACGAGGTTTTTGACCAACAAAATCTTGACTTCAACTGAAAGTATACAAGAATCTCCATCATTTTAATTGAAATCAGACCATGTACCAGATATGAATGTACAGGTGCAAGTATATGTCCTAGTAAACCTATATTTTGGTAGAAAAAGGAAAATGATAATAGAACGGAAGATTGCACCCATTCGACGCGAACCGGCTCAACCAAGGTCCAATACAATCTAGTAGCTATAAATGTATGATTAATATATACTACTGTCTCTCAGGCATTCCATCGAACACCTAGGGTACATGCTCCTAACTCGTGCGTCCTAGCCAGTATCTTTTGATGCAAATTTCAAGACGCGTCCAATTACCTAAGGCAAGCTCAAGTTGAAGCTAACAACCCCAAAATTTTGTTCTGAAGCACAACTTGAACAAAGTTTCAGTGTTACAATATACCCATGAAATAAATAAACAGGTACCGAGAGAAAACACTTACCTTACTCGGTATTTTCTGTGAATTTTGTCCACCCAACTTTCAGAATGTAGTTATTTACGTTATTATTATTAGTTGTATCAGTATGTTGTAGTTTTCTACTTCTTCGGCCAACAAAAAAATAATCACTTATTTTGTTTATTGGTTCTTTTCTTTTGTTTTCCGCGACTTGTCTGATTCATGCCTTGATTTGGTAAAGTCATGCTTACCCTAAACTTGAAAATTACCGACTCCATTTTTAAAGGTAGGGTACTGACAATTAATTTTTTTTCATAGAGTTAATACTTATTGCAAATTTTAACACAAAATTAAACTAATTGTATAAAAGAAAAATAGAATTTTGATGCGAAAATATCTCGCTTTTTAATACTAAAAGAAAATAATTAATATTTTTTGTTAAGCGGTGATGGATGGGGTCAATGTCAATGTATATAACATGGAGTATGAGAAATTATTTTATAACTCGGTGTTAACATCTGGAGGACAGTTCGTGGCCTTTCGCCCAGTAAAAACATGACATGTGTCCGTGCATTCTCACTTCTCAAAACTCAAAAGTTGTATATAAACAAGTTTCACTTTCTTACTGGACGAAGATGACATTTGTTTATATACAACTTTTGTAGGATGGGCTGGATTACTGCTGGATTGCTTCTGGGCTTGTTCTTCACGTTTGGGCCTCTTTGAGATGGGCTGCATTAAGAGAAACCAGATCACTCAAACGAGGAAATTAATAAAAATAAGGGTGAATTTTCTTCTGTTTAGACTAATCCATTGCCTGATATCATCAACATTTTATTTTTGTTTCTGATGTATTATGGAGAAAAATATATGTAGTATACTTGTTTTATGCTTATAATAATATAGGTCAGATTGTAAGGAGTTAAATGAAAAACATGAACATTTTTCATTTATGAGAACACCTATATTTGAAAGCGAGATCAAACTTAACATAGCAAGTATGTATTTTTGTGGTTCTGCATTCTGGTAGTGTGTCACCCACCTATCACTTATCAGTCACTGGATTATTGACAGCCGGTAACACATTATAAGAGATGACTTGAAATATAATAGCAGGCCTTTCAAGTGAAAAGACACCAACCTTTTTCTGCAAAGGGAGACGATGAGGGTCCTCTTTAATTATTTTGCAGATAGCATGCTGTACTGTGTAACACATAAAAAGAAAGGAGTTCCGATTTCCAAGAAATATGATTCAAGAAAAAAATACAAGGATTGATGGATGGAACTAGGATATTGCAGCAGACATTGATCTCATTCTCTCAAATCTTTAATTGTTTTTTTTAAAAAAAAATATTTTAAATATAGGCTATTGGGTTTAAGCTATAGCGTTAATGGACTTTTTTGTGAAAAGTTTCAACCAATCCTATTCATGTTATTAATTTATTTATTTATAGAGGATGTGTATTTTCGAATTTTTTTTGCCAACTCTTATTAGTGTTACTGTATCTCTAGTGACAGATGAGATGATGTCTGAGAAGGAGTTGGTTCGAAAGTGACAGATGCGTCTTCTCGCTAGGCCTTTTCAGCCCCTTTTGTTCACAATGAAGAAAACATTGAAATTCTAACCGAATCGAGTTTAATTATCTTATCTATCTATCTATAAATGTAATAAATTATCGCTTAAACCGTGTTCCGCTTTTAGCGATTTTGTTCATTGGTCAGCAAAGTAGCAAACATTCGACAAAGCTATAACAGCTGCTACGTACGTACCAATTGAACTATATTAAAGAGTTTGATCATAATAACAATAAGACAATCAAAGGGTAGTTGTAGTTTTATATAGGGTTTATAGGTCTTTTGGTACCCTATGTTTGCTCACTTTTGGCTTTTGGTACCACATGTTTGGTTTTGCCTATTTTTGGTACTATACGTTTGCCAATTGTATACTTTTGGTCCGACCGTTAGTTGACCGTTAGAGTTGACCGTTAAATAGTCACGTGACTTGCACATGCCTAGCCCCAAATGTTGATTTTGTTCAGTTTAGTCCTCAAATTTTCTGTCCTAACTTTTTATTTTTGTAATTTGGCCCTTAAACATTTTCAACCGCACCCTAGGAATAAATTGACCTAGCCATGGTCTAACCCATGCCTAGATCGGACCATGGCTAGGGTCACCGGACCCGGTGTGACCCTAACCATGGTCCGACCTAGTCATGGGTCGGACCATGGCTATGTCAATTTAACATTAGGGTTCAATTGGGTCAATTGAACCCAATTGCTAAATTGACCTAGCCATGGTCCGACCCATGGCTAGGTCGGACCATGGTTAGGGTTGCCCGGGTCCGGCGACCCTAGCCATGGTTCTACTAGCCATGGGTCGGACCATGGCTAGGTCAATTTAATCCTAGGGTGCGGTTGAAAATGTTTAAGGGCTAAATTGCAAGAATAAAAAGTTAGGAAAAAAATTTGAGGACTAAATTGAACAAAATCAAAATTTGGGGCTAGGCATGTGCAAGTCACGTGACTATTTAACGGTCAACTCTAACGGTCAACTAACGGTAGGACCAAAAGTATACAATTGGCAAACGTATGGTACCAAAAATAGGCAAAACCAAACATGTAGTACCAAAAGCCAAAAGTGGGCAAACATAGGGTACCAAAAGACCTATAAAGCCTTTTATATATGTAAATTAATTAATAGGCATTCATCCAAAAATACACATTTTTTAGAATAAAGAAGATACCCAAATCACTCTCTCTAGCTAGCTACTTTCCCCTACTTCCAATTTCTCACCGTCCATTTGTAGTATATCCGAAACGGGTTGATAGAAGTGCGCAAATCCAGTATTTCGAGATCAATGGTGGTGGAAAGATGGATGCGGGGTCGGTGCAATGCCAGAGGCGGTAGCATTGAAACCAGACATCGGGTGCGGCAAGGTGCTGGGCGGTGGGCACTGGTAGCACTTGGTGAATAGACCGAAGGTGTCGATTTGGTGCACGAAATTAAGCATGCTAGCCCATCCACCGAACCCGAATCCTACAACGAACACCCAAACCACTACGAACACGTTGATTGTGTACGCTCCGACCCATCTGCCGACGAACTTGGGCGGTTGATCCACTGCGTTCTGCATTATCCAATAAATAGTTGAGGTATAAATATTAAACCGTGCGTGAATTAACATATTATATTTTAAAACAATTGATTAGGTGATGAGTCTGTAATTTTATATGATATCAGAAAGTGGATTTATATGCATGCATTAATTTAAGAACCAACCAATGCATAGAAAGAAAATGAAATCCCGAAGATAATTCCTTCCATGGGAGAAAGAGACGGTGTCTGGTCCGCTTTCAAGCTGACCGCACGCCTGAAGATTCATTTACTTATTTCACTGCTCAGCTATCAAAGTACTTCCACTTTCTAGGTGCCTTTGAATTTCTCCCCTCCAAATTAGATTAGATTTATAATACTAATTTTAAATTATTCTATTAAAATAGAGTGCACTGTAAATACATTAAATTTCGAAAATAATAAATCAGAATTTAGGAAGAAAAAAAAACTTAATTAAGCTGCACAAATTTAGACGTATTAGATGCAATAACTATAAATTCGAAATGATTGGTTACTACCCGAACCGAAAATGTTTTAAGCAATTCTAATCCAAACAAAATTGCTTTTCTTCCGATGGTTTAGTGTAGATAAATTGGCCTATCTAGAATCGGTTCGAATTTGTTTTTGCTAAAACAAAACAAAACCGATTTTGCCGAGTATACTAAATGTTCCTAGACCGTTTCACCTTTCTAGAGCTGGTCTGTTTGGAATCAGTCCGAACTGGACCGAATCCAAAAGAGTGGAGCGGTTCTAAACAGTCTGGACTAGCGGGACCGTTTTTTTTTCCAACCCTACCATTTACAACTACATTTTAGCCAATCCAAATTTTAAATGTCATTTATGGCGGCCAAAAAATTGTCAAAAATGAAAGTAAGTGAATTGATACCTCACGGGCAGCGGCAGATCGGAAAGTGAAGATATGGGCGAGAGCCGGGATGATATAAACGGTGAAGCTGACAAGGAGGGATCCGACGGTGGAGTTGATGGGGCCGAAGAAAGGGAAAATGATTGCCAAGAACCATATCGGTATCACGACCGGCAACCGGGCAAACGCCCTCTTGCAGAGGCTCTTACACTCGTGCATCCCGATTAATTTCTCCCACACAAAGTACAACGGGGTACACGCGAACCCGAACGTGATGAACTGCAAAAAACACACACGTTAATATTATTAAGAAAATAAATATTAAAAAAATTTGTATGATTTTTTTAAAAATAATTTTGAATATATCTAGCGAGTTAATTAATTACCTGGTGAATAAGCATTAGGATAACGGCCATGTCACGGAATGGGGAATGTGGAAGGAGGGAAAATGCGTTTGAATGGTTGAGAAGCATGTCTCCAAATGCCCAGTACACTGCTGACGCTGAAGGTAGTGTAAGGGTTAGCACGTACAGTGTTGCAAACAAGTATATTGCCTTGAATTTCTGTGGCTTCCACATTGCATGCATTATTTCCCTGTGCAACCAAATAGGGTTAGTTAATTTAAATATATTTCTCGTCACTTTCCAGTTTTCCCCTAATTAATTATAATGATATAATTAATAGATGATAGATAGATTGACCATAGAGATTGGCGAGGGGTTCATGAGTCACGTGGTCAGATCATGTCTGAAAAGGGTTCTTTTTTTAGGATTTAAAAAATATAATTTTTTTAAAAAAAGAATAAAGTGATAAAATTGAGTTATTCTAAAAAGAAATATTGTGTTTAGAATAATTAGAAGATTTGGAAACAAGGAAAAGGACAAAAATGAATAGAAAATTCTTTGGTCGGGGTACTGCTATTAAATGTAACGTAATGTAATGTGTTGTCTTACACAGTAACAGCATGTCCCCCAAACGTATAGAGAATGTTTGTGGCCCCCGTGAAGTATAACACCATATTGGCAGGACCCGAATGCTTCACTCCTTCCACCTATATTCATTCATTCAATCAAAACATTATACCGTTAATTATATATTTGTAGCTAATAATAGATAGATAGATATATGTAATTAATTAATTACCTGGCCGTGGAGAATGGAAGCTATTGTGAGGTACCATGCAGTGTAAGTAGTCATGATGAGGCCAAGGAAAGACCAGATCCGGTAGTTGTGGAATGAAGGGATGAATACTGTGGTCGCGCAGCACGCCCCGAATATGTACGTCCAAGTCCTCTTGTCGAGATTGTCATTTATGTAATATATGTTGCTGCATTATCATAAGCTCGAACTTATGAGTGAAGATTTTCAATATACGCATAATTAGAATTTTAAAATTATGAATTTACTGTTTGATAATAAACTAGTTGCAGAAGAAGACATACATATAATTATGTAATGTTAGATTGATTCCTTTCCATTCCTCTTTGTTGATAAATGGTGATTAAACTAATTAAGTAATTAATTAATGATTAAACTAACTAATTAATTAATTAAAGGGTGGGGGTGAAAAGATACCTTGCACAAGCTATGAGTTGAATGACAGATCCAAACAGAAGAAATGTGCAGTTGAATGCCAAACCCACGTTCCTCCAGTGCTTCCCCAGGAGCCCATCAAGAACTTCAAACCACTGCACTCACAAAACCGGCCCCAGAACTAATTAGAGAATTATTGATTTTTTTTAATTATATATATATATATACTACTTTATTGTATAATTGGGTTTAAGAATCTAAAACAGTTTGTAATATAGGTAATATTATAATTTTGTGTATATTTTTTCCGATTCAATTCTATATGATTTTAGTGATAAAATTGACATTTTAAGGAAAAAAAAAATGTGATTTCTATCTTAAAGTATGAATTTTTTACTATGTTTTGAGTTTCTTTAATGTTTAAAAAAATATGTTTTTTTTCGACGATTTTAAGAAAAAAAAATTAAATGTAATAAATCTGATAATTCAAATACTGAATAGCAGTAAAAAAGATAAAAACATCAAATCGCAACATAATCTATACTTATATTATTTGTATATTTTTAACTCTATAATTTTTAAGGAACTTAAAATCAATCACCGAGCCAAAAAAAAAAGGTCTTATTAGGGAAACTCTCATTTGGCAGAAACGAATTAACCTTTTTATTTTATATATACAAATTACAAACACGTTGTCACGAATAAACATAATTAGGGAAACTGTGTCTGCATGTGTCAGCCTTTTTTTTGCTCTATATATCATTAATATTTTTGCAGTTGTTTTGTCCAAAATGTGTTTATTCTACAATCAATCAACACGCCAATGATACTACTGACATCAATGAAATTAATGAAATGATGAAACAGCTGTACATAAATCTACCATGCTATTTTATATGTATAAATATAAATAATATATGCATAATAAGTTGAAAAAGCCCAAGGCTTTCTCAATAGAAAAATAATAATATAAATTTCAAAACAAATAATGTAACATATATGACAAAAAAAGTTGACGAAATTACAAGCATACTAAATTAAAAATGGTTTGGATTGATTTTAGGAATATGCATTATTACTCTTTACGATAAAGGCACATGATAATAAGTATTACTCTAATTACTAAAGGAAAGTCATAATTAGCTAGCTAGCTACATATACAGCTTAATCTAGACTACTACTTGTAACTAATGAATGAATGGGATTAATAAATAACACATGTATTTAATTAAATAGTATAATTTGTATTGTACCTGAATGACATGGTTTCTGAAGTCGGCTTTCTTTTCACGCTCTTTGCGGGTTCGGTATTCAACGTAGAGAGCACTGATAAGGTACGCAGTCCAACTGCCCAAGATGCCGTAGAACAGCTGGAACAATATACCCGACACCATACCCAGCTGCGAAAATGAGTATGGCAGTGTCAGCAGTACCTGAGCCACCTGCAAATTTACGAGACAACAACAAAAATTAAACTATTTAATCCAGTTGCAGGTTTGAGCGTAAACTATCTATATTCTTCAAACAAACAAAAAAACAAGTTACGAGACATATTATTATTTATTTTCATGTATCTAATATTAATTCATCAAGTTTCAAATGAAATACACTCTAATGATATTTCATTTTTTAACTAAAAGTTTAATTTTTTTAACCCTCCTAGCTATGAAAAATGAAATATTTATGGCAAAACAGTTTATTTTTTACGGACTGACTCGGTGCGGTTAGAAAAATACCTGATTGGAAGCGCAGCTGAACCAGGCATCGTAAGCGGAACCGCCATGCCAGAAGAGATTAGAGAGCTTGGTCTTGAAGCTTTTGGGCTTACCTTCTGTGTTTTCCATCTCTACATAGTTTCCAACTATCACCGTCTCTACCGCCTTCTCCTTGTCTACTGAACCTTCCATTTCTCTCACAGACCAAGCTAGCTAGGGTTTTTTTGTTTTTTTTGGGTATTATATAGTTGTACAGTAGGGAAGAGATAAATAAGTAAGTGAAGAAGAATGAGTTTGAGTTGAGAGAGGTTAAAGAGGAAATGGTGGTTATATATAGAGATATACATATCAGACCAGAATTAGACAGAGGTTGATTTGAGGAGACCAAGCCCTCCTTTCAATGGCTGGGAAAAAGACTGAGCTTTGAAAGTTACTTATCAGGGACTACTGACACAAAAAGGATATTGTTTTTCTTTTCTTTTTTGTATATCTAGTCTAGGGTTTATTTATGAAAACATCTATAATTACACTGCAGCCCTTTTTTGCAATTAAAAAAAAAAAAAACAATTTAGCAAAAATAATTAAAAATTATACACATGTTTATTTAAAAATTAGATATTTTATAAGTAGTTTTGATTTCTTCTTACTGATCAATACTGGATATGTGATAGTAAATACTATTTTTTTGGAATAAAATGAAAAATAATACTTGTCATGTTGGTTTAACGAAAACCGGCCCAACCGACGTACAATACCGTTGCTACTTATAACCAAACGAGTCTCGCAAGCATCTATTATTAGGGACGAAGTTAAAAAATTGTTCTTTGGGACAAGAATTAAGCTATACATGGTGCAAATATAAAATTTGAAACGATTAAATTGATAATAATTTTATTTTTTTAAAAGTAAAAAATGCATTTCACAAAAAAGTCGAGCCAATTATTACCCCTAGTCACATACATATGGTGCCTTCTTCCTTACCTAGGCTATAATGTTTTTCAAAATATAAAGTCCAACTTCCTTTAAAGACATATTATATAACAAAATTTAATTGTTGATGAATCTTTAAGTCGAGTTTGTAATGTATATTATTGTATACTTACATATTGATATGATGTATCGTGTATTTGCTTAACCGAAATAAAAAGATTATACACAGTCCAAGATAATGGCCAAAATTAATTCATTTTATACGAGTAATAGATTTATGAAATATTTGGATTGGGAGTGATTGATAAATAGTTAGTTTATATTAAATCCTTGATTGTTATGGGAGCGTGAGAAGGTGGTTTGTCCCCGCACGGGCGCCGCGGGTCTCCCAGATTCCGAGCCTATAGTTAAATATAATAATAATTAATAATTTAAGACTGCTTAATTAATTGACCGGAAAAACATGGATAATCACCAAATTAATTTTTTTCCGGATTTTTTCAAATAAATACATATATGAATTGAAGATGGCCTACCCGTCGTTGATCTCCGGATATTGCTTGGTCCAAATAGACTCATTTGATTGAATCTTACTAAATTTTGGGGAAAAAAAATTGAATCTTACTATACATAAATAGTTTTTTTTTTTGCCTTATTATAGCTCTTCTTCTTTACCTATCTTGTTATACTGCATTCATCCATGATGAATGCAGTATAACAAGATAGGTAAATATAAATAAGAAAAGCTAACTATTTAGTTCATTTCATTCATTAACTAGATATTAGATGTTCAAATCATATTGAGACACACTAACAAACTAAGAATGAAAATATTTATGTTCACAATTTACCTCTTAGCGGCTAACTCGAATTTTTGAATGGAAAAATATTAATGACAAACATTTATATATTACGGACTGTTCCAGTATGGATGAGAATTAATCTAGATATAAAACAAGTATGTTAGTATGTTATGAGTGATACACTCTTAATTCGATGTGAATGAGTATTATATATACATAATGTGGAGTACATTATACATAACTGGAGTAAATATTACGAGTCTTGTCATCCTAATTGAGTCAGTGATACCCTCCATGAAAAAAAATAACAAATAATATAAAATATACATAAATAGTGAATAATAATAATGAAAAGGCAGGGTAGAAAAACAAGATATAGAAAAGAGGGAATGGGAGAATAAAATGAATGAAGGTGGTGAAGTGCACCGCACAGCAAAAGAGAGAAGAAAAGGAAATAATAACCGAGGAGACCGCATGATTGCAGCCAAACGGGCGTGGTCTTTCTCAGCTTCGCTTCACACAACAAGATGAATAACCCACAAAACTAAAGCTGCTTTTTTCACATGCTATTGCTATTCCCACCAATATCTATTCCAACAATGCACTAAATTCATCTTCCAATGCCCTTAGCTAGCTTATTATTATTACTTTCTATTAGGTAGGCTTAATTATTAAGCTCTTAGTTGATTTTGGGCTGTCAAATAACTATTAGTTGGAATTTTTATTTTTTTTTTACATTTTATCAGCACTTGCTATAAATTGTTATATTTGTTAGGGTATATCCATAATCTGAATGGAATAGGTCACGTGCTGTGCATGTGATGAATAAAAGTGTGACAAAATTTTAGTTAATGCTTGGATAATCGAACAAATTATTAGCTGATATTTATGTAATCAAACAAATTACTAACTATATATTTTACCTATTACGTGCGCCCAACAAAGTGATGATTAAGTCTAGAAAAAAAATAAAAAAATTTGAGCTTGCAAACTGTTGAATTTTAAAAATATTTAGAAACAAACCGCATTTTACAATTTACTCGATTGTTCAACATCAGTTCTTAATTAGTCATATTATTATTATACTACTTCTATATTCGATTTATATTATTGAAATTCCAACTCTATATGTATATATATATATATATATATGTATAGCTCTAAACCCTAAATCGGCCCCTCACATGGTCTTCGAATCTAGCTACTAATGAGGACAAACACATCGACCCCTATGAGAAAATTGCGGGTTCTTTTCTGATACCAGTTATGCATTCTGATAATATAAAAATATTATTGGTAAATAAATACATATTTGGATATATTGCTTCAGTTTAATTTGTTCTAAATATATATATTCATACCCCATGTGCCTCACTTTGAAACTTGAACTTACGTGGCAGTCTACTCTTGTGTACTTAAAATCTAACGACTACTCTTGGTTGTGGCTAACTAGTTAGATAAACGATTCATTCAAATACTGATTGAAGATTTATTAATTAAGTTTTTTGATACCTAGTTTCGTATGTATATTATTTATTTATTTACTATATCTATAAATAACTGGATAACCTCGTCTCTGTACAGTCATCACGTTCCTTATGTATAGTTGATTATGATAATTCATCAGACATTTCACAAATATTTAATCATCACTCGGTACATAATTTGAACTTTAGTATCCTAACCTATAAATTACCGTAACTTCTATTGCGTTTGGAAATTGGTTATTGAATAAATTACTGTTCGATTGGAAAAAAAATAACCAAGTTACGCAGTACAGTGTATTTTTATTTTTTTGGCCGAGCATTATTCTTTAGTGAGATATATATATATATATGTCCAAATTATCATTACTGTCACGTTTCTTTTTTCTCAGAGAATAATGAACACTCAAAACTTTTATCGTGGATAGCAACTGTAGAATTAGACTCCGTCACATGATGGAATACTAGGATACATATATATATTTGCCGACTTTGTTCAAGTACGTGAAGAACATCTTCAAAATCTCATAATAAGTTTGGAAAAAAAAATCGGTTAATTAATACACGCGTTTGATTCACATCAGTAGTATCATAGATGTATATATAAATAAATAATAATCATTTAATTCCCTATAAGGCTATAACAGTTATATTATGATATATATAGACTATAGAGTACATGTACTTCCCTCTTTTATTGTCTGAATGAATTAATTGAATTTATACATGTGATGATTATAAGCAAGGGTAGAAGAGTCAGAGAGATCAGATGAATAATTATTATTGAGAATGTTTTCTACTCTCAGATTATTCATGATGATGATGATAAACCATAATGTGTTTTGTCTGTTGTCAATTAAAACGCCCTATCAACCTCATCATTCAGATACACCTATCTATCCATCCATACTCCCACTTTAATCATTTATTAATTAACTATATATATAATGTACACGGTCCGACCATGACGGTCTAATCACGATCTAATTGTATTGTATCTAACATAATTAATTGACATATAAATTGAAAAAAAAATGATAGATTATGCCACTTAGACACAGTCAAATCGTGGTCAGATTGTGTATTATATATTCATGTTTTTTTTTGTTACTTTTGTAAAAACAAAACATTGGTTTGAAAAGGATGTTCCCTGGCCGGTTTTGGAGTTGAAGGACATATTCATGGTCCTTGCCGGTTAGTTGGTCAGAGATCACAACCATTCATTCAAAACTCATCTCCTAAACTATCCAATCCAACGGTCTTGTTTTAATTTGTTCGGAAATTAATTACTAAAAAGAAGGAAGAATAAATAAATAAACATTTGTGCTGGCCTGGGCTTGCTGAAGGTAATAATATCGATAGACAGAAAGAGAAGGAGAAAGAGGAGACATTCTCTTCTATCTGCTTTGTTGTGTCCCAACTCTATGTCTCCTTGTTTGGTTAATAATAATTTGCAGACGAACAGCGACAGTGCAAGAGCATGCTTTGTTTGGAGTTTCATGCGGGTTTTAATTTCAGCCGACGTTCATCAGTTAGCTCATCACTATTTTTCTGTTTTTATTATATATATATAGGGAAATCTCTCCTCAAGTACTGTCCTGATCGATGAGTAATTTACGTTAGCAGTAGAGATGGCAATGTCTCAAAACTCTTTGTTTTAACCATATTATCAAGAGATCCATATTTGTATATTTCTTAAAATGAAACTCATATCCTCCCTCGTAACAAGACAATGGGGACCAACCGCGATTTTCTGTATTTATTATATAATTGTTTTTAGTCTCTAAAAAATTAAAATATCATATTGATTCTAAAATGTTTAAAATTTATCATTTTACCTAAAAATTAACATTATTTTGTTTAGCTTTTCTAATTATGTTAACCAATAAGCCTATAAGGTCGAACTTTTTAAACTGATATTGCAAACATCGGTTTACACCGGACTCCTTACACATGGGCTTTCTGCCAGCCAACTAGCATTCCAAGGTGGTTTTTCAACATTTTTTTTCTTAAAATGTCACCGCCGGGATTCGAACCATTGTCTCTGATACCACTTGTTAGAAATAAGACGTACGCCTTAACCAATCAGCCCATAAACTCGAACTTATGAGTGAAGGCTTTCGGTATACTCTTTATTCATTCTCTAACAATAACCTAACTAGCTTTTTTTTTTTAATATAACCTCACACCAAAGCCCCATGTTGTAGAGCCTGGCATGAAGTCACTGAAACCCGACCCAAATTCGTCGAGTTTGATATGGGGTAGCAAGAGTAATTATACATGTATTAAGAGGATATCCTAATACATTTAACCAGACACATGCCTTTATTGTTTGATTTTGGATGTTTTGAACTTTGTGGCTGATTTGAAACTAAACGATGAATATATGGCGATTTATATGTGTTAACCCGTATTCATTGGATATATTTAAAAAAATTATATTAGTTCCGCGTATTCTAGGTTTAGATATATTTCCACACTCAAATATGTTGTGATTTACCCGTGAGGTAGGATAAACGCAAACTCATTGCCTAGTTAGGGATGGCAGTTCGTTTAATGTCACTTATGACAAGTGTTCTATTTATATCGTGTCAAAATGTGTCATCTCTAAATGTATCACTGATTTTCTCATAACGGAAACTGATACGAACAACTCTCTTATCACACTGGAGCCGACAAGCACTTTTGTGTCAAATTGTATCAATGTGTGACATATGAGCTGTTTTGACACGATAACATATTACCATGTTAGCTCATTTTTCAAATAATATTACTGAATGATTCTAAATTATAAGTTATACATATTACATAATGATCCTTATTTATTTTTATTAGAATAATATAATTCATATACTTTTATAATATTATTATATAGGGTTAAACGATTTTTTTGTGTTATGTTTGACTAGTGTAGACTTTAGGTGTTATATATTTTATTTTGTAGGTTTTTTATGTCAAACGTTTGCATTTTGTAGGTTTTGGTGCATCTGTTAGTCAAATGTTAAGTTTGATCGTTAAATACTTTTATTTTGTTCAATTTAATCCTCAAATTTATACAGCTAACTTTTAATTTTTACAATTTAGCCTAAAAAAACCTAATTAGACCCTAGGGTCCAATTGGGGTCAATTGAACCATTAGGTCCAATTGACATAGCCATGGGTCGCACCATTGGGTTCAACCTAGGGTCCAATTGGGTTCTTTTATTTGCAAAAATTAAAAGTTGTGTATAACTTTGAGGACTAAATTGGACAAAATAAAGTATTTAACGGTCAAACTTTTTGTGGCGTGGATCAAGCTGAGTTGGGCTTGTGTTTTCTTATGTTTGTGTTTTTGGTTATTGGGTCTTTTTTTGTTAATTGTCAGTTAGGCCGGTTATTCTTGTGTGGTTTACTTGTAAGTTTTTATTTGTTGTAAGGACCTTTTTGAACTCTTGATTATCGGCGGGACCTGCGAGTAATTTCGTGGGACCTGACCTAGTGTTATTAGGTGATGGGCAGCCACTTGAAGGAATTTACCCAGATGATCCGCAAGTGATTTCTCTCATTTTCTCTATGAAATTAGGGTTTGCTCCAATCTAGGGTTTCATCAATCTTCCAGATTTTGATATGGTATCAGAGCTGTAAGCTCGGGTTTGCGATTCTCCTTCTTCTTCTCGCAGACTCCGGCTTCGATCCTGGAGTTTCCGCTGCGTATTCTCGTTCTTTCAGATTCGAGACGTTTCATCTTCCGTCTCAGCTCTTCGTCTTTTACGACGGTTCGACTCGTGTTCCTTGCTGATCTTCTTCAATTCTTTCCATGGCGAGTGGAAGCAGACCGACTGTGGAGGATATCCAAGCCGTGACGAGCAACGTCGATTCCTTCCACCCATTGTATCTGCATGCCAGTGATAAGCACGGTAACTCTGTCATCTCCACTATCTTGACTGGGATTGATAGCTACTCCATGTGGAGCCGTGCTATGCGTCTGTATTTGTTGGGAAGGAACAAGTTAGGGTTTGTCACTGGTTCATGTATGCGTGATGATTTTGAGGCTGCCTATAATGAGTTGTGGGATCGGTGCAATGCTATCGTGTTTGGATGGATCCTCAATTCTGTTTCCAAGGATCTTGCTAGCAGTATCATGTATATGGAAAATGCTTTTCTAGCCTGGAAGGCTCTTAAGGAGAGGTTCGATAAGCCTAATGGATCAATGACTTATCAGCTTCACCGCGAGATTGTCTTGACTCAGTAAGAGTTGGATTCTGTTTCAACATATTTTACTAAACTTTGACTATTATGGTCGGAGTACGATGCTGTTGCTGCCTTACCTCACATTGATGGAGAGACTTTTCAGAAACATGTAGATCATAAGGATAATCAGCGCCTATTCCAGTTCTTAATGGGCCTCAATGAGACCTTTGGTGGTGTTAGAACTAATTTGCTGTTGTGGAAAACTCTTCCCTCTCTGAATGAGGCATATAACATTTTACTTCAAGAAGAGAGTCAGAAGGGAATCTCTTCTGACATTGCTGGATCTGTTTCCGCTACCTCTACTAATTCTGTCACTGAGAGGCCAAAGGGAAACCCTAATCTTGAATGCACCTTCTGTAAAAAGAAGGGGCATGCTGTGGACAGATGTTTTGCGAAGGGGTGTGAATACTGCAAGAAGAAATGACACACTAAGTGTTGGATTACGGGGACGTAATACTACAGAATGCTAAACGTGTACATTCAAGTAATCTAACTACGCAACGAAATAGTGTACACATACCTTTTAGCTTTCCTGCCCAAGATTGTCGTGGAGGGAGTTCTGATTCTCCGGTCTGAACCACGTACAAGTTCTTTGTAAAAAGAAGTCCTACGCGGTGTAAGCTCCACAACAAAGTCTCTGATCAATTCTTCAACGGGGACAGAACCTCGGACTAAGATGTGCCGAAAATCTCAACTAAGGGGGTGAGAGGGCTTCTCTCAAGTTCCTCAATGGAGGTACTTCTTATTATGAATGAAAAATGTGTAAACCCCATAGGTGAGTCCCCTATATATAGGATTGGTGGAGTGGACAAAAGTCCACTCCAACCAATGTGGGACAACATTCGGCCGAACCATGCTATTAAAGGGGGAGGCCCAATTTTGGGCCTCCCATGTCAATTAGGGATTGGGTTTGGCCCAATTAGCCTAAAGTGACAATTACCTAATTAACTTAAGTAATTTTCTTAGCATTAACAGGCTACCAATTACGGCGCCACGTCACCATATGCTAACAGCTCCCACTCGCCGGAATGGGAGGGTGCCTGTTAATATATAGTTATCCAATAGCATCAACATCTCAGTCTTCAGTCTTTGTCTCCGTCTCCGAATAGTTCATACGAGGTTTGCCGTGCGACCGGCGGATACGACGGGCATCGTTCTACTCATCTGTTAAGAGTATTGTAGCGCCCGCAGAACGTTGATTCCCTTTCGTAAATCAACCCTGTTAAAATAAAATATGTACCGCACTGTATCATTGGTCAACTAATAATTATCCAATTGCCCAGTTTTCCACATAGGAATACTTCTCCAGGGCATCCGTTACAAGTGTTCACAACCTTCAACTAATATCTGGTTGGCGACCACCTAGTGAACACAAGAGTCGGTGAATTATAGGTGAACTTGACTATCCCCATCGCTTATACCCTTAGTCTAACTCAACCGGTTTCCAAGACGTGGTCACTTGGCCGTTTTCTTTGGATCTACGCTCGTACGGGAAACGAACATTGAGCTAGACCTTAGGTATAAGTTCTTAGTCCGAGAGGATACTTTGGATGCCTCTTCATAAGATATTCGGGATCAATCACATGCTCAAGGTGAAGAAGTATGCGCCATTTGAATCACTAGGATTCTAGCTAGCACAACCGAGCATGACCCCGTGGTCGAACATGGCACGCGCAGTATGAAGCACACGTCGATAGCACACCTGGACTAGCCAGGATTTATGTCAATCATGCCATCGCAGAATCTTTCATCTGGCCCTAAATGTGATTTTAATGAATGACTGGGTTCAACACGGCGATGTACAAAACGAAGATTAAGTCATGCATTAAGCGTGACAAGGTTATCGTTTCGTTTAACCAGGTTTATCCCCCTAGTTCTTAGCCAATCTTGTTGTGGTAGAGATCCCCCATTCCTTACAAGATGACCGTACCAGTGTGACGAGGCATGGTTCACATTCGACATAATTATGGTGGAAGAGTTTTACCTCTTCTTACGACTTAGTTTATAGACCGTAAAATCTGATGTTATATTTCATTATGACTTCGATAGATCATATACTCAGTTTGCAATTCTTTTATTCAATCGAAATAATATTATTTCAAATGTCAAAATGTTATCGCTTATACAAGTCACTTATTTAAGACCTACGTAGTCCAAGCAGTTTTACGTGCTTTTCGAAAATCTCTCTACGTAATGGCATGGATCTGCGACCATTTTATCCGTGGAAAAGTATTCTAAAGCGATTATGTTGTCTTCCAGAACAGATTTAGCATAATTATATTTCACATCAATGTGTTTGGTCCTACTATGGTACTTTGGATTCTTAACTGCTGCAATGGCTGCCTGACTGTCGGAGTATACCTTGACGGATTACTCTCTTTGCCAGTGCCAATCAATGCAGTAAGAAGCCTTTTCAGCCAGACCGCTTCCTGTGCGTTTTTAGATATGGCAACGAATTCTGATTCCATAGTAGAAAGTGCGACGCATGATTGCTTCTTGCTTACCCATGATATGACAGCATTAGCAAGAAGGAAAACTCCTCATATGGTGGACTTACGATCATCTGGATCGCCACTGTGGTCGGCGTCACTATAACCGGTCAATTCTATTTGCTTGCCCTTATAGCACAGAACATAGTCGGCAGTACCTTTCAGATACCTTATAATTCGTTTTACGACCTTTAGATGTTGATAACTATGATCTGATTGGAATCTTGCTACTAGGCCAACATCGTAACAGATATATGGCCGAGTACATAGCATGGCGTACATAAGACTTCCTACCATTCTTAGGTACTCTGCCCCTTTCATCTGTTCACGCAGCTGCTGGTTTTTCGGTCCATCACGCTTTGACAGCGCGCACCCGAACACAACCGGCGTATCCACGGGTTTAGTATCGAGCATTCTGAATCTTTTCAACAGTTTGTTGATATAAGATTCTTGAGACAGGCACAATGTCCGGGCGGCACGATCTCGGGCAATTTTAATGCCTAAGATGTACGTGGCATCTCCCATGTCTTTCATCTCAAATGCTGACGCTAACCAGGACTTTGATTTGTTCATGAAACTCACGTCGTTCGCAGAATGAGTATGTCATATACGTATAGTGTTATGATGACATACTTAGACTCGGAGGTCTTAGTGTATTCGCAATGATCCTCGTGAAGATTCACAAATCCGTTTCTGACGATTTTCTCGTGAAATCTGCGATACCATTACCGAGACGACTGTTTAGACCTTTGGAGTTTGCAAACTTTACGTTCTTGTGAGTATATCATGCATGTATAATAATGTATAGTTACCCACTTGTAGAGGCAAGATAAAAAATTGTGAGTTAGATGATATATATTGTTTTAATTTGGATAAGTTTATCTTTATAACCACTAACTATTTATTTTTATGTCGTGGTAAGGTTTTGCTTAAATTAATGCTTACATGATATATATATATATATTGGCCAACTCTTACATGATATATATATATATATATAGTAATAGTTGGATAAGTTTATCTAAAGAGATATAATTTTAATTAAATTATTGAATGATAGGTGATAAAATCGGTGATTTGAAATTCAAAATTAATATTATAGAGTATTTGACTTTAAATACATATTAATGTGTTACGTCAACTGGTAAATTTGATCTAGCTAATTTTAATTTTTATTAACATATTTTTTACCTTTTATTTTTTTACTATATAATTTAATTTTGAGCGTTGTAATTAAACAGTTACAACTTCTTGTACAATAGTCTTGTAATTTTTTATGTAAAAATAAAAGTGAAAATCTTTCAAATAATATATAATATCACATATTTTTAACTTAATATACATGTAACAAATTAATTAAGAGAATATTTTCTTGATATATTAAAAAAAAATATACAAAGTACAATCAATAATATTAAAACATAAATTTCATTTTTTTTCCACTGTATAAATTTTTATTTAAGTAAAATATTCTTATACAACACAACGCAAGTAAATAACTAGGTTTCTGTATGCTTACTATTAGTTTTTTTAATGCGGATGTTATCGGTGAACATCATACAGAATCATCTTTCTTAAAGTTTGTACACGATATCGATAGCTAGCTCATTCTAATGATTATATATGTTTGATGATTAAATTAAATGTAAAGACTGAACGATGATATACCATGTGTTTGGTAAGCCAATTTTTATATTATCAATCAAATTTACTGTATAAAACGAACTATTTACTAAAAAAATTAGAGTAATATCATGCATGTATGTTTATATATAATGCATATCAGATTGCCCCACTTGTAGAAGCGAGATAAAAAAAATTGTGAGATAGATGATATATATATAATTTTATCTTTATGCCCACTAACTAGTTATTTTTATATCGTGGCAAGGGTTTTGCATAGATTAATGCTCAGATGATATATATATATATTGGATAAGCTTATATAATATAATTTTTTTTATTAAATTAGTTTGATGAAATACGGTGAAATCGGAGATTCGAAATTTAAATTAATTATAGAGTTTCTGACTTTATATATATTATTTTGCCACTTGGCACAAATGACAATTTTGAATTATAAATTGCACTAGAAAAATTATTTTCATTAAATAAATTTATATAATTTTTATTTGTTTTAATATTTTTTAATTACAAAATTTGGTATAAAATTTTTATTCATGATTTTTTTTTTGTGTAAAAATAGAAATAAGGAGTTTTCAAATAATATATGATAGGTCTTCGACTATATTGAACAAACTAGAACGCCTTCGATTGCTTCATGCAGCTGCTAGTTTTCATTCTCTTCTTGGTTTAGTTGCCAGCTGAACAAAGACGCACGGGTAAGACCTACGAATTCCAATCAACTGATTGTTTCAACTCCATAAGCCCTTTTGCATTTTGATGTATGGGGCCATCGCACGTGCCTTCTCTCTCTGGTTCTCGCATTCCTTTCTTAGGTCGGAGTCTTCACTTAGCCCATAAAGAAAAGAGATGCTAAGATATCGCCTATTTTTTCTCTTATGTAAACTTATAACAAGCTATTAAGAATAATATGTATATTTTATTTTACTATGCATTAGTTTTTACATAACATATTCCTTAAATTTAAGAAATGCACTATGTATTACGTAATCAAATTTTATTATATAAACTAATTAATTTATAATTAATGTTAATATCTTATTAGTGGTTGTTGAAAATTTTAATAATAAAATATATTTAAGGAATATTGTCAACGATTGGAGAGCAGATATTATTTATGTATATTTTAACTTTACGTATTATTTAAAGTGTACATAAATGTCTACGTGTTAAGTTTAAAGAATACAATTTATGTAAAACCATTGTGGATGCTCTTACGTTAGTGGAGTCAGTCCATATGCTGGTTGTTCAAACGTATAATATGCTCACATATATATCTGGTTGTTCAAACGTATAATATGCTCACATATATATAAATAAAAGAACTCAAACATTACATAGTAGAATGAATATAATATCATTGATATTGAGTTCTAATAGACTTTTCTATCATACTTGTGAAACACTATGCTTTTGTTTTTTTACTACTAAGATGAACTTAATTGTAACATAGGTAATACTTTAAAAGTATGATCTTTTTTAAGTACACCTTATATTTGTATCATATTATTAATATTATCAATTTTCCTATGGGTTCACCTTTAGGGTAATAGAAAAATATAAAAAAAAGATTCACAAGCATGGTGCTTGTGGAGCATAGTAGAAAGACCCAGTTCTGACCAATTTCTTTCATTAAAAATAAATAAATGGTCAAATGGTCTTTTAGTGCTATATGGCTTTTGATATTATATATTTTATTTTCTAAGGCTTTTGGTGCCATATTTTTGCATTTTGTAGACTTTTGATGCATCTGTTAGTCAACGGTTAAGTTTGACCATTAAATAGTTTTATTTTGTTCAATTTAGTCCATAATCTTCTTCCTGCCACCGCCCAAAGTATCCCGGCCACCCTACAAGACCGCCGGCCACCGCTCAAAGCCTCCGGAATCCGTACAAGGCTGTCGACCACCATCCAAGCGCACTGATGACCACCAATCGAGGTCGGATGACTCCGATTAGAGTCGCCATGTCCCGATTGGGCCATCGAATGCCCAAATCGGAGCCACGGAGCACCATATCGGAACTAAGGCGCCCAGACTAGAGCCACAGAGCTCCAGATCGATCTGGTCGGGGCCCCTTGGCTCCGATCTGGAGCTAGGTGGCCTTGTCCTGAGCCATATAACTCCATATCGGAGCCGTCTGGTCCTGATTGGTGGTCACCGATGGGCTTGGATAGTGGCCAGCGGCCTTAAGCGGTGCCGACGATATTGTGTGATGGCCGAAACACTTTGGGCAGTGACTGGAAGATAATTAGGAATTAAATTGAACAAAATAAAACTATTGAACGATCAAACTTAACCGTTAAATTACTGATACACCAAAAGTCTACAAAATACAAACATATAACATAAAAAACTTACAAGTAAATCGTATGACACCAAAAAATCAACATTAGTCAAAACATAGTCACAAAAAACACCTTAAACCATATAAATTGTCTTTCGTATGTTAGGGCCCATTGTAGAAGCCTAATAGTGTGAAATTCATTTCATTCCATTCATTAAAAACATAAAGAAGGCCAGGACTCCACCGAACCGAAACATTCAATACACACCGTTCGACTCTGAGAAACCTCTGAGGCTCTGACAGATACAGAAAGACTGAGTTGAATTGGGATCATTGCACATGCTTGTTTCTGCTATGGTGAAACTTGAACTACCAGATCGACGCTGTGCTTCCATTATGGAGGATCGATTGTGTAAAGATTGCTAGGGTGGTGTCAGCACTCAAAGCAAACGAAAATGATGCGCCGCGAAATCTCAAGTCTCCTTCAGCCTAAATTTTTCCTCCTTTTCCTGGCGCTCTTAGTTCTCCTTGTCTTTGCCGTTTCCAAATCTAAATTGGTGAGATTTCCTTCTCAAACTTAAAGCAGTTTCGATCTGGTACTTCGCTGCCAATGCCTCAGATTGCATCTGTCGATCTCTTTGAATTTTGCTTCTCCTGGTGAAGTTACAATAGTGGTTCTTTATGTGGATCTATCTACTTGTTAAACTGTGAATGCTGTAGTTCGAAAATGGAATCCGGAGAGTGATCTGCATCTGTGCTTGATTTTCGTTTGCATAGGCTGCCTATAGATTTAGAACAGGTTTTCTAATGTTGTGTCTGCGTTAGCGTTCAGATTGGTACGAGAAGTTGTCCAGGAAACGCCATAGCCCATAGGGTAGTGCTTCACTTATGTTGGTGACCTGTTGCCTATAGTATACTCTCTGCTGAATTGGTTCATGGAATAAACTTGTTCTTGCTTTCCATACCGAACACTCTCTCGTCAGCACTTTATTTACACGTTGATCCAGGTTGTTGTATGTACAAATTTGAGTATTACGAGAGCTGAATTGGGTTAGCATGACTAATTAGTTTCTCAAATTTCAAAGGATATATGGAACCAT
Organism: Clarkia xantiana subsp. parviflora; assembly: GCA_036873135.1. Lineage (NCBI taxonomy): Eukaryota > Viridiplantae > Streptophyta > Magnoliopsida > Myrtales > Onagraceae > Clarkia > Clarkia xantiana. The sequence goes on from JAPTYO010000007.1 coordinate 24,665,383, forward strand.
CTACAGGCAATTTCATTCCACTCAGATATAACTGGTTAATCTCTGCATTAAACTTGTGGTTGAGGTTATGAGCAATTTTGTTGGTGGACATACTTTTCCTGTTCTGAAGTATATTATGTAGCATTTCTGAAATCCTTTCTTTTAGTGTCCCTCGGTAGGTATGTATAACTGTCCCTGCAGTTTTCTGAGCTTTTCTTCTTCTTTCTTACAATTATCGTCTTGGGCTGCATATTGTGCAGAGTTTTACTAAGTGTATGTCAAAAGTTTTGTGACTTTACTTCAACTGCTAGAAACTTTGATGAATTGTGTGGAGGAAGATGTGTCTCCTAATGCTGCAGTCTTTCCATGTTATGTTCCTAAATCGTGGATCGAGTCAAGGGCGGATAGATATGATGAACCAAGCTTGTCAAAGGGAACTTGAAACCCTTTGACCTCTTTAGTAAGAACCTGATTTTTTGGCTCTTTATAGGGACTGGCCACCTGTATCAGTCCTTTAAATAATAATCAACTTTTTACAAGATAGGAACCGGTAATATATATAACTTAAGGTTTATAGAAACTACCTTTAAATTGGCAAGTACTGATACACCTTTCATAAGATTGTTTTGGATTCTTTTCTGATTTTTGTCTTGGTGAAGGACTCTTAGGTGCAATATTCATCCAACTCTGGCAGCTTACCTATGTGTATTGTTTCTATTTTTTTGTGTTTATTAGGGGAAGGAGGAGGTAGAAGAGACTCCCGAAATTACTCACAGGGTGTATCTAGATGTTGATATTGAGGAACAACGCTTAGGTACTTATTTCATCATGTTGGTATGATTACAATATTTTTCTTTTTCAGTCCCGTTTTCTATATTCCATTTCCAATATAGGAATGCCACCATTGAACACGTATTATAGGAAACTTAGCATCCTACCTTTCCCCCCTCATTGATATGTAATGTGCTAGCTAGTGGATTTTAGAAGTACTCTTCATCACTACCTTTGTCATGCTTTGAAAATTCCTGCTCCGATGATCACGAGAGAAAGTTCATTCATCAAAACTGTACAGTTTTCTTTTTATAGGCTCATCCACACGAAGATCTCTGTACTTGCCAACTTAGTGTCTGGAGTGTTTTTTTTTTCTTCTTTCCCTCAAGTCTCACGATAAGTTGATGTGACTATTTGCAGGTAGAATTGTAATTGGGTTATATGGCCAAGTTGTACCAAAAACAGTAGGTATGAATCACCAGCAACATAATACTTTTCTTTTCAAAAACTAAAGGGTTTATCTCTGTGCATAGTATCTATCAGTTCCTGTGTATGAATATGCTTTCTTATGCCCTTTTATGCATCAAGAAGTTCAAATTAAGATGCTTCAGATGGATTATATTAGAAACAAGAGTATTGATTTTTTTCTTCACCATTATTTCATGTCAATGCATAACAGTAGACAAATATTTCTTGCAATCTTGTTAGCTGTAGCCGGAGTTACATATTTGATCATTATGATACACAGTTGATAAACTTTCCTTCACCGGCGAGTGTTTATTCAAATATGTGCTGATTAAGTGGTATGACTTGAATTATGTGCTGATTGTTTGATGCACATGTTTAATTCCATTTTGGAAAGGCAATTCATGGATCTTCTTCCGGATGAGGCTTTACTGATTGTATGCTTTTGGGCATGTGGAATTCTTGTTCTGATATTATATGAGCATTTGGGCTTCATTCGGTTTTAACTCTCTCATTTATATCTTGCAGAAAACTTTAGGGCTTTGTGCACTGGTATGCAAGATCTTTGCCCATCTTTGCCCTTTTACTAGATTCATTTAGGCTAGTGGAAACTCAGTAGTATATTGATGATACGTAGCTTTTGGTTGATTTCAGGTGAGAAGGGCAAGGGTGCAAATGGAAAGCTACTTTACTACAAGGGCATACCATTTCATCGCATAATATCCGGCTTCATGATTCAAGGTGGCGACGTTGTTTCTAGAGATGGGAAGGGATATGAATCTATCTATGGTGGAACCTTTCCTGATGAAAATTTCAAGATAAAGCATTCGCATCCAGGTGCAAAAATATGTTTGATCTAGCTCATATATATATCCTCAAGGTAAAATGTTAAGGTCCTATACATCTGCTAAACTTGAATGCTGGAATTATTGTAGGTGTGGTATCAATGGTTAACACAGGACCGGATTCTAACGGATCACAGTTCTTCATCACAACGGTGAAGGCTAGCTGGTTGGATGGTGAGCACGTGGTGTTCGGGAAGGTTATACAGGGAATGGACACAGTTTATGCTATTGAAGGTGGTGCGGGAACATTTAGTGGAAAACCCAGGAAGAAGGTGGTTATTGCTGACTCTGGAGAGATACCCAGAAGCAAGTGGGATGAGGAAAACTGAAAAATATATAGTTTGAGATGATGATGATGAGCTACATTTGATTTCGTTCAGGAGCTGCTAGTAGTAGAGTCTGTCTTGGTAAGGTATCGGTTTAATTCCCTTTGTATATGCTGATGATCAACTTCATTTCATGTTCCCAAATGCAGGCAGGAGATTTACGTTACCTTAAAATTGTTAAATAGATATATGGTGTTGTTGATTAAAAAGTAACTGTAGAGGAAGCGGAACATTTCTGATTATATATTGACGACATTCGATTCGCTTGTAATATCTTTCTGCCTTCTGTGAGTCGTGAAGCTTCTTCATCATTTTACGTAAGTGTTAAGATTGGAATTCATATTTACTTGTTCGTGAAGATATATATAGGGCTTGTTTTGGTTCTTGCGCTAACTGTGTACTAGAGAGAGAATATATTAGTACAAGTATTAATTAATGACTTGTTTGGATTGATTATGTGTTAGTACTAATTCATGTATAAATCAGAGTATGAGCTAAACATTACCTACACTATAGTACGATTTAAAACATAGTAAATTATAACCAAAATACAATTAGCCTTTGTGGATAATAAATCCAGCGACCCATCAGTTGACGCCATCCAGACCCTATCGACTCCTAGCCGGATAATAAACCCTTATAATTATTATTAAAAGGTCCAAGGGTAGTTTGGTACCAATGGTTTTTAGTAAAAAAAATTCGTTTGGTATACTTTTGGAACTATACGTTTGCACTTTGTATACTTTTGGTCTATCCGTTAGTTGACCGCTACTTTTGGCCGTTAAATAGTATGTACAAGTCACTTGTCTTGTCATATATTTTTTATTTTGTTCAATTTAGTCATTATAATACATATCTAACTTTTTTTTTTTTTTAGTTTAGTCATAAAAATCCAAATCGAACTTAGCTGAACCTGGCGACCCGAATTCAGGGTCGGACATAGCCCTCGGCTAGGTCCGGCTAGGTTCAATTGGTTCGATTTGGATTTTTATGACTAAATTGAAAAGGAAAAAAAAAGTTAGATATGTAACAGAGGGACTAAATTGAACAAAATCAAAAGTATATGGCAAGTCACGTGATTTGCACATGTCATTTAACGGCCAAAAGTAACGGTCAACTAACGGATGAACTAAAAGTATACAAAGTGAAAACGTATGGTACCAAAAGTATAAAAATGAAGCATCTTGTACCAAATGTCACAATTGCTCAACGTATAGAATCAAAAGACCTTTTCACTATAATTAAAATATGGATATATTAAAGAATAATACTTAGCTAAGGGGCCTCCTTATTAGTGGATAAAAAGGAGACCAGTTGAAGAGTGACACATCATCGTTTATCCCAAGTTTTTATAGTGTACAAATCTATTTAATTAAAAACTCGTTTCTAGGTCGTAAAAATGCAAGTTTTTACGTCTTTACCTTAAAAAACGAGTTAAAACGTAACAAAATCGTTTTGAGTAGAAACGGGTAGAAACGCGTGTAGAGTCGTAAAAACATGTACAAACGGGTAGAAACGTAAGTTTTACCATTTCTAGAATTTTTACCATAATTTGCTAAAAAAAATTCAAAATCTAATAAATTATGCAAAACCCAAAAACTTTATCAACCAAACACAAGAAATTTTTTTCATGGATAGTCATTTATGTGACAAATCAAGTTTTTTTACTCAAAACCTATTCATATGACATTCAAGTTCAACCTTCATTGATCATTTAATAATAATACTTAAAAATTCTTAACTCCATTGACATCCCTTTCTATTTTATGTTTCTCAAACTCTAAAATCTTAAATTCTAAATTCATTTGACCCGTATTTTTCATGCTAATCTACAGAATTTGAACACCGTGACGACTATGGTGACTACTAATGGGTCCATGTTTTTTATTAAAATTATTTTATCAACTATTAATGAGTATATTAACTATTTTGTATTACTTCTGCATAATTACATTTATAAATTTCATTTCTAATGTTATTTGAGCAAATATGTAGAAACTACGTTTTTACGTTCCATTTTTACGACCCGGCTTTATCTACCCATTTCCGTCTCTACGTAGAAACTCGTTTTTGACTGCATAGGTACAAATAAGTCTATTCCATGTAATTATTTCCCTAGCTTTTACTCATACTTTTGTATATTCAAATTTCAGTTATAATTTCTTTTTTTGAAAATCTTATCTTAATTAATTTTATTTATCAAATATTTATATAAATAGTTTTATATTTTTTTTCCTATATAATATTTAGATAATAATCTAGTTTATTATAATATAAGAACACTTGTCGACTCATTTATCCTCTAAGGTTCATCAGGTGATCATGCCAAACTGTTCACTAAATTAATCAATTTTTAGAAAAGAAAATCATAAAATTATTTTTATACATTTACCTCTAGGGTTCACCTGACTCAATAAGGTTTTAGAAAGAAAAAAAAAACATAAAATTATTTAAGCACATTTACTCTCTAGGGTTCACCCGACCCAATAGGGTTTTAGAAAAAAAAATGAAATTATTTAAACACGTTTACCCTATAGGGTTTACCCGACCCAATAGGATTTTAGAGAAAAAAATGCGACAAGGCTAATGTAAATTATTATCCATTAATTGTCTCGCTATAAATGTGGCGTTTTTTTTTCAAAATTAGTCAAATAAGAAAACGTCTTAACAAATAAGAAATATATATATATATATAGGGTAAGAAGAAATATATATAAATCAATCAAACTTAATTGGAGTTATAAAAGAATTAGTCAAAAGAAACAATTAATACTTAAACATGTAAGATAATCACATGTGATACACTTCATAAATATTTAGAAGAAATGCTTATGTGACACCCTGAGATTAATCTCTATTTTTTTGGCATTTTAAGAGTCTCCTTATAGACGCACTCTATATTAAAATATGAATATAGATATCGACTCCTCATTATAATAATAATTAATATATAGGGTTACCCTAATATATATATATATATATATATATATATTAATCCTTTTATAACTCTATATATATATTTTATACAAGTTACTTTAAACAATATATTATTATATAATTATACAGGTTTTATACAAATATTTATTAACTAAATATAAACTAAAATATTGATGGATATACACCCAATTGGACCTCACTTAAGCTTGACTTAGTCGTCACGTCGACTCCAAATACGGCTGAAAACCGAAACTTGAAGATCGAGTAACCGAGATCCGAAAACGTACTAGTCCACCCAAAAAAGCCTCCGACCGGACTCGTGTGTATCAAAGGTACCTTGTGACCGGACTAGTCCGACCAAAGGTACATCGACCGGACTAGTCTAGTCGGGGAAAGGCTAACGCACTCCCGCGTTCGGCCCCGACGCCCGGGTGACCATCACCCGGGCTACGCTCAAGACGGTCACTTCGAATCTCCGTGTCCCGTAAGAAATATTACGCGGACCCTACCAAGCACCGTGGGCTCCTCTGATGCCAAACACATGATCTCTATAAATGAAACTCATATCTCTCATTTGATACTTGATGTCAATTTGAATGCTTTGACTTCTCTTTAGAACTTTTTCTCTTAAAAATCCGGATACTCATTTAAGTATCGGAGAGGGTTCGCCGGGATCCCACGGCTTTCCTTTTTTGCAGATTTATGAGAGGAAGATCGAGAAGAGCGAAAAACGAGTAGGACGAATGATGTCGGCTCGAGAACACCGCCAAGACCGGGACTTCTAACGCGCGTGATCAAACAGATATCATATGTAGCTAATACATGTATATTAACAAAACATCGAAATAAACGAGCTCTTAATGTGAAAGAAGCCAATTCAACAGAATCATGCCATAAGAAAGAATCCAAAAAAGTTGGATAAGGATAGGGCATGGGAGGGGTCCGGAGGACAGGCTTCATTCGTTTCATTTTTATTTATGAGAATTGACTGAGGTTAGGTAAGCATGATTGACTGTAATGTAATGCCTCAACAACTCCAAATAATTGCGTCCATATGTAGAAGAATATAGCAGTTCATTTGCAACAAAATTCTACATTTTACAAAATTACGTAACTTTGTATCGTTTTGGTATAGTTGATTCTAGGGACGAAGCCAAAAAAATATGTTTAGAGACAAAAATTTGAGTTAGTGCAAATAATTATTATAAAAAGGGATAAATGTAAGATTTTGAATGGATAAATTATTAATAATTACAAGTTTTATCGTAAAATTGCATATTACAAAAAGTTGATGGGACAATTTCTCTCATAGTCTCATGGTGGCTTCGTCCCTATTTGCTTCACACTTAGAATAATTTACATTTGTACCAGATCAATCCGTAAAGAGTACAATATTGTCCATAAATATATTCTTTTTCATTCACTAAATTCGAACTCAATATCTATAGTTAAGGATGACTAAACCGTTACCACATATTTCATAGTGTATCATGAACTACATTATTTTTAATAAAAAAAGTCATTTAATCTCAAACGTTAACCTATTATGCATAAATTTGTAGATCCGCAACTAATTAATTCAGCCACTTGTTTAATTATTAGTTTAGGCAGAAAGCTATTGAGTGGATGGTATTAGCAGGTGCAGTGGGGGATGTGTGGCAGTTCTCACATCCATCCGTTCATATTATTGGCTTGACCTTGTTGTAGTTGAGCTTTTGCACTTTTTCAAATGAGTCTTGTAGTGTGGAGATTGTGTGTCTCCTGTAGATACAACACTCATTATAGTTTTCTTTCTTTGCATTGCATGTGGTCTTCAATATCCATACACCTTATTCCTTCCATTAAGGAAGGGGTCCATAATATTTGTAGCTAAGTTTCACAACATTTTTTCTTCTTCTTTCGTAATCCAAGATGAGATCCTTGGGCGGGATCCAAGAATCCTTATCGGGATTTGATATTGATATCTTATTGATGGAATGTGTGCGTATTACCCGGGACGAAGTCAATGTTTTGGTTTAGGGGTACCAATTTAACCCATAGTAAAATAAAAATGTATGGGGAAAATAATCAAAAAAAAATTATTTGGGCAAATATCAAGTTTCACATGGTTAAGTTGAAAATAATTATATTTTTAAAGTAAAATATACACATCTTAAAAGTTGAAGGATATCTCTACGATTTTTTATTTTGTTGTTGAAAGAAATAGGTTAGTAGCAACTCTAGAATCGGGTAGGAGAGTGAGGGCAGCACCCAATAGAGCATGCTTGCTTCACACAAAGCTTTTATCAGGAGGACATTCACACTGGATCAGTCCGTAAGGGTAAAGTGCTGACCATGGATATCTTTCTATTCCCATTGTCACTAGCGAATCCACACAAGACCCTTATCGGGAGGGCACTCACATCGGATCAGCCCGTAAGGAGTAAAGTGGTGGTCATTAATATCTTTACATTCTCATGGTCACTAGCGAAATTTAAACTCTTCAACTTTATTTAAGGGATGAAGCGTTAAACCACTACACCATATTACATGGTTGACTCCTCTCAACACTAAACCACAACATAGCTTCACTTAGAAGTATTTTCTTATTTCTAAAAAAAATTGAATTTAAGTCTAACCCTTACGACATGTTTGTGGAATAAGGAATAGTGAATAATGAATATGTAGTATTAATATGATGTTGTATGGTTGGCATGATGATGGAATGGAGATTTCAAATCAAATGTTTAGTTGATAGAATGTTATAGATAAATTAATGGAATAAGCACAAATTGACAGATATACTATTTGCTATATATTTTAACCAAATTAACAATATTAAACTTGAAAAAGCCAGGAAATAGAGGCAACAACGAGTGACAGCGTGTAATACCTCATATTTGTGTACCACATCGGTTGAAATAAGAAATCTGAAGCTTTAATAAGTCAAAGGGGTACTACATAATAACATGAATTCCTCCTTTTTTCAGGGCCCAAGTGAGGACAACAGGCTAGGTTAGGCTAGTGGGGACAGTCGCTCGGGTTTAGGGCGTGACAAAATGGTATCAGAGCCGACCCGAGACCGTGATCAGGCTCGCGGAGCAAGGGTTATTGACCCCTAGAGTTCCGATCATCTACCGGTGGTAAACGATTCTGGTTTGGGCCGCGACGAGGACGTCACGTGCATTAAGGGCCATATTTGTGTACCACATCAGATGGAAATAAGAACTCTGAAGTCTTAATAAGCCAAATATGTACTACTCGAATCCAATAGGAATTCCTCATTTTCAGGGCCCAAGAACTTTGGGTTGGGCTAGTGGGGACAGTCGCTCGGGTATGGGGGCGTGACACAGAAGGTGGCGAACGCTCGTTGGGCGGCAGGCAAATTGACAGATATACCATTTTGCTATATATTTTAACCAAATTAACAATAGTAAACTTGAAAAAGTCTTGAAAAAGAGGCAAAAACGAGAGGCAGCGGGCGACGAGTGATCGTCGGCGGCGGCGAGCAAGCGTGCGATGAAGTTAAATTTGTTTTTTTTTTATTTGAATTTCTAATTCTAGCATAAATTTGAATGTATATTCTTGGGGTTGGGTTGTGTTTGACTATTCGCTTAAAATTAAAAATTTAAAATCATTATTCTACACACTTAAATAATTAAACATCTTCATACTGATTTTACATTTCCTATTATTATTCCGCGAACTAAACATTAAACGGCGGCACTCTTAGATTTCACACAAATGAATTTCGGGAACTTAAAAAATCGTACATATACCAAGGAAAATTACCCAATTATTACGTTATTTAGTTTTTTTTTTTTGCCAAATTACGTTATTTAGTGGAAAGTCTCTTTTCGCAGACTAATAATTTCCGTTCTCAACAATTTGTACCCTCACTTTTGTACTTTATATTATTATTTTATTATTAAAAATAATAATTATAAACTTTATAAAGTAATGATCATTTGTAAATACATTTTCGATATTAATTTATCCTTCTATGAATACATAATTGGAGACAATTAAAGCGATATGACATGAACCACAAAACAAACATGATAGGGATCGATAATGGCCCGACATTTACCTTCGAAGAAGAAGACATGAAAGAAACATTCAAAAGAGCAACAACAAAGAAAACACAATTCTGTTAAGAATCACATTTGTCTATCTGAAAAAAAAAAAAAATTGTAATTTTTTGCAAATTTAGAAAGAATATATTTAATGAACATATTTATGGCGGAAAAAATCAAGAAACATATATTTGAAAATTTATTATTATTATAGATAATACATATCTATATATTAAGATATTATATATATATAATTAACTTTGTTAAAAATGTGGACTAAAGATTTGGATCATCAATGTATATGTATAAACAAGTAAAAAAAGAAGGTGTTGGTAATCTAATTAATTTTAAGAGATGGGTTCAATAAAATGAGAGAGGTTTAGAGAGAACAATGCATTTTCTTTTAAATACTCAAGTTTTATAATTTGTTAAAGTAGTGTGATTTTTACTTTCTATAAGCAAACGATGATTTCTTTGTATTAAAGAGAAGAGGTCTTGTATTCTTTATTCCCCTTTACTAAGAGCATCCACAGTGGTATTACGTAAAGATTACGTAAACATGGGTCCTACATGTTTATTTAAGTAAAACAACAAAAACTATCTACAGTGGTTTTACATAGCATTCCTTAAAGATGGGACTCACACGTAAATTTATGTTTTTACACAAAGCATTCCTTAAATTTAAGTAATGCACTATGTATTACGTAACAATTTTTTTATTATAAATTAATTCATTTTATAATTAATGCTAATATATTATTGGTGATTGTTGGAAAATTTAATAATAAAATATATTTAAGGAATATGTTTAAGTAATACGATTGCAGAGAAAATATTTTTTACGTGTGTCTTAAATTTACGTATTACTTAAAGTGTACATAAATGTCTACGTGACAACTTTAAAAAATACAATTTATGTAAAACCATTGTGGATGCTCTAACTTATGTTAAATTTAAGAGAAGTTCTGTTCATAACTTATATCCTTATCATTTGGTTTCGGTATACCACAATTTATTATTATTTAAACTTTACTTTTAAGTTATATCACTTATTTTATTTTTAAAAATAGAAAAAAATTCATAAAAAAAGATTTACAATAATTGTATGCATAATTTAAAAAAAAAACTTAGAAAGCATATATTTTTTTAAGCGAAACCTAATCTTTGTATTTTATTTCTATAAAATAATTTCTGTTTAAAAAAAATATCATATTTGTTTGTATAAAATTTATTTTCCATTTTTATAATAGTTTATATTTTTTTGTAGAATAAAAAAATAAATTTAAAAGATAATTTAGTAAACTTTATAATTTATAGACGACGGAGAACAATTAATGATCTTCAAAAATATATAATTATGATTGATCGAATTAAAAAACTCCTAGACAATAGTGCAAATTAAAGCCCATCGATCCGAGCAACGACATTTTACAACAAAACATAATCTTATACATACTAAAATTATGCAATAAAAAAAAGCATAATACCTTCCATATTTATTATTTGTACATACATTTATAAAATTTTATATTTTATATTTATATATAGTTGTAATGTAATTAGACTAACCAATAAATAATATAATAATGTTGTTACCATGTTAGTAAGGAGGACAAACGCGTAATATAAGTGAACTTGAGTGGTGTTTCAATACCCTTCATCTTTATATAAGCTTCTTGCTAGCTCAGTGAAACCCATTCGAAACCTCAATATATTAGAGCGAGAGTGAAAGAAAGTATGGCTATGGCTTTCAAAATGGTACGTACGGACTTATTAGGGTTTTCATTTCTTTCTTTTTTATTTAAAAATTTTAAGAAAATAATTAACTGGATGGGAATTTTCATTGCTTCTTATAGTTTCAAATTTGTAGTTGTATTTTATAAATCGTCATTAATTTATTATGTTTCGTCGGTAAAATTTATCTGCGATAAAATTAAATTCTAGACCAAAATATGTAAGCAAAACAATTGCTTATGGGTCTTGGCCATGGCCAATAGACTTTTCCTAACGGAATCTTAATTTTTACTAACGAAAAATTTCGCGATATCGCGATATTTATGGGAATTCAAGTAAGTAGTGTGAGTGTTTATTTATAACATTTTTAACAATTATTATTCATAAGCAACATTTTGCTAAATAAATACAACTGAAGATAAAATTATTGAACATTTGCAGGCAACAACGGGGATATTGTTGACAGAAGAGTGCAAAAGCTCGTTCATGGAGTTGAAGTGGAAGAAGGTGCACCCCTTCATTGTGTTCAAGATGGTCGACGACAAATCAAGTGTCCAAGTGACTGTCGAAAAAGTCGGTGCTCCCGGCGAAGGCTACACCGAACTTGCTGCTTCCCTTCCCGACGATGATTGTCGCTACGCCGTCTTTGATTTCGACTTTGTCACCGTTGATAATTGCAGGATGAGCAAGTTATTCTTCATTGCATGGTACCTACCTACGTATTTAACGACTGAAAAATTGATTAAAATTACAATAGGCTTTACTTTAATAAATAATAATAAAAAAAAAGTTAATACATATTTTTTTTGGAAGTAGTTAGCTTTTTTTATTATATAAACTATATTTAAATTAAATAGTATATTACATAGAGCTGATTCATGTAGCAATTACGTAACATATGCAGGTCTCCATCAGGATCGAGGATAAGGGAGAAGATGTTATATGCAACGTCTAAAGATGGGATAAGGAGAGCTCTTGATGGAATCCATTACGAAGTTCAAGCAACCGATCCAACTGAGATGGGATTCGATGTCATTCAACACCGAGCCAATTAATTATTTCCATTTCAATTTCATTCACATCCATCTTATCTTCCTCTCAGTAACTCAACTCATCTCATATATCTGCTAATTTGTAATAACAGATGATGGACTTCGTTAATATGTTTAGCCTATGTATGTAACTGGCTCGTAATTTAAGTGTTTTCTTGTAGAGCCGATGGTCCAGTATTCTATTATCCACCTTTTCTGTTAAGACAAATGTTGTGACAAATCAGTATTTTCTTTTGTTAGTTCGAATTGAAAGTAATATAAAATTCATCCATTTCATCGTTTAGCTTATCATACACAAATGACATATTCGTCCCAGTTAGAATCTCAGTCCATATATCACCAGAAGTTGAAGATTTTCTCAAATGGTTCAACATGAATATACAACCACACCCAGAAGCATTAATCCATTCCATTCATCGACCATCACCAACTCCTACTATCATTTGCTTTCACAAACCAAATCTTTGTATTTGAAACACCACAAACTGTCCTTTCCGGTCGAGACGCTCTCGGTTCACTAATGACATTGTTTGATAGTCAACAAATTCACAACCTAGTGATGATACATTATTTGATAGTCATCACAATTACACACATTTGCAGGCCATTCATCTTCGAGGGAGCTGACACTTTTATCTAAAAATCAAAGGATCCTCTGATGCCCTCCAAGCTCTCACCCAATGATAACCTGCGGAAAAACGCAAAGTAAACGGGCACGGGCACATAAGAACAAATCTCCGTGGTGTTAATCATACCATACAGATCACTACAATAGAATAGGCATATGCTTAATGCCTCAATCAATCTTTGCAAGTTAGTGTTACCACCAATTACAGAAGCAAGATGCCTAAAGCAAAAATTTATACTTATATGATTAACAGCTATGTACTTCATCTGTCTGTTTCATATGTTTGTCAGTTAAGACTCTATACATGAAATGAAGATATAACTCCAAAATCACAATCATCAATGAAGATTTTAAGTTGGGTAAAAAATAAACGCTCACTAATGTCACTGTCGATCTAGGATGGAGACTTTAGCTGCATGTACAAAACATGACTCAAGAGGAACATTATGAGAAAGTAACATGTCTCAGTTAAGAGGTTAAGAAATATACAACCTCTTACTTATTAGCTAATCTAAGAGTATACCAACCGGCAACCAGAAGCTACTTTAAGTAGCAGTGTCAGGATGTCACCAACCAAAAAAATGGACCGCAAGAAGGTCATCTACAGGGTTATCTTGTAGTTCAATGATGGTGTCAAACATCAGAGATTGAATCAATGGCCTGCATTAAAGGCCCTCCTAAGCCCCAGCATTTTGCGGTTTAGGGTTAGTTAGGAATTAATACTTGCTATATAACCCAGAGAGGTAAGCTTATGCATGTGATGTGAATGAAGAAAGCACAATTTTAAATCGCCTTGCAGCCAAAGTGTAAAGAGAAATTATGCCGAGCACCCACCAAGAGTTTTGTCTGTGCATGAACTTGAATAAACCATACCCTCGTTAAAATGGAATTGTAATGCATTTGGAATCTTATATTTCATTTATTTACAAAGTTCACACACCTAAAGAACTTAATTTTAACACCTCTTATATTAGGCAGCAGCTAAATACCGTCAAACCTACTCAAGTGATAGTACTATGAATCAGTTTAAGTAACTAAGGCAGAACTTACTTATGCATGCAGTACTTGTACTCCTGTCCTCGTATAAAATCTTTCTCCCCCTCTTCGAGCTAAACCATCAGTACATTAAAAATGGTGAGATGATGATGGCAAAAAAATGTCTGGAGCAATACAGGTTGCACATGACAATGATACGAATTTCTCCTTACCGGGTCATTTTCATATATAAGCTCATAACATGTTGGTGAAAGGCACCTCAGAGCACAATTTTCCTTTGCTATCTTCGAGGACTTGCATTGCCAACCCCACAAACCACTGCAACGATTTCAAAAATTAATTAATTCTATCAACATCTTGTTAATACCACCTAAATCATGCTAGTCGAGCAAATCATTATTTCTTTAACAATCATCGAGAATTGCACTATTCTAAACCCTGGAAGTGGAGGCTCAATGAATGAAACGAAATCAATATAACCACAACAAAAAGAGAGCGAATATCATAGAAATTAAGGAACCACAACTTTTTTTAACAAAAAAAAAGTGATAATCAACAAGCTTAATAAGTCCATAATATGAGACAGTGATTTTTTTTTTGCAAAAGCAGCCTTACAGAAGTAGTTTCGTATTGGCTGGTACTGGACCAAAAAAAGGCAGAACTTAAATTGGTGCTTAGTTCAATTCACCCTTGCTCAGTTATTCAATCTTAATACTCAACAACAAGATATCAGATTCTCATGTTGCTGGATCAATTTATCCTTTCCAACTGCAAGTTTTCAAAACCCAAGCCCTTTAACCCCCACATTTCCAAAATCTGATCTCAACTAAAGAAAAACTAGGATAAAAACATTTGGGAAACTTCAAGTAGTACAATATAACAGCAGATCAGAGGCCAGATAAAAACCTAAAAGGCACAAATCAAATAGCTTCCATGAACGACACCGGAAAAAACAAAGAGACAGTTAATACGGAGCAAAAGAAACGGCAGAAATCTGAACTACCCAAATCCGAGAAAAGAGAGCGCAATTCCACAAACCTCTCTATGTCGGCATAACACTCGCTCTTCTTCCGCTTGATCTCTGAATCCTAGGTGATCAGAGGCCAAACCAGTGAAATGATTGACCAAGAAATTCACAACAAGACAAAGTTTCAATCTGAGAGAGAGCTTACCTCGACGGGGCGTCGAGATTTGGCAAGGATTGTTGGAATCATAAGCAGGGAAAACAAGAAAAGACAGATGATGAGTTTTGCTCTGCCCATTTAGGGACGAATTGATTGGCAGCACCGGCTTCAGCTCTGCTCCAAGACGGAAATCTCCGGCGTCCGGCGACCATTGAGCATTTTTATACTCAATAACTGAACATATATATTTTGTATGTAAGCCCTTGAACTCGTAGTGTTAAGTCTGTTTCAGCCCTGTATTATGTTTTTCTATCAAACATGATTTCTATGGTTCATCTTAATAGTCTTGACGTCGATGAATATCATCAATACCTTATGAACTTAAGCATGTTTGTTTGCATGTATTAGGATATACTAATACATGTTTTAGTTAATACTTTTTTGTTTTGCTTTGGTATTAGTATTAGATGTATTAGCTAAGACATTCAAAAAAATCATGTATTAGCTAATACATAGTACCTAATGACCAAAATACCCCTAACCTTACTTAATATATAACAACTACACCAACTTCGGGTCATAACATCGGCCACTGCCGGACCGGCGACCCCCGGCCGGACTTCAATTTTTATAATAATTAAAAAATGTACATATATATTTATGGGCATTTTCTTTTAGTCATTGTATTATGATATATTAATACAAAGTCCATCCAAACATTGTATTAGAATATCCTAATACATGATTCAACCAAACATTGTATTAGCTTAGCATGTATTATGATATCTTAGTCGATACTTAGCTAATACATGCAAACAAACATGCCCTTAATTCACAAGACTTCACAGTAGTTTCTAAGTTTTAGAAAATTTGCATACTAATGCTTTGACGTGTGTTGGAAAATGTATATCCTAAACAGGAACAAAGTCAAAATTTCTGTTTATGGGCAATAATTGAATTAAATGCAAATAACTATTATAAAAAAAATCCAAAGACAAATATAATAATTTAAATTACCAAATTGACAATAATTACATTTTTATTGGTTAAATTGAAGATTTTTCTACTATGCTTGTGGAGAACCATACTTTTTGTTTTTTTATTACTAGAGTGGACTTAATTGTAACATATGTAAAACTTTAAAAGTATGAATTTTTTTTAATTATTTGCATCATACTATTAATAATATCAAATTCCATCTAGGTTCACTTTTAAGACAATAGAAAAATACAAAAAAATACAAAAAATATGACGCTTACGGAGCATGATAGAAGAAAGATCTTTAAATTGCACATCACAATTTTTTAGAGAAATTCTCATCCGTCTTAACGTAGTTCTGTCTCTAATTATAAAAATGCATACCAATGTTTAACCAAAAGTGTAAAACACGTGCTCCATCAACGAGCCGTTAAAACCTGACGTTAAAAATTGTTAATGATAAAGAAAATCAAAGATGGTTGAAGAACAAAAAGAATTTAGTAGTGAAGATGACATCGATAATAGTAGTGATTCAACTAATTCTGATGAAAGTCAACAATAAAATAATTATAACAAGAGAGTGGTGGTGAGAAATATATAACAAGAGTGGAGGAGGTAGGTTCTGCTTTTACGACAAACAAAAATGTGTTTGTTGGAATTTAAAGTGGAATTAAGGAAAAAAAAAAGTTGAATAGAAAAAAGAGGAAGAAAAGTAGCTGAAAAAGAAGTATAATGTATAGATGATGAATCGTTTTGCATTTTGCACTGACAAATAATGACAATATGCATTTTGCAATATAAGCCAAACATATGCAACTTGGCTATTTTCTATTAATAATAATAATAGACCGAGATGTCTCGATTTTGAGCCGTATAAGTAAAAATATCTATAGTTAAACAGTTTAAGGTTATAGTTTAACCTGATGCGACTGAGATTATTTAATGTGTGGATCAAACATACTACTACAATGCTTCTAATGGACACCACGTTTGGGGAAAAAAATATTAAGGAGAGAGAACCGAGAGGAAGTATGCGATGATAGTTTATATATAAAGCAAATTCTTAATGTTAATGTGTTTAAAAAAAAATCAAAATCATATATGTTGTGTCATATATAAAGTAATAATAATATGCATTTGTGTTTAAAAAAAAAGTACACCAAAATTTATAATTAATTTTAAACTTTGTTACTCTAATTACTCATTATTATCCAAATTAAGGGTTAATTCATTAATTAGTTACTTATGTTTACTCAGTAGTTACTTTTATTTTTTGACGTGATTGTTAGGTTATCTACGTTTCAAAATGTGATAAAATGATTATAAAATGACAGTTTTGCCATTACCTTCAATAAATTCGATTGGTCTTCATCGTGTTCTTTTAGTTTTTCATCGTGTTTTTCTTTGTCAAATTCATCAAGTTAATAACGAATTTTATTTTAAGAAACCTCAAAATCGAATCTGAATCTGTGTTTTAATTCAGACTCAATTGCAACACCTAGGTTCGAATTCGAAGAGAAAATATGTAATTGACGGATCTCTGTGCGAATTGTATACTAATGAAAGTTTTTTGTATTCATTTTTTAATAAAACAAACAAAATTTAAAAGAGTGGAGTACAAAACTATAAGTTACAAGTAACAATCCATCATGACCTGATAAACCCTTATTTAGAGTTCTCCAATTTGCATGGCCATTTGATGTCCAAAACCCAGAACACTAGATGCAACATGTATAAATAAATCTTCGACGATAGATGCAGCACTTGGGTTCTTTAGAACCTAAAACCCTGATTATTTTTTTTAATTAATCTTTTCGAATGAAAATTATGATAAATTTTACGAATAAGAAGATGATCGTGATAAACATAAAAGGGTATTTTGGAGATTTTATTTTAATTTAACAATTTAATCACATATTACAAACGTCTATAACTAAAAAATGCATTTAAACTAAATAGTCACGTTAACGAACTTAATTAACCGAACTATGTATTAAAATTATATTTATTTAGGTTTAAATTTAAATTTATAAGGATATTTTTTTAGATTACCTATTCAATAAGGTGTGACAGATTTCTCCACTTTGAAATTTAAATCATAAAACAGTAATCAAAGTCGACGTCTAACCATGTAGTATGGTGACATTGATTGGAAGAAAAATAAATCAGTTTAGCGCTTAATCATTTATCCAAAGGTTAGGAGTGCCGATGACCATAAAAATAAAAAGATAATCAATATCAAATTAAATTTCCTTAAGGTTAATATATCTTTTGGTGCAATATGTTTAGTCAGTTTTGACTTTTGATGCTTTTTTTTTTTTTTTATTATATATTTTTGGTGCAATACATTTACAATTTTTACACTTTTGGTGCATCTTTTAGTTGACTGTCAGTGTTGACCATTAAATAGTCACTTAACTTGCACGTGACAACAATATCTTCTTTTTTGTATATTTTTTGTGTAATACATTTGCAATTTTACACTTTTGGTGCATCCGTTAGTTGAATGTCAGTGCTGACCATTAAATAGTCACGTAACTTTCACATGACAGTCCCCAAAGTTTTATTTTGTTCAGTTTAGCTCTCAAATTTATTGTTCTAACTTTTAAATTTTATAATTTAGTCCCTACACGTTTTCAATAGAACCCTATAGCTAAATTAACATAGTCATAGTCCGACCCATTCAGGTTTAGGGTCGCGGGGCCCCGCCGTTCCGCCCCGCCTCGGCCCGTGCATATGTTTTACATATATATAACCTATATACATTATATAAAATTATATATGTAATATAATACATAGTCAAAATAACAATAGTTTTAACGAGTTTGATGATTTGTATTTGAATGTTAAGTTAAATTTGTAATTTGTGATTCGACTTTTGATTTGAATTTTGATACGGTAAATATAAATTTTAGGATTTAAAGTTTCTAAAAATAAACTATTCTCCACATGAGTTGACCCGCCCGCCTCGCGAGATGTATGGGGCGGGTACGGGTCGACCATGTCGACCCGCAGGGCGGTCCGAGTTTGGCGATACCAGCCCCGCCCCGTTGACACCCCTAGCCGTGTCGAACCATGACTAAGGTCCCTGGACGGCTGGACCTGAGCGACCCAACCACGAGTCAGACCATGACTATGTTAATTTAGAACTAGGGTTCAATTGGGTCAATTTGACCCTATGGCTAAATTGACCAACTCATGGTTGGGTCGGATACTAGTTAGGGTCGGACAGGTCCGTTGACCCCATTTAGGGTCCAACCCAGCCATGGGTTAAACCTTGGCTATGTCAATTTAGCCATAGAGTCCAAATGACCCAATTAGATTCTAGGGCTATAGTCATAGTTCGACCCATGGCTGGGTCGGACCATGGCTAGGGTCGCCCAGCTCGAGGGATCCTAACTATGGTGCGAAGCAGCCATAGGTAGGACTATGACTAGGTTAATTTAACCCTAGGGTGCTATTGAAAATGTTTACATATTAAATTGTAAAAAATAAAAGTTAGACCAATAAATTTGAAGACTAAACTAAACAAAATAAAAATTTGGGGTTGATTTGTGCAAGTCATGCGACTATTTAATGGCCAACACTGACGGTGGTTAACTAACGAATGCACAAAAAGTATGAAAATTGCAAACTTATAGTAAAAAAAATAAATAAAATACACCAAAGCTGGCCAAACGTATTGCAACAAGAATTATTAGGGGGGGGGGGGTTTGGATTAACGTAATGTGAGATTACAAGTAATGTGAGCTACGTAATGTAATGTTAGAGTACAGTGTTTGGTTGTGATTTAATGTGGAATGTAATGTTAGAGTACACTGTTTGGTATGTGTTGTAATATGCACTGTAATGTGACTTTATTATTATTATATTAATCTGTATGAGAGTATATTATATCGTAATATGATAACATTTATAAGAATATATATTTTGACAACTAACTTCTTAAAAATTATATATGTGGCTAATACTCTAGTTATTTATGAATTCAAAGACTAAATATTTAAACTCAATACGCACAACTACAAAAATTCTATTAATTAAAACATTATACATATTTTTATAAGATAATTAAAAAAATGCAATGAAAAAACATACTTATTTTATACGAACATCATGTGCATTATTTATTATATAATAGTGAATTATGAAATATATAAAAAATAAAAAACTAATAATAATATTATTATTATCATAATAAACTATAAAGATAATATAAAATATTCTATCTATTCAATAAATAATAATAAAATAATAACACTCAGTAATGTTTGACGTAATCTCATATTATATCCGTTTTTGGATGTAATATCACATTACGTTGAATGGAATTTGGACGTAATTTCAGATTACAATGTACATTACATTATAATGCATCTTACGTCGTTTGACAAACCAAACAACGAAATGTGAATGTAATGTATGACGTAATGTGATATTACATCCCACATTACATCCATCCAAACGACCCTTAGGACTTTCTTAATTTAAACCAAACTATGAATCTTACGGCATGTTTGGTTCAAAGAATTGGAATACGGAATATGAAATAAGAAATAAGGAATACGGAATAGGGAATAATGAATACGGAATAGGGAATAATGAACATTTAATATTAATATGAAGTTGTTTGGTTGACATGATGAATTAGGAGTGTTGATTACAAATCCAATGTTTGGTTGATAAAATGTTATACGTAAAGGAATGAAATAGGTCATAATTGACATATATACCCTTTTAATATTTGTATTAATTAAATTAACAGTATTAAACATAAAAAAAAAGTCAAATCACATATTATTAAACGAAAAAATTGTTTATTTTTAAAAATGATTATCTTTTTACAAAAACAATCATTTTTTTAAAAAATAATTTTTTTTGAATAATTTTTTGAGATATTGTAAAATTCACTACAACTAATAGAATATATTGTAATTAAAAAATAACATGTTAAATTATTATTATTAATTAAATTGAAATATGATCAATTTTAATTAGATTTACCTAAATGATATAATACATTATATGATATATATAATACACAAGAAACATGTTGTGTAATCAGATTATGTACAAAAAAAAAACATTATGTAAAATAACAAACATATATTATGTAAAAAACAGATTATGTACGTAAATGAAGAAATAAATTGTAAGATACATGTTGTAAAATATTTAGAAAAATAAATTATGTACGTAAATAACTAGAAGTAGGATATGTTGTAAATAAATAAATAAATTAGGCCTATATAAATAAATTAGGGCTAAAATAGTATTTTATTTATTTATTTTAATTATAGGAAACTTGGAATACTTAATTTAGGGGTTAGGTTAGGATTAAGTATCCCCTCAAAATTGGGAATTAGGAATGCTTATTCCACACAATTTAAGAACCAAACAACATCGTAGGATTACACATTCCCAATTCCTATTCCAAATCCTTAAACCAAATATGTCTGCCGTTAAGGTTTGGCAAAAAAAAAAAAAAAAAAAAATCTTAAATGAGTACCGGATTCTTTACTTTTCTGTGAAGTTAAGCTATCTTCCCCTCGCTTGGTGAGGCCCGCGTCCTGCAACCATTCACTTGGCTTTCGTCTCGGTTCAGTCTTCTCAATCAGCTAGGTCGGCGAATCAGTCTCGTGTTTGGGCGGAACAACTCTACCCATACCTTTCTGCTTCGGCCGAACTGTGAGCTACTTGTCTATATGCCGCATACTTCTTTACTGTATTTGTATTAATTATTTTGGAGATTCATCAAAGTGTTAATGCTGTTTAGAGAGAACCAAGTTCTTTAATATGAGGACATTAGTGTCTGATTTCGGAGTTTTGAGTTTTGGCGTAGCGAAATCTTGTAATGCTGCAGATCTTATTTCATATACTTCAATTGTCAGATGACGTGACTATCATCCCGTTTGTGATAATTGAATTTGACTAATCAGGATTCGCCTTCTTTGTCATGATTATTTGTTGAGATTTCTTCTATTGTTGGGATTGCCTCTGAACCTAGGAAATGCTTGAGCATGGCGACTAATTATCTGTGTTTGGTGCATTGATATTTATCATTTAACACTCAAGAAAACCTAATTACCCGTGTTTACATTTATATGATTTCATTACTAATTAAGTTTTTATGCACATTTCAATTGCGTCAATGAAGATTTCTCTCCACTGTAAATCCATTCATTTTGCCCTGTTGGATCCAGTTTTTCCTACCCATGAGAATCCTTTTTGGATGAAGAATGAAATCTTGATGCCTGTAAAGGTTGTAGCCCTTAGAGTTACGACATAGATGATTATGCAATAGTAGAAGGTGTCAAAAAGAGCAAACCCCGTGTGATTTTTGTTGATGAAGACAATTTTATTACCTCAAAATACAATAGAGCAGGGATGCCAAAATGATATTTAGAATATTAGAGACTGTAATGAGGTTTAATGCTCGTCCTGTTAGTTCATTATCTGGTTTCGTGACAATCTGTAAAGATGTCAAGTGAAGCTGCAAGATATTTTAATAGCTGAGGTTTCAGCAGTATTAATGATTTGAACTTTGATACATTGATGAAATAGTGTAGTTTGTTGGACTTGCATCAAGACGAATTAGGAAGTTCTTGGCACTAGTTTTTATATGGTCCGGCAATTGAAAACTTCACTTCATTGTTCTAGCTAGTGGACATGATATCATGTAATTAGATAGGTTCATATAATTGACCATGAAATGAAAGACTTTGTGTTTCAAGTTTTATCTCAAACCAATGTTCTTCTACTGGTAAAGGAAATAAGACCTCTACTAACTGATCATAAGGTAACTAACCTAATTAGCATTTTCCTTCCTTGCAAAAAATTCTATTTGTAAGTACTAGTAAGCAATTCAGCAAGTCTTCTAACTGGTCCATAAGGTAACTTGTTTCTCATAATGCTTGACAAAATAAATTTATCATGGCTAGAAGCCTTAAAAGCGATACATCTAAGGAGAATGTGAAGGTTAAGATTAGTTCCTTGAATTCTACTTGGGCTGGTAATGCGATTATGGTGTGAAAATTCTTCTTAGTAATGAGTTTGAAATATAGATAAAACTTATTAGCTACAGAAGCTTATATATGGAAAGAGAAAAAATTCTCTTAAACCATGTTTATATAAATGATAAAAACTCGTAATCTTGTTGAAGAACTACTTTGAGACCTTATACTATTTTGACTTTCTAATGATCAACATTCAGCTTTGAGGTAGATTTCAAGCACCATTAACTGCTTAAGCAATTATATGTAGTTTTTTTTAATAATAAATTAACTCTGTACTCTCATATTCTGGACAGTGTTATCTCATCCTTTCAATTTGATGCAGTAGATTATTCTGAGCGTACTATTACTTTGGGCTTTGAGAGTGTAAACTGAAGGGCCTTTTTTGCAGTTTCCAGAAGCTTCCATGGCTGACAAGATGAAGACGAGACCCGCGAAATTGAGCGTGTACCTTTACATTCCAAATATAGTTGGTTAGTCACTTCTTGTGCTCCATGTTTCCATGATATAAAGAAGATAATTAGCTGTTAGTAGCTGTATTATATTATTGTCTATAATTTATGACAAGTTTTTTTTTTTTTTCCCATGGAATTGCAGGAT
This sequence comes from Clarkia xantiana subsp. parviflora, assembly GCA_036873135.1. Taxonomy (NCBI): domain Eukaryota; kingdom Viridiplantae; phylum Streptophyta; class Magnoliopsida; order Myrtales; family Onagraceae; genus Clarkia; species Clarkia xantiana. The sequence continues at coordinate 24,688,886 of JAPTYO010000007.1, forward strand.
ATACAAGGGTTCTCATGAACTGCATTGCCTTCGCCATATGCTTTTCCAACAAAAGGCTTTTCTCTGTTCTCTACTTTCTGAGGTGAATATTAAATGGTTCTTTAAAGACACTATGGTTTTTTCTCACAAGTAATCTCATTCTACGTGAGCATTCTTTGTAATGGTGGCCGTAACGGGTTTGGTTTCAGCTTTGTGTGCGATGCAGTCGATGGATGGTGTGCCCGCAAATTTAATCAGGGTACAAATTTTTGAACTCATGTATTCAAATTCTAAGACTGCTGGTATATGCAGTTTATCATTTGAACCATGCATCTCCGAATTTCTTGTGTTTATTTTAAAAGCTCATGGTATCCCCAAAGTTTAATGATAACCTTTTTGTGTTAGGATTAGTTATACACTTATACTTATTTCATATGTTTCTTCATCTTTATGAAACCACTATTTGCAATGGCAATAGTTTAAAGGTCCAAAACTAGTAGTTTTTTCTTGGACGAAACTAACTAGGTTGTTTGTGGCATCTAATTTTTTTATTTTCCTTTTTGTAATCGCCTGTCTAGTTTCAACTCTTGGAGCAGTCTTGGACATGGTAACAGACAGGTCATTGCAATTTTGTAGCATTTATTTTATACTATACTTGCTTATTTCCTTACCAGTTCATCTCCAGACATCTTATTCAATTATTTTTTTTATTTGAAATAAAAAAATTCAGTTTCAACCATCAAAGTAATGTAATGTTTATCTATATTTTCAGGATTAGCACTGCTTGCCTATTGGTAATTCTCTCCCAAGTATACAGGTAATCAAAATAATGGCAGCACATCCATCTTTGCTGTGTAACTAACTACATGATTACTCCACATCTATTCTTGCTGTACCATATGGTCCTATTCCTGGCAAATGCAGGCCTGGCTTGATTTTCCTGTCATTGCTTGCCTTAGACATTAGCAGCCATTGGCTTCAAATGTACAGGTACTTTTCTCCTTCTACACTTGGTATAATTTGATAAACTGATACTATAAGAAGAAGAAGATATAATTGTTGACGCGTCTTTGTAGTAGCATCTTGGTTGCCTCGGTGTATCTGAACAGTTTTGATTGATACTTAATTCCCAATTCAATTGCAGTACATTCTTGCTAGGGAAGGGTAGTCATAAAGATGTGAAAGACAGCAGTAGTTGGCTTTTCAGAGCATACTATGGGAACCGAATGTTCATGGCTTATTGTTGCATTGCCTGCGAGGTAAGCTTTTCTCCAACTTTTTTTGAATTGTAAATGTTGAACTAGAATAGTGTTACTGAGTGAAATGAACCAGTGGGTAGTATCTCGAATGTGCAGGTACTTTATATCATTTTGTTTCTGGTAGCAGACAGTGAAGCAGAAGAAGATTTAATGGGGGTAAGCTTTTAAAATTTAGGGTTAATAACCTAAAAACAGTCTCAAATATAGGTCATGTTGCTAATCCCAGATTTAAAATGTTGATATTCAGTGTCCCAATTATCATATTAGTTGATTTTCACTTTTCTGTCTTAAAATTAACTGGACAAAAACATGTTTTTTAAGCATCTAATAAGCCTAAATCATGAGTAACAAATCAGATACTTCTGAAAAGTGAAAAATAACATGTTTTTATTGCTTTAAAATACTAATTCTAAGTCAAAATCAGTCGAAAACAGTGAAAATCAACATTTTCAATCCGGGACATCGATTAACAACATGACTTATAGTTGTGACTGTTTTTAGGTTCTTAACCCAAAAATGTATTATCGTACTAATTAAATCTTCAATCAAGGTTGCTGCTTGGAATCGTTTTAGGTGACAATTAAATCATTTCGCAGGTATTGTTGAGTTTAGGAAAAGAATGTTCGGTTGTTTCGGTTGTTGTGGCTTTGAGTTTAGTCGGTTGGGCGATCAAACAGATTATCAATATCATCCAGGTAAACTACTAACTACTTAAATCTACCATTTATCTAAAAAGTAAAATCTTTTGACTGAGTTTGCTCATCTACCCTCTTTCTGACTGACTATGTGCAGATGAAGACAGCAGCAGACGTTTGTGTACTTTATGATCTCAACAAGAAGCATGTTTCCTAGTTCTTGGGTTCTCGGGTTTCGATGTCGGCACTCACACTATTCCTTCCTGCAAGGAAAGTAAAGAAGGAAAGAATGGCAAGTAGCAAACCACACCAAGTCAAGTGTAGATGTTTTTATTGCTTGCATTCTTATTTGAGATCGATTTGTTTGTTCCTTTCTTAGGTTAGCCAATTTGCGAGCGAGCAACATGGATTGGAGACTGGAGAGTATACTTTTTCGTCGGCAGTGGCAAAACGAACAAAAAGAAGAAAACAAACGAAAAATGTTATTACAAAAGTCACTTTGTTTTTAAAACTCCAAAATTATATGTTTAGGCTTTAGCCATTCACACCTATTTCAAATTGTGATGACTCTAGCTGGCTAATCCAGTTGTATGTGTGAAAAAACAATAGTAATTTATAAAATATAATTTTACTTATTAAATCAGCAACTCTAACATTTAACAACATATGAATATGATTCTTAACTTTCTTTGTGAAAAAAAAAAAAAAAGCAATTAACAATCTGATAAAAGAGTGTAGTGCAAAATTTAAAGTTACAAGTAACCATCGATGATCATTGATTTGATAAAACCTGTTTATACAAGCTTTCTGCGCACAAGATGCAACCTGTATAAATAAAGCTCCGTCGGTAGATGCAACACTTGGGATCTTTAAAACCCTGATTTTCTTTTTTGAAAATAAATAAATTTTGTTATGAAAATTTTAATAATTTTGACAAATAACATGATGAATGCGATGAACATATAAGAGCATTTTGAAGATTTCATTTTAATGTAACTATTTAATTATATATTACAAACGCACAAGGCCATGTTAAAATCAATCGTGATGCATCCTGAGACATACAATCCAAGCACGGGTGGTGGAGGGATAGCATAACGAGGAAGTAATCAGAGGCTTTGGCTCCTTGCATTTTAACGAACAATGGAATATTGGAGCTGAAGATTCAGGCCATTGCAGCTGGCTATAACTAGTGATGGCAACGGGACCCGACCCGATTTTAACCTGATAACCTGCCGACCCGCGACCCGCGGGGTGGATTCGGGTTTGGGTTCACGGCGACCCGTCGACCCGAGCTTTTATTTTACATATAAAAACTATATGGGTAATATAACACATAGTCAAAATAACAATTATTCTAATGAATGTGGTGATTTATATTTGGATTATGAGTTAATTTAATAATTTATGATTTAAATTTGGAGTTGAATTAGGATACGGTAACATAGAATTTAAGATTTAAAATAATAAATTATACCTCACACGTATCGACCGCGGGTCGACCCGACCCGAAAGTGCATGGGACGGGTCTGGGTCGACCATATTGACCAGCGGGGCGGGTCCGGGTCTGGCGATACCCGCCCCGACCCATTGACATCCCTAGCTATAACGAGGAATTGGTCCAAAATAATCTCAGAGTCGGAATCTAGAGAAGCTATACTTAGTCACCGAGGAAGCGAGAAAATGGTAGATTGGCGAATTGCAACCCAAGTTAATAACAACACAAGACAGGACTACCTAAATGCGTATGCTAATTAGATAGATTGCTATCTAATCTAGAAATATGTCATGGTTTTATAATTGGGTGCATACACTCATACCTTTTTTTTTTTTCTTTAATTGTAAAAAATCGGGTTTACATACCTCTAGATTTTGTTCAATTGAGTGAATAAATTGAGTGAATAAATTGAAATGCTTAACGGAAAAAAAACAAAAAAAAAAAAAAACATTTAAACTAAATAGTTATATTAACAAAAGTTAAGAAGTAATCAAACTATATTAGAATTATATGTATTTGGATTTAAATTTATAAGGAGAATTTTTTAGATTACCTCTTCGATTTAAAATGAGAATTTTTTAGATTACCTCTTCGATCACGTCGTCCATAACGTGTGACAGATTTCTCCACTTTAAAGTTTAAACCATAAAACAGAGATCAAAATCGTCGTCTTCTTCGCTCCAAAAGCACATTCACAAGATCCAAATCCTCAACTCCGATCAAGAATCAAGATCTACTTCATTTTCCTTAATTTAAACCATTAACTAGTTCCACATTCTTCACTTTTCGATCAATTTTGGTCAAGTTAAGCTATCTTCCCATCGCTTGGTGAGGCCTGCGCTTGCAACCATTCACTAGGCTTTCGTCTCGGTTCAGTCTTCTTCAATCAGCTAGGTCGGCGAACCAGTCTCCTGTTTGGGCGGAACAACTCTACCCATACCTTTCTGCTTCGGCCGAACTGTGAGCTACTTGTCTATATGCCGCATGTTTGTATTAATCTATTTTGTAGATTCATCAAAGTGGTAATGCTGTTTAGAGAGAACCAAGTTCTTTAATATGAGGATATTAGTGTCTGATTTTGGAGTTTTGAGTTTTGGCGTAGCGAAATCTTGTAATGCTGCAGGTCTTATTTCATATGCTTCAATTGTCAGATGATGCGACTATCATCCCGTTTCTGATAATTGAATTTGACTAATTAGGATTCGCCTTCTTTTTCATGATTATTTGGTAAGATTTCTTATATTGTTGGGATTGCCTCCGAACCTAGGAAATGCTTGGTGCATTATTAGTGATATTTATCATTTAACACTTAAAAAAAAAAAACTAACTACATGTGTTTACATTTTTATGATTTCATAACTAATTAAGTTTTTATGTATATTTCAATTGCGTCAATGAAGATTTCTCTCCGTTGTAAATCCATTCCTTTTGCCTGTTGGATCCAGTTTTTCTTACCCATGAGAATCCTTCTTGGATGAATAATGACTTCTTGATGCTCGTAAAGGGTGTAGCCAAGATTTACTACATAGATGATTATGCAATAGTAGAAGGTGTTCAAAAGAGCAAACCCTGTGTTGATGAAGAAAATTTTATTACCTCAAAGTACTATAGAGCAGGGATGGCAAAATGATATTTAGAATATTAGAGACTGTAATAAGGTTTAATCCTCATCCGTTAGTTCATTATCTACTATCTAGTTTTGTGACAATCTGTAAAGATGTTAAGTGAAGCTGTAAGGTATTTCAATAGCTGAGGTTAAGCAGTATTGAAGATTTGAACTTCGATATCATACATTGATGAAATAGTGTTGTTTGTTGGACTTGCAAAAAGATGAATTAGGAAGTTCTTGGTACTAGTTTGTATATGGTCCAGCAATTGAAAACTTCACCTCAGTGTTCTAGTTAATGGACAGGATATCATGTAATTAGGATATGTTCAAATAATTGACCATGGAATGAAATAATTTGTGTTGCAAGTTTTAGCTCAAACCATGTTCTTCAGCTGGTAAAGGAAATAAGACCTCTACTAACTGATCATAAGGTAACTAACCCGATTAGCATTTTTCCTCCTTACAAACAATTTTATTTGCAAGTATTAGTAAGCAATTCAGCAAGTTTACTAACTGATCCACTAGGTAACTTGTTTCTTATAATTCTTGACAAAATGAATTTAGCATGGCTAGAAGCCTTAAAAGCTACTATGGTTAAGATTAGTTCCTTGAACCATATCGTTCTCTTAAACCATGTTTATATAAATAATAAAAACTCATTACCATGTCGAAGAACAACTTTGAGATCTTATACTATTTTGATTTTCTAATGATCAACATTCAGCTTTTAGGTGGATTTCACAATTAACATGCACCATTAATTGTTTAAGCAATTATATGTATATTTTTTTAAGTATAAATTAACTCTGTACTCTTATATTCTGGACAGTGCTATCTCATCCTTTCAGTTTGATGTAGTGGATTATTCTGAGCGTACTATTACTTTGGGCTTTGAGAGTGTAAGCTTAAGGGTCTTTTTGCAGTTTCCAGAAGCTTCCATGGCTGACAAGATGAAAACGAGACCCGCGAAATTGGCCGTGTACCTTTACATTCCAAACATAGTTGGTTAGTCACTTCTTGTGTTCCATAGTTTCCGTGATATAAAGAAGATAATTAGCTGCTACTAGCTGTATTATATTATTGTCTATAGTTTATGGCATAGGTTTTTCTGGTTTCCCATGGAATTGCAGGGTATACAAGGGTTCTCATGAACTGCATTGCCTTCGCCATATGCTTTTCCAACAAAAGGCTTTTCTCTGTTCTCTACTTTCTTAGGTGAATGTTAAATGGTTCTTTCAAGGACAATATGATTTTTCTCACAAGTAATCTCAATCTACATTCTACGTTAGCCTTGTTTGTATGGCGGTCCTGACGGGATAATGTTTGGTTTCAGCTTTGTTTGCGATGCAGTCGATGGATGGTGTGCTCGCAAATTTAATCAGGGTACGAAGTTTTGAACTCATGCAATCAAATTCTAAGACTGCTGGTATATGCAGTTTATCATTTGAACCATGCATCTCTGAATTTCTTGTGTTCTTTTAAAAGCTCATGGTATCTCCAAAGTTTGATGATAACCTTATTGTTGTTAGGATTAGTTATTCCATATGTTTCTTCATCTTTATGAACATTATTTGCAATGGGAATAGTTTAAAGGTCCAAAACTAGTAGTTTTTTCTTGGACAAAACTAACTAGGTTGTTTGTGGCATCTAATTTTTATTTTCTTTTTTGTAATTACCTGTCCAGTCTCAACTTTTGGAGCAGTTTTGGACATGGTAACAGACAGGTAATTGCAATTTTGTAGCTTTTCTTTTATAGTATACTTGCTTATTTCCTTACCAGTTCTTCTCCGGACATCTTATGAAATTTAAATATTTTGATTTGAAATCAAATTTCAGTTTCAATCAAATCAAAGTAATGCAATGTTTATCTATATATTTTCAGGATTAGCACTGCTTGCCTATTGGTAATTCTCTCCCAAGTATACAGGTAATCAAAATAATTGCAGCACAACCATTTTTTGCTGTGTAACTAACTACATTATTACTCCACATCTCTTCTTGCTGTACTGTATGGTCCTATTTGTGGCAAATGCAGGCCTGGCTTGATTTTCTTGTCATTGCTTGCCTTAGACATTAGCAGCCATTGGCTTCAAATGTACAGGTACTTTTCTCCATCTACACTTGCTATAATTTGATAAACTAATACTATAAGAAGATATAGTTGTTGACGGCTTGACACGTCTTTGTAGTTGCATCTTGGTTGCCTCAGTATATCTGAACAGTTTTGATTGATACTTAATTCTCAATTCAATTGCAGTACATTCTTGCTAGGGAAGGGTAGTCATAAAGATGTAAAAGACAGCAGCAGTTGGCTTTTCAGAGCATACTATGGGAACCGAATGTTCATGGCATATTGTTGCATTGCCTGCGAGGTAAGCTTTTCTCCGGCCTTTTTTAATTTTTATTTTTTTGATTGTAAATGTTGAACTAGAATCTCGAATCTGCAGATACTTTATATCATTTTGTTTCTGGTAGCAGACAGTGAAACCGAAGAAGATTTAATGGGGGTAAACTTTTAAATTTTTTTATATTATCCTACTGATTAAATCTTCAATCAAGGTTGCTGCTTGAAATCATTTTAAGTGACAATTAAATCATATTGCAGGTGTTGTTGAGTATAGGAAAAGAATGTTCGATTATTTCAGTGGTTGTGGCTTTGAGTTTAGTCGGTTGGGCGATCAAACAGATTATCAACATCATCCAGGTGAAATACTAACTACTTTAATCTAGCATTTTTCTGAAAAAGTAAAATATTTTAACTGAGTTTGCTCATCTATATATATATGTTCAGATGAAGACAGCAGCAGATATTTGTGTGCTGTATGATCTCAACAAGAAACGTGCTTCCTAGTTCTCGGGTTCTCGGGTTTCGATGTCGGCACAAACACTATTCCTTCCTGGAGGGGAAAGTAGAAGGAAGATTGGCAAGTAGCAAACAACACCAACTGTGGTCTGTGGATGTTTTTATTGCTTACATTCTTATTTGAGATCCATCTGTAATTTGCGAGGGAGCAACATGGATAGTACATTTTTTCGTTGGCAATGGCAAATTGAACAAAAAGAAGAAGAAAAAAAAACGCCCAGAGACATAAATGTAATTACAAAAGAGTCATTTTGTGTTTAAAACGCCTAAATTATGTTTAGCCATGCATTTCTGCCATTATGACTCTAGTTGGCTAGAGTTTCTCCAAATTGTTTAATCAATGGTTGAGACTATTTTTAGATTCTTAACCCTTAATTTATACATATATAAAGAAAAAAATAACACATAAACCCTAAAAAAATTGCTAACTATATATATAAAGCCTAAAATTAATAAAAGTTTTTTTTGTTTTTTTTCAAATGAACCCTACAAAAATTGCTAACCATAAAGCCTAATATATTATGTATAAACATTACATGTTTTTTTTTTTTTTTTTTTTTAAATACATATGATTGATCAGTTTTCATAAATTTTGCATAATTAATTACTTACCAGAACCACTAGGGGTGTCACGGGTACCCGTTGACCCGCGGGGCCCTGCCCCTATTTTGACCCGCCGACCCGCGACCCGTGGGACGGGTCAGGGTCTAGTTACCTACGGGGCGGGTCGGGTCGGGTTCGGGTCTGGGGTCGCTGAGCCCTGTAAACCCGCCCCGCCCCGTAGATTATATATATTTTTTGTTATTTTATAAAAATAATAAGATTAATATACCACATATTTAAAACAATAAGTAGTAAAGAGTAAATAAAATTTAATACTCACTTGGTTGAATCCAAATTTGCTTGCACGCCTTCATAAATATTTTGTTTAATCCAAGTTGTTTAGTTGCAGCCTTGCTCACCTTCATTAATGCATCATGCTTTGTTAGACTCCTTTGGACATTATTATTTATTAAGGGTTAATAACTAAAAAACTGTCCAAGGTTTACCCTATGTTAAAATTAGGTGTCTGAAGTTTGAAATGTTAAAATGGACTGTCCCAAGTTTCATTTTTGTTGAAATTTGATGTCTTTGTGCGCCTTTTCATCTTCATTCCATCATTTTCATCAACCCACCAACCCACTCATAATCCATCACTCTTTACTTTTTACAAAATCGTCAAATTTTACCTAAAAATTGAACATTAAAAAAAAAGTTTCTAGAAGAGTGGTGTAGAGCCATTTTCCAAGGACAATAGAGCGAGATTTACTTGCCCGGATGTGACCAAATTATTAGGTGACGGTCCCGGCAAGATGACGATAATGGAGTGTGTATGAGAGCTCGAATTTGACAGACGGTTTCGTCGGCTTATTCTCCTATTCAAACGGCTTATTCACAAGATAGTAAAGAAGTTTCCCTTTTTGTCTGAAATTTAAATGTAGACTGTCTAGCTGCCGTGAATCTCGTGATAAATTCTATCAAGTAGAGGAAGACATCACGGGGCGGGGCGGGGCCCGTGGGTCGCCCCGTGGAATTTTTCAGACCTATAGTACCTGCTCCGCGAGATGTATGGGGCGGGTTCGGATCGATCCTTTTGACCCGCAGGGCGGGTCCGGGTCCGATGATACCCGCCCCGCCCCAGATTGTGTTTGTTACCAAGAATGTAGACATGACTATGATCAATGCAAATACATGCCCTGTTATAAAGTAGATAATAAGCACAAAAATCCCTATTTTCTCCAAAAAGAAGAGATCATCCAATTCCTTCTTTTCGTATTTCTTCATCATTACCTGACATATATAATCATAGTATTAATAATTAATATAAGGGTTTAGCTAAATTAATTAAGTGGATTGAAAAATAGAATCAGAAAAAATAATCAATTAAATTTCAGCTGGGTGCTTTGCAAATAAAATATGATTAATTCAGTCAGTCACCCGATTGAATTAACAACTGCAAATACGTTCATAAAACATGAAGTTGAAAAGATACTCACTCACATAAGCATGCCCCATTACATGAAGGAAGGCGAAAAGAGTGATCATCATGAAGACTTGCGAAAGAATTCCGCCAAATGAAGGAAAACTCATTAAAATCACGCTACCCGCCCATCAACACTCGTTCCATCCAGAAGATAAATAAGCTCGCCCAGCCCCACACTCTTCATCATCTTCCCAATACTTACTTATTTGCTCTTCGTCAAAAAAAAAAAAAAATACTTACTTATTTGCTATACATTATTCAGGTATACATACATATATATATATAGTTTTGCATGTCTCTTTCTTTCTTCATCATCATTATCATCAAGTAATTATATTACAAGATATGCCAATTAGATACTATCGAACATGAGCTATATCTTTACCATAAAAATAAATAAATAAAGAAAGAACACGCGCATAAAATTTCATTAAATATTCCATATAGATTGTATATTATATATTTTGTTATCAATAGTAGATATTATCTAATATAGTATTTGAAAAATAAAACTATTACAGCAAAAGCTAATTATTGTCTATCTAATTTATTTTTACTGATATTTATTTTGATATTTTTTACACAATATGCGCATGGTTAACAACTAACTATAAGTAAGGTAGCCCCCTTCACCGGTAATACTACATTTTGGACCGACTCGAAGCTTTTGACAGACTTCAAGCCGGCAACCTAAACTTTGTCCTGCTGTTTTATTTGGTGTATTTTCGAATGTTTTAGAACTTTCTAATCGTACAGGTATCTCTATTATCTTTAGGAGACGAAATTTGGTGCATGTCGCACATCGGATAGGTAAAAAAGCTAGCTAGGATCTTTGTCCGGGTTTTGGTTTAGCTTAGATATCCCGTCAATTTTTATTACTTAATCTTCTCTTGTAGATGGCCTACCGCCTATGTATGGGCTCGTTTTTCAAAAAAAAAAACAGCTAACTATAGACGATTTTATATTTAAAATAATAATTTTTTTCTGGAAAAGTCTTTCTTTAGATAGAATGGAAAAGAAAAGAGAATACAAAACGCTGTCGTCACGGAACAGACTCCAAAACCCTAAGGCAAAACTCAAGGTCGCTCTAGCTCTCTCCGTCCGTCTCTGCAGCACCGATACAGATCCGCCATCTTCTCTGAGCTTTTTCGGCCGATCGCCGCAATGGCATCTTCGTTAAGTGGCAGATTCAAAGAGCTTATGAAGAAGTACGGGAAAGTAGCGCTGGGCGTCCACTTTTCCGTCTCAGCCGCCTCTGTCACCGGCCTCTACATTGCCATCAAGAGAAACGCCGACGTAGAGTCCATTTTCGCTAAACTACACTTGCCTGGGGTCGCTAAGGAGGAGGAAGAGTCGACTGCGGCCACAGGCTTTCCTTCGTCATCTTCCGGTGACGCCGTCGTTGCTGATGGCAGCTTCAGCCACCAAGGCGATGAGAAATCCACGGCAGAAATTGTGGAGGTAGGGAAGCATAATCGGACGGCTGAGCTTGCTGCTTCGACAGGCGGAGCTCTGGCCCTTGCTGTACTGTGTAACAAGGCTCTTTTTCCTGTTCGGGTGCCGATCACCATCGCGCTTACACCTCCAATCGCCAGGTTTCTGGCAAAGAGGAGGATTTTCAAGAGCAATGTACGATAAAAAATAAAAAAAAATTCTCCTCGTTTGCATTTGATTTTTCTGGTTCGTTACTAAACGAGAAGGAAGACTAATAAGAGCTGCAATTACTTCCAATTTTGTGGATATTAATTAAACCAATAGGATGTTCAATCTGCTTGTTTCAACATTGGATATTTTTCTAAGATTAAATGAATTGTGCTGCTTGCTTCTGAGTTTTTTAAAAGCAATATCAACAATTGATCAGTTCAGTTCAGTTGCTTAATAATGTCAAATTGTTATTGGATGATGTTCTTATGGATGGGTTTTGTTTCAGTGCTCTTCCAATTAAAAAGAAAATAAAATTTTAGAGATTTTCACGGTTTCCTCAAGTTCTAAGTGTCAGCAAGCTAGAATTGCAGGAACCATTACTTACTGCAATGAACGAGCTAGCTGTTCATTACAAGAACATATGTTCCTTAGGTTTAGCATTTGACATTCAGAAGAATCCTCAAAAGGTTATTATGACTTGGATTTCCATTTGTGCTCTGTAACATGAATTTTTTAGGTGTGCAGTCTGTAGCTTAATGAATGTTTATATAAAAAATAGAGGTTGAGTGAGTTTGCACATCTAAGAATTGCTAGTTGTGATCCAGAATATGGTTTAGCTCCTGAAACTGTTAGCTTATATGTGTAGAACACTGAGAATGAGGAGGATGTCTCTCTTATTGTTTTGCCAAAGTGGAGGAGTGCGTTGCCTTTCCTTCAACAGACCAAACATTTTGATTCATATGCTGTCTTGTCAGAGTTGTTTTTTTTTTTGGCCAAATTGTCAGAGTTGTTTTTGAACATCTCTTCTTTCTCAACCCCATTTAGAAATGCAAAGCATTATTGTAGCCATTTCTGGATGGGATTTAGTGGAAGATTAGCATGTTAAAGAATGTTGATAGATCTGGTATATGAACACCTTGATGTTCATGGAGGAGAATGCAAGAAAGAGTGGTTAACTAAACAATGATGGACTCCATTCTCCTTTTATACTACAGAAGTACACTTATAGTAGTACTTTTTTCTCTCTTGAAATTTGATGTTATGAAGGAGCTTCTTATTATTCAATAACTACCCGGAAGAACAATAATGGTATCCTCAACTGGGTTACCATCGCCTTTGCGAAACCCGATCATACGAGGAGGACCGACCCTTATCTAGCTCCGAGGTATGTCCTAAGAGCCATCTTGCTTTCTTAATTATGCAAAGTTGATCAATTTCCATTCTCATCATAGACATGACCACTTCCACGGTGATATCGGTTCGGTGGATAACCCAGCTGGTTATACACAGGCGGATTGAAAGGGTTCCTAGCGGCAGGACCAGGACCCGAGGGCGGTATTGCCAAGGTAAGCTTCTCAGTACCAACCACCATTTTATGAGGCTCAGTCGGCAATGCCGGTTTAGGAGAGTGGTAAATATGTGGTATCGGTGAATGATGGTGCACATATAGATACTGGTGGCTCCCAGGGCTCGTGCCGCCATTATATAAGCTCGGTGAGCTCTGAACCTTATGCATAGGTACCGCTCCTCGGGCCCCTTGGTAACTATGCACCGAGATGGTCTCGTGGTACATGCTCGGCTCGATCTGATGCGGGTCCCCTAATGTCGGAGGAGTAGGAGATTTCGGAGAAGAACATCCGGACGATATGCTGTAAGAATGCAGGTTAGGGCTTGTTTTTGGACCGAGCTTTGCGGTGGGTCGGATGATTCCGTTAATGGCGTCGATATAGCGCTCTTCTAGAGCGTTCGGGTCCATGGGGCCTGTTTGGGTGTCCATCACGACGGGAGTGGCGGGGAATAAGAAGGCGCGGAGTCTGGAGCTGCCTTCGGTTTCTTGGCGGTGGTATTCTTCGAACATGTACTTGAGGTCTTCGTCAGAGCGGACCGAAACTAGGGTGTCGAGATCTTCGGAACCTAGTTGGTACTTGAGAATCAGGTTGGCTTCGAACAGGGTGGCGATCTTATGCGCTAGCTCTGGTTACAAACCAATATAGTCATTATCAGTCTAATGCACCAATTCTTAACCGTCCTCTATTAATTAAGTACAAAAAAAAAAAAAAAAAAAGGTTGCATATTCCCTTATCAGATTCATGTTTAGAGCATCTTGAAATTTATTTATTTATTAAAAAAAAATCCAGTGTCGGAATTTCGACCCCAAACCCAGAAACGGAAGTTGATTTGCCGATGAAGGTGATAAGGGTAAATTAATTCATCATCTGTGAAAAACGTGTCTACAATCAACGAAATTAACGTAAAAAATAGATATGGTCACGTTCAAAAATGTAGAGGTGGATTAATTGAAAAAACATAATACAGAGGGTTAATAACCAATTCGTTATATATGAACTTTAACAAATTATAACAATAATCCGAATTGTAATTTTTTTTAAAAAAATTGGATACATAAAGTTATAGTTTTCAAACAAATTGCTACATATTTTTTTTATTTTGGTCAAATTAGAAATAAGATGGGTATGTTCCGATCATATAGAATGTTTTCATGTGTTCCCAATATAGTTTTAGTTATAAATTGAAATGATTACAACAAAATAAATTCAATTGGATCTCCTTCAATTTCAACACTGCATTTCAATTGAGCACCTGATTGAATTTATTTTGCCGCAATTTTTTTCATTTCTTGATAAATCCATCTTATGTACACATTCAAAGATCACATGTGGCTGGCAGGTGCTTCGTTTATGTCCAATTTGACGAAAAATTATAACAGATATAACAATTTACTTGGAAATTAAAAATTCATGTAACATACTTCAAAAAACTAAAGTTGGATATTAAGTAACGATTTGGTTATTAAACTTATATATTATTACAAATTGCGGAGCGGTTTGAGTCCCATACGAAGGATCGTTCTTCCAAAAGTATATTATAATTAAACCCTTATATAAGTAATAGCATCGCATGTACTATGCTCAAACAAATTTATGTACTCATTCCATGAATATGAGTAACTTAGAAGGATGAAATTGAGGATCAAAGATGAAACCCTGAGAGAAAACAAAAATCTAAATGAAATGAAATACCTGGGAAGGTGATATCATGAGGGACAGATACGACACGTGTCTCTCCCCCGACATACTTGAGTTGATTGTCGATGGGTCTAGGTAAGATCTTTCCGCCATGGCTGCACAGAAACTTAACCTTGTTGGTCGGAGATGAGGGTGCTAATATTGTTGTCGCCTCCTCTACCATTTTCTCCATCCACCAAAACCAAAAACAACAAATATCTAATGTGTGTCTAAGATTAATAATGTATATTTAGTGCGTACCCGAATTGACAAGCGAGGTTTTAGAATCTTTGTTACATACAAAATGGTCGCTCAAAAGTGTTTTCTATATATAGAACTAGAAGAAAAAAAAACTCATATATTTCATTTGTAGGGAAAGAAATTCACGTGTATCTTTCTTTTTACAACAAAATGGATATATCGTGATCATCTTTTGTAGTTAGGGAAATAAAGAGATGGTTGAATGTGATACCTCCAAATTTAAGGGGAAATGATTGTTTCAAAATATTAGGCCGGTAATTTCTTTCACATTACACGAACACATACGAAAAATATCGTATTTATACGAGTATATAAAAGAATGATAGCACAAACATGATTGACACAATATGAAGTTCGTGCCGTGTTCTTTTTTATGTATCATTGTTAGCAACATTCAGGGTCTAATCTGCAAAAAAAAAAAAAGCAAAAGTTAAGGGATCAAATTGCAATTTCCAAAACTTCAATGACTAAAATGCAATTAGTCAAATTTCTTATACTTAAAGTAATTTTACCAATTATCATGCAAGATATAGACAACTTTGATATTGTACGTAAAATAAATAATAAACGAATACGTATTTTTTATACTGGGGCCGTGCGGATCACGGTCTCCTTGCGTCAATTTCGCCTCACCTTACACTCGGGTTATGAAAAGAGGTTTAAACTCGGGGCGATCACCTCCCAGGATTCAACAGTGTCGTCAAATCGTGTTATGCACGAAACACGTTCGATCGAACCGAACACAATACCTGAACACAACGGGATTTTAAAAATAAGCTGACGACGACAGAATTATACTTAGACTAATCAAAGAACAGTACGACATTTAACGAACAACTGCATAAAATAGGCAGAGACGAAAACAACGGGACGCAGCAAAACATAGAAAACAACACGAAACGAACTGAAACACAGAGAGCGGTAAGGCACACATACAACAGTAACAGATTAGCTAAAAGACACAGTAAGCAACAGAGACAGCAGTAGAAGAATAATAGGGAGGAGATTATATGAACTTTTGGTTTCTTATGTGAAGGGTGAGCTCAGTATTTGTATTGCTTATAGGCTCCATCTGCATATATGCATAGGGGCTGGCTAAAATGCAGTTTGGTTTATTTCAACTCGATTTTACAGCCCTTAGATTATAAGAGAGATTCAATCAGGATTCATGAGAGATAAAAATTGTTTATTGCACATGCATAATCTGATGACTGAAAAATCGAGTTGAAATAAATTCGAGTTTATTTTAGCCGAACCCAAATGCATATAATTAAAATCCGAAGTTCAAAAAATAATTTTCAAATTCATTATATCTGGACAGACCACTGTCGGGTTTAACAAAACTGGACCCGCACAAGGGTAGATTTTAAGATTGACATTCGTATACGCATTTCGTGTGTGCGTATATAAGCCAGGGTTATCGAATGGGTATTCAATCCACTCAAGTGCACCCTTGTGCGCATGAAGTGAGTCACTCATTTAGTAAGTTGTTACAATTTAATAAAAGTTGCCACAATATATACTACTACACAAACCATAAACTGGCCCGTGTGGTACTAGTATTGCACCGTGTAAAACACTGCACATTCACACCATGACTTGGGCATAAAAACCAAGGCCCACTAAGTCAAAGTCCAACGAACACAACACGACACACGATAAAGTTGTGCTATTATATCTAACTCTTTACTCTTTAGTAATATTTTGAAAAATAATCTTATTCAATAATTTATAAGACTCTAATATATAGTTTAACTTTTAGACTTTTTCATATATTACAAATTTATGAATACTGACATATTAATTCATAATTTTTTTTGTTATATGAAGTTCTTTATTTTAATTTTTGCTTTACGATCTCGTAAAGACATTTACCATTTAATAACTTTACACAACATGATAGCACAATATGAACACGCATGAAATATTTCGTTCAGTGTTCTTGTTTGTAAAACGTGTCACAATAAGCATACCGTGCGTGTTCGTATTCAGAAAGCTTAACACGTAACGACTATTAACACGCATGATAACACGAATTGCCAACCCTACAAAATAGTATAGGTTGCCCTAAACTTTATTGATTAGATTTTATTAAAGGAAATATAGTTAATTATATATCTATTTTTATTATTTATACATATATTTATCAATATTTTGTTTGTTTGTTCGTGATTCTTATTTATATTTCAAAATCTTGTTATTTGATTATATTAATTAACAGTAGAGAATAAAAAATGAAGTATTAGAGATATTAAAAAAAAAAAAAAAAAAGTGGTGTTTCTATGTTTACATTTTTTTTTTCAAAAATTGAACCTACTCATTGGTTTTTTTTTTTTTTTTTTACATATGAAAATTACTAAATGATATATATTTTATGTGCATATCATTTTTTTTCGCACACTGCTACGTCGGCGCTCAGCAATTAACGGAAATTTGAATATAGAGAATGTGAACGGAATAACTTTATTAATCAACATTCTACAACCTAGACAACCTTTCATCAACATAATAAAAATAGGTTAACCAGAAAATAATATATGACAAATACAAATAACAAAATATGTGAACTACCCAAAATAATATTTTAGGATATTTCATTCAATATATTAGGTGTTTATCCAAACTTTTGTTTATAAACATGTAATTTGATAATCTAAATATTATATGTATCATATAATATTATTTGACTAAATCTTCTAAAATATTGGCAAGTAAGTTTTAAAATTAGTTTCTCTTGACTAACATCCGATTAATCTGTTTTAATTGGTATATGTCAATCATACTTGTATTTTTATTCACTCTTAGAAAGTGTTACACAAATTTTATAACATCACATTTTTATTTATTTCACACATGTAATTTTATAAAGTTTATTTATGTAGAAAATTTTAAGAAATACTAAAAGTAGATAATATTAAATAATATGAAAAATATATGTGAAAATATAAGACAATTTATATTTACACCGTTTTTATAAAATAATTTAATGAATTTAATATAATACATTTTTTGTGAAAATAATAAATGTATTTTTTTGCCAAATAATAAGTGTAGTAAATGGTTATATAAGTGTAATTAGTTAATTACCACGTTCGACATAAGAAAAAAACTACGTTCGGAGTATATAATTAATTATATCTACAAAAAATATGTATATTACCATGATAGTTTTCTTAATACATTTTTCAAATTTTTAGAATATTTTTATGTATTTAAATGTTTAACATATTTGAGAATGAAATACACTAATTTAATTGAGGAAAAATCAATTTAATTTACTTCCTCTTTTTAAGCTTTATAAATAATTTTGATCAATTTAAAATATAATAATTTAATATTATACCTACCGCGCAAACACAAATCAATTTTATAGTATTTTACATTATAAAATATGAGAATTCTTTCTAATACAAATAAACAAGAATGCTCATATCAATGAGTGAATTCTTAAACTAGACTAGTATTCTCAAACTATGTTTCTTCAAAAACTAACCGTTAAAATAGTTTTAAATACTTGTATGGCATCCTAGTCATCCTAAAAAAAAATTTCCTCTTTCCTACAAGTTATTTCTATCATGCTCCACAAGCACCATGCTTTTGGGTAGGTGTGAAACCGGACCGGTCGGGTCGTTTTTTTGCTTGTTTCGGTCGGGTACTTATATTTTCAGTCCGGATTTTTTCCTAAAAAAACCCGATAAAAAAACGTGTGATGAAAAATAAACCGTCCATTGGTAATACGGTTTTTTCGGTTAAAACCGAAAATCTAAAGTTAGCAATAATTATTTAAAATTCACGTAATTTTCATGGACTATATCAAACCGAAATGAAAAATAACGTCCATTAATATTATTAAATAAATTATAAAATAAAACTAGAAAAAATAATATTCATAAATTCCTCTTTTACAATTTATATTAACCTAATTAATATCAACTAATAAAATATATATTGTACATATTAAATTAGCATAACGGTTGGTTCGGTCTCCACGGTCCTCAAAACTCAAAATCCGAACCGGACCTAAAAACCGAATTAGAGTAAAAAAAATTCGACCAAAAACCAAACCGCATATTTCAGATTCGGTTTTTTCGGTCCGGACCGGTTTTGTTTTCGCCGGTTTTTCGGACCAGCCGGACTTTAGTTTCACCCCTACTTTTGGGAGTTTTTTTTTTTCCATAAATGTGAATCCTATAGGAAAATTAATATTATTAATAGTGATGCAAATATTAGGTGTAGCTGAACATTTATATAATTTTTTTTCATATTTTTGAAGTTTACATATGTTACAATTAAATCCACCCTAGTAATAAAAAAAAAAAAACATGGTGCTCCATAAGCATGGTAGAAAAAATCATTTCCTACATATCATTCCACAGATTTACATCATTTATCTTTTGACTTTTAACTTTTTGTGTGGATGCAATTTAACCCTTAGTTTTGGATTATTATTTTTTAAATAAGCATACTTTTAGAATTAATTAATAAAATGACCACGTGAATGATATTTTGACGGTTTAAGCATAAATTGTTTAAAAAAAATTATATGATTTTTTTTTTAATTTTTAAGATTTTTACCTAATTATTGTTTTTTTATTTATCAAACTCTTAAATACCATTTATGAGTTTTACCAAAGTTTTTATCATACGTACAAATCTTATTGGATAATTTGCTTAGTTTTGTTGATTTAAAAATTGTTTGCGCATTTCCTCAATTAATTTTTTTTATCTATGAAATTTTATTTTTATGTATAGAATTAGTTTAACCATATCAATGTAGGATAATAACCCAACTTAGTACTTGAAACTCCAACCGAAAGAAAAATTAATGTATGGGAGTCTAGTTACAATTTGACTATGAACCCAATTGATAGTTGCCAACATGGACCGAAAGAAGAATTAAAGCATGGACCCAATTACACGTTTTTATAGCTATTTTTTGCTCTAGTTATATTAACAATAATGAATCAAACTTATATAAAAAAGACTTACATTCATACTAATTTTGAATTAATATGCAGGAAAATAAGCTGAAAAGTTATAATTGCTATGTACGTAGTTGGTATATGTGTTACTTAATTAGCATATAATTGATAAACACGGTTTAATAGCTTTGTACTCCGTTATTATATGAATGAGTTATAATTAAGACTTTATTAGAGATTAATGAGTTATTAAGATTTGTGTGCTCAATTTTCTTAATTACTTTTCAAAATATGCTTTTGAAAAAGAAAAAAAAGTTATAAAATTATGAATTAAATTGCAATCATAAAAAACTTAGGAGTCAAAAGATAAATAAATATGTAAATATGCGAATTGGAAACTTTTAGGTCATGTTTGATTGCGTGTATTAGCTAATACATATATTAGCTAAGCACCGACTAAGATATCCTAATACATGCTTATCTAATACAATGTTTGGTTGAATCATGTATTAGGATATCCTAATACAATGTTTGGATGAATTTTGTATTAGGATATCCTAAAACATTGACTAAAATGCCTAAATGCCCCTAAATAGATATGTGTAGGGATGTCAATGGGACGGGTATCGCCAGACCCGGACCCGCCCCACGGGTTAATATGGTCGACCCGGACCCGTCCCATGCACTTTCGGGTCGGGTCCGGTCGACCCGCGGGTCGGGTCCGGTCGACCCGTGTGAGGTATAATTTATCATTTTAAATTTTAAATTTTAAATTCTATGTTACCGTATCCAAATTCAACTCAAAATTTAAATCATAAATTATTAAATTAACTCATAATCCAAATATAAATCACCTCATTCATTAGAATAATTGTTATTTTGACTATATGTTATATTACCCGTATAGTTTTATACAATATACATATATTAAATATATATGTAAAATGAAAGATCGAGTCGGGTCGGCCGGTCGCCGTAAACCCAAATCCAAACCCGCCCCACGAATCACGGGCCGTCGGATCAAAATTGGGTCGGGTACCGCGGTTCGACGGGTACCCGTGAGCCGTTGCCATCCTAGTCCATATCGTGGTGGGGAAGACAAGCCGTTGTCCTTTTGTACACACCACCAATAATTAATTGTTTTTAATTATATATATATATATATGGTTTTTGGACTATAGCTCCTTTACTGCCTTGTCATTTTCCTAATTAAGACCCGCGCTCACATGCTATCTCACCACTGTCATCGCTGCTTCAACAGCTTCGGGATGATGAAGTTACGCTTCTACCCCTGAGACACGCACGACAAACCATACTTTGGAACCGTTTAGTAACTTTTTCCACTAAAAATAATGAATAATTATTAAATTACTAACTTAAATCTTATTTGTGGACAATGTCAAGACTCAACAAGATCATTGTCTCCATCCGCCACCTTCCTTTTCATGTATATAATATGAGAAGCTTCCGTTTTTTTTCTTCCTTGTTTGTCTTTTTTTTTTTTGGCCTCAAAATTCAAATATGACGCAAATATGATTTGCTATATCAGTTTATTATATTATATATTGGTCGTGAATGATTTACTCCCGATTTGCGTATAATTTAATTATATGATTTTTTTAATTAATATATGTTAAAAAATAGTTAATAAGAAAAATGATAGCTGAATTTTGTTTCAATTTGCAAATTGCTACCTGAACGTTATTTTGTAGCAAAATGTTAATTGAACTTTCATGAATTAGCAAAAATAGCTAGTTGTGTACTCTCTAACATCAATTATTGAACGGAATAATACGTGTACCGGAGAAATATATCCTGAACCTAAGTTTTGCAAGTCTTTCAAACTAATGGATTGAGGTTAAATTTTAGTTTACTCTTTTATTTTTAGAATATTTATGGTTCTGGTGCTACATGACATGACTAACACATGTTTAATTTCGTCCAATAATTATCACCAGAGTGGACATAGTTATCTATTTGCTATTTAATAAAAATAAAAATTAACTAGCATGTTGCTAATTAATAAAGTTTAGTTAGCAATACATGAAAAAATATGTTCGTAAATCAAAGTTCCATAGAAAAAAGTTAAGAGTAAATCATATTTTAGTAAATTAAAGGAAACAAATATATTTTTATAAAATTCAAAATTATAAAATGCGATTTAATGCTGACGTGCCACCATCGCTGATTCAGATTTGTTTTAATTTATAATCATTCATTCTATCACGTGGCAATATTTCAGCAATGTTGAATAAAAAAGCACCATAATTCATTTTAAATTCATTGATTTGAATGGATGTCATTTTTAACTCAATTAAGCATACTTATACATCTTTCGATTAGATACACACATAATAATTCAAATTAATATATTTACATCACAATGATAGTAAACAGGTAAAGCGGGAAATTTTTTGTGTAAGTTTATTGTTACTACCAATATTATGACAATAAGTGTTTTAGCTTTCACCATTTTGGAATTCGTTCTTAGAATTTTAGAAAAGATCTCCAAAAGAGTGATTCACTTATTTTTTATAATATCAGCTTGGTGTAAAGCGAGAGACTCCCAAATTTTCATTATATATCATGGTCACTCGATAAGGGTAGTTTGGCCGTCGATGAAAATTGAAATTATTATTTGCTAGTTTTTTTCGGCCATATTTATTTGCCAGTTTAGTTTTAAATGAAATGGGTGTTAATTATCAAATTGCTAACTTGAATTTTTTATTACAATTTTTTAGTTTGAGTTTCAATTATATAAAAATTACTAGTTTTGGCAAATAAGCATTCTATTTCGAACGAAATTGGACATATGGATTACACGTGATTAAAGAAAACTTGAAAATAGACACAAAATTATGGAATTGGCCTAATTATAGTCATTCATAAGAATATGTATAACTGAAATTACAAAGTTTCATCCTAAGAATTGTCTTTTCCATGAAGACAATTTCGTCATTTTTCAGTTTGGTTTTCATTTTTATTTTAATCACATGTCAGCCACGTAAACAATTATGTCTAAATTATATATAGTATTTGTTAGATCTAACAATTTGATCACAATAAACTTGAGCTAACAAATTGTATAAAAAAAAACCCGCTAGCAATTTATCAAAGTAACAAGTAGGGCTGACAATTCGTGCGGGTGGTGCGGGTTTGTGCCGTGTTCTGAGGGTCAGCCAAAACACGCCTCAACATGAAAAACTGACACAAAAAACCTATAGTAAATAGAATTAAAAAATTAATATTTAACTATTTTAGTTTAAAACATCGTGTTATATCGTGTTATCGTGTCGTGCTGTGTCACTAATATCAAACTCAAACCCGTAATTTTCGTGTCGTGTTGGTATCGGCACATCGTGCCGTACCCGAATCGCCAGCCTAAACAATCGGATATAGTAGCAATTTGGTAATTACCCATGCGCCATGAAATTATTTATAAGATGCCAAAATATATAAATGAAATAATTAATTGATTATTTTGGCAAAATAATAATTATTGATAAAAAAAACATATAACTTTTGCCATCTGACAGATAGATCTCACAGTTTTATTCTCGCTGCTCTTCTCCTCTCTCGTTGTGCTTGAAGAAGATCAACACTCCAAAGGTTGGGCTCCTCAAATCTCCGTTATCAAGACTTGTGAATTTATGACCTTAATTGTTTCACTTTATCGGCTCACTGCGTCAGGTTTCTATTTGATTGGTTAATTCTGGTTGCCGTTTTATGAAAAAAATTCATACATCGGATCCGATCGGCTATTGCTACTTTCCGATCGACTTTTTTCTCTTATTGTTCTAGTGTTGAATTTTCATTCTTCTGTCTGGAGGGTTTTTTGATCCTTTATCTGTATTCTGAAACTAATTTCTGCTGAAAGTGGCTTAAATCCATTTTGTAGTTTAGATTATTTAACATAAAGAGGCGATTTTGTACGTTTTCATTTAGTTCAGTAGTAATTTAGGTTGTAATTGCGTCTTTTCCACCACATTTTTCCTAATCAATAGAACATTCCATTTGATGTGATCTGGATATAGAAGTGCGCATGATTTGGGTGTCTGATTCTGTCATTTACTCATTTGATTCCTCGGTTCAATGAATACTCCTTATATATATATTCGAACTATCTTTCTAATGAATTTTATGCTCTTTGAAGCTTGAGAATGGTTGCGGCGGAAAACGGCATTGATATGGAGGCTGGAACCCTCGAGGTTGGCATGGGTAAGATCTTTAGAGCGCTTGATCTTCTTTGTGAAGTTCAGTTTTTGTTTAGTTGGGAAAGCTTCACGGGTCTAATATGTGCTTTCACTTCAAAAAATTAGGATCCTAAAACGTAGAATAAATTAAATGGAGAATTCACTTAAGGTTTTGTAGAAAGTGATGAGACTGCAGAAATAAACTAAAATCGTGTAACTCAATGGAAGTAATGAGGTGATTGTCCATTAGTATCTTGTCTGAGATTCTATTTGTTCATTTGTTTAATCTGAATCCTAAGTTGAATTCCTTTTGCAGAGTATAGAACTGTCTCTGGGGTTGCTGGACCCCTAGTTATCCTAGAAAAAGTCAAGGTGCTTAATGCTACTCACTCATTGTGTTTTAATTTTCCTTCTTCTGCTGTCTGTTTCTTATTATAATCCTTAAAATTATCTTCTGCATCCCAAATAGGGCCCAAAATACCAAGAGATTGTTAATATTCGATTAGGAAATGGGACAATGCGGCGTGGACAAGTGTTGGAAGTAGATGGAGAGAAAGCTGTCGTTCAGGTGATAACTATTCTTATATTTCCTTTTTGAGATTCATTACTTACATGACATCCTTTATTGGGGATGATGGTCCAGTACTACAACCATTTTCTATCCACGAATCTTGTATATTTCATATATCAGCAGATCTGTGCTCTTCTTCTCCCCTTGAATCTACCATGCAAACAAAGTTATGATTTGTGTCTAGAACAGAAGTGTTGCTGAACAGATCAGAGTCAGAAGCTTAATTGCGTCAAATATGTTCAGCTCTAGATTTCCTTGCATTCATATTACTTTAAGATTTTGTGTGCCCTATGTTTTCTGTGTAGTTTACTTTCTTCTAGGATAAAGCTAATCAAGGAAGTCTCTTTTATCAAAAATAAAATTATATCTGCACATGGCCAATTTAATTTTTAATCTCTGCACTAGATAAAATGATAGACTATTTAGTTTTTCTCTACATTATTACTTAATACTACCAATTCCAAAATTTAATATCGTGCGATCTTAAATTGTTGATTGTAGGTTTTTGAAGGAACATCTGGTATTGACAACAAATTTACAACTGTTCAATTTACAGGAGAGGTAAAGTGGAACTCTTATACTTTTTATAGCCTGTCTGGCACAATGACATAAGAGTTGGAAACTTCTTAATTGTATGCTGTGGAATTAGGGACTTTTAGCTCCATATAAGTATTATACTACTGTAGAAGAAATATTGATCATTAAGCCTCGAGGATCATGCAGATACTGTAAATTATCGATATAATCACCTCATTGTTACTAAACTGCAACACTTGATAGACTCACTTATATACAGGAAGATTTTTGTTTCATATAAAACTGGAAAATTATGTAACAGTCGCACAATGATGGATCAATCTTTTATATCATCTTCAGGTCAATTTCGTGTAGCTAAGTTTTGTTTTTTTTTTTTTTTTTTTTTTTTGTGAATGCAATTGCATGCATAGCTGATTAGCAATGAAGTTATCTTTTTGTTCATTTTGACATCATATCCTGTTGGGTTGGGGCAAAAAATTGTGTTTCATTTTTCATATGGATTAGTAACCCAATGACCTAAAAACCAGCTTTCCGCTACTCAAGTAAATGGAGTGTCAAATCAAATTTCCTTAATATTGTAGATCTCTTTGTGCTCTGTGCTTTTCTAACTTCCAACCATTATTCTGATTCATAAAAAAAAAAAAAACGTTGTATGAACTGTTAATATTTAGAGGACCGATTAGTTGATTAACCCCCCTTGAATTAAACACGCTGGATATATATTTTACTTTAAAATTCATGTCATGTTGATGGTTGGAAATGAGAGCACTCTTTTGTTGCTATGAGTTATGTAGTTACTCGCTTCTTCTGCAGGTTTTGAAAACACCAGTCTCACAGGACATGCTTGGTCGCATATTCAATGGTTCTGGAAAGCCCATTGATAATGGACCTCCTATTTTGCCTGAGGCTTACTTAGACATATCAGGTGGGTTGCTGAAACTTTTTGAGTTTAATTTTGCCAGTTAGCTGTTTCATGGTTTCCCTTATGTCATGTTGTCTTTGGCTTCCAGCAATTATCGTACCTTAATAAGTTCCTTGGTATATTAGGTAGTTCTATCAACCCAAGTGAGAGAACTTACCCTGAAGAAATGATCCAGACTGGGATTTCAACAATAGATGTCATGAATTCTATTGCTAGAGGACAAAAAATTCCTCTGTTTTCAGCTGCTGGTCTACCTCATAACGAAATAGCTGCTCAAATTTGCCGTCAGGCTGGTCTTGTGAAGCGATTGGAGAAGACTGAAAACCTCATGGAGGTACCTTAATTCCGTCTTTTCTAGTCATAGATTAGCATGAGGCTTAGTGTTTCTCATGTTTGTAGTAATCAGACCCATACTTCCGGTTTCTTGTTTTCTATCTTCTTTAACTCTAACAGAGTATTTGGATGCTTAGAATTTTTCTTTTTGGTAATCAGAGGTAAGGTCTTTCTTTGACTGAACTTTCTTGGAGCTGCAGGATGTGGAGGAAGATAATTTTGCCATCGTCTTTGCAGCTATGGGAGTAAATATGGAGACAGCACAGTTTTTCAAACGTGATTTTGAGGAAAATGGATCAATGGAGAGAGTGATTCTATTTCTAAATTTGGTGTGTTCTCTTGTAACTTGCTAGTCAGCTTTATTCTATTGGTATAGAGGTATATGCCTTTCTATCTGTTTGCATCTCTAACCCGCCTTTCCTTTTCAGGCCAATGATCCCACAATCGAACGTATCATTACTCCACGTATAGCTCTAACGACAGCTGAATATCTGGCATATGAGTGCGGGAAGCACGTTCTTGTCATTCTTACAGATATGAGTTCTTATGCTGATGCTCTTCGTGAGGTAACACACACACACACAAAAAAAAACCTATATAGTCCTAGAACAAATGCATGCATCTAATGATATGTCGCTGGTATTTTGTTGGTGGACATGGAAGCTTCCATGCCATACTTTCATTTTGTATGCAAGAAAACAATCCATTTCCTAAAATATCCTTGTACAGGTATCTGCTGCCAGGGAAGAAGTGCCAGGAAGACGTGGTTATCCCGGGTACATGTATACTGATCTGGCAACAATTTATGAAAGGGCTGGTAGAATTGAAGGGAGAAAGGGCTCTATTACCCAAATTCCCATTTTAACTATGCCGAATGATGGTAAAGCTGCTCTGGATATGGCTGTGCTGTAAGCTGATTTATTTTTGCTGACTGGTCTGCTGACATAGTCCTGTCTGTGAATCAGATATCACACATCCTACTCCAGATCTGACAGGCTATATCACTGAAGGGCAGATATACATTGATAGACAGTTGCAAAATAGACAGGTAACTGATCTTTAGGTGTTGTGTGCTATTTAATCTTGACATGTTTGTATGTCAATTTATAGGTTATATATATATGGTAGGTTAAGTCTTTGCTATATGATATCTCTTCTTGTGGACCAACAACTACTTTTTTTCCTTTTCTTTTCAAACAGATTTACCCACCGATTAATGTGCTTCCATCATTGTCTCGGTTGATGAAGGTAAATGAATTGACAACTTTTTCTCGTTTGATTCTTTCCTGCCCCCTTTACTACAAGAGTGAAACAACTAATTTGTATAAATATTTTCGATGAACACTTTCAGAGTGCTATTGGTGAAGGAATGACCCGCAGGGATCATTCTGATGTGTCAAACCAGGTATTATTTGATGTTATTATATCCTGACTGCAGGAGATTTGAGTTTATTGTCAAATACATACATACAAAGCTCTATAGCCCTCCATGCCTGTATTCTTACTGCTTTTGTTCTTCTTCATACTGGCATCTCAGCTGTATGCAAATTATGCTATTGGAAAAGATGTCCAGGCAATGAAAGCAGTTGTGGGAGAAGAAGCACTTTCTTCTGAGGATCTGGTCTGTATAAACTATAACCTTATATGATTGTTCGAATACAAACTTATATTAATGATAGAAAACATTCAACTGACAAAAATATATTGGATTTGGGATGAAACAGCTGTATTTGGAGTTTCTAGACAAATTTGAGAGGAAGTTTGTGGCGCAGGGAGCGTACGACACACGAACCATATTCCAGTCATTAGACCTGGCATGGACATTGCTGCGTATATTCCCGCGTGAACTTCTTCATCGTATACCCGCAAAGACCCTCGATGCTTTCTACAGCCGTGATGCTTCTTCTTACTGATGATGGTAAAAAGAAATCTCAAGTTTCTTTGCAGCAGCAGATGATTTTTCCCTTGGTATCATTGCAATGCAACCTTGATAATAAAAGCCTCAAGCTTTATGGTGCTATGTTATATAGGTGAGAACATCCTTTCCGGATCTGCACTTGGATTGCTCTAGATAAATGCTTGGATTGTTACTGTTGCACCCATATTTTGGGTTTGTGCATTTATTTATACAGTTTAAGGCAATTCCGCTTTGATTTATTTAGTGTCTTTTTTTTTGTGGATGAGTGAAGTTTTTTCTTTTAAATTTTTTTATTCAATTTTCTAGTTCAATCATAAAGTTATTCGCAGCTGAATATTGGAGTTTGACAATTTTCTAGCTAAACTTTTTTTTTAGACAAATCGCTATCTTAACTCATATAAAGTTGCGATAGCTCTGTTGAATTTATGATTTTAACCATAACGAAAACTTGTTCGGTTTGATGGTAGAACTTTGTGGGGGAAAAAAAACAGTATGCTAGATGAAGTTTGGATAAATTTGCAATTAACGCTAAGTTTGCTAGTTGAAAGTCATTATAATCGAATAGCAAATTAGACCGATTTTTTTTGAAAAATTAATTATTTTTCAAAGGAAAATAAATGTAATCTTGAGTTGGTAAAAAAGGTTTGCTAACAATACCAGAAACAACTTGCGATGGTTGCGGAGAAAGGATTACCCATTTAATTAACAAACAACATTGCATTTAAGTCTTGATGCATTTACTAAAATAGTGACTTGTATTTCTGGCTTTACTAAAATATATTCTTTTTTTTTGGTAGAATACTAAAATATATTCTGATTATGCCAAATATATATATATTAACAGAATTTCTGAACCCTGAATTACGAGAACAAATAATTCTATTTCTTATTTTAATAAATATATCTATTATTTGAATCAGGATGATGCCTTGGCCAAAAAAAAAAAAGGATGATGCATTATGTACTGACGCGCCGAGCGAGGAAATAAAATATTCATAATAATAGTAATAATAATAATAATAATAATAATAATAATAATAATAATAATGCCATCAATATTGCTAGTATATATATATATATACTTTCTAATAAATTATATACGGAAGGAAAGGGTACTCCCTACTGAGTGTACATCATAGTAGCATAATAATAATTAATTAAAAAAAAGTAAAAAAAAAAAAAAAATTAAGATAGCTAGCCTAAATCATTAATTTGGCCTAAATAGAGTCCCAACTTTATTTTGCAATTTCGAGTCTCATCTAATTTTTTTTAATTGATATTAGATATATGAAGAATTAGATTTGTTAATTTTTAGGTTTCTCTTAAAATTGGCGAAAAAAATATATTTTTTAAGCATAAGCATGAGTAACAAATTAAAAAAATTGGAAAATTAGAAATCAACATGTTCTTGTGGCTTAAAATTATCAATTTTAAGGCCAAAATCAGATGGAAATATTGAAAAATAATAAATTTGATACTTCAAGCATCAACAATAATATCAAGATACAAAATCACAACATCACTATATTCACTTAAAACTGTATTTAGGTAGTACACCCTATATTTATATTTAAATAGGTGGTGTTACTAATAACTAGTAACCTCACTAAGTCCATAATAATCCGTTTTATTGAAAAATATCATTAATAAACAAAGCTCCACATTATTATACATAAACTCACCAATTAGAGGAGAAGTTGAAAAAGGAAAAGATAATTAATCCAAGGAAGGCAACATCAATATGTCCGCGTCTCTAATGACAAAAATATTGACTTCCTATAATCAGACAACATCTATATAATTAATATAATAATAATTATACGAAATTGTATTTGCCATATTTACCTACAGAACTAATCCATTACTATGATTTCCTACTATTTTTAATCATACTATCTATAATTAATTAGTATATGACCCAATTAATTAATATTCAGAAAATAACAATAATGTGTATATTATATATATAAATATAATCTGCGTCCATATATATATATAAGTACGTACGTAGCTAGTGTTTTGTGTGGGGTTTTAATGGCGGACGGCGATAAGGAAATTTTCGACACTGTGCTTAGTCTAGGGCTTGGAGGCGGCGGAGGAAGCGGTGGTAGTAGTGTCGGAGATATCACCGGCGGCAAGAAAAGCGAAGCTTATCATTCTGATAATGGCGGCGAAGGTACGAGGAAGAAACTGAAGCTAACTGCTGACCAATTGAATGTTTTAGAGCACACCTTCAACCGTCAGAAAACTATTGATCAGGTACCCTTCATTACTCATGCAACATAAAATATAACTCCTTCCTACTTATTTCTTTGCATATAATATAATTACTTGCTTCGAGTTCGAGCCCCGAAAATTAGAAAAATATTTACAATTAGTACTTTATCCATTACAAACTGAATCCATTACAAACTGAGCAAAAGATTATTCTAGATCCTGATACGTAGGACACTATGTGAGAAACCAGTCGTCTTGAATTTTAAGTCCTAAAATTTTGAAAAATATTTATAGTCGGCTATTTATTCCTTACGGACTGACTATGTGATTATTTTAGATTCTTATATGTAGATACTATGTGAGAAACCAATCATCTCGGGTCTGAGTCCTGAAAATTAGAAAAAAAATATTTATTTAACATTATATCCTTATGGACATGACCATAAAATTATTCTAGATCCTTGCACGTAGGACATGTACCATGTGAGAACTCAATCATCTCGTATTTGAGCCCTAAAAATTAGAAAAATATTTATAGTCAAAATTTTATACTTATGAAATTGATCATAGAATTATTCTAGGTTTTGACATATAGGACACCACGTGAGAAACTAATAAAATAAATAATATCTATCCATTCATCAACACTTTTAAACTAGGTAAGGCCATTTACCCTCATGTAGTTTTCATCATTTAATCAATTATTTATCCGGCCAAGTTTTTGAAATTGAAAATATTTATAGTCAGTACTTAGAAGCTGAGTCTGCAAGTGGTGATTATGGAATTAACATTGTATGAGCATGAATAAAGCACCAAGGGAGCAATTGCCCCATAAACTTTTTGTAATTTACGATTTTTACCTAAAATTTATAATACTCTCGATTTAACCCTTTAAATTTTTATGTTTAGCTTCGTCCTGGTTACGAGTGCTCTCCTTCTAAGGGACCCAAGTACACACAAAACAAAAACAAAAAAGTTTAGATATAGTGAGACTGAACTGTATGGGATAATTATATACATTGTAGGCACAAAAGGATGAACTTGCAGGGAGACTGAATCTGGCGACGAGGCAAGTTGAGATTTGGTTTCAGAATAGAAGGGCAAGGTATATATATATATATATACGTACATTTAGTTTTAGGGTTTAGCTAGCTAGCTAGGGTTTATGATATTATTATATATTAATTGTTTGATGATATAAACAGGCAAAAACAGCAAGAAACTGGGAAAGAGTACGACATCTTGAAGGAAAAGTATGAAGATAAGATAGCTGAGAATATACAATTGAACCACCGACTACAACTTGCACTTGCCCTTACCGGTGCCGCCGGTGATGCAACGCCGGTTATCGCCATACTACAGGCCCTGCAGATTTGCCCTCGTTGCATCAACAAAATACAACAATTCCTCCTCCCACCACAACAACGCTTATCGGACTAGCTCCTCTTTCATTAAACTATATATATAATTATAACAATTTTGTCTCGCTCTCCGTTTACATACAATTTTATGTTTGGTATTTGGATGATTTTTCTTAATATCCGATCATATCATCAAGTTGCTTCATTTCTGGTTATAGACTATTTGCTAAATGCACTTTTTTTTTAAAAAATAACTAATAATAATTTTGTTACCTACATATTATTTGATTATGGGTAATATATAGTTTTGTAATTTATGTCTGTCAATATAATCATTTGGTTTAATATATGTTTTTTGATTATCTATGTAACCGTTTAATTGCATTTTAATGAAATGTCCAATGTATATTTTCTATATCTATTATTCATTTTCTTCATCGTGTTATTCATCAAGTTTTTTTTTTTTTTTGATTTTTTATAAACATTTGACAAAAAACACAAATAACATTTGATGAAGAACAATATGAAGAATATTTAAATTAATTGAAGGTAAATGTAAAACCGTTATTAATTACATTCAATCAAACATAAATAACTAAATGTAACACATTAGAATCATATTCTAATCATATTCTGAAACATACTAGTAATCATTTGAGCATATAGTGACTAAATAATTTGTTAACCTTTAAAAAAAATTAGTGCAGCAAACGAGTATTGATTGTCATGTGGCCTGCATGTGAAAAAAACTGGCAAAGGCACCAACCTATAGAAGCGATATTAGGGTTTAAGCCCAGTATTTATAAATTATAACCCATATATATATATAAGATTATGAAGAGAGTAAAGACAAAGCGGTTCTTCTTCGGACTAGAAATGCATTAATCCAAAGCAGATTCTTATTGTTCTAACATTTGGGCAGTGTATCAAATTCATGCTCACAAAAGCTTCCTCACACACCTAAATTGATTAAACATCCAGTTTTTCGACACCGAATTACCTTAAGTCGGGGAAGAATTAATCAACCATCGATGCCGAATCCCCGATCGGCAGCATAATCCACGAAACTATACAGAGGAGTCACTCGGTCACCGTATTTTTCGAAACCGAGTAATGCATTCTTGGCCTTTGCCCTCAGCTCCTCCGCCACCTCCATCGCCTTTTCGACCCCGTAGTATCGTACATAACTCTTCTCCCCACTCTTCTTGCTTCGGCTTTTCTCCTCCTCATCGCCATTCTTCTGCTTCTCTATCTCTTCTCTTATATCGTCAACTACCTGATACAAAACCCCCACGGCTCTCCCGTAAGTTCTTAACCGTCGGATCTCATCGTCTTCTGCACCTGCTAGTAAACCCCCACACACAGCTGAGCATTCTGCCAGTGCACCGAATTTCTTCTCCTGAACAAACTCTACGGAGTTGGGGGGGCCTTCGAGATCAAGGAACTGTCCGGCAGCCATGCCGGTGGACCCCACTGCACGAGCAATCTCTGTGATCACACGAAGGACGCGTGGCTCTGGGACGAGGTCTGATGGGGTGTGGGACACGATGTGGCGGAACCCGAGTGGGAATAATGCGTCTCCTGCAAGGATTGCCATGTCTACACCGTAGACTGTGTGGTTTGAGGGCTGCCCTCTACGGGAAGGGTCGTCGTCCATGCAAGGGAGGTCGTCGTGAATGAGGGAAGCTGCATGAACCTGTTTGGACCCAAAAGAAAAAGATGAAATGGTAAACTTCAAATTAAATAAGGCAAGAACACTGAAACATTGATCTTATGTGTGCAACGGTCTTAGAAAAAAGCGCTATGGCTGAACAAGATCCTATACCAAAGCTTGACAAACCTCTCAGTCACATCATAAAATCTGTTATGATGGTATCATAATAAACCAATTTCATAAGACAACAGAATTCATTCTAGGATGGATTCTGAGATGTCTCGCCCTCCCATTCTGAATGAGAAACTAAAGGATCATGCATAAGAATGAGTCCCATCAAAGGGAGATAACATGTGATCTATCAAGGATCAGTGACACCCTCAGCTTCCACAGTTGACAATGTATGTATTCATAGGATTTAGTGTTCTTCTTTCTATACTTGGTAGATTGTGTACAATAATTGCAAGAGTGTCAACCATCAATGGATGAATGATGATTTAATCAAAAGATCCTTGGCAGCTGGTTGGTATTCTCATGGTTTTTTTCCTACTAAGCAGTCTGGCTGAAAATTTCACTCGGAGCAAAGAGCAGCAGATACTTAATGTAATTGTGTTGCACCAAAGGGGTTACTAGATTGGTTAATCTGCTCAAACCAAAGCAGATGAGGAGTGCAGCAGTTGTTACTCAAATAAGAAAGAAACAACATAGCTAGAAATGATGCTTAGCCAGCCCAAAATACATCAATAAATTTTTAGAATATATTGGATATTTTCAAACAAGTTTGAATTGAAGAGAGTAAGCGTTCTTGGCCATTCGAAAGCTACTAGGACTAGGAGCTTAATGCAGAAAGGAAATGCAATCCTGCTCGTTGCCCGGTGATAACTACAACTTACTGAAACATTGCAGGTGTTTACTTCAAAAGCTAAAAAGTTGCATTACTTTAATTTAGAGTGATGAACAATGAGCAGTGAGAGTCTTGTTTACCTTCAGTTCAGTAGAATGAATTTCAGGGTCATTCAAGCCCCCCAATTTCATCCTTTATTGTTAATTGACTTGATTCTACCAATAATCATTGCAGGAAATGCAATCCTGCTCGTTGTCCGATGATAACTACAACTTACTGAAACATTGCAGGGGTTTACTTCAAAAGCTAACAAGTTACATTACTTTAGAGTGATGAACAATGAGCACGAGTCTTGTTCACCTTAAGTTCAGTAGAATGAATTTGAGGATCGATCATTCAAGCCCCCATTTTCTTTCTTTATTTATCCAATTCCATACAGTCCACCAAAACAACATGATTTCATCATTTTTATTACTAATTGACTTGATTCTACCAATAATTAACCACTCAGCATTAGTTAAATTTAAAAGTAAATTAATTCCAGGCAAAGATGAACAGATACATAATCAGCAGGAGAATTTTTTATTACCATCTCGAGGGCGCAAGCTGTAGGGAACGCGGCAACACGGTGGCCGCCGAGGAGCTCGCAGGCCGCAACACACATGACCGGAGGTGCCCGCTTGGCGCCCTTGGCCAGAACGGAGTACCTCATGGCCTCGTAGATCCCCTGTGGATACTCAACTCTGATGGCGTCATCCAGCTTATGGTTGATCTCCAGAATCAGAGTCGTCCAATACGTCTTCAAATCGAACTGTGATGACTCGGATTGGATAGAAACCGAAGATGAAGAAGCTGAGACGCGTATTGGAAGCTTGCAGATCGGGCGGCTTCTACGAAGATAGAGATTAGGAGACGATGACACAATGGAGGAGGAGGAGAAGATCATCTTGGTGAATCGATCTGGGTAGCTAAGAATTAGTGAGGATAATTAATGGTTTTAGTGGAAAACAGAATTAAAGATGAAACTTGATGATAATAATAAATAAAGAAAAGGAGCCGAAATTGAAAAGTGCTGAAGGATGAGGATAGCAGAATAGATGGAGGGAGACACAACAATTTCACCTACATAACCTTATCATATTTATGGTTGTATTTCTGGATCTTCCCATTTTCGGTTAGAATGGTGGTCTTTAAGGATGACAACGGGGCGGATCGGAACGGATTTTCCCAGTCCCGCAGCCGCCCCGCGGGTTAGCCTGGCTGACCCGAGTGTACCTCCCGGGGCGGGAAAAAATCCCCAAGTCGACCCGCAGGGCCCCGACCCGCCCCGCCGTGAACAATTTTTTTTTTTTTTTTTTTTTTTTTTTCACTTCTCAATATTAAATACAATTTTTTTTGCCAAAATATTACATTATATATAAATTCAAACTATAAATCTAACACCAATCAAATACAAACACATCAAATTCATCACCAAATACAAATTCAAATATGAACACCAAATCAACAAATCTTAATAATCTAAATATACATCTATTTATAATTTGGTCCATGTTATTTATATAGGTACTATATTAACCATATCGTTTAGTAAATGTTACATCATATTAACATAAAAAAAAACTAATATATATATATATATATAGGCATTTCGGGGCGGGTCAACGGGGGCCCGCGCCCCTAGACCCGGACCCTCCGGGTCCGCCCCGCCTCGAACCCGACCCGTGACCCGCGGGTCGGCGGGTCCTCTGGTCAAACCGGGTCGGGCCCCCGCAGGTCAGCGGGGCCCCGAGACCCGTTGCCATCCCTAGTGGTCCTATGGGTCTTATGTCCATTTTCGATTGGAAGGGTTGTCCTTATAGATCTTCCTCTTTTTATACGTAAGGATTGTCTTGTAATCTCCCCCTTATCATATTTAGAGTTGTCTTTCTGAATCTTCCCATTTTCAGTTGGAAGGGTGACCCTATAGGTCTTATGTCCCTTTTCGGTTGGAAGGGTTGTCCTGTGGATCTTCCCCTTATCATATTTAGAGTTGTCTTTATGGATCTTCCCCTTTTCGGTTGGGAGGGTGGCCCTATGGGTCTTATGTCCCTTTTCGGTTGGAAGGGCTGTCCTTATAGATCTTCCTCTTTTTATATGTAATGGTTGTCATGTGGATCTTCCCCTTATCATATTTAGATTTGTCTTACTGTATCTTCTCATTTTTGGTTGGAAGGGTGGTCCTATGAGTTTTATGTCCCTTTTCGGTTGGAAGGGTTGTCCTTATAGATCTTCATCTTTTTATACGTAAGGGTTGTTCTGTGGATCTTCCCCTTATCATATTTAGAGTTGTCTTACTGGATCTTCCCCTTTCGGTTGGAAGGGTGGCTCTATGAGACTTATGTCCATTTTCGGTTGGAAGGGTTGTCCTTACAGATCTTCCTCTTTTTATATGTAAAGGTTGTCCTGTGAATCTTCGCCTTATCATATTTAGAGTTGTCTTTTTTGATCTTCCCATTTTCAGTTGGAAGGGTGGTCGTATGGGTCTTATGTCCCTTTTCGGCTGGAAGAGCTGTCCTTATAGATCTTTCTTTTTTTTATATGTAAGGGTTGTCCTATGGATATTCCCCTTATCATATTTAGAGTTGTCTTTCTGGATCTTCCCCTTTTCGGTTGGAAGGGTGGCCCTATGGGTCTTATGTCCCTTTTCTGTTGGAAGGGTTGTCTTTATAGATCTTTCATCTTTTTATATGTAAGGGATGTTCTGTGGATCTTCCCCTTATCATATTTAGAGTTGTCTTTCCGGATCTTCCCCTTTTCGGTTGGAAGGGTTGTCCTTATAGATCTTCCATTTTCCATATGTAAAGGTTGTTCTTATGGATCTTCCCCTTATCATATTTCAGGATTGTCTTTTTGGATCTTCCCCATATCGGTTGGAATGGTTGTCCTTATGGATCTTCCTTTTCCATATGTAAGGGTTGTCCTTATGGATCTTCCCTTTATCATATTTCAGAGCTTTACTTTTGGATCTTCCCCTTATCTGTTGGAAGGGCTGTCCTTATGAATCTTCCTATTTCCATATGTAAGGGTTGTCCTTATGGATCTTCCCCTTATCATATTTCAGATTTGTCCTTTTGGATATTCCCCTTATTGGTTGGAAGAGTTGTCCTTATAGATCTTCCCCTTTCCATATGTAAGGATTGTCCTTATGGATCTTCCCCTTATCATATTTCAGGGTTGTCTTTTTGGATCCCCTTATCGGTTGGAAGGGTGGCCCTATGGGTCTTATGTCCCTTTTCGGTTGGAATGGTTTTTCTTATAGATCTTCCCCTTTCCATATGTAAGGGTTGTCCTTATGGATCTTCCTCTTATCATATTTCATGGTTGTCTTTTTTGGATCTTCCTCTTATCGGTTGGAAGGTTGGCCCTATGGGTCTTATGTCCATTTTAAGTTGGAAGGGTTGTTCTTATAGATCTTTCTCTTTCCATATGTAAGGGCTGTCCTTATGGATCCCCCCTTATCATATTTCAGGGTTGTCTTTTTGGATCTTCCTCTTATCGGTTGGAAGGGTGGCCCTATAGGCCTTATGTCCCTTTTCGTGTGATGTTGCTTTTCTTGTTTCTTATTGTACATTGAAAAGCATCTGATTCATTTAGCACAATTGTCACCTCTTACAGAAAGGAAAGTCTAATTGGAGTCCGTAGATCTCCTTCAAGTACTCTAATACATAACATAAAATAAGAAATGTTTAGATAGCTTCCACTCTAGGTGGTGTCGAATTCCAACTCCTCAGAGCCTATCTCCTCTTGGAGAAGTCCAACATGAATCTCCTCTTCGACTTCTAATCTAAGAGTCATGATCTTGTTGGTGCTGTGTCTCCAAGCCTTATGATATTCACACCATCCCTCCAGTTCTGTGCCTATGAAGGCCCTTGATGATTCCAACAGTGGTGGAATTCTGTCGTAGAGGACGCTGTAGTATAGCTCTTCAACTCCGCTCCTTAGTGGTGTGAAGTGTACTGTCCGCTCATCACTGAGCCTGTAGTAACCTCTTCTTCTTCTTCTTCTTCTTCTTCTTCTTCTTCTTCTTCTTCTTCTTCTTCTTCTTCTTCTTCTATTTGTATGGCCTGCTGCAACTTGTGGTTGAATTCTTCAACTGAGGTTATGGTGGCAATGCCCCATTCTTCTCCAAAGTATTCTTCAGCTTAAGTGCCTGAAAAAGGCTCTTACGAATTCGCTCTTAGTGATCTTGAGGTCCGCTGCCGCCGTAGCTAGCCTTACAAAGTAGCTATTTATCAATTCATCTCCTTTCTGCTTGATGTCATCCAAGAATTCATGGTCCCGCCTTCTTTGCTATTCTCATTTTCCTCTCATCTCTTGCATTTCCTTCCTCCTTCTCCACAATCTGTTCTTGAGGCTCCTGCCTCTTTCTCTTCTTGAATACTTCCATTGTCACATTCATGAGGCGGCTTACCACCCCCTTCATCATACCTAGCATATTCCTCCATCCTCGCTTGGCCCATTCGTTGTTATCTCTCCTTGGTGCTTCCACGAAGACAATGGGTAGTACATGTTGCCCCCTCCTCTTCATGGCATTTATGTAGCATTTCATTGAGGCTACTTGGTCTCCTAATACCTCTCCTATGCCATTTGGTGTTGGGACTTCATTTTTTGATGGACGGTTGATGGAACTATGCGGTTCGGGTTGATGGTGGTGCGACCTAGTATTTCATTGTAAGCCCTTAGCCCTTCTACCACCACAAATGTTATTTTCAGCTGGACTTGCGTCCATCCTTCGCCGAAGGTCACATGGAGAGTTATGATCCGAGAGGGAATGTTGTTGCCCCTGCAAAGCTTACCAGAGGGAAGTTAACAGGCCTGAGGTCCCGCTCTGTCCTCCCTATTGCTTTTACCACATCGATGTGGAGAATGTATGTGGAGCTACCCTCGTCCTCTAACATCCTCTTTACATTGTAGCCAACAATGTCCATTGTAATTACCAAGGCATCGTCATGTGGGTATACCACATATCTCAAATCTTCGTATGAGAACGTTATCTTCATGTTCTCAACCAGCCTTTGGCGTTTTCCAAATGGAGGCATCTCATTTACCTAGGCTACATAAACCTCTCTTGAGTTGGAGACCTCTCCCCCCGCTGCCAAACCGCCATGGATGACGTTGATAGTCAACTCTTTGTTTTGTGGGGGGAGGGTAGTCCTCCATTTTTTCATTTCCCTTTCCTTTCCCATTGTACCTTGGCTTAGGAGTTCTTTCTCTTTTCCTGTCATCCTTCACAAACTTCTTCAGCATGCCCTCTTGAATGATATTTTCAATCACGTTGTAAGTGGAAGCAATTGTCCGTGTGGTGCTCGTCGGCGTCGTGGTACTCACACCATTGCTCAATGTTGTTTCCTATTATTCCCTTCATTTTCTCCGTTGGCGGAGTCCACAGATTTAGCATCTTCATTTCCTGCAGAATTACTGAGGCTTCTTTTGTGAGGGGGTGAAGACAATGTTGTGGATGACTTGGGGTCTTGATTGCTCATTTGCCCTTGCTCCTCCCTGGGGCGTCCATGCCTGTCTTCTTGGTGTCTGTTGTTGATGCTGTGGCTGTTGGGGCTTTCATTTTGCTGGTTTGTTGTTATCATTTGCATGTGCTTCATAATCATTCTTCTGATTTGAGCGTGCGCGCTCCAGATCAATGTATGCCTTGACTCTTTCCGCCAACTTCTCTAGTGAGTTAATTGGTAGCACTTCCACATTGTCCGCCAGAGGTGCCCCCGGCGTCCTAGGTTCCTTACGAAATCACGCACTATCTCCCATTTTGTGAGCTCTGTCGCTATGTCAGAGATATTCTGATTGAACCTTGTGTAGTAGCTTGCCAATGCTTCATCGTATCCTTGTTTCACATCGTCCAGCGCTGAGTCGCCCTTCAGGAGTTATCTCTCTCCTAAGTATTGCTGGATGAACTTATCATTCAGATCTGCCCATTATGCTATTTAGGGGTGAAACCAAAATCCGGTTGGTCCGAAAAACCGGTGAAAACCGATCCGGTCCGGACCGAAAAAACCGAATCCGAAATATACGGTTTGGTTTTTAGTCGGATTTTTTTACTCTAGTTCGGTTTTTCGGTCCGGTTCGGATTTTAATTTTTTAGGACCGTGGAGACCGAACCGACCGTTATGCTAACTAAATATATATAATATATATTATATTAGTTGATATTAATCAATATAATTAATTCATTAGGTTTATAAAAATTATGAAATAAGCATTTATGAATATTATTTTTTCTAATTTTGTTTTATGATTTATTTAATTATAATAATTGACGTTATTTTTCATTTCGCTTTGATAAATTCTATGAAAATAACGAGAATTTTAAATGATAATTGTTAATTTCGGATTTTCGGTTTAAACCGAAAACCGAACCAAAAAAACCGTACTACCAATGGACGGTTTATTTTTTCTCACATGGTTTTTTGGTCGGATTTTTTTAAGGAAAAAAACGGGACCGAAAATATGGGTAACCGACCGAACCAAGCAAAAAACCGGTCCGACCGGTCCGGTTTCACCCCTAATGCTATTGATGTATGGGGTAGACTAAAGAACCAATATGAGGTGTTCCCTGCTAAGGTCGATGGGAATAGCATTGCATAGTGGTCCTCGACCGCCGTTCTTCCCAAGAGTGATGATTCGTGCTTCTGGATATGCTGTATTGGGTCTCCTTTCCCAACATAGTCCGGAATTTGACGTGCTGTGACGTTCGATGGGACCATTTCATTGATCAGCTCCTGAGTGAAAGGGTGTGAGACCCTGTCTCTTAGTTTATGCATTGCTCTTCCCTTCGAATCCTTGATCTCCTTAGTTATTAGTTCTTCGATCTCCTCCTTCGTGAGAGCACCGAAATTTTCGAGCACCGAAGTTTATGTTACCTTCCATTCCGAGCACCGAAATTTTCTTGGTTTTTTTAGGGTTTGATGTTTCCTTGGCCGTTCTGGGGCTCAGCATGCCCTTGGTCGTTCTGGGGTCCTGCATACCCTTGGTCGTTATGGGGTTGGACATATCCTTGGTCGTTCTGGGGCCCAACGTACCATTGGTCGTTTTGGGGTCCAACATACCCTTGGTCGTTCTGGGGTCCAACATATCCTTGGCCATTGTTTGCCTGGTAGTTGGGGTTTCTCTGCTGGTGATACTCCATTCCTTGGGATTGCTGGTTCAAAGAGTTAGAGTATGCATGCCGGTGTCCCCCCATCGATCTTGGAGGTGATGCCTGATATCTCGGCTACTCCTGCCTTAAGTGCGCCCTCAGACGCTCCCTTCTTTCTAGCATTTCCTCCGTGTCCGCCATTAGTTTGGGCGTGATGTTAAATGTCTGGGGGTTTGTTCTTGCTTGTTGTGGTGGTTGGGGTTGTGGCTGGTTTACTATTGGTTCTGGGCGGGCGTTTGTTGAGGAGTTCCGTTCCTCAGGAAGTGGATGTTCCTCGTTCCTTACTCCTTCCCGTTCTCTTTCAATGGTTGCCTGTTGGCTTACCACTGGAACCTGCAGGTGCTTGGTTGTTTCCTCCCACAGGCACTTGTCTGCTTGGCCCCCGACTTGCCTCATAGTTGCTGCCATCGATCGCAAGTAGTAGCTACGTGCTTCTTGTTCGAATCCAGTAGACGGTGCCAGTATTTGCACACGAGTTTCCTCTCTGGGCTTCTTCTTTCCGAATTCCTCCTTCGTAGGCTTCTTCTTCCCGGACTTCTATTTCGTGGGCTTCTTTCTTCTTGGATCATCGCTTCCTCTCCTTTGATACCTGCAAATGGGCACCGAGGGGGGGGGGGGGGGTTCCCGGTAAGCCCACTCCGAAGCTTAAGTAAGTATGAGCTTTAGAGAGAGGTAGTGAGCTTAGAGAGAGTGAGAGATTACCTTCAAATGAGGAGAGGTCTCTATTTATAGAGTTTCTATTGGACCGCCCCGGTTCCAGTGATTTTCTGGTCCAGTTGTGGCAGTTTCGTAATATAAGTTGGCATTGACCGTAAATAAGGTGCATTTGACCCCGGTTCGACCGTAGATAGGTTTAATATAGCTAAGTGTTGA
The DNA here is from genome assembly GCA_036873135.1 of Clarkia xantiana subsp. parviflora. NCBI lineage: Eukaryota > Viridiplantae > Streptophyta > Magnoliopsida > Myrtales > Onagraceae > Clarkia > Clarkia xantiana. Next base: position 24,731,217 of record JAPTYO010000007.1, read on the forward strand.
TATGTGGCCTCCAGGAGCGAGTCCCGGACGAAATATCGTCCGGGGATAGGGGTCCGGGCGAGGGGGACTCATTCGAACGAATTGGGGGGGGGGGGGGGGGGTACCCGGACAGGTACCCCTAGTGCCTTGCTCGGGTAACCCGAGCAAGAGGCCTCGCTCGGGTAACCCGAGCAAGAGGCCTCGCTCGGGTTACCCGCGCCAGGGTCCCTTGCCTGGGTTACCTCTGAGTGGTCTATCCACTCGGGGCCTGCCCGAGTGGTTTTCGCCACTCGGGGTGTTTTTTTTGCCTACGTACTAGGCATCAGGTGTGTGTTTCAAGTTTCGAATTATATTCGGTTATGGCCCGTCTATTGGGTCCGATTCGTAATAGCTTGGGTATATATCCAACAAGCATAAAGAGCTCCGGTGGACCTTACATGTGACAAGATATATCACTTTGGTTCAAACACCTTGCCCATACCGATCTTTGAACCGATAGAAATCAGTTTTTCCATCAAATCTGCATAAGGATTTGATGGAAAAAATTTCAATTGCAACCCTAACCCATGGTCGAATTCTTAGATTCTAGCTAGCTTCATCTACCCCCACCAACTATAAATCACTTATGCATTTTTATATAAACCTAAATATAAAAGATTATCTAATAATTTTAATGTATTATTTTTCTAAATATATCCATATTTATCATTTATTATAATCGACCCGCGCGACACACAGATTCAACACCTAGTTATTGTAGGATTATAGGGGATAAATACTAATGAAACATACAAGGTAAATGATATGTAAACAAATTACGCAGCACACGCGTCATGCATCTAATGTTCCGAGGAACTCATGCTAGCATATATAATTCTACTGCTTAAGTAAATTATCACATGCTTATACATCCTCAACATTCTTGCATACGCATCATGCATGATCACACCGTAACAAACATACATATTTGACGACTGATTTTCGGTTTTAAAACATATGGGGCTCACTTGCAATTCATGCTATCAATCAAACATGCGTACTTCTAGACATGAATTCTAGGCAATTGCAACCATCAAAACATGTCTATCCTAGAGCGCAACTCATTAATTGAAAACCAGGGTTCTGCCCACAACATGCAACATCCAGCTAGCTTGACATAGCCAAGACAATAGTTCTAATCATGCAATAATATCAATTAAATAGCAATTGCAATTCAGGCTTCAACCATTAATTGACTCAGTCCCAAAATCACGCATTTCCGAGATCCACCCCCATAATCGAAATTAGACATCAAGTTTAATTAAAATGTGAAAGTATTAAACCTATTAGATCTGTGTAGGTAATTTTAAAGTTAAAAAACATTTGGATTTAAAAAAATTTGACCATCCTATTTTAAATTGACACGGTTCAGTCCGGTTTTAAGGGTCCGGTTCAGTCAATTTCAGTTCGGTCCGGTCCGATTCGATTCAATTAAAATATAGTTCGGCCGGATCGGTTCGGTTTAAAATAGGAATTTGTTTCAGTCCTTCACGCGAACCGGGTCGGTTCTACCAATTTTAGTTGCCCCGGTACGGCCCGATCTGAATGGGTCGGACCGATTGAGAAAACTTGGTATGGTTGACCCACGCCGGTTTTGGACCTGTGGAACCCGACCTGGTTCGGTCCGGTTCGGATTCCCTTGGTCTTCCTGGGTTAGTAGGCCCGACCTGGATGTGTAAAATTGGACCGGCGCATTACCCTAATAGGAGTGGCTTAATTAATTACTTGTTAGCTAAGTATGGTTTTAAAATCCACAAAAAACTTAACTTAGCCTCCAAGTAATAATAAATATAGATATAGTTTCCAATATTTACACACATATATATAATTCGGCACAAATGTATATATATATTTATTTATTGTTAAGATTCTATATTTGGGATATAAATCTATCAACAATATATATATATATATATATATATCGTTAAGATTCTATATTTATAGATATAAATATATATATATATATTCTCAATCTTTAGGCAACTAATATCTATCAATATTGACAATATTATCTATATTCCTAATATTGTGCTAAAATATATTGATAGTTTCTATCCACAATTATCATGTGAATCTAGCCCTAATTTTGACCTAATCCACTAGGTTAAAAATTTCGCCCGAATTATTTAAAATTTTCTTTGAAAATTTAGGTCACTTTAGGGTTACTTGTGGACTAAGAAATTAAAAATTTCACCTTGCACACCTAAATGAGGTTCGACCGAAACACTGAGATTAGGGCTAGTGGTCAAATTTCAAGATCAAACTTACTAAGATCAAGAATCCAATGTTTAATTTTGACAAAAGTCACGTTTTTGTTGAAGATCACGAACATCAAATTTTATTATGAAAATCATGAAATTTACGGCCACCTTAATGTAAAAATCGAAAATTATAAAATTCCAAGATTTAAAATTTCCGGCCGCACTTTATGATTCAAGAACACCAATTTTATCAAATTCATGAACTCCTAACACATACTCTGATACCACTGTTGGATTACGGGGATTAATACTACGGAAAAAAATAAGGTACGTGCATGGTAACTAATACGCAGCGGAAGATAGTGCACATACCTATAATGCTTCCGTAGTCCCAGGATCACTGATTGGAGTTCTCGATCCGCCGGACGGTTCCCATAGAGGTTCTGGTTAAGGAAGCCCTACGCGGATTATGCTCCAGCAAAGCCTCTGTCGATTCTTTACCGGGGATGGATCACCGGAGTAAATTGCTTGACACAATTTTGGCACCTCTGAGAGCAAGCAGTGGTTCGGCCGAACTAGGTGTTTTAGGGAGGAGGGATTTCTTTTAATCTCACCACAAATGAGAAGAGACTGACTCTGAATAAATCTCGTAGCACTCCCTATTTATAAGAGGAGCAAAGTGGAAAAAAGTCCACATTGCCCTCATCATAAAGTCGGCCGACCTATAGAGTAGGGAGACCTAATTTTAGGCCTCTCATGTAAATTGTGATTTTAGGCCTAGCCCAAAATTCCTAATGTGACATTACCCAATTTCCTTAGGTAACAAACTCATATTAATGGGCTCCCAATGGCGGCCAAATCTCCAAATGTCAGCAATATATATATTGTCACTTATATATTATAATAAAATCTAATCGTAAATATACACTTATACATAAGATCTTATATATATATATATACAACAAGCTTAATGAGTTAAATATTTAATACACTGTATAACATAAATATTTACCAGTAGACGTATATAATATAAACATAATAACATTTATATTTAATATTGCACCATCTATATATATAGGTCAGATCTATATATATAGGTCAGGGTGCGAAGTTTATTTATACAATATTATATACTCTATTTATACAAATTATGTCTATACAAATTATATATATTTGAAGGGGCGCGATGGAAGGTTTCACATTTAAACAACAATCGCCGATAGTTGAATTTGATCACTTTGAGATACTAGCACTATTCTGAAATAAGACGCGCGTCTAAACCAACCTTCTAATAAGTTTGAACTAATATTAATAATTGAATACTAATATTTTTTCATAATTGTGATTGAAGACCTTTGAAATGCTTTTATGTTCCGAAACATACTTCTCACATGCTTTGGACCCACCACTCTGGTCGTTCTAGAAGGTTTCACATTCAAACATCGTCAACTAAATTTAAAATTCACACTATCTGATATCACTGTTATGAAATTCATCATGACTATTATCAATGATCAAATCTTCTAAACTATATTGAAAGCAAGTATAGAAGTTCAAATGTCAACTTTGGCTGCGGGAATATGTACCTTGAAAAAAAAATTCATTCAGTTTGATATAAGCTTTACAGTCAATTTAGTTTGTCTTTGATCAACAACCAACATCACAGTCGACAAATACCAAACAATATTCAAAACAAAAACCCTTAATTAAAATAATAATAAATCTTAATATATATATAGTAGCTTTTTTCACTCATTAATTAATATATATTCTATTAAAGTCTCAGATAATGTCAAGTGTTTAATTAATTTATCCAATCAACCTAAGAAGCTACGTTAGATACCTTCAATTTCAAGTATTCAACTCACTTACTTTCACTAAATATGCTTAAAACTCTACCAACCAAATGTATGGATCTTAATCCATTGATTCATGACTAAATTATATATATTTTTTAGATGGATCAACATGTCAACCAATGGATAAAAGATTAAGACTCAACCCAACACATCTTATAACCGGGTTTTATAGATTGGATCAAAATGACCAGTAGATTGAAAAATGGTTAAGAACACAATAGGGGTATGAATGTTTGCACATGTTGTTAAAAGGGGTCTGAATTTAAAAGATGTATTATTAAGGGCCTGAATTTTGAATTTTGAATTTTGTTGATAATCGAGTTTCCGTCCAAATTTGCTGTTAAATGTAACAGAACCACGTGAAATGACAGAATTACCCTTTTGCAATTATTATACAATTTATCAGTTTAATTAATGAAATGTGAAATGTCTAAAATACCCATGCACACTAATTATGCCCTTAAGGCCACCACGGCCACCGACCACCACCCCAGCTCCGGCGACCACCACTCCATCTCCGGCGACCACCACCCCAGCTCCGACGACCACCACCCCAACTCCGGCGACTAAAACCCCCTCCGGCGACCCAAAAAAGCTCTGATCGGAGCTTTGTGGCCCCGAATCGGAGACACAGCTCCGATCGGAGCTTTTTTGGGTCGCAGGAGGGGGTTTTGGTCGCCGGAGCTGGGGTGGTGGTTGCCGGAGATGGGTGGTGGTCGCCGGAGCCGGGTGGTGGTGGTCGCCGGAGCTGTGGTGGCTTAAAGGGTATTTTCGTCTTTTTAGGTCAAACATGTGAGGGACACACTTTGGTCAAATGGCATTTTCGGGTTTTCAAATTATTTTCGGTCACATGCCAAGGATGTGAACACTTTCCGTCACTTTTAACAGAAAAAATAGACGGAGACCTCACTTATACACAAAACTCAAAATTTAGGCCATTAATAATACTTTATTTCAATTCAGACCCATTTTGACAATATTAGTAAACATTCAGGCCCCTATTGTGTTCTTAACCCTTGAAAAATTCATAATGTAAACCCAACTCATAACAAGTTGCCCACTTAAAAAGTAACTGGCCTACAGTCACTCGCCTCGATCTCAGAAAATACCAAGCGTATATGCCGTACAATGTAGGAGGAGTGTATATGCTTATTGTTACGTAAATGTAGGAGTGCAGAGATGTTGTCAACCTTTGTTTGGTGACAGTGCAAAAAACAAGGAAAAGAAACCGTGTCCTATATATAGTTGTACGTACGTACGGTCAAACCATGTTCCTTTGAAATTAAACAACTGTCTCCAGCAGTGCCTATCAAGAAGCCACTTCTTTATAAAGTACCCACCCCTGTTTTCTATCTAAAACCCAATTCCTAATGATTGATCATCAACATGAAGCTCACCACTTTTCTTATGTTTAGCTTTTCCTTAATGACACTTATTGACTTTGCGGTAGCCGGAAACTTCTACGACAACTTTGACATCAAGTGGGGCGATGGAAGAGCCAAAATTCTCGAAAATGGGAACCTTCTCACACTTTCCCTCGATAAGGCCTCCGGGTCCGGGTTTGAATCCAAGAACGAATACCTCTTTGGGAAGATTGACATGCAACTCAAGCTTGTTTCCGGCAACTCTGCTGGCACCGTTACGGCATACTATGTAAGTATATATGTTTATACACAATTAATGATTTCTCTTGTGCTATCACTTCATGATCAATTGATGGATCTTTTATTTTTCAAATGATACGTACGTAGTTATCCTCGAAAGGGAAGAAGTGGGACGAAATAGACTTTGAGTTCTTGGGAAACCTGAGCGGCAATCCCTACACTCTCCATACAAATGTGTATAGCCAAGGAAAAGGGGACCGCGAACAACAATTCCATCTATGGTTCGATCCAACCGCTGATTTCCACACTTACTCTATTCTCTGGAACCCACAAAACATCGTGTAAGTTCAAAAACATGTAGTGCTTCGGCCTGAGCGACTGTCTTTATTGGCCAAACTTAGTTTGAATGAGTTCGTTGTACACAGTTGAGCCAATGATGAATTAATGTGGAACGTCTATTAGTTAAAAAAGCGATCCAAATCACTTGAATCTATATGATATGGGATGGATGTTACAATGTACACTTTAAATGACGTCCTTGTCGCTCGCTTAAGTGAAAACATTGTGATATATTAATTTAGCATACATCATATAAAAAAGGGTTAATAACTAAAAAACTGTCCAATGTTTACCCTATGTTAAAATTAGGTGTCTGAAGTTTGAAATGTTAAAATAGAATGTCCCAAGTTTCATTTTTGTTGAAATTTGGTGTCTTTGTGCGTCTTTTCATCTTCATTCCATCATTTTCATCAACCCACCAACCCACTCATAATCCATCACTCTTTACTTTTCACAAAATCGTCAAATTTCACCTAAAAATTGAACATTAAAAAAAAAGTTTCTAGAAGAGTGGTGTAGAGCTATTTTCCAAGGACAATAGAGCGAGATTTACTTGCCCGGATGTGACCAACTTTTTAGGTGACGGTCCCGGCAAGATGACGAGAAGGGAGTGTGTATGAGAGCTCGAATTTGACAGACTGTTTTGTCGGAATTGACTTCTCTAAAGTAATCACACCGAGACACCAAATTTCAACAAAAATGAAACTTGGGACGGTCCATTTTAACATTTCAAACTTCAGACACCTAATTTTAACATAGGGTAAACCTTGGACAGTTTTTTAGTTATTAACCCTATAAAAAAAGTGATTTGAATTTCATATAAGTAAGAGAAGTACGTCTCAGTGAAATATATATTCATCTTTTTCTGACCTCAACTGACTGCAACATATTCAATCAGGTTGGACTATGTTAATGAAAACAGTCGCACAGACTCAGGAGGGAGGGACGTTACATAATCATTGATTATTATCATTTATATTCCTCCGTATGAATGAATGCAGATTTTCAGTGGACGGAAGTCCGATCAGAGAGTACAAGAACGCGGAATCAACGGGACATCCGTTCCCTAAGAAGCAGGGAATGAGAATATACTCGAGTCTGTGGAATGCTGACGATTGGGCCACACAGGGAGGACGAGTCAAGACGGATTGGACACAAGCTCCCTTCACTGCTTCCTACAGGAACTTCAATGCCGACAATGCATGTGTCTGGACCGCTGCCACTTCCACAACCTTTTGTCCGTCTGGTTCATGGATGTCGGAGAAGCTTAATTCCACTGGTCTAGAGAGACTCAAGTGGGTTCAGAAAAACTACATGATCTATAACTATTGCTCTGATACAAAGAGATTCCCACAAGGCCTCCCTTCAGAGTGCAGCATGGCTGCTTAATCAAATTCTTTCATTCATTTCTTTAATATTAGGTAGCAACAATTATTAATGGAATCGTACTTGGTTTTTGTGCTTTAGTAATTATATATATGACTTGGATTGCAATATTTTCACTCAAATGTATATAAAGACGTGACATCATTTAACAATCATTTTTTCTTATTATATATTTAGAAGAGAAAGTAAAACTAATCCCTATGTAATGTAACAAAAGATGCGTTACATGAACTTTTTTTTTTTCCTGAAATTTCTGTTGCATTAATTCGTAAAAATTAGAAGAGTACAAGAAAATGTGAAAAATTACATCCGTCTAAACATGAATGTGGGATGTAATCTATCTTTCGGCTAAATCAAACAACGAAGTTGGTAGCCCCCTAAGAAGAAGAAAATTAAGAGACATTCTATTCCGATTCTTGAACATGGCCGCCAATTCATACGCTAGCGTGTTGCCTTCCCTCTTAATAAAACTAAATCTACTTTCTTCCAAAGTAGACATTAGTTGTTTGACATCTCGGATATGAACTTCAATATCCCACCTGCCTAGCCATCTTTGCTCCGCGTTATATTAACTTTTCACACTATCTCTCTTCATTTGATTCTCTTTACCAAGCTACACATTTGTTTGGAAATCAGATTGTCTAAGCTAATTTTCCGATTGTGATTGAAAATATTCTACATGCTCTCGAGTTCTTAATTATCCGTCGCCAGTGGCGGACCTGAGCACTTCCAATAGGAAGTGCCTAGTGCCTCCACATCAGCAGCCACGTCACTGCCAACTCATCAAAGTGGCACTGCTACAGTATTTGCTACAGTAAATGGCACTGTAAAATTGGCACTCTCTCCAGTAGTGGAGGCCAAGTTCCACTTCTACATTGGGACCCACATAATTTCATAATTCAAATATAATTTTTGCATTATATATAAGTTATATATCATTATATATAAATTATGTATTCATATTTTTTTTACAAATATGGACATGAATAAATAATGAGATTCAAGTATTAGATGTTTTAATTAAAAAAAATAGGAAAAATATATACAAAATTATAAAAATGTAATTGAATTTTTTAATAAAAATTTACATTCTATAGGGATAAGAAAATAACCGGTCGGTTCGGAACTGGTATAGACTGGACCGGTTCCAAACAGAACAATTATGCGAGAGGAGAACCAAACCAAAAACCAGTAATATACTTCTCAAAAAAATTGATTTTTGACTGGACCAGACTGTTTTGAACTGGTTTTTAACTGGATCAGTTTTGTCGGAGGATCCGTTTTTCGTTTTTTTTTTTTTTTAATTAGGGTAAATTTGTATAGGAAAATGGGTCGGACCAGTTTTGAACCGAACCAGACTTTTTTTACAGTTCCAGTCCAAAATCGGTCCAGAATTTTTAGTGCTAATTTCAAATTTAGTCCAGACCGGACCATACTGTTTTAATTAGTACCAATCCAGTTCAGAACATATTCGGGCCCGACCGGTTCGTGCATATCCATAGTTCTCTATTGTCAATTCATTGCAATAATTATACGTTACTTGACCAAGGTAAAATTACTATTAGGTGCAGTCCCCATGCGGCATGCAAAATGATTGATAAGTATAATTGTTGATATAATAACATTGATCAATCAAATTCATTGAATCTATTATTTCACCATAATCAGTGTATATCTGTTATACGTTGATTGACATATCTTAATTCAACATCATCAACATATTCACGTTTATGTACATCCATGATCATATTAGTAAATTGATTATTGCATTAATCATGTGTTTTTATATATGATTTCCAATATATGTAAATTAGAAATATATTATATATACATCATTCTAAAAGTATAATTTTTATAATAATTTATCGTAAAAAATATATTTCTTTCATATAATAATATAATATAATACGTAAAATATATAAAAATATATATGCATTAAAATAATTTAATATTTTGTAGTAATTATTTTCCATATTTAATAATTTGAAATGTTATACTATTTCAAAATTTAGAATTAACGGTTATTCAACATGGTAAGATATAAAAAAAATTAGATATGAAAATTTCGAAATTGATTCAAAGTTAAAAAGTAGTAATTTTGGTTCGTGTCGTTATTTATGTTACATAATATTCAAAATGACTGATTACGGCTCTTGTCTATCTGACTTAGCGTAACCGAATATATATACAATCAAAGAGATGAGCAACACAATCGAATAAAATAATATTAAAAAATTGGCACCGACATGAGCAGTAACTTGGGAGTTCCTACTAGTAGGCACTGTCCCACTTCACTATTCACTCAATAATGGCAAAACAGTAATATTAGTAATCCTAGTCACACCTAGTGGCGCCTAGTCAGCGTCCAGTGGCAAAAATTGGAACTAGGCACTCCCATTTTGGAACAAGGCACTCCTATTGAAAATGCAAGTGCCTATTTAATCATTACCAGTAGGGACCAACAGTAAATGGCACTAGGCACTAGGCACTCTCTACAATAATAAATTTACAACATGGAACTAGGAACTAGGCACTAGACACTACTATTGAAAGTGTTCTAAGCCTTGGGCCCAAGGATGCATAAGACTTGATTGATCATAATATTTTTTAAATATAATATTGTATACAAATTAAAAATAACTAGGTGCATTTCCCGCATCGCGCGGGGTGACCTACCAAATATATATAATTAACAAATTAATATTCGATGGAATTTATATTGACTATTTGTAAAATGCCGAAACACTATTTTTAAATAAAATACCAGTCTAAAATTTGAAAAAGTAAACGAAAGACTGGAAATTTTGAACCACAAAATACCATTGCGCAAATTCACAAATAAATTTTAGATGCACGTGCTACCTTTGGTCGTCGGATCCGTGTCAAGCGTCTGTTCTTCAACAAATATAGCTTTGATGACCACCGAGGATATCTCGTCGGAGATAGAGATGACTTTGCCATTGAGACTCCCATCTGCCCGTACCGCCTGGTAACTTCGTTCGTCGGCTCTGGGTCAAACGTTTGTTAAAAATCAGCGAAATTTTAATTTCGATTAATTACATACATTGGATATTGAACAGTCTGAAATTTTAATTGCGATTAATTGCATACATTGAATCTTGAACGGTTTGAAATCAGAGAAATTTTAATTGCGCTTAATTGCATACATTATCTTTCGAAATCTCATAGTTATTAGTCAGTCTTGATATGGCTGAGGAATCCTTTCCATCAACACGATCGAGCCCATGTGACATGGCATGGTCCACATTCGACATATTTTATTAGGAGGTTTACGCTCCAACAATTAGTTTATAGACCGTCCATCCGATTTAATAATGTCATTATGACATCGTAAAATCATAAACTCAGTTAGCAATTCTTTTATTCAAATATCACTTCGAATTCAAAAATGTTACTATCACATCACAAGCCTTCTAAACCTTACGTAAGCCAAGCAGTTTTACGTGCTTTTCAAAAAGATCCTTGCGTAAATGTTTATGTAATGGATCTGCAACCATGTTTTCCGAAGGCGTGAATTCAACTGTGATCAGCTTGTCCTCTACGACACTTTTCACATAGTTATATTTTATATCAATGTGCTTAGTCCTACTATGGTACTTAGGATTCTTGATTGCCCCTGTCGTTGCTTGACTGTCAGAGTAAACACACAAATGCTTACTCATGTCCTCGACGTCAAGCAAGGAAATCATTAGTCTCCATAGACAGACAACCTCATGTGCATACTTTGAGAGAGCTACGAATTCGGATTCTATAGTAGACAGCGCGACACATGATTGCTTTTTGCTCATCCAATAGATGGCAGCATTAGTAAGGAGAAACACTCCTCCTGGGGTGGATTTACGATCATCTAGATCACCACCGTGGTCGGCGTCACTATATCCTATCAATTGTAGCTTACTTCCCTCATAGCATATTCTGTAGTCTGTCGTACCTTTAAGATATCTCATAAACCATTTGACGGCTTTTAAATGTTGATAACCGGGGTTAGATTGGAAACGTCTACCAAACCCACATCGTAACAGGTGTCAGGACTAGTGCATTGCATTGCGTACATCAGGCTTCCTACCATGCTGAGTTACTATGCACTTTTCATCTGTACACGCTATTCCCGGTTCTTTGGGCCATCACGCTTCGATAACGCACACCCAAACACAACCGGCGTATCCACATTTTTAGCATCAGAAAGATTGAACCTTCTCAACAACTTGTTGATATAGGGTTCCTGAGAAAGACATAATCTCCGAGCACCACGATCTCTAGCAATCTTAATGCCTAGGATATATGTGGTCTCACCCGTGTCTTTCATCTCAAACACAGATGTTAATCAAAACTTTGATTCATTCAAGTAACTCACATCATTCGCGGCAATCAGTATATCATCGACGTACAACGTCAAGATAACATACTTTGACCATGATGTCTTCGTGTACACACATGCGTCCTCGTTAAATTCACGAATCCATTACCAACGATTTCCTCGTGGAACTTGTGGTACCATTGCTGAGACGATTGTTTAAGACCATTGGTCGATCTTTGAAGTTTACAAAGTTTACGTTCATTTCCAGGGGATGAGAAACTCTCTGGCTGCTCCATGTAAATCTCTTCCTCCAAATTCCCATGAAGAAAGGCAGTCTTAACATCCATCTGGTGCAGCTCGAGATCGAGGCTAGCAACCAAGGCCAAAATGACCCGGACCGTGGTGTAACGCACAGTCGGTGAGTAAGTCTCATCCTCAATAAACGTAACATCTCTAGACTCATGTTCGACCACGCCACCATTTTCCTGAGCCTCTACAAACACATATCCCTTAGAGTTTCCTGAGTATCTAATAAAGATACTTTTCAATCCTCTAGGTCCCAAATTGCCGTATCGGCTGTCGGTCTGATGCGTGTATGCTGAGCAACCCCAGGGGCACAGCATGATAAGATCCAACTATTTACCAGTCCACGACTCATATGGTGCCGTGTCCACCGATTTTGTTGGTATACGGTTTACCACATGAGTGGCAGTCAACAACGCATCACCCCAATAGGAGATTGGAAGTTGAGCTAGCGACATCATGGTTCTTACCATGTCCAGGAGTGTACTATTACGTCGCTCTGCCACACCATTCTGTTGTGGCGTATAACTTTACACATGCATATAAAAACTTTACACAAGCATGTAATAAGAGATCGTAAGGGTCCCGCCAGCAAATTTTGAGAACGATACTCGACCAAAGTCTTCTCCCTCATCAAAATGAAGTCAACGACTCAGGTCTCGGGGGCAAGTGTTGGGTTACGATTCAATATAATCTAAGGTCGACAACTAGCAAGTCGGGATCATCAAAGTCGGAACCGCAAAGTGAAAGTCGACGACTATTCATGTCCAAAATAAAGAGATATAGACACAAGTTCGACACATCATTTTCAAAGGATGGCGGCGACATCCGAGCAAAGGTCGAAACCCTTCGACAAAACCTTTACTCTTAAGGAATGGGAAGAGGCGAAGACCCAGTACTCGTGAAGAAACCCTTCCTTTTAATGTATAAGGGCCAGATGACAACCTACTTGTCACCGCCTCTCTGAAGAAACCTTCCCCCTAAGGAATAGTGAGGTGGCGAGCAGCTTGTGCTAACCATACGAAACCTCTCTTCTTAAGGAATAATGAGGCGGCGACCTGCTTTTCACCTGCTTCTGCCACCATAGAGGAAAACCCTTCTCAAGGGGTAACCGTCACTTAAAGTCGGTAACATTTTCCTATAAATACCTTAAAAAAAATTTCATACATTTACATTATTATTCTCATAATCCATTACTGACTTAAGTTTCGGAGTAGAATCAATGGCAAAATCCCACCTCATTTTCTTAACGCCATAAAGCTCCAAAAAAGTAACCTAGTGCCCGGTGAGGTCGAAATAGATACCTAAGAGAGTAAACCAAGGCGACTTCCTGAAATCCATTTCTGAAAATTAAAGGCCGGACGATCCTTAATCAAACAACACTTTTAAGGAATGTTATGTAAAAGGGGTTAAGAACCTATGAAAGGTCTGAACTATCACCCATGTTAACGGGAGAGGTCTGAAATTTAAAAAGTTAATAACAGAGGTCTGAAATTTCAATTTTGTTGATTTGAGGTTTTCCGTTCATTTTTAGGGTTAAATTTAACAGAATTGTGTGAAATGACATTTTTGCCCCTTTAATATTTTGTTTTATTTAATATCTTATTTAATGAAATGTGAAATGACAATTTTACCCCTAAAGTCAAATTAAAACCACCCAACTCCGGCCACCGCCACCCGACTCCGGCCACCGCCACCCGACTCCGGCCACCACCACCCGACTCCGGCCACCACCACCTCGACTCCGACGACCACCACCTCGGCTCCGGCGACCCGACTCCGGCCACCATCGGGGCCAAAAAAGCTCCGATCGGAGCCAAAAAGCTCCGATCGGAGCTTTGTGGCTCTGGTCGGAGCTCTGTGGCCCCGGCCGGAGCCACAGAGCTCCGATCTGGAGCTCTGTGGCTCTGGTCGGAGCCACAGAGCTCCGGTCGGAGCTTTTTTGGCTCCGATCGGAGCCAAATCGGGGCCGGTGGCTCCGATTTTGGCCCAATCGGAGCCTTGGTGGTGGTCGCCGGAGTACGGTGGTGGTCGCCGGAGTACGATTGGTGGTCGCCGGAGTACCGTGGTGGCTTCAAGGGCAATTTGGTCTTTTCACTCCAAGCATGTGAGGGGCACACTTGACAGAAGGGCATTTTTGGAAATTTATTTTATTTCCGGTCACATGCCAAGCATGTAACCAATTTCCGTTAGTTTTAACGGAAGAAGCTAACGGAGACCGCTGTTATCAACAAAACAGAAATTTCAGACCTCTAACTTTTTAAATTTCAGACCTCTCCTGTTAACATAGGTGATAGTTCAGACCTTTCATAGGTTCTTAACCCTATGTAAAACCATTTTAGGACGTTTTTATACATTTTACTTAAAAAAATATGTTGAACCCACATTTAAGTAATATTATGTAATACCATTATAAATGCTCTTAGATAGTAGAATAAGAAGTAGTAGTAAATATACACATATACATACGAGCTTATATATATACAATAAACATAATAAGGAGTTAAATATCTATAAATAATACAATGTATAACATAAATATTTACCAATAGACATATAATATAAACATAACATTCCTATTGAATATTGCATCATCTACATATTTAGGTCAGGGTGCCAAATTTATTTATACAATATCATATAAACTATCTATTCAAAGTATATAAATTTGAATAGGTGCGATACAAGGTTTCACATTTAAACATCATAATGGCCGAGAGTTGAATTTGACCACTTTAATATACTAGCACTATTATGAAATAAAATGCGCATCTAAACCAACTTTCTAATAAGCTTGAACTAATATTAATAGTCAAATACTAATACTTTTTCTTAATTGTGTGATTGAAGACCTGCAATATACTTTAAGTTCTGAACCATACTTCTGACATGCTAGAGGCCTCACCACTCGAGTCTTCCTAGAAGGTTTGACATTCAAATATTGTCACATTCACACTATCTGATATCAGTGTTAGGAAATTCATCATGACTAGTATAAACGATCTAATCTTTCAACCTATATTGAAAGCAAGTCTAGAAGCTCAAATGTCAACTTTGGCTGCAAGAGTACGTATCTTGAAAATGAAATGCATTCAATTTAATATAAGCTTTACAGTCAATTCAGTTTGTCTTTGATTAACAACCATTACAAAACATCACAGTCGACAAATACCAAACAATATTCAAAATACAAACATTTCATTAAAATAATAACAAATCTTAATATAGTAGCTTTTTTTTCACTCATTAATTAATATATATTCTATTGAGGCTTGAAGAAACTAACTTTGATCCCAGTTTCAATTACCACGTATAGACCAGCAGAAATCAAGACCCCACTGAGCAACATCCCTAGAACCCCAAGCACCCAGTTGATCCACCACATTGGTCCGTACATTTTTGGCCTCTTCATCTTGAGATACATGAAACAGGGGTATGCAAGTGTGACCGGTAGTGCGAGCCCTCCGATGAGTCCGGCGAAGCTACCCAAGAAAGGGATGGCCACCGCCACGAAGAAGCAGCCGTACCCGAACATGGCCCTTAGGATGGCCCTAAGCCACCACGGAAGCGGCTTCTTCAGCCTTACGGTGATTTTAGACTCCATGTCGTCAAACATGGGCATCCCGTAGATTTGGAACGAGCTCAGCGCGTTGATGATGACGAATAGACTTGTCAGTCCCAACAGTGTTTGAGATACGTCACGTGAGTGAAACATGAATAATGCACTGAACATCCCACCGTTCTCAGGAATCTGCATGAGAAATTATCGTTAGGACAGACTTCAAGAATGATATAAGAGCATGAGACTTATATTAAGAAAATAGATTATAATATAGTATTATAACTCTAATGATCTGCATAATCGGACTCTATGTCTCAATTGACTTAGTCAGGGTCTGACCCATGGTTGGGTCAGACCTTGGTTAGGGTTGTCGAACCCTGATTAGGTCAATTGTGACCTAGGGTCTGATTGGAAATATGTATGGACTAAATCGTTAAAATTAAAAGTTGTGATATAAATTAAGAAACTAAACTGAACAGAATAAAAGTTTGGGGTTGATCATATGTAAGTCACGTGGGTATTTAACGATCAACTAAAAGAGTACAAGTTATAAATAGATTGTATTAAAAATATGCAAATTGTACTAGTTTTTTTTTTTTTTTGGGCCAAATACTAAAAATTAAAATTGATCACACATATTGTATCAAAATGTCTATTAACTTAAAATTATAATAAAATGCTCGAGAGACTAAAAAAACGTTGCATGGACATACCATGGATCCGTATGCCCAGTATCCGCCGATGCAAAGAGGGAATATGCACAAAGCAATGACTGCGTAAGAGAACTTTACACCCCTCCACATTGGCACGCGTGATGGGTGCTTCTCACTTGAGGGCATGGTAGCCTGTAAAATAATTAATTAATCATTAATGAATAATTAATCAACATATATATTAGCATTTGTTGTAAATTGTAATCATTAGCTAAACCATTTTTAACCGGCCAGTCTACTTTACATCACAACATGATAAAGATACAAGTAGATTAATCATTATATTAAACTTTTTTCCTAGTGGGAATAGTTATAATTATAATTAAATAATTAGTGTCTTTTTCTTGACGCAGAAAGTAATGGGAAAAGTCATTAAGGACCACTTATAACTAATTAATTTCAACATGTTCGGCTAACGAATCTAACGCACTCTATAACGTGTTTAAGTCAATAATGGAAATGATAACTAAATGAGCTTCGTTATAAACTCGGTTTTATTTTAACCCATCTTTATTATAAAAAAATAAAATTAATTTAATTACCTGAATTTCGAGAATAAGGTTGTGTCCCCTAAAAGCGAACGCAATAATTCCGAGAGCGTTCAAGTAATCGAAGACCCTGTCGATCTGCTTGGGAGCTCGGTGTGGAGTGTATGACACATTAGGCATCTTGCCCTCAGCTACCGAGATAGCCCAGATCATCGTGCAGTATCCGATGGCTGTGATCGCTCCGACTAGAGACACTCCGGCGATGGAGTTAAGGTTAGGGAGTTGAGAAAGAACCACCGCCGCCGATGTAAACACAAGGTACCACTCCACGGGGGTTAGGTGGTGTGCGGTGCACGTGCCCGCGCAAATGATGTCGAAGAACATCTTCGAGGTCGATCCACCGATGATTATCAGTGCCACACATGTCCCTCCGGAGAGGTACATGATCGGGAATAAGGCCAAGAATTTCGCCATCTTATCACCTGAAAATGAAATCAATCGCTATTAGTAATTGTATCGAAATATATATATTTACATAATATATATTACTTGTTTTGTGTACATACCGAAAGCAGCAGTTGCGAGCTGCATGTATCTACTGTAACGCATTCCAGTTTCATTAGATTCATGGAGTTGCACCAGTAAGTATAGTGTGTAGAGTTGCCATATGAAGGCAAGACTAATGAATATGAGACCCGATGTCCTGCATTAATTAATTGTACGGACAGTTGGTTAAGTGGTTCGTCTACAATTTCACGTTTTTTTTATAACTATGTTAATATATAAGGGGAGGATGGGTGGGTTTTACTCACCATCCTAGAAAAACAAGGGCGACGGGGAGGACGAGTGCCTGAATCCCGATACCGGAGCAAAGGGTGTGGAAAGCTGCGTAATACGCGTTTCCATTCCTAGACTCAGTGATTGGAAGCCAAGCATCTTGCGGGTCGAGCTTGGTCATTCGAAGGGCTCTTCTGACTGGGCTCCCGAGCGGAGTCATGAACCGTGGCGTAAGTGACATCCTTGGGGTATGAATTTTTGGGGTCATACTCTTCGGAGTCTTAGCCTTCTTGATAGGCTGAATCTGGCCGCCTTCTCCTGGCGTCAGCAGGGGAGACCTCGACAGAGACGGGGAGTGGAATTGAGACGGCGGGGCGGAAATAGGTGGATGCGGGGCGGCGGTTACCGGTCTTGGAGTCACCGGGTTGGAGTCTATCTCTTTGACATGATCACCCATTTTGGAGATTATAGCAACAAAAAGAGACCAAACCCTTTTGGAAACCTAAGCTTCTCTTTAGGGATTGTTCTTCTCTTCTCTTCTGATCTCTCTATATGCAAGATTGATGATGGAGCTTAAGGGTATATGGTACTATATATATATAAACTAAGGGAAGACCCCATATTATTGGCTTTTAGCTAGCAATAATTAAGTGAGAACATAGCTGGTGTTATTGGACTACGGTTTTTGGTCATACGATGGGGTGTGGAATATTTGTTACACAAGTCCAAAGTAATGAGTCCTTCTTTAGAGTTTAATAATATTCTAGACCTAAGGTGTGCTCAATATATGTTATATTTATAAAAGCTTTAGATAATTGATAATCTGCATGTGAAAATTAAGTTATTTTATTACTTTATGGAATTCAACTAAATTTAGATATGTAAGATTGGTTTTATGTTCATTACATCCATACATATCTCTATTAAGAGACACGAAGTAAGAATTTGTATTTAGAGTTCAAGGGACAATTATGGGTATATTGTTTTAAAAAAATTAATTAGGAGTAAATATAATATTTTTAAATAATAGAATTAATAATAGTTACATTTTCTTGAATCATGAGTATACATCGCAAAAAATGAGATAATTGCTCCTTCTCACCCTAACGTGACTTTATGATACCGTTCAAACTAGATTATACCGTCGTATATTTCACTAATTTTCTAATACATATGATAGGGAAGAAGAGTGTTAAAATGTATACATTAAGTTAATTGTGATGATTTAATTATTAACTTTTTTTAGGGTTGAGCTAAATTGTAGTTAATTGTATTTATATTCGAATTTCCAGATGTTAAATTATGTTTATCGAATTCTACGAGACAACTGGAATCCGATTAGACTTTAGAAAGTCTTTTCTTTTTCTATTTCTCCAGATTTTTATGAAATTTGATTCACTGTCTACTGATCTAATAGCTGTAACTTCAATTACATTTACAGTCGACTGTATTTTAGTAGTTTTATTTTATTTATTTAGTGGAATATTAATAATATTGATTATTGAAATAAATAAGTTATCCAATAATAATGAAGGAATATTTTTCTTGTAATAGATTTCAACAATTTAGATATGGATGGGATGGGGTAGATGGCCAAAGAAGGAGAAATGGAGGGAGGGTATAATTAATTGGGTCAACGGAATAGAAAAAAGAGAGGAGGTTTTGGTATCGGGTATTCCAAATAAGACCGCGCCGGGGAGAGGAAGCTACCGATCACGGGCATCGGTCAGCGTACATACGGAAAAAAATGGGTTTATTTATTTATACTTTTATTTGCTTTGACTGAAGACCCGGTCCTCTATGCCACCTCACCTACTGTTTCGTGTTGGGAAGCTGCCCCTTTGCAATTACTTTGTAGTTTGTAATTTTACAATGTAAAATTAAGGGTTAATAACCTAATTGCTAACCCAAGTTTGATAATATACAAATCGCTACCGGTCTCACTTACTCTGTTGGTAGCATAATCAAAATCTGGTGTGGCATTAAAAAAAATACTTTTAAAAAAAAAAAATTAGCTATTTCATTTTCAGAATAAATTGTTACCTATATTACAATTCCCGTTAAATTGGACGGAAAAAAGCATGTTTTCTACACGAGATCTTTTCATGTGTATCCAAGATAGATTCAAACATAAATTGAAAGTGTTGCAATGAATCTTCAATTGGATAATCAATTGAAAGACAATGTATGAATTAAGCGGAATTCCAATTGAGCATCAAATTGAAGATATTCTTTCAATTTATATTTGATTCATCTTTAGTGCAAATGAAAAGACCTCACGTGGCAAAAACATGCTCAATTTCTATCCAATTTAACAGGAATTGAAACAGAAGAGAGAGGTTTTGATTGATTTTTTTTCTTATAGATTTTAACGAAAATTCGGGAAGATGTGGTATTTAATTGTTGATGTGTCACTCAGTGATTGGTAAGTAATGTTATGTGTGAGTCAGTGTTAACCCTCACCGGAATTAGTATAATATTAAGATTAAGATAATTAACATTATATTATATATATATATATATATATATACCATAAATAAATGTCTAACATTCTAAAGTTTACTACACAATCTATTAATCTGCATTTTTTTTTCAATTTTTTCAGTAAAACATGGAATTTACGACTCGTTGGAGCAAGCTGGCTCTTCCTGGGGTGAGTTAAGAACTAAACCACACAAGTCGGTAAATATAAAATTACACATATTACACATGAACGATATTTTTCAGTCAACAAACTAAGATAAAGTGAATTGAAATTACACATCAGAACACTAACGATAGTTATTACACTAATCTATATACAAATATATAATTTGTGTTGGGTCCTCACCCCCAAAAGTCACCTACCTTCCAAAAGGTTCCATACATAGCTTCCAAAAAAGTCAAATACCTTCTAAAGTTTTTTTTTTTTTTTTTTTTTTTTTTAAAAAAAATATCAAAACCTTCTAAAGTTTAAACCATACTATTTTGGCAGGTTTGGATTATTTTTTATTTATAAAACCGGATTTGACCGAAATCTTACAAAACCGACACAATCTATAAAAAAAAAAGTAGGGACTTAGAATATAGAACCAAATTGGCACTATTATAAACACCAATAGGGACTTAGAAATCCGTAAATTTTTGGTTCTCTCAACTCTTATTTATATATGATGATATGTGATGTATCAACGTATTTAGGGTCACAAATTTATTTGTATGTATATGGTTCAGAATTTGAACAACACGCTTTATAAAGCTGCCCGTTTTATGTTCCATTACATATGATGTCCCAACTATTAAAGGACAATCATGCAAAAATCTCAAATTTTTCCTCATAACGATCACCAAATTCTACACATGTTACTAGAAAGAAATAAACTTATTATATTTAGGGTTAATAATAAACTGTATGAGGTTTGGCCCATGTTGAAATATGGTGTCTGTCGTTGAAATTGACTGTCTCAAGTTTGGTGTTTGTTGAAATTTGGTGTCTCCTTCTATTTTTGGGTTAAGTCGAACAGAAATGTATCACGTGACCGTCACGTGAGCTCAATAAAATGGATATTCCAAAAATGACCCTCCATAAAAAAAAACTGACCTTCCATTACCTAGCGAATTTACGAAATTACCCCTTCTAACTAAATCAACAACTATAGGGTTTTTGGGTGGTGGCCGGCGGGAGTAGGATGGTGGCCGACAGGAGTTGGATGGTGGCCGGCCGGAGTTGGGTGGTTGCCGCCGGAGTTGAGTGGTGGTGGCCGGAGTTGGGTGGTGGTTGTTTTGAATCTAGGGGTAATTTTGTCACTTCATATTTGGTAGAAAGGGCAATTCTGACTTTTCGTAACATTCTGTCACAATTAAAAGCTATTTTGGACGGAAAACCAAATTTCAACAAAGTCCATACTCCATACTTCATATAGACAATTTTAACAGATTTTTGACGCGGAGCCGGCGAACGAAGATATCAGGCGGTACGGGTGGGTGACAGTCTCAGTGGCAGAGCCATCTCTATCTCCGGCGAGATATTGTCGGTGGTCATCGAAGTCATATTTGTTAAAGAACAGACGCTTGACACGGATCCGACGACCAAATGCAGCATGTGGTATGAGCATCTAAAATTTATTTGTAAATTTGCGCAATGGTATTTTGGTTCAAAATTTTCAGACTTTCGTTTACTTTTTCAAATTTTAGACTGATATTTTATTTAAAAATAGTGTTTCAACATATTACAAATAGTCAGTATAAATTTCATCGAATATTAGGTTGTTAATTATACATATTTGATAAGTCACCACGCGCGACGCGCAGGATATGCACCTAATTATTAAAAAATAAAGTCACTTGGAGAACAAGAACATACACCCTATTAAAATTTATTTACCAATCATATAATTTTTTAATAATTAGGTCAGATGAATTAGCGATATATTTAGGGTATAAAATTGACTTTCCAACGAATTTGACTTAATATTTTATATGTATTTTATCGAAATCCTAAAAAAAAATACCGGTCAGCAAACTATATACAGAAGTCCAAATTAATGTTTACCCTAAGCTCTAAAGTTACACCGAGGAAGTGAAATATCAATTTTCTAGTTGATGTTTTATCATCGATGGATTGTGATTGTGTAAAGATGTTTTTCAATTACTAGGTCAAGTTTATTAATCAAATCCGTTAGGTTTTTTTTGTCGGAATGTGTTCTAATAGATTGCGCAATACCAGCCCCTAGATAAAAAGTCAGGCGTGACTATTATTATTAGCTAATAAATTGCGCACGTGGCCTATAATAATATTCTGCATAAGAATTTGAAAAATGTTAAAATTAGTTATTTGAAATTTTAATTTTGGAATAAATTATTGCATCCGTTATAATTTCAGTCACATTAGAAAATGAGTATGCGTCATTTACGTGGAGTGTTTTTAAAGCGTATCTAATATGAAGTGGAAATGAGATCCGCGTATTATCTTAGATTAGACGGTTAATTGAAGGCAATTTTGGAATTAGGTGATGGACCAAATTAAGTAACAAATTGAATGCAATGCTTTTAATTTATTATTGAATTCACCTTGAGTTAGGGGTGGGCACTGAACCGGTTCAGCCCGAACCGGTTCCGAACCGGACCGGAACTGTTTTAAACGGTCCGGTTCAGTAATGACTAGGGTTTTATATTGGCTTAGGTTGGTCTAAACAAAACTGGGCTGGTTAGAACCGGTCCAGAACCGGTCTAGAATCGGTTTTGGCCTGTTTTTTAAAAAAACAAGTCCTGGACCGGTTTTATATGTCGGACCGGTTCTATCATTAAAAACCCGTAAAAACCGGTCCAAAACCGGTTTTTTTTTTAAAAGAAACTAGTCTCAGTCAATTGCAGTCAAAACGTTTTTTTTTTTTACTTAAAAGCAGTTCAAAACCGGTCTGGTCCGGACTGGTTAATTGGACTGGTTTGGTATACCCCTTGGACTGGTTCCAATTTAGGGGTTACAAACCAGTCCAATTTGGACCGGTCCACTCCGAACCGGTTCCAAACGGTCCGGTTCCAGACCAGTTCCGAACCAGTCCGGCCGGACCGGTTTTTATGCCCAAGCCTACCTTGAGTACACAAAAAAATCAAGTGGTCGAAATATGCTATTTTTAGGTCTAATTTGACACACACAAAATATAATTGTTGTAGTATCTTATTTTTTTTTTGTCAAAGTATCATATATTATAAGCACATAACGTAACAAAAGTAGCCTACAATCCCCTTACAAAAGCAGGGAGATTGTGGGCAAACCAGTATCCAGTTACACCGGCCGTAGCCGCCCATGAAAATAAGTTATGTGCTGAACGTACGTGAATTCTAGGAACGGTGATAATAGAAACCGGTAAAAAACTTAAGAGAAAATTAATGTCTTGAACAACCAAAAAAAGAGAAGGAAAACAGCCTACGGAGGAGGAATAAATCTGTTTAAGCAAAGTGGTCGAATCCGTAAACAGAGTATGGGAGCGCTGTCTTGATGACATTGCTAACAGAATTCATGCCCCGCATGCCAAACCTTCCGCCAGTAAGGGATCATCGCCGAAAGCCGAAACCATAGAGACCGCCGAGATATCTCCACTCTCGTCTAGTAAAATTGTGGCCCCATATACGGTGGTAGTAGTAGTACGGAAAGCCCTGTCACATATTATGGTGGGTCTGATGTGTGACGAGGTTGTGGTTCTGGAAGCTCTCACGGATGTCGGGGCAACAGTGGGTCGCAGCCTGGCACATGATCAATCGTAAGAGCGTTAGTACAATCTAAGCTAGCCAAATGAATAAAGTTCATAACCGAGCTAGCATTATGAGTTTTATTTCTAAACACGATCGAGTTTCTTTCTAACCAAAGGCCCCATAGAATCAAACATTTCTGATTAAACAGTTCTTCCCCGGGTCCGAGAACTAGGCAATCGGTATCCTTCTCAAAAAACCATCCAATTACCGTAGAGAACGGCAAGTTAGATGTGCTATCCTAGACTCGAACTAGACCAGACTCTTATTGCAAACTGACAATCACACATGACATGGTCCCAAATTACATTTGCCTCGTGGCAGAGATGACACTTGGGATTAAATGATGGGAAACGTCTGTGGATATTCTGCCCAAGAGGCAGGCCATTGTTGCAGCTTTTCCAGATGAACATACGATTCTTTGGTGGCAACCTTGATTTCCAATTTTGTTCCAAAAAGATGTACTGGCAATCGTGTTAGCTATGGACGAGGTTCCCTCAATCTCTGGGTAGAGATTTGAGTAAATGAAGTGGTACCCTGATTTTACGGTGTAAATTCTGGTATCACTGTGGAGCCAAATGAACATATCAGCTGTGTCTTAGAGGGGGAGTTCGATTAAGGAGATAGCGTTTATCAGGACTGAGGGGAGTAGTTCCACGAGTGTGTCTAGTTTCCACCGGCCATTAGAAATGAACAAGTTAACTTTCGTATTTGGGAGCACATATTCAGGATCAACCCAGTCTCTTAGTAATCCCATGTTAGGAACCCATGAGTCAGTCCAAAAATTAATGGAGTGACCATTTCCTACATGACAGTGTGCTCCTCGTAAAATGTACTTCTGGAGCTGGGCCATCGATCTCCAAGTTGGGGAATGATATTGTTGAGCCTTGGCATTGAAGAAAGTTATGTTTCGTAGTACTTGTCGTTCATGCATTTTACCCATATGGACTCTTTGTTGGTCACCAGTCTAAAAGCATGTTTTGTCATGAGAGCTAAGTTGAACGATTTTGTATCTCGGAAACCCAACCCACCTCTGGTTTTGGATCTACAAATCGTTTCCCATTTTATCCAAGCAATTCCTTTGTTCGACTCGTTTGATTTCCACCAAAAAATTCTGATAAGCTTGTCAAGTTGCCCACTCGTTTTCTTTGACAAATTTATGCAGGACATAGTGTAGGTAGTAGAGATTGCGCTGACTACTGATTTTATCAGGATTTCCCTGCCCGCCGGGGATAAGAGTTTATTCATCCAACCTTGTATTCTTGCGGTGGTTCTTTGTACGATTTGTTCCCCTACCTAGCTTTTCCGCTTTGCCCAAACTGTGGGTAAGCCTAAATAGACCTCCTCCGGAAGCATGTCTCTAACTCCTAGTATTTGGGCTATCACGGTGGATAGAGCCTCTGGAAGATTTGGGCTGATGCGAATGCTTAATTTGCTGTAATTTATCACTTGTCCCGACTCTGCTTGGTACGAGTCTAGGATGTGTTTCAGATTCCAAGCGTTTTCTGATGTGGCTTCTAGAAACAAAAAAACTATCATCTGCGAATTGGAGATGTGTGAATTCCTCTGTTGTAGCATCTTACTTAGGAAATGAAAGTTCACATATAATAAAATAAAATAAAAACTAAAGTTTATGTATCAATTTATAACTAGGTCAAAGTTGAAGTAGTAATTTTATATTAACTCTATCAAATATCCGGAGTAGTTTGGGTCACTCGCTACTCTAAGAGTATTTTGCAATTACATCATAAATATTATCCGTCTGCACTATATTATAATTGAAATATCAATAATCTTTACGTAAGTAGGGCTATCTCTCTATCATGGATTCAAACATTTGCCTCCAATATTATCATACTAAGAGAAAGTACAAAATTGCACCTTGAGTCCCGGATAACTTATTTTGACAATTTTAAATTCAATTATTACAAACCATAACAATTCACACAATTAAGGGGAAAACAGCTAGTCCAAATGATTGAATCAATTGGCTAAACAAAATGTTTGAATCAATTCAAATATTCAAACAAATTGTGTAGTTGTTAGCATAATATTGAAACTCAAAGCAATAAAATATGGCACGAGCTAAAATAGACAAGATATAACAACGAGCATACAAATAGTTATAACCAAAGTAAATAACAAGATCAGTTTAAGAATTTATCTATATATAATATAATCTCAATGTTTTTAATACATTGTTGACAAATAAGCTTTTAATGCAATTTTCTCTCACTTAGTATTAAAAAAACACAATATAATTAGTCCATGTCAACTTTGATAAAGTTACATTCATAAAATTATTCTCTTACATCCACATGGAATTCTAGATGTAAGTCAAAGCACCTAATGCATTTTCAGAGTCAGTTACATTCAAAAGTTGGTAAAATTAATTTTAGCACCCTAATTAAGCTTTAAGTTTGGCACCCTAACAATAGAAAGGTACAAAATTTTCACTTTAATTGAATTGCTTAGAATTTTTACTAAAATGGGTTAAAAATACTAAAAGTAAAAACATAAAACATAAATAAAAAATTTACATACATTAAAATTAGTTTAGTTATTTTTAAAATAAAATATTTCGTTAAAATAAATGTAATATAAATAACATAAAAAAGAAAATGATAATAAACAAAATGGTTAATTTAGATATAAAGTAAACAAAAATTACAGTATATTAATAAAACTAAATGATGGTGGATATATTTTTAAGATAATATAATTAATAAGTATGAATAAATTAGTTTGGTAAATATAAATAGCAAACGAAAAAATGAAAAATGTAATCAATAATAAAGTAAGAAAATTACGATAATCAAACTATAGGGAGTATATTATTTAGTTGATATAATAATTAATAATTATAATTTGTTTCAATATAAATAAAAAAAGGGAAAAATATTAAAAAATAGATTGTAATAAACAAAATGATTAAATTAAATAATAAAGAAAAAAATTACAATATATTAGTAAACTGTGACTGAGAATCTATATATAATATAATTTTGGTAAATCTTTTATATGCTTGACAACTAATGAAATGAAGTGCTAACATGCACAAATAAAATAATATGATTGCTAAATGTTATTTTGTCAATCGAAGTCTGTATCGAGTAAATTATTATGCATTATACTTTTAGCCCGTAAACCATGAACAAGATCCTGGCATTACAGTTTTTAAAATTAATAAAGACAACTTAAAGGTTTGAGCATCGTTCAGTTTAGCCTTGAATCGGTTTTGAACTGCATTTTTGTACCCGACTACTGGAAATATCAAACTAGCGACAAAAATATTTCTTCACCGAAAAAAAATAATAAAAATTTGCACCACTAAAAGTGATTTTCGTTGAAAGATGTTTTTCATCGGTAAAGAAATTTGTCCATAAATGTCTCACAACTTTTACAAAAATATTTCATAATCAAACATCTAATAGTCAACTGTAAATAAAAGTCACAAAACCTCTTCTTTAGTCTCTTATATTCCTGCCACCATCTTTAACATCTCAATCACCGCAAACGCAACCTCGAACAAAATGAACAATAATCTATTTTTGTTCGACTAAGACCATCGTGGTTTTTATATGATTCTTCAAATCTCATTTACTTTTTCGTCCAGCTTTGCTTGATAAATTTACCTCAATCTTTTATTGACATCATCACAATATTCAGGCACATACTCTTCTCCATGTCGTACTCTTGCTTTCTCTGAGCTATATTTTTTCAGACACCTATTTCAATATATATTCACTATTTGTTTGTTTAGATTTTGTACAAAATCAGATATATATTCTTTTATATTTTTTGGCCACCACAATATAAATTTATAATAATTTACCTAATTTGTCAATTACCTTACTTGAAAATGAGCTTTTTTTCCATTATTATTATAATTTCATAATTGTTACAAAATTTTACTTAATATTGAAATTAATACTTATTATTTTCCTATTTTGTTGAATGACTTTAAAGTTTATTTGCAGTTTATGATATGTAATTGATTTCATTTGTGAGTTGCCTTTTTCCTACAAATCTATATACTCTATTCAGCTAACTTAATTCTTAGTGCTTTTTAAATTTAAAATAAGATTTGATATTTTTTATAATAATAATTATTCAATTCATTAGTTAATCGGAAAAAATTTACTTTCTTTTATTAAGAAATTGAATAAAAAAAGATTATAGATTTAATTAATGAATAATTTAATGCTTTTTTCACATGATTTGTATTATAAATCTATATAATTTATGAAGCTATTATAATTGTTAACATTATAGTTTTATACTTTATACTATACTACCTACCATTAAAAGAAAATCTTCAAGCTTCGGCTCAGCCTCAGAATAGACTACGGCCCAGTATAAACTGCTGTGCGGAAGGAACTTCCGATTGGGCAACGTCTCTCTGTTTCTCTCCAGAAAATTGTTGAAAAGTGCAACTAGAAAAATCTCGAGAGCTATGGCATTGCAGTTGAAACTGAAAGCAGGGAGCGGAGTTGCAGCAGCTTCATCGCTGCGGCCATGGTTCTTCCCCGCCACTTCTTGCGACTTCCTACGTCCGTTGGAAGCTCCGGTTGTCACTCTCAGACCGCTCCGCTCTCCCGTGGTAGCTTTTTCAGTCAAAAGAAGCCCTAAGCGCCTAAAGTACGCCACTCCTCGCTTTGCTAAGGTCTCTGCTTCATATTGCACTGATAATCCACTGTTTAAAGTTTTCACTGGATCATTTTCATTGATGAGTACTCACAAGTTGAATTATAGTAAAACTGGTTCTTCGTTTTCACAATTCTGTAAGAAAAGTTTTCAAGGTGGTATTTGTGATCCATGATATCTTTGTTATTTGTGCTCCTGAAATTATCTTTTGTTGAATCGTTTAGTTACTTTATTACGAGAGACTAGACTTGGTATACGGTATGGCTTTGTGTAATGACCTATCTGAAGCTAATCCTTGTGGTAATAGGAAGATGGATTACTTTATGTTAAAGTGGATCCATCAGGAGAAGACAAATGGAAGTTGGAGCCCGTCATTGATCTTTTGAAGCAGGGAGCTGTTGGAGTCATTCCTACTGATACTGTGTGAGTTTACTGTCCCTATGTAGTAGTAGTAAATTAGGTCTCTGATCTTACTTAAACAACAAAGTGTTTTAGCTAGCTAGTAAATATGCTATATACCTTCCTCTGAGTACAAGTTCAGCAGTCGAACTAAATCATTGGCCATCTACCATGCACTATCTATTTTTCACTGGTCCAGCTTAAGCTTGAGATTTATTTTGTTAGGATTGTCGATGATTTTTATTATTTTTTTCTAGTCTTCGATAATGTGATAGTTAAGAGTAGACTGATGGTCCAGCTCCAGCAAGTTACTTACGCGTATGCTTCAACATTTCTTTTCCCTGAATGCAATATCTGAAAGATGACCATAGTATGCTATAGGGTATGTCGATCACTTCACTCTATTAAGAGATATAGGGTCGTCCCCATGATGGTTATATAAGTATACAAGGTTCTTTAATCTGGCTTAGGAGATTAAATGTTAGATTCAGGAGCATTGCTAATATCTATCTTTTCGCCAGTGAAAAGTTTTATAAGTGTCAATGTATAAATACCAACTTATGTGCTATCACTTGTGCATATAGTTGTTCATATGAAGAGACATGAGTTCTTCCTTATTCAACTTGTCACTTTTTCTTTACCAAGATGATGCATGTGCATTAAGGAGCGACTTACATCATTACTAAATAATATCAAATGCTTTTGTCAGGTATGCCATAGTTTGTGATTTGAAGAATAACTCAGCTATTGAACGTCTCCGAAGGTACAGAGTGTTATTAGTTAGCCATTTGCAAATGTTTTATTGTGATTGCTTTTGCTATAGTGATTCTGGACTTTTGTGCTCTATCAATGCAGGATAAAAGATATAGAAGATTCAAAGGTTGGGATATGCAGTTTTATAGTCTTATAATATACATGTTTGGAATGTCAAACCAGATCATAAGCTATTTTTGGCAATCTATAAAAATCCTCTTTTGAAAGAACAGCATCATTTGAGGCGGAGATTAATCATTGTCAGATTACTTAAAATGTTTAGGGGATCATAGATACCCTTAACATAGTCTAAATGTTCTCTGCTTGAGAATTATGGAATTGACAATTGATGTCTCTTCTTGCTGCACAGCCTCTAAGTATCTTGTGTCACTCTTTCCGGGACATAGATACCTATACAATGGGGTTTCCTCGTGGTGATGGTCAAGGGCACACTAATCTATTTCGAGCCGTCAAGCATTGCATACCTGGCCCAGTAAGAATTTATTTTCTTCTCTAAAAGACATGATTCTTCAAAAGAAGCTTCTTCCATATGTTGTATATTTATTCCTATGTAAAAATAGAAATTAACTGCCGAGAAAACGTTCTTTAGTCAATATCATTTTTGGCAGCATCTACTTTCCGTTAAAAACCCACGACTTACAAGCAATCTAGTCTTATTTTCAGTTAAAAGCTTTTGGTTTGGTGGGATCCCTCCCACTTCATGGGAATTGTTTTCTTTTAGTTTTTCAAATTAGGTACTTCTCTGTATCCCTCTACTAGGTCCCAACATGACTTAACAATTCTCCTTCTGTTGGAACATGATCCTTAACACAGAAGGAATACTTGACTTGCCTTGCCTAACCAAGGGTCAAGATAGTGTTTGTGACATGGCATGGAACCTGTTTTATGTACCATATTTAATACCATGCATCACAAGCAACCTGGTCAGCACTCCAACCCAAAAGATTGAACTAACTGTCTGCTGCGGTAACACACACCCTCATGTGGTACTTGACTCCAAACAAACTCAAGCACCTAAGTCGAGTCTATAATTATATTTTCCATGACAAATAAAGGGGATATGTTTATATATTTTATGGTATCTAGACTCTTTTTTTCTTCATGGAATAGACATTGCGTAAGAAACAGGAAATGAATAACCTGTTTGGCCTAATATCTGCTCATAGTCATAGTAGATGTTGTGCCTGAAAAACTTGATATCTCTAAAGTTTGTATGACACAACGAACATTCTTTGCCTCCATTCAAATATGTTAATCCCCTGAAGAAGTCGACTTTATTCAAACATGCCTCTCTTTGTGCAGTACACTTTCATTTTAACAGCAAGTAAAGAGCTACCAAAACAATGTTCAAGATTTGGAACAAAAGCTGCCAAATATGCTTCTAGGAAAAGTGTCGGAGTTAGAATGCCTGATGATGCCATATGCCAATCAATATTGGAGAGGTTGGATGCACCCTTGATTTCTACCAGGTTTGTTGTATGGCTATTGCTAGTATCTATCTTATTTTGCATGTCCTATATGCATTTTATCAAGGGTCTTGGTTGTTCTTAACCTCCTGTTTGGTACCCTGAATAAATGCATAGTGAAATTTGTCATGTTTGGTGCAATCTAGACGATTTCAATGTTGGAGATATTTTAGAATATGATTTCCCTTATGGCAGTGTCAAGTGGCCAAAGGACGACGAGTGGATGTTAGATCCTGTTGCAATAGCTGATATATATGGAGAAGAGGTACATACTTTTCCTTCTTCCCCTGGTAAACGGAGGTATGATGTTTATTTCTGTACTTATAAAGTTCTCTAAGCAAAGAGAAGCTGACTTATAAAGTTGTTTGCATGTTGGACTAAATAGGGTGAAATTCAAGAAAACTTTTAATATTGTGTTGTAACACTCGGTTTTTATGGCACAGAGTTGGACAAAGTCCTGTGTTTCAGAATGAATCATTTCATAGCTGCCTCCACTTGGCTTTATTTCATTGTATGTATGAACTTTGTATGATGTTTTTAGGGGCTTGATTTTGTGGTTGATGGTGGTGTAAGAGTGGCCTATCCATCCACAGTGGTTGACATGACAGGGAGCTACCCGAAGGTCATTAGGCTCGGAAAGGTACAACCTTTGCAAGTTCTTGAACTGGGTGGTTTTCGCGGTTTCATCACGATCGTAGCCACTTTTTCATATTGATTACTTGGCAGGGACCTAGGTTGGATTGGATGGTTGTAGAAGATGATGTTGAAGATAGAGTTTCCAGTACAGTTTGATTCCTCTGCAGACTTCTCAAGAACGAGTATATATATATATATGGTAAGAAGCTGACATTGGAAAAGGATTCACAATTACTATTTTTTTTTCTCTTGTGTAAATGCCTATCAGCAATCGGTGTGAAGGGGTAGGGGACGACACTCTGTAAAGCTATATTATATATGGAAATGTGCAAAATTACTTTTAAAGTATCAAATTGTCATTATTATTAGGGATAAGAACTTGAAAATTGTTCCACGTTTGTCTCTTGTTTCAATTTGGTGTCTCATGATTAAATTGTTGATATTTAGTGTCCTAAGTTTCACTCTTATTGCAATTTGATTTTTTGTTAAATTTTGGGTTAGCTTTGACATAATGAGATGAAAAGACAATTTTACCCATTTATATTCTTTATTTGCAAAGCTTCCGATTCCGGCCACCCACCTCCGATTCCTAGCCACCCTCCTCCGATTCCAAGCCACCCACCTCCGTATCCGGCCACCCTGCTATTAAAAATGAAATTGAAGAAAAAAATCCTTAAAAGTTACCATTTTTTTCCATTTTCCACTCAGATACTACAAGGATCAGGTTTCGACATTTTGGATTGTTTAGAACCAAGATCACTATGCTTAGAACACAAGTATTACTGCTGTTGAAAAATAAGGTATGAAGTATTAATGTTGTTGAAAGCGAATGTATGAAGTATTAACGTTGTTGAAAGAGAATGTATGAAGTATTAATGTGTTGCTATTTGGTGTCTGAAACTCGTATTAGGCAGATGTGTATATCCGTCATTTGAAGTTGGAACGTGAACTGGGGAAAAAAAAATTGGCACGTGACAGGCATGTGGCATTTTGGGGTAATTTAGGAATTTTCAAATTTATTCGGTCACATGACCAATTTCTGTCAAATTTAACCCCAAAATTTGACGGAGACACCAAATCACAACAAAATGAAACTTAGGATAATAAATATTAACATGAGACACCAAATTAACAGATGATGCAAACTTGTGACAGTTTTTAGATTCACCTAATTAAGGGATCTTTCTATCATGCTCCAAGAGCACCATGTTTTTGTTACTTTTTTTTTGTATTTTTCTATTGCCCTAAAGGTGAACCCTAAAGGGAAATTGATATTATTAATAGTAGGGTCAATAACCTGGGAGAGGTCTGAAGATTGGCCCTTGTGAATTTGAGAGGTCTGAAGATTGAAATGGCGATAACAGAGGTCTGAAGTTTCGACTTGTAGATAATAGATGTCTCCGTTAGTTTTTTCCGTTAAAACTGACGGAAGTTGGTCATGTGCATGACATGTGACCTGAAATAAAATTAAATTCCAAAAATATCCTTCATGCATCTCACATGCTTGAATGAAAAGACGAAAATGCCCTTAAGGCTACCACCCAACTCCGACGACTACCACTCACAGCTCCGGCGACCGCCACCCAACTCCGGCGACCAACCCGACTCCGACGACCACCACCCAACTCCGGCGACCACAACCGCGGTCCCGATTGGGCCCAATCGGGGCCGGTGGCTCCGATTTGGGCCCAATTGGGACCGTGGTGGCGGTCGTCGGAGTTGGGTGGCGGTCGTCGGAGTTGTGAGTGGTGGTCGCCGGAGTTGGGTGGTGGCCGGCCGGAGCCGTGGTGGTGGCCGGAGTTGGGTTATTTAAATTATGGATAGGGGTATTTTTGTCATTTCATCTTTATATTAATTAAACTTTTTATTAATTAAAATATTGCAAAATGGTATTTTTGACATTTCATGCGATTTTGTTAAATTTGACAGAAAATTGGACGGAAAACCTAAAACTCACAAAGTCCAAACTTCAGACCTCAGTTATCACCATTTCAATCTTCAGACCTCTCAAATTTACAAATGTCAATTTTCAGACCTCTCCCAGGTTATTGACCCTTAATAGTATGATGCAAATATTAGGTGTGGTTAAAAAATTTCATATTTTTTCAGACTTTTAAAGTTTTACATATGTTACAGTTAAGTCCACCCTAATAATAAAAAAATAAAAAACATGGTGTTATTAAAGCACGGTAGAAAAATCCCTAATAAGGAAGGAGTCGGATCAGAGCGAGTTCTATAACTAGGCATAACCATAATTCTCATTCAATACCGTGGAAGAAGAATGAAGGATATATATGATATATGACCGTACAAGCCAAAGGAAGCATCATTTCTCGTGTGCAAAAACCAACACTGCAAACTGAGTGGGTGAGTGAGAGTGAACAAAATCTTAAAACCACAATCCATGTCTTGTCTTCCCTCCCTCTCACACCCACTTACATTACCAATAACTAAATTACAATAACAAAACATTCAAGAATTTTAATATCTTCTTCTTGAGTGCAGGCAGCATTCATTCTGAAACACCAACAGCAACTCATCTCTATCTTACTTGCAGGTCCAGCGGGCGACTACTTTCATTCTTCAAACAAACCGACTTATGTACGAGGTTTACCGTACAGATTAGCATACACAACCTTTGTCCTGTGCACAAGGATCATGCTCAACCCAAACGCGATAACGCACAGCCCCGACATGATCATCGAAGTCAAGAAGAAGCATACCGAGCCATCGCATTTTAGAGGATCCTCCAGGGTAAGAATGCTTGACAACATGGAACGAGTAGCCGGATTGTGATGGTGGGCTTGCTTTGCAGCTTCGTAGTCGTATATGCTGCTAGCGATTATACCAGAGAACACTAGGGAACCGGCCGGATTTGCCAGTGTCAAGAAGTTGTATAGTGCCCCGAACTTCTTCAAACCAAACAGTTCCGATGCAGCTGCTGGCACAATCGCCCAGTGGGCCCCGTAACCGAGACCAATCAGCAGTGTACCGATGTACATGTCCCCCGGCCATCCCATTGCGAAAAAAACATGCCCAACAGCCATGAGCAGCTGCGCCACGGCCATTGCCACCGGTCTCGGGTATGCATAATCTCTGCCCACCAACACTTTATATGTAAGTTTATAAAGTGAGGAAATTCACTACTAAACACGGACAATATAGACCTGAAACATGTACCCTAAACCATAAACTCCAAGCAATAAAAAGGGTTTAGGGTACCTTACAAAAAAGGGTTTAAGGTTTCGCTATGCAGAGCATATGAAATTTACTACTACACGGAAAATATATAGACGTAAATTCCGTACCTTACAATAATCTCGGAGAAGTAACCACCTCCGACACGACCAAGGAAATTCCATATGCTGATCATGGAAACGAATATGTGGGTATTATCGTAGCCTAGAGACTGGCTCATCTGACCAAGATTATCGATCACGGTCAGTCCCGAACCAGAACCCAGAAGAAGTGAGAAAAAGATGAGCCAAAAATCGGCCTTTATCAGGGCCTGTGTGAGAGTGAAGTCCTCTCCTCTATGGGGGCCTCTCCTTCTCTTAACCCGAACCGCACCTTCCGCAGCTGCTTGAAACAGCTTCGTCTGCAACTGGGCGATCCGCTTTTGCCTCTCTAAAGCCGGAAGCATGTCAACTTCCTTAGGCTTCTCCTCTTCCAACTCACTGAAAATAACCTCATTCTGCTGCTGATGCTGCCCTCCTGATGTTTCTTCCTGTTTCCTCGGGTTTAGAAGTGTCTCCTCTACCGATCTTCTCGGGTCAACAAAAAAAGTCAACATAATCGGGAGTATGATCGGAATTACGAGCAGGACGACCAAGACTACTGTGAAAATCACTATGACCGAGTGATTCACATCTACGAGATCTTCAATAAGCATGACTCCCATTAAGTAAGCTGCCAAGAGGAGGCAGAGGCTGTAGATAAATGTGAAACTGATGGCATCGGATGCCCGAACTTGCCTGTGACCTCCCACGGGTCGGACAACGAACATCAAACCCATGACAACCAAAGCCGGTCCAACGGCAACCATGAAGATTAGAGTTGCATGGTCAGGGGAGTATATTACGGCGTACATTTGTGTCAAGATTGCACCACCTAGACCGGCAAATCCTTTCAAGATTCCCACCACGGGGCCTCGGCTTTTCGGGAAATTTTGAACACAGGAGACTAGAGCTACGGTGTTGAAGTAGGTTTCGCCGTTCGTTCCGATGAATATGAGGATGCACATCTGCAAAAATATACCAAAGGAGATGTAAGAAGTTGAGGAGGTATCAAATGTTGCTAAATAAAGCTCACTACTCCTTTTATTTGAAGCAGCTGCAATTATTGCAGTGTTGAAGCATATAATGCCAATTGATGCTACAAAGATAGTAACTGAAAATCTTGAGATTTTCACACTAAGTTCCATAGTTTTTGTATCAGCAGAAGCAGAGAGAATCTAATAATGACATCAATGATCCAATCCTGGGATTGTTGAAGTAAATAATGTCCTTTATCAAATAAATAAAGGGTTAAAAGAACTAAAAACAGTGTGAAAAATGATTGATTTTTTTTTTTTATCTTAAAATTTTTAAGTATCAAATAAGTTTAAATTATGAACAATAAATCTATTACTTTAAAAAAGTGTGAAATAAATGTTTTTATTAGTTAATATATCAATTTAAATGCTAAAATCAGTCAAATAAGTGGAAAGCAACGAATTATTTGATGATTGAGACAACGAATGTCAATATTTTAAATCTAAGATAATGACTAACAACATACCCTATACTATAACCTATACTGTAAAAATATTGAGTGAGAAAGTGAACAACTTCATAACACAGGAAAAGATTCTATTTTCAGTCTAAAGTTCACCGTTTGTATCAGCAGAAAATGGAATCTAATAATGACATCATTAATTCAATCCCGGGATTGTGGAACTTTCTGCACAAGCTTGCCCGGCCTTTTGAGGACTTGACGCAAGAGAGTCGACCTAAAGTGAAGTCGATTCATCTCTAATTTTCATCCATTAAACCAGAACACAGACACATTGTAATTGATATAAGAAACACTTTTTTTTTTTTTCAATCGAAATCTGATTCATTTAAATTTGATTCATAAATTTAAATCAAGTAGATAAATGAATCTTAAAAGGAAATAGAAAAAAAAAATGCAATCTTTCCAGCAAAACAAACTCACCGCCCATAGAGGAAGAACCGGTGACCGGCCGGTGACGACGAGCCACACCCACCCATACCCAACGAAATTTTGAAGAGCTCCGATGAGGAGTGCGGCCCAAAGAGGCAGAACCTCACAGAGACTGCCGGCCAAGAACCCAACACTGTCGCCGAGATCCTTGGCAACTCCGAGCCGCGCCACCTGGCGCTGGTTGTATGACAGTGACGCCTTGATCACCGGCGATATACTGCCAAACAGGTACCCGATCCCGGCGCAGGACTGAATCCACATTGCGGCGACGAACACAAGCCATCTGTCGTTGAAGAAGCCGATGAATCTATCGCCGAGCCGACCCATTTAGACGAAAATTGGATCGATTTGGGTGTGTGTGAATCTAATCGCGGCCGATGAGGATTTACAGAGAGAAGATCAGTAGTGGTTGTTCTGGCTGCTGAGGATGCCGGCTGGTCCCATGATGAGCTATATTAGACGCTGCAAGCTTTTTCATATATAGAAATTGTTTAATGTGTGAGTGATGAATAAAGAAAGGGGGAAAGAGAGCGATGGAGGAGGTGATGAGGACAAGGTGGATTTGTCGGCTCGTGATCGTAACAGAAGAATTTCATGTGCTGCGTTTGTTTTATAATAATAATAATAATAAATAATTAATTAAATGCACTGGCTGGAGACGCAACTCTTGTTAGGGTATTCTAGTTTTCTAATTGAGTTTTTTGTCTGTTCCATACTAATGTGTTGTACTTGTATCTCTCGTGATAATAATTTATTTAATAATAATAATATAATAAAATTATATTCATCAATCAATTAATTAAGTACATAGTCATAGAGAGGCGTGTAGTGGACAGTTTTTATTTTACTACATGTCCGATATCGTGTGCCACGTTAGAGAAAATAAAAATAAAATTGTTTTTAAATACAACAGGGCCCATCACGTGTTTGGGAATGGAGTTTAAGGTGGATACGTGATTTAATCTTCTAGACTAAATCATATTGAACATTAGCATATTTGAAAAGATTAACACACATTCATAATGAGTGTTCTAGCCTGCTCTGATAGAAGATTATTTTATGTTAAGAAAAAAAATATATTTTAAAAAAAATCATGAATGGAGAAAATCAGTGAAAAAAAACACTAGAAGTAAGAAATCATTGGAAATTATTAAGATACTATTAAGAAATTGGTTTAATTAACAGTAAATACAACTGAAATGCAGCTTCTAGATTAGGCTTATTGAGATTTGTGTAAGGGAAAAGTATGTAAAATATGCAACACGTTTGAAAAAGATGGTTTTATGGACTAATATGTTTTAAAACGTACAACATGTTTGAAAAAGATGGTTTTAAGGACTAAAATGTTTTAAAATCTACAATAAGCTTACAAAAGATGGTAAAATGACGTATCGTCCACTTGTTGTCACTAGTCTCATTAAGTGGATGCTTGCGGATCACGTTTTTAAAATATAATAATTATTATTATTAGTATCTACATCCAACCCTTAATAATCATTGTTATGTATAAATTAATTTCTTGCTTTAATTATTATTATTTTTTTTAAAAATGTGTTCCGCACGTGTCCACTTAATGAAAATATTGATAAAAAATGGACGGTATGTCATTTCAACATCTTTTGTAAGCTTGTAGTACATTTTAATACAAATTGGTCTATAAAATCATCTTTTCCAAACATGTTGTACATTTTAAAACATATTAGTCCATAAAACCATCTTTTTCAAACGTGATGCATGTTTTACATACTTTCCCTTTGTGTAACTGTTAATATCTAATTAAAATTTTCTCACATGAAATGTGATTGATTATCTTTATGTAACGACTGCAAATTCAACTGTATTTGCAATTGACTGCATTTTAGTCAAATTCTTAAGAAAATTGTGACTAAGAGCACTACTTTTGAAAAAAAAAAAATACGTGAATATATTTTTAATGTAAGTGTCAATGGATCAAATTTCATTATTTTTCTAAACAATAAAAGGAAAATCTTTTAGAAAAAATACTTAAAAACGTCATACAGTAAAAGGGTGTTTGGTTGGAGATAATATGAAATATAATTAATTCCGCATTAGGTTCCAACATTACTTTAATAAGTTGTTTTACAAATCAAATGGCGTAATGTGAGTTTTGTAATGTGAATTTTATTGTAATATGACTATACGAGATTACGTGTTACGACGAATTGGTATAAGCTAACCAAAATTTTTGACTTAGCCATTTATTGCAAAATTAATATATTTCTTAGATAGTGCTTCTATTTATTTATTTTTTTGTCCACTAGTATTGTTTATTAATATTAAGTTATTTTATTATTATTTATTAATATTATTTATTAAATAGATAAAGTACTCACTTGTTTTTTTTTTCTTTCGAAAATTACTTATTATTTTTTAAATAGAGAAATTATTTGCTTGGTATTTTTCTTGCGAGTATTCTTTATTTTATTATTATTAAGATATAGTACACTTTTAAATAGATTAATATTATAGTAATAAGTAAGTCGTCTACAATATATATTACAAAACTTATCAAACACGATAATCTATACTACACTCTACGTTGCAACACAACCAAACATCGCAATCTAACATTGCATTAATATATTACATAACTGATTGTGAACCCAACTTACTGGTTCAATACTACTTGTTATCTCACATTTCAAATAACTTCACGCACGGTCGGCCTAAAGGTAAGGTCATTAGAGCTAAGGCTTTAGACCCCAAATTTAAGAAGCCTCATATTGTGGTATTACTTAGTTAAGCCTAGTTTATTTTAAAAAAAAAAAATTAAGTCATTCTGTAGTAAATTAAGACCATCAATAATATTATGGGCAGCAACGACGCCTTAATTGAGTAATTAATATATACAATATAATATTTTTCAGCCAGCATTATAGTAGTTTGCTATTTCTAATATTTTTATTTTTAGAAATTAATTAATTAATATATATATATATATATATATATATATATATATATGTATATACTAGTTATTAACGCGTGCGTTGCACGCGCATCGATCGTCTAAGTTTCAAAATACATAATTTATCTTAAATTTTCTAATATGATAATATTTGATTAATACATAGTCAAGTTAATGGGTTGCGAGAAATGAATCTGTGTGATAGAAAACAACGACATAATGTAATTCAAAACGGGAAAAATAAAAGAGGTTAATTAGATCAACTATTGTTTCAGTTACGATACTAAATTAGCCTTACATGTATATATATTTACGATTATAACTAATAATGAGTTGGATCACGCATGATGTAGGTTATTAACGACAAAGTTGTATTTAACTCGTCAACTTGAGGAGTAAAGAATGTAAACCCGTACTAAACCACTTAGAGTCATCCGTGGAGTAGTTTGACCTATGCAAACGTAATCATACAATTTCCATGCAAACGTAATCATACAATTTCCATGCATTTTCCAACAAAAATTGATTTAACGCTAAAGGAAGTTCAATTCATTAAAATATATAGTTTATACTTAACTTTACGTCAGATACTTATTTAACTACTAATTAGGTTGTACACAATTTGTTTAAATTGATAGACGCAATAACTAGATTAATAGTTCGAGACCCTAAATGTTGGACGATGAGTAATTTATCTGTAAGGTCAAATTTCAAGAACCTTGATTGACCCATATTTTGACATTTTATATTATTTGACAAGTGACTGATATATGTGATACAAAAAATGTCAACATGTACTCGAAATTTGCACGAGATGAGTACATATCATATTTTGAGGGTGACTCAAATTTATAACTATATTGTATTAAGAAGTTAATGATAATTAACATAGGATATCAGTTAAGCAACCTCAACTAAAAAATTAATGCAATTTAACTAATGAAAAATTTAGTAATACTCAAATATAGTAGGACTAAATCATCAAATTTTTAAATCACTAATGTAATAATTTTATAGTTGAATTCGCCTTATCTATCTATTCAACTACTAATTAGGATATACCTAGTATGATTGAATTTACAAACACAAGAACTATATCAATAGTTCGAGTCAATAAGTATTAAACATTGAGTAACATGTTAAATGTAAAGTCAAATTTCAAAAACCACATTTAATCCATATTTTGATATGTTATTATATGAGTTGGCAAGTAACTGGTTTATGTGATACAAAAATGTCAACAGTAGGAACATCCCCAGATCTGGGATATGGTGAATAGAAAAATGCTTGCACCCGACATTTTAACTTACTGAATACATATCATATGTCAATGCTGACTCTAATTGATAAAAGTTAACAGTAACTACGGTGCCTTGCCAATTAAGCAAGCTTAAAAAAATGAAAATAATCAAATCTAACTAAACAATTTTTTTTTGTAATAGTAAAGATAAAAATATATTGGTCTCAGAGATAATAAGGACTAAATCACAAATTTTATAAAAATACGGAAACTAAATATAATAATAATCATAATGAAAATGAAAATTTTCAAAATGTACCTATTGGGGTGAGGACAAAACTCACTTTTTATACTGATATATATATATATATATATATATATATATATATATATATATATATATATATATATATATATATATATATATATATCTCATGCTTCCTTATTCTTTCTTTATTATTATTATTTTAATTTAATTTTAAAAAATAAACCATCTAATTAATCAGCAATGATAAAATAATAAAATCACAATTAAATCCTTGTTAACTACTAAATCTACTAACATATCTCAATTAGTAAGTAACTGGGTGCTGACCCTGCGCTACGCGCAGAGCTAAATGTCTTACTGTAAACTTTAACATGTATATATAATAATATTAAAAGTAACAAACAATATTAAGTATAACAAATATGAACATCATTTTGTAAAAGAAAAATGTATTTATAGTCTTGTACATTGACTTTTTTTTTTAGTTTACTGTAACTAATGAAATGGAACTAAGTTAACCCTGGTATCTGAAACGTCGGGCGTAGTTAAAATCTAATACTAAATTTTAGGCCCAGTCAACCTAATAAGTAAGTACACATTTTCTAGTTTTATTTTAAGGCCCAATACATATTTTCTAGCCTAATCACTACTAAATAATAAATACATCTAGTTAAGCCCACATTGATTAATAAAGCCCAAATTCATAAATTACCTAAAGGTTAAACCTAATTCTCGGTGATAGACGCCTCCACCTCCATATTCAATTGCCTCCATTTTCATTTTCATTTTCATTCATGTTCTGCTCAAAATTCGCAGAAACTTACTGTTTCGTGTCTCCGCCCCTTGTATACTCTTCAACCCAACCAGCACCACAAACTGCTAAATAAATTATTCGTTCATAGACGAATCAGAGCCCATGAGTCGGGATCAGAAACCAAGCCCTTCCCATCGGCGGTGGTGGTTTTCTCGGGAGATTTCGACGACAACGGCAACCTTCATCTTCTCCAACAAGATTTTCTGAATCCGGATTCGGACACATTAGAGGTCACATCTGGGTCGACTAAGCCCATGCATGGTATCTCTGGCTTCGATCCCGAACTCAAAACCCAGATCAGCGAGGTTCAATCTCGAACCCAGATCTGCATGTGTCCAGCCTCGATTTGTCAGCAAACAACGAAGATAACGACCACCCGTGCCGTTGATGTCGAGCGGCCCTGACTTCATGATCAATCGAATGTGAGTTTTTTATTTACTTATTTTTTTTTTGTATTTGTAAGATCTAATTTGCATCATACTGATTTTAATTCTAGTTCATGCTTCCTCTAATCCTCTGTTCCTTTTATAGGCCCCTTCATTTAATTGGTACTAATTAATCAAAAGACACATGAGTTTTGGAAGAGGAGAAGACGCATCCTTGGATTGCAGAAGTCTGCCGTTTGAATTTCAATTAATTTAGTTGTACTGATAAGTTTCAATTTAACCACTTAATTGCTCAGTTTTATGATAGTGTAAATGTT
This sequence comes from Clarkia xantiana subsp. parviflora, assembly GCA_036873135.1. Classification (NCBI taxonomy): domain Eukaryota; kingdom Viridiplantae; phylum Streptophyta; class Magnoliopsida; order Myrtales; family Onagraceae; genus Clarkia; species Clarkia xantiana. The sequence goes on from JAPTYO010000007.1 coordinate 24,774,091, forward strand.
TATTAGGGTTAATTTATTGTAAGTTAATAAAATATTTAATCTAAATATTGTTTATATGTAAGGCCGAAGCCGAAATACAACCTATACATTAAAAGGAAACTATTATTTGTGTGAGTAAAGTAAGGCAGAATGTATTCGAGCTGAAATACAACAATACATTAAAAGGAAACTATTATTTGTGTAAGTATATACAATAATGCAGTCCAATACTGTTTATCCATCAGATGTTACATTGAAGTCTAGGCTAGAATCAGCCCATTGAAGAAGATATAGATAAACGGGTCAGAATATCATGGCCCGACAATGGAAAGAGGTGAGGTGGCATATTGTAAGTGTTTTAAAATGCTGACGTGGTAGCTTAAAAATTATCCACTATCTTAATTCTTACCTTATATAATATATATAGATAGATTCGGGCCGAAATACATCCTATACATTAAAAGGAAACTATTATTTGTGTGAGTAAATACAATAATGCAGCCCAATATTGTTTATCCATCAGATGTTACATTGAAGCCTAGGCTAGAATCAGCCCATTGAAGAAGATATAGATAAACGGGTCAGAATATCACGGCCCGACAATGGAAAGAGGTGAGGTGGCATGTTGTAAGTGTTTTAAAGTGCTGACGTGGCAACTTAAAAATTATCCACTATCTTTCCTCTTACCTTATATAATACTAGGTGCTAACACCGCGCTACGCGCGGGTCGACATGGTAAATATAAACGTTAACATATATATATAAAAGATTAAAATTATATTCCGACTTTCTTAATTTTAGACTTGTGATGAAGTGTATTGCAACCTATGAAGTGTATTGCAACCTACTTCATGATGTTCGGATTGAACATTATAATTATATAACATTGTTGTAACGATAAACATTAAAACTGAGAAATGATAAATCTTAGGGATTAAGTACTTTTTCATACCACTTCTTTGCACATAATCCACTTTTGGTACCACTTCTATTTTTTTGTATACTTTTGGTACCAATTCTTTCAACTTTGTATCCTTTTGGTACCACTGTTAACTTTCCGTCCAAATTGACCGTTAAGTGTCATGTGCCATGCACGTGATCGCCCTAAACTTTTGAATTTGTTTCAATTTAGTCCATCTAATGCATCTCTGACTTTTAATTTGTTCAATTTAGTCCTAAAATTTCAAAACCATGATGGGTCAAGGGTTCGATTAGGAAATTTTAGGGCTAAATTTAGAGATGGACTAAATTGAAACAAATTCAAAAGTTTAGGGCGGTCACGTGCATGGCACATGACACTTAACGGCCAATTTGGACGGAAAGTTAACGGTGGTACCAAAAGGATACAAAGTCGAAAGAATTGGTACCAGAAGTATACAAAAAAATAGAAGTGGTACCAAAAGTGGATTCTGTGCAAAGAAGTGGTATGAAAAGGTACTTAATCCCTAAATCTTAAAATAACCAACCTCACATTTACTAATAGTGCAAAAGTATTGTCTTCCACATAAAGTGCTACCATGCTAATTCCTACTAAACGTGTTACCATGCTTTGATTTCGTAAAGTACCCTCCCTCCCCTTCATTTAAAACCTACATCGAGATTAATATGTACATATATATACACACACTAAAGAAACACAACAGTTGCATAAAACCATTTTGACATAATAGTGACATCAAATCATTTTCAGCAGTCCCCCTTTGCTGCTCAAATGAAATTGTCTGCCATATAGAATTCCATCAAGAAAGTGAAATTTGTACCAAAATATAAACATCAAGAAATATCACAGAGCTGTCGAGGAATGACTTGTAGTTCGGAATATATGATACATAATTAAAACTAAAATCAAGTATTAACTAATACATTGAGTGTTGTAGACAACTCGTATAATACTTAAATGTCGAATAATCTTGAGAACAGAAATCTTACAGTGCTCCGTCAATCATAATACCCGAGCTTTAACATTTAACTTGATTTTCTTAAAATACTACCCATGACTCCATATGCACAAACACAAAGAAAAATGCCAAATAAACAAATTGATAATCCAAACACTTTTACCCTAAGAATAATAACATACATCTATAGCGTATCCACCAGCAATAACTGTGGAGTCCTTCAAAGCTCTTCCGACTATCATGATTGCATCATGCAGACTTCACTCGGCTTCCTTGATAAACTGAGTACAACAATAGTGACACTCAAGGTCAATATCAAACACTAAACAGTGAAATATGTACAAAAATGTAAACAACGAGAGGAATTGTAAAATGAAAATTACATGAGTTTGAAACCCAGTCCTCACAATCGTTAAAAGGGAGGAACAGAACCCCTAGGTGAATCAAACCTGAAATGAACAAAATCCAGCTTTTTTTTCAATTAATTTATAAGATGCAGATTCAAGAAGATATATATTGAATAGGAAAACCAAAAAACCTTCAAAGAGGAGCTTCCGAAGAGGATGTCGACTCGGTGATGAAATGTTTCGTAGATGAGCCCCGATGTCGTCGGTGACGATGATCGACCCAACCTCAGACTCCGTGACTCAAACTGAGCTGTATAATGTACAGTTCGCTTGGTAGATTAAACGTCTATATGTATCACATATTTTCAAAGTATATATGCTAATCAGTAGCTCTTTCCACTTCTAGTATAAAAAAAATGAAATGTTCTTTCTAAGCATTATTGAGCTGCAAACACTGGAGAAGCATAATGAATCAGAATATTTACATAAGCCCAAATAATCTGAATGGATCAATTACCATATATACAAACCCCTAAGTCTATATAACACACCAAAATCAAATCCGCTTTCAAGGCCATAAGAATTTGCTACTCAACCTATTTACTCTTCATTCGAGCTGAACATATCTTAAATTGACTCATGTGATGCAATTAAGAACCAGATAACTTGTTTTTTAAAAAAATAATAGAACACAAGTTCAATAGACTCACTTGAGCAATACATTAATGTTCTATCTCCTTCATTGGTCATGGGAACATCTGCAGCAAGCTGTCGAGTTTGGTGCTTTTCTCATAAGATTGAACCTGCAAGAAGCTTGTGATGCTACCTGCCCCATATGTCTGAATGAAATACAAAGCAGAATGAGATTAGAGAGCAGATTACTGCAGTAATGCATTCCACAGAGAATGCTTAGATGGTTGGATCGCGGAGGAAGCTGAGAGCTACATTTTCTGTAGTGCGTATCTTTTCAAGAAAAATTGGGGAAGATCACAGCACAGTGACTCATTGATTATTGAAAGGAATGTGTACTTATAGAGTTGTTATTAGAACTTACCTAGAATCTGTAACTTATCTTCCATATTATGAATGAAGCATAAACTTTAAAGTGCCCCTTATCCTGTGACATAATTTTCGAACTCAGAGTAGTCCGCGCAATTCTCATCAAGTCTTCCTTGAATTTCTCTGCACCATAATTTTTTTACAAAGAAATTAGAAATGCTTAACGTAGTGCAGATGAGGTATTCATAACCCGATAGTTTCTTTTATGTCCTATATTGGAGGTACATTAGAGAATAAAACATACATCCTTGAGTTTAAAACATCATTGAGAATTAGCTACATTTTTAGTATAGTAGATGCAGATACTGACACAATTAATTCACTAAATGAACATAAAAAATAATAAGTAACCTGCATCCTCTTTATTATCCACAACCTTCCGCAGCAGAGCATAACAGGCACATTCTACTGCCATTCGGTAACCTAGAAAATAACATACTAAAAATCAGTTCATAATATCTGAGGAACACATTAAATATAGAAAATTCAAAGGCTAATAATCCACAAGCTCATAGGGTATCATATACTAATAGACCATATTTTATAGAAATCAGCAATTTCATTTCATCGAAGGAGGTCAGTCAACATTTCTACAGTACAATCTAGATCTAGTTAGTAATTACTAACTACTGTCTTCTTTTACCGTCCTAATTCAACAATTCTCTTCATCCCTTTATATTTTTGGCCAGTCTCTTCATCCTTTTTGAAAAATGGTTCTTGAAAAGAGTCCTACTGAATCATTTGATTCCCTAAAACTGAAGAAACTCACAATAACAAAGTAACGGTTGTTTTGACCAAAAGCGAAAACTCAAAATTCCCGACTTCACCTCGACTCCGGCGAATCTTCTTCCTCCTCGACCGGCTCCAAGATCTCAAATTCAGACCTCAACCTCAACCTCTTCCTCCATCTTCTCGCCTTGGTGATGCAATTTTTCGAAGAGTTATCCACGCCGCCGGTGATTGACCTCCTCTTGGATCCGACGACTCCTCGCATCCGGCGCTAGGTTCTTCTGGGAGTAAGAAGGGAGGTTAGAAACAAAGACTTCCTAATTACCCAAGGTCCCAGACAAAAGAACTGAAGAAGGAAGAAGAATTGAAGATGAGGAGAAAAAAAATTAAACAAATTGAAAAGAGAGAATCAGTAGTGGTTTTTGATTGTTTCAGAAAACGTTTGGGGTTTTCTAAGCGTTTCTTGGGTTTGAGTTTGGGTTCTGCTTCTTCTAATGGGAAATGGAGTGGCTCCGTGGCAGTTAATGGAAGCGAAGAAGACGATGTGTTTGAGTCGGGACCACCGCAGCACCCTATACTGAAAACGATTGGACAGATTTGGCGCGTGTAATTCAAGCGAGAGTAGGTTTCGACGCTGACGTGGCGATCTCATGTTTGATCTCACGTGTAAGGAAAGTAAGGTGTGTGAATATCAGGCGCGCCGCGCACGTGACCTACTGTGGTGACGTGTCAGCACAACACTCCCTGAATTCGCCGACGTGGTAAAACCATACACCCCCACTCTCTCACAGAAAAAATCTTCTCTGGCACGGTGCCAACACCTGCTGCCCCTACTTCACTCACATTGTTTTGTGAGTGGGACCCATTATTGGGTCCCACATGACAACATTTGTGAGAGGGGAACGGGGCAGTAGGTGTTGGCACGGTGCCATCAAATAATTCCTCCTCTCTCACATGTTCCCTTATATATATATATATATATAGATAGATATAGATTAACCACTTAATTGCTCAGTTTTATTATAGTGTAAATGTTTATTAGGGTTAATTTATTGTAAGTTAATAAAATATTTAATCTAAATATTGTTTATATGTAAGGCCGAATGTATTCGGGCCGAAATACAACCTATACATTAAAATGAAACTATTATTTGTGTGAGTAAAGTAAGGCTGAATGTATTCGGGCTGAAATACAACCTATACATTAAAAGGAAACTATTATTTGTGTGAGTAAATACAATAATGCAGCCCAATATTGTTTATCCATCAGATGTTACATTGAAACCTAGGCTAGAATCAGCCCATTAAAGAAGATATAGATAAACGGGTCAGAATATCACGGCCCGACAATGGAAAGAGGTGAGGTGGCATGTTGTAAGTGTTTTAAAATGCTGACGTGGCAGCTTAAAAATTATCTACTATCTTTCCTCTTACATTATATAATACTAGGTGCTGACCCCGCGCTACGCGCGGGATGACCCGTTGAACAGTATTTGTTTATTTGTGTAATGTAAAATGTTGAAATTATATTTTGAGTTAGTTGGATTCAATAATATAATTTTTGTTTTCAGATGGACATATATTATTTATAAAAATTATATATTTATTTACCAATTTGAAGGCAGCTTATAATTCATTTTCTATTAAACCTAATAGTTTAGAGCTTTTAAAAAAAATTAATGCAAATTGAATAAAGTGTGTGTGCTTATTTTTTAAATGAAATAATGATTCTAGTATTTTTTTTTTCCCTCAGTATTCATTAAATACGTAAATTAGATCAAACTTGTTGAATACATAAATTGCATGATTGAGAGAAGGAAAATAAAAAAAATATATTAAAGTTTTAATAATTTAGAAATTGAGATTACGTGTAGTAAATACTTTAATATTTTTGGAAAAAAATACCTTAATATCTTAAACATTAAAAACCAAACAAAGTGAAATGGTCTTTCTACCGAAAAAAGTTAAATGCGGCTCTCATTTTTTAACGACCCACACAAAAATAACAGTAGATTAATAATAATAACAGTAATAATATTAAAAATAATCCATTGCAAAAAAAAATATTCTATTATTATAATCTACATTAATATATCGAAATTTAAAGCTTATAATTTTATTAATACTTACTATTTTATTATCAACGGTCATTCAGTCAAGCCACGTATTATGGAAAAAAAAATATCGACTGTGGTAGGCTAAGAATCTTTGTAATCTAAATACCCAAAACCATAACCAGATAGATTAGTAAAAAAAAAAAACCATAACCGTATTCTACTTTAACCCTAATTTATCTAGCCCTATACGCAATCATAAATAAACTCCCACCTCCATCCTTATCTTCTTCATTCTTTCCGGTGCAATCAGAGACGCTTCACATTCCATCCTTGTTCATCTGTTCTGTCCATCAAGGCTCGCGTCCAACTGGTCCCGATTTGATCCATGTGAGATCCAACTTCGTCGACACCCACTCCAATTTCGTCAGAGCATCCAAAACCAAAATCGGCGCCATACCTAGCTTTCCTTCACATCTCATCGGTACCGCTGTAATTCAAGTTAGAGATCAACTGATCTCTTCTTTCCGTTCCGACCGTCGACCGATCTGATGTATATATGGAATCGTCTTCTCTATGCTTATGGATGTGAATAGAGTGATGCTTTTTTTAGGGTTGTCTGTCCGGGTAGTCGATATTTGTTTGGTTTGGTCTTGAACGTGAATCAAAAGTAGCATTTATATAGAATAAGAAACTTGTTCATCATCCAATGAAATTAGTGTAGGGAGAAACCTTTCCATATACCATTGAAAATATTTGAAAAGTCTCTACAACCGAAGATGAAATAAAGATAGAGATTGTAATTATTTGTTTTTGCTTAGTTTTATTATAGCTCGAACATGAAATAAAGTTAGAGATTGTAATTAATTGTTTTTGCTTAGTTTTATTATATCTTAGAACATGTGTCAACATATTATTTGCTACCATTGCTGACGTGTCACGATTAGGATAACTTAAAATGATGATGTGGCACACCCAAAATGCTTCACTCTCTCACATGTTCCCTTATTAGATATTTAGACTAGAGGCTTAACCCGCGCACCGCGCGGGAAATGAAATTAAACCATACTATTATTATATATATTAATACAAGAAGCATATGAGAATGTATATATATACAATATAATAAAAAGATATAATTATTATCATAAATATTTAATTTATTTTTTTTGGCCAATGTTTAATTTATTCAATGAAACATTTATGATGTTTATAGATATATTAATGAACAAAATATTAAATGCTTACATGTATGTTCATCGTCTTTAGTAAAAAAAACCATAGTAAAAAAAGAAATTAATAACGAAGTTAGGAGGCTATTGATTCGGTCTTGAAATTTAGTAAATAAAGTGTCATAATATTTTACTGAAACAAACTATATATATACCTTATATTATCAGAGTAATATATTATTTCACTTTTTTTTTTTTTTTTCTAACTTTCACTCCTTAAAGAAAACATGAATAGTAAACAAAAAGTTATATAAAATTGATTTAAAGAATATAATTGGAAATTTATTTCGGAAGATCAAAGGAGTACAATAATCTCGATTAGCTAGTTAGTAAGAACAAAAAAAAAATCCAAATGGTTAATCTTAAAAAATAATAATAAACAATTATTTTAATAAGGATCTTATATAGCATAACAACAGGCTTGAAAAATAAATATAAACAAATGGCATTATTTTCTATTACATGCATTTTATATATCAATACAATGAAACTAAATGAAGGAAATCATTACTCGGGACTGCACAAAGGAACTTGATTTTTTTTTGTTGATAATCAAGAACGGTTGCAAATTAGTAATTATGTAATATTTATCTGACAGAATAAAGTAAAGCCGATATGAGAATGATCATAAACTAATTAGTTGGTCAGGCTTAAAACTAATTATATAAAAGCAATAATTTAACATTAGGACTAAGAACACTATAATTTGATGATTTACATGATAAACAACTGTGATTCATACCAAATAATATTCATTAAAAAATAAAGTGGAAAATAAGCTAAATTTGTTTAGAAAATATCGACGATAATAATATACATAAATTACCTTGAAATGGAGGCATAAGCTACTTGTTTATCCTCAAATGTTTAAGGAGCGAAGACAATATGAGGATGGTTCTTTGTACGTAGATATTTTACCAAGCAAAGCTTAGGACAATTCAAAACGCTCGTGTAATTGTTATAGTTGGGGGTTTTGACATGTGTAATTTGATTTTCTCGGATTTATATATATATATATATATATATATATATATATTTTCTAAAAGATTATAAAACGTATTATTCTAAATCTAGGAAAATAATATATATTGAAAATCAAACATCATTAATTCACTCATATAAAATATATTACTTTCCATTTTTAATATATATATATTGTGTGCGCGGAGTCTGCCCACATTATTATGATGACGTTATATACATTCCATAATTCTTAATTTCTTATTGATTAATTTTGTATATATTGACATAATTGCATAATTCTTTATTATGCCGTTTTATACCTTCTATAATTTTGGTTTATTTCGAATGAACACGTGAATACTGGGTGAGATTGTTGGCATCATTTGGGATGTCTACGGCAAATTTTGAAGAAAACAGAAATTTTATGGTTAGGGGTTTTATTATATTGCTTTACATTGTATTCCTCTTAATTGTATCCCGTTAATTATAATATGACATATTTAATTTATATTCAGTTATTAATTATAGCTGACGTGGCGGCCTATGGTCTTCCGGAGCCAAACTGTATAAATTTACAATTTAAAATGAAACTTTTAATTAATTTGTTTATTTAAATTGTGTAGAGACAAAAATAGATAATAAAAATACTTCCTAATTTTCAATTAATCAATATTATATATCTAAATTTAGAGAACCCCTAATAAATTCCGATTAAATTAGGAAATGCTGACTGGACAAACTGTCCACGTGTCAGTCAGATATCTTCCGTTACCGAATTAATATATAACTAGCTACAAATCAAACTAAAATAATTGAGTTTAGCATTAAAAAACTTTTAAAAAATAAAATCGTTGAAATTGTTTTGAGATATAATACTAATTAGAATACTTTCATAGATATAATAGTTAAAAATTTATTTATTATAACGTTATTCTAATTATTATTCTTATTAAACATATATATATATATATATATATATTAGTTATTATATATTTAATATATTAGATATATAACAATATATATATATATATTTACATATATTTTTATTTAAAATTTTGTGTGTTTTTAATTTAATAAATCAACATTATTATTATTTTATAATTATTTATTTTTAAATATATTGCTTATAATATAATATATATTTTTATATTTTTATCTATAATATTTTGTTTATGTTATTTCTTTTATATATTTATTAATTATTATATTATTATACAGTTATTATAATAATTAATAAATATATATCACATATAACATTATATACTTAATTAATATATAATAATTAATAAATATTATTACATAGTAATTAAGATATATAATAATAGATAAATTTATACAAAAATAAGTGGAAATTTTTTTACCTTGACTATATGTTGAATGTTTAGTTAAATTTCCGATTGGTCCGGAAAAATACCTTTCTAACAAATATTGTAACTATCAAGTATTAATATATTTCCTAAAGTATAACGACGCATAAACAAACTATCAAGCCAATAATCATTAACGGGAAAAAAAACTTACTATATTCACACAAATTTTAGTATATTTATCTTTTTGTATAGATTGCATTAAGAAAATTACAGCTTGTATCTAGACTATGTTTATATATTATTGTTAACACCTTAATAATTGTTTAAACTTAATTAACTCATATCATTTATGGAAAAAAAAACATCATAAGATATGATGTAAAAAACAATTTTTGTTTTGGTTGAACGAAGTAATAATAACATACAAATATATTATGTTCGAATTCCAACTAATAAACCACAACTACATATAGACACAATTAGATAAATGTACAGATCAACAAAATTCATATTCTCATTAACCCATATATGTCAAATAATATCTAGAAAACGGTAGAAAAACACAAATCGGTTATGTTCTAGTAGAATTCTATCGCTGGATTAAAAATATCACAAAGAAGTCTATAAGAAAAAAAAATGTAATAAAATGCTCAACTTGTTGTTGTTGACAAATCAAACCACTCATTCATTCTTTGAGTAAATTATTTGGGTAGCGCTCCTCCTTTGAGAGGTATGAAGTATGATGTTCAAAACCTACACAAACAATTTTTTTTATATGAGAAAATTTATTTGGTATAGTAGGAATATGTGCCAGAGGAAAACAACATCGATAGAGAAAAATAAGTTATAATAGTAAATTTGAAATGATAAAATAAAAGTAATTAATATTATTATCAATAATAAAATTCTATGAACAATAAAACAAAAGTATCAAGACTTACAAATAGCGACCACACCAAATCAAAAAAATAATGTAAAAACTTTAATAAAAGTAACTCATATTAGTATATATATGAACATAACAAAATTCTGTTGAATGAATATAAAACATAACAAAAGGTTCAAGACTTACAAAATCCTTCATTAATGTGGTGCATGTGCAACTTTAATAAGCGTATTTTGCGCTTTAGACCCTGACAATTCAAAATACACTTAAAAACTTGAATAACAGTAAAATACCAAAAAAATGCATCAAGACGTACATATATTGTTGAGACTCTTACTCGTACATATAAATTATGGGAGCCGAGCCATGAAGTTCGTTTGGTGGAGTGCTCGAAGTTCCGCAGGTGGTTCGATGAGATGTCTAGATCGAACAAAAATAAATATTATAGTGTATATATATATAAAATGAAAGCATTGCTAACCATAACCGAACCCACTCGATGAATACGATATGAAGACTTGCGAAGAAGGAATCAAAGCGAACTTACCAGGTATAATAGTGCAACTACGTTAATCAAAAGAGATTTACCCTATATATAATGTATTTTGTTATTGCATTGTTTTCCTAAATGGTTATTTCTTTCTATATTCCTATAGTAGATACGTATGTTATTTTCTAAAATAAATATTAATTATATTGTCTTTATAAAGTTTATCTTTCTATTATAACATAAATTTCTTCCTAAAAAATTGTTATTTCTAAATTCCTATGAGATATACATATGTAAGCTATATAAAATAATAAGGAAGTTATTCTACCAAAAAAACGTAGGTACCTATAATATTCTAAGTATTATATTTAATATAATATTTTTACCATATTCCTATTGATTACGTGGCGGCCTACGGTCTTTCGGAACCAAACTGTATAAATTTACTATTTAAATGGAAACTTTTAATTAATTTGTTTCTTTAAATTGCGTAGAGACCAAAATAGGATATAAAAATACTTCTTAATTTTGAATCAATCAATATTATGTATCTAAATTTACAGAACCCCTATTAAATTCCGATTAAATTAGGAAACGGTGACTACGTGGACTGTCCACGTGTCGGTTAGAGGGCTTCCGGTACCGAATTAATATAATATAGTAGACTAGCTACAAACCCCGCGCACCGCGCGGGGTAAAATTATCAAGATATATTATGATAATATAGAGATATATAAAATTATTAATTTATAATATTTTATTTATGACCTGATGTGATTTATAGTTTGATTTTATACTTATTTTTTTTTAATAAAATAAGAATTAGTGTTATTCATGCGTATATAGTTATAATATTGGTATTGATATAATAATAATTAATAAGAAAATACACTCATAATCAAGCAAAATAATAGTGATTATATATTTATGTATAGATTTTTTATATTTTGTCTACATGCTAAAATAAGAGAAAACAATATTAAAAAAACCAAATTACAAATAACTACAATAAAAAATTATTATACGCAGATCTATGTTTGTATGTTATTGGCCATGCATTCGTATAAATAATTATACCGAATGCATGACTATTTTATTATTATTATTATTATTATTATATATATATATAATTATAATTATAATTTATAATTACGTATTTTTATTTGAATTTGGATTGATGATAATATAGCAAATTCGCTTAGGTGGTCATTCTAGAAAACTTCATTTTGTAGTTAGTAAATATTTTGTTTATCTATTTTATCGTGATCATTGAACATGCTATATATTCTTGTGCATCATTCTGCTTTCATAAATATAATTGAAATAAAAATAGAATGATTATGAATAAATTTTCTATAGATTATTGCTACGGAAAAAAGAAGAGCGTAAATATTATATTTGAACATAAGAAAAACCACTTGGGCACGTTAATATTTGGGCACTTTAATATTTGTAAATATTATAGCTCAATTGTCTTGAATTTAATATTAAAGTGCAATAAAATAAATTAAAATTATATATAATCTAAGACATCAACAACATAACACATTATATAATATATATAATTGAATAGTGGAGCGATTCACACGTTTTGTATATTAGTAATGGTTTAAAAAAAAAATATTGAAGTTTATAAAAAGTGGCCATTCAGATATTAATATTTTGAGATAATTTAATGATTATAATAAATGAAGAGTCTACCCGTAAAAAAAAAAAAAAAAAGAAGTTATAATTCAGTGCAACAATTAACATGCCAAGACTGATTGCAAACTTTTTTTTGTATAACAAAAGACCACATGCATATATATAGTTAACCGGAAACGAATTTGTGAGTAAGGATTGGAAGATAGTGAGGAAACTTACCTTATTACAATAAATATGGTCCAATAAATTATAATAAATTTCTCACAAACATATAACTCATGCAAACTCTATTCTCTGTCACAAGTATAAAAGAGGATTATACGAAGAAAATTCATTCCAAAATATAATGATGGGATAAGATAAAATGATAAAATAATATAAATCTAACTATTCGTTCAATCAAATATGTGATTTTGAAATAAATTTATTGTAATTACAACTGGAAGCTATACTATAATATTATTAAAGAATAAATAATTATACCTTGACTTGGTTTTTACCATCGTATGAGGAGGCTGATTTCTAAAGACAATGCAACAACCACATAATCTACAATCATAAACAATCCAGTAAAATTATAAATTTAGCTAAATAGAACCGTATTGAAAATATTATGCTAGTTACTACATATGGATTAGTAATCAGGTAACTTAGGTTTATGGATTGATACAGGCACTGTGATGCAAGTCATTAGCTCGGGTTGTCTTATATATATAATAGCATTGTCACTATTTTCTATATTATTATAAAACTAATAAAGAAAGTGTATATTTTATTGATACAACATATTTAGAATTAAATTAATCAGTCCAAATTCGATACTATCTATTAATTATAATATATTATTATTATTATTATTATATATGTATATATATTATGTATTGTAATATTTCTGTCCAAAAGAATATTTCTACATATATATATATTTACAGACTTTCTTATACGTGAGAGATTATGTTGTCATTATTTTACAAAGAAAATCTAATAAAGAAAGTGTATATTTTATTGATACAACTACATTGTTATTTTTTTTTTTTTAAATATATGTCTGTTATATATATTTCAATTTGAATAAAATCTTACATATACGTAGTGATTAATAATATAGAGATTAGACGGGCTGAATATTTTTTATTAAATTACTTAATTCATTGGATTTATATTTTGGTGAATTATCATAATTCCTAACAATATTAGTAACCTCAAAAAAATCTAATTTGAATCACCTTCCTATTCTGGTAAAAAAAAAAAAAAACCTTCCTATTAGAGTTGTAATTACAATAAATAACATATTACTTCTCGTTCTTCCACTATTAGAACCTAATTACTATAAATTTATCATCATTTGATTTTAATTATTTACGTTATAATGTCATATAGTTTTATTTATTTTTTACTTTAATATATATATATATATATATATATATATATATATATTGATTGGACATCAATTTAGTTATATTATTATTTATTATATATTCTCAATATAATTCGTATATTTGTCTATAATAAATTTATCTATATAATATTATATGATTATATAATATAATTATTTATGTAATATAAAATTTATATAACTCTGTTTATCATCCAATTTAGTTATATTATTATTTATTATATATTCTCAATATAATTCGTATATTTGTCTATAATAAATTTATCTATATAATATTATATAATTATATAATATAATTATTTATGTATTATAAAATTTATATATAACTCTGTTTATCATAATGTTTACATTATACGTTATATATAATATTGTTTTGTATGATCTTATCTATACTAATATAACATAATTGTTTATATAATATTATTTTAATTTGTTTATAACGTTCTATATTAACTCACATATATTATAATTTATTATTATATGGACATATTATATATAGCTTACGTGGCGATCTATGGTCTTCCGGAACCAAACTGTATAGATAATGAATTTAAAAGGAAACTTTTAATTAATTTGTTTCTTTAATTTGCGTAGAGACCAAATTAGGAGATAAAAATACTTCTTAATTTTCAATTAATCAATATTATGTATCTAAATTTAGAGAACCCCTATTAAATTCCGATTAAATTAGGAAATGCTGACTGGACGAACCGTCCACGTGTCAGTCAAAGGGCTTCCGGTACCGAATTAATATAATATAGTAGATATAGTAGATATTATAGATATCACGGCCCGACAATGGAAATAGGTGAGGTGGCATGTTGTAAGTGTTTTAAAATGCTGACGTGGCAGCTTAAAAATTATCCACTATCTTTCCTCCTACATTATATAATATAATATATATAGATAGATATATATTTCAAACGTAAACTTTTATCTAAACTTTTTTATTGCTCCAATAACGATTTTCTCCACTGTCAATACTAGCCTTATATTTTTGAGATAAATACAAATTTTGAGATCCAAATACTAACGACTTTGAATAGTTTCCAACAACGTCAAATCATTTGTGGATTGCAATGACCAACAAGGTTTTTTTTTTTTTTTTTTTAATGGTTAACTGGTGGATTGCAATGGTCAACACTATTATAAATGAAATTTTAGAAAAAACAGAATACAAACAATTAATTAGTGATTTTGCTTCTTTAAAAGCTCTAAAAATAAGTTTTAAATAAAAACATACGATGCATAAAAATAAATTATAACTTTAGGGTCCAATCTCTCTTAGGTCGGCCCTGATTTCACGTTAAAGCTCCAAATGGGTTAGGTCAAAGTGGTAATTTGTAGCATTGTTGTTGATTGAGTCGATATATCAACCAAATATATATGAAACCTCTTGGATATATATATATATATATATATGAAACCTCTTGGATATTCTTATCCAAAACGAAAAGTTTATCATCTAAAACGTGTCTTATATAGACTAAAACAAGCACCTTAAGCTTAATTTGAAAATTTAGTTCAACTGTTTAATTTTGGCTTTACACCGAGTTTCAATGACTCTGTATTATTTGTTTGTAAATTTAATAGTGGAATCTCTTTTGTTTTACCTATTGATGACATGATAATATCTGAAGATAATTTGTAGGTATCTCATATTTAAAATTACATTTGCATGATTAATTTAACAATTCTTGAGTTGGGCCAAGTATGCCTAAACCCATATACAACCCACCACTTTTAATGGGTTTATTTTCAAGATTAAAACACATCTCATCATAGAGTGGGTCAAGCCACGGGTTACATTGGTTCTGCTTCACTTGATGTTACGAGCAAATCAATCTGCTAGACTAGTATAATTTGACCAAATGGTCTGGTTGACCTTAATCGAACCCTAGGGTCAAATTGACTCAAATAGGGTCCGACCCACGACTAGGTCTGATCTTGGCTACAGTCGTCAGACCAATCAAACCCTTAAGTTAAATTGATCGAGCCAGTGCCCGATTTACGGCTGGGTCTGACCTGGCTAGGGTCGCCTAGGTCTGGGTAACCTAATCAGGGTCCGACCCAGCCGTGGGTCGGACCCTAGCTCTGTCAATTTTGATATATGTCCAATTTGTAATCTTTGTGGACTAAATTTAAAAAGTTAAAAGTTAAGAATATAAATTGAACAAAATAAACTGATTTAACGGTCAAACTTAACTGTTGACTAACTGATGCACCAAAAATCTACAAAATGCAAAGATATGACATCAAAAGCATACAAAAAAAAAACACATGACACCAAAAATAAACATTGACCAAACATATGACACCAAAAGAATATTTAACCCAAACCCAAAATTCAAATACTTAATTAATTGTTTTGATTAACTCGATAAATTAAGAGCTAAATATAACACTATTCTAAGTGAGTTTGATCAAATTAACCAGTGGGTACGGCGTAGGGATGGCAACGGGTCTCGGGGCTCCACGGGCCCCGATCCGGTTTTGACCCGCGGGTCACGGGGCGGGGCAGATTCGGGGCGGGTCCAGGTCTAGGGGCGCGGGGCTTCGTAGACCTGTCCCGAAATGCCTATATATAATATATATTAATTTGATGTAATATTGACTAAACAATATGGTTAAATAATACATATATAAAATAATAAGGACCAAATTATAAATAGATGTAAATTTAGATTATTAGGATTTGGTAATTTGGATTTGGATTTGGATTTGGTGTTGGATTTATATTTTGTGATGAATTTGATGTGTTTGTTGTTTGTATTTGATTGTTGTTTAGATTTTGTGGTTTGAATTTATATGTAATGTGTTATTTTCGACCAAAAAAATTTATACGTAATATTGAGAAGTGAAAAAAAAAACAGGTTTTTCACTCGGCGGGCCGAGTCGGGGCGCCGCGGGTCGACCCGCGTGGTTTTTTCCCCCAGCTAACACGCCGCGGGAGGTACCTCAATCCGGGTCCGTATCTGCCAGGCCAACTTGGGGGCTGTGAAAACCCGCCCCATTGCCATCCCTAGGTAGGGGTGTAATCCAGCTGAGTCGAACAAAGTATATGACAAGCTCGATTATGCTCATTTTACTCAAGTTCGAGCTCGATCGAGTCTAAATTTTTAAAACTCGAGCTTGGTTCGGTGTTATACTCGACAAGTCTGAGCTCGGTTCGACTTGGCTCGACAAGTTTAAAATTGTCAACTTAAATCATAAATGATGCACCTTAGCTTGAGTTCGGACTCGTCTTAATTTGAATTGAATATATATATAAGCTCGAATAAACCCGAACTCAAATAATATTTTGACAAAAAACCGAAAAACTCGATTAGGTAGGCGAGCCTATAGAGTCAAGTATAAACGAATTCGTATTCGACTCGGTACAAAAAAGAAGAAGTTCGATTCGATGAAAATTTAGCGAGTCGAATTTGAATACGGACCAAACCGATTTTAAATAGTTCACAAGTAGTTTGACTGGGTTACACCCCTAAGTGTATCAGAAATCTCTAACCCAACCCGACTTGAGTAGTCCACGAGTTGAGTCAAAAATTGAAAAAGCTAGGCCATTTTATATTTTTATTTTGGGTTAAAGGTACTTTTGGTGCCACATGTTTGACCTGTGTAGGTTTTTGGTGCCGTATGTTTCATTTTGTAGGCTTTTGGTGCCATATGTTTGAGAGGTTGTATGTTTTTGGTATTTCCGTTAGTCAACAGTTAGTTTGACCGTTAAATACTTTTATTTTATTCAATTTAGTCCTTAAATTTAAATTTCTAAAATTTAATATTTACAATTTAGTCCATATTATTTGCTCAAGTCACCGTCCAAGGCCGCCGACCACCACTCACCACCTCCAAGGCCGCCGACCGCCACAAAACGGACCGGCCACCACCCCACTGCACCGGCCACCACCGCTTGGGGCCAAAAACCACCCCAATTGGTGGTGGTCGGCCCCAATTGGTGGTGGCCACCTCAATGGGGCCGGCCACCACCAGTGGTGGTGGTGGCTACAGCCCCAATCGGGGCCGGCCACCTCCAATTGGGGCCACCGGCCCCGATTGGAGCCCTCTGTGGCCCCAATCGGGACCGGCGGCCCCAATTGGTGGTGGCCAACCCCGATTAGGGCTGTACCCACCACCAATTGGTGGTGGCCGGCCCCGATTTGTAGCCACCACCAATTATGGTGGTTTTCGGCCCCAAGCGGTGGTGGCCGGTGTCGTGGGGTGGTGGCCGGCCCGTTTCGTGGCGGTTGGTGGCCTTGGAGGTGGTGGCCGGCGGCCTTGGACGGTGACTTAAGCAAACAATAGGGACTAAATTGTAAATGTTATATTTTAGAAATATAAATTTGAGGACTAAATTGAATAAAATAAAAGTATTTAACGGTCAAACTAACTGTTGACTAACGGAAATACAAAAAACATACAACCTCTCAAACATATGGCACCAAAAGCATACAAAATAAAACATATGACACTAAAAACCTACACATATCAAACATGTGGCACCAAAATTACATTTAACCCTTTTATTTTTGGTTAATTCGGAGTGGTCATAGGAACCCACCATTATAAGTGTTCTCCACTTGTATTGAATGAATATCGCAAGGATAAAGTGGTAACGAATTTTATAACCTAAGAAAATGACGGAATCCAACATTTTTCCGTTGTAGTTTTCGTAACGAGAAACGGTT
The DNA here is from genome assembly GCA_036873135.1 of Clarkia xantiana subsp. parviflora. NCBI lineage: Eukaryota > Viridiplantae > Streptophyta > Magnoliopsida > Myrtales > Onagraceae > Clarkia > Clarkia xantiana. Next base: position 24,792,763 of record JAPTYO010000007.1, read on the forward strand.
CCTGGATGAATGGAATGAGAGCTGGCCGCTGATTCAATCGGACGGCGAGAGGTAGAACACTTCGTAGCCTCTCCTGGGCTTCCTCCCTCTCTCAACCTGAACAAACGAAGTTGAATTGCCCAAAATTATTCCAAGTAAAGCTTCTCTCTCTCGCGGATTCCTTAATCATAATCTCAACACAAGAAGACACTACTAACAAGCAAGCCGCTATTCAGTATCATCGTTTCATCATATTGTAAGGTGATTGTTTTGCCGTCCTGTTCGACGCTTTCCGTTCCCTACCTGCCTTTTTGCTTTCTCATTGGTTACTTGCGATTTAGGTGTACGAATAATTTCCTACTGGTAATTGTTGCTTGCTTTGTGCTGTTTTTGATGGAAACACTGCTTGATTTGATGCACTCGTCACGCTCTGCTTGATCACTTAACTGAGCTATGGCCAGCTTTTGCTGTATGCTTCTTGCATAGCATAGGAGTGCCTGAAATTGGATAGATGTCATTCATGTCCAAATCATTTTTTATGCCAATGTACAATGTCTGAAAATGAGCTTCCACTAAAACGATGCAACATTTGGTTGGTGGGTTTCTGTTTCAGTTCTCTGTTTTTACTTCCTTTGGTTTCATGAACTTTTGAGGCCCTTTTCCTTTATCATTCTGGATTTTCTTTCTAATCACTTCCCTTGACAGATGATGAATACAGTCACGAGAATGACCGTCTCTTGTTCCTTGCAGGTTTCAAAGATTTTAGCAGCCTTTAGCTATCTTATACTTGGGGACTGAGAGCTATTAGTCTTGGTCCCCAGCTATTTGAGCTCATGCTGGGTGGAATTGAAGAAGAATCTATAGTCTGGGATGATGATTAGCGGCAAACTTTGTACTCCATTCCTAGGGTTTCCTCTTCATGGCTCAAAAGATGGAAGGCACAACATATCGTGGGAAAGAAAGCACAGTTTAAGAAGGCGGACTATTCGCAAATGTAGTTGTGCTAAGCAAAATCATTGGGTTTCGAGGGCTATTTGGTTCTCACACTTATTTCGCAAAAATGTTGAACTATTAAAGAAGAATATTGGATCAAGAAGTGCATTTGTAGTAAAAAGCGTGAGGGAACCTCTTACTCGAAGTAAGGATATAGTCAGATCCTTGAATCCTCTCTGGCATGAAGGGCTGTTATTATTTAGGTGTTCAGTATTTGTAGCTGTGTTCTCTGGGCTTTGCTTGTTGGTTTGGTATGGCCAGAAGAGAACCAAGGCTTTTATTGAAGCTAAGCTTCTACCTTCTGTCTGTTCAACACTCAGTGAATCTATTCACCGGGATCTTGATTTTGGTAAAGTTAGAAGGATTTCACCTTTAAGCATTACACTCGAGTCATGTTCCTTTGGTCCTCATGCTGAAGAGTTCTCTTGTGGTGATGTCCCCACAATTAAGCTCCGGCTTCTGCCATTTGCGAGTTTGAAGAGGGGGAAAATCGTCATAGATGCAGTCTTGTCACGTCCAACTTTGTTAGTTGCTCAAAAAAAAGATTTTACTTGGTTAGGAATACCCCCCTCATCAGAAAAGGGTCTCCAGAGGCACCGCTCAAGTGAAGAAGGGATTGATCAGCGCACAAGAACAAGAAGGCTCGCCAGGGAGGAAGCAGCAGCTCGTTGGACCAGACAAAGGGATGATGCAGCAAGGGAAGCTTCAGAAAATGGCTACATACTTTATGAGAAGGATGTCATTCCGTCAGAAGATGAAAGTTTGAGGAAGGATACTGTTTACTTCACAAAAATGAAAAGGTCCGACTCCTTTTTATGCGTTGATGAGAAAATGCACTGGAGAGACCATCATTGCGTGGACAGTGGTGCTGACTATGATACGAAGCATGCTGATTTGGAGAAGTCTTTTGGGGTTAAAATACCTGGCACTGGGGTAAAGTTGTGGTCTAGAAAGCAGAAAGTAAAGAGGAAGGCAAATGGAAGTGATGCCTCTGAAGATAGTTTAGTCACCAAGAGAAGAATACTCAATCGAAGTGCACAGGCAGCAGTTTATTACTTCCGCAGGCTCTCTGATGAGCCTATAAATAAATCAAGTTCACCTGGAGGTTACGATATTGTGGAACTCAATGCTCTTTCTCTAACGAGTGAGAGGGATGTGAATGCTGCTAACTCTACTGTGGGTTATGAAGGAAATTTGGCAGCTGATATTAATGGCAAAGAGAAAGTAGAACATAGTGTAATCAATCCTTCAGCAGTTACTGAAGATGAAAAAGTGCATTTGAGCAATGTCACAGATCTGTCTGATGCTTTTTCCACTGCCAATGAGGTGGAACAGCCCTTTGAAAGCTCCTCAATTGATAATGGTGTAGGGGCAGCTAATCTTAAGAGTGATACCAGTGATGTTGATACTTCAAATTTGCTTACTGACCATGATGTTTCAAAAAGCCACAATGGGCGCACTATCAAATACCCAGCTATAATAAAGGTCCAGTCCTGGTTTTTAATGAATTTGCCAGTTAATGTATCAGATATGGATCTGAAATTTCATTCATATACGAGAAGTGTGGCTGAACAGTTATTTTCTCTCCTCAAGAGTCCATTTCAAAAGTTTAAATCAGATATTGCTCCCAAGCTTGAGGATATTGTTACCGGATTTATTGATGGAGTAGAAACATCACAGCCTGAAAGTATTAGGAATACGCTGCCTGTTACTTTAGATTCTGTTCACTTCAAAGGTGGATCACTGATGCTTCTTGCTTATGGCGACCAGGAACCCAGGTCAGTTTCCTTTAATGATCAGTTATGTATTTCCCTGTTAATATCTGCTGGATTCTTATGTATAATTTCTTTTGCTGATTTAGAAAATGTTTGCTGGATGTTATAGAAGGAAGTTTTTTTTATAGGCCTAAACTGTGCACTTGGTGGTTTGCATGCTTGCTGTTACTTATTTGGCACAATGAGATATGATTAGGTTATTAGAAAGTAGCTAGTGTAAATCAATTAGTGATCTTTAGAAAAGGGCTAGCAAGTGAACTCTGCTGAAGAAATAATTGAAAGATTCTTAGACATCATTCATCTGATATATTGTCCAGAGTTGAACATAAGAAGTGATATTGTCTAATAGTATCTTGAATTTAGAACTTGGAGTATATGTATGGGTTTGAGGAACTTGAACTTTGAAGTGTGCGTTTGGGCATGGGACCGTTGTTGGCGATTTTTATAGAGAAGTTGCAGCCCACTCCTGAGATAATGAAAGATCTTCTCTTGATCTATTAAAACGGACTTTCTGTTTAAGTCTGGATATTATTTTTATAAGCAATAAAGACTTAAATAGGTGCACAAAGGACAGGAGTGATAGGGTATGTCGAAGTCCAGGAACAGAAATGAAAAATATCTCATGTACCTTGTGTACCTTTTTGCTGATGTATATATGTGTTATGGCCTTTGGTGCAGCAAGTTGATAGGACATTCATAGTGGAAGATATTAGATATGTATAATATAATTAAAATCATATGTGGTATATACATGCATTTCTTGAAGGGAATATATGTCACGGTCCTACTGACTAAAACAGGGATCTCTTGCATTCGTGAATCTATTTGTTAAAACGATTGTCTACTCTGTAAATTGGCGAACTTCTTCCTGGTGCATTATTAATGCAGAAAGGTTTTTTAATATTAAGGAGAAAAACTCAGCAGTGTGTACATCGACACCATTATGTTTTTAGTTTGAAGTACTCGGCAAGTGCGCATGGCCTTGAATGTCTAACTGAGGAAAGGGCACAGTAATGTTGGTATGAATTTTATTAATTAAGTCTAGACTCTAGAGACATATAAAAAGTGAAGTTGCACTTGCACCAATTATTTAGTGTTATAACTATAATAGGTTTTTCAATGTTTGCTGGAATATTCTTTATTACTAATTTGAATGTTTACACATATTTTCTACTATTTATTATGAGTATTTTCTTGTATGATTATAGAGAAATGGAGAATGTCAATGGACACGTGAAATTTCAGAAAAATTATGGCCTTGTTCATGTTCAACTGAGCGGAAACTGTAAAACGTGGAGAACCGATGGTGCATCTGAAGATGGTGGCTGGCTTTCTGCGGATGTTTTTGTTGATATTGTTGAGCAGAAGTGGCATGCAAATCTAAAGATAGCTCACCTCTTTGTTCCTGTGAGTCAACAGCTTTACTTTAAACCTCCAATTTTGCTCCTAGAGGTTGCAATAATGTTGTAATCATTTATATACTGTTTTATGCAGCTTTTTGAGAGGATTTTGGAGATCCCAATCATTTGGTCTAAAGGAAGAGCCACTGGTGAGGTGCTTCTCTAATCTCTGATCTAGTTCTCTTTTTTCCAATCTTTGACCAAGTGAAGTTAGAGTTTTGCTACGGATATCTATCGTAAGTGAGTCTGGTTATCTTTGATTGATGGGCACTTAACTTCATCAATGAAGAAACTTCTTATACATAAGACAATCGTCTCAAATGGAAGAAAAAATTGAACACAAGAAGGTAGCGAACAAGAATTTCCACTAAATATAAAATTTAGTTAGCTATGGCGCCTCTTGCTGAAATTAGAAAGATATTTCTTCTATCATTATTTTCATCGAGCTGTAGATATGTTAAACCTGTAATGTCCGTTACACACCACTGTATTAGTGAATGTATGGCGTTAACTGTTCATATTGACAATGCACATTTGAAATAAAAAAGTTAATGTGTCTCAAAGTACCCTTATAAAAACAGTAATCATTCAGGTAATAAGCAAGCATGCAAGGCAGTATTGATCAGTCACATGGTAAACTGATCTTACTAATACTGGTTTAGTACATCTTGCACCTTCTTAGTGCCTTACTGGTGATACGATTAACTTTACTATTTGAAAACCCTTATATTAATTTATGGAAGTATTTTCTAGAGCAGACATGCCAAATAGAAGATTCCAGTGTCACTGTTTCTTATTAAGTTTTCAGCATAACGTATCTTGCCATTGTTGTACTTGTTTGCAAAAATTCATCATATGCCTTTCCTATATGACAGGTTCACCTGTGCATGTCAACTGGGGAATCTTTTCCGAACATTCATGGACAACTTGATGTTACAGGGTTGGCATTTCAGATACATGATGCTCCATCTTGTTTTTCTGTATGTCTTATCTCATCAAATTTTGTGGCAGCGTTCATTGTTGTTTATACTTTCTGTTTAATACGGAATTATTCTTTGCTTGACCATCGTGTTACCTCCCGATTGTACCACATCTGGTAAATTACTAATCTCCCCATAGTATATAAAGTGACGTTGATACTTTTTAAGTTATTCATGTAACTCTTTACACATAGCTTCTAGAGCCAGGCCCAAGCCAATGCTTGTTATGTGTCTGCTTGCATTAGCCCAGTTTCGGTGTAATTATCTTTATCAGCGTATCCATTTTTGCTGAACGTGCAACATTTTCTCTTCTAGCCCGTCCATGAGTCCTCTTGTATACTTGAAAATTTGCGTATTATACATGAGTATTCACATGTAATATAGAACTCCTTGGAGCACTTCAGTGTCAGTTCTCTTAACGTTCATGTTAGTATGCCACTCAATTTTGGTGGTCAAAGTTATCTTTGTATCCTGAGTAGGGAGTAAGAGAGTTATCTGCCTTGTGAAGGATATTTCCGCAAGTTTATGCTTCCGTGGTCAGAGAATATTTTTACACAATGCAAGTGGTTGGTTTGGGAGTGTTCCTTTAGAAGCTTCTGGAGATTTTGGCATTCACCCCGACGAGGGAGAATTCCATGTCATGTGTCAGGTACCTCTCAACATATTCTAGCATGAATTCACTTTCCAACTCACAATCTGTCTTTCTGTCATTTCTCTGAATATAAATCATGATTTTTATACATTCGTCAGTGATTGAATTTTTCCTTGAGTGATTAAATAAAGTAGGTCTCTCTCTCTCTCTCTCTCTATATATATATATATATATGTGTTGATGCTGAAAATGACATTTATCCCATATTTTGTTCTCTAGATAGATTTAATTTTAGTTTCTCGGTTAAATTTTTCAGTTCCACTTAGAGCAAACTTTAATATGCGATTTATACATATGCTTTTAATTTTTCCTTAACTAAGGTCACCATGGCACAGTTTGCTGCTTCTGTATTGCTGACAGTTTTTAATGGATGATGTAGTTTCATGGAGGTGAAGCTTATCTGCTTGTTGTGTTTATTCTTTTTCAGGTTCCTTGTGTTGAGGTCAATGCTCTCATGAGGACGTTCAAAATGAAGCCTCTGTTATTTCCAGTATGTACTCCTTCATCTCATAGATCTTGTCAAACAAATGAATTAAGCTCCTGTAGGCATTACTTCAGTGTCTATTAGACCGAGCCGGTCTAATAGACAGTGTCAAGAAGATAATAATTGATCTATAGATATGTTCCCTTTCTGTGGACAGTGGAGTTAAAGATCAGGACTAGCTTCATCTCTCTCTTAAATTTTCCCCTTGTGATTTTTGTTTTATACAGCTGGCTGGGTCAGTGACTGCCGTCTTCAATTGTCAAGGTCCACTGGATGCTCCTCTATTTGTGGGAAGTGGGATTGTTTCCAGGAAGATAGCAAACTCTGTTTCAGAGTTCCCATCATCCGTTGCATATGAAGCTGTTTTGAAAAATAAAGAATCAGGCGCAGTAGCGGCATTTGATCGAGTTCCATTTTCATATCTTTCAGCGAACTTCACTTTTAACACTGACAATTGCGTAAGATCTCTTTCGCTGGATAAACGAACCATTAAATGCCATGAAGTCATAGATGTTAACCAACAATAATTTATATTGATTATAATGTAGTTGTGTGCATTAGGTTGCTGATTTGTATGGAATTAGAGCTAGTCTTGTGGATGGTGGTGAAATACGAGGTGCTGGGAATGCATGGATTTGTCCGGAGGTACTTCACATATTTTCTGCATCTCTCTTTATTAATAGCGGCCAGTATTTTCCTAACCATGAATGTCTTTTTTGACATTGTCAAACTAAGTTCCCTATTTTCTACTCCAATCAAATTATAGTGCGCCTTTTGGATTCTGGTCAATGCTATCCATGAAAATTTGCTAACTGTATCATGTCTGGAATAAAAGTATCTCCGTAAATTTCTTTGCTCTCTTATTTTGAGTATGTTAGGCTACCTTTTTAGTTCAGAGAGATGTGTTTGCTAAATTTGACTGTATACTTCTACTAACCTTCAAAATATTTTACTCACATTCTCATTTTTGTTATTGTTGTAATTGTAATTATAACTTATGTTATTTTACCATCCTATGAATGATTTCTGGTCTTTCTATAATGAACTGATTCATGATCGGAACTTTTCGTAGGGAGAGTTGGACGATACAGCTATGGATGTAAACTTTTCAGGGAATTTGTTCTTTGATAAAATCTTGCAACGCTATGTGCCAACTAACCTTCAAGTAGTTCCCCTGAAATTGGGGGATTTAAGTGGAGAGACAAAGCTTTCTGGACCCCTTTTAAGACCGTAAGAGTTTCTATTTTGCTTTATTATATGTAGGTTAGTTTGACATTTAAGTTACTTTGAGTACCACATCTAGTTTAGCTGAATTTGGTTAAAATCTGTTGTTTGTGGTTTTTATAGGAGATTTGACATCAAGTGGACTGCTCCAAAAGCTGAGGGGTCATTCAGTGATGCTCGAGGAGACATCATTATCTCACATGACTATATCACTGTTTCTTCTTCATCCATTGCTTTTGACTTGTACTCTAAAGTTCAAACCTCTTACATGAATGAGCATGGGATAAATAAAAGAGACGTGGATGCGACAAATGGCGTGCCATTTGTTGTTGATGGAGTGGAGTTGGATTTGCGCATGCGCAGTTTTGAATTTTTCAGTTTGGTATCTCCTTATCCTTTTGATTCTCCAAGACCTGCACATTTGAAAGCAACAGGAAGAGTAAAGTTTCAGGGAAAGGTTACAGAATCCCCTCATGTTAATGAGCACGTTGATTGTGATGATAATTCGCAAAGTCAGCAAACAACTGTTATGAAAAGTGCCAAGAATCTTGTTGGTGAGGTTTCAATCTCTGGTCTCAAATTGAATCAGTTAATGCTGGCGCCTCAATTGGCTGGAATGCTGAGAATTTCTGAAGACTATATCAAGGTAGTCATATTTCGTATTCAACTAAGTATGTGCAGTCTACACTTTTCATAATTTTCCTTATCTAGATGACTACCACTTCTCAGGAACGAAGATATTCTTTTTTGGTAATCTTAAATGAACTGTTTAATAGATCTTAAGCGCAGTGCCATAAATTCTTAGGTGAGTCGTTTCTCCGTGGAGAGGAGGGAGGGATATGTCGAGTTCTTATTCTTGTTGGCCTTTACTGAACCTAAACTGTTTGTACTTATATTATTCTCGATGTCCATGTTGAAATGTTTATAAAAAATTGGGTTAGAACACATATTTTGTTCAGTAGAGAGTACAGATAGGATTTACATGTATTCATGGACACGATAGATGTCTTAGCATGCCCATGGATCTTTGCCTAAAGCATTTTTTTTACTTATTTCAACCCCTCCTTTAAATGAATAGACCCTTCTTGGTGCATCTAATGAGATGTAAGCATTAATTAACATAAGAAAGAAAATCTTTAGTGGGTGTCACGAAAGTGTCTGTTGATTTTGATGCAAGTTGCAGTTAAGCTTAGATTTGAACTGCTGGTTTGTTTGCATCCTTAATCTTTTTTCTTTTGGATAATGGGTGTAATATGACATGTATGCATCGACGGAGTTTCAGTTTAATCGTAATAATATTGTTTTTGGATGGAGGAGCTGTAAGAGGAAGATTAATATATATGTTGAAGATGCAAATACTAGACAGATGGTTGGGATTTGGGAGTTTTTGTCAGAACACTGATCGGACTATGGGATGAGGACGGTGGTTACCTTTACGATGCACAAGTTCTCAATTTTTTTAAACCCTTGCAACCCCTTACATGGTCAAATGTCTCATATGTTGGCAACAGTGTGAAGGCATATGTTATTAAGAACAATAACTTTATATGATAATTATCTCTACTCTTGCCCCTTCTGTCTATTTTTCTTTGTTTGGTGATCTTCTATAAATCCTCTCTGTATGATTGCAACCTCTTGGTGACAATGATCATTTTACTGTAATGAGTTATTTAAGAAAAAACAAATTGAAGGAAATCATTTTGCTGAAATTTTATGCATATCTTATGCAGTTGGACGCCACCGGTAGACCTGATGAAAGTCTTGCACTAGAAGTTGCGGGTTCGCTTCAGCCAAGAGATGAAAGCTTCCCAAATGGAAAAGTTCTGTCACTATCTCTTCAGAAGGGGCAGCTAAGAGCAAATGTCTGTTTTAGACCTTTGCATTCTGCTAACTTGGAGGTACGTCCAGTCAGTGTCATGTGTTCACGCTTTAATAAAACTGTCGTCAGTGCTATATGATGTGATTCATTGAAATGTATTCCTTCTTTATATTGCAGTTACGTAACCTTCCTCTAGATGAATTGGAGTTGGCTTCACTACGAGGGATGATTCAAAGGGTATGCTCTCACGTGGTTTTGCAGGAAAATTTATTTTGTTTCTTACCATTCTTTCGTATCAAGTGTCCCACATAGGTTGTTTGAATATGTTTGGTGTTCCTTATAATGACTTGAGTGATCCTCACCTTCAAAGCTAGCTTTCGATGTTGACTTGGGTTTGGTTAAAGGTCATTTCTCAACATGAAATTGAGCCTGGTTTTACGATATTGGGCCCCTTCATGCTACAGGGTTCTTTTTTGCTTTTGGCCCTGGACGTAATAAGGGTAGGAAGGGTGTTAAGTGTCTCACATTGGTTGTTCCAGTATGTTCGTTGCTCAGCGTATTGGTTTGTGCAATCCTCACCTTACAAGCTAGCTTTCGAGTTTGAGTTAGACTTAAGTTAATTTATCAACATGTGGGAATAACATGCGCACATTAGGAACTATTAGCCAGACAGGTTTTCCCTTAGTGTAGTGCTTGTGCGATATTCACAGACCAATAAAAGGATTTTTTCTATTAGCATAGTTGAAGGCACGAACTAAAGGGAGGGAGGGGCTTTAGATATTCCAGACGATAATTTGTATAGTTGAAGCAATTTTTGTGATGGAGGAAATATCCATATATGCATGGCATATTGATAAAAAACAGTGCTGTCAGCTAATAGATAGTTTTGAGGTTAGATGCCATGTGGAAAGGATTGAGTACAAAGATGGAAGATTAATTTGTATAAAAGTAATGACTAACCAGAAACCAATTCTATTATGTGCTAGTTGGAATGTGTAGATGGATAACATCAACTTTCCTTTTAGTGAGAAATGAAACTCCTTTTTTAAAATATTAACAGACAAACGTTATTGATGCCTAAGTTATGTACTGAAGCTTCTTCCTATTTCTTGTGCTGGTGATTATCTGAATGTAGCATGTTACTTAGTACTTTTATGAGCTTTCTTTCAGGCAGAAATTCAGCTTAATTTGCAAAAGAGAAGAGGGCATGGATTCCTATCAGTGTTGCGACCAAAGTTCAGTGGTGTTCTAGGCGAAGCTTTAGATGTGGCTGCAAGATGGAGTGGTGATGTTGTGAGTGACTGACCCTATGTTACTATTTTGCTGTTTTTTTAGTTTGTTAGTTGAAACTCCTTTCGTCTGGGTTAGGATGGAAACAATGGTTGAATTGGATTCCGGATTCCAAATGAAAACCGAACCACACATGAATGTAATCCAGATTCTGGGTTCCGTGGAATCCGGGCGAACTAAACGAGCCCTAACAATTTACATTACCGGTACCCTACTTCATTCTAGGGTTAAGAACCTATAAACTGTCTAAGGTTTGACCCTTGTGAGATTTTGGTGTCTGGAGTTTCACTTGTTGATATAAGGTGTCTGAAGTTTCAATTTTGTTGAAATTTGGATTACATCCATTTTTCAGGTTAAATTTAACAGATTTGTGTGAAATGACATTTTTGCCCTTTTAATATTTTTTTTTTTTAATTTACTATCTTATTTGAGAAAATGTGAAATGACGAAATTACCCCTGGAGTCAAACAAGGAGGATGAGACTGATTTTTTTTTTGCTATGAGGGGTATATTTGACTTTTCATTCGAGCATGTGACTGTTGAACAAGGGCATTTTTGAGATATTTTTTGTTCAAATCACGTGGTCATCACATGACCAATTTCTACCAAATTTCAACAAAACTGAAACCTCAGACAGTTTATATCAACATTTGAAACTCCAGACACCAAAATGTCACAATGACCAAACTTTGGACAGTTTATAGGTTCTTAACTCTTCATTCTAATATCCATGGACATATTTTTTAATTAGACAGGCTGCGATGACTCCATTTAGTTCCTATTATGCGGCTTTTACATTGTCTTCATTGACCTTTTCTTGGAAAAGGAGTTTCTGAAGCAACGTCAATTTTCTGTCGAAAGATTTCTATTGTTTGAGCTTTAATTATAAAAAGTTGGTTACAGTTGTGAAGTATAACTTCCTTTCCAGTTTGCGTATAAATTTGAGTCATATAGGTATATAACTAACTAGGTTACATGTTTATGTTCATTTTTGGAAGCTTCAGATTCTTGTTAGCTTCATCAGTAGTTAAATTGATATACCAGTAAAATTTCAAATTTCTGTTGAAATTAATTCACTTATGGTGGCTCTGCTAGATTTTTATTATACATCTTTGTATAACTTACAGACGAATTTGTAACTTACTCTTATAATACATCTTTGTTATTATTATTTATTTCAGATTACAGTTGAAAAAACTGTCTTGGAACAAGCCAACAGCCGCTATGAGCTTCAGGGTGAATATGTCCTGCCTGGTCCTCGAGATCGGAGTACTTCAGGCAAGGAAAAGGGGGGATTGTTAAAAAGAGCGATGACTGGCCACTTGGGAAGTGTTATTTCTTCTATGGGAAGGTGGAGAATGAGACTGGAAGTTCCTCAAGCTGAGGTTGCTGAGATGCTTCCACTCGCAAGACTTCTTTCTCGAAGTTCAGATCCTGCTGTTCGTTCTAGGTCAAAGGTATCATAACTCCTAAAATCATTGTGGTTTTATCCCTGAAGCTGTGATTGTTACCTTAAAGATAAGACCATTCTACATCAGACACGATTTTTTCTTAGACAAGTAATATAAGTTCATTTGAGATTTCTCAAAAATATGTGTGAAAAGAAATATAAAATGTGCAATAGCAGCTACAGAAAGCTCAAGGAGAGGTTAAAATTAGCAATACCTCCTTTGTAACAATAGAAAGGATCCTGGGAAGAGCTATAAAGAAACGAGTCATAAAGGAGCAGCCTGTTAGAAGTTGAATTCATCTTTGTTCCATACTTATCAGCTGTGCTTTCCCCAAATAATTGCCATAGGAAGAACAGGATAGCATTCCAAACACTTATGGCAGTTTTAAAATTTCCAAATTTACAGTCTTGTAATCTCGGAACTTAAGAATCCTTTGATTTTGCTTTCTGGTGATGTCTACATGTTGGAGGTTTGGAGCAAGTGTAAAATCTTTTCTTACTGTTTCTTTGCGCTTATTCCAGGATCTATTCGTCCAAAGTTTGCAGTCTGTGGGATTATATTCTGAGAGCATTCAGGAGCTCCTTGAGGTAACATAGAGTCCCACTCCTGTAGTTTGATAATTCCAGCATTAGATGTGGACCTTTCATGCATGCTCTCCTCTTGTTTGTTTGTAACATCTTACAGGTGATACATGGGCATTATACTACTTCAAGTGAAGTAGTCCTTGAAGACATCACACTTCACGGTTTGACTGAACTCAGAGGCCGTTGGCATGCTTCATTTGATGCCAGTGGTGGAGGAAACGGAGACACCATGGTAAATATAATAGCTCCTCTTTGATGATTCAGCCTTTTTTTATGCATACCTCTAGTGTTCTGTTCTGTATTGCTGTGAGGACATAAGATGTGGAGTAACGGGAAACCCTTGATTGTTAAAACATGAAAAGTGTGGAGGAAGATAGAGACCACTGTGAGTTTTAAACCAATTATGTTTAGGGGGATGGTTCCCATGTCATCACATTTACTTGGCTGGTCCAGATCTCAGCAGATTCACAATTGCTCCATAAGCAAGTAATTGTTGTGTTGTTTTTGTGAAAGTTTAGACTAACCACTTGACCAACTGTCCTAAAATCTTAAGGTGTTAGGTGAAGGCGTGATTTAATCTTTATTTCAACAGTTTTGTATGCTTTGCCACGTAAGTATGCCGTGTAAAAAGGTTCTTGTATTTTAGATGTAATTTTGTTGGAATTTCAGTTATGGAGTCGAAATAGTTCATTTTATATTTGGTCTGATTTTGGTTTTATTTATTTAAATGTATTTTCAGGCTGAATTCGACTTCCATGGTGAAGATTGGGAATGGGGAACTGATAAGACGCAGCGGGTTTTGGCAGCTGGAGCGTACAGCAATGATGATGGATTGCGTTTAGAGAAAATCTTTATCCAGAAGGATAATGCCACAGTCCATGCTGATGGGAATGTGTTGGGCCCGAAAAACAATTTACATTTTGCTGTTCTGAACTTCCCTGTCAGCTTAGTTCCTACTTTGGTCCATGTGATTGAATCATCAGCTACTGATGTCATTCATTCTTTGCGGGAATTGGTAGCACCAATTAAGGGTATCCTACACATGGAAGGTGATCTCCGGGGAAGTCTAGCAAAACCAGAATGTGATGTGCAGGTAAGGCTCTTGGACGGTGCTGTTGGGGGAATTGATCTTGGAAAAGCTGAAGTTGTTGCTTCTGTAACATCAACAAGCCGTTTTCTGTTCAATGCAAAATTCGAACCAATCATGCAGAGTGGGCATGTACATGTTCAGGGCAGTGTTCCTGTTAACTTTGTCCAGAATGGGGAAGATAACAATGTAGAGACAGATAAGCATAATCCATCTTGGGTCTCTGGTGGTGGTTGGGCGAAGGAAAGTGGCCGAGTTCCTCCTGATGAAACAACCAGTGAAAAGAAGGTCTCTCGAGGCAGAAATGAAGAAGGATGGGACACTCAGTTGGCGGAAAACCTCAAGGGTCTAAACTGGAATATCTTAGATGTTGGGGAAGTGAGGGTCGATGCCGATATTAAGGATGGTGGCATGATGTTGTTAACAGCTCTTTCTCCATACGTGAATTGGCTTCAAGGAAACGCGGATGTTGTGCTTCAGGTGACTCCAACTTTTAAAAGAACATTATAATACATTTCGTCTTTTACTTAGTTGATTTATTATTATAATTTTTCCTGCTGTAATTCCAGCTCAGAGGTACAGTTGATCAACCAGTGCTGGATGGATCGGCATCTTTCCACCGAGCATCTGTGTCTTCACCAGTACTGCGAAAGCCTCTGACCAACCTGGGTGGCACAGTTCTTGTAAAATCAAACAGGCTCTGCATAAACTCGTTGGAGAGCAAGGTTAGTCGAAGGGGCAAGCTGGTTGTAAAAGGGAATTTACCTCTCAGGACAAGTGAGGCTTCCCTGGATGATAAAATCGACTTGAAGTGTGAAGTGTTGGAAGTACGAGCAAAGAATATTCTCAGGTACATGCATGCATGCATGATCAGTTTTTTTATTGTAAAAGAGTAATTATTGTATTCATTTTATTTCAGCTGGCTATATTAAGATATCAACAACTGAGTAAATACAGTTGTGGTATGTTTTATTTTCCGTTTATGAGGGATGGATCCACAATAAATACAGAAAGTTCTCCATCATCTTTAGTGAATTTTAAAATTTTAATACAGAAACTGACAGTAGTCTTTGCTTTGGTTCAGTGGACAGTTTGACTCTCAGGTGCAAATAACGGGCTCGATATTGCAGCCAAACATTTCTGGAAACATCAAGTTGAGTCATGGAGAAGCATACCTACCTCATGACAAGGGCAGTGGAGCAGCACCATTAAACAGATTGGCGACAAAGCAGTCCCGACTGTCTGGCGGTGGTGTTGGTGGTATAAACCGTATGGTTGCTTCAAGATATGTTTCTCGCTTTTTCAGTTCCGAACCAGCTTCTTCAAAGACCAGATTCCCTCAGCCTTCAGGTACTCATTTAGCTTTTAAACTTTTGATATTTTTTTGGGTTAAAAACCTATAAACTGTCTGAAATTTGCTCCATGTGAGATTTTGGTGTTTGAAGTTTAAAATGTTGAAATGGACAATCCGATGTTTCATTTTAGTTGAAATTTGGTGTCTTCGCGCGTCATTTCCTCTCCCCTCAAACATTTTCATCGACCATTTCACCCACACATAATCCATAACTCTTTACTTTTTATAAAATCGCCGAATTTCTTCCAAAACTTGGAACATCGGAAACAAAAAAAATTCAGCAGAGTGGTGTGGAGAAATTTTCAGCGACAATAGAGCGATATTTACATGTGCGGATGTGGCCACCTTCTTAGGTGACGGTCCCGGCAAGGTGACGAGAAGGGAGCGTGCATGAGAGCTCCTATTTGACAGCCGGTTTCGTCGGGATTAGCTTCTCTAAAGTAATCACACCGAGACATCAAATTTCAACAAAAATGAAACATGAGACTGTCCATTTTAACATTTTAAACTTCATACACCAAAATCTCACATGGAGCAAACTTCAGACAGTTTATAGGTTCTTAACCCTATTTTTTTATTCCATGGAAGCAAAATTAATAGGATGGTGACTGGTGCAGTGAAATCAGGTGAAGATGACAAGGAAATGGAGCTTGTGAATATCAAACCGAAAGTAGATATCCGGCTGAGTGATTTAAAGGTTATACTAGGGCCGGAGTTGAGGATGGTGTATCCTCTGATTCTAAATTTTGCAGTCAGTGGGGAGGTGGAGCTCAATGGTATTGCACATCCCAAGCGGATTAAACCCAAAGGAATTTTGACATTCGAGAACGGTGATGTGAATCTTGTAGCCACTCAGGTAAGATAAATAAAATGTCTTCCTTTCATTCATTCATCTGCCGGAGTGGGGTTTGATTTTGTGAGTGATTTTGCAGGTAAGGCTCAAGCGTGAGCATCTAAACATAGCCAAGTTTGAGCCTGAAGATGGTCTTGATCCAATGCTGGACTTGGCATTGGTGGGGTCGGAGTGGCAATTTAGGATTCAGAGCCGGGCAAGCAATTGGCAGGATAATTTGGTGGTAACATCAACACGGTCTGTGGAACAAGACGCGCTTTCACCAACCGAGGCAGCTAGAGTGTTTGAGAGTCAGCTAGCAGAGTCCATATTGGAAGGAGATGGGCAATTGGCATTTAAAAAACTTGCAACAGCGACATTGGAGACACTGATGCCTCGAATAGAAGGCAAGGGTGAGTTCGGGCAGGCGAGGTGGAGAGTAGTGTATGCACCACAGATCCCAAGTCTCCTCTCTGTCGATCCTACAGTTGACCCTCTTAAATCTCTTGCTAGTAACATCTCCTTTGGTACTGAAGTAGAAGTCCAGCTCGGAAAACGTCTTCAGGTAAAAAGATATGCTTTTTACCTTCATGATCATGCATGTCACAACTCATATTATCGAATCCAATCGGGTTTGTTTGTTTTGTTTTGTTTTGTTTTGTTTAGGCATCTGTAGTTCGGCAGATGAAAGATTCGGAGATGGCAATGCAATGGACGCTGATTTACCAGCTCACTAGTCGGTTACGGGTGCTTCTTCAATCCGCACCGTCGAAACGCCTCATCTTTGAGTACTCTGCCACGTCCCAGAATTAATTAGTAGATAAGATCATTTCTTTCTGGCTTTACTCTTCTACTTATTATTATTTGATTTGATTGGAGTTTCTGGGAAATTAGATTTAGCCTGCTGCACATATATATGAATAAGAAGCTTTATTTTTTAGTCAGGAAGATGCAAGATTGATCTTAGACAACACTCTTGATATATTTCACCATATACATACTTGTACATTAATTGAGGGTATGACCAACAATAACGATGAAAGCATGCTGGAGAACGGTGACAGTGACTGGTCACAAAAAAACACACACGCTTAAAATGATGTGATTCTTTAACTTCATTATAATAACAAGGGTTAAAAGGTACTTTTTACACCACATGGCCGAATGTGACTTTTAGTACCAGATGTTTGGTTTTAGGGTTAATAACCTAGGAGAGGTCTGAAGTTTGCCCCATGTTAAGATTGGGTTAGCTTAGAGTCTGTAATCGGTTTCATGTCATAGTTTTGACTCCAAAAATCCTCCAGGATTGAGTAGGTATACCAAAGAAGTTTGACTCATTTTTGTCTTTGTGGTCAGTAAAAGAAAAAATCCCTAGGTGATTTCCCCGCGAAGATTAATGAAGAAAAAAGAAAGGCTGGCTGTACTTTATCTGAGATTAAAATCTGAGATTAAAATCTGAGATTAAAAAAAATACTGATTGGGTTTTGTGAAATAGGCTTTGGTTTTCAGTTTGAATATGTTCTGCTCTGAGCGATCCCCGCGAGGGGCCTGTGAGAATGGTTTCAAATATTGATTTGAGAGGTCTGAAGTTTCAACTTTGTTGATTTGAGGTTTTCCGTCCATTTTTAGGATTAAATTTAACAGAACTGTGTGAAATGACATTCTTGCCCTTTTAATATTTTATTTTATTTAATATCTCATTTGAGTAAATGTGAAATGACAAAATTACCCCTAAAGTCAAATTACTCCGGTCACCACCATCTCAGCTCCGGCGACCACCACCGAACTCCGGCGACCACCACCGAACTCCGACGACCACCACCGAACTCCGGCGACCACCAACACGGCTCCGATCGGAGCTTTTCAGCTCCGATTGGAGCTTTTCAGCTCCGATTGGAGCTTTTCGGCTCCGATCGGAGCCGTGTTGGTGGTGGTGGCCGGAGTCGGGTGGCGGTGGCCGGAGCCGTGGTGGTTTTAAGGGCATTTTCGTCTTTTCCTTAAAGCATGTGAGGGGCACACTTTGATAGAAGGGCATTTTTGGAATTTTATTTTATTTCTGCTCACATGCCAAGCACGTGACCAATTTCCGTCACAATTAACGGTAAAAACAGACGGAGACCGTTGTTATCAACAAAGTTGAAACTTCAGACCTCTCAAATCAACATTTGAAACTTCAGACCTCTCCCGTTAACATGGGGCAAACTTCAGACTTCTCCTAGGTTATTAACCCTTGGTTTTATATACTTTTGGGATCAAACGTTTGAAAAAAATGTGTTTTTTGGTACATCATTTAGTTGGCCATTAGTTTTGGCCGTTAAATAAAATGTGCAAGTCACTTGACGGCCCTAAATATTTGATTCTGTTCGATTTAGTCCCTCAAATGTATTCTTAACTTTTATTTTATTTAATTTAGTCATAAAATTTCAAAATCGAACCTACTTGTCCTAGTCGGACCTAGCCTAGGGTTAGGTCCGACCTAGGCCTAGACTAGGTCAATTGGGTTCGATTTTGAAGTTTTATGACTAAATCAAACGAAATAAAAGTTAAGAATATATTTGAGGGACTAAATTGAACAAAATTAAAAGTTTAGGGTTGGTCACGTGATTTGCACATATCATTTAACGGTCAACTAACAGATATACCGAAAACCACATTTTTTTTCAAACGTTTGATACCAAAAGTATACAAAATCAAACATCACGTACTAAAAACCACATTCGGTTAAAAAGTACTTTTAACCTAATAACTATAATAATAATAATGTATGGAATATAATTAATTAAACAATGTGATTGCTTAAGATCTGGTTCACCTAATTAATTTAACGAGTTCCACGAGATAAATCCACTCTAAAAATTACAACCATTAAAGCGGTGGCCCCGTATTCTAGCAGCCATGCATTATATCGCCCATATTTAGCCTAACCCATATTAAAAAGAAGGTACTTAGCGCTAAACCATATTAAAAGAAGGCACTTAGCGCTAAACCATATTAAAAAGAAGGGTTAAAAATTCAAACAGTCTCAAGTATGTCATGTTACAGTTTAGTGTAAACTTATTTTTTTTACTATTTCATGTTCAAAGTATTAGATATGCACTTTTTCTTATAGTTTGACGTTAGAATACAGGAAACATATTCATTTTCGTTCGTCCAATTTGACAGAAATTGAATCAGATAATGAAATAATTTACTCAAAAAATAAAATTTGTAAAGGATTTATAAATGGAATAGAATCTAAAAACTGTCACAATTTTGAACCGAGTGTCAGTTTGGTGCCTTAATTTTAAACTGTTGATATTTGGTGTCCCAATTTTCAGTATTGTTGCTATTTAATTTTCCGTTAGATTTTAGGTTAATTTTAGCAAATTGAGTTGAAAAAACTATTTTGTCCCCCTTTTTTTAAAGCCTCCGATTCCGGCCACACACCTCCAATCGGCTGGACCCTAATTCTTGTCAGGGGGTATTTCTAGAATTTTAAAAATGGTTAAAGGTACTTTTGATACCACATGTTTAACCGAATGTGCTTTTAGTACCGGATGTTTAGTTTTGTATACTTTTGGTACCAAACGTTTGAAAAAATGTGGCTTTTGGTACATCTGTTAGTTGGCCGTTTGTTTTGGCCGTTAAATGACATGTGCAAGTCACGTGATCGACTCTAAACTTTTAATTTTGTTCAGTTTAGTCCCTCAAATATATTCCTAACTTTTATTTTGTTTAACTTAGTCATAACACTTCAAAATCGGACCCAATTAAACCAATCGAATTCAATTGACATAGCCCCATTTGGGTCAAATTTACACAATTGGATATAGGTCCCAATTGGGTTCGATTTTGAAGTTTTAGGACTAAATTAAACAAAATAAAAGTTATGAATATATTTGAGGGACTAAATTGAACAAAAATAAAAGTTTAGATTCGATCACGTGACTTGCACATATCATTTAACGGCTAAAACTAACGGCCAACCAACAGATATACCAAAAGTCACATTTTTTCAAACGTTTGGTACCAAAAGTATACAAAACTAAACATCCAGTACTAAAAGCCACATTCGGTCAAACATATGGTATGAAAAGTACCTTTAACCCTTTTAAAAATTGTCCACCCACGTGACCAAATTCTGTTCAACTTAACCCCAAAATTTAACAGAGACACCAAATAGCAACACACATAAAAATTAGAATATTGAATTTACACATGGGTCAACATTGGGACATTTTTTAGGTTCTATTCCCTTCATAAATTGATAGTTCAAGTAAGCAACTTGATTATTAATGCAGTGCATGTCTGAAACAAGGAACAATTTACAGAAAACAAATCCACACAAAAAGAAGACACGAACCTACAAGATGATTGTCAAAAGGGAAAAACCTAGTAAAGGTGTCAGCTGGTACAACTACAGAAAGAAATCTCAAATCCCCCTGTCTGTCTTTCCTTCAAAGTCTAAACCCAAAAGCCAACTCCTTCCTGTATATATGGTGACGATGATCATTTCCAGAGTTTAACCCACTTATCATGACTTGCAGAGGCCACCATCCCATTTGCATTTGATGCAGCCAAGGCAGCGATGATCCCGTCATGTGCTACCTCAGACGACGTCTTGTTTTCCGTCACATTCCATACCTCCAGCGACTGAAAATGAAAATAATCCAACAACATTACGTCGCTGATAATAATAAATAAACAAAGAACATTACGTCTCTGAAAATTGACCTACCTGGTAACATCCGATAACGAGTAATGAAGAATAAGACGGATGGAAGACGCTAGAGTGGAATTTGTTGCCGTTGCAGCTGAGCTCATGAACACATTCCCCATCACCACCGGACCCAACA
This sequence comes from Clarkia xantiana subsp. parviflora, assembly GCA_036873135.1. NCBI lineage: Eukaryota > Viridiplantae > Streptophyta > Magnoliopsida > Myrtales > Onagraceae > Clarkia > Clarkia xantiana. The sequence goes on from JAPTYO010000007.1 coordinate 24,813,502, forward strand.
GACCATACTCTAACCAAATCCTCACTTAGTGATGCCAGAAACTTCCCTTCTGTATCCCAACATACCGAAAGGATCGGCTTCGTATGACCCTGCCACTCATAATTCTGAATCACTCACCAACACTGTCTAAAAAATCTTACTTGTTTAGACCTAGTTAGTTTTTGGGTTTAACCACAATACCAAGTTGGCACCATGTTGCTTTTAGGTCTCCCGGTTTAAATTGTTGCTAAATAGGTGTTCCATTTTCGTTTTTTTTTTTCCGTTCGTTTTTTCTGTTAAATTTGATGGATTTCGATTCAATGCTCCATCAAATTCAACAACAATAGCATTTAAAGAAGAGAAAAGAACAAATGGGCACTCCTGATTTCCTACAAATTATGTCAATTAGTGTATACATACAGTGAAATTAAATAACTTATGTAAAATTGACGTTCAATTTAACTTAATTGGCGTAAATATACATGAATCGAAGAAAAATAATACATAAATCCGTTAAATTTAATAGAAAAAACCGGACACCTATTTCAGCATAACCTAAAAGCAACATGTTGCAAACTTTGGACTGAGATTAGGCTCTTAACCCTTAGTTTTTGTGTTCTAGGTACTAGCTCCTAAAATAATCTATACATGCATCCGGTCATGATGATGTTTCCATTTCAAAGGCTCAAACCCGAAACCTAGCTAGTTATTTACACAGAAGAAAAGTATATATTAGACGAACCTGCAATGTTTGACGACAAGCTTGTGTCTCCACATCGAAAATGGACACAACATTCTCAGCAGCTGCAGCAAGATACCTTCCGTGACGTGGTTGAAATCTCATTTGGGCCATCCCTCCCTACGGTTAGTTCAAGCTCGATGTCACACTTAATAGTAATAGTAAGGGTTAATAGGTCTTTTGGTACAACATATTTGACCAAAATACTGTCTTATGATACATGTTTTTTAAGTATGTTCATTGATTCTAACCAGTGTTAGGTCAAACATGTTAAACCAAAAGCCAAAATTGGTCAATATGTCTGTTGACCAAAAACCAGGGACTGATCCTGGTTACGGTCAACATGTTGCACCAAAAGCTAAAATTGGTCAAACATGTTATATAAAAGACCTATTAACCCTAATAGTAATAAAACTTGAAAGATTACTCATCATCGATCTTACCTTGAAAACTCTAGCACAGCTCCCATTAGTAATACTCCAGTATCGTATCTCACCATCCCCGTCACAGGAGCAGATAAGATCGTCTTTGATCGGGTGGAAGTCCAGGGACATAACAGTTGATGAATGTCCCATAAATGTACGAAGCGAATAACCTTGCTGCTTATTCCAAAAAAAAAATCGGTAAGCCCCAAAAAAACTTCCAATATTAATTATATCAAAACTGTTTTCACCAACATTATCAGCATCCCAGACTCTGACTGTCTTGTCAAATGATGACGTGGCAAGACGGGCCTTGTTTGGACTAAAACGAACGTCAGTGATCATTGATGAGTGTTCTTCAAGTGTCGACATGGGTTTCATTGTATCAGCGTGCCATAGCACAGCCTGTTTGACAAAAAATATTACTTCATCATTAAGGAAGGATAAGCAGTGTTCCTGCAACAAGCTCTTATTACACTCCATAAAGGACTAAACCTAGTATATATCTCTATAATGTATTTAGGGAAAATATCCATAGCACCCATCTTCTAAACATTCAATTTCACCTCTAACCAGTACATACCTTCTTATCATGGCCACCAGTTGCAAGCAGTTTACCATCTGATGAGAAGTGACAACAGACAACTTTGCTAGTGCTGGCACGAACAGAGCTCAGTTCCGTTAAGGGGAATCCTGAAAGCAAAATATTCATCAGTTCAAAAGTGTGATTGAGATACTTCTGAGAGGATCAACTAATTTATGTCTCTCAGTTATTAATAGGGTTAAGAACCTAAAACAGTCTCAACTATAGGTCCTGTTGCTAACTGCTTTAAAATATTGATATTTAGTGTCCCAACTATCAGATTTGTTGATTTCCACAAATTGGCGTTTTAAACAACAAAAACATGTTTTCCACTTTTCCGAAGTATCAGATTTGTTGCTCATGTTTATGCTTATTTGATGCTTAAAAAACATGTTTTTGTTTCGTAAATTTTTAGAGAAAAAGTGGAATTCAACCAATTTGATAGTAGGATACCAAAAATCAATATTTTTAAATCTGGGACGGCGAATAGCAACAGTTGGGACTGTTTTTAGGTTCTTAACCCTTATTAATAAGAGAATAACAAAGGGAAAAGGGAGAGAGGTCTTTGAATTGACACCTTTGCTATCATCCATACAGCGGCCTACAGCGTCACGTGGATCTGTATCATCATGGGATAAAAAAGACTCCACGTTGTCATCATCCTCCACAAATCGATCCATTTCAGCCTGCAATACAATTTGAACATCTTACTTGAGTTGAGTCCTTATGACTTTACTAAAGCTTCTTCAAGCAACTGATACATTACCAAATGATTTGATGGAGATGTAAGAATCCCTGCACCTTCACCACCAAACATCATAAGAGACTTGGAGGAGCTACCGTTATTATGAGACAAAGCCGGCATTGACATCACGTCCCCAGGCGTTTGTGTTGAGGGTGTTGAGGGAGCTGAGCTAGGAGAAGGACCTGCTGTATTTGCAGTTCCTGTACTATTTGCAGGACCTGAAGATGACATTGGCTGCTTCCTTTTCCTTCCAGTCTGGCTTTTAGAAACCTTGAATATAAAAATAATCAAGGAAGATTATGTTATGGATAAATATATCCATAATAAGATAGATTACTATTAGAGATGTCTCTATAAACTGGTCTAGTCTTATTTAAGGGACAGGTTACTGAATAAAACGATAAGCAGAAAATTTAAGTTATTCAGTTATCTAATTCAGTTATCCTTGTCTAGTTTAGTTTAGGGTTTGTTCTTCACTCAACGAGATCGACTATCCTATCCACCCAACTATCTAGACCCATAACAGAGTTGTTAATATTCAGAAGCCAAATCATCAAAGGTGCTAGCTTTACAACAAATTAAAGAACAACGAGAACAAACAGAAGTTTCCAAGAAAAGAACAGACCTGATCGTTTCCACGGTAGGAGTTTGACATGCTCCCGTCCATATTCATACCTGCAGCACCTCCCATCTTATCTTGATGAAGATTGTGACTTGAACTCTGCGATTGTTGATTTGAAAGCTGGTGCTGCTGAAGCTGCTGTTGCTGCATGTTACTGTTCAGTTGTAACTGCTGTTGTTGCTGCTGCTGCTGTAGCTGAGCCATCTTCAACTAAAAAAATTAAGAGGTTCAGATGTTGAAAGAACATTTGACTAGCACGGATTCTTCAGGTAAGGCATAATAATGCAGAGAAAATATATGCATACTCTGGAAACATAAGGCACATGAGAGAGAGAGGTATAAGTGTATGAGCACCTTCATTAGCATATCAGTGTCACGAATAGGCCCGCCCGCTTGAAGAGGTGATCCAACATTTGGGACTGTATCACCAACAGGGGTTGGAAGGCCGTCCTTACCTAGAGTCATGCCTCGACTATTAAAAAGCATCCTGATCCTTTTATTTTCATCACTTGCAGATGGAGAAGTCAAATTTTGCTGGGCATTTATGAGCTGTTGCTGGTGTTGTGGTGTCAACATCTGTAAATTATGATATGCCTGAGAATTTTGTATGAAGGGCTTTTGCTGCTGTAAGAGACCAGATCGGAGCTGATCATAGCCCTAAGATGTCAAAAAAGAAAAGTTCAAAGCCTGTCAGTACTTGAATTAACAAAGCCAACCCATAGAGTCTCATGGGTTTCTCTTGGGCATCACCAGCTGTTTCAGTTACAGATTAGCAACTACGGTTGAACCAGCTCTTATTTGATGCTACATATGTGAAGTACAAATATTGCTGATTCGGAAAAAAAAAACAAAAAAATCCAATCTAAGTTAGGCTCTGCCAAGGTACCCCCAATTAACTCCCAAAGTTTCAATGAGGCAACTAATTTCACTTGGAGTTTACATTTTATGAGCACAGATTATCTCGGTTTTTTAGGGGGGGTCACCACCTCAAATGAATATAGTATATCTCTTTGAAAAGTATTTTATGATTTCGGCAAAAAAGAAAAGTATTTTATGATTCTACCAACATAAGCGCCATGGTTGTTTTCATATAAAAATGAACGGGCCACCCACCGGTTCAACTTACTTCTATTCTAAAGATTTATTAATCACAAGTGTGACTTTGCCAGAGATTATGGAAATAATGGTGGTTGGTGAACAAACTGGAAGTTTGAGAAACTTGCAAAATGGCATATGTAGGTAATTAAACGAATAACTGAAGTGATTGCTGAAATACCCATTTCAAAACATTTGATGAAACGATAAACTATAATCCAAAAACGCAATAGAAACTGTTTCATATTTAGCAGTACATAGTAAAAGAATCATCTAACTCACAGTCAAAGGCCACCCTTTCAGTGTTAGGTTGTTATTGCCACTTTGATTAGATCCTGGCAGAAAAAAATTGAGTTAGCTGAATGCCACACATAAGTTGACACATTCAGCAGCTAACTGGCTTAAAAGATTGAGGACTAAAATGGCAGGCCAGAAACTAGGAAAGTTACCAGGAATGCCAATTAATGATCCTTCAGGGCCGGCAGCTCTGGGATTTAGAACTGGATTTATCTCAGGCTTGATATCCTTATTCCAGCAAAAAGTGAGTATAATTTGAGTATACTTATTTTGACTGGATTTCTAATGACAGAAAAGTAAGTCAAAAAGCCATACCGATGTGGAACCAGGCAGTTGCTGATTCCGAGGTGGTACTTGTGACGCCATGCCACCAGCAGTTCCATGCAGCACTTGCCTAAATTTTAACTAAACGTTAAATGTATAAACCATAAGGTGAAAAGACTATAAAGAATATATTAGGCATCTATCCACCAAGAGTCCCCATTTTATTGTAAAGATATAAACTCAAATTCAATTTTACTAATCAGTGGCAACAAAGAACTTCAGCAGTTCAACAGAATCTCAGACTTCAAAACAAAGACTCTTATCATATTGAGTAATGAGAGCCCCAGAGGGAGTTACCCTGAAGACTGGCCACTTGCTGCAGCTGACTTCAGTATTGATGTGTGATTAGAATCCAAGAGCTGGCCCATATTCTCACCAAATCGTTGCTGCAAAATTAATTGCATGATCATGTATTTAATAAACAGGGGGAGACGAAAGTAGACTAACTCAATCTCTGAAAACCTAATTTGTAGCAACAAATATATTCTCACTTTCATTGCTGAGTCATCCAAGGCATCCCTCTGAAGAGGAAGTTTTAATCTCTCCTCATACATTTTTGTGGCCATAGCATTCGCAGTTCCCGTGTTTTGTCTCATCAGAGGATCCCCTCCAATCCCATTTGTGTTTCCATTCAAAAGATGATTGGCCTCTCTTCTTTGCTGTTGCTGTTGTTGCTGTTGTTGCTGCTGCTGCTGATGCTGCTGTTGCTGCTGTTGGGCCTGCTGCTGCGGTTGCTGTGGTGACTGCTGTTGCTGCTGTTGTAAATGCTGTTGCTGCTGCTGTAGATGCTGTTGCTGCTGTTGTTGTTGTTGCTGCTGCTGTTGTTGCTGCTGCTGTTGCTGTTGTTGTTGTTGCTGATGTTGTTGCTGTTGCTGTGCTCTCTGCAGTAAGATCTGCTGCATCTGAAGCTGATGCTGCTGCTGACTGAGTGGCTGTGACTGCTGTTGTTGTTGTTGCTCCTTTGCTTTAATCATTTGAGTCTACACATGAACCACACATTATTACATCCAATTGCTCGTTTTATTTTCGTTACTTATGCCAAAGAAAGACCAGATATTTTGAACTTTTAAAAACGAGGATTTCATCTTCGTACTTCGATATATGATGCTGCAACCTCCGAGTGTTTCTCATTGGTCCTCGCAATAAAGATGTCCCAAAAGACAGACCACCACTCGAACAGAAAACCTCCCGGCGCATCAATCGCTGTGTGCACGCATCAAAATGAGTTTTTTTACAAGAACATGAAACTAAGATTATACCAAGACAAACTATTGCTTAATCTACATTATCATTAATATGCCTCTTCAAAATACTAAATAAATATCCTCACCAACTGGATCAGATGAAACTTTCCCTTCAGCTTGAAAAGCCTGAGCAGTGGCCTTCAAATCCCTCTTCACTAAGTAATCATGGATGTACACATCCAGCCTGTACACGTAACAAGAATGACCGAGGTTCATTGGAAATTAAGAGACTGCGCCTATAGGTTCACTGAAATCAATCCAATGGAAACGAAAATCCCCAAAAAAATCATGAATCAAATAAATAAGCCGCACAAAACCCAAGTTTTGTACTAGCCCAATTATGTAATAGCAAAATTTTTTTGACAAAAATTGATGATTGGATCCTCAAAGGCAAGCAAAAGACAAGAGAACCCACACATACCCAGAGAGCGAAATCAATCAAAACAGACATCAATTGAAGATGAAACTTACATTTTATCAGCTTCCCAATTGGTTTGAGACATGGTTCACCTTAGTAAACTGATTGATTCGACAGCGCCAAAAGTTCAAGCCGTTATCTGGTTCACAGGACAAGCAAAAGCTAGACGAGAAAAAATAGCAACCTTTGCGGCCTTATGGATGGAGTATACAGAAAGAAAATCCACCACTCTCTGACCGACCATGCGGGAGAGAAGAAGAGAAAGACCAAGAGACTATGAACCAGGCTACAAAACTTGCACAGTTCTGTACTTTCTAAAAATAAAATTTATTTTATTAGAGATCTTTTTTTTGGCCGAATATTTTATTAGAGATCGAATCACAGATTAAGATTTCATTATATTATTGTTAGGATAAGTAAGTCACTATATATACCACTTCTTCTTTGAACGAAATATACTTTTGGTATTGGCTGTTTTATTTTGTACACTTTTGATTCCAATGTTTTGTAATTGTACTCTTTTCATATCATCGTTAAAATTCCGTATAATTTAGTTGTTAAGTGTCACGTGTCGTGCACGTGAGTAACCCTAAACTTTTGATTTTATTCAATTTAGTCCCTCTAATACTTTCCTAATTTTTAATTTGTTCGATTTAGTCCTAAAATTTAAAAATTGAATCATTAACTCAAATTGACCTAGCCTAAATTAGGTGAATTTGGGTCAATTGTTCGATTTTCTCAAATTTTAAAACTAAATTGAACAAATTAAAAGTTAGGAAAGTATTAGAGGGACTACATTGAATAAAATTGAAAGTTTAGGGCTACTCACGTGCACAACACGTGATACTTAACGGCCAAATCAGACTGAATTTTAACGGTGATATGAAAAATGTTTAAAATGCAAAACGTTGGTACTAAAAAAAAATCTGGTACCAAAAGTGGATTTCGGTTAAAAAAAGTGTTATGAAAGTAACTCTTATCTCTTATTATTATTATCATCACAAATAAATCACAACATTTAACTTTAGTACATTTTAGTCCATTTTTATTTTTTATTTTTTTTCATTGTTAGTCCCTTTGTTTAGAACTATCTTTTCACGGGGTACCCTGACTTTTATCTTTAATTATATTTTAGTCCATTTATTTATTTATTTATTTATTTATTCATGTAATCTAAGTTTGTCAAAACATGTCAACCCGTGAATCGCGGAACACCGACCACCCGACCCGTGATTGACCCGGGGTCACCACGGTCCGGGTTGACCTGGGTCAGCTCTGCAGTAAAGAAAATAGAATGACAAAAATTGTTCTTACTGTTGCCATTTGGTGAATGGGCCGCCGTAATAGGAGTCCTTTAATATAAGTCCAACATCCTAGCATAATTGGGTAATGTCACATTAGGGATTTTGGGCTAGACCTATATCCAGTTGACATGAGAGACCCAAAATTGGACTTCCCCAATTATGCTAGGTCGGCCGAAACTAGGGATTTTCCCTGGGTGGGTTTTAGAGAGTGTTAGAGATTTTCCTAGGTGGGTTTTAACCCACCACCTCTTATAAATAGAGAGTGTTAGAGATTTCTTTAAGGTTAATCAATTTCACACTTTAGGTTGAGACAAAAAGAAATTCATCTCCCTTTTATATTAGGTTCGGTCGAAACCACACCCTCACAAGGAGGTGCCGAAAATGATCAATCAATTTACCCCGGAGATCCATCACAGTGACCAGACTGAAAAGAGGCTTTGCTCTAGAGATTATTTCATGTAGATTTCTCATTTACAATAGTTCCTACATGACCCGTCCAGCAGATCGTGAGCTCCCTATGACGCTCATGGGCTACGGAAAGCAATATTGGTATGTGCCTTCTTTCTGCTGCGTAATTTGTTACATATAATGCACCATGTGGTTTTTGTATATGTAGTTATCATCCCCTAATTCCAACAGTGGTATCAGAGAGTATTTGGAGGGAGTTCATAATTATTATAAAATTGGTGTTCTTGATTTTTGGGTAAAACTGATAGTTCATAATTTTTTTTGTTTTTTAATAAAACTTGGTGTTCATGATCTTCAAGAAAACATGACATTTATCAAAATTAAACATTGGATTATTGATCTTAGTAAAATTTGATCTTGAAATTTGACCACTAACCCTAAAATTGGTGTTTTTGGCCGAAATTATCATGTAATTTTTTTTAATTATTTCGGCCCCCCAATGCTAATGTACTTGGCCGAATTTTGGGTTAGGTACACATGAAAACTGTGACATTAATTATCGATATAATCTAACATGGTTTTAGGGAAGTTAGAATATTAATATATATTAGTTACCTAAGATTGAAAAAATATATTGTTGATAGATTTTATCCATAATATAGAATATTGAAAATAAATAAATAAATATATATATATATATTATGCAAATATATTTGGAAACTATATCTATTATAATTAATGTTACTTGATGGCTAAGTTAAGTTTTTAGTGGATTTTAAAACCATACTTAGCTACCAAGTTACATTTCGGCCGAACCTTATGGGTTATTGGGCCGGTCCAATTTGTACATCCGGGTCGGGTCGACCTACCCATAATACTAGTGGAACCCAAACCGGTCCAACCGAGTCGGGTTCCACCGGTTCAACCGGGTCGAGTCGACCGACCAGGGTTTTCTCAATCGGTCCGACCCATTCGGGTCGGGTCGGACGGGGTACACTAATGGGTCGAACCAAACTGACCCTATTTGCGTGAATAACCGAACCGAATGACCTATTAAACCGAACCGGACCGGCGTATCGGTTTAACCGGACCGATCAGATCGGTTTAACCGGGCCGATCGGATCGGTTTAAACGGACCGATCGGATCGGTTTAACTGGACCGATCAGATCGGTTTAACCGGACCGATCGGATCGGTTTAACCGGACTGATCGGATCAGTTTAACCGGACCGATCGGATCGGTTTAACCGGACCGATCAGATCGGTTTAACCAGACTGGTCAGATCTGTTAGCATATGGTGATTGGGCGCCGTAATTGAAAGCTAATTAATATATATATGTTACCTAAGAAATTGGGTAAACGTCACATTAGGTAAATTTGGCTTGATCCAAATCCCAATTGACATGAGAGACCCAAAATATTGGGCCTCCCTTATACATGGCCGGCTGAATATTACTAGTGGGGACAAAGTGGACTTTTGTCCACTTTGCTCCTCCTATAAATAAGGGGTGTTAGGGTTTTCATTAAGTCTAATTCACAATTCCTCCTAAGTGGTGATTTGAGAGAAAAAATCATCCTCCCTAAATACCTAGTTCGGCCGAACCATATACTACACCAAGGGTGTGCCAATTTGCTTCAAGCAAATCATTCCGGAGATCCGTCCCTGCCAAGAATCGATCAGAGGCTTTTCTGTGGAGCTAATACCGCGTAGGACTTCCTTAACAAGAACTTCTACGGGTTCCGTCCGGTGGATCGTGAACTCCCCTCAGCGGGATCCTTGGGACTAAGGATTAAGGTATGTGCACATCTTCCGCTGCGTAATTCTGATTACAAGCATGTACCTATGTTTATGTTTCCGTAGTAATCTGCCCTGTAATTCAATGTGGTCGGTTTAACTGGACCGATCAGATCAATTTCACCGGACCGGTCGAATCGGTTTAACCGGACAAGCCGAAATTGACTGAAACGGGCCACTTTGGTCGGACCGCCCGAGTCATCTGAAAATAGGTTGGTCAAATTTTAAAATCCAAATATTTTCAAACTTTAAAATTATCTACACAATGCAAAATTGATTTTAATCAAACCTGATGCCTAGTTTAGATTATGAGGAAGGATCTCAGATATGCATGATTATGAGACTGAATCATTTCGTGGGCTGAATTGCAATTTTTATATATGTTAATATAAATGCATGATTAGAATTGAGTATTTACTATGTCAAGCTAGCTGGATATTGCATGTTGGGGCGGAGCCCTGTTTTCAATTAATGAGTTGCGCACTAGGATAGACATGCTATGCTTAGTGATCTTAACTATGATCCATGTTTAGAAGTTCACATGATTGATTGATAGCATGAATTGCAAGTCAGCCCTAATTATTTTTAAATCGAAATCCAGTCGCCAAATATGCATGATTAATGTGGTGTGATTACGCATGATGCGTATGCATGATAGTTTCAGGATGTGGCCGCATATGATAGTTTGCTAGTGTAGTAGAATTATGTATGCTTGTATGAGAAATTCTCGAAACAATTTTAAAAAGGGCCCTGGGAAAGCCAAGATCGGGCGTATGAAAAAACTCTCAGTTCCGGTGAAAGCGATTAAACCGTTTTAAAAAAGACTGATCTATTAGAAAGGAGACGTTAGCAATGTGAACTCTTTCACGGCCTCCTTCCATCGGTTTACGGGTGGTCAAGTTGGTTAGATGTCTGATGAATCATTGTTTGTCGCCTTTATCTCATAGATATCCGATGTAAGCAATTTTTTTTTCAAAAATGTTTTAAATTGTCTCCATGATTGTTGCATGGTTGTCAATGTGTGAATTTAGATGGCTGAAAGTGCGTTTCTATACTCCACTCAATATTTATGGTGTGAACTACAATGCTTGGAGTGTATATGTGAAGGATCTCCTCGATGCAAGGGAAATTTATCATTGTATTGATGCGAAAGCAGAAAGAACAATGACGGACGAATATGGTAATCTGTGTCCTAATCAAGGGGAGAGGTTCTATGATGATCTGGAAGCAACTATGGTGATTCTCTCAATATTCACTCCTGAGGTTGTAGAAGACTCCAGACACAACTATAATGCATTAAAACATTGGTGTTCCCTTCGCATCCGCTTCGATGGAGGTAGGGCCGCTGAAGCCAGAAATGTCTTAGTTGAGTATGATGCTCTTTTGTCCATGGATGCTGGTTAATAGCCGCTCGAGACCTTCCGGATGAAAGGTGTCTATATGGAAGAGAATATTCGTAGTATTGAAGAGATATCCTTTCTCCTGGTTTGCTGACAATGAAGGACTCACTTTCTTGATTGAATCAATTGAGTACATCATGGGCATCTTCAGGCACAGTAACCAGCATAGAGGGGAGATCAACTTCATAAATCACCAAAGTGCATCGAGGGAAGTCTACCATGATATTCGTACATGGTGGATTGAACCAGATCCCATAGGTCACAAACGAACATCTGGTGGGTCAAGGAACCGTTGATTAAGAGAGTCTCAAGTACGCCTCGTTTGCCATGTACATAAAACCGTAAAACGTTTTATACAAACACAGATCATCTGATGTAATTCACTTGTGAATTCCTTTCAGGTGTGGTGATTCGACATGACTAGAAGTTCAAGACTGTCATATTCTCTCTTTGTTATTGCTTTATGATTACAACATTATTATTGTCCTCTTAATCATTCTTTTGATTGATAATTTTGGCTATTTAAGATTCAGAATTATTGATAAAATAACTGTTATTGAGATTGAATACAATTCGATTCGAAGTACAATTTACTTATTAACTTATCGACCCGTTCAAAGGGATCGATCCGAACGAAATTCGAATATACGGATTAAGAACCAAAATTTCGGCCATGGCAAATGGTCGAATGAACGAAACGATTAACATGCTGTTAGCATATGGTGACGTGGCGCCGTAAATGGTAGCCCGTTAATATTAAGGATATTACCTAAGAAAATTGGGTAAATGTCACATTAGGTTAATTGGGCTCAACCCAATTTCTAATTGACATGGGATGCCCAAAATTGGGCATCCCTCCTTTAATAGGTTCGGCCGAACCCTATACCACATTGGTTGGAGTGGACTTTTGTCCACTCCACCAATTCTATATATAGGGGAGTCTTCTAAGGGTTTACATCAAGTAATTCATAAATCCCTCCATTGAGGAACTTGAGAGAAACCCTATCACCCCTTAGTAGAGATTTCGGCACACCATAATCAGTCTGAGGTTATGTCCCCGTTGAAGAATCGATCAGATGATTTGCTGTGGAGCTTATACCGCGTAGGACTTCTTCTCACGAAGAACTTGTACGGGTTCCGACCGGAGGATCAGAACTCCCTCCACATCGTTCTTGGGCAGGAAAGATATTGAGGTATGTGTACATTATTCTGCTGCGTAATTAGTTTACTTGCGTGTACACGTTTAGCATTCCGTAGTATTACGTCCCCGTAATCCAACAGTGGTATCAGAGCGATGTCAGGAGTTCTTAAATTTTTGATAAACTAATGTTCTTGAAAGCTTTTACAAAATCCGATATTTTTCATCATGAACACTGAAATTTTTAAACATAATTTCATGTTTTTTATCTTTAAAAACTTAAAATTTTCGGATTATACATGTTTTTAAAGATTGGTGCCGAAATTTTAGTTTAAATCTAAGTTTGATGTTCATGATCTACAAGAACACAATGAGTTTTATCAAGAACAATATTTGGATTCATATATAGTGTTTGATCTTAAAATTTGACAACTTTTTCCAATTTCTTGTTTTTGGCCGAAAACCCTAGTGGCATATTAGGTAAAAAAAATTAATTTTCTTGGGCACCAAGTAATTAAAATTTCGGCCAAAATTATAATAGATATAGGTTGTCATATTTTAATTTTAATTAAAGGTAACTACATATCTATAAGTTGGAAAATATGGATAGGTTCACAATATAATATTGAAATATATATTAACTATCAATATATATAGATAAAGATAGGGTTAATATATATTGATAGATTTAGTTGCTATAAAAAATTAAGAAAATATATTATCTATATATATTTTATCCCTAAACATATATATTTGACAATAATTATACATATATATATATATATATATATATATATATATATATATATATATTGGCCGAATATTTTTATATATATATATTTATTGTTGATTGATTTACATCTTAAAGATAGAATCTTGACAATATTTATATATATATATATATATATATATGTATAAGTGCCGAATTTATATATATAGCAATATTGAAAATTATTTATATAATTTATATTTCTTGTGGGCTAAGTTAATTTTTTGGTGGATTTTAAAACTCTATTTAGCCCAAGAGAAATAATCCAGCTGAACCCTAGGGTTTATGGGCCGGTCCAATTGCTAAACCGGTGCGGGTTAAACCAATCCGGGTTTTCTTAATCGGGTGGACCTTTTCGGATCGGGTCAAACCGGAGCAATTAAATAGAACCTAACCAACCTGTTTCGAGTGAATAACCGAACCATAATCTTATTTTATTGAACCGTTTCGGACCAAACCGGATTTTTAAAATAGGACGGACTTGAACCAGATTTTAAATTGGAGCGAACCAAATTTAAAAAAAAAAAATTGTAAATTTTAAATGTTCAATAAAATAGGATGTCAAATTTTAAATCCAAAATGTTTTTCGAACTTTAAAATTAGCCTAAACAATGTTCTTAGGGTCTACGTTTTAACAAGTTTTCGGCTAAAACCCTAATGCCTGGTTACGATTATGAGGATGGATCTCGGATATGCATGTTTTTGGGATAGGATTAAATTAGTGGGCTGAATTGCAATTGTTTACTTTCTGCTACATATATTAGAAATATCGTCTTGACTTCGTCAAGCTAGCTGGATAACATATTACGAGCATTGAGCTTTGGGATTTAAATATATGGTTCGCGCAATAGGATAGACATGCTATGTTGATTGAAAGTGACTAGAATACATGTCTAGAAATTTCAAAAAACGTTTTCAAAACCGAAAATTCCAGTCGCCAATTATGCATGAAGTGTGCGGAAGTTGCATGTTTTGACACGTATGCTAGAATGTTCAGGACTGAAAGCATGTGATAATTTACTTTACGTAGAATTATGTATGCTAGGAACATTAGACGCATGACGCGTAAGCATGTTGTTTGGTTTGTTCGATGTTTATGGCGTGATATAGTATTATGCATGCATAAATTATCGGATAATTTTTCAAAAAATCAAAAGGGCCTTGGAAAAGCCAAGATCGGGTATGCTTATTTGAAAATTCCCGTTCCGGTAATTTGCAATATAACAACCGTTTTCAAAAGACTGATCTATTAGATTGAACACGACGGTAGTGTGAACTCTTTCACAGACCCCCTTCCCTCAGTTTACTGGCGGTCGGTTTGGTCTCGATGACTGAGGGATCACTATTTGTTCTGTTCCATCTTAATGGATAATCCAATGTTTGCAATTCTGTCAAAATGTTATTGTCTTCTCGATTAACATAATTATCAATGTGTTAGTTTTCATGGCTGGGTCGGTACCGTGCAATCTGGATGGTATGGATTACGAGGCATGGAGTGAGATGGTGAGAGAACGACTTATAGCATGCGATGCACACGGCTGTATCATGGCTATAAGAGAGAAGATGTTGGTACCGCTGGACAGCAACCTAGTTCCCGGAATATGGAATATAGGCTTGGGAGATAAGAAAGCTTGCAAGGTGATATTGGCAGCCTTGGATAAAGAGGTTGCAGAGGACTTCACGCTCAATTATTCTGCTGTTCAGCTTTGGGCCACCCTTAAACTCCGTTTTGATAGTGGAAAGGCAGCCGAAGCAAGAAAAGTAATACTGGAGTATGTTGACCTACTTTCAAATGACACCAGCATAAAACCTGTGTGTAACCAACGAATCGAAAAATCCAATTGGAGAAAGATAATCAATATCGCACAGGGATATCCGATATCATGGTTTGCTAATGATTATGGACTGAGTTACTTAATTGATGCAGTTAAGTACGCCATGTTCCTATTCAAGGAAAGCAACCAAAGGAGACTGAAAAGTTCCTATGTGCACTACCGTAAGAGGACAAAGGAAATAGCAGAGGAAACATGATCAAATTGGTCATCAAACGAGATCTGTAGTATGACAAATACTACTGATTTTGTTCAGTAAAAGGTACACCTCGTTTGCCATATATATATGAAACCATTAAACGTTTTATATCACTGGAGTCAACTGATATAATTCACTTCTGAATTTCTTTCAGGGACGTTGGTGAAGATGGCTGGAGTTTTCCTTTTCAACTTTTTCCTTTACCTCTAAAGCTTTGTTGTATATCTCAGTTCAGTACCGATGTATTCAAATTCTCTTATCAATAAATGTCAGAAATTAGTTAATTGTGATTCAGAATTATTGAGTAAAGCAGTAACCATTCAGTCTATGACATGGTCTACTTATCAAAATTAATCGATCCGGTTAAACGGGACCGATCCGAAACGAAC
This sequence comes from Clarkia xantiana subsp. parviflora, assembly GCA_036873135.1. Lineage (NCBI taxonomy): Eukaryota > Viridiplantae > Streptophyta > Magnoliopsida > Myrtales > Onagraceae > Clarkia > Clarkia xantiana. Next base: position 24,829,204 of record JAPTYO010000007.1, read on the forward strand.
AACGAATTCGAGATTCCTCCAGTAAAATGGTTGGATCAAATAAACATTCACTCACCTAATCAAAACATCCATCGATTGCGTAGTTTTAAAGTGAACCAACCGAAATTACATCCTTATTTAAGTACTCCATTAAATGATAAGTATCCCGAAATAATGTGCATGTAAAACCGATTTGATTTTAAATTTGGAAACAAAAACGATTTTAAAACCAAGGATTGAACCTGGTATAAGGCGTGTGACGCACATGTCACCTCGAGAGACGGGACACATCGTTTTAAAAGTACAAATTTAATGATGAAGTGTTTTAATAAATGAACGCTGAGTTTTAGTTTGTAATCCTTTGGAAATAACTCGTTGATAACTACTATAGTTGTAGATATGCTTCAATGCTACTACGAAATAGTAGTACATAAAGCGAGAGCTTAAATGCATAAGCCATGAGGTGGATAAGTCTCTGAATGAGTTAACAAACGAAAGGAAGAAGCCAGTAAAATGAATCTCCCACTATAAGCCTTGAACGAAGAATTTGGCTAAACAATCATATCATTAAAATATTTCAAGAAACATAGTTTAAAATTACATTATGTTAGAGTTCAACATTAGTTGTTCCTACGAGATGAAATTAAGTTGACTCATATTAATATAACACTATGTTCCAATAAAATCAGTTGAAGCGTTACCATAAAAGCTAAGGAATGATACGGGTGAAGCCTTATCGTTAAGCATCATTAATTTGCGCATTAAACAAGTATTTATTAAGAGTACGGTCTGCTCTTAAAAGGATGCAAGTTTAAAATTTGCTTGGATTAATGGCAACGTGGTCGAACACGACACATTATAGAAATTTGAGGATGGATTTCCAATGCTTTGTGGAATGGAACTAACTAAAGTACTGATCAGATTATAATGGACAACAGAGATTCTCAGGTCCCGCTTACTTCGAGTGGGAGAATGATATAACATTAGTGAATGACATGATAAATGATGATGGAAACGTCCTCATAATAAATCATGTGGGAGGGCTCACTGTTAGCATATGGTGACGTGGCGCCGTAATTGGTAGCCCGTCAATGTTAAGGAAATTACCTAAGTTAATTAGGTAATTGTCACATTAGGTTAATTGGGTCAAGGCCCAATCCCTAATTGACATGGGAGGCCCAAATTGGGCATCCCCCTTAATAAGCATGGTTCGGCCGAACCATGTACCACATTGGTTGGAGTGGACTTTTGTCCACTCCACCAATGCTATATATAGGGGGTCTCCTAAGGGGTTTAATACATCAATCAAATTGATAAGTCCCTCCATTGAGGAACTCGAGAGAAACCCTCTCACCCTTAGTTAGGATTTTCGGTGCACATCAATCCAAGGTTCTGTCCCCGTTGAAGAATCAATCAGAGGATTTGTTGTGGAGCTTATACCGCGTAGGACTTCTTCTCAGGAAGAACTTGTACGGGTTCCGACCGGAGGATCAGAACTCCCTCCACAACATTCTTGGGCAGGAAAGCTATTGAGGTATGTGTACATTATTCTGCTGCGTAATTAGATTACTTACTAGTACACGTTTAGCATTCTGTAGTATTACGTCCCCGTAATCCAACAGTGGTATCAGAGCAAGGTTAGGAGTTCTTAAATTTTTGATAAACTGATGTTCTTGAACCTTAAAAAAACCGAAATTTTTATGTTTATGAACACCAAGGTATTTCCGAAAATTTAAACAAGAAATCATGTGTTTGATCTTTAAAAACTTAAAATTTTCGGAACTTACATGTTTTTATAGATCAAAACCGAATATTAGATCAATAACACTTTTTGGATTAATGATCAAGTTATGGTTTGATCTTAAAATTTGACAATTTTTCCAATTAAGGGTGTTTGTGCCGAAAACCCTAGTAAATTATTAGGTAAATTTTTTAATTTCTTAGGGTCCAAGCAAGGTAATTTCGGCCGGCCTAGGTTAGGAATATAGTTTGCCATATTTTAATTTTATTAAAATGTAACTATATATCTATAAGTTGGAAAATATGGATAGGTTCACAATATAATATTGAAACATATATTAACTATCAATATATATAGCTAAAACCTAGGGATTAATATATATTGATATATTTAATTGCTATAAAAGATTAAGAAAATGTATTGTCTACATGTATTTTAATCCCTAAAGATATATTTGACAATAATTATATATATATATATATATATATTTATATTGTTGATTGATTTACATCTTAAAGATAGAATATTGGCAATATTTATATATATTTATATGTGTGCCGAATTTTTATATATATATATATTAGCAATATTGAAAATTATTTTATATAATTAAGGTTTCTTGGTGGCTAAGATAAGTTTTTAGTGGACATCAAAACCCTACTTAGCCCACAAGAAAGCCTTTCGGCCGAACCCTATGGGTTTATGAGCCGGTCCAGTTGCTAAACCGGAACGGGTTAAACCAATCCGGGTTTTCTTAATCGGGTGGACCTTTTCAGGTCGGGTCAAATCGGAGCAATTAAATAGAACCTAACCAAACTGGTTTTGTGTGATGAACCAAACCACAATCTTATTTTATTGAACCGTTCCAGACCAAACCGGATTTTTTAAAATTGGACCGACTCAGACCTGATTTTTAAATTGGACCGAACCAAATTTTAAAATTTTTCGGAAATTTTAAAATGTTCAATAAAATAGGATGTCGAATTTTAAATCCAAAATGTTTTCGAACTTTAAAAGTTAACCTAAACATTGCTCTTAGGGTTTACGTTTTAACACGTTTTCGGATAAAACCCTAATACCTGGTTACGATTATGGGTAGGGATGTCAACGGGGCGGATCGGGGCGGGTATCGTCAACCCCGAACCCGCCCCGCGGGTCGATTCAGTAGACCCGGACCCGCCCCATACACCTCGCGGGGCGGGTCATACAGGGGCAAAAAATCACGCGGGTCGACCAGCGGGGCCCCGACCCGACCCGCGTGAGAAATGAGAAACGCTGACAGGGAAGATTCTAGAAATTTAAAAGAACGAGAAACTTAATTGAAAATACAATTACAATAATAGAAAATAGAATTAGAACAGCAACAGAGGTTTTTTTGTGAAAAACCAGCAACAAAGGTTAAGAATGGATTTACCATTAGATCTGTTGGGTCAAAAAAAGAAAGGATTTACCAGTACTCCATTGATGCCTGGTCACGGCGGTAGACTCGGTTACTCGGTGAAACACTAGGCTTTGGCACTGGTTGCAGTGGGCGCAGGTCACGGCTGGGAAACTCGATCCGGAACTAGTCATGGCTGGGAAACTCGGTCCGGCACTGGTCACGGTGGGCGCTGGTCACGGCTGGGAAACTTGGTCCGGCACAGGTCACGACTGGGAAGCTTGGTCCGGCACTGGTCGCAGTGGGCGCTGATAGACACGAGATCTGCTCTGGCTCTAGCGCTAGTGGACTCAGCAGTTGGGCGCCTCTGGCTCTGGGTCTCTAAAGAAAAATACTGCAGCTGGGAGGGAGAGTGAGTCTGGGACGGCTGAAATGAATGGAGTCTTAGAGAGTAAAACCCTAGCAATAATATATATATATATATATATATAAATAGATACTACGGGGCGGGTCTACGGGGCCCCGCGACTTCAGACCCGGACCCGCCCTGACCCGTGCTTACCATGACCCGTACCCGTCCCGTGCCCCGCGGGTCGGCGGGTCAGAATCAGGTCGGGTACCCGCGGGTCAGCGGGTACCCGCGACCCGTTGCCATCCCTAATTATGGGGATGGAACTCAGATATGCATGTTTTTTGGACTGGATTAAATTAGTGGGCTGAATTGCAATTGTTTACTTTCTGCAACATATATTAGAACTGTCGTCTTGACTTAGTCAAGGTAGCTGGATAATAAATTGCGAGCATTGAGCTCTGGGATTTAAATATATGGTATGCGCAATATGATAGACATGCTATGCTGATTGAAATTGCCTAGGATCCATGTCTAGAAATTTCGCATGATTGATTGTAAGCATGAATTGCAAGTCATCCCCTAATATTTTCAAAACGTTTTTAAAACTGAAAATACCAGTCGCCAATTATGCATGATGTATGCGGGAGTTACATGTTTTGACACGTATGCTAGAATGTTCATGAATGATAGCATGTGGTAATTTAATATAAGTAGAATTATGTATGCTAAGGAACATTAGACGCATGACGCGTAAGCATGTTGTTTTGATTTGTTCGATGTTTATGGCGTGATATAGTATTATGCATGCGTAAATTATCGGATAATTTTTACAAAATCAAAAGGAGCCATGGGAAAGTCAAGATCGGGTATGATTATTTAAAAATTCTCGTTCCGGTAATTTGCAAAATAATAACGGTTTTCAAAAGACTGATCTATTGGATTGAAGACGACAATAATGTGAACTCTTTTACAACACCCCCTTCCCTCGGTTTACTGGCGGTCGGTTTGGTTTAGTGACTGAAGGATCACTATTCGTCGTATTCCATCTTAATAGATAATGTGATGCTTGCAATTCTGTCAAAATGTTATTGTCTCCCTAACTTTGCATAATTATCAATGTGTTAGTGTCGATGGCTGCAACTAGCAATGTCATTTCCCAATTGAAGAAGGGAATAAAGTTGAATAGTAGTAATTATAAGATATGGAATAACGAGTTAAGATGATAATTTCTGAAATAAGAGGACTGGATCATTTGATCACAAAACAGACTAGGCCTGAGGGAGACCTCACGGAAGAGCAAAAGACATTCTATGATGAATGGGATGTCAAAGATCATGATGTTCGTTCCACCTTGTTATCTATGCTGGAAGATGAGATTCTCTATAGGTTTGATCATTTGGGAACTGCTAAAGACCTCTAGGATGGTCTTAAGGCAACATTCGGTGTTTACACCATAGCCCAAAAGCGATCGTTAAACATCGCTCTTGACTCATGTAAAATGAATCCCAAGCATACGATGAAGGATCATGTTATGCATGTGTGTAACTTGATCGCTGAACTCAAGGAAGCAAGTGAAAATCTGTCTGAGGAACAACAGATCAATTACATGATCCGCTATTTGCCCAACTCTTGGAACATCATGAAAATGAGCCTTACACATGTCACCCATCTCGACACCCTCGAGAAGGTGCAAGTTCATCTTGAGCTGGAGGAGGATAGACTCAGGGCTGAAAAGTCCAGGTTTGAAATGCATATTGCATCCTCCGCGCCAGCCGAACGAAAGGGAAAGCGCAAGAGAAAGGGCAAAAGTCCTCAGAATAAAACTGAGAAGTTTGTGGCAAACAAAACCCATAAGAAGTTTAAACGCAAACAAACTGGTGACAAGAAAAGGCAAGCAAAACAAACATGAAAAGAGGAAACTCGAACGTGTTTTAGGTGTGGTGTAAAATGACACCTGGCTGCTGCCTGTACCAATCCTCCTAAGGTACGCAAAGAGAAAAGATGATGAAAATCATTCATTCTTTTCCGCTTCTAAACACTCGAGAGTAATTCATTTTCCTTTTGAATTACAGAACCGAGAAACGGAAGCAACGACCCGATCGAGGATGCCCCAGTAGAATAAAGATAGAATGAGAGATTTTTATCTTTAAAGTTGCTAAAACTTCTTGACTTTTATTTTAAGATACTCTCAAATAATTTCTGTAAAGGATCATATTATTTTTTCCTAAGTATTCGTGAATACTTAAGTTGAGTATAGAATTTATCATCGTTCGTTTTAATCTTATTATTAACGCTATTCAACACATTGCTAATACATCCTTATTTGCTATTAAGTACTCCATTAAATGATAAATTCCCTGATTAATGTGCATGAAAAACCGATTTGATATTAAATTTTGAAAATGAAACGATTCAAAACCACGAGATAAAACTGGTTTTCTGCGCCGTACGCGCGTGTACCTCGAAAGACGGAACACGTCGTTTTAAAGTAAAAATTTAATAATGAAGTGTTTTAAAGTATGAATGCTAATTTTCGTTTATGATTCCTTGGAAATAACTCATTGATGACTACCATGGTTAGAAGTACGCTTTAATGCTACTACGATCGAGTATTACATCAACTATAACATTAAGCAGAAGCTCAAATGCATAGTCCATGAGGTGGATAAGTCTCTGGATAAGTTGATAAACAAAGGGAAGTAGTCAGTAAAATGACACTCCCACTATAGGCCTTTAACGAAAAGTTTGGCTAAGCAATCATATTATTAAATACTTCGAGAAACATAGTTTAAAATCACATTATGTCAGAACTCAACATTAATTATTCCTATGGAATGAAATTAAGTTGATTCATATTAATGTAACACTATGTTCCAATAAAATCGGTTGGAGCGTTACCTTAAAAGCTAAGAAATGATAAGGGTGAAACCTTATCATAAAGCAGCATTAATTTGCACATTAAACAAGTATTTATTAAGAGTACTGTCTACTCTTAAAGAATACAAGTTTAAAATTAGCTTGGATTAATGGTAACGTGGTCTAACATGACACATTATAGAAATTTGAGGATGGACTTCCAATGCTTTGCGGAATGATACGAACTAAAATACTGATCGGATTAAAATGGATAACGGTGATTCTCAAGTCCCACTTACTTCGAGTGGGAGAATGATATAGCATTAGTGAATGCATTAGTGAATGACATGGTAAATGATGATGGAAACGTCCTCGTAATAAATCCAATGGGATGGCTTACTCCCACTCACATAATCATCACTAAATCCAGTGGGAGGGCTCACTCCCTCTCACATAATCATCACTAAATGTTACTGTGAATCAAGTCGGACCTGATAATCATAATGCTGAACCATTGGATGAAAATCCAATAGTCGTCGCAACTGCCAATTATTCCTAGTGGGAGGAAATGACTAACTTGATTCCAGATCCTAGTGATCAAGGAATAAATATCAGAGATAAAATCCTGAGACCAAGAGGTCATTCAAAGAAAGTTGTAGACCAAAAGTTCAAGCACCGCCATTGTTCCCAGTGGGAGTAATGCTCCGAAAAGAAGCATTATTCCGAGTGGGAGTAACGATCAGACTTAAGATGAGATTATCGAGCCTAGACTTAGTCTAAGGCAACAAACTTCTTTTAAACCTTCATTCGAAGGTAAAGACACCCGCTGGTCACTATCATCAGAAGAAACCTTCCTTCGAAGGTAAAGACAGGTGGCAACCTGCTTCAACCGTCATCAGAGGAAACCTTCCTCTAGAAGTAAAGACAGGTGGTGACCTGCTTGTCACCTGCTTGACCGACTCTGAAGAGAAACCCCCCAAGGAGGGTAACCGCCATATAAAGTCGGTAACTTATCCCTATAAATAGGGACTATTTCTATTTACTTGATTACATTCAGTCAGTTCTAAATACGTTATTATATTATTACTCTCAAATCCATTACTGACTTAAGCTTCAGAGTGGAATCAGGGGCCATCCCCACCCCTTTTTCAGGTTCTCGCCCCACATAACCTCTTAGAGGAAAACTTAGCGTTCGAGAGAGCTAAGTCCGAGGCGATACTTGGAAGTCCATTCCCCGAAGTTCAAAGCCACGTCATTTTGATCCCAACATTTGGCGCCGTATGTGGGAACTCCGATCAAAAAGTCGTGACCTCTAAAGAAGCAACAAGATGTCCAACCTCCCGGTGGAAGGAAATAATCCCCTAGTGGATCCTACCACCTCGAAGCCAATCACCAGAGAAGATCCGTCCATTACACAAGCTAATGACGGAGGTAATGATGGAAATCTCAGTCATTCCAAGTCATTACCAAATCCAGAAGAAGTAAGGACAGTCCCCCCGGCTGTCCCCCAAGAAGTATTGGCGGCCTTCATAACCTTTTGGAATCAAGCCCAGGCGGGCACCATCCCCGAAAAGGCACCTGCTCAAGAAACTTTCCAAAGGGAGGAGGTGGCGTCCAGCGTAAAAATCCAGGAGAAAGAACCCCTGGAGAAAGAAATTCCTAAGACTCCTGAAGGAGAAATGACGAGCAAAGAACCTGTCCTATTCACTATGGGACAGGTGGAAGAGTTGTTAGAGAAAAAGAGAAGGGGACGAACGATTTGCTGATTGTTCGCTATCATACCTCCCATCCTTTCTCTAAAATGTTGTTCAACACTCGAGTTCCTCCGCAAGTCTTTGCGAGGAACATCGACGACTACACAGGCGCGGGAGATCATGTTCGCCACATCAACGCCCATAACTCTTCCCTCTTGGGAAGAGGGGCAACTCCGGATCACTATGCTGCCCTCTTCCCAACTACGTTGAAAGAAGAGGCGTCTACTTGGTTCTATGGCCTCCCCGACAACTCGATCGATTCATGGGAGGAACTGAAGGCTAAGTTCATCGAAGACCACATAGGCCAAAGACAACGCCTAAAGAGTATGGATTTCCTAGATAAAATTGAACAAGGTTCTGATGAAACCTTGGCCAATTATTACACTAGGTTCCATAAGATACTCCAACAGTTAAATGAAGACGCCACGGATGGCGAGTTGATCAGGACCTTCTGGAGAGGTCTTAGGACACAGAGCCAAGCTCTGAAGGACAACATGGTGATGAAGCCGGTGAGAAAGATCGATGCCCTCGCCACGAAGGTGAAGAAGTACATAGATCTGGAAAGATCACACGAGAAGTCGCCTCGAGAAATCAAGCGCCCAGTCGTGCCAACAAAAACCGAAGAAGGCTCCGCTTCTCGACCACCTAGGAGGGAAGAAAGACGAGAGGGGAACTTCCGACCTGGAAACCGTCCGGGAATAAGAAATCCTAACTCTTATCCAGGAAAGTTCACTCCTCTTACACACAATCTAGCGGTGGTACTCCAGGAAATGGAAAAGCTTCGCCTTAGCCACCCGCCACCCATAAAGAAGAACCTGATGGGCCACCAAATGAGCGCCTATTGTCGTTACCATCAAACACGGGGGCACGATACAAAAGAGTGTATCATCTTAAAGCAAGATATAGAAGCCCTTATACAAAGGGGCAAACTGTTGAAATTTGTCGAGAAGGCCTCCAATATTCCAAAAAAGCGGGATCAAAGCCCAAGGGAAGACTCCCGATCCCCTCCACCCGACCATCCCGCTCCAAGAGGAACGATAAATTTCATTGCCGGAGGATTCGCTGCAGGAGGAGGAACAAATTCGGCTCGGGAAGTGTACGTTGCACAAGTATCCACAGCGGCAGTAATAGGGAAGAGACCTCGGGAACCCGACCTCGAGACCATTAGTTTTACGATCAACGATCTTGCAAAAATAGATCAACCACATGAAGATGCTCTGGTGGTCACTCTACCGATCGTCACTTATAAAGTCAAAAGGATCCTCATCGATAGTGGAAGCTCGACGGATATCCTCTTTTACCAAGCATTCTTACAACTAGGTTTCTCCAAAAAGGATCTGAAGAAAGTCGATTTTCCTTTAACAGGCTTCGCAGGAGAAACTATTTATCCTTTGGGTGCCATTCGACTAACCACCGTCTTGGGAGGAGACAAGACCTTACAAGTGGATATACTTTTCGTAGTGGTTGATGTAGTTTCATCCTACAACGCCATCATTGGGAGAACTACTCTCAATCTTTACCGCACCATCCCTTCAACGGCGCATCAAGTAATGAAATTCTCGACGCCTCGGGGAATCGGTGAAGTTCGAGGAGATCAGGCCATAGCGCGATACTGCTATCATACGACGACACAACGATCAGAGAAGTAACAGTAACTTTTGTGATAGATACCTATTTTTGTTATAACTAATGTCAAGCTTTCCTTTTTGATGAAATATTCAGGAAATGATGAATGAAATGGTCCCCCGAGATCTATTTTCTTTATAAAGAAATCATTTCGATATTATCATCCTCGGTTTGCGCCCTCCAAATCGGTTGTCGACCATTATGTGCCCAAAATGGCGACTAAAGCCTAGGTGCGGCGACAATTCGATCGAAGACCTCCAAATCGGTTGTCGACCATTATGTGCCCAAAATGGCGACTAAAGCCTAGGTGCGGCGACAATTCGATCGAAGACCTCCAAATCGGATGTCGACCATTATGTGCCCAAAATGGCGACTAAAGCCTAGGCGCGGTGACAATTTGATCGAAGACCTCCAAATCGGTTGTCGACCATTATGTGCCCAAAATGGCGACTAAAGCCTAGGTGCGGCGACAATTCGATAGAAGACCTCCAAATCGGTTGTCGACCAGTATGTGCCCAAAATGGCGACTAAAGCCTAGGTGCGGCGACAATTCGATCGAAGACCTCCAAATCGGTTGTCGACCAGTATGTGCCCAAAATGGCGACTAAAGCCTAGGTGCGGCGACAATTCGATCGAAGACCTCCAAATCGGTTGTCGACCATTATGTGCCCAAAATGGCGACTAAAGCCTAGGTGCGGCGACAATTCGATCGAAGACCTCCAAATCGGTTGTCGACCATTATGTGCCCAAAATGGCGACTAAAGCCTAGGTGCGGCGAAAATTCGATCGAATACCTCCAAATCGGTTGTCGACCATTATGTGCCCAAAATGGCGACTAAAGCCTAGGTGCGGCGACAATTCGATCGAAGACCTCCAAATCGGTTGTCGACCATTATGTGCCCAAAATGGCGACTAAAGCCTAGGTGCGGCGACAATTCGATCGAAGACCTCCAAATCGGCTGTCGACCATTATGTGCCCAAAATGGCGACTAAAGCCTAGGTGCGGCAACAATTCGATCGAAGACCTCCAAATCGGTTGTCGACCATTATGTGCCCAAAATGGCGACTAAAGCCTAGGTGCGGCGACAATTCGATTGAAGACCTCCAAATCGGTTGTCGACCATTATGTGCCCAAAATGGCGACTAAAGCCTAGGTGCGGCGACAATTCGATCGAATACCTCCAAATCGGTTGTCGACCATTATGTGCCCAAAATGGCGACTAAAGCCTAGGTGCGGCGACAATTCGATCGAAGACCTCCAAATTAGTTGACGACCATTATGGGCCCAAAATGACGATCAAAGCTTAGGAACGACGACAACTCGATCAAAATCACCACGTCTTAACAGATGATACTACCCCCCGACAGCGAAGGTCGAGGTATGTCCTATGTTTATCAAAAGGGATATAATTATTAACGATTCTTAAATCGATAAATTCTAGCGAAGAACGACAGAAGCTAGAAATCATTTATTAAAGAAATTTATTACAAAAAGAGTCACCCTCAAAAGAAGAACATTCTAGATGAGTAAAAACTCTCATAAAGTTTTCTTCCCCTTAGAGGACGAGGTTACAAAATCATCACTTTCTTTAGTGACTTCTAAGTATTGCTGAAGAAGAGGAACTCGAGAAAAAGGAAAGTCATGTTGATATGCTCTTAAGTTAGCAACCATCTCCTTTAAAGATGAGAAGAGCAAGTCCGAAGCTGCCACGACAATATCAGAGGTAAAAGCAGAACTCGCCTTATATTGCTCCACGGCCGTAGCTTCAAATTTCCTCAAGGCCGACACTTCCTTTAGCAACACTCTGACTCTCGCCCCCAATACCGTATTCTCGACTTGAAGGTTATCGTTCTCATTTTTCTTTCTCTCCAATATATGGTGATGCTCCTTCATCAAAGCGATGAAACTCTGTAAGGATTCCTCGCACTTATGAAGATCACGCCGCAAAAGGGAAGAAGTCTAATCTGCTAGTTTGAGGTCCTCTTTCAACTTAGCATTCTCCTCTCGGAGGCTTTGAACTTCAGTCACAATTGCTGGGGGCACAGAAGTCTTATTTTTCTTAGACGCCTGTAACTCCTCGAGAAGATTGATTATCAAGCGAGAAAGCTGAAGGGAGTCTCGGGAGATCTATGAAAAAGAAACAAATGAACTATTTAATGAAGCAAATAAAGAGTAAACATGACGAGCTTATTAGAGGGCTGCCATTACCTCAGCCTGTTTTGAGAGAAAAAGGCGAGCAACTTTTTCCACATCCTCAGGATCCGTTCCCAGACGAAGACGATCTCGAGAGGGAACGGAAGCATTCAGTAAGTGAAGTGCCAGATCGGAGCCAACGAATGAATGTCCCTCTTTGAGAGAATATCCCTGCAAAGATCGGAGAGGATCCCAATTCTTGTTTGGATCCACAACAGGATTCAACAACATATCCTAGTTGAAGGGAGGACCCTCGTAACTCGGAAAACCACCGGAAGATACCTCAGGAGGAGAAGATAACGAAGTTGGCTTATCAACTTGAGGTGAAGATTTTGAAGTCGAAGAAGAAGAGGAACTGCCTCCTTGTCTCCTCTTTCGCCAAGAATCGCCGCCCTGTCCTGACTCGAGCGGCGAGCAATACTTTTTGCCTTACCTTGAGAGGAGTATGGCGGTGAAGGTTCAACAGGAAGATTGGCGTCAACATCAATAGGAATATCGAAAGAAGCCCCCTGATTAACTACCGGATCAGGGGCCGAAGAGGTACTCGCCATAACTGAAGAGATTGGGACCTCCTCCTTAGCTCGAAGGTGGTTCCGGAGAATCATCTTTATAAAGTCTGGAAAGAATAATCCACGTTGGTAAAAAGTCGTCGAAAAAAGGTATTCAATGAAAATAAAAATAAGAATCCCCTCAAAAGTACCTGAAGAATGGGAATCAGCCATGGTCACCGGATCTTGCAGAAGACTTACAGAAGTTAACTCTAAGATGGAGTCAAAATTAGACACTAAAGAAGAGGCAATGGTGGTATTTATACTAGAGCCTCTCCCCCAAAATGAACAACTTCCCAAGGAAGCCTTCCCGAGGTCAGCCATCCATTGGTGCCTTCACTGACAACTAGACCGTTGCCCTGCACCCGTCAATAGACTAGCGAGGTGACTCTCCAACTCTCCAAGGAGTTCTCAACAGTCATAATTACTGAGCCAAAGTCTTGTTCCTAACCTAAAGTCTCTTCAACTTCTATCAGCTAACAGAGTATTCTCGCCAAGGATCAGAGGTAATACTCGACTCAAGACCTCCCCTTTATAAATAAAGTTGACGACTTTAGTCTCGGGGGCAAGTGTTGGGTTATGATTGATTAAACTCGTCATTAAGCACAAAAGTCGAGTACGTTCAAAGGGCAGGGAAAGAAGAGTCGCCAACCTTTCTGACTCGTCTTAACGAGATAGGGATGAAAGGTCGACGACAACTTATGAAAAAGTCAACTTCCAAAGTACGACTGCCCGCCACTAGGAGAAACCTTCCTTCGAAGGTAAAGACAGGTGGCGACCTGCTTATCATTATCATCAGAAGAAACCTTCCTTCGAAGGTAAAGACAGGTGGCGACCTGCTGGTCACTATCAATAGAAGAAACCTTCATTCGAAGGTAAAGACAGGTGGCGACCTGCTTATCATTATCATCATAAGAAACCTTCGTTCGAAGGTAAAGACAGGTGGCGACCTGCTGGTCACTATCATCAGAAGAAACCTTCATTCGAAGGTAAAGACAGGTGGCGACCTGCTTACCATTATCATCAGAAGAAACCTTCCTTCGAAGGTAAAGACAGGTGGCGACCTGCTGGTCACTATCATCAGAAGAAATCTTCCTTCGAAAATAAAAGACAGGTGGCGACCTGCTTATCATTGATGGATATACGCCCAATTTGAACCCGTTGACTTCCAAACCGTTGTATTTTTATCGTCCCATTACCGATTGTAAATCGAAACTTCAACCCGAACACTTCGCGAACACGTCAACGGCTCGGACGAGGCCGGAGCGCTCGTCCGGCCGAGGCAAACTCACCTAGGTGAGGTTGGGTGGCCACACCCGACCTCCCCTAGGAGAGATCGGGTCAGCCAACCCGATCTCTCCTAGGGGAGATCGGGTTGGCCGACCCGATCTCTCCTAGGAGAGATCGGGTTGGCCGACCCGATCTCTCCTAGGAGGGATGGGGTTGGCCAACCCCATCCTCCCTAGGAGGGGTTGGGTGCCCTCACCCAACCCCTACCCTTGGGGGTCGGATTTCTCCTCCCCCAAGGGCCCATGCGCCATTTTCGGACACCCACACTCGGTTCACGTCGCCTACCTTCTCCGTATCCTAAGGTCTTAATTATGCGCTTAAAGGTTAATTAATTGTGTTTAGAGGTTAACGATGTCATTAAGCCACCTTAATGACACCGTTGCCTATAAATACCCCACCTTCACAACTCATTAGGACATCTTGGCAATTTGGATTATTTTGCTCTGACATCTCTCTAGTTTATCTCTCTAAAAACGATACTGACTTAGGCATCGGAGAGGGTTCACCAGGCACCACCCCCCCTCTCTGTGTCTGGTACTGCCCCTTCTGCAGGAAGGAAGGAAGGAAGGAAACAAGGCAAAGCAGGGCAACCCGAGAGTATCAGATCATCCGCATCTCCAGTGAGGAACGGGATTTGAGCCGATCATCCGTTGACCCAGATCTCGGAACCTAACACTTGGCGCCGTCTGCGGGCTTCGGACAGAAAGCCTGGCTATAACACGAGCAATGACGAACAGCAGGGTGTCTAGGCACCACCGCCCACCAGGGGGCAATGGGAGAAGGAGAGAGCCTATACCCCCAGGAAGGCAGCCTAACCCTGGGAAGCAGCCAATGCAACCAGAACCACATGAAGTACCACAGCCTCCTCAACAGAACAACCAGGAGGGAGGACCCTCACGCCCAGCTGGGGCTGAGTCCTCCACAGCCTCCACACCTCGGGCAAGAAGGCCACAGAGAGAAAGAGAACAACAGGGAGTGCCGTCCCAGCACACGGCACCCCCTGAGGGGTATTATTATGAGGCGCAACCCCAAGGGTACCCGTATGGGATGCCGGCCCAAAGAGATGGCAACCGCGCCCACACAACATATGCAAGGCCGGCATACACCCAGGGGACACACACTGAAGCTCATGAAGAGGAACAGATCCCAACAGAAGGGCACCACTCGCACCCTCGAGCAGGGCAGCGAGAGGAGCAAAGAAGATACTACCAGGAGCCACCCCCAGAGGAAAGGCAACAATTCGTGCCTCCTAGGCAACAGCAGAACGCAAGGGCTTACACCCCACTGGGGGAGGACAGACAAGCAAGACCTCCAAGGAGGCAAGAATTCTATGAAGCACCCCAGCAGGGACACCAAGGATACACCTACAGCCCGTATCAATACGGACAAGGGATCCCGGCAAGCCCTATCTACAACCACGGAGGCTATCAGAGGAATTACACTCCAACACCGATATTGATCACTCCGGAGGAAATAGAGGCGATGATAACCCGGAAGATGAATGAGTCAAAGAAAACCAACTTGCATTGTCTAAGTGACAAGACGAACCACCCTTTCACAAGGGAACTGAAGATGAACAGGGTGCCAGACTCCCTGCACAAAGTGCAAATTGCAAAGTACAATGGGAAGGGAGACCCCCTAGAGCATATCCAACAGCATGAGGCCTCCCTATTTGGGAGGACCACTGATGAAAGGTACAAGGCACTCTTGTTCCCAAACACCCTATCAGGGGTGGCCTCACACTGGTTCTTCAGTCTACCCTCTGAAAGCATCCACTCATGGGAGCAGCTAAAGGCGAAGTTCCTACAGAGATACCTAGGGGAGAGGAAACTCCTCAAAGGCACAGGCTCCATCGATGATGTGAAACAAGAATATGATGAATCTCTGGCCTGTTACTACACTAGGTTCAATCAAAATATCGCAGACATCCAAGGCGACATCACTGAGGGGGAGATAATACGAGCCTTTATCAGAAACCTAGGCCGCTTCGGGTCCACACTGGCAGAAAAGATGGCCAAGAAGCCAGCAAGCACCTTAGAGGAGCTTGCAGGAAGAGTCAAAACTCATATAGACCTGGAGAGGCACAGGGCAAGTAAGAAAGCCAAGATTCAAGCAGCCAAGGAAGACAATGCAAAGCCGAACAAAGGCAAACCACCCCAGGCACCTCAGCACACAAGGCAGCAGGAATGGCGTCCGCCCCAGCAAAGAAACCAAATGGGCGAACCACTAAAGCCTAGAGAAATAAACGTCATCAAGTTCGTCCCATTGAACGCCACTCCAGCTACTGTCCTCAAAGAGATGAGGAACCAGAAGCTCTGGTCACCCCCTGCAAGGTGGAGAGCCCCAATGGTGGGGAATCACAAGGATAGATGGTGCGACAACCATGAAGCTTACGGGCACGACACGAACGAATGCTTCAGCCTAAAGCTAAGCATCAACAATGCCATCCAAAGGGGAGACCTCAAGCAATTCGTGGATCATGGGGGCAATAGCATGCAGCTAGGGCCATCACACAGAGACAAGGGCAAAGGCAAAGTAGACTACAACCCCCCACCCAACAAGAGAGGAACCATAAACATGATTCACGGGGGAGTAGCCTCAGGTGGCCCAACTGCTAATGCAAGGGAGGTCTACGCATCAAAGCTGGGTTCAGTGCCGAGGTGGAGAAAAAGGCCAAGAGAAGGAGAAGAAATCAAGATCGAATTCTCAGAGAAGGACAAGAGCCACATCGTCTTCCCACATGACGATGCTCTAGTTATCACAATAGACATTGATAATTTTGATGTAAAGAGAATTTTGGTGGATGGGGGCAGCTCAGCTGACCTCCTAAGCTTGAGAGTCCTAGAAGAGATAGGGAAAACCAAGGCAGACATCAAACCAGTCAACTTCCCTCTAGTTGGCTTCTCAGGGGCAACAAGCTACCCCCTGGGAATGATAACCCTGCCGGTGACCATGGGCCAAGGATGGACACAGCTGAAGGTGAATGTTAATTTCCTGGTGGTGGAAAGCCTAGGAGCCTACAATGGGATCCTAGGAAGGACAACCATAAACCCATATGAAATCGTGCCATCCACTGTACACCAGAAGCTGAAGTACATCACGGAGAATGGAGTCGGAGAAGTCCTGGGTGATCAGCGCACCGCAAGGCAATGCTACGTCAACTCCATGAGACGTGGATCACACGGGACAGACACAGTGGCTGTGGTCATGGTTGGAGCCAACCAAGATAGAAAGAAGAGGAAAAGGAGGAAAAGGCAGGGAAAGATGAAGAATGGAGTGGTACTCCGTTTGAGTAGGCAGTTTTTTCAAACAATGTCTAAGAGGAGACACAGGAGCAAGGCTGTGAAGGTCACAGCCATACCTTGGCAGCCAGATACCAAAGAGGGAAAAAGAACAAGTGACTCCATCTCAAGAGGCTTCCGTCACATCGATGATATCAAGCAAATGCCGCAGGATTCAATATCAAGCTATTTCCAGAGGTTCTCCAATTATGGTGCCAACATGGACATCACAAGAGGAGAAACCGTCAGAGCATTTATTAGAAACATGCATCCAAACTCATTCGAGGCCTATGGGGGGCTCTATGAGATGGTCATGACGAGCACGATGAGGGAGCTCAAGGAAAGGCTAGACAAAGCATTTGCAAGGGAAATGGAGCAGCTTGATGAAGTCCTGGAGAAGGGAAGAAACACTGACGCACTGGGAGGAGGTGTAAACTTCACATTCACACCCCTTACAGTGAGCATAGAAGAAATCTTCCACAAGCACCTCAAGCAGGAGCTACCAACATGCAGGGAGGAGGGCAAGGCCTTCCTAGGAAGGGATGCACAGGGATGGTGTGAGTACCATGGGACCTGGGGGCATCAAACCAATAACTGCATGGTGCTGAAGATAGAGGTGGAAGAAATGATTCACAATGGAGGTCTGAAGGAGTACGTGGAAACAGACAAAGTAACCACCCCATATCCTTAGTTTCATATCTAGCACTTTACATGTTCAAGCTTTCCAAGTTTTTCAAACAACTTTTGAGAAGGAGAACTCACGAAGTTCCTCCAACTCTACCACTATCTATATTTTCCTCCAAAGGGTGTCTTGACCCACCCAAGGCACCCCAAATGTACAGAAGACATGAACACTCTTAAAAGAATAAGTTTTCCTTCAAAGGCATTTTCTAATGAATGTGATGATATAGTCATGATGTTATCCTTACACAGATATGACTTCAAGTCAATAACAGTTTCGACTCCCCCAAGAGCGTATCTTGAGAGTAGTATCCATACTACGACCCTCGACGCCCCCAAGAGCGTATCTTGAGAGTAGTGTTCATACTACGAAATTCGACGCCCCCAAGAGCGTATCTTGAGAGTAGTTATTACACTACGACCTTCGACGCACCAAGAGCGTATCTTGAGAGTGGTTTCCAAAAACTACGACTTTCGACGCCCCCAAGAGCGTATCTTGAGAGTAGTGTTCATACTACGAAATTCGACGCCCCCAAGAGCGTATCTTGAGAGTAGTTATTACACTACGACCTTCGACGCACCAATAGCGTATCTTGAGAGTGGTTTCCAAAAACTACGAATTTCGACGCCCCCAGGAGCGTATCTTGAGGTAGCTTTGCAACCTACCAGATTCGACGCCACCAAGAGCGTATCTTGAGGTAGAAAAAACACTACCAGACTCGACGCCCCCAATAGCGTATCTTGAGGTAGATTTCAAACTACCAGCTTCGACGCCCACCAGGAGCGTATCTTTGGTCTAACCTGAGCCCTCCGGGAGCCTATCCTGTGAAACGTTAAGCGCCCTCCGAGAGCCTGTCTCGCGAATAGTTTCGACGCCAACCAAGAGCGTATCTTTGGTTTAACCTGTGCCCTCCGGGAGCCTATCCTGTGAAACGTTAAGTGCCCTCCGAGAGCCTGTCTCGTGAACAGTCTTCGACGCCAACCAAGAGCGTATCTTCGGTCTAACCTGCGCCCTCCGGGAGCCTATCCTGTGAAACGTTAAGTGCCCTCCGAGAGCCTGTCTCGCGAATAGTTTCGACGCCAACCAAGAGCGTATCTTTGGTTTAACCTGTGCCCTCCGGGAGCCTATCCTGTGAAACGTTAAGTGCCCTCCGAGAGCCTGTCTCGTGATCAGATTCGACGCCCACCAAGAGCGTATCTTTGGTCTAACAGTACCATGTATACCATTTGAAGGGTATCAGAAGAGATCATGACACCACGCTCAGAGAGATCCAATGAGAAAGTAATCTCAAAGTAAAGATATATGAAGAACACATAATGTTTTTTCTTGATGAAATAGCAGGTATGATATGAAGGAAAACACGAAAGAAGGATAAGTAAAGGAAACACATCAAGAGAAGAGTCCATAACCAAAGGGATACATACAAAAGCATGAGAAGCATTAATGTAAAGACAAGTGAACCACGTAGTCAACAACACAATGCGACAAAGGAAAGTAACAACAAACACCACCACAATCTCAAAAGACACTCAACCCATTAAAGGGGAGAAGGAGTGCAGTTATATATACAAAGATAGCATGATGTAAACACATCAATCAGAACCTTCAGGAGAGTCACCCTCACCCCCTGAGGCTGAACCACCGGCAGATATGGATGAAGAGGAGGAGTCTGAGGTACCAATCTCCACAGGTGTAGCATCCACCTGGGCAGGGGCAGGCTCGTCTGCAACAGCAGTCTGACCCCTCAGAACAGCCATGTAGCCAGTGGTGTATGACCCGAAGTCACCAAGGTCACCGACTGGGAACTGAGGATCAATGCGGAAAATGTGATCAACCAGATACTCACCGAACTGGTTCATCTCCTGAGTGAGACGCGCGCTATAGTCGGCAGTGAAGGCAGAGGAAGCCTTGTACTCAGACACGGCGACGGTCCTCTCCTCTGCCCGGCACTTAGCCTCCAATTTCCGCAACTCCTCAGAGTGGAGTGACGCTGCAACCTCAGCCTCCCGGCGTAAACTGCCCACAGTAGTCTCAAGCAAGGACACTTGGTCCCGGAGCTCCTGCATCCTCAAATCAGATAAACGCGCCTTCTCAACAGCAGTAGCGACCTCCGCCTTGAGAGAGACCTGGCTGTCCTCAAGGGTCTTCTTCTCGTCAGATAACTCGAGCACGAGTGATGACATGTTCACCATGTCAGACATACCCTAACAATTAAAACAAGGGGTGAGTAACCGAAAGACAACCAATATGAAAGTATAACGAAGAAAGCAAGGAACAACTCACAGGCGCATAACGAGAGAGTACACCCTGAACAAAGCGCCGAGTCTCCCCAGGAGACTTGGGCGAAGCAACACGATCGCCAGGGGGGATGGCGCCGCGGAGTACGCGGACGCCAACCTCAGGAGTCCGCAAAGAGGAGGTGCTATCGAGGTGGAACTCCTTCAGACCAGCGAAAGGAGTCCACTCAGACCCAATAACATCTTCATCAGTAAGACGTGCGAAATCCTTCCGACTTAAAGTCGGAGGCCCACCTACACAAGCGAAGCAAGTCAAAGGAAAATATAAACATAGAAGGATCAGCAACAAGGTAGAGATCATACCTGAGGACCGTGCCCTCGGCTGGGGGGCAGGGGAACCACCACCAGCAGGTCGCTTCCCTTTGTCAGCCAGGGAAGGCACCTCTTCGACCACCATCTCCTTATCACGAGATAGGGTCGGAGGACGAGCAGTAGGCGAAGTAGGATCCGCAGCCTTCTTCCTCTTAGCAGCCGAGGCCCCGGCCTCAGAATCAGATCTCCGCGGCTTGGACTTGGAAGGTCCAGAATCTCTGCCAACGGAGACGACCCTCTCGGTCACCAAGGGGGAGCGCCCTAGCAATGTAAGAAAAGCAAGATAAGGAAAACACAAGTTATACCATAAAGAAGCAAATAGGAGAAAGCATACCAGAGGCCCCAGCCTTCTTCCCAGGCAGGGGGGATTTCTTCAGAGCGGAACTAGAAGGAGCCTTCCTCTTGCTCAGATCAACAGGGGCTCCCTGCACGTTATAGGTTTTTCCATGAAACCAACCTACAAAGGAAGAGCAGAAGGTAAATAAAGATGGAAAGACCAAGTGACATACCGAACCCCCGGAGTCAGGAGTCAAACTGATCCCGGCCTCGTAAAGATCCGTCTCAGTCACTAAGGACACGGGGCAGTATGACCGAGTCCTGTTGCTCTCGTGAATGATCTTCATAGTCTCTAAATCAACAGAAGAGAACTCTCCGAAAGCAGGCCAACCATCGGACCGATCCTCATTCAAGACCGACCAAGTGACGTATCGATCCGTAATGAAGAAGTAATGCTTAGCCCAGTGGCTGGCCGAATTGTCACTCCGGGCCACGAAACGGAGGGAGATATCCCACTCGATCCCACTCAACCCGAAATCAGCAAATCGGGGATCCTTGAAGGTTGGATGGCGAGTTACGAAACTCGCAAACCCCACCTTCGTCTGGTACTGGAACCGATAGAAGCATCGGAATAGAACGAGGGAGTACTTCCAGGAGTACCAATGGCACAATACCCGGAAGCCCACCCAGACACGGAGGGCACTGGGGGCAAGGTTCACAGGAGAAATCCTGAAGAACCTGCTCAACTCTATAAGGTCATCACAGTAAGGCAACCTCAACCCAAACCGGATCTGGGAAGGGTACACGGCGACCTTCCCTATAGGAGGCTCCGTCACCGTCTCGCGAGTATTCCCCAAGGAGGGGAGAAAAGGATACAGAGGCTCATCTAGGGGACAGATATCTCCTAGGGTAACGTGCTCATTGTAATCGGACCTAGTGAGATGGTTCTCTGACAGAGTAGCGAGACCTAAGGCAAAGGTAGCAGGAAATCCCAAAGTTCGAATCAAATTTCGACTAACACCCCAATGAAGGTCACGGTACTAAGCTAGCAATAGGAAAAGAAGTAATGCGACCGAAAAGGAAGAGAAAATGAACTCACTCATCCTTCGGAGGATGCGACGCCTCTGAAGAGTCTGTGTGCGCGGACACCACCAGGAATATAGTACCTGCCACGACACGACAAATATCAAGACAAGAAAAATTTCCGAAGAACCGGAAATACTCCGACACCCGACCAACGAAAACAATCAAAGATCCAAAGACACCCAGCAAAGATAGTCAACATGAGCCAAGGACACCACGACAACCAAGTTGAGTAATTTTATCCGAGCCTAAGGTCGGGTTTTGGAAAAAATTACCGTTATACCCTCCAACAAAGATTAACACACCAACGGCGGTACGACATCAAATTCAAGATCGGGATAGCCTAATCGGACAAGAAACCATATCCGGACAACCGGCAAACATTTTTCCCCAAATCCACAACTATCAACGGCTATCCAAGGCAATCCCACATTCAATCAAGCATCGGCAATCAAATATCAACAATTCAAAAATCAACGTTTTACGCGGTAACGGAAAGGAAAAGAGCGGACCTTCGGAAAACCCGACCCGATATGATAAACGGGTCCGGAATTCGAATTTCGAAGTCGGTCGGAATCAGCCCCTCGCCGGAGCCCCAATTCCGTCGTCGCCGGAATCGCTCCCAGCCGTCCTCTCGTCGCCGGAGTCCGCCCCAGATCACGCCGGAGCTCCCTGGTCTCGCCGTCGACAGTTCTGGCCGGACTTGACGTTGCCGTCGTCGGAGGAGAACTCGCCGTCGAAGCCTCCCGACGCCGCTGCTCGATTGGTCACCGCCCTCCGCCGGCCAAGCTCGTGCCGCGCCGCCCTCGTCCGTCAGCCGCCGGAAATCAAGCCGCCGTCTCGAGCTGCTGGTCCGCCAGTTGCCTTCGTCCGCGCTGGTGACCACCTCCCGCCGGAGCTGCTGGCCGGATTTTTGCCCCTTGGTGAAAATTTCGGCCGGCCCTTACCTTGGGGGGTGCTCTCAAATTTTTCTTGCTCTCCAAGGGTGAGTGAAGAAGGAAGATGGTGGCTATGGTGACTCCTTAAGGTATTTTTCTAACTCTCCTCTATTTTGAAAAGATGATAGGGTTTTTTAAGGGGTTTTAATCATCACCCTCCATCTATCTTTAAATGAGATCTAAGGGCCAAGGAAAAACCATCATTTTTATCCCTTTCAACTATGGCTAAGTATATCTCCATACATAGAAAAACTATCAAGTTAGGTTTATTCTTGAACATTCTATACTTAGAAAAAAATTTGGCCAAAATTAAATTTTTCCTCACTTAGATAAAATCCCGGCACGAATTTGAAGCATAAGTCACTTAGTTGCATTCGTATTGCATCCTTGTAAGAGTATGCATTTTTTAAGTATACGCCGGTAGCAACAATAGATTTATTGCTCCCGCCTCAGACGGACGCATGCTTAGGCATACGTCCGTGCTACTCTAACGTTTACAACTCCTCTATCTCATAAGACAGGGGGCAGAGTCGAAGACATGCATCCATGGGTAAGCTGACACTCAGATGAAAGGTAGAAACCCCGGTTTCAAATTGCGCGTATCATACCATCCTGAAATAGAGTCAATCAAGGGTTAGGCCATTGGTTGACTCGGGGGCATGTGATGGATATACGCCCAATTTGAACCCGTTGACTTACAAACCGTTGTATTTTTATCGTCCCATTACCGATTGTAAATCGAAACTTCAACCCGAACACTTCGCGAACACGTCAACGGCTCGGACGAGGCCGGAGCGCTCGTCCGGCCGAGGCAAACTCACCTAGGTGAGGTTGGGTGGCCACACCCGACCTCCCCTAGGAGAGATCGGGTGGACCAACCCGATCTCTCCTAGGGGAGATCGGGTGGACCAACCCGATCTCTCCTAGGAGAGATCGGGTCGGCCAACCCGATCTCTCCTAGGAGGGATGGGGTTGGCCAACCCCATCCTCCCTAGGAGAGGTTGGGTGAGGCACCCAACCCCTACCCTTGGGGGTCGGATTTCTCCTCCCCTAAGGGCCCCTGCGCCATTTTCGGACACCCACACTCGGTTCACGTCGCCTACCTTCTCCGTATCCTAAGGTCTTAATTATGCGCTTAAAGGTTAATTAATTGTGTTTAGAGGTTAACGATGTCATTAAGCCACCTTAATGACACCGTTGCCTATAAATACCCCACCTTCACAACTCATTAGGACATCTTGGCAATTTGGATTATTTTGCTCTGACATCTCTCTAGTTTATCTCTCTAAAAACGATACTGACTTAGGCATCGGAGAGGGTTCACCAGGCACCACCCCCCCTCTCTGTGTCTGGTACTGCCCCTTCTGCAGGAAGGAAGGAAGGAAGGAAACAAGGCAAAGCAGGGCAACCCGAGAGTATCAGATCATCCGCATCTCCAGTGAGGAACGGGATTTGAGCCGATCATCCGTTGACCCAGATCTCGGAACCTAACAATCATTATCAGAAGAAATCTTCCTTCGAAGGTAAAGACAGGTGGCGACCTGCTGGTCACTATCATTAGAAGAAACCTTTCTTCGAAGGTAAATATAGGTGGCGACCTGCTGGTCACTATCATCAGAAGAAACATTCCTTCGAATGTAAAGACAGGTGGCGACCTGCTTCAACCGTCATCAGAGGAAACCTTCCTCTAGAAGTAAAGACATGTGGTGACCTGCTTGTCACCTGCTTGACCGACTCTGAAGAGAAACCCCACAAGGAGGGTAACCGCCATATAAAGTCGGTAACTTATCCCTATAAATAGGGACTATTTCTATTTACTTGATTACATTCATTCAGTTCTAAATACGTTATTATATTATTACTCTCAAATCCATTACTGACTTAAGCTTCGGAGTGGAATCAGGGGTCATCCCCACCCCTTTTTCAGGTTCTCGCCCCACATAACCTCTTAGAGGAAAACTTAGCGTTCGAGAGAGCTAAGTCCGAGGTGATACTTGGAAGTCCATTCCCCGAAGTTCAAGGCTACGTCATTTTGATCCCAACAATACCAAAAGTGTAAAAAAATGATTTGGTACCATAAGTGGATTTCAGTCAAAGAAGTGGTATAAAATAAACCGTTATCCATTTGGAAAATACTAAAACGATTGCAGGAAAACACATTTAATTAGACACTCAATTGAAATATATCGTTAGAACTGGGTGAATGTCTAATTAAATGTATTTCATTGTAATCATTTCAATTTATTGACGAATCCACTGCGAGTATACATTAAAATAAAATCTTACGTGACTGACATAACTATTTTCATTCAAATTTGACTAAAGTTAAAATAGAAGTACCAATGTGTGTGTTTTTTTTTTTTGGCCAAGATGTACCAACTACTAATGTTTCATAGGACTAAAATTTCAAATTATTATTTTGACCAAGAATTGAAAGTTTATATAACATGTTAAAAAAAATTTAAATTTTGAGTAAGAATTTGAAATTGATTCATTGTTTAAGTAACGATTTAGATTTTTTTTGGGTTAACAGGTCTTTTGGTCCATGATGTTTGACAAATTTTGGGTTTCGGTTAATGATGTTTTTTTTTTACCTCGTTTTGGTACCATATGTTTTTAGATTTTTTTTCTAGTTTTGGTCTAACCGAAACATTCCGTCCATTTTTTGACATGAACAAGTCACGTGATCCACCCTAAACTTTCAATTTTGTTCAATTTAGTCTCTCTAATACTTTCCTAACCTTTTTTTTGTTCAATTTAGTCCCGAAGTTTCAAAAATTCAATTGGACCTATTGTCCAATTGGGGTCAATTTTGAAACTTCGGGACTAAATTGAACAAAAAAAAAGGTTAAGAAAGTATTAGAGGGACTAATTTAAAGTTTAGAGTGGATCACGTGACTTGAACATGTCAAAAAATGGACGGAATGTAACGGTTAGACCAAAACTAGAAAAAATCTGCAAACATATGGTACCAAAACTAGGTAAAAAGAAAATATCATTGACCAAATCCTAAAAGTTGTCAAACATCATGAACCAAAAATCTGTTAACCCATTTTTTTTTAAAGAAATTTTTTAAGTCACGATCGCGAATATTTTTTTTCCATGTCGTCTCAACCAACCTCATGAATCATGCGGTTGCAGTTTAAATTAGACTCGACTAGGGGAGCCGATCCAACAACAGTCGGTCACATTCCCAACCGAACGCCACCCATCGCCCACAATCTCTCTCTATCGCTAGATCTCTGCAGATCAGGGCTCAAAAACAGCTTCTAAGCTGCTTCCGTAAATCCCTAGCTTTCTTCTCCAACTTCCTCCTCCAAAGAAGACACGTCTAGTCTTATATCCCGCATTTGATTCACACCGCATTTGCGTGAACTCTCTATTGAGGCGATACTTCGGGTTGAAGTTTCAGAGACCTGGTATAGCAATTGGTGAGATCTCACTCCCTACTGCAGTCATAGCTAAAGAAGCTATCTCTTCGATTCTTTAAGATAGGAAAAACAATTTCTTTATAGCTTGAAATAATTGACAATGATTCATTTCTGACCCAGAGACGAAATATGCTTTCTTGTTTCGTTGGCCTTTATTTTCGCCTAACAGTCTGGATTGCTTGATATTCTAAATCGAGGTTTTGTGCATTGAGGTGGGTGGGTAGTAGCAAAAAGTTTAAATTTGTTTGTTCAATTTGCAGATGGATTTTAATTTATACCGGTTCTCATATATATCCCGTGAAGCCTTATAAACCAAATCTTACTAGAGTTTAAACTCAACTGTATTTACAGAGTTTGAATGGTGGATGAACTATATTGCCTTGAATCGCCAATTTCAGAGTAACACCCTTGTGGATTATTGGAGAAGAGGAACTAATGGTTAAAGGAAATGGAAGGAACTAACGGATGCAATAATATTGGAGAAAACAGGAGCGGCTCCGGTAATGACCGGCCTCCAATCCCACTTGGTGCCACCTATAGGCAGTGTTTCGGTGATGAGCAGCGTGCAACTCCAGCTTCCTACAAGAGATCTCTTATCCGCCATCCTTCTCTTGTAAGTATTTGATCTTTGTCCCCTTTTACTGTGTATATTGTGTTGATGCCATGTTTCCTGGTTTAATTATTCAAACATTCAATCATGACACGTTTAGTTAACAATGGAGCCTCTTTTTCTTCCATCACTTTGGAAAGGCAACTGGATTAACTGCTGTGTTGGATAAATGGCTGAAGCACAAAGACTGTTGTATTTGCATCTTGAGGTGTTACTAATGAGCTATTCAATTTTATCACTCTTAGGAGTTGACTCACTTTTAGTATACTGCTATACCTATGTTGTAACCATCATGTTTGAATACTTCTCACTACTCTAAGGTGAAAAGAAAATGCCTCTTTATTAATGCTCAAAGACTGGATTAACTGCTGTGTTGGATAAATGGCTGAAGCACAAAGACTGTTGTATTTGCATCTTGAGGTGTTACTAATGAGCTATTCAATTTTATCACTCTTAGGAGTTGACTCACTTTTAGTATACTGCTATACCTATGTTGTAACCATCATGTTTGAATACTTCTCACTACTCTAAGGTGAAAAGAAAATGCCTCTTTATTAATGCTCAAATTAATGGCCATTTGTTTTTATATTGGTTTATGACCGGGTAACTTTAGAATCCACGTTGACCTTGAGTGTGATGGTCTTCCCGGGAAGTTATTTTACTTATGGAATTGCTAGGAATAGTTCGGATGATGTATGTATTTAGAGGGTGAACCGTTACTTTTTGAAGTTGTCATAAATAAAATATGAGCTGTATCACTGTCAGGAACTTAAGAGGAAGTTGTATTGATGTCCAAAACTGGGAGAAACCAAGAGCTAAGAGAGCTGTGGGCTAATATTTCCTAGTTATATATTTGATTATATCTTAACATATTCAAGTAATTTTATTGCAGCTTGAGTTTTTGCCTTTTGGAGCTTACTACTGACTTTGAACATTAACAGGTGAAGACAAAGATGCCTGATGTCTCAGTCGAACCAATAAAAGCATTAAGAAACTTTGAATCCGAGTTTCTTCCAGCTATCCGTTCTGGAGCATGGGCTGATATTGGTTTCCGTTCAAATATGGAAGATGTATACATCTGCGTTGACAACTTTGTCCATGAATATGGCCTTGAGAATATTCTAAATGGCCCAAACGCCTTCTATGGGGTAATTCGCTTTATTCCCATTATTGACCTATTCGACTTGATTGTCCGAGTCACTTTTGCTATTATTGGTGTTGATGCTACTGGCCCAACTTATAATCACCACTTTCCATTCTTGGGCATTTCCTAAAAGAATTTTTCTTCCGGTAGATCTTGATATAGCTCAAAACAATCAATACTGTTTGGGGAAATAGATTGTAAGTTATATGAATTTATTCCACCTCTATTATGATCAACTTTGTGGTCGGGAGATGTTGAGTTTAGTGAAGATCAGAAGTCTCAACAGAAATTGTTATATATGTCTTGCATCTGATCGGTCTTGTGATACTGTTTGAACACGCTCGATAACTTGCTCGTCCATTTTTTTTTTTTGGTATTTTCTTGTTTGATGCAATTGACAAAGCAAAAGGTGTATCCTATCCTCAAACAGGTTTTTGATGGCCATGGAGGGAAGCATGCTGCAGATTTTGCTTGCTATAATTTGCCGAGATTCATTGTTGAAGATGAAGAATTCCCAGGGGAGATTGAGAAGGTTCTTGCATCTGCCTTCTTGCAGACCGATGCTGCTTTCGCTGAAGCTTGTTCCTCAGATTCTGCCCTTGCTTCTGGCACTACAGCACTGGCAGCCATTGTTATGGGAAGGTTATTAACGCTTCTTAAAGGGTTAAATGATCTTTTGGTACAATATGTTTGACCCAAAAGTGGCTTTTGGTGCAACATTTTTTTTTTGTGGACTATTGGTGCAATACGTTTGCAGTTTGTTGACTTTTGGTGCATCTGATTATAGTCAAAGCTAACAGTCAACTAACAAATGCACTAAAAGTCAACAAACTGCAAACGTATTGCACCAAAAGCCTAAAAAACAAATATTGCACAATTTTGGTCAAACGTGTTGTACTAAAAGACCCTTTAACCCAAACTTAAAACATAAATGTTCGGTGAATGGTAATAATGTGATGATATGGGAATATTTCAGATTATTGGTTGTGGCGAATGCTGGAGACTGTAGGGCAGTGCTATGCCGGCGCGGGAAAGCAATAGAAATGTCAAGAGACCATAAGCCCATGTGTAGTAGAGAAAGAGAGCGGATAGAAGCATCGGGTGGATCGGTGTTTGATGGGTACCTAAACGGGCAGTTAAACGTGGCTCGTGCCTTGGGTGACTGGCACATGGAAGGGATGAAAAGTACCGATGGGGGCCCGCTTAGTGCTGAGCCAGAGCTAATCACCGTTAACCTGACGGAGGAAGACGAGTTTTTGATCATCGGCTGTGATGGAATATGGGATGTTTTTAGGAGCCAAAATGCAGTGGATTTTGCTCGGAGAAGGCTTCAGGAGCACAACGATCCGCTCATGTGCAGCAAGGATATTGTCGGGGAGGCGTTGAAGAGGAAGAGTGGAGATAATCTATCGGCCATTGTAATTTGCTTCCATCCTCAACCTCCACCAAACTTGATTGCTCCTCGATCGAGAGTTCAGAGGAGTTTTTCGGCACAAGGGTTGAGTGAGTTGCAGAGCTTTTTGGATAGCTTAGCAGATGGAAAGTGAACAAGAACCATGATTCATGATTTTGGCTGACATGACATTAATGCTGTTACTTTTGCTGGCTGTTTGGTCGGTTTAGAGGGTTTTTCTTATCATAGAGAAATTGTGTTCCTTTCAACTGTATTGTATTCTTGGCGGCATAGTTGTGGTTTAGATCCTTTTTGTGGTTGAGTCGACATTTCTTTGTTACTTTGCCTACAAGGTACCCATTTTTCAGTTTTCATATTTTCCGTGTTAAGAACCTAAAAACAGTCAACCAACCATAGTTTATGTTGCTAATCGCTATTTCAAATTAAGACGTGGATATTCAATATTTTAATTATTAGATTCGTTGCTTTTCACTTTTGGTGTTATTAATGACAAAACATGTTTTTCCATCCACAATTCGTCTGTTATAATCTCTGGCCACCATTCCGATACGGCTACGTCTTGTACTTTCTGTCCATGCCTTGCCACAGATCATCTTGATGATTTAAGCTGATTTGTTACTTAAAAAATAATATATTTTTATTTCGTGTCAATTTTAAGAAGAAAAAAAAAGTGAAAATTAACAAATTTTATAGTTTATATACGAATATCAACATTTTAAATTTGGTACAACAACCAACAATATGACCTATGGACTTTTTAGGGTCTTAACCCTTTTTTCCGTGTCGATGATGGTGAAGTTTTGCATTGCTTGCACAATTGTTCATTACTACAAAAATCAGTATATATATATATTGATGTTCATCATCTCTTCTGGAAGTTGAAGACTTTGATCGAAAAGGCAAACATGAACCCGAACAGCACGCAGATCCCGAGATGAACGACAGCGACGACCCAAACAAAATCGTGCCTAAACCCGAAGTAGCTCTCTATGAAATCCTTGATGGATTGGTCGCTAGACTCGAAGTGTTCCTCGATGTCCCCGAATTGTGAAGCCACCAATCCATACAGGGTCCAAGCAACAGGGCATGCCCAGTAGTACCATCTCCACCATATTGGAATTCTCTGCATTATAATCACACCATTATTCATTTTCATCAAACACAAAGTAGATAACTGTTGAAATAAACATACTCCAACGTAAGTCTGGAATCCACTCCGGTGGTGTTGGGTTAATTAGAGACTATATAAGCAAGTGGATCGCTTCCTTCTATCACCAATTGGTTTTAGGATGGAACCCCACTTGCATGCATAGCTGCTCTCTGTTGGCTCGTCGAGCTTGATTCGGCCCAACGTGGAATCTAACAATTACGAACAAAGAGAGAAAACGAGACGTACAGTTCGGGGAACGATGAATCCGGAGAAGAGATTCCAAATGGCGTAAAAAGCCGAGGCGACAACAGCAGCAATGTTGTGGTTCGGTGTGACCGCGACAGTCATCATGCCGTAAAGGGTAAAGTACAGGAGGGTGAAGTACATGAAAAATATGTACCAGAAGAATTTTTCGGCAGTCCAGTGGAAACCGATCATTACGTAAACTATCACCCCGTAAATTAGTGCTTGTACCAACATATACGGAAGCTCGATGAATATTTGTCCAAACGCGTATGGTAAGGCGGAGTACATTCCAGCAGCCCTCTCCCGGTAGAAAACCGTCCTCTCGATCGCCACAACTGGCTGTACCGATACTGCATTCTGCACCCCGATGAATAACACCGCAGCGTATATCGACCCCATGGCGTTGAATAGATCTTGTTGCTCTTTCCTGCATTATTGTTCATGCATAATTGTATATGTCTCTTCATAACACTATGATAAAATTACAAATATTGTTACCTTTTGGAGCCTAGATCCCAGAATATCGTCCCGAACATGAGGGCGATGACAGTTGTGAAGAGAAGGCGTACGGTTGTGTAGGGCGGGTTGCGCCAATACGACCAGTGTTGCTTCCACAGGCAAGCCATGCATTGGGTGAATAAGGGCTGGGAGTACTTGGTTGGGAAGTAAAGGTCCTTGGAACCTGCTACTGGTTTGCTTAGTTCCTTCACCAGATCTTTGTTCCTCCTGTCAAGCCATGTCATCGTTTGTAAAGAATAAGCCGTGCGCCTTAGTCAATTTTCGATAAAATCAAACTTGTAGGTGAAACTTTTGGCAATGTTAACATGATATGAACATGTGCACTTTGATAGTATGTTAAGACATAGATGCACTGATAACAGTTGGTAAAGTGATCTGTCTAAAATTTCACATAGTATAAAAGCCCAAAATCTCTGCAAAGCCAGCTAGGTGAAGATCACATTATTCATTTCTGAATTTGTGAAGGGTTAAAGAACCTAAAAAGGGCCGTAACTATAGGTCATGTTACTAATCATTGTTTCAAATTTAAAATGTTTAAATTCGGGTGTCTCAACTATTAGATTTGTTTTGGCCAAAAAAAAAAAAAAAACTATTAGATTTGTTGCTTTCAACTTTTTCAACTGATTTTGACGTTTTCAACAATAAAAACATGTTTTCAACTTTTGTAAATTATCAGATTTGTTGCTCATGGTTTAGGTTTATTTGATGCTTAAAAAATATATTTTTGTTTCGTCAATTTAAAAAAAAAAAAAAAAAAAAAAAAAAGTGAATATCAACTTATCTGATAGTTGGGAGATCGAATATCAACAGTTTAAATCTGATACAACGATTAACAACATAACCTATAGTTGAGACAATTTTAAGTTCTTAACGCTAATTTCAAAATTCAAACCTGTAAAGTTGCGAGTTGTTGTAGACTTCAGTGAAGTTAGTCCCAAGTAGGGCTTCTTGTGTTGCAGCTGTTATGTCTAGCATCCAAGTTGCTGGATTGTATCCATCCTTAATTTTCGGAACCCCAGGAACTCCCTTCGCAGCCAAACAATCATTCATACATCAGAAAGGTATGATCTAAGCGTTGAAGAATGAATGTTGTTGAAAACTATGTGAACTCACCTCAAAATACTCAATCAACTGTGATGACTGACGACCCAATGGACCGACATAGATTGCTTCTCCGCCACGTTTCAGAAGGAATAACTGCAGGCATGATATGATGAATTATTACAGTTGGATTGTATAGTATTAAGCAGATTGATAGACATGACTGGCCTCAGTAGACTTCCTTTCGGAAGGACTCATTCGGTTTAGACATATTTTTGTTTCGTCAATTTTAAGATAAAAAAGTAGAAATCAACCAATCTGATATTTGTGGAAAGCAATATGACTATTTTTAGGTTCTTAACGCTTTAATTAATTACCTCATCAAAAGCATCAAATATGTCTATGCTCGGCTGGTGAATGGTGCAGACAACGGTCCGTCCTGTGTCGACTGTGTTCCTGACAGTTCTCATAACAATTGCAGCCGCTCGTGCATCAAGCCCTGATGTGGGTTCGTCCATGAATATGATAGAAGGGTTAGCAACAAGCTCGACTGCTATGGTTAATCTTTTTCGCTGCTCAGTCGATAGCCCGTCCACTCCCGGTAGCCCCACGAGAGCTTCTCTTAACGAATTCAACTCAATCAGCTCCATCACTTCCTCGATGAACATCTGCATTGATTGCATTCATTTTCAACAACCCCATAGCTCCGACGGCTTAAATATTACTAATAAGGATAAATAGTCGTGTGATTATTTAACAGTCAAAATTAACAGTTGACTAATGAATGCACCAAAAAACAAATGCACCAAAAGTCAACGTTGGTCAAACATGTTGTACCAAAAGACCCATTGACCCTACTAATAAATAGCTATCTACTTTACCTACCTTTCTAGTTGAAGAATTGACTTCGGGTGGCAACCGGAGCCATGCCGAGTAAACTAACGACTCGTAGACGGTGACATGAGGAGAGTGAATATCAGTCTGCTCACAGTATCCGGAAATGCGAGCAAATGTTGCTTGCTTCTTTGGGTACCCTGAAATCGTGATTGACCCGTCGATATAACCCCCGGTCTTCCTTCCTGCTAAAACATCCATCAGAGTTGTTTTCCCGGCCCCGCTAACCCCCATCAATGCTGTTAGGACTCCGGGTCTGAACGCACCGCTCACCCCTTTTAGCAGCTCAAGCCTCTCATCTTGAACCCCTTGCTCTCTCATTTCCTGCAACCAATATCTCCATATGTTAGCTTCTTTCCTGTAAAGGAAGCTTGCTTACTTGTTGATCAAGCTATCATTCACCTGAGGCATGTCAATGGCGTAACGGATTTCGTCAAAAGCAATAGAGAGAGGCGCAAACGGAAGGACCATTCCCCGCTTTCTGTTTGGGTCCGAGCTGCTAACTATGCTGCCTTCAACTCGTGTCGATGGTGTCCTAGATGACGCACTGCCTCCACGACTCTCCTTCCCTCGACCTGTAGTTATAGAACATGAAACACCAAAATCAGTAAAAAAAAAGTAGAAATTAACAAATATGATAGTTGGGACACCGAATATCAACATTTTAAATATGGGTTTAAAATATAGTTGAGATTGTTTTTAGGGTTTTAACCCTAATTATAATTGAATCAAAAGAATTGGATAGATGGCGAATTTGATTAGTAGTTAGTTACATGATAACTCTTACTTACCCCTTGAAGAGAGTTCTATATCCTCTCCCTTGCAATTTGCTACTTTTTCAGCTAGGACATCTTCCGAGAGTATGGCCTGAGGCTTACCAAATGCTGCGAGATTGACATTTGATTATACTTATTCTTATTACAAATGAAGACGGATCAGATTCTTCGTAAAATTAAGAAAACAAGTGATGAACTCACGGTCAAGGTACTTCAGGGCCAAAGTGAAGAGGAAGTTGAACAAGAAGATGAATCCAATTGTTGCTCCTACCCCGATCCAATACCAACTAGCGTCCGGGAAAAGGCCACGTGATTTCATCACCATGACTCCTAACGATTCTGTCGAATTTGGCGGAACCTAAAGTGAAAATGGAAGGCACATTTATGTGTTAAATAAATAAGCACACTATTCTACAATAGGTAACTTGCTGATCAAGAAAGCAATTTCAGCTAGCAAGTTTCTTTTCTTTCTTACATGGCTCCATTGGTGTCCAAGGTACTCATTCACAGCAATTGCGTTTTGTGCATACATCATGGGAGATATCCAATAACCCCATATCCACCATTTCATTACATCTTCTGCTTGTACGACACGGAAGATAAACTAACCGATGAGAAGAGCAACTCCTTATCAACCAACATAACTTGTTTTGACTAAAAAGAGTTTTCACCTCGAGAAATAATGAAGCCGCCCATGACAATCACAGTGAGCAACCCAAAGGACCCGACTGTGTTTGCAACGATTATGTTCCTTCCAAGCGCCCCCATGAACCGAAATAGCCCCGAAGCCATCTGATTTATGAAAAGAAGCAGCATGTACTGTCTAAAGAACCTGCACACATCATATTTTTGTCACGCCCCCAAATTCGAGCTACTATCTCCATTAGCGCAACCTAGCTTGACTGAGCATGTTGTCCTCACTTGATTACAGAAAATGAGGAATTCTTGTTGGGCTTAAGTAGTACATGTCTTGGTTATTAAGGCTCAAAATCCATCTTTTCTAGTCAATGTAGTACAAACATAGGGTATTACAATTTTGTTGAAATGTAAGAGACACTTACCTTTCTATGTTCGGATCAAAGCCGATAACATAGTATGTGAGGAACACCCAGATGGCAACTTCGATGAAAGATATAGGGATTTTTAGGACCCATGTTGGGAGAGAATACGCCCAAGGTGGGTAGAACAGAAGATCCCTTTGCTTGTAGAAGACGGGGAGTTTCATTATTGTCATGGCTAGCTCTGAGAACCCATTGAACATGATAATGATAACCGCAAAGAACAATGCTCCCAAGTAAATCCCACCATCTGCTACCGTTTCCCGTTTCATCTTGGTGCGGAAGAAGAGCGTCATTGTTATGATAGCCATGAGGGTGATCTGAAGTGGACAATGCGAGATTTTGATATTATGTTTATATATGATGCTAAATCTTGTTTTCTTCCTGTATTTTGAAAATGGGTTAAAGGTACTTTTAATGTTTAGTTTTGTATACTTTTGGTACCAAACGTTTGAAAAAATGTGGTTTTTGGTACATCCGTTAGTTGGCCGTTAGTTAGGCCGTTAAATGATATGTGCAAGTCATGTGATCGACTCTAAACTTTTAATTTTGTTCAATTTAGTCCCTCAAATATATTCATAACTTTTATTTTGTTTAATTTAGTTCTAAAACTTCAAAATCGAACCCAATTGGGACCTATCCCCAATTGGGTAAATTTGACCCAAATGAGGCTATGTCAATTGAATTCGTTTGGTTTATTTGAGTCCGATTTTAAAGTGTTATGACTAAGTTAAACAAAATAAAAGTTAGGAATATATTTGAGGGACTAAATTGAACAAAATTAAAAGTTTAGAGTCGATCACGTGACTTGCACATGTCATTTAACGGCCAAAACTAACGGCCAACTAACGGTTGTACCAAAAGCCACATTTTTTCAAACGTTTGGTACCAAAAGTATACTAAACTAAACATCCGGTACTAAAAGCCACATTCGGTCAAACATGTGATATGAAAAGTACCTTTAACCCTTTGAAAATCTGATTCTTTGGAAAAATGGAAAACAACATGTTTTTGTTGCTTAAAATGTTGAAAAAGTGAAAAATCATCAAATCTGATAGCTGGACAACGATTAGCAACATGGCCACCTGTAGTTGAGACTGTTTCTAGGTTCTTAACTTTTTCTTTCTGTACTCGAACTTACAACTGTGATAATATATATGGATGTAGGGAGCATTAATTTCACTCACTTGGGTCATCTTGAAAATGTAAACAAAGGAGTTCCTCTTCATAAGGAGAAGTTCCCTTGCAATGCAAGCTTTGAGAAGCTCCTTCTTGCTCACTCCAAACTCCTTTGTGGTTAGCGCGGCCGGATGGCCTTTCGATTTGTCAAATGGGGTGGCAAGCTGATCTCCAAGAGTCCGCCCGATATGGAAAGACTGAAACGCCTCCGAAAATTCCTTAGTCGACACAAAAGCGTAAGGGTCGTCTTTATTTGCCCAATACTGCTCTTGATCTTTCCTTGAGGTTACCTAGTTGATTGATACATTTATAAGGTAACTTGCAATACAAGTAACTAGTTCTCCAAAAGAATACTAAGACAAGAATGAATCTAGTTAGTTAGTTATTACCTCTTGTAAGAAGTCAGCCACTCCTTTCCTCTCAGGACATTTGAAACCCATCGACGCGAAGAACTCAAGAACGTTTTCACGGGGACCTTGGTATACAATCTGGCCGTCCGACAATAAAATTATGTCATCAAACAAGTCATAGGTTTCAGGTGCTGGCTGGAGGAGGGAGATGAGTGCTGTTCCATTCAAGATGTGGATAGACTCTCGAAGCGAGTTCACTATCTGGAATGTCGTCGAACTGTCAAGACCAGTCGATATTTCGTCCATGAACAGCGCCCTTGCGGGTCCCACAAGCATTTCCCCTAATAATAATAACAGTGTTTCATCAACAAACTTTCACTCCGTACTTGATATTACCCATCAAAAAAACAAACTTCCATCAGCTGGTGTATATTTGTACCCGTTGTGACTCGCTTTTTCTGTCCTCCGGAAATACCACGAATCATTTCATCCCCGACCATGGTGTCTGCGCATATTTCAAGTCCAAGAATCTGTACAAATACTCAACATTTAGCATTGGTAATCATTAAAAAGTATCATCAAAGTT
The DNA here is from genome assembly GCA_036873135.1 of Clarkia xantiana subsp. parviflora. NCBI lineage: Eukaryota > Viridiplantae > Streptophyta > Magnoliopsida > Myrtales > Onagraceae > Clarkia > Clarkia xantiana. Next base: position 24,866,189 of record JAPTYO010000007.1, read on the forward strand.
CAATTATAACTGGTATCAGGACTGAATAATACCTTGAGTATATAGTCTGTAATTACATCCGCTTCCTGACCGCCTAAAGAAATAGCCTGCGTGGTTCGGGTTAAGCTACTTTGTGAGATTTTAAAAGGCAGATCGAGAAAAATTACAACTTTTAAGGTATATAAGAGCGAGTAATGATCATACAAAATTAAATTAAATCGCTTTTTTCTCAGTCTATACAGTTCTGTACCTTCATGTAGATATCAATATCCGGGTCAGGTTTAATATTTGCCTCCTTTTCTCTTCTGGATAGCTCTGCTAACATTTCTGCAGATAAAAAGAAAGAAACGTTGCTTTCTGCACAAGTTTAGGGTAAATTAAGATGTAAAAGTGATAATGCATCTACGAAATAACTCAGTACCATAACGTGGACCGACTCCTTGACATCTAGCCGAGAAAGCCAAGGTTTCCCTCACAGTCATTTCCCCGATATGAAGATCGTATTGGCTTATATAAGCCGAACTCCTCTGAGGAACAAATTCATCCATTCCGCGCCCGTTATATGTGACTCTTCCTGAAAACTAGCAGCCGAAAAAAGTGCGAAAATAAGCTCAGAGAGTTAAAAATCACAAAACTTGAGGGGATTCATTTAACTTACTTTCAAATCTTTTCCAAGTTTTCCTGCTAAAGCTAGCAGCAATGTGGTCTTTCCAGAACCTGGAGGCCCTAAAAGAAGTGTCATTCGACGAGGCTTGATTATACCGCTAACATTGTTGAGGATCGGCAATGGCTTCTTCCGACTTGGAAGAATGTGGAGATTACTAAGGATACCCTTTTGAAAGTAAGAGAGATTGAATAAGCTAAATAAATGCAAATTTAAGCTGATTTTGGTTTAATGGTGTTGAGTAGAATTAGCAAACCTCTAGCATATTAATAGAGAAGTTGAACATTGTTGGAAGAGCTCTGCCTCCTACATATGCTTCTGCCTCCACATCCAAATGCTCGAACCGAACTTCTATTGTTGGCATATCGATCCCGACTCTAGAGCAAGCATTTGAGAAAACTTCAAGTCAGTTTGATATGATATGAAGCACACCCGAACAAATTGCTAGCTGATGATTTCCGTCCAAACCATCAGCAAACAATTTGTCGCGTTTTTGTTCATCACGTTCTAAACACTTAACAGTTCTGTTTAAATCAGACAGAAATCTTAACAGAACTAGCAGTTTGTATGGACCAACCTATCAATTATGTCTTTGAGTTTCAAGAGGAACTTCTCATAGTCGAACAAATTGCTAGCTGATGATTTCCGTCCAAAACATTAGCTATAAATCTGTCGTTTTTGGTTCATCACATGCTAAACATGTAACAATTTCGTTTAAACTAGCAGTTTGTACAGAACGTCTTCAAGTTTCAAGAGGAACTTCTCATAGTCGAACAAATTGCTAGCTGGTGAATTCCGTCCAACACATAAGAAATTTGACCCGTTTTGAATCATCACGTGCTAAACACGTAACAATTCCATTCAAATTAGACAGAAATTCTAACGGAACTAGTCGTTTGTACAGACCTACCTATCAATTATGCCTTTGAGTTTCAAGAGAAACTTCTCATAGTCAAACAAATTACTCGCTGATAATTTCCGTCAAAACCATCAGCCAGCAATTTGTCTCATTTTTATTCATCACGTGTTAAACAAGTAACAATTCAAATTAGACAGAAATCCTACGGAACTAGTAGTTTGTACGGATCGACCTATCAAATCTGTCTTTGAGTTTCAAAACTTCTTAAAGTCGAACAAACTGCTAGCTGATAATTTTCGTCCAAACAATCAGCCAGCATTTTGTCGCATCTTTTCATCACGTGCTAAACAGGTAACAATTCCGTTCAAATCAGACAGAAATACTAACGAAACTAGCAGTTTGTACAAACCAACCTATCGATTCTGTCTTTGAGTTTCAAGAGGAACTGCTCGTTATCTTCCTCAGCAGCCTTAAGCAACCTTTCCAAGAGATTCTTTCTCTCCACCAAATCGAGATTTTCGATCTCGATCTCTCTTGGATGTCCTCCTTCTCCATGTCCTCCTGGGGTGAGAATCCCTCTCCTTATTCTAAGGTAAGTAGGGAGTCTCTCTATGGCAGCCCACTTGAGAGCCTCTTCTTCATCTTCTTCATGGCGAGATGACCTCGAGAAAACATCAATGCCTGTGCTCCTCCATATGCTTGAGCTCCCTAACCCTAGATCACCACTGCTCAGTCTCCTCGACACTTCTCCTGTCTCCATTCTCACACCTGCAACCAAATAATTTTTTTAAGACTGCACTCCACTGCAAGAAAACTACTATCTATTAACAATGAAATGAACTTATTTGTTGAAAATATTGAAAAATCTCTTATACATGCAAAGAATTTTAAACTCGCTGGAAAAATTCAAAATTTTATGATGGAATTTTTTTTGCACTTATACAGTGTAGCCCCAATTTAGCCTAACTAGTCTGTTGTTCTCAATTGGCTTAGAAAAGAAGAGATTCATATTGAGTTTTATTAGTACATTTCTTGTTTATTAGACTCCAAATCTCTTTTACAATCCATGTGGTACAAATCATGTGGTGTTACAACTTCATCCATCAACTAAAGGTCTCAAAGTTTAAACACCGGAAATATAAAAATGTTCATATTAACATTTTACTTCTGATCTAGTTTAAGTGGAATTCAGTCTACATGTGTGGAGAAAGTATGTTGTGTTGAACTCTTAATGAAACCCTTTAGAATACTGTTACGGGTGTTGCCCCTTTAATTAGGCTGTTAGAACACCCACGAAAAAATTCCTTAAAAATCATTGTCGAGTTGCAGATTTCTTGTAAATGTTTTCATTTTTTTTGAGATTGAGGAATGAAGGAGGAAATTGATTAGTAAATCTCGTGAAACTCTTCTCCAAAGAAAGGAACCAGAAAACAGAAAGTTCGTTTGGCTAGTCAGTTACTTACTAGGACAAATGGAAACAGAAAACAGTTTTCCTCTTAATAACGAAAAAAAGAACGAAAAATGTGCAGCAAAGCAAACTCACCCCTTATTCTTCTTCTTCTTCTTGCGTTGTGGTTCCTTCCTTAAGCGAAGAAGAAGAAACTCAAGAATGTGTTCATGGGAGGAGCTTAAAACAGAATAATGTGGCGCTGATGCTGATGCTGCATCAATGGAAGAAGACGAAATGAATAGCGTTTTCTCTATTCCTCTGCCTTTTAAAAATTATTAATTATATTAATGAAGAGTCACATATATATATATATATATATATAATAAAGAATGCATAATAATAATCAAAGAGGTCGATTAAAGAAATATATTTTTGCTTGAATGTATTAGATAATCATACGTAGTAAAAGTGGTGATTTATAATGTTTAAAATAATTTTTAAAGCTTCTGATCTCATTACATAGCTGGTAATTATAAGATTTAAAACAAATCATAAAAATCCACATTATTAAATTGTTTTTTCAGTAAGTTTTGTATCTTTTAAACCATCTGAGGACGACAAGGGCAATTGCTCCTCTAAACTATAAAAATTTGTAATTTTCGACCCAAATATGTAAATATTTTCAATTTACAAATCTAATATTTTCTCCACATAATTTTTTTTTTAATTATTTCCCTCTATTATAATTTTTGCCTTTACTAACATAAATTTATGACTACATCCATGCGTATATTTTTACTTCTTCATTATATACACTGTTATATCAACTTATCAAGTTAATCAAGAATCATATACATATGTTGTTATTCTACAAATAAATTTCTCATAAAGTATGAATTAATAATATTGTTAGTTTTAAAAAAAGAATCGTGCACAACACACAAATTAAATTAGTCAATTAATGATTTCATTATAATACTGCAGTCAGAACAGCTCATAGTTATTAGTTGTGCTCTTCCTTCCTTCCTGATTTAAATAATAGCATTATGAACCATCAATATTCAAAATCAAACAAACAAATACATAAAATAAAGAGGGATTCAAAGTCCAAGGGATTTTTCTTATTATCTTTTCATGAATGATTAAGCAGGGCAGGGGAACAAAATCAAACTCCAATCACCGGCGGATTAGTCAGAATCAAAGTTTTTAGTATATACTATTTCATACTTAATTATGTTCCAGTCTTCCAGATAATCAAACTTCAAACCTGTTTTATTATTATTAGAATATATAATTGCTTAGTTTTATATGATAAATGTTGGCGCTTATAACTTAAGATTGATTCCTAAGCAATGCTTTGTTTATAATATTGCTGCATAATGGAACTGTTAAATATTTGAAGTGTTTAATTACAAACCGACCGAGGTTTCTTACTATTCTCGACATCGCAGTTTCATTGTAATCTCTATAAACAATAATGTCAATACCTTCGGGAAGTTTCACTAAAACAAGACAAATGATTCTTAAATATCCTCTGCATCCACAACAACGCATTATCCTCTAATCTTTATGTAGGTATATATTCTTTAAATTTGGTTCTAAGTGAAGAAGTCCATTAATTATTTTATAGGTAAAGAACTAAATATTATATTATGATTTGGTGTCTTAGATTTTTTTTTTTATTCGATATTCTATGTACCAGATTTGTTACTTTTCACTTTTACGACCGATTTTGAAATTAAAGTTTAGTGTAATTTAACTTAAATTATCTTATAATAATAATAAAAATAATAATAGAACCTAAAAAAATAGTCTGAAGTATAAGTTGTAATTTTGGTAGTAAAGTATGGAAAAGTAAAACCAACGAATTGGATATATCGAACATCAAATCGCAACAGCAAAATCTGAGGTATCAAATCGCAACATGAATTATACTCCATACTGGTTTTTAGGTTATTAATCCTTATTTTTAATTAAATAATTCTTTGAGTCGTTCAAACATTCTTTGAGACACTTTGTTTGAAAATTTGGAAAAAAAAATAGAAGAAAATGAATGGAAGGGAAAGGAAAGGGGGAAGTTTCGGTTTTTAAAGGGAAGAAATTTGACATACATTCAAGTATGCATTATTTTAGGGCTTCATTAAAATACAAATGCAATCCAATTTGCAGATGTTAAATTAGGTATATTGAATATGTGTAACGGTTGAAATTTGATTAATTTTCTTCATTATTAAATACGAGAGAGGATGCGCATTTAAATATATGCAATGTGAAGTTTATCTTTCCTGAATTCTGATATATTCTATCTCATAATCTAACAAATGCAAATTTACAGTCATTTATAATATAGCTGTCACGCCCTCAAATCCGAACAACTGTCCCTACTAGCCCAACCCAACCCAACCCAATCTAACGGAGTATGTTGTCTTCACTTACACTTTGGAAAAAAAAAAAATCATGTTGGACTTGAATAGTACATCTCTTACTTAATAAGGCTTCAAATTTATTAGATCCAACTAATGTTATACACAAATAGGGTATTACAATAGCATAACCCAATTGTTGAGTTTTAGGATGATAATCGGATTGTGTTATAGACGAGTTTATAAGTAACATGCTTGTTAAGAGTAATGTGAAAACAAATGTCATAAGTTCAGTCTATACCATTCGTTTTTGGGATTGCTCCTCTCTTTTAATCCCAAAAACTTAAAAGAGTAAAAATTGTTAATATCATAAGTTCAGTATATATTATTTTTACCCCAAATGTTCAAAAAAATATTATTTTGGTCCCAAACATGGTGACGTGGAGGGATCTCTCACCATTGACCAACTACTTAGCGGTGACGCAAAGAAGAGTGCTTTGTCGCAGCGTTTGGAACTTTGGGTAACAATTAGGGGTGTTTAGATGGATATGATGTTTTAAGTAATCTCACATTACGTTACATATTACATTCACGTTACGTTGTTTGATTTGTTAAATGAAGTAATGTGCATTGTAATGTAATATCCACTGTAATTTGAGATTACGTCCAAGCTTCATAACGTAATGTGAAATTACATCAAAAAACGGATGTAATGTGAGATTATGTCTAACATTACGGAGTGTTATTATTTTATTATTTATTAAATAGATAAAATACATTTATATTATCTTTATGTTATGAATATATTTAGTGGATGTTCAATATTATGTGTATATACCATCTTCCTTAGTTAGACCTTCCTAGTATTGAATTTACTTCCTCCCCAAATCTATGTAATCCTTATATAAGGGCTCTTATGTGTGATAATAAGATTATCCTCAAGTTCTCTTATTCTATTAACTCTCTACTTTCGTAACACGTTATATATAGTTTATTATGATAATATTATTGTTATTATTATTAGCCTTTTATTTTTTATATACTTCATAAATCGTTATTATAATATATAATAATGCGCATGATGTTCGTTTAAAATAAGTAAGTTTTTTTCGTTGCATTTTTTATGAAAATTATCTTATAAAACTATATAAAATGTTTTAATTAATATAATTTTAGTAGTTGTATGTATCGAGTTTAAATATTTAGTCTTTAGAATTCATAAATTACTATAGTATTAACCACACACATAATCTTTAAGAAGTTAGTTGTTGTCAAAATATATATTCTTTTAAATCTTCATATTAAGATATTATATACTCTCATATAGATTAATATAAAATTAATAAAGTCACACACATTACAACACATACCAAATATTGTAATCTAACATTACATTCCACAGTACAACACAATAAAACACTATAACCTAACATTACATTATGTAGCTCACATTACTTATAATCTCACATTTTAAGTAATACTATATTACGTACATCAATACGCCCTCTTAAAGGCATGTAATTAAGAGCAAAAATAAGATACAATTCCAAAAAAATGACTGTAGATAGAAAGAATCATATGAAGCATCATCAAATGCATGACGTCGACATTGAACGACCTGACCTGACATTTGCAATCCGATCTTAGTTCCTTGCCGGATCGAAGAAGAAGAATCGTTACAGATTGGCCAAGTTCTGAATCGAACCCCTTGTTCTTCTGTTTGTTGTTTGAAAAAAAAAATACGGATATCTACAGTTTAACCATATTCAGCCCGTATCATGTCGATAAAATTTAAAAATTTATATTAATATTTTAAATTCATACTTTTCCATTTCAAGGATCTTATTGGGGTTTTAAACCCGTGACATCTAGTTAAAAGATAAAACGCGCTACACCATAAAATTGCTATTTGATGAGGAAATTCTCTAAAACATTAACGTGATATTTGAATGCATGATTTAGCTTTTACAGTAAAAAAATGTATTTTTTTCTTAAGGGGTAAAGTGTTGGTCATGTACACAGTCTGCGCTTTGTTAGGTTTTGTAAAGTGGAGTTTGTTTTTTTGTAAAAAAAAAAAAACAAATTTAATTTATTTTTTACAAAGCACTCAAATTGAATTTGCTTTTTTTTTTGGGTAATTAACTCATTGTTAATGCAAAAATGTCAATTTCGATCATTTTATTATTATTATTATTTTCACACATTCAATAGAAAGAATTGAGATGAAAATCTTCAACAATTTGATTTATTTATTTTTAGTATTTTTTTTTTTTCTTGTGGGGTGGTCGTAGGAGGAGCCATATCAGAAGAGCAGCACACGTAGAATGTTTGCTCCACATCTAGACTAATCATCAATTGCACCGAGTCAGCTCTTAAAAAGTAAAGTACTAACAATAAATATATTTCCATTCACACACACGCTAATGGCTGGATTGAAGATTTTTTAAGTAGTTGATACTAATAAATTACACCTAGGGCACGTTTGTTTGCCGGTATTGCGATATCCTAATACCGGTATTAGCTAATACCTTGTTTGTTTACACTCGGTATTGGTATTAACTAATACTTGGTATTAGCTAATACTCAATTATAGGAGGAATTTAGTATTAGATTATACCAATTAAAAGTGAAGTACTAATTAATACTAAACTCAAAATTACTTATTTACTCATAACCTTATTTAATATACAACAACTACCCCAACTTCGACTCATAACATCGGCCACCGGCGACCCCCGGCCGGAATCCGGCGACTTCCGGCTGGACGGCAACCCCCGGTCGGACTCCTGCGAGACCCCCGGCCGGCCTTCAATTATAATAAAAATTAAAAAATGAATATATGTATTTAGGTCTTTTAGTCATTGTATTAGGATCCTAATACAAAGTCTATTCAAACATTATATTAGGATATCCTAATACATGACACAATCAAACATTGTATTAGCTTAGCATGTATTAGTTAAGCATGTATTAGCTAATACCGATATTAGGATATCGCAATACCGGCAAATTAACTGCCCTAAGGTCTGATCACGAATGTATGGTACTAATATGTTAGACCACAAACCTCTAAGGAGATGTTAGACAAAGTTATACCCTTTTATTTATAAGAAAAAACAGCAGAGGTGTAAAGAGAATAGTACCAATCGTGTCGAAACAAATGAATGGAGGGCGAGATATATATATATATAATAATCATAGCCATCTTTAACTATTTTTTCTTTATCTAATAATAATAATAATAATAATAATAAAACATGTAAATTATGAAATCCCGCTGGCAAAAAGATTATGAAGATCCAAAAAAATCGGTAGTTAGGTTGATGTGGTTCTTTATTTTCCAAAATTCGTTATTATTAAATAATTAGTTAATTATATGACATCAAAATGTTGACTTAGTTATATATATTTCTATGTCAAACAAGATCCGTCGCACATGCAGAACTTGCATTATTGCGTACCCCCATATATATTCTCCCAGCAATTAACTGTGGACATATCCACCGCCCAACAGCTATTGTTTTTAGGGTTAATAACTAAAAAAATGTCCAAGGTTTACCCTATGTTAAAATTAGGTGTCTAAAGATTGAAATGTTAAACTGGACTGTCCTAAGTTTCATTTTTGTTGAAATTTGGTGTCTCGGTGTGATTACTTTAGAGAAGTCAAATTCGACGAAACCGTCTGTCAAATTCGAGCTCTCATATACACTCCCTTCTCGTCATCTTGCCGGGACCATCACCTAAAAAGTTGGTCACATCCGAGCAAGTAAATCTCGCTCTATTGTCTTTGGAAAATGGCTCCACACCACACTTCTAGAAACTTTTTTTTTTTATGTTCAATTTTTAGGTGAAATTTGACGATTTTGTGAAAAGTAAATAGTGATGGATTATGAGTGTGTTGGTGGGTTGATGAAAATGATTAAATGGAGATAAAAAGACGCACAGAGACACCAAATTTCAACAAAAATGAAACTTGAGACAGTTTATTTTAACATTTCAAACTTCAGACACCTAATTTTAACATAGGGTAAACCTTGGACATTCTTTTAGTTATTAACCCTTGTTTTTATAGCTCTTTCCACTTATATATATACCGTAATCACCATCCCTTAATTTTAAGGGTCGATCTTAAAAAAAAAAAAAAAAAACCACCTGGTTTACAGCTTTAGAGCATCCACAGTGGTATTACGTAAAGAATACGTAAATGTGGGTCCTACATGTTTATTTAAGTAAAGCAACAAAAACTATCTACAGTGGTTTTACATAGCATTCCTTAAAGATGGGACCCACACGTAAATTTATGTTTTTACATAAAGCGTTCCTTAAATTTAAGTAATGCACTATGTATTACGTAACCAATTTTTTATTATAAATTAATTCATTTAATAATTAATGTTAATATCTTATTGGTGGTTGTTGGAAAATTTAATAATAAAATATATTTAAGGAATGTGTTTAAGTAATACGATTGCAGAGAAAATATTTTTTACGTGTGTCTTAAATTTACGTATTACTTAAAGTGTACATAAATGTCTACGTGGCAACTTTAAAGAATACAATTTAGGTAAAACCACTGTGGATGCTCTTACTAAATAAAAAGTATTCAAGCATTTAGTTTTATCTAACAAAAACATGCAGTCTCTTAAGTTTTTTAAATATACCAAAAATCAATTTTAAACTGAGATCTACTTGTTGGATAGGCACACAATAAAAGTATTATTTATACGTCATTAAATAATATTACATAATTTTATAATATAAAAATATATCTAGTTACTTTATATTATTAACACGTATGCTTTAAATAATAGTCGTTAATTTCCAATAATTTTACTTAAATTTTTTTTTAACTATATTTTATTATTATACCCCAAAAAACCAAATATATATATATATATATATATATATTAACATTAATTATTGATTGAACTGTTGTCTAGTAATATTACTGTTTTCCTTTATATTCATTCATAATTCAATATCCAAAACTTGATTACTTTCTTTTCATTTCTATGCTATAATATTGTATTATAATAAAATTCATTAATGAGTTATTCACAATTCAATCTCGTTGATTTATTCTCATGATTAGCAATTTCATCTGATGACGAACAAATGGTATTGAAACATGGTATGGAAGTCGAGTTCAACAAGTAGCTAGTTTTGTACAAATAATATGGAGGCTAGAAGTTAATAAGGGAGTACGGTAGAAGAAAATAAAAACTGTTTAATTTTGGTTGAAAACGTAGGAGAATTAAAGTTTATATGTTGATGTGGCAACATATTGCATTCTTAAGCTTAAGTTTAAGAAGTGTGCTACGTAAAAATACGTTGATCCCACTTTTAAAGAATATTACGTAAAAAACACTTTTAAAGAATATTGCGTAAAAAAAACTATTGTAGCAACTTTATTCATACAGTATATAAATAAACATAAAGAGATCACATTTAAGAACTGCTAGTAAAACCATTGGGATGCTCTTAAGTAGTACTTATTATTTTAGTGAAGGTTAAAAAATAGTGACTTAAATAATACATGTATGTTTTAATTCGATTTTTTACGAGTTTGACTAAAATGCATTCAACTGTAAATACAATCAAATTTGCAACTGTTTGATTATGAGAGATAATGAATCAGATCACAGTAGAAATAAGTTTAGATAGATCTCAAAATTTGTACATATCTAAATGTGTCTGATATAACGAGTTAACGACTGCAAATTCAACTGCAATTTAACCAAACTTTTTTACTTATTATATTTCACCACTGGCGCTTAGCAGACACCTATTATAGTAGTTATTAGCAATGTTATCAGACGTCAAGAATAAGAATTTCTTATCTAAGTAAATAAATCATAATGGTGTGTCTCTAAATCAATAAACTATTTCTTCTTGGAGTAAATAAACTATTTCTTCTTGGTGTCCATTCTAAAATTTCTTCCAATACCTTTAATAGTACTTTTCCTATTGTTCTACTTCAAGTATGAAACATCGTTATCTATCTAAGATTCATATGTTCTCTTGCAGTGGCGTTTATTGATTTAGAGACACACCAGTATAGTTTATTGGAGACATCAAGAAAAATTCCAGTAAGTTATAGATTGCATAACAATTAATTCGACAGACTTTCATTTTTTGTTTTCTTTTGGATGAAAGGTATAACATCAATTTGGTTCTTAAACAGAATTGTTGGAATCCAAGAGCAACAGTTTGACTGTAGTGTTGGAATCCAATTAGTAAAAAATGTGGGTGATCAAGGGTGACAAGTGTTAGAATGCGGTGGAGTTTGATGCAAAAAAAAAAAAAAAAAAAGAATTAACATGAAAAACGATGTTTATTGAAAAAATAAAAATTGGGAAAATCACTTTACGCTATTTGGGTTGCATAGATCTCGAAAAATTATGCGGTTTTCAAAAAAATATTCGTCCAAAAAGATGAATAAATGAGTGAGATATTTGGTTCCAAAGTTTTGAGTTGCTATTATGTAACTATTCTGCAAAAAAAGGTATTTTGGTCTTTTCATGCGCCAAAAATGAGATTCTGTTAGTTTTAACCAGAAATTCTAACGGTGCAACACTCAGGATAACTTAGGTACAAAAAAAGCAACAAAATTTAGTGGAGGTACCAATTCGTTTTGGACCGTTAACCTAGATACCAATTTGGTTTAAATCCCCATTTTTCTTCTCAATTTTTTGGATGAAATTTTTATTGCAAATGTGAACCTGGAGACCAATTACCCGTCTAGTTCGCTCAAAACCGAACAACTAAACGTGAATACGTGCGTGATACACATGCTTACCGGTCTTTCATCAAACCGAACACTATCGTATCCGGTCCGGATAACATTGGTTATTATTAGTTTAAAATATGTTTTTTTATTCTAATTAATAGATTAAGGTCTTATCCGGTTCTTCCGCAATCCGCGGTTTTGATAACACCAGTCTTTACAAGATTCGTGCTCTTAGTTCGAGGAGATTCGCCTGTCAGATAATGTTAAAAGTTAGGAAACAGCATCCACAACAGCGAAAAGCTCCATTAAATATATATATTGTGTAAATGTAAATATAATATAATATTATATATATATATATATATATTTAACATAAATTACTAAACTTTAAAATATATTCTTTTAATATATTAATTTTAAAAACAATTTTTTATGCAAAATAAGAATTTTTTATCTAAGTAAATTCTACAAATAACTAGTTATTAATAATAATATAGTTAATAATAGTAAAGATAAGGACATATTCATGCACCGCAGCCGGTAAGCAGAATTGGATCACTTGCAGATTAAGACTTTCATTTTAGCCGGATACGCTCGCTTATATATATTGTCCACTCATTCACGTCAACAACAGAAAAAGACATCCTAGAACGAAACAACAAAAACAAAAGACGCAATAAAAACAAAAAGACAACGTAATTAACAACACACATAATTAATTAAACAAAGTCGTAGATTTATTATTACATTCAAAGATTTATGCATTTTATTATTAGTAGGTCCTTCTACTTTGCACCCATCAAAATAGTGGGACTGAAACTCGAGATAAGTCCGTCTTTGCATAGCCTAACTAGCTCGTCTTCAGGCAATGTGAGCATGACGATCCTCCCGAACGGTCCATCTCCGCTCGGAGAAGGTAGAATTATAAAATACCCGTTTTCATAAATCGAGTCAACGTAATACCGTGTGCAAATTGGACCGTTCAAGTCATCGTTGAACGATACTGGGTAATGATCGTCAATATGCTCTAGATCCAGGCAAACTAAATCGCGAAATTGTTTGCTCTTGGGGTCTAAATTTTCATCTATCCACTCCATCAAATCTATAATCCCTTCTCTATCAATCCTTGACTTCACTTCACCAATTGCCTTAGTTGCTGCTAATAGATTGGTGTTTGTGTTTACTTCATCATCAGTTACATTAGCATACACCATACAATTCCCAAAATACCCTTGGTCAAGGCCCAACAGCTTCCTCATGTCCAGGCCCAATGTTATACCCACTAGGCCTTTATTGGGCCGTCTCAGTCTACTCACTGCAGCCCATATAAGCCCAGATATAGCCTCAAATGGAGATGGGTCAGGCCCATGGGCCTTAGCTGTGGAAATGCAGGATCTCACCATTGGGTCACTAAATGCTAGTGAGATTGTTTTACTTTTATAGTTGGTGAGAGTGCAATTCGGGGTCGTAAAGGCTGTCCCGTTGTAGTGGTTAATTAAGTCGGGTTTCGGGTCGGGTTTGGATCTGCGGGGAGGAGTCGAGAATCGGTGGAAAATGGGGGGATGCATTATTTTGCCCCGAATGGTAATGTCGGCCCATGCTTTGATGAAGTTGCTGGCTGAGACCAGGTCGGCTAGGAGGTGGGTGCAGCTCAGGCCGATCGCAACTCCACCTTCTTCAAATTCAGTTACCTGCAAGTTAATTAATACACAGTTCCTAGTAATAAATGACAAAACGTGAACAATTCATGCAATTATTATTTGAAGAGTTAAGATAGTTGCTTATAAATATATCTTATTATATTGAACTATAGAGCATGTGTCTTTTCGGTATCTTAAATTTTTTCTATATATTATGGCCAAAAAAACAAGAAAATTTCTATTCATATTTGGTATTGGCCGTATCCTATGTAAGTGTTGATTATGAGTTCTTCATAACTCTATTCGCCTTGTTAGATAACTCGTTTTAACTTCAATCAATATGTGTCAGCTTAATTTAGGAAATCATGTCAAGCAAGTCTGAATGAGGTCTTAGACTAGACCACGCTCTAGATCAAACTCATGTTTGACATAGTTTACTAGAGCAGTCACAGTTTATTTAAATAAAACATATATAAACATGCATACAATCTTAAAAGTAATTAATTAAGCTTTATCTAAACATAAAGACCAACCTGAATATAGAGAGTAGCCCAAAAATAAGACTTGTGGAACAAATCCTCCCAATGAACCAAAAACCTCTTCTCTTTTTCACTATCCACACTCTCCAACCACCCCTCAACACTCCCTTTAGCCCTAGCTTCAACCAGTCTCACCCCTGCATCATTGCACTTCACCATCCATTTGCCACTACTATCCTCTCCACCTCCCTCTTTCACCAACCTCCCGGTTATCACCGGAAAACTCGTTAGGGTTTCCGCTAAGCTCTCCTTCAGTTTCTTCGTAAGTTCGCCAGCTGGACTCGTGGCCCGACTGGTTCGGTAGTAGAGCACGATAATTACATGGTTGTCGGGGTCGGTTAGCCGCTCGAGACATGATAAGGTATGGGTTTTACCCGGTCGAACTGGGGTCGTGCTCACGACGGTTCGCTTACATATGTAGGTTACTTCTGCCATGTATACAATGTAATGTATATGGGAAAGAGACTTAATTGTAGTGGAGAGAAGCTAGATGAATTAATGAATGTTTATATAGGGGAGAATAGAGAGGGATTTGAGCTGCAAAAGGGGACAATGCAAATGTATTTTGAGCACATATATGAAGGAAACTAAGGTTGTGTGTTTAAAAACATGTAAAGTCCGTGACTTGGACAAAGCCATTTCTTTTGGTAGCAATGAAAAGAGTATCAGGTTATGGAAATATATTAATTTGTGGGGTTTAGCCATTTTTAAATGAATATATATATATATATATAATAATAATAATAATAATAATAATAATAATAATAATTTGTTATGTAGCCACTTTTATATCAATTTTTTCTAAACTTTAGTATTCTAATTATAATTATAGAGCTAATTTATTTTATGGAACAATGATTAGGAACTATTTTATGTAATAATAGATCAATCTAACAAAAATAGATAAAATCTATATTTTTTTAGTATCTTTAAAGAATTATAATTTTGTTTAGTTTTACTCCATCAAGTTATTTTCAGATTGAGTTTGTTAGTTTGAGTCAATAAAGAAGTAGCTTCATTTATTATTTATTTTTTATTTTTGTAAAAAAAGAAGTTAAAAATGTTATATGACGAAACCGGTGAAATTAAGTTTTAAAAAGAAATATGGGCTTCTAGGTGTCATGTCAGTTTTCGTGTTATTAAATAATATTTTATTATTTTATTTTGTTTTTTTATTTTTAATTTAATATAATAATATTATTTACTATTGGGTATCGTATTAAAAAATATATAGTTTTCTACGATATTCTGATTTAAGAACTGATATATGAAACTTAATAATAAAAACCTTTTGAATGAGATATAACATTACATATTTCTAAATTACATATACATAAACCAACTAATCAACAATAAGATGAATACATGTTCTTTTAATATATATTAATTTTAAAAAACTATTTCACGAGTCAAAGATATTATAGCTTAAGTTTTTAAAATGGGTAGAATCCCGTGAAAATCACATATTAATTACAATTATTTTATAGGTTATTATAAAAAAATAAAAAAAAACAAACCCAACTTTGAGTGTTTAAAAAAAAACATACTTTTTTAATTTGTAAAAAACAAACTCGAATTTACAAAATATTGGTAAAGTGTAAACTATGCTGACTTTTATGTAAAAAATTTACAGAAACTGGACATATAAGAATCATATCTTGCTTGTTCACGTGACGCATGGTAAAAAAAATCAATATCGTTTTGTTAAAATACATTAGGTGGATGTTACGTGTTCAATTTTCATCACTTATTATTGAAAAAATTAATAAAGTTTATGCTCTGCGATGTTTTGTTTTGTTTTTGTTTTTTTTTTTTTTTTTTGCAAATAAAAAAATATGATTTGTATTTTGCAACCTAATTTTATTACATGGTCTATGTGTAATTAAAAATGTTCAGGGTAAATATTATTTAGGGTTAATTAGCTCAATACACCCATACGTTTTTGCGTATTGTTGGATGCACAACACATGTAAGCGAATGCACCCATACGTTTTGTTATGTTGGTGAATGCACCTGAAGCTCTAACACCGTAAGTTAAATACATATGCGCCGCACATGCATTCGAATGCACCCACGACAACCAACCACCGCGACGACGACCAATCACCGCGATGGGCGAGTAGTAGACGACCAACCATGAAAATACACGACAATGCAGTAAAGACGAGTAGCGATACAAAGAAGCGTGTCAGCAGATGTTTAGTTTTAGGGTAATTAATTTAATCACGACTGTAGAATATGAGGATGGAGGGTATATCTAGGCCTGTCAACGGGTCACAACCCGTGACCCGTGACCCGCGGGTCACCGACCATCCGACCCGTGATTGACCCGGGGGTCACCACGGGTCAGGGGTCGCAGACCCGTACCCGGGGTCACGGGTCACGGGTTGACCCGGGTCTGACCCGTGACCCGGGTCAAACATATGTGCTAGCAATTTTTTTTTTTTTTTTTTTTCACTACGTGCTGGATGTGTAACGTAACCATTTCATTAAATTATACGAAAATCTTAATGGAGATAGCCATTTGTAGATACTTGAACTAAGGTAGCCATTTGATAATGTATTTGGTTAAAATGAAGTCGACTTAGTAGATTTCTTAGCTATAAGATCAGGCATAAATCTCAATATGACTATATGAGTCTATGACTAATTTAACCGTTGAGAAATTTATTTGTTATATAATTCAGATTTACTACAAATACAGAATGCTAATTATCCTTTGAATAGATTGCTAATTTCTTTAAAATATACTTTGGTAGTACAAGTTTCATATTTTTACAAATTGTTAGTTTCATTAGGATTTCTATTTATAATTTGGACGAAATGGGTCACGTGATGAACAAAAATACGGAAAATTGCTAATTATGTTTGTGCAGTTAAGAAGTCTACCTGAAGTGTTTTAGAATTTAGAAATTTAGAATTAAATTTGAATTTAGGAATTAAAAAAAAAAACGATATTTACACGGGTCACGGGCCGGGTACGGGTCATTGCCCTAAACCCGTACCCGGCCCGGCCTCAACGGGTCATTAACGGGTTGACCCGTAAATGACCCGTTGGCGTGTTTGGGGTCACCCGGACCCGACCCGTGAACGGGTCGTTTGCGGGTCACGGGTAAATTTGACAGCCCTAGGCATATCTATCATTAGCAAAATCATTTATTTTTTTAATTAAAAAAATGTTTGCACGTGAGTAGCATGTGAATAACTAACGACAAAAATAAACGGAACTTAGACTAAAGGTATATTGAGCAACAAAGTAATACATATCGGTGCATATAACAATATAAAAAAAACATATAAATGCATTTAACAACATGACTAAAACATGAGCGTAGTTGGCTAATTAACCCTAATTATTTATCAGCATTGGGTTTGGGTCCGTCCAGAAGACAGACTTGGGCTTGAAAAAGCGTCCGAAATTCATTTTCACATCTCTCCGAAGTAGAAGCAAGATTTCGCAGAAAATACGAACCACGAAACTTCCTCAGGAAAAAATCCTACAAAACTCCAATTGCAGGTCAGATCCGAGATTAGGAAACGAGAGATGTCGGGTTCACTATACGCTAGTTCGTGGTCTCGCGCCTTGGTGCACATCTCCCCGTACACCTTTTCTGCGATCGGAATCGCCATTGCCATCGGCGTTTCCGTCCTCGGCGCCGCCTGGTACGATGCGGCATCTCTGGGTGCTTTTATTCAACTTGATTTTGAGCTTAGTAATTGATGTTTATTTTTATTCTTAATCTCGCAGGGGAATTTATATAACTGGAAGCAGCTTGATTGGAGCTGCCATTAAAGCTCCCCGAATCACTTCCAAGAATCTTATTAGGTAATTACAATTTTAATATTTATTTCAGTTGACGAGGTTCATTCGTTTGGGTGTTGACTGAATTTGCTGAAATTTGTTCTTTAATAAGTCATCTTTATCCATCAATCCGCAATTAGTATAAAGTGTTGATCTTTGAAAGTACTTAAGCTCCTGCTAGGTTGATGGTGTTCTTTACTTTGAGCTGATAATTTTTGTTGTTTGAAGATTGACTAAATTTCCCATGGTTGAACTATAGTAGCGGGATTGCTTTTAGCTCCCTCTTTCAACTGCACTTGGGTATCATATTCTAACCTGCAGGCTGCAACGAATGTTCCTGGGAAACACTATGTGGGATTGGCCGTTTAGCCAAATAGGTGATCAGAAATCCCTTGTTCCTACTTGCGCGTTACATCACTCAGGACATGAAACAGCTTGTTCTGTTAGTTTTCTTGCTTCATTTGGTGTTCTTGGCATGAGACGTTCATTTATCTGCCAAATGCCAATCTCGTACATAGACTTTCTCTAAAAAAGAATACTTAGGACTCCAGTTATACATCATATCACCATAACTATATGTTTTCAATTATTTTGAATTATTCATAAGATGAACCCAGTTGGATTTTTCCTTTATAGCATGTAAAGATTCTTCAGTTACCTTTGGCATTGTCATATATAGTCAATGTTAAGGTCTTACAACTATTGTGATTTGCTCATATCCCTGTCTTGTTTTCAGTGTCATTTTCTGTGAAGCTGTTGCTATCTATGGTGTCATTGTGGCAATCATTTTGCAAACCAAGTTGGAGAGTGTTCCTGCTTCACAAATACATGCACCGGAATCTCTTAGAGCAGGATATGCAATCTTTGCCTCGGGGATAATTGTTGGCTTCGCGAACCTTGTTTGCGGGTTTGTTTCTTGTGAACCTTTTTGCCCTCTTTCTTTCATCCATCACAACATTGATTGTCTAATGCCCATATGTTTTGTTTTATTATCATAGGCTGTGTGTGGGGATTATTGGTAGCAGTTGCGCCCTTTCGGATGCCCAAAACTCCTCCCTGTTTGTGAAGATCCTTGTGATTGAGATTTTTGGTAGCGCACTTGGTTTGTTTGGAGTGATCGTTGGAATAATCATGTCTGCTCAAGCTACGTGGCCTTCAAAAATGGCGTAAATTTTTTTAATCTTGAAAGGGAGTAAAATATCTTTTCCATATGTATCTGATCTCACCTGAAGTCTATATCATTTAATTTCTTTGTAAGGTTATTGTCTTCTAGGGACCAGCCGGCATTTTATTTGCTTGGCAACAGTGGTTCTTCATAATGATGAATATATTCTTCATTTAGCTTGATTTCCAAAACAGATTTTTCAACTATATAACATTGTAACTATTGGTTTTTCAAGAAACAAACATCTTTCTCAGAGTGCATCACCTAGAATTGGAAGATCACTGAAGAAAGGCACATTCTTCTGCTGAAGAAGCTCTTCCCACTCCAGGGGACTTGAGGTTTTCGGATCAAATGCTTTGCCTTCCCGGCCATCAAGAGGCAATCCTTGCTTTATCCTTCCCAATCTACGAGAATAAAGCACTTGTTGAGAGGTTACCGGGACTCGAAGCTCCTGGTACTCCATCAGAGCAGAAGCCAAATTCTTGGGGCCCCATTTGTTGAGGCAAGAAGCCAGAACCGCGGCATCTACTATTGACATGTTGGTGCTTCTAAGGCCATGAGGGGTTGTGGGGTGGGCAGCATCTCCAACAAGTACCACATTGTCCCAGAAGATCTTCTCCAGAGGGTCACAGTCATACATGACATTGATGAATGGCTCCTTTGTCTCCTTCATGAGTCCTGCTAACTCGGGACGCCATACTTGCTCTGCTTCTTTCCGCATTTTATCGATCATGTCCATGCTCACCTTCATTGTCATGGAGTTACCCTGCACTAACAGCAGGATTTCAGATTGATAAACACTTGGAAAATTTGTCAAAGAGAATATCGAGAGATATTACCTTCAGCTCGGGTTCGGGTTGATTGACATACCAAATCCAGTTGAGTCTCTGATTCATAAGCTCGTAAAGCACACTGTGTGTTCCAGAACTCAGATCAAAATACAAGCATTTACCCAGATCAGGATAAGCTTTCTTCATCTGTTGTAAAACAGAGTCTTCTTCTCCTGAAAAATCAACAACTCCTCTCCATGCACAATAACCTGAATACCTGCAAAACACCAACACGAACACGATTCACGTATATATAGTATTTCTCTTCAATTCCATTCACAAACAAAGAAATTGTTCGTGGACTGTGGTAACCTCAATTTAAGGCCGGGGAGGAAGGTGTGGCGAATTGAAGAGAGACAGCCGTCTGCTGCAACAAGCAAATCCCCAATTATCTCAACGGTCTCATCAGTTTGGAGAAGTCTAGCTTTGACTTTCACTGCTGCATTGTTCCTGCAACCACCAGTAGAAGAAGAAGAAGAAGAAGAAGAGAAAGACTCATAGAGATGACCCCATTTTATAGTATCTGGTGGCAGAGCGCTTTGCAGAAGGCAATGGAGGTCAGCCCAGTACGCAGCTCTGAAGTTGAATCCTTCATCTCTTGTTAGCGTCCAGCTCTGTTTCGTCTCCCCATCTGTTGCAACATTCTGAAACAGACCGAGAACCTCAATTCAGATCACGGCGGAGAATTTTATGATAAATCCACGCCAAGAACTCCAAATTGGCAAATTGGAAATTGAAGCAAGACGAAAGAGAATTGACTCATATTATACCTGATCAACTGAGAGAGGCAGCGTGATTTCATCGACGCTTTGCTGAAGCCATGATTCGATGATTTGTCGCGAGATCGGGTCGAGCCCCAAACCGGCACCGGTTGGGCTTCTGGTGGGAGGTGCAGAAGATTTCTCCAGCACCACGGTATCCCAGCCTGCTGAGTTGAGCGCGTGAGCGCAGGACACCCCCGCTATGCTTCCTCCCACTATCACTGCTCTTGGCTTCTCCACTGCCACTCCCTCCATTTCCTATATCTGTAGCAAGTTATGAACGTGAACTTCAATTGGAGGAGAAAATGAGATAAATAAAGGCGTCTCATGGGAAGAAAAGGAGAAGTATTTACTGGCTGTTAGTCCATTCGTTGTGCTGTGCCACGTTCGTACAGTGTTTTGGTTCAGCATAAACACGAAATCGTGCCAATTTAGTTCACTACGAATATGACACAAAAAAATTATGACACAAAAAGGCGGCACTTTACCATAGTAAATTGAATAATAAATTCACATATAACAACTTTTTAAACTAAAATTTAAAAGAGTTCAGTTCAAAATTTATAAAGTACTAGTGCAAAAGAGACCATACTAAGTTTAGATAGATTTAATTTAGTAGAGAACAAATCAGCACTTAACTCTTGATTCTTCCATCAACTTATAAATAGTGTATTTTAAAGTATTTATTTTATTTAAAGAATAGTAACAACTTTTTATATAAATTATTTGGCCTATATAGATTATATTTTTTTTTTTTGCCAAGAGATTATATATATATTTAGATACATTGATTTTGTGTTGTGTGCACATTCTTTTTAAAAAAAAATCTAAAGAAATATAATTTCGCTCGATAAAATTAAATAATAATATGTGGTGAAACCAACAATTTTGAGATTTAAAATCAATTCTACAGTATTTGGTAATTCATGATACTTCTCCACATAGCTGAATTGAAAATTGTAAACTTTAAAATGCACTAGTAAATTTCATACTATTAAATAGAATTATATTATTTTAGTACATATAAATATTTATTTTTATTTAATATCATATTTTTAAATTTATATAGTGTAATTAAACAACTATAATTTTTTCTACGATATTTTAATTTATAAAATAATTATTTAATATAAAAATAGTTGCAAATTTTTTTAATGACATCTATTATATAATGGCCAAATGCCATTAACTTGATTTTACACAAATAGTCTTACTTCTAAATATATGAATAAAAAACATTAAAAATTGCCACCATAAAGAATTAACCTACGATGTAATGCATAAAAGCCACATATCTTTACCATCTATGCTAATAAACTATCAGTTACTCTCTTAATACTTAATTGTATTAAATGGTTCTGAATACTAACATTAACTTAAATTGTGAAAAAAATATATATTATATAAAATAAATTCTAGATGGACTGAGAGAAAAAAAAATCATCGGAATCGCATGATCATGTTTTGAAATTTAACTAACAATATTAGTGTATTTCTAATGCATATCGTTGTAAGCTCATGATGATACGTTAAGAACCAATAATATTAATACATCTTCACAAATAAATGTTATGATACAAAGCATGATTTATTGTTGAAAAGTGGTTCTTTTTTTTCCACCTTTAGCATATTTTTATTATTTCAAAAAATACTTAATTGATTTTGAATAGTGTCATAACTAAATTAACCCTACTATTATGTGCATATACGTCTACCATTGTAAAATACAATGTCAGAGACGACATTTAAATGCCAACATATTATTATATGTGGTCTACTTAAAGCTTATAAAGTATTAAGCCGACATTTTAATTAAGTATAGGGAATGTAGTATATTTTATCTATGTTTATTGAAATACAGTGAGAGAAACTAATATTTACTCCACACTTTCTTTTAAGCGTAGTCTAATTTATTTTATTTCCAACGTTCATACTTTTTTTCCTTTGAAAAAATGTCATATTTTAATGTTGAGGATTTAATGGAAAATAGCTTCCTTGTTTAATCAATTATTATGACTAATCTAACGTGTTCTTTTTGGAAATTTTAGGTATAAAGATAGAAACTTACACTTAAATATTTAAATTCAGTTTCTCTATATTGTTTTTCCAACTTTCCTTTGTAGTCTTTCATTTATGGCTACGATTAAGATATTCATTTGATAATTAAAATTATAATTATTTTAACAATGTCATTGCATTGTTCATAGATTATTTGTCTGATTAATTGCTGAGATATTTAGGCAATGATAAATGCAAGGTGCTAAGATTGAACAATTTGAGGATGCTCTCAAGTCATGGAATTGACTCACTTGCTACAAATATCAAAAGTATAGGTTTTCATTCTACATCCTTCTCGATCTATGTATATATATTATAGTTTCGTTTCTTAAGTTATATAATGCAATAGTATTCTTTATTGATATAGTTTGTTCTGTTAATCGATCATTTGATATGTTGGAGTTTGTGAGTTAATTTTATCAAAATAATAATTTGGTTTGGATTGGATTTTCACGCAGTATTCTTTTATGTTATCTTCTGTTAATATATAGATTGATCGTGTCGTATTTGAATTAGAGCATAAAATCATTTTGTGTTAATCTAATTTTGATTGATTATTTGAATATTTTGTATTGCAGAGGGATGGCAGAGGCGAAAAACATCGGAGCTCTTATTTTCCGTTGGTATTCAGTAAAAAAAATTTTGGTGAAGAAATAAGATTTTTGTATTATAGTCGTAATGAAAACCTTGTCATAGTTCGAATTGGACCATTTTTTTTATTACTTTCTCTTTATAATAGTTTTATCATTGTTGCTATATAATATTGATGTAGTGAATTTTATTAATTCATCGAAATGAGAAATTAATAGTGTAAAATTTGAAAATTATATAATTTTCTTAT
Source organism: Clarkia xantiana subsp. parviflora (assembly GCA_036873135.1). Classification (NCBI taxonomy): domain Eukaryota; kingdom Viridiplantae; phylum Streptophyta; class Magnoliopsida; order Myrtales; family Onagraceae; genus Clarkia; species Clarkia xantiana. The sequence continues at coordinate 24,889,810 of JAPTYO010000007.1, forward strand.
CATACTTTAATGATCCAGCATGCCAACACTTATATATATATATATCATCTATATTTTAAACAGTGTTTTGAAAACCGGACCGGCGGTCGGACCGGGTCAGACCGCAAACCAGGTGTATCAGCGGTTCGGTCCTGTTAATTTATAGGTCTGCAAAGCAGAACCGGTTCGGCAGGATAAAACCGGGTTGGACCGGGTCGGACCGGATAAACCGGCACCGGTCTGACCGGAAGAGAGAAGAATGTACTTTTTTTTGTTAAGAAAAATATTAATTGGAGATACCAAGACTCAAATCCATGACCTACCTTGAAGATTACAACATGCTACCACCGAACTACATGACAACTAGTAGATATAATGACAGAAAAATATGTTATAAATATATTTCTAAATTCTAATCATTTCAAGCAATAAAACCGGATTGAACCGGGTTGAACCGGGTCGGACCGGTTAGACCGGGAACCGGTCATCTTTCCGGTCCAAGGATCGGTCCGGTTTTCAAAACACTGATTTTAAATTTGTCGACGCTTGAACGTGTTTTCATCTTTAACTTGCATCACTAGTAAATGTGAATAATGTCAACGCAAAACAAGTATCGTGTATTTATTTAATTTAGGCAACGCAAAAAAAAAAAAGTCGATTATTAATTTAGTTAGCCAACGCAAAGAAACGTCACTTATTTATTAACATTGTCAATGTATATTGTAGTGTTGCCATCAAGCTTCTCCACACCAAGTAATTACTACGCTTCCATAAGCGTTGAGAGCAACGTCAGCATGATTTAACTAACGTTTATAAGCTTTGATAATATCTTTTTTATACGTTGTATTAACTTATTCTTAATTGATTTAAGTGGTTTTTCTTAATGTGTATATTATATATATTGGTATATGCTAGAAGTGTGCGCATTGTCGTATTTGGACATAATGAGTCCAGCTACCCAATGTTGGTTGGACCAACTGGTAAAGCGAGTTGCGTTCCCGTGGGCGACCCGAGGTCGAAACCCGCCGGAGACACCGCCTTGGGGATGGCTTTAACCTTAACGCTGCCGGCCCGAAATTGCGAAAGCAATGTAAATATATATAAAAAAAACATAATGAGTCTGACTTTAAGGAACTATAAATGCATTATTAGCCTGAAAAAACACATTAAATGATTATTGATCCCTCGAGCATTACTATATTTTGTTAATAATTTGTTTAAAACTTTGTATAATATGTTATATTTTACATAAATTAAGTCAATTTTTCTAGAAATGCTCTAAGTACATGTATGTCAATAATCGTAAACAAAATTAAATTGATATTTTTTTTAATACACTTAAGTGGATTTCCGTAATGCTTATACTATAGGGCTCCCGGTCCCTCGATCATTTTACTTTAATTTTTTAAGATTTTTTTCATTATAACAGTATGTTACATATTTTAATTTAATTTTTTTTAACAAAATACGGTTATATTCTTGTATCGTCCTCGGAATCGAGCCGATCTTTTATCATTCTCGGAGTCAGTCTAATAATATCATTATAACATTCTCAGGAAGATAACGCGCACGCGCGTAGGGCACGCAGGTGTCTAGTACTTTTAATATACCTCCATTAGTATAATAGATTAATAAGAATAAAAAGTTATTTTCGATGTGAAAAAAAAAAGCCATCCGTCCTAGGGCCGGCAATGGTGCGATGAAAATCAAATAACCATGGTTATTCGAACCATTTACCGCAATGGTTAATCGCACCATTATGGTGAGGGGCGGTTATGGTGATGAATCTTGTAACCGCAATTGTTATGGTAATGGTATTCAATCCATAACCGCGGTTATAACCATCACCTCTATATATATAATATTAATACATATATAACTAATACTTATATTGTTATATATATACATTATATTATACTTTAATTATTAGTCAAGTATTATAATTCTTATTTCGTTCCCTTTCTCACCCACCATTTTTTTTGTCTATGTTTTTTATTATTAGGTAACCACGATTGGAAGCGATGGTGAATGAGGATCGAAGATTGCAAGTGATAGGTGATTGAAGATGTTTTTTTAATTGAGTGAAACAATGAAGCTATGTTTAATTTGAATTTCGTGTATGAAACAATGAATATATGTTTACTTTTCTTGTATGAAACAATGATGTTGTATTAGTTTGAATGATTGTGGTTAAATGGTTTAATCGTGGTTAAAAACCATGGTTATGGTATAAAAAAATCATAACCGCAATGGTTATAGTTATGATTATGGTATGAGTAAAAAAAAAATATACTATGATTATGGTATTAGTCCTATTCGCACCATACTCTCGTCGCTCTAATCCGTCCGGACTCGAGAATAAGCAAAATTTCAGAATGGGCCTTTCGAGGTGGATACGGTCTCGTCTGAAGTCTCAACGGGCCTTGCCCTAGTTGGGCTCGAGCTCTGCCTGAAGCTCTGTCGCCGCGTCCAACGACGGCGCTTCTCGGACGGTCGATCCTCATAAAGCAACCACCGACTGACGACTACGCTGCATCTCCAGAGCTCTTAATGAAGCGTTCATCTTCTTCCTTACAGCATTTCGTCGCCACCACCATCACCACAAGTTCCGCTAGCACCAGCACAAGAACCTCTATGAACTTCACTCCCAGGGTCAGTCCCTTATTCGTTTAATTCTAGTGATTAGCGCGTAGTTGAATAGTTTCGTACCGGCTGAGTAGTGAGACATTCTTCATTGAACGTGGATAGAGGTAGAATGTATTTTTCGAGGTGAATTCGTGACTTGAATAGAATTGTTGGAGCAGCTAGGTAGATGATGGACTCTGTAGTTGGATGTGAAGTTTACAAAATAGAGGATTAGCAAGTTGTGTTTATTTCCTGTGGTAAGGTAACTGGTGGAACTTCCAGCAATGTAAGACTTGTAAACTTCATCCCCAATTTTCTCTAACCATGCATAGATATTGCTGGAAATGGGAGTGTAAAAGTTAGAGGGGATTACTTAGAAAAAGAGTTTTGTCAGAAACCGGTGAACATGATAATTTTGTGTCACTCAGATCTCTTGATCTAATTGAGATCCTATCTGAACTGTCCTGATGTTACCAATACTACCAAGTGAAAATATATGATTATGTTCTTCTTGCAGCATCGTGGGGGCGGAAGGAGGCAATGGCAAAGAAGTTTTTCTGATCAAACTAGTACAGGAAGAGGCCTGGTCCAGGATGTTGATCTTAGGGTTCAAGGAGATGGAGGCCATTCGCCTAATCAAACTGGGTATCAACCTAATGCATTCAATGAAAGGCACCCTTTTAACCATCACCAATCTTTTCATCAACCCTCACCACATAATCAAGGACAATTTTTTCGTCCACCCCCAGTACAAGCCCAGACATTTCAGTATCCTCCACCTTCATCATATCATCAAACTCGACAATATCCCCAACAAGATTATAATCAGAACCGAAGAATTTATCGTCCAGCTTCTAATGTTCAAGGACAACAGCACTTCCAACCACGGCAGCAAAATCCAGATCAGTTATTTTTTCATCCTCCTCCATATCACCCAAATTCATCAGCAGGTCCAACTCAGCAACGTGCTCCGAGACCTCCAAGAGATTTAGTCTACCGAAACTGGGAATTTGCAAGAACAGCAGTTCCTTCAGATTGCAGTATGTGTCCATGAGGTTATTTGTTTTTAGAAGCTATATGTTCTTTTTTTGTAAATATGTCATTGTTGGAATTGGTAATAACGATAATTTATCCTTCATATCTTTTCATTAAATAGCAAGAGTGAGAGTGCTGAACTTGAGATCTCTAGATACTTGGAGATGCCATTTAGTTTTTTGTTTGGACCAAGGTATATCTTGCTTTTGCTTAGAAAATGAATAAGCAACTATTGAAACCGTGAGTTGCCTTTTAACTGGTTTGGAGTTGTTTTAAAGGCACTGCTGTGAAATACCCATTTCTTCCATATTTTGGAGTTTGGACCTACAATTTCTTTCTATAAATATGTGCACATCTATTCTTTTGGTCGACTTCACTTGTATGGTTATGTGGTTTTGCTTCTATCTATTTCCTACCTTTATCGAGACAGTCAATGATGATATAATTCTGTTTGTCTTCTGATTAGATAAGATTATAAATTGCAGAGCTAGTTGTGTCAGTGAAAACCCCCATTTAAAAATATTCTAATTCATCTTCCTTTTGTGATGTTATTTAATTTGCACAGTTGCGAGAGCATTCAGCCAGTTTTTGGCGGCTTTCACTTAGGTGATAAAGTTTGCGGTTTAATGATATTGCAGAGCGGTTTGTCGTTCTTTCATACAACCTGTTGGCTGACTACCTCGCGATAAACCATAAGAGTAAACTTTACTTTCATATCCCTCACTATATGCTGGAGTGGAACTGGAGGAAGAAAAATATCATATTTGAGCTTGGTTTGTGGTCTGCCGACATAATGTGTTTACAGGTAACACAATGTCCTTGAATCCTGAGCGATGCAAGTTTATTCTACGTGATTCAATTATTTATGTAAATTTATGAAGTTCAGGTTTAATTCGTATTCATTGAAATTTTGAGATCGTAAGTTGTCAGTTACATCAAATGTTTTAGCGGTCAATTTTTGGTCCAGCATTTAGCCTTTTACTATAGTAACATTTTCTGAACCAAGCATTTGGAACTTTTATTCACCATTTATTCAGTTGTACTTAAATGGAATTCGATTCCGAGTTCCTTCTTGCCTGCTCTTTTAATGCTTATTGTGGTTCATCGCTTATCCCTTCTAATCAAATTCACAGGAGCTTGATAGATTTCAGGAACTCTTACTGTGATAATGACCCTTATCCCTTATACTCAAATTCTCAGGAGGTTGACAGATTTCAGGAACTGGAGAACGAATTAAAGCTTCAGGGATACTGTGGCATTTGGAAGGTGCACTAGACCACATTTTTGCTTAATCTGATATTTCATCCTCTATGCCTTTATATGTTTTGGTTTATTGAAACATTATCCTGACTTGTATGTTAAGCAAATCCATTTATGGCGTTTCATCAATTCTTTGTTCCCATGGCATGCCTCTTGTTAACTTTCTTGATAAGATTCCAGTGTTTTACTCGGTTAAATTTTAGATACGATGGCCGTATTCTCCTGGTCAACTGTTCTTATGCCCCTTGTGAAAATTGTTTTTGGTTAACCAGCTATGTCTCAAAAAAGTTTATGAAGTGCATTTATACAAAGTTTATGGAAGTTTAGAAAAGTAGCAGGAAGTTTTGAGAATTAGCCTCTTATTTGATTTTGAAGGGGATAGGGTCTTCCTCCTACTAGTCCCTCGGTTTGAGACTGTTGATGAAGACACTTCTAAGTTCCCGATTAACTAAATGTGTGGGATCTTTACGTTAATAGCCGTGCAGTATAGTTCCTAAACTTCTGTTTTTCTCTGTTCAATTTTGTTTGGTGTAATTGCATCTACCAGTAATATTTACTTTATTAACATACAAATTGGATTAAGTTACATCCAGATTTTGGTTGTCAAATAGATGCGTACTGGAGAGCCGGTTGATGGTTGTGCAATCTTTTGGCGTACCTCCAGGTAACTGATTGAGGTATTTTCGTCATTGATTGCTTTGAAACATGGAATTTAAAAACTTTTATTTTAAGGGGGTTTTGCCTATACCTATTGTGAATGATTCCAACCTCTTATGTTGCTTACTCGTTCTTTAGGATGTAGTCTCTTGTTGGAAATAGAAAAGTTATTTCGTTATATATGACAGAAGTAGCATTGTGCATACTTGCCTCTGTGTAATGTTCTCTAACTCAATGTTTCCATGAAATTCGTTGCTAGAGGGCACATTTTCGTGAGGGATTATAAGTGCCTGATAAGAAAGAGAAAATATTTTTTTTTAAAAAAATATACCCGATTAAAATGTTATATTAGGGAAACAAGAGAAGTCTCTGACGATCGACTTTCTTTTAAAAAAAATCAACCACCTGAGAATGCTTTATTTTTTCATCTCTGAGTCTCTTCCTGAAAGTTGGGTAGCTATCCTAGGAAAATAATACAGTTGGTGACACTATTCCCTATTGAACAGGTGTTTATTGAATTTTTCTGATTATGAGAAGGATACATCTCCCATTATCCAGTTCAGATGGAAATATTTCCTCAAGAAACTGCTGCAAATATGATTTTTTTATATTCGCTGCATTTATCAGAAGATGGATAATGATTATCCTTCCGAATCTGCTGCAGCATGCTTTGAACAATTTGATTTTATATTGAGATAACACAGGTTTTCCGTTTTTCCTATTTAGATTCAAGCTGCTCCATGAGGAATCCGTCGAGTTCATTGAGCTTGGTATGCGGGATAATGTTGCTCAGTTATGTGTGTTAGGGGTATGTCGCAGTTTCTATGTGCTAAATCTGCATGGTCTCTGTGTGTGTGTGTATAATATGCATTTCCATGTTTTCATCTCACAGCTCATTAATGAAGATAAAACTGAAGATAGAGCTCATTTACCAGATAGAAGGTAATTTTCTAAATGTTATATGTGCAAAACTAACATGTTTGACTAACTTATGTTTATGTAGCATCCACATCGATGCATTACTTAGCTTCCTGGTCTATACAAAATGGAACAAATAAGAACTTTAAGAATGTTGACCTTGGAAGATATATTGCAATCTAAAGGAGAAGATTCTCATAAAGCATATCAATTTCTCTCTCTGGGAATTTTTTTGGTATTTAATGTCAAATGAGATCGCAGTTTCGAATGACAATTCATCAGCGCTGCATTGCTGCAGAACATTAGTAAAAGTTATCGAGCACAAGTAAATAAATATATGGGGTTGCTTTGAATCTAGATCCGTGTGTATATTGATGATGTAGGTCAGTAGGTGTACAATATAATGTTTATTGTGTGTTTCTTCCGTTTTTTCTATAAATCTATAATTCGCAGCTTGGCATGTGCGGAGAAGATCGTCTTGTGTAACATTCATGTGCTCTACAATCCTAAAAGAGGAGATATCAAGCTCGGGCAGGTATCTCTTCCAATTGATTCTAAATTTTTAGATTTGCCAACATTCTTTTCCCTCTTTTATCACTGGTGAACTGCAATTTTGATTGCACATAATGACAAATTTGGGTTGCAATGTTGACGCTTTGTACCAGTAGAATCCTTCAGATTTGTGTAACTAACATAGAGGCGTGGAAATCTCAAAATATAACTGCTTTCTTATCGTTTAGGGGATTTTTCTTATTGGAGAAGGTAGATTGATCCAGGCTTAAACCTGGTTTATATAATAGAAACCAAGGCATAGAGATGACATCTCCAGTATGGTGATGGAAATTAAAAGCTCAAAGCTTAATTCTGCTAATTGGCTAACTCTTTCTGCAAAACAGATTAGGGTTCTCTTGGAGAAAGCCTATACTATATCAAAAGCTTGGGATAATGCTCCAGTCGTTCTTTGTGGAGATTTTAATTGCACCCCGAAGGTATTAACCTTCATGTTCCAGATGTTGCCGTAGAACCACCTTGTTCAGTCTCTTTTTACTAACAAGTATCATATTACTCTTTTATCAGAGTCCGTTGTACAATTTCATATCGGAGCAACAGGTAATTTTCCAACTACCTTTATTGTAAAAATGACAACTTGTATATTAGTAGTTTGACTTGAGATGTGTTTCCTATTACGATTGTAGTTAAGTTTGTCTGGATTGGATAGAGATAAAGTTTCTGGACAAGCTTCTGCAGAAATATACGTGCCGAGCCCGAACTTCCGCAATAACAGGTAAGATATTTTCCCTTGTACATCTAATGCAGCTTTCTTTTACAGCTGCCACTAATCTTGTAGCAATGTGAATAACTTTACAGGAACCAATCTTCCAATACATCAACTCAAGATCCACTCAAGATTGACATTTCAGATGAATGCAGAAGTACTAGTGCCAGTACAGAAAGTGTTCCTATCATCGACATCTCAAATCAAACTAGACATGTTGAATCTCTGACGGATGAAAGGGATGAATCTTGTACTAATAAAAAAGATGTCAGTGAAGACAGAGATGAATTGGCAGAAAACGATCTGCTGAGTGGAGGGAATCGCACCTCGGTGAATTCAGATGAATCTCCATCGAATGTGTTTGGATCTATAGAACCCCTCAACAGTAACAGAGTCGATCCTGAATCCGTATGTTCCGTTGATTTATCTTCATCTATAATCAGTAACAGCTCTGTAGAAAAGGAATTCTGTTTTGATGAGTCAATGGATGAGAAAATGAAAGACTCGTGTTTAAATGATCCGATCGAGTCCAATATGGAGGGTGTAAGTACATCTGAATTTGAGGATGATAGCACATTTGTGGCAGCATTACACAATCTGGAAGATCCTGATTTGCAATTAGGTGGTGGGTTTCTAGATGAGGCTTCAGCTGAGCCGGTGGAAGAGAGACAAGTAATCTATGATCCTCGTCTATGGACACCTGAGGCTATAGCTACTGCAACTGGACGCCAAGACTGCCTTGATTTGGAGCACAAACTCAAACTTAAAAGCACGTACACTGAAGTCGAAGTGAGTCACTTTTCTTAAGAATAGACCTCTTTTAGGGTTTAGGGTATTTGAATTGATGATTCAGCTGTTCTGCACCTTTTGTAGGATGTCTCTGGGACTAGAGATGCAAATGGGGAGCCACTCGTAACCAGTTACCATAGGCGGTTTATGGGCACAGTTGACTACATTTGGTAAATTTTCACCTATGAGATAGCATGATCTGTTGTGTGAGATAAATTAGAACCTATGCTGATACAACCGGTTAAAATCTAGGCGTTCTGAAGGTCTTCAAACGGTGAGGACGCTTGCTCCAATACCAAAAATCGCAATGCAGTGGACTCCAGGGTTCCCGACAAAGGTAAATCATTTATCACAGGCATTGTATCCCAAACAAGTGTACTATTTTCAGTCTGCAAAATGCAAATCTTTCTGAGAGGAACGAAATGATTTTGGTTGTTAGAAATGGGGAAGCGACCACATTGCTCTGGTCACCGAGCTAGCATTTGTAAGAGGCAAGGCTGATGAAGAAGCAGAGGTTCAGTAATCAACTCACGCCGCTTGGCTGCTCGTATCCTGTTCTGTAAGTGTAATTTCCCTTGTTTGAAATCATGCTCTTCTGCAATAGGACACTGATTTAGGAAGAGATTGAATATGAATCATAATCCTCTCAAGATACAAAGGAAGGCTAAATATTTTCGGGTTCTTCTGTTGAATGACTATTATACTAGGGTTATTCTCATGGCTTTTACTGGACTGGAGTACATATGATGATGGTAGGTTGATGTTGAGTCTAAATTTGCTGCAACAAGCATATGTTATGCAAACCATATAATATGGTGTAGTGTTTACACTTTGCATCCCAAAATTCCTAAAATTAAGATATAGCGTTTCTTATAAAACGTGCCGCCCGTCATTATTATTTTTTCCACGAGATGCCCTATAGTGTGGTCTTTATAAAATGTACCGTGATGTCCTATAGTTAGTTGTCTTTATTAATATAAAATAAAAAGTGCCGTGATTTTTATTTATTTATTTATTATTTTTTTTTTCACGTCGTAACTCGTAAGTGTTTTAAGTTTAGTATATTTTCTCTATCACTAGGTCAAGCTGATAAATTGTTCGGAAAATAATATTTTTTTTATTGCCGTGAATTGAATCCGGAACCAATGATTCTAGAATAAAGCGTCTTATTGCGCTATAACGTCGTTGTAACATATTATATGTCGTGATTAAATGGCACTATCACGTCGCCGAATTTTATTTGGAGCTATCGACAGATCCAAAAACCATAGTAAATGTCCAGTTGGGTGGGACCGGCAATAGAAACGCGCAAAGAGCAAGAAGACACGGTGACAGACAAACATTTGATGTAACACACTTATTCCTCCCAAACTTATTGGTTGGTTTAAAATAATCTTGATTGTTCAATTCGATAGGTTTGGCATGTTACATAATTATATTACAGCTAGCTATGTACATTATATAATTTTATTATTATTATATATTTATATTAGTTATATTGAAGCGTACTACACCAAAATGCAAAAGCTATTAAGATGAAAACTGTTATAACACTATTAGTTTATACTTTACGAGTCTACGTAGATTTTTTATTTATTACTTTAATTTATATATCTTATTATTGATTAATTTGTTATTATAATATCATATATAATTTAGAAGGCGCTTTGTTATTACAACATTTAAAAGACACTTATAGATATTATATACAATACTATTTAACACATAGATTTTTTTGGTGTTTTTTAAAGGTTATAATCGTCGATTGTGTAATGTGGCATAAGTTCTAGAATTGATTTTAAATTTTAGAATCATTGGTTTCGCCACGTATTATCATCCAAGTATAATTATATTTCTTTAGATTATGCAAAAGTCGATTAATCTTGTAATATATTATAGCGGTTCAACGCTTTTATTCGTTAATTGATTTTTTAAGTTTGGACTGGGAATATATAGATATACATAAAAATCAGCCAGTTTGAGCGAAAGTAAAAATCAGCCAGTCTGAGAAACCAATGAAAATCAAACAAGACTAGACTTAAATTTGATGATAAAGTTTTCAGATGGTCTTTTCAATTTTAGTTCGATTTTCAAACAGTTTCGATCTTTGATATTTGAAGTCATGATGACTGAACCAACCTTTATATTACCACACATAATGTTAAAATATATATTTTATTAGTTAATCTTTATTAGTAAGTCTAATTAATTAGTTAATGTAATTTGTAAAAAAAAACATTTACGATGAAAAAAATAATATTTTTTTGGTTGAATATGCCAATATGGTTCATAAAAATTGGTGAAAAAATAATTATTGGTATTTTCAAATTTTCAGCTTAAGCTTAAAAATCCTACTTACTACAAATGAAAAGTTTTTTTTGTTGTATGGTCTTGATTGTTCTTTTTTTATATCGATATCTAACCGAAAAAAAGCAAAAAATCGGTCTGAAGGACCGGTTTTACCCCTAATGGCCAGTATATTTTAGAGTATTTCCAATGATCAAGTTTAAGACATTTGTTTAGTTGAATATAGGAAATGAAGACATATATATATATTAGCTTTCGACTTTCTCAGAGTCATTTCCTACATTTTTCCCATCTAAATTGGCCTAAAACGTTTGTATTTTCAAGATATTTGTTTTATTTCTATTATTTATTTATTTCTTTTTATTTTTGATATTATTTTCAACAAAAAGTAAACCTAATATTAAACTTAAAAATCATATACAACATCATTTATTTACTGAAACTTAAAAAAAATAATATAATGTAATTTATATTTACTTTTTTAATATTATTAATAATTTAAATTATGTGTTTTTATTATATTTATTATATAAACAATTATTTGAATAAAAATATGATTTTTATGTATAATATATTCAGTTAAATAAAAAAAAAATATAAGTAAATATTATATTATTTTTATTTATTTATATATATATAAATATTAAATTAATCTAAATTTGTTTGTCTGTTGATAAGCGTTTTGTTCAAGTTATTATTTTTTTCTCTTCAATAATGTGACTGGAAATGTGAGTGTAAATACTAAATAGTTCAGATCACGTGAGTGCAGCCCGAACCCATGGAAAAAAAAAAAAAAAGCAGAAGGATTTTAAGAGCAATAGTAAGATAATAATTAATTTAGTTGGTGCTGGTGACGGTGCCCTACATCAGTCAGCCAATCCAATGCAGAATCCTTTTGGTCCCACTGACATAATTTGACTCTTTTCTTTTCTTTTCTGTCTTGCTCTTGCATCTGCTATTCTGGTTCAACTTTTCAGAAACCTTTTGTGAGCATTCAAAAATACATTTTTTTCCTGAAATAATCAATCGTAGTAAAATATCTCCTTAGAAAGTAACAACTGTTATCTCTTCATTAGTAAATTGGAAGAAAAAAAATTCCTTGCGCATCTTTAAAACGCCTCTGTCCGCCGATCCGAAGCGGTGAAAGCTTAGTTCTGAAGTTGCTGCTGCAGCATTCTCAGACTAAACTTGACGACTTCCCTTCGTTCATGGTCTTCTACACGGTAGTCACTCTACTGTAAATGTCTACTCTATTCTTCTAACTCTTTTAAGTGTACATTATGATATGAGCGGCCATTTTTAATGCGTCATTGCTGGAATCGCTCTTTCACCTGTAACTGTAAGTGTAGATGTGAGCTGTGAGCAGCCACTTTTTAGTTCTTGTACGTTTCATCGCTGCATTATCTCTTTCTTCCATTTCCACGTGAAGGAGTTGGATCGATTCTTGCTTCTTCTATGTGAAGGAGTTGGATCTTCTTTTCTGATATTATCTGGGTAATGTAACGCGAAAGCTAATCGTTTCCTGTCCTTCTATTCAATTCTACTGCTTAAAATTGAATCTGTGCTTCTTTCTAGGGTATTCTTGCAATTCTTGTTACTCGTTTTGATACTTGGATATATATGTATTTCCTCTCAGTCAGCAATGAAGAATTTTGGAAGACCATTTGAAGGAATCATCAAAGATGTAGAAGGAAGGGCAGCTTGCTATAGGCAGGACTGGTCTTGTTCTTTTCGCAATGGAATGAGGTATCTCTCTCTAATTCCTCAATTTGCATTCTCTATTTGTGTTCTTTACTTGGGTAATCTGTGTTGCACCTAAAATCCGACCTAGGATGATGTTTTTGGAAAATTTGAATTTTTAAATAGTTTAATTAATTAAGTCTAATTAGAAATCTAAATTGCTTAAGAGAAGAATGATTAAACGCCTAAAATCTAAATTGTGCTGTGCGCAAACCGAAATCGGGTGTTTACAATCTGTTTGTCATAGAATGACTAAGTGTTTGAAGCTATTTTGTTCAGGATATTGGCACCAACTGCATATATCTTCTTTGCATCCGCTCTTCCAGTTATAGCCTTTGGGGAGCAACTCAACCGCGATACAGGTGAGATTCTACCCATTCCTCTGCAGATTCTGAACTGATTTCTTGCTGAATGCTCTTTCTGAATTAATTTTTTTCCTTTAATTGCCTTAGATGGAAGCTTGAGCACAGTGGAGACATTAGCATCAACTGCTATTTGTGGGATTATCCATTCCATCTTAGGAGGGCAGCCTCTTTTGATCCTTGGAGTAGCAGAACCAACTGTTATTATGTACACTTATTTGTACAACTTTGCCAAGGGAAGACCCGACTTAGGTCGAGAACTGTACTTGGCTTGGGCTGGATGGTAAGTAAGAGTGTCAATTCTTGACCTTTTCTCAATCTATATACTTAATATAATGTCCAATGATGATAGTTTCTACTTTCTATCAGGGTTTGTGTCTGGACAGCAATATTTCTGTGCCTTCTGGCAATATTCAACGCTTGCACAATTATCACCCGGTTTACAAGGATTGCAGGCGAGCTCTTTGGCATGTTAATTGCTGTCCTTTTCATTCAAGAGGCCATTAAGGTAGTCTTAGACTTTAATATATATGGGGATTAAATTCTGTTGGTTTACTTTTTAGCTTTTAGAGGTGAGATTGGAGCACTGCATTGTACTCATGAGAAATAATGTGGATGTTGCAGGGGGTGGTAAGTGAATTCGGTATCCCGAAAGCTGAAAATTCAACTTTGGACAAGTATCAGTTCCAATGGCTATATGCAAATGGGTTGCTTGCTGTCATTTTTGCCTTTGGTTTGCTCTACACTGCCCTTAAGAGCAGAAGAGCAAGAACTTGGCGATACGGAACCATCCGGTTGCGAGGTTTCGTGGCTGACTATGGTGTACCTTTAATGGTTGTGGTTTGGACGGCGATGTCTTTTGCAGTACCGAGCAAAGTTCCAAAGGGTGTTCCTAGGAGGCTGTTCTGCCCACTACCATGGGAATCTGCTTCCCTCTACCACTGGACAGTGATTAAGGTATTTATTATAACAGTCCAATTATATGTCATGTTGCTAATCGTTGTTCCAGATTTAAAATGTTCATATTCGGTGTACCAACTATCAAATTGGTTGTTTTGCACTTTTTTCTCTTAAAATTGCGAACAAAAACATGTTTTTAAGCACCAAATAAGCCTAAACCATGAGCAACAAATCAGATACATAGAAAAAAGTGAAAAGCAACATAAGTTTGTTGCTTAAAACATCAATTTTAACGCTAAATTCATTCGGAAAAAATGAGAAGCAACAAATCTGATAGTTGGTACACTGAATACCAACATTTTATTATGATGGTGTGACTGCTTGTTTAGGATTCATGTTTGATTGATATTTGCATTTAATCACTATTCAGGATATGTGGAGGGTTCCTCCAATGTACATATTTGCTGCCATTATCCCGGCCATCATGATCGCCGGATTATACTTCTTCGACCACAGTGTGGCCTCGCAATTGGCACAGCAAAAGGAGTTCAATCTGAAGAAGCCATCTGCTTACCACTACGACATCTTGTTGCTCGGGCTAATGGTACACACGCCTCCTCTCCTTCGTTTCGAGTCAGCAAATTACTATTTTTTATTTCATAGTTCATACTAATGAAATGATGTATGCTCTCTTCATCATGTGGCTTAGACTCTGCTTTGTGGGTTGCTCGGAATTCCTCCATCAAACGGCGTCCTCCCGCAATCTCCTATGCACACAAAGAGTCTCGCAGTTCTTCGTGGACAGGTCTGTCTAGGTTGCTTGATATGCGAAGACGTTATATGAACCTATAAACAGTCTCAACTATATGTCATGTTGCTAATTGTTGTCCCATATTTAAAATGTTGATATTTGGTGTCCAAACAATCAAATTTGGTGTTTTCCACTTTTTTCGACTGATTTTGGCGTTAAAATTGGAGTTTTAAGCATAACATGTTTTTGTTTTGTCAAGTTTAGGGGAGAAAAAATAAAAATAAACAAATATGATAGTTGGAACAACGAATATCAACAATATTAAATCTGGGACAGCTTGTAGTTGAGATCGTTTTTACGTTCTTAACCCAAAATTATATCCCATTTAGGTGATGTATACTTAAGGGATTTTTTATATTTTTCCAGCTGATTCGGAAGAGGATGGTTCAGAGTGCAAAAGAATGCATGAAGAAGCGAGCAAGCAACTCGGAGATTTACGGAAAGATGCAAGCAGTTTTCATAGAAATGGACTCAAATCCAGCTGTAAGTTTGTTCTACAGAGTTGTTTGTTCATTTCAATCTTTGTGGTTCGGTTTTCCTTATCGTGTTATGTTACCAACAGACTCCAAGAGTGGCTAAAGAGTTGGAGGAGTTGAAGGAGGCAGTTATGAAAACCGAGGATGGAGGAGATGACACCTCGAACTGCAAGTTCGACCCAGAGAAGTGCATCGAAGACTACTTGCCTGTTCGGGTAAACGAGCAGCGGATGAGCAACCTTTTGCAGTCTCTTCTCGTGGCTATATCGGTTTCTGCAATACCAGTGATCAAGCTGATACCCACCTCAGTTCTATGGGGTTACTTTGCTTATATGGCCATTGACAGTTTACCAGGGAACCAGTTCTGGGAAAGAATGCTTTTGCTCTTTGTCCCACCAACTCGACGTTACAAGTAAGTCGAACGTACGGATTTTGGTTTCCGTTCGTGTCATCTTTTTTGCTTATATTTATAATCGAGTAAAAATTGGTAATTTGTGACAGGGTTTTAGAGGGTGTGCATGCTTCTTTTGTCGAATCCGTTCCGTTCAAGTGTATTGCGGCGTTTACGCTGTTCCAACTCGCTTACCTCGGCCTTTGCTTCGGAGTGACATGGATCCCGGTTGTTGGAATTCTGTTCCCCTTGCCATTTTTCCTCCTGATAAGCATAAGAGAACACTTGCTTCCCAAGTTATTCAAGCACAGCCATCTTCAAGAGCTTGATGCTGCTGAGTACGAGGAAATAGCCTCCACCCCTTTCCGAAGCCGGAGTCTTTCCTTCAAGGTATGAAAAATTGAATGTGCGAGTAATCTGTGATTGTCTTTTCTTAGTGATTATGAGTTGAAGATGTAATATTTATTATAACAACCATCAGGACATAAAACCACCACTGGAGGAGGATTTGAGTGGGGAAGATAGTGAAGAAGACTTCTATGATGCTGAGATACTGGATGAGATGACAACTAACAGAGGAGAAGTGAAGCTCAGAACTGTGAGCTTCAAAGAAGAGATGCTCTATCATGTAAGTAAATCTTCGAACAAATTGCTAGTTAAAGTTTACTTTTGACCTGTTGAGTTTATTGACATTTTTTTCCCATCACGTGGCTGATTCCGTCCAAAACATAAAGATTTCTTAATGGAGTTAGCAAACTATAAGCATGGGTTGAGTTAGCAAAATGTTGAAAACAAACTTCAGCTATTAACTTTATTCGACTGTCTAAACATCAGCTAGCAGTTTGATAATCATCCCGAGAAAGGAAGCAGTTGTGTTAAGTCTTATTATGGCATCTTTTGCAGGTACTCCCTGAAGAAACATCGCGGAAGTGACAATTGAAAAAGACAATTCAAGTTAGGGGACTGCGTTTCGCTGTTATTACTTCTACAATGGATTTGATGGGGTGGATACTTGCCAGAACATCAAGGAAGCTCAAAATCAGTAAGTAATCAATATTCAGAATTGATGCAGCACAAGCCGCTTATGATTTTCAATTAATCAGGCAAAGCCATACAGAGGGAGGTAATGATGATAGTTTCAAGTAGAACTGAAACATATTCAATCACATTTATGAGATATATATGTAGCCATTGATCCCCGATCGGGATAACCGCCACTTTGGTCTGATCTTGATTCGTAATGAGAATGACTCTACATTTCTTCCTCTGTTTCTCTCGTACCCCGCTGGTCGGGTCAACCAATAGCGCATATTGTTATTCCTGTTTGTAATGGGAAGAATCGTCGATCTTTGTTCGTGTTGAGTTGACAGCTTTTTCAAGCAAGGTCCCATTGCCATTATTATCATCACATTATGGCGTGGTCTGGTATTTGAGTTCATTCCGTAGAGGAGTTCGGTGGTGGCTAGGTAAAGCTTCTGCTAGAAGTCGGGGTCTTGGGGCCGGTGGTTGATTGATCGGTAAGAAGGACGAGCTGATCGCCATCTCTAATGAGCTCTATATCCTCGACTTCAGCTCCTTCTTTGGTTATAACCTTTGTGAAATGTTGTCCGAATTTTCGTGATCCAATCTGGATTAGTTCGTCGAGAGACTCGGGGAGGAGCACAAGCTTCGGTGCAGCCACTCCCTCGCAGCTGATCATCACTCTATCGGCCGAGCCTTCCATGCTAAAACCGCTGAACTTTCTCGCACTAGACACGCTACTGCTCCTCTCACCGCCTGCATACGAAAAATTCTTGTGTAAATGCTGTGTTTCCACCAAGCCAATTAAAACCTGCCAAGTGTCTAAAACTCCACACGATAATGTGACATTAGTTTTGTGTAAACGCCAAGCTTACACAAGAATTGCTCGCATACCTGTATCTGCAGCAGACTGCATAACCCCGAAAATCGAGTTTTGGAAATGGCTTGGTTTGCGTCTAGGCTTACTATTGAACAAATTAATCTCGGAAACAGTCGGCAGTTCTTGCATAAACGGAAGCATTGAAGGCCCGGTTGAGAACTTCCCCGGGGGTGGCATTGCAGGCTCGCTCGAGTGCCTGGCTAGTGGTGTAAAGCCAACACTAGCACCACCACCCTTTTTTCCGGGAGCAACGACACCAATGGAAGAGGGCAGCTCAAAGGCGGCAGGCGACTTCTTCTTCTTCTTCTTAGCTTGTGATGAAGTCGTAACATTCTTGAACATATCTTTGATTTCGTCGTGTCCTTGGTGGTCCGCCAAGCCACGTGGGGTCCAGCCATGGGGGTCGGGCTTGTCCACGTCAGCTCCCTGGTCCAGCAGGAACTTGACAATGTCAGTGTTTCCTTCTGAAACGGCCGTGTGAAGTGCCGTTGATCCGTTGGTGCTCGGTAACGTCACATCCCCGCCGTATTTGATGATATCTTTAAGCATGTCGATGTTGTTCTTCTCAACTGCTGCACAAGCATAAGCGCCCTCTTCTCCTGATGATAAGGTCGCCCCGTTTTCATGAAGTAGTTTAGCCACAGACTCGTGATTACCCGATATAGCTTCCCATAGAGCAACATTTCCTTCCGAATCTGCAAAATGGATTGGATTCGTAAAAATAATAATGAATGATTAAATTAGATAATGACATGTGACGAAACCAACAATTCCGCGCATAATAATTTGTTAAGAGCATACGACAATAAGGACAGACCTCTAATGTTTGGATCCGCTCCATACTCGAGAAGTAGAGTGACACAATGTTGATTTCCTATAGATGCCGCAATATGCTGTTAGAGAGAAAGAGACTTCAGTTCTCATAAAATCTTAAGTTGATAGGTGAATGCGTAACTAACTGCAATTAGTTCATTACCAGGGGTCTTCTGCCGTTTTCATCTCCTTCATTAGGGTCGGAACCCCGTCGGAGCAACTGATGCAACAGAAGATCATCTCCTCTCATTGCTGCAAAACTTAAGCTTATGGGTAGATCCATTCTTCCTCTAGCTAGAAGTTGTTCAGTGTGGTTCAATATGTCTTCCATAATAACAGGGTCTTTCTCCTTCATTTCTTTCAAATGCTGCATAATCATATATAACAACCAAATCCATGCCCATTACAACACCATATATATATATATTCTTGCTTATATACAATACGAAATCAAGCTAACCAACCTGTAAGAGATTATTGATGATTATAGTACCGTCTCCAACACTGGCCTGAACTAGGTTTAAAAATGAGGTACGGTTCAGACGCAAAAGTTGGCACAACCGTTTTGTCCTCACGGTGAACGGTTGTGGACTGTAACATAGCACACCCACTTCACCACACACATCTCCTTTTTTGGCCTCCCATACAACCTGCACCCGACCCATTTAACGCGCAATACGCGCCAAATTAATTAGCAAATTGATCTACTATTCTCAAAATCATGATAATAATTTAAGACCACTTTACTTGCCTGTTCTACTCCACCTCCCTGCAGAATAAATTCCTGCAAATCAAAGTTTCACATCAGCTATTTAATCAACAGGATGCCTGACCTAGCCGACCCTAACCATAGTGACAAATCGGGATGTTTTTACATACCACAGCACCAGTAACTAATATATACAAGTCTGTTGGTGCTTCATTATGCAGGATAATATCTTCTTTGGGAGGATAATATTCAGCTTTCATCTCCGAAACCTATAACATAAAAAACCCGAGTTAGATATTTTTTATGAGGAGGATGAGATGATATAGTTGGAGAAGAGAAGATTACCAGTTGGAAAAGTAGATCATTGGAGACCCCGCGGAACAAGTAAACTTGATCAACAAGCGAATAGAAAAGGAAATGGGAAATACTCGATCGAATAGCTTTAGGAAGGGAGTCAATAGTTTCTTGTTGCTGTACTCCTTCTGAATCAGTTCTGTACTTCAAACATAGATGTGCAAGCATCTGATCTTGCAGCCGAACCGGTAGTTGATTCCTTTGCGCAAAATGTGATGCTGCTTGAATCGTGTCTCTCTGTAATTATACGTGTAGTTATATAACCACCACACCATTTGTATCAACAAATAAATACGGATAAGCAGAAGAAATACTCACGAATTTTCTTGTTCGGCTAGTTCCATGAACAACTAGGTTGGTCATATTTCCAATTAAATATGCAGTGAGAGCAAGATTGAATAACATGTAGAAAATGTCGAACAGCATTTCCTGTGAATTTACAGGATGAATATCCCCATACCCGGTTGTTGTAACCGTGGTTATTGACCAATACATGGCTGTTACATACTGCTGCGACAATGGTAGATTAATAAAATCACTACCCAATGCAAGCCCGATCCATGTTCTTGACGGGTCACTATAACGTACAGCTATACGGTAGATGATACATGCAGCCATATGTGCTGTAAAAAGAGTCACCTGCACAAATTCGACGCTTTTGTCATATTCGACGTGATTTGAACTAGAAAAGAAAATGGTTAAGAACCTATGAAAGGTCTGAACTATCACCCATGTTAACGGGATAGGTCTGAAATTTAAAAAGTTAATAACAGAGATCTGAAATTTCAATTTTGTTGATTTGAGGTTTTCCGTCCATTTTTATGGTTAAATTTAACAGAATTGTGTGAAATGACATTTTTGCCCCTTTAATATTTTGTTTTATTTAATATCTTATTTAAGGAAATGTGAAATGACAATTTTACCCCTAAAGTCAAATTAAAACCACCCAACCCCGGCCACCGCCACCCGACTACGGCCACCACCACCCGACTCCGGCGACCACCACCTCAACTCCGACGACCACCACCTCGGCTCCGGCGACCCAACTTCGGCCACCACCTCGGCCAAAAAGCTCCGATCGGAGCCCAATCGGGCCCGGTGGCTCCGATTTGGGCCAATCAGAGCCTTGGTGGTGGTCGCCGGAGTACGGTGGTGGTCGCCGGAGTACGATTGGTGGTCGCCGGAGTACCGTGGTGGCTTCAAGGGCATTTTGGTCTTTTCACTCCAAGCATGTGAGGGGCACACTTGATATAATGGCATTTTTGGAAATTTATTTTATTTCCGGTCACATGCCAAGCATGTGACCAACTTCCGTTAGTTTTAACGGAAAAAACTAACGAGATCGCTGTTATCAACAAAACTGAAATTTCAGACCTCCGTTATTAACTTTTTTAATTTCAGATCTCTCCCGTTAACATGGGTGCTAGTTAAGACCTTTCATAGGTTCTTAACCCAAAAGAAAAAGCTTCTTCATTTACGAAACTTACACAAGTAAGCTTTGCACATCGAACGATAAAGTAGCTGAAGTCCTTATCTTTCTCCAATCTGGAAATGAAAATAGTTTAGTTACCCAGAATGACAAATGATTTGGAAATACTGTTAGTTAG
Organism: Clarkia xantiana subsp. parviflora; assembly: GCA_036873135.1. Taxonomy (NCBI): domain Eukaryota; kingdom Viridiplantae; phylum Streptophyta; class Magnoliopsida; order Myrtales; family Onagraceae; genus Clarkia; species Clarkia xantiana. Next base: position 24,910,719 of record JAPTYO010000007.1, read on the forward strand.
TTAGTTACCTGGCAAACATGGAACTAACTCTGCGAAGACGCCATAAACGGAGCATATTAAAGAACCCGTAAGTTTGCAGTTTTTTAGGGAAAATAGCTTGAACAACTTCATATGGAATGGTGGAGATAACATCCAAGATGAACCAGGTTCTAACATATCGCAACGCGATCTGTTTTCTGTCATCTACCAGAAGATACGAAGTTTTATCAAGATAAGCTACAAAGAATGTGAGCACAATGTCGATGGCAAAGAATGCATTCACAACATTGTCGGTTATCCCTAGAGCTCGAACTGGTTTCTTTAGAAACCCAAACTCAAATGGAGAAACCCATGCTGTGTAGAACACAAGCATCACCAAAAATGACTCCCAGATTCTGCACAAATCCACATCTTGTTAATTATGATTACATCAAAACATTAAGCTCATTATCTTTATCAACTAGAATATTCGAGGGTTGATTATCAAATTGCTAACCGATGTTTGGACAATCAAACAAATTACTAGCTGAAGTTTGTTTCTGAACATTTTGCTAGCTCAAGTATGTCGTACAAACTAGTAGCTGATGTTTCGACAGTCAAACAAATTACTAGCTGAAGTTTGCTTTTGAACATTTTTTTAGCTCGAGTATGTCATGCGTACGGTTTACTAGTTCAATTCGGGTTTTCGTCATTCTTGAACAAAATCACCCACGTGAGTTGTAAAAAACACGATAAATTGCTAGCTAAAATTTGGGCAGTCGAACAAACTACTAGCTGATATTTAGACACCGAACAAACACTATAGCTATAAGTCGATTTGATAATTAACCCGCATACAGTTTTCTAGCTCCGTCGAATTTCCGTGTTTTTTCGACTGAATCACCCACGCGATTCGTGAAAACACGTCAAATTGCTAGCTGATATATGGGCAATCAAACAAACTGCTAGCTGGTGTTTAGACAGTCGCACAAGAAAGCCGGAAATATTAATAGAGCTATCAGAGAGCAAGCATGAAATAGCTGGATTTTAAAAAACAAGCTTCAAATTTGATAATTAACCCGCATGGAATTTGCTAGCTCCGTCAAATTTCTATCTTTTTTGGACGGAATCACCCACATGATTCGTAAAAACACAGAAAATTGCTAATTGATGTTTGAATAGTTAAACAAACTGCTAGTTAATGTTTGGACAGTCGAACAAGAAAGAGGGAAATCCTGATGGAGCTAGCGAAGTGCAAGCATGAGATAGCTGAAATTTAAAAAACAAGCTTCGATTTTGAGAATTAACCCGCATACAGTTTGCTAACTCTGTCAGATTTATGTCTGTTTTGGACGGAATCACCCACATAATTCGTTAAAACACAGCAAATTGCTAGCTGATGTTTAGACGTTGGAACAAGAAATACGGAAATCCTAATAGAGCTATATATCAGAGTGCAAGCATGAGATAGCTCAAAAACAAAATCCGATATTGATAATCAACCCGAATATTGAATCTAGCTAAAACATGCTTAATGAATTGGTACAGAAGAAAGAAAGGTCTGGAAATTAAAGAGAGACCTGTAGCGGTAATCAAAGGGGGAAAGGACGAAACTCTGAAGCTTGACCTTGCGACTGACCTGGCCACCGAGAGGAGGCAATATACCTTCATTCAGACTGAACTGACTCCCATCGTCTTTGGTAAGTTGATCCGCCAAGTCCACGTGGCCTGAGGTGATGGTGGCGAGTCTGTTACCGGGACAAAACGCCGTTTCCTCACCTGCTTTATTTACCGGACTACCACCCATGCTTCTTATTCTTCCACAATGCTGCCACTTACTCAATTTGGTAATTTGATTGGGCTGGGCATGCATGCATGTATAATACATACGTATATATATATATGAAGAAAAAGTTGAAATTACAAGGACGTGACGACATTAGAACGCGACACGCGGGGATCGGTCCTTGGAAACTGGAAACCAGACAAGACCACTTCACTTTCTTCAACCTACGACCCAAACTAATTTTGACCCCACAAATAGAGAGTTACTGATGTAAATTCATAATATTACTCACTAAATGTTTTTCTAAATTTTTTATTATTTAAACATATCAACCTTGATTATAATGGAAAAAGGATGAAAAACCTTTAAATAGTTTTAGATGTAATATATGAATGTGTATGTATTTTAGATACAATATGTTTGAAAATACTGGTTTTAAATCAAAATATTAAATTTCTATCCAATATTCGGTTAATTTTGTTAATCGTACCAAATTTGTTGACGTCCCAGTACCTAATTTGATCACGACGCAACAATTTTTTTTACTTAAAATCTGAAATAAATAAAAAGAAATACTTACATATTTTTTATAAAAAAATCTGAACTTTTTTTTTTCCGTGTAATAATGTTTTATTAAATAACTAAAATAAAAGTATTAGTTTGACCCATCTCCGTTTTAAGTTTTCGGGTGGGTGAGTTTTATACTAATTTCATTCATCACATCAAAAGAAAAAGCAGTCACATGCACAACTAGAAACAACACAACACGAGAACTCCGGTGCTTGGCGAAGAATTCCCTTGATGAGCAAGCTACTTACTTGTTGACAAGATGATAGTATCATCTATAGAATATTAGAACGGTATAGTTCATCAAAATATCATATTCTTTCCTTGGCGACCTGAAAAATAGTTAGGCCCAAAAACCCGACAACTGAATAATGCAAATGAGAGAATAGTAGTAGTTAAGTGGGCTGCTGTGAAACCCAATAATTTAATGGCTTTATACTAAAAAAATTATGAGGTTATGTTTGCCGTCTAACAAGCTTCCGTTAGCTAAAAATTAACAGAGAGTGGCATTTTTGTGGATATTTCCAAATCTGAGGGCATTTATTCTATGACACATGCATATAGTTCCAGCTTCCATGCTGCATCCTCTCATTCAGCTACTTCCACTAGATCTATCTATTTCCCACCATGAGAGCTGTCGCCTTAAGCTGCGTGACAGTGTTGCTCTGCGCCGCCATCTGCCACTCTGCAGCAGTGCTGCTTGATGGTAATTTCTTAACACCTTCACCCCTTATCATGTATATAATATTTGTGCACAAATTTGTATAATAATAATAATAATAATAATAATAATAATAATAATAATAATAATAATAATAATGTTGTTTCATGATTGCATTGTAAATAAAGCTCTAAACACAAGTAGCACAAACCAACCTGAGTGAGTTCATTGTTTTCGTTTGGACTCAAAAAATGAAAATTTTATATTTAGCTTGAGTATAGCTTAATATGCGATTCAAAACGCTTCTTTCAGTCGGATGTGGGATAAATCATGGGTATTACAATGTACATACCCTCTTAAAGCGTGCAACGTACTCGTCGCAAATCAATTCATAATGTTTCTGCCGTATAGGTAGCACAAAACTTACACATGGCCGATAAGTTCACATGACATCTATTATTTCCTGTCAGCAATGAATTTTACGGTACCATCTATGATCTCCTAGATCGACTCTACTACTATTTATAGTCCTAGACTCGAACGAATGTTGTCACTAGCTCGCACAGCCTAAATGAACACATGTTATCCTTACATGCCCAGAAAATGAGGAATTATTGCAGTTGAACTTGAGTTGTACATTGCTTATATATGAGATTCAGACAACTTATCTATCTAATGCGGGACAAAATCGAGGTATCACATACATATATATGTGCAGGCAGGGACAGAGCGACCCATAGACGACTGTCTCCTCAATTTTTTGTAATGTACAATTTTTACATAAAATTTGTAATTATTGTTAATTTGATCCTTTAAAATCTTACATTTATCATATACAGCTTTTTTATTTATTTGCATCTAACTCAATTTTTACTCTGAATATAATTGATGGCTTCGTCATTGCGCGCAGGGTTACTCCCAAATGGCAACTTCGAGTACGGACCCAAGGTGAGCGATCTAAAAGGCACGGTGGTTACGAGCAAGTTTGCGATACCGCAATGGGAGATCTCGGGATACGTGGAGTACATAAAGTCGGGACAGAAGCAAGGTGACATGCTGCTTGTAGTCCCAGAAGGTGCCTACGCGGTTAGGCTCGGCAATGATGCGTCCATCAAGCAAAGGCTCAAGGTGGTTAAGGGAATGTACTACTCCCTTACTTTCAGCGCAGCTCGGACCTGCGCTCAAGAAGAGAAACTTAACATCTCGGTAGCGCCCGATTGGGGGGTACTGCCTATGCAGACGCTGTATAGCAGTAGTGGGTGGGATTCCTACGCATGGGCGTTTCAAGCTGAGTCTGACGTGGCTGAGATCCTGATACATAACCCTGGACTCGAGGAAGATCCTGCTTGTGGACCGCTCATCGATTCCATGGCAATTAGACTTTTGTATCCTCCTAGACCAACTAAGGGTGGGTAACTAATCTTTCTTTTACTATTACTATTTTTTAGGGTTAAAGAACATAAAAATGGTCTTAATTATAGATAATGTTGCTAGTCACTTTTCAGATTTAAAATATTAATATTCGGTGTACTGATTATCATATTAGTTGCTTTTCACTTTTCTTGAACTGATTTTGGCGTCAAAATTGGTGTTTAATTAAGCAACAGAAACATATTTTTCACATTTCCCAAGTGTTAGATTTGTTGGTCATAGTTTAAGTTTATTTGATACTTAAAAAATATGTTTTTGTTTGGTCAATTTTAAGAGAAAAAAGTGGAAAGCAACAAATCTGATAGTTAAAACATTGAATATCAACATTTTAAATCTAAAACAACAATTAGCAATTGTTTTTAAGTGGAAAGCAAAAGTTTGCTACTACAGCTATCAGATGCTTAAAATTTGCTGGCTTCTTGATATTTTTTTCTTAAATGAAATTACTTACGAATTAAGTATGTCTAAAGAAAATAATTAACAAGTTATTTAACTGTCTAAATATGATCTCATTGTTCGACTGTCCAAAGAACCGCAGTTTGATAATTAATTTACAAAATATATGTGAAACTAGATAGCTTTTGTTTTGCAAGGAAGATTTGATTTTGCCATAGGAATGGTAGGTTATTGATGCATATGTCACTATCTAATGAAGTAGATGTCCTACAGGAGGACCTTGTAATTAATATGCAACATGCCTTGTTCTCTAACTAAACACATTCTCTTGTCTCTTTAAGTAACCCAAGTTTGACGGTGCCTTACTTGGGTTAATAAGTAGATGGGACATTATTTTAATTTGTATCTCAACTAACTGTATATGGATTGGAAAAAAGTATTTTAATTTTTTAATTTATTTAGTGATATTATTTAAATTTTAAATAATATTTTCACCTATTTGACCGTGTGTGGACAGAATGTGTCACTCATGACTTGAAATTTACACTGTTTCATTCTTAAGTTTACATTACAACCATGGTTAATACCACTAATTGATGGACATAGCTAAGGGGTTCGCTCTAGTCTAGCTCGGACACAATCCAGGGCAAGCCGCTAATTGATTGAGTCATGGTCCCCTTCACAATGCTAAACTTTTTCTGTTTTACTTACCGATTACGAATATATAAGATAAGCTTATCGTGAAAACGTTTACAAACACGACACATAATTTTTTATGTTATACTATTGTATTGTATTGAATTAGTCAATATTACGTTTATATGTGAGTTTTTAAAACATGTATCAAAATATGTGAACTTGACATAGTAAAACTATGTATTCAAATTCTCTATGTAGAGTTATTATGTAGAGTTATCAAATTCTATAAATTACACAACTTGTTAGAATTTTAAAAGTTATTGAACAGAATTTGTTTAAAAAATACTCCAAAATTAGATTTTTGAGGACAATTTTATCGTACTATCGTGTTGTAATACTAAACACAATCACAATACATAATTTGCCTTGTGTTAACTCTATATGTGCTATCGTGTTTTTTTTCAATTATCTTATTGTGACATATATTTGCACAAATAACCGTAAATATACTTATATGTATTGGATCATAATTGGTTTGGAACTTCAATTTGTTTTCTTTTTTTTCAAATTTAATATAAACCTCCATTAAAAGCGGTCTAAACTAACTAAAATTATTTTTATAAACCAATTCTAAACCGGTTCTAAATAAACCATTTCTCTAAGGATAAAGCACTATTAAAAAAAATGGTCCACTCGATTTCATACTCAACCCTAAAAATGAATGACATTCTGGTGTTTGTGAAATAGGGAACTTGGTGAAGAATGGGCAATTTGAGGAAGGCCCCTATGTGCTACCAAACACCTCTTGGGGAGTCCTGATCCCTCCCAACATTGAGGACGACCACTCGCCGCTACCCGGCTGGATGGTCGAGTCCCTAAAAGCCGTCAAATACATCGATTCCGACCACTTCTCAGTCCCACAGGGCAAGAGAGGCATCGAACTTGTGGCCGGAAAAGAGAGTGCCATCTCCCAAGTAGCCCGAACCACGCCAAACAAGACCTACATTCTATCGTTCGCGGTAGGGGATGCCGGTAACTCGTGTAAGGGGTCACTTACTGTGGAGGGATTTGCAGGGAGGGACACAATTAAAGTCCCTTACGAGTCGAAAGGCAATGGAGGGTTCAAGAGGGCAGCCCTCCGGTTTGTGGCGGTTTCTTGGAGAACACGCATCATGTTCTATAGCACGTTCTACACAATGCGCAGCGACGATTTCTCATCGCTGTGCGGCCCGGTTCTTGATGATGTTCGGTTGTTGAGCGTCAGGGAGAAGAAGAATGATTAAGCAAATTAATGCATAGTGGCCGGCCGATCGAGCTTATCGGTTCCATCTTCAATTGATGATCCCTTGTGGGGATCATGTCTCCAGTTGTTGTAATAAGGAAGTGATTAAGAGAAGCAAGGTCTTCTCATGAGTGTGAGTCTTGTTATTTGTATGAAACGTGAGATCGTATATACCCTACGTAAGTTTATATACATGTGATCCGAGTACTGTAATGTGCTTTATTAAGTTTTATATGTTTTAGAAAGAAAATGATCATAGTTTCTCATAATCTGGCCGGACGCCCTCGGTCAGGTATCTTAAAACGATCCCACGGCTATCTCGCACTCGCAACAGAGAGCGATCCGTCGTCGATAAACACCGGTCAACTAGTTGATAGGTTTCAGTTCCGGTCCAAACAGAACTTTTTTATAAAAAAAAAAAAAAAAAAAAAGCTATGGTTCATTGTAGTAAAATTGATATGTTTTTAAAACCGGTTTTGAATCGGTTCGAAACTGTTTATCAAAATTGTTCTTGTTTAGTCCGGAACCGTGCCGCATTTTTTATTTGCTCTACACAAAATTTATAACAAAAAAAACTAGTCTAAAATCAATTCCGGCCAATTCCAAAACAAGTAGTAAACTAACGGTTCTTGGAATGTTCATCATTTTAGAACTGATCGGTTTGGGACCGGCCGGACCAGATTAGTTTTTTTTTCCCCTATTTGACACTCGTAATTATTATTATTATTATTATTATTATTATTATTTAGAGTTAAGAACCTAAAAAAATATTTAGCAAAAAAAAAAAACTAAAAAAAAGTATGAATTCTGAAGTATATGATTATGCTGCAATTTGGTGTCTCAGCTTTTTTTTTTTGTTGACAATGTCTGATGTATTACATTTTTTTTAAAATATTTATTCTGATTTTGGCGTTAAATTTTGACTTAGATTTTGAATATAGTTGTGTTGTAACAATAATAATAGGGGTTAAGACCTAAAATCAATAAGAAGTATATGTCAAAATCTGATCGGACATCGAATCGCAACAAAAGATTATTAAGAAACTAAATCACAATATAACCTATATTTCATACTATTTTTAGATTTTTAACCTTATTTTTATACCGGTCATTTACCACCTACTTAACCATTTTCATTCATAACTAATGATGAATGGTTAAAAAATGAAACAAAAATAGTGCGCAAAAGGTAGATACGGATACCCAAAAGAAATGAAAACTATACCAATTATACACACTTGTATGTTTACTTCATACATACATATATATAATCTAATGCACATCAACAGTTTTTCTCTCAATGAGTTAAGTAAACATAAGGTTGCTTGTATCTAGCTCGGGGTAAAAGAGCCTAACAAAAAGGAGTTCATTCCAAGTATCTTGAAGACCAGGCAAACACCAGTGTACACAATCCGCGTAGCTAAGCGGATGGGCGATCTGCTCCGGCGTCAACGGGCTCCATTGCTTCTTGTAAATCGTTGTGTGCGCATCTTTGCGGTATTCCGACAACTGCGTAATATTAAGCACGGTGATCGGAACCTTTGATTTACTGAAGACGTCGGCGATTACTGCCATCATGCTCTTCCTTGTGCCTGAACCCCAGTACGTTGAGTCCTCGATAGGGGTTGTTTGGTTATAGCAATTGCCACCCGCCTCACCTCCCCACTCTTCGCTCCTGCATGTGCATGTGCATGTGCATGTGCATGCATGTGTAAGTTCGGTAATATAAATTAATGATATATGCTAGATGTTGCACAATGTGTCATATATGTTGATTTTAGGGTAGTCAATGGGGCGGGTTTGGCAATCCCGACCCGCCCCGTGATACAAGAACGGTCTACGATCCCCGCCCCATTCAAATCATGAGGAAATTCTCTCCACAATTCGGGAAGCTTAAATTCTATAATATCACCGCAATTTTTTATTATTTACTTAATCAACATAAATTATGAAGTTCAAATCACAAATCCTTAATCACCAAACTTATTGCAATAAAAATGGGCGGGTTCGTGGCCCCGTGACCCTAAACCCGGCCACACCTAGTCTCATTTACGTATTTCAATACCATACTTACCCTATAAACGGTGGGGTGCTTTCTTGCGGGGCAAAATTGAGGCGGGGAACGCCGTGCCCTTTTGACATCCGTAATGTTGAATACAAATTAATCAAATCATGCATTCACAGTGGCGGATGCTTTAATGATAATGTGGTTACATTATCGAGTATTTGTATTGAGACCCTAGGTTTATTCCTGAAGAAAATTATATCCCGATCCTCATTATTTTGTTGTAAGATCCACATTATTTTAGTGTGAGAGAATGAGCCCTATTAATATTTTGTAAGACTTCATTATTATTTTGTAACATTATTATTCAATCCATTCGGAAAAAAAGTTCATCAATTTTAAATTTTGGTATTTTCACTTAAATAGTATGTTTGTACGTTTTATTAATCATCACTCTTTTGTTAAACTATAAATTTTAGTTACTCTAGCCTAATGTATTATAATATGAGGTTCAATAAGAACAAATATATAAACCGTAAAATATGTTTGAAAAAGATGATTTTTAGTATCAATATGTTTTAAAATGCACAACATGTTTCAAAACAATTATAATTGATACTCTTTTCAACCACTCGTCCAAATTTGTTGTCAAATATGTTTTGTAATTAATATTTTGTAACACTATTATTCAATCCATTCGGAAAAAAGTTCATCAATTTTAAATTTAGGGCTTTTCACTTAAATATTATGTTTGTACGTTTTATTATTTATCACTCTTTTGTTATAACTATAAATTTTAATCTAACCTAATGTATTACAATATGAGGTTCAATAAGAACACATATATAAACCATAAAATATGTTTGAAAAAATGGTTTTTAGTACCAATATGTTTTAAAATATACAACGTGTTTCAAAACAATGGTAATTGATACTCTTTTCAATCACTCATCCAAATTTGTCGTCAAATACGTTTTAAACTTACAAAATTAGCCAAATACTTTTCTAAATATCTAAATCAAGATCTAATAACTTGTATAAGTGTTATAATAGTGTATTGACTCGATTGAGAGTCAATTGACCCACAAATGATTCTAGTTTAATTTGACTAAATTGTAACATTTGCACAAGCAAGTACGATTTATTTGTGCTTAGTTAATATTGCTCATTTGAAAAGTATTTAACGACAATTTTGAATAAGAAGTTGAAGAAAGTACTAATTTTCATCGTTTTAAAACATGCATTTTTACCACACACAAAAAAAAAAACTTAAAGAAGTTGTTAATTTTCAAAAAAAAAAAATTGCATAACGTAACCCCATTGTAAACCTTCTGGATCCGCCACTGTGCATTCATATATCATTTTAAAGGCTTTTGACAGTTTGTCAATCAAGTTGTTCTTCTAAAATTTTATAGTATCAGATGTGCAAGTTTGAAACTCCACAATGTCAAGTTAAGACTCAAATTAATGTTTTAACCACATGAAAATTGAAGTATAATTAAAGATGATAAAGAATGAGAGAGAGATGAGTAACCACCTCTCATGAAAAGGAGACATGGTAGTGAAGAAGACCCTAGTTCTGTTAGGATCCATGTTCTTCTCCACCCATCGTACTAGACTCTTCATTGCCATCCGGTAAGCCTCATCCGTCGGCACATCTTCTAACTCTTTCTCCTCATCCTCGAATGATCCTTTTCTGCACCACCATAACAATAATCATCATCATTATATTTGCTGCATATGTATACGCATACAACTATATATATAAGTAGCGGAACTCACAGGATTTTATTGGTCAATCCACTGACCCACCAAAGATAGGTGTTGAAAACTACAATATCAGCACCTTTCCAGTGCTTGCCATGCTTGTTTATGGAACCTCTACTTATAACACGGTCTGATACCCGGTGGACGATGGCATTATCCGAGTTTGATTCCAGAAGAAACGGTGCCCAGTAAAACTCTATCGTAGCATTGTAGTCCTAATTCATTGAATTCAACATATGTATATGTAAGTTCATTTGTGGTATATATATTTAATATGCATGATAGAATAAGTGTATCATCAATATATATATATATACCTTGGCTGTGAAAACAGTGAGGGAATCCAAAGTGTGCATTGATTTGGATGCATTGTTGGGAATGAATGAATGTAGAAGGCAAATCATTGAAATGTACTGTCCCCTGTTAAGTGAATCACCCACGTACAACATCCTTTTCCCTCTTAAAGCCTCCAGAATCTTTGTTGCATTGAATCTGTTATTATTTACCCCATATATTGTTTCAATATATTAAAAATTAAGGTTCTCTCTCCAAATTGTGAAGTTCCACTTTTTCCCTTCATAGATAATTTAGAGTTGAAATTTGACTTGTTGGTAATTCTTCATATATGCTATCGTGCGTGTTATAATTTTATCGTGTTAAACTACTGAATATGAACAAAAACAATAAGTCTATCGTGTCATGTTTTGCAAACACTAACTAACACGACATATAATTTTTAAATATTAAAACAATGAACTTGCACTACAACAAATTAGGACATCAATGACAATGACAATTAATTGTAACAAAATCACATTCATCACAAAAAAATTATATTAATAACAACTGAAATAATTCATCATTATAAATTAATATGTCAGATTTCACAAGTTCTTAATATAGAATTGACAAATTCTAAAAAAATTAAACTAATTTTTTTTCGATAATTAAACACCTAATTGAAGTTTTAAAAATATTTGTTCAAAAAAAGTTCTCAAGAACTAAACTTAATAGAACTTTATCGTATGTATGGTGTTGTAATACGTATAGATAGACAACACAAAAAGTACGTTGTGTTCATGCTATTGTCGTGTTATATAACCTATACGAACGATTTTTTCTATGCATATTTGTGACGTGTAAGAAATTGTCAGTACTAACTACTAATATGGAGGAAGGTTACGTTTGGAATGGAAGGTGTCTTGTGGGTAAAGGGCAAAAGTGGAAGTACACAATTCGGAGAGACAACTTCCTTAACTTTTTTCATCATCATTCATTTTTATTATTATATATAATATAATTTATTTTAAAAGTTAAGATTGTCTTCAAAATGTGGAGAAATTATTGGCTACAGCCGAGCCAACACGTGGAGCCTACGTGTTGGCTCGGCAACCAATCAACTGCTGACAACTGTTGATGTATCAGGTAAAAACTGATACGTGTCAGCATTTGATTGGTTGCCGAGCCAACACATAGGCTCCATGCGTTGGCTCGGCTGTAGCCAAGATTTTCTCCAAAATGTGAACTTCAACTTTTGCCCTTCACCCACTTCCACTCCACGTAGGCTAGCTTAAGTACCTGGGAAGTGAACAGCCATGCGGTTCCCACCGCCAGAACTGGTACTGCTTATCTGGCCTTCCATGCTTCTGACACGTCAGCTGCGGCTGTATGTACGGACATTCTGTCTCCTCGTACAAAGGCCGATTCGACTCGTCCCACACCCACCGCCCGCTAAACACGTCGCAACCCTCTATATTATCACCACCCTCGTCCGCCACCGCAAATGGCGGTTGACGGCGGTTACTGGCTGTTCGAAGCGGGTCTGACGACGGCGAGGGTGGTGCAGAACTGAGCTGCGGCGGTTGCACGTTAAAGATACAAGCGAGATCCCAACCGAAAAGGATAGAGACGAAGATGATGAAAGCTAGCAAGGTGAGGAGGTATATAGAGAGGCGGCGACTCTTTTTTATCATGGTGAGTGAAGCGGCGGCGGACGAATTATTAGTCGGAGAAGACGGAGGCGCCGCCGCCTTGAGTTTCATCTTAATGAATGAATAATGGGACGTGATAGTCTCTATCGTTCAAGCGAGCATAAGTCGGATTTTATTTGACTAAGTTGTTGTTTGTTGGTTAAATTAAATATTTGAGGAAATGGTTAGAAAGAGTAGAGATGCAGGAATATTTCTGTTTATGTGTCTCTGTACAAATACAACACCGTACCAAACGATTGAAAAATTAAGCAAGCTACTTACTTCAAAAGTAAGTTATAATGATTCGTATTATAAAAAAAAATATAATGATAATTGCCTAAAAGCTTTCCTAAATAAACATCATGTTACGATTAAGCATTTTACTTTATTTATTCATTAATTATTTATTTATTTATTTATTTTTGCGAACATCATGTTACGATTAAGCATTTTATTTTATTTATTCATTAATTATTTATTTATTTTTGCATTTGGTTGTTCGAAGTATTAGATTCGTTGTGTTTCATTTTTTATTCAAAATTAACGTTAAAATTGACGGAACGAAATCATGTGATCCTAGAGGGACGAAGCTAGAAATCCAAATCATTGGGAGTATAAAATATATGTCATGTAACTCATGTTGCGATTAGGTGTATTTTTATTTTAATTTTATGTTGCGATTAGGTGTATTTTTTTTTTTTTTTTTTTTTTTTGTGATTGAATGTCCGACCTATCAGATTGATTGCATAAAATATTTGTTAAAAACCTGAAAGCCGTCTCAAGTATACTAAATGTTGTGAATAAGTGTCTCAGCTTTTTTTGTTGTGATTGGTTGACTAACGTATCAGCTTAGTTGTGTTTCACTTTTCCGTCCAAATTTGATGTTAAAACTAGGGTTGAGTGGTTCCGGATATCCTGTAGTTTTAGCGTATCCCAGAACCAGATCAGTATTAAACGGTTCTTAACATTCATTACCCAGAATCGTACTAGAACCGTTTGGAACCCGAACCGTTCCAGAACCGTTTAAAACCGATCGGTTCCATGTACCTTTTAGGAATTGTAAATAAATAGTTGACTTTATCAAGGTTCATCATGGATCGTTTATTACAAAGATACAAGTAGTACGTAGCTACCCGAGCTCAGTTATGACATATTGCCATGTTCGAGCACATCAATATTCAATGAATTGCGAAGTGATGTTTTGTTTTCACGAAGTGTAGCATCGTCCACTCCAAGAGTTGCTCTGATATCTCCGAGTTTCGGACTTACGGCAAAATGAAATAAACTTTGAAGATTCCCACTACGCTCTGCCGGTGAGAAGAAGCAGCGTGTGGCCTTGTGGAAAAAAAAAAAAAAATCCTAATTCTATGGAGATCTCCATTGCTAGATATATTATATATTTAGGTTAGTAAATATATTTAATTATTATATACAATATATTAAATGGGTCCGGTTCCGGGTATTTAGGTACCCGGCTACTTACCCCGGAACTGGAACCAAAAGTACCGGTTCTTAAAAATGTATCTCAAAACCGTACCAGAACCGTTTACATCTATCCGGAACCTATCAAATGATCGGGTTCCAACCGGGTAATTTGCTCACCCCTAGTTAAAACTGACAGAATTAAATCACGTGATCCGCACATCGGCAGATTTTTTGCAACAATCTGATACATCGGATAACCAATCACAACGAATCTGATACACCGGACATCAGGCAATCATAACAAAAGCATGTTATGAGCAAGCCATATGATTTGTTCTATCAGTTTTAACGACGATTTTTTGACGCAAAAGTGATGTAACAAATATGTTACTTCAGACAACCATTCACAATAAAACATACCGGGCCACATAATCGTAATATGACATATACTTAGAGATAGTTTATGCGGTTTATATATATATATGTATATAGAGCCGGTTTATATATATATATAGCCGCTTTAACTAAATTTGGTTCGATACCAATATCATTTTATCATTCAATTAAAAAAAAAAAAAAAAAACTGAAAGAATGCAGGAAGTTACGGATCTAAAATATTTTTTAGGAAAGTAAGAGAAATTAATTAAACGTGCTAAAAAAAACTAAATGTGTTAGTTTAAAAATAAGAACTATGCGTGTTAGATTAGATATATATTCATACTTTAAAAATAAATGCAAAGAAGAAGATTATTTAAAAAAAAAATATTCAACACGTAGATTTATATCTCTTATCCGTTTTACACTCCACGTTGTTTAGCCAAAACTGTACTCCTCTTTTCACTCCACGTTTCAATCCTCCTTGGGAACTACTATTTCAGATTAAGGATTGATTTACTGATTATTACTTTTTATCAAGCGATTTACTGGATTTTCATCTCTTTTAGATCTCTACGACAGCGGTGATGAACGACGGGTCACGACTGCAGCGATGGTCACAACAGCGGCGAGCCGGGTTTCTCCTCCTCCGGGTTCCTCGCGCCTCCGCCACCAATTCCCCAAAGGTCGCGGCCACCTGGACAACCACCGAGCCAGTAGCTAATTCATCTCCGTTTGCTGCTGAATTGAGCAGTTTTGCTTCTAAATCGTGAAGAACTAAAGTTTGAGGGCTTATTTCCTATATATTAGCAAAATACAGGGACCAAGTTGTATTCTCGTATTCTTAGTTAGTTAGATAACTAACTTCCCTTATATAGTAAGTTGTTTGTACTTTGTAGCATTGTTATCAGGACCGGCCTGGAGGTCGAACCGGTCATGTCACCGGTTTTCGGTTCGGCCGATCCGATCCGGTTCGAACCCGGTTGGACCGATCTGTTAAGAAAACCAAAAACAATATTAGCAATCTTCAATTCCTAAGAGTAAAAGCACAAAAATGTTAACCCACTTAATTAAAGTCCATAACACAAACCCTAAAACGTTATAGTTCGAAGACAGAAAACTCCATCTTTAGGGACAGATCTCCATCTGACCTGAGTTTCCCAACCTTCGCTCCACTTCCCCCAATTTTGCCGTAAGCTCAACCAACGACCCTTCCATCGCCTAATAGGCTAATAGACATAGTACATTCATTAAACAAACATCAAGACCATTTCACACTTTCAAAACCATATTCATCTACATAATCTCAATTCTTACCTGACATAAGGGATGAGTTTAGGAGAATATTTCGGTCCATTCATCATTCTTCTTCCTCACCTACCTTCACCACATTGAGCGCTATTTAGGGATTTAGATTTAAGGATTTAGGAGGAAATGAAATCAAAAGAAGGAGGTGTTTCTCCGAATCAAAGGAGGGATGTGTTTTTCAGTTCTTCCGAAGAGAATATTTGGTGATGGGTTGCTAGTTAAATCTTTCTTCTTCCTCACCTACCTTCACCAATAACCAATTGCCGAGGAACTCAACGGCGGCCACAAACGTGCTTTGGAGCTCCGGCGACCAAACCAACCTATATTTCCTCGATCCAGTCGCATTTTTAAGAGGCTTTAATCTCTTCCCTTATTTCCCCTCAATAATCACACGCGAATTCAGAGCAACGTCTCTTATCCTCTTGGGCGCTAGACCTACCCGTGAAACAATTGGCAATGGCGGCTGCAAAGATCCGATCTTTCGCCTAAAAACACGTTGTCAGACATGTTCCACTACGTCCGAGTGGATGGGCTTCGTGTAAAAAGCTCAGTCACCTAATTCGAGGGCTTGGACAACCGCTGTTTCATAGCCGAACGACTTGCAGGGATTTAGATTTAGGGATTTAGAGGGTGGGTTGATATTTATGATTTTTTCCATTTCTTTTCCATGCTTTCAGTCACCGAACCGGTGGGCGCCCGGTCCGCTCAGCACCGGCTGATTCACCTAAAAACCGGTTATCGAACCGGGTTCACTTACATCCTCCAGATTTGTTCGAATCGGATCGTTATAGGCACCGGTTCCGGTTTGAACCTGGTCGCACTGTTGGTCCGGTCCGGTTCTGATAACACTGATTTGTAGAACTAAAAACCAAGACTGTTGAATGAAATGGTGAATTTTCTAATGCTCATTTCGCTCTCAATGTCGATTTTTTCATGGTATTAGAGCAAAAATTGCTTCATTGTTTCGATTTGTTCTTGATAATCGATTTTGCGATTGCGTCATGACCGGAGGAAATGATCATTGACCACAATTCGGAGCTCATGGTTCTCCGATAGGAAATCCACCTCCTCATCCACATTCGTCGTCGTGTGGGAACAAAAATCTATAGGTTGACTGATTGGAGAAGATTGTCTATACATTCACCCTTCAGACACACCTGGAATGAAGCTAATCGAGTATCAGTTCACTAGATGTGTAAACTATCATGTCTGATCTCGATCTATGCTGGATGCATTGCTTGCTAAGAATAAGAGTCAGAGATGCATTATTGGTGAAACTTGTTTGCGAGAATCTATGCCTGAAAATCAATGTTTCTGTAGGGATCGTTGTAATGTGATGATGAAAGAATGGCTAGCTAGTATTGTCTTTAAGAACCTGCAACATTGATTAGTTTACACTACAATTGTTTATGCTATCTGGAAAGATCTTCGAGAGAGATATAACAAGATTGATGGAATCATGATTTTTAATTGACCAGAGAGTTGTATAATGTTACACAGAGTAACATGCTCTCATGATATGGGACGAATTATCTGTTTTTTATGATGAATTTTTATGTGGAGAGTGTGTTAGTTCTCCTAAGGTGATTGCAAGTAGAGATAAAGAGAAGTTGATCCAATTTTTAAATGGTTTAAACGAGACGTATGCTGGTGTGAGAAGTAATCTACTCATGACGCATCATTTACCAACCTTGAACTTTGCTTTTCAGCCTTAATTCAAGAAGAAAGTTAAAGAATGGTGATAGAAACAAGGGTTCATAGGTCTTTTGGTACTCTATGTTTGCCCACTTTTGGCTTTTGGTACCACATGTTTGATTTTGCCTATTTTTGGTACCATACGTTTGCCAATTGTATACTTTTGGTCCGACCATTAGTTGACCGTCAGTTTGACCGTTAAATAGTCACGTGACTTGCACATGCCTAGCCCGAGATTTTGATTTTGTTCAATTTAGTCCTCAAATTTTTTGTCCTAACTTTTTATTTTTGCAATTTAGAACTTAAACATTTTCAATCGCACCCTAGGACTAAATTGACATAGCCATGGTTCGACCTATGGCTAGGTCAATTAGACCCAATTGCTAAATTGACCTAGCCATGGTCCGACCCTAACCATGGTCCGACCTAGTCATGGGTCGAACCATGACTAGGTCAATTTAGTCATAGGGTACGGCTGAAAATGTTCAAGGGCTAAATTGTAAAAATAAAAAGTTAGGACAAAAAATTTGAGAACTAAATTAAACAAAATCAAAATTTGGGGCTAGGCATGTGCAAGTAACGTGACTATTTAACGGTCAAACTGACGGTCAACTAACGGTCGGACCAAAAGTATACAATTGGCAAACGTATGGTACCAAAAATAGGCAAAATCAAACATGTGGTACCAAAAACCAAAAGTGGGCAAATATAAGGTACCAAAAGACCTATAAACCCTAGAAACAATCATGAATGAGATATGAATGTTCAGTTTGTTGTTACTGAGTCTACTATTTTTATTTTGGAAGAAAGAATGGTGGTTTTCATAATAGAAAGAATTTCATTTGTAATCATTGTGGGAAGAAAGGACACATGGAAGATATGTGTTGGGGTAAACATGGAGTGTCTGCACATTTCCTTTGCTTTTCTCTTTGATTATATATATATATAATTATGCTATGCTAAGTCATATAATGACACGAGCTGTAATTAGTCATTTTTAATATTATGTAAGTTAAATAACTGCACGAACCAAAATTACTATTTTGTAACTTCAAAACAGTTTTTAGAGTTTCCATACTCAATTTATTTATATTTTACTATATAACACAACTGTCAATTCAAAATCGGATAATGATACAAACTGTAATCAGTCATTTTAAATATTATGTAAGTTAAATAATTGCACGAACCAAAATTACTAATTTTTAACTTCGATTTTAGAGTTTAGAGTCAATATATTTATATTTTACAATATAGCACAACTGTAATTCAAAATTTTGGAATAGTAAAGAATTCCATATTTTTAAATGTTAAATAATTTTTAAAAGATGTGTCGACACATTATTCTACTAAGAGAAACTGGATATATTAATTATTATAATTCTAAGCAAGAGAAACCGAAAATCTATATTAATTAACCATATAGATATAAGAAAATAGCGATTGCATTATTAGATTTTTTAAAGCAAGAATAAAATAATTATTAACAAAATTAGTTATTCAAAAACGAAAAAACAAACAACAAAATGAAGAAATAAGATTAATTCTTTAATAAGTAATAATATAAGTACATCAAAGATTTATATATCAGGAGAGTAGACATTTTAGAGTTAAATAAACTTAATCTACTTTTATATTAATTAAAAATATATGTAAATTTGTGAAATGCTGAGAAAAGAATTATACACTCCATTAAAATCCAACTACAAATTCACCAATTATCCTCTCTTGAGAGCTTCTCTCTTTCCTCAAATATTGCATAATTTAACAAAATTGTTAAATTTAAGATATATCAAATTAAGTTTAAATTAATCGTCTTCTTTAGAGAAGTCTAAGAACACTAAAGCATAAACTTTGAATTAACAGCATAACTCTTAAAAATGAAGTAATTATATATATACAAAAAAACTGTCTTAAAGAGCCAACTACACATAGTGTAATGTTACTAAATAAAAATATAAGAACATATATTAATTTAGAATCATATGATATATAAATATGATGCTTATTGCTTACTTGATAAATAAAAGATGATACTTTTCTATTCACGGCATAAAGTTTCGCGAGCAAATTGATCTTCACTTCTTGTACTTGAATAACCGTAGTGAGATGCAATGAAACTTAAATACTAATCTTGACAACAATAAAACAATTCAATTATAAATTGAGGATTGAGCATGAATATCAACTTCCTTTATATATATATATATATATACTAGAATTATTTGCGCATGCGTTGCATGCGCGTTACGTGCTATATGAAGTTTGCATTTATTAATACGTAGGAATCTAAAGTTGAAAAATAAGATAAAAGAACCATTTATAACAGTGGAATTGAAATAAATTCATTTTATTCAAATTTCGTTCAAAAGTTTAACGTATTACAACACGAGTTGGGTCTGAAATAATATAAAGCTCTCAGTCATCACAACATCAACATTGACCATCATTTCATTCATTAAACATTGGTTTTCATACCGCCACAACATAAATTTTGGTCATCAAACAGTCATAACATCAATACTGGTCATTTGATCATCATTTTATCAATATTAGTCCTCAAACTGTCATGGTGTTCTTAGACCGTCATGACACTCAGATCGTCATGACCCTAAGAGCATGTCCTAGTCATCTTGAATGAATTTCTCCATCATCGTCATCTCTTCGGCACCTTTAGCTAAGGTGGTTTAGCTTTAAATATTTGTCATCCAAAATACCATCATGTTATGCCGCTCCTATAAACTTCATTTTACATACAAAAACACAAAAAATGTATAGTCCATTCATTTCAAATGACTAAAATGTAAGGACTAATTTGCACTTAATATATATCAATGACAAAAAATATACTTTTGTATTTGCAGTTAAAAATAATGATGATTAATGGTTGTGGGAAAAAAAATATACATATTTATATGATTGGGTCTTAGAAGGACCAATACCCATCAAAGCTGTCTTTATACATTGTTTTAACCACACACATTCGACCCGAGCTTAATGGAAGCTCAAAATTTCGGCCTAACAAGTACAAAAAAAGCATCATTAAAGAGCTAGTAAAATTCTTCATAAAAGTAATCTAGCAACGATTCGGTACATCGATCTTGATTGCAATCACCTACACCATGGCTCCTTTCCAACCACTCATCTACTTGCAGTTATGTTATCAGAATGGTGAATAAATGTACTTGAATAATGTAATTGTAATCGAGTCTTAGAAGGAATATACCTCGCGACCTTCAAAGTTGGTATCGCCAAAACGAAACGATTTTCCACTCAACAAACTAGTTAGTTCAATTAACGTATTACCATTTGGCAAAAAAAAAAACTTATTGCCATGAAATAATGATAGTAAAAACGTAACGAGCATGTAAGTAATGCTATTCATACCGACCCGACCCGTTCTTGTTCTTCTTATTCACCCGAATTGGGAAAAAGGGACCCCACCGCTTGTCGTCAACTTGAATCCACCGCTTGTCATCATCTTGATTCAACGGGACATTCCCAACCCTAACATCAGTGACCACCCTAGAAGTTGTGACCAAATACAAAGCTCGGTCTTCGTCGACTACAATCCACCAGAGCCCTAGAGCGAAACCTATAATGGAGGAAATGGAGGATGCCTGAAGATTCTGGAGTCCAGCAGTCTTAAACCATTTATTGGAGGAGCTCTCTAGGAACTTATCGGAGTACTGCCGTGCCGGAGTGAAGGTACCTCCTTGTGCGCCTTCTCTCCATGGTGGGCTTACAATAAGTACTCCGTCCAGTCGTGCTACCTGTTAAGCGTGCACTAGCGAACCTTGAATTCATACATCCTGAACTCATCACACGAGCACTCATCGGTGACGTCTTGGTCGTTGTCCGACTCAAATGTCTCTCTATCTGGGATGTTATTGTCGTCCGTCATTTAATTCACCGATGACGATGCGACGACTCATCACAACCGATGGATCGTTCCATGTTCAACAGAAAAGATGATTCAGTATCAGTTCACAGTACGTACGCATCAACAAAAACAAATTGATTTATCTATATATATACATTGAATAAAATATCATACCTGCAAGGCAACTACATGATGTCAGACTCAAAGAATGGAGAAATCATGTTGGTGACTCTCATATTCAAAGAAAGGCGAAAAGGTGAGATGTAAGGGTAAAATGTAACGCTTGGTGGCAACACTTAGTGGAGGGGTTTGAATTTTGAAGGAAGATGATGATTGGCCGAAGAGGTTCAACTGGTAGATAGAATATTTGGGCTGCAATTTGGGAGTGTGAGGACATATCTTAAATTTACAGTTTTTTATTTTTGTAATAGATATATATATATATATATATATATATATATATATATATATATATATATATAAGTGACTTATTTTCTACCATATGTTCTAAATATGCCTTATATCTAAATATTACAAAATAACATTACATATATCACTACATGGTTGCGAGATTAAAGAAGTGTACCGGATTGTCATACATGCCAAAGATAGGATCCAAACTTTGGAGTCGAAATGTTTATGTTTTAGCTAATAAAAAAATGCGAACAAAATAGTAGCCTAAAAATAGGTATACATATAGATAAATATAATAATAGAGTTGAGATCACTTACATGAATCAATATATAAATGTACCCTTATCTTATATGTAATGTTAGTTGTGCTTCTTTCGCCACTTTTTCGATTTCTTCTCTTACTATCAAAAGAAAACCGAGAGAAAAAACGGCATCTCATCATCTTCATTCTCCTATATAAAAACAAACCCATGAACAATAAGAAAATTTAAAGAAAAAATTATTAAGAAGAAAGTAGATCGAATTATATATACGCATAGTTTATAATAAGAGTCGAACCATCAACTGTGCAACATTTAGCTAGCTGAAGTCATCGCTTATACTCTCTACGATCTTCCTCCACTTTCCATACTATCATTTTTTGCTGTGAATTCAATTGTTTGTTCACGAATCTGATTTAGAATTGTACTTTATCAAAGTAATGTAATAGATGTAATCTTAGAAAATAAAACATTACTTAATTAATAGACCGGTTCCGATCGAGACTCAAAACTTACCACATTCTCCGGACAATTATATTTTATTCTTCAAACCTACTGTAATCTCTTTTTAAGTCATTGATTCTAATGTTATAACTTCAGATGAAGTAGAAAGCATGAACCAATTTCTTGCACTGCAAGTAGCAAAACATTGTCCATTAACAACATTTAACCCATAATAACCTTGGCAAAAAAAAACCCATAATAACCAAAATGAAATGAAATAAGAGAATTAAGGACGTTGCTTCATCAATAGCCTTGTTAATATTTAATTGGAATTAGACAAATTGTACAAATGTAAGTGGAAGTTGTAGAGAATAAACATCACAAGCATTTAATGTCTTCTACTATTAGTCAACAAAAAAAAATCTATCGTTAAATATTACTGAGCATACATACGGTGTATGGTTCTTTTCACAATACGAAAATTCAAACACTACCGAAACACGACTTCCAAGAAATAATGAATTTTTCCTACCACAAAAACTAATATTAATGATAGTTTCATTCCTTAGATAAAAAAAAAAAAAAAAATACACCAACGTGATTCACGAATGCAATTAATATGATCATGATGTACGATAAAAAAAAAATACACCAACGTGATCCACAAATGCAATCAATATGATCATGATGTACGATATAAACCACACATGTATTAATTAATTAATTACATATGATAAAGAAAAAAAAAACTCTCAAGAGTTACTTACCCGAGACATTATATTATTGCACAAAAAAACAAAGAGATCTACGTATTCCTTGTGCAACCTTTTGTATACGTGAGATTCTGTTTAGATAGCTAGGGTTTGCGAGAAAGATAGCTACATATAAAGCACAGAGCTTACTCAATATATAGTATAGTAATTAAGAAAATAAAAAATTCCTCAAATATTGAGCACACATTTGAATTTTTTTTAGGAAGTCACATTTGTGAAATTATAATTAATATATATATACATAAACAATATATACAGCATGTATATACGTATATACGTTGCAATTGTCTATTTTAAATTGCCAATTTGAGTTATATTCATTTGTAATATGTAATGTATTTAATTTATTTGTTTCTTTTATTGTTTAATTATATATATATAAATTGCCTACGTGGCAGACTATGGTCTTCCAGAACCAAACTGTATAGATTTGCTATTTAAAAGGAAACCTTTAATTAATTTGTTTATTTGAATTGCATAGAGACTAAATTAGGAGATAAAATTTCTTATTAATTTACAATTAATCAATATTTTGTATCTAAATTTATAGATGTGCAATTAATGTGCAATTAAATTAGGAAACGCTGACTGTGCGGATTGCACACGTGTCAGTCAAAGGGCTTCCGATGCCGGTCAATATTTTGTATCTAAATTTATAGATGTGCAATTAAATTAGGAAACACTGACTGTGCGGATTGCACACGTGTCAGCCAGAGGGCTTCCGATGCCGAATTAATATAATACTAGATGCAAAACCTGCGCGTCGCGCGGGTAACATCAAAACTAAAGTTAGAACCTGTTAATTATGTAAAAGTATAACGAACATGAACCTATTATGCTCGAACCGATCAGAATCTGCCATAACACACCGCGATCTCGCTATAACCCGACTTGAACTCATCCTTACATGACCTGGCTTACCATGACATGAATCGGCCCACCCCGACCCACAATAACCTACACCGACCCGCCATATTAGTAATGTTAAATTGAATAGAGATATTTAATTAATCATTTACAAAAGTCTGACGGAGTAAATGTTTTTTAATCTTGCTTTAAAAAGTTTCACAAATTGAGATAAGTGCACACTAAGAAACTAAAAAAAAAAAAACTTAACAAAAAAAAAAATTCAAAGCCTTTTTTTTCCATATCTTAAGTGTATATTAATAATAAAATATCATAAAGAAGCTTTTTTTTTTGCCATATCTTAAGTATGTTCATCATCTTTCCATTAAATGGTTACATTATTCTCGTAATCTTCACCACCTTACTTCTACTATAATATAACTAAATTAAACAATATATAAATAAAAAATATTATAAATTAAGATTATAAAATTCAAAAATATGACTCACGATTTTACTTTACCTTAATCAATTGATCACAAAACTACTGTCCCCCGATAATAGCATATCTCACTCTGATAAATTCCACGATCTCTTTGCCCTAAGAGTGAAGGTCTTGAATTATTTGAAATATATACAAATTTGTCAGTAAAATTACAATACATAAATTACATTATTTTCAAGTTTCGTTCTCAACATCCTAAAGCTAAAACTATATAGTGAGTTGTGTAGTTATATATAATGGCCAAACAATTATATAAATATATATTTAAACTAAATTTATGTTTGTAATAATAAGATCAAATTTTCATCAACATCTAATTTCAACCCCTAATTATAATATGTATAAATAACAACTACACATTATCAAATAATAAAAAAAACTAAAATTCAATTAATCTAATGAAGTTCCCAGGGAATATTCAGATTTATGACTGAATAATAAACACCCTCATAAAGTTGGCCATCACTTGCGGCCAACCTCTTTTTTTAATTTCTACAAACAAAACCAATCACAAAAAAAAAAAACATAAATCACAGACATTAACTTAGTTAATACTTATTTTGACACAATCGTAAAAAATCAAGCCTTATTATGTCACCTGAATTTAAACGTACGGAATGCCATAATCGAGCTGCGAGCCATCACCGGTACCGCCGATAAAATAAAACAGCTACTTTGTCACTTAATCAGCCACTACTATATAGGGGCTCGCTTCGGTCACGCAGCGGAATTGTCCCGCCTTCCCAAAATAGAAATGTAAAAAAATCGGTTATAGATGTCTTAAACTGTTAAAAATAAATAATTACCTGCTTAACAGGTAACAAGTTTTTTGATAATTTATTTTTTTCACTTTCTGCTTCTATTTACCATAACTTTTGTTTTATATGACCAAATGATTCACGGTCAGTTCTGTTGTATTCGTTATTTTACGAGCTTCGATTTAAGACCCATATTAATATATGTCTTTATAATATATTCGGTTCACAAATGTCTCACAAGTCACAGGTGTCAAGTTCCATTATTTTCTAAAAAATATACATACTAAAATTATACACGCATTCGATTTTTGCAATGCAATTGAAAATCGAGTGTTAATACTACTAATCAATATAACGTGTAGGGCTATAAACGAGCCGACTCGGGCCAGAAAAAAAAATATTCATGTAACAAATATGAGCCGAAATAAATCTTCTTAAAGTGAAATAATATTTTTATCCTACATGTACGGAAAAATATATAAATGTCATGTTTTTTACTACAATATTCTAAATCAACATTTCACATGCTGATCTCATTACTTTATCACGTTCTTCATTTTGACTCCAGAGAATCAGGGATGCCATCAGAAGCAAACGGTGCTTGGATGTTAGGACCTACAGAGTACAAAATAATATTTTTAATAAATTTGTAATCAATTACTTAATTTGCAGTTACCTTATTTAGTACTTACCGTGGATGGTGTTATATTTGGAATCTGTTCATGGTGTTGCATGAAGTGTATAACATAGAGTCCGCAATTAACCCTATCCATGCATAATTAATTTTTTTTGTTATAGAAATGTGAAAATAATACATTTTTCAAACATCAATAATAAAATATTTATACATACCAATCTTTAAGTGCAGCTTGATTTGGAACATTATGAGGGATAACAAAATTCCAATCTTGAAGTCGGGTGATTTTCCATTTGTTTAATTCTCCGGTTGTTGTATATTGTCTCTTGTCTATGTCCACCATCGCTTGTATTGCATTTACCTGTTTTAAAATGACAAAATATTAATATCAAAAAATTGAAAAAACTATTTGTATATGAATTTAGTAAAAAGAAGTTGTAAATAATTTTATTACCATTTTATAGCACACATCTTTTCTTATTTTTATATTAGAAGAAGGAAGACTATCTATATAGTATATAGTGCTATCATTTGCTGACAGGACAATTAAATACCAATGCGAGTTATTTGCGTTCAATGGTATGTATATCTGTTGGATAAATAAAAAAAAATGATAAATTAGTTTGTAGCAACCAAATTAATGCAAAGTATAATAGAGTACAATAGTAGTTACTCACCCTATTACAATTATCAAAAAAATTATCCATATATTTATCGGTTAGACCGCTCCGTAATTTGTTGATATCCTTTCCCGCATTAATCATTTGCTACACATGTATTAAAAATCCATTTAAATATATATCACAAACCAAAAAGAGTAATTAGTATGTTGCACACTAAAATATATCGTCCTTACATGAAACCATGTGGGGAAAAACCAATTACTCCATGTAATTAAAGTGACTTTTTCCCAATGGTTAGCCATTACAGATACCGCATCAATTACCTGTTCATAAATTATTATTTATTAAAAGTTGTGCATTCAAATTATCATATTGTCTAATTTTTTACTCTTACCTGACCATCAATCCACTTATCTGGCATTAACGTCAGCATGTCTTCTCTTGTGATGATACTGAAGCATAGAACTAGGCACCTAAGGTTGGTTGAACCAACTGGTAAAGCAAGTTACATTCACCAGGGCAAACCAAGTTAGGATCTCATTTCAATGCCCACAACTTGTGAAAGCAATCTTGTACACCAAAAAAAAAAAAAAAAAAGTACACAGGACTAGGCAGCAAATGCGCCATGCCACACAGCCAAGGTTCAATGTAAAATTACAAACTAAGAGAATCTGTAAAATTCAATGTAAAATTACTTAGGAGAATGTTCAAACTAAGCATCCTGAACCGCTACAAACCTGTAGACATGCTGCCGATGGTTCCGTCCGCCGCCGACCAGCTTCAAACCCGAGATCTGTGACAGTACGTTGTCTCGTTGCGTCTGACACGAACGACGTCGTCTGTGAGGTGGAGCGCCGGATCTGCAAATCGGAGATAGAAGAGACGGAACGAACATGCAAATTGGTCCTAGAGCCGCCACCGTTGCGAGAGTAGGCAACACCAACACAGCTCAGCTTCAGGTCCTGGTCTACACCCCTGAACCGAAATCGCCATCGTCTCCGTCACTACCCCAGGCCGATCGCTGCCACGACCTCCATTGCTAACTCAAGCAATCGGAATTCGCTAGAGAGAAACTGCTTGTGAAAACCGAGGGAGAAAACGGAAAGAAAATTAAATTTTGGAAAGAAAATTAGATTTTGGCCAAAATTAGAAAATTCGTGAAAGAAAATTAGAAAATTCAATATATAGCGGAATGTTTTTTAAGAAAAAAGAAAAGTAATTAGAAAATTAAATGTTATCTGAAATAATATAACAAAACTATTAATGTTACTTTGTTTATACTTACTAGTATACATTATTAAATATTTTTCAATGACTTTTATATAAATAATATACATTTATTTATTTTCACTAAAATTTAATATTAATAAATAGATTAATTCAATTATTATTTGGTAATAATATATATATGAATTTACATTGGGCAGGTTCTTATCAGTTTCAACTGTTACCTTCAAATCCGACTACTAATCACTCAAAACCCTCAAATCCAGTTAAAGATGATGAATGTCTTAATGACTCAGACTTGCATCAGAGTGATAACCATGAGGATAATGATCAGTCATCTGCCATGGATGCTAAATACATACAAAAAGAGGTATGTCGCATGGAATTTGACAGTTTAGATGATGCTGAGTTATTTTATAAGCAATGGGCAAGGATGCAGGGTTTTGGTATTAGAAAACAGGATTTCAAACGTAATGCTAAATGTGAAATAACTTGGAGGTTGTGGGTGTGTTCATGTGAAGGAAGTAGGCGTGGTAAGAAACTGGTTAGAACGAAATACCAGCCTCGACCAGAGACAAGGTTTGACTGCAAAGCATGCTTTACGGTTGCATACAATAAGTCTAAAGGTATGTGGGATGTTAGGAAGTTCAACGATAAACATTCCCACGAGTTAACACCACTTGAGCATGTGCAATTTTTGCGATGCTTTAGAAACATATCTGAAGATGTTATAGAAAATTCCAAATTATTAAGACTTGCGGGAGTTGGAACAAATAAAATAATTGCTTACCTAGCGAGGAAGGCTGGTGGACTCGACAAGTTGAATTTTATGCCTAAAGATCTATACAACCGTCTGTATCGCGATAGAGCATTAGAGTTTAGAAAAGGTGATGTTGAAGCTGCTTTAGCATTTATGGCTGGTAGGAAAAAGCATGACTCAGAATTCGTTTTGCGTTATCAAGTAGATGGTGAAGAATGTCTATCACATTTGTTCTGGACAGATGGTCGTGCACGATATGACTACAGATGTTTCGGTGATGTTTTGACATTTGATTCAACCTACAATACCAACAGTTATGGGATGCCACTAGTGATTCTTGCTGGAGTGAATAATTATCACATGACAATAATATTTGGCTTTGCAGTATTACATGATGAGAATTTTGAAACGTATAAGTGGCTCCTAGAAGTTTTCCTCGAAGCGATGATGGGCAAGGCTCCTATTTCAGTTGTCACAGATGGCGACAAAGCAATGGAAAAAGCTATACATGATGTTATGCCTGATGCACGCCATCGCCTTTGTGCTTGGCACATACAAAATAATGCTGCATCAAAATGTCACACTCGTGGATTCCTTACTGCTTTTAGTAATTGCACGTATGAGAACATGGAGATTGATGCTTTCAAACAAGCATGGCGTGAATTGGTGATCCGGTTCAAACTTCAGAATAAATGGGCCAAGAGAATGTATAAAAGGCGTAGGAAATGGGCAGCAGCATACTTGTTAGGTCACTTTTGGGGAGAGCTTCGAAGTACACAAAGGGTTGAAGGAATGAACGCGAAGGTTAAAAGTGGTACACGTGGAGAAATGCGTTTGAGAGAATTAATTGGTTATCTCGATGTCTTGGTAGATGACTGGAGGCAAAAAGAAGAAATAGCTGCATTCCACAACAACTATGGTAAGCCAGTTTGTGTCACTGGACTAGCTAAAGTTGAGCGACATGGCTATTCTATTTTTACAATAGAGTCCATGGCAAAGATTGTGGAAAATATTCATGCAACTACTGGGCTCGACACGAGCGAAAAGATAGAGTTTGAAAATGGTCGACGACATTATCAGGTACGACATTATACCTCGGGGAAGACATGGAGCGTGGAATACTCACCCAAGGGCGTGGCTATCGAATGCGAATGCCGCTACTTCAAGACAGTTGGGTTACCTTGTTCACATATATTTCATGTAATTAAGTGTGAACAACTTAAAAAGATTCCTGCTTGTTTGGTTGTAAAAAGATGGACAAAAGGAGCAAGGAAAGGAATTATCAGTGTGCCTATAGGAAAGAGTCTTCCGCAAGGCATCGAGGCACGATGTGCAAAATTAGAATCAGCTGAGACAATTCTTAATTACAAGGCAGCGCAAACTGATGAAGGATATGCCAGTACATTGGAAAAAATTTATGAAATGATCTCTGCTTTGGATGTTAAAAAAGATAAAGGTGGGAGTCTACCAAAAGGAGGGTGCTCAGTAAGGGATCCCAAGCCGTCGACTAAG
This sequence comes from Clarkia xantiana subsp. parviflora, assembly GCA_036873135.1. NCBI lineage: Eukaryota > Viridiplantae > Streptophyta > Magnoliopsida > Myrtales > Onagraceae > Clarkia > Clarkia xantiana. The sequence continues at coordinate 24,940,626 of JAPTYO010000007.1, forward strand.
ATGCGTGCAAAACAGACACACATGATAAGAGGATTGAAGCAGAGAAAATTTGGAAAACGAAATACTGCTAGAAAGGCAAAAAATCATAGTTCAGATGAAGAAGACATTCCAGTGGAAGCGTCAGTGAAAGATAAAAAAGTGAACTTCAATGGTAAAACGAGTCCAGACGATTCATTGTTGTATAAATATGAAGGACAAAATGATGATTTCCCACAAGTTTTTGAGGATCTCCCAGAAGGTTTAGATCATGCTATCTCAGGAAGTTTGCATAATGATTGTGGATTTTATTACCCTAGTTGGGACTCTTTCAGGTTTCGGAGGGGTAACTCGTGGAAGATTGAACATTATGAGCAAGATCGTTCTTAAGTAATTTCAGGTAGGTAGCCAACGTTAGAATTTTAATAAATTTTATGAGTTAAATGCAATTAAACAAAAACATTATGTTGCTTCAGCTACTATCTTTTATTTTGGGTACAATGTTATTTTATTTTTTAGCAACTACGGTACAATATTATTAAGTAAATGCATTTGGTAGAGAAACATTTATCTTATTTTATTTATGTAGCATTATTTTTTAATTTAGGAAAAAAAAATGGTAAACATTTAGGAAAGTTTACAAATTGTATTCAACTATTAACTAAATTTAGTTATACTTAATTTTTAGGGTTAATAATACATCATTCCATTACTTATGGTTGATTTTTGTTAAAGCTTATAGGTATGTACCGCTCTTTACTGTAAAGTTAATTGTTGATTCATTTAGTTCTATCTAAGTACTAATAATATCTGATTCATTTAATTCTATCAAGTACTAATAATATCTAATTATTGTCGTAGAGTACACTTTGATGCCTTGTGGCATCATTTATTCAACCCATCTCTGATTTCTTACATGATTTAATCTCCATATAGGGTTAAATACCACATGCTTGCCTAACGGATGATGTTTATGCTAGTTGATTTTAATTTTTTTTTTTACATTTTGCCTGCCAAACCAGTTTCCTTGTTTTCTTTCCTGGAAAACAATTTCATACTAATAAAGAAAGCACTTAAAGATCACAACTGATATTATCAAGTCAATAAATACTTGCCTCCCAAGCATAAGTTTTCCCATATACAAATAGAGAACAGAGCACACAAGGATAGGGATTTTCCAAAATACCAGATATTAATGATACAATTTCAATTCAACCCGACTTGAACAACATGATTTCTTTCTCATCATCATCAAGTAGAAGTACACAGTGGCACTAAGATCATCTTTCCTGCCAATTGCAACTGCATCCATATTGACTTTGACAAACAAAGATTTGAGGGACACTCTTTGCCAAATACTGCTTCACTCCAACTTGTTTTCAGTAGCTTCTTATAGCTGTTTGGGTTAAGAAGCCATATAAAATCAACCCCGCAAATGTTACCGCGATGGTTCCGGTGGCTGACCCACTGCATATTGAAAAATTAAGGTTTGATGGGAATTCAAGAGAGGCTAAAAAGATGTATCACTGATGTATACAGAACTGAAATTACCTTTTGAGCATCTGCATCTTTGTATTGATGAGCAGTGTCATAAGAAGATACAAATCCTAGAGATCTTAGGAATTTGTAAATAAATCCGCGTTTGCTTCCATTCCAGTCACTGAAAGAAACAAACCAAAAGGAACAGGAAAATCAGCAGACTTATTTAGGCCAGGGTAATCAAAATCGAGTGTGGAGAGATGAAGTTACCCGCATAATATAATGGGCAAATGATTAAGCTTATTTTCCCTTTGGTAGGATTCTACATATTGCAAGATTTTGTAGACCTGTTGCATGAGATAGGAAATAACATCATGATTCATGAACCGGTGTTTTACGAGTGATAAACATGTTGGTCCAGGGAAAAGATAAGAAGTAGTTACCTGCTGGAATCTCACTATGCACAAGCTTGAATCATGAGGAAATAACAGGTGGGTATTCACAATCAAAATCTCTTGGCAGATATCATTGCTTCGGAATTCTGGGAATGGCGCATTTAGTTCAACATGTATCATTGCTTCGGAATTCTGTTGGTAACAGCACCAACAGCATATAATCAAATTGTTACCTCGACTGCAGACCTAAATCCTTCCACGTGAAAAAACCCAGCCATAAGGATCCAATCTCAGTAAAAGAGATGTATATTTATGCCAAGGTATACTTTAAGAGATGTATATTTATAATGAGAAGTAACGAAGGAAGCAATTGACTCCATGAACAGAAGGGTGATAGCTGAGCGAATCGAGAACTGGGTCGCAGAGGCTGGAGGCGGCTCAATGGGTCGTTGCCGGATGCGGTTCAATTGTCAGCGGAGGCATGAAGATGGCCGTATCGTCGTCGGAGCGCAATGGGTGGAGCAGCAAGGGGGCGGGCAAATTGAGGCCGAACTGAGGAGATGGGCGGCAGGTCTGGTCGTTGCTTCTATTGTTGTTGATTTTCTCTCTTTTTACCTTTTTTTTTTTTAATCGTCATCTCTCTCTACTTACCTGCTAAGCCGGTAATAGGTTTATATTATTTGAATATTTAATAACCAACTTTCCTTTTTAATAGAAACTTACCTTTTTTGGAAAGCTGGACCATTCCGAAGCGGAATCTGAGAATTACATCTACTATATATGATGCGGAGCGCTAAAAAACATATCTCAACTGAAGACCCTTTCATCTAGGTTGATTTATATATTTGATACTAATATATATTATTTATTATTTGCGGTAAAAGAATTAGTAATATATATTATATAGTTATTATTTTTGGCAAAACGAAGATGTTGCTTCTAGCCCACCTCCATACTATAGTATTAATATGTAGATAGTATGTAGCTTCCTAAATTTGTGAATTATATATATATATATATATATATATATATATATATATATATATATATATATATATTTGTCCAACAGTTATGAATTGTTACCTTTTATTTTATAAACTTGAGTTGCTAAATAACGCGAGTTATATATTTTTATAGTGTATTATATATTTAATTATTTGATTAAAAATATAAACGCTTACGTGGCGCTCTATGGTCTTCCGGAGCCAAACTGTTTAGATTTACTATTTATAAGGAAATTTTTAATTAATTTGTTTCTTTAAATTGCGTGGAGACCAAAATAGGAAATAAAAATACTTCTTAATTTTCAAATAATTAGTATTATATGTCTAAATTTAGAGAAACCCTATTAAATTCCGATTAGTTTAGGAAACAGTGATTGCGTAGACTGTCCACGTGTCAGCCAGAGGGCTTCCGAAGCCGAATTAATATAATACTAGAAGCTAACCCCGCGCACCGCGCGGGGGAAAGAAAATCAAACAAAAAAAAGCCTTAGTTTAGAGCTAAGAAAGTTTTAAATGGTAAAATTGGTTAAATTGAATTCGTGATATAAAAGTAATTTGAATATTTCAAATATATAATATTGGAAATTTTATCAATTTTAATTATTAACCTAAAAAAATAAAATATATATATATAGGTTTTATATTATATTATTTATATAGTTGGTGATAATAAGTTTTTATCTTATATTTATTTTATATTTACATAGATTTATATATTGTGATTATTAATATATTATATATTTATATTGTATTTATGTAGTTTGTCAAAGTAAGTATTTATATTTTATATTATATTATATTATATATATATATATATAATATATATTATATTCATGTAGTTTATATTTGTGATTATGTATATAATATATATATTATGAATATATATATATTATAGTTTTATTGCTATTTTTATAATTAATTTGAATCAATATTAATTAATAATCTTAATTAAATAATTTTTAATAAAATATAAAACTAAAAGGTCAGTAATTTTTTTTAATATATATGTATACATACTTATTGACTATCAATAAAAATAACATACCGGCTCAGTATAATATAATTGTTTATAAAATCATAAGTTCTGATTAATGCATTTCAAACCACTTATAAATCAACACAATTAACTAAACATGATAAATATATGTACCTCTCAGTCAAATAAAAAATATTGACGATCGTTCTTAAAGTTAAGAGGTTTGACATCTTCATGCTCAGTGGCTTAATTATGAGATATTGCTGGCCCAAAGCTCATCAACTTCTTCGTCAGTGCCCTATACCCCTCATACGAAAAATTAGAAATCCAACCCTAACATATTATCATGATAATTCATAAAATCTTCAATTGAAACGAACCAAATATATCATATTGTACCAAGTCCATGTATAATTGTGTATATATATGAATGATGTAAATATATTACTATATGGAAATAGTTATATATATATATATATATATATAACCCGTCAGGCGTTTTAGGTCATTCCCGTATCGTTAAAGCTACTCCACTTCGACCAAATCCCAATGTCTAGAACCCCAACGACGACATAATTGCGGGTCCGTCATCGGCAGAAAAGCTAAGAAACTCGAGAGGGGTGCGAGTCCGTAGACTGGAGAACCTCGACCCGGCTGGCGGTGAGAACTTCGTCGAATCTATGGTAGGTGGGTGGAGTAGGAATAGAGGATTGGATGGATAGATTGCTCTATCGACGTCTTCGGCTGACAGTGATAATGCATATATATATATATATATAGCTCATGGTTAGGGTTTGGAAAAAAAAATTGCCGATAAAACAAAAAAAATATAGGCAAAATTTACTTGATTAAATTAAATTAGATATAGGGAAACAAAAAAAAAAAATTAATTAGATAAATATTCGGCTGGGAGTGAGGCCTAAAATCAGGGTATGGTATATTATATATATATATATATTTATTATATATATATATATATATTTATTATATATATAGCACATGCATAACTCACAATTAGGGTTTAGGCACACAAAAAAAATTTGCCGATAAAATTACAAAAGTTTAGTTAAAATTTACTCAATTAAATTATGTATATATATATTCGGTTGTGAGTAAAGCCTAAAATTAGGGTATTGTATATCAATTTATTATTCCATATATAGTTTTAAATGTAACGTATAAATTTATTATTATCTATATATACAATGATGACGTGGCGGCTTATGGTCTTCCGAAGCCAAACTGTATAGATTTATTATTTAAAAGGAAACTTTTAGTTAATTTGTTTCTTTAAATTGCGTAGAGACCAAAATAGGATATAAAAATACTTCTTAATTTTCAAACAATCAATATTATGTATCTAAATTTAGAGAACCCCTATTAAATTCCGATTAAATTAGGAAATGCTGACTGGACGAACCGTCCACGTGTCAGTCAGAGAGCTTCCGGTACCGAATTAATATAATATAGTAGACTAGATGCTAACCCCGCGCACCGCGCGGGTTAAAAAATCGAAGTTAAACAATGATTTTATTATTAACAATTTTTTTTAAGTAAAATTTTTGAAATCAAATTTGAGAAATAAAAATAAATTATTTTTATCAATATAATAATATTTTTTTTAACCTTTAAACTAAAAAAATGAAATATATATTAATATGTATATATATATTACATATACATTTTATTTATGTAAGTTAGTGAATTTTATATTTAAGTTTAGAAGAAAAAAATGTAAGTGATATGAATAAATAATACATTTTACTACAAAAATATAGTGTACGTATATGTACACATAGGGGTGAGCTCGGGACGGGACAGGCGGACTTTTGCCTGAGCCCGAGCCCGAAAATTTCGGGACTCCTATTTTTGGCCCGAGCCCGAGCCCGAACCTAAAGGAAATGTCCCGCCCGAGTCGGGACATCGGGATTCGGGCTCGGGCTAGCCCGAATTTGAACCAAAAAATTGAAAAAAAAAAAAAAAAATCCTAATATGAGGTCCATCCATTTCAAATACATGCAAGTTCAACACATCAATACAAAATTCAATAAGTTCAAACATCATCCATATTCTAATTCTAGGATTTTTTTAATTTTAACTATAGTAAAGTTACTTAAACTATAGTTAGTAGACTTAGGTTAAACTTAAATATATATAATATATACATATACTCGGGCGGGCTCGGGACTTTCGAGCTTTTTAAGAAAAAGCCCGAGCCCGACTTAGGAAGAAAAATCCCGCCCGACCGGGCTCGGGCTACATCTCGGGACGGGCTCGGGTCGGGATTTTCGGGACGGGCTCGGGTCGGGATATTCAGGCCTTCAGGCTTTTCGGGCTTCTTGCTCAGCCCTATGTACACATTTAATTACTATTACCATTACTAAAATATATTGTATAGTTTATATTATATTTTCACAAAAATACTATTATATTATTATAAAAATATAGTTTATATGTACACATATTTAATTATTATTATAACTAAAATACAGTTTAGAACTATGTCACTTATATTCTTTAATTTACCTTAAGCGGAAAAATAACTGACATACTTTTATATCCCGTGGCTAAGATTATGACATCGAACTCGATCATTTTCTTATCCATCCATGAATTTAGTAAGGAAGAGCGGTTCTGGGCACCCTGTAATTTTAGAGTATCACAGAACCAAACCAATACTAAACGGTTCCTTATATCTACTATTCAGAACCGTACCAGAACCGTTTGGACTGGATCCGTCCTAGAACCGTTTAGATACGATCGGTTCCGGGTACCCGTTTGGAACCGATTACATCCATGTATTCTTTACAAAATAAATCTAAGCATTTGATTTTTTTTTTATGTCAACAAAACACATATACTTCTATAAATCATGTAACGTAATTGAATAGAAAGTGTTAGTAACTTAATAACTAAACATTTAATTTTGTAAAAAAAACATTTAATTAGTTATATATATATATATATACCAAACGGTTCTGGGTATTTGGGTACCCAAATGCTTATCCCGGAATCGGAACAAAAAATATCGGTTCTTAAAAGAACCGTATGTACCTTTACCTGGAACCTACCCAAATGACCGGTTTCGGATCGGCTCCGGTTCAAAATATATTACTATATATGTATTATGCACAATGTTATCTATATATATATATAGTGGAAAATGATATAAAGAAGGAAAATTTTGCCGAAATTTCAGCAGAAAGTGTCTCTGTCCAATCATAACTGCAGAGAGAAACGTTTGTATAGGATAAGTTGAGTGCCATTTGGCAAACTAGCACTTTCGGTTATTATTTCTGCTCAAATTTCTGTTTCTATAGCACTGCCCATATATAATACATTCGTTTTAGAAAATGCGTAATTAATAGTATTTTATTATATAATATATAGCTAATAAGTTAGATTGAAAATATAAGTCAATGTTTTCTAAAATCATATATAATAAATACATAGAAACAACATAGCGGGTATTCTAAAATTATGTATAATATTTTATTTATTATTCTATCTCTAGTCAAATATTTTTACAGTCACAACTTCCTCAATCACACCTTGCAGTACCCAAGGAAGAAAATAAACTAATGTCAACTACACAAAAAATATTAATACGAAGAAATGAATGTAGAGCAGTGGAAGTAATCACTTAGGAAAGAACATCTAAATCACTTAAGAAAGAATATCTAAGAAAGTTTTAGTAGATTTTTTTTTTTAGAAATGTTGAAGTTTTATTGGTATATATATATAGAAAACTAAAAAAATAATATCGAAATGAATACTAACTTGGATGGTGCAATCTAGTTTTTATAAAATGTAAACAGTTTAATATTAATTACATATTTAAAATTTGAACATGTAATAAAATAGGTTCACAATGCAATTAATATTTGATAGATATGCTTACCCATCTAATCTGATAACTATATTTTCAAGCATACAATAAAACTCTGTCATACCCTCGACCTCAACAAATTATATGTCTTCGTTCTAGCTAAATGTGCGCATATATATATATATATATATATATATATATATATATATATATATATATATCCATGAATGTACGTACACCAACATTCACTTCGTGTTGGCAACAGTGTCAAATCCGCTACAGTAGGCTCTAGGTTCTACGATCAATATAGTTAAAACCTAAACTACTAATTATATGCCGCATAAGTAATGTTATAAAGAGTTTGGATCCGTATTTAAATACTGGCTTACGAATTTGTGGTTAATGGAAGGGTGCATCCATCCTGTAGTTATTGCTTAAATAGTCGGAATATCTGCCAAATTTCCAGCAGCTCCAAAGGTACTGTGTCTAAATTATTGACTGTAAATTTATAAACCACAAAATCAGCAGTATATTGTTACTGGTAACTGGGTGAGTGAAAGAGAGTTTTGTACCTTAGTTGCATTGATTATATCCCTTTAGGGTTCTTGAATACCTTCTTTGACGTTTTTCAGGAAGATCACCAGTCAGAGTAAAAGTTGCGTGAGGATAATAATTTTCATTGTAGCCATGATAGGAGGAGAATATAAGTAGGTATATATACATAATGCAAATTGTATAGTATATATATATACATACTATATATATCGTGTCCTAGATTATATAGCAATAATATATATCGAGTATAACATGTCTATATATATATATATATATATATATATATATATATATATATATATATATATATATATATATATATAGCTAGTTGTCGCATTAAATTTTAAAGTATATAAAATATATATTTATATAATTTTATTTATAGAATATTTTATCTAACCTATAACGTTATATATATGCAAATAATATCTTTTATTTATGTAATATATATTTTTCTAATTTTTAATACTTTTTATAATTATTTTAGTATATTTTTATATATTTCTCACATTTTCTTTGTATATAATATATACTATAAAATTTTAATATAGCTAGTCGTCACGTTAAATTTTTAATATAATATAGTAGATATTTATTTGTATAATTTTATTTATGGAATAGCCTACAACGTTATATATGTAAAATAATATATTTTATTAATGTGATATATATTTTTATAATTTTTTAATAATTTCTGTAACTATTCTAGTATATTTTATATATTTCTCACATTTTCTTTGTATAATAGATACTATAAATTTTCATACATATACACTTTTTAGATTCTAAAATTTTTTTAGATATATTTTATTCATTTACACATTTTCTTTGTATATAATAAAATCAATATTTCTATAAAAATATATAAATATAAATTTTTAATTTTATACTCTATATATTTATATGTTTTATATTTTCTATTAAAACAAACATGCAAAAGTCGTGTGTTTTTTTTTGTCACTTATAAATGACTTGAGTTAACATAAATCAATACACTATGAATATTGTATATTAATTTTGGTTAGTTCAATTGCTAATTAAATTTTCCTTAAACGTGAATTTGTTGTTTTTTTAGTTGTTTTATTATTCTATATATAATGTGCTTACGTGGCGGCCTACGATCTTCCGGAACCAAACTGTATAGAATTACTATTTAAATGGAAACTTTTAATTAATTTGTTTCTTTAAATTGCGTAGAGACCAAAATAGGAGATAAAAATACTTCTTAATTTTCAATCAATCAATATTATGTATCTAAATTTAGAGAACCCGTATTAAATTCCGATTAAATTAGGAAACGGTAACTACGTGGACTGTCCACGTGTCGGCCAGAGGGCTTCCGATACCGAATTAATATAATATAGTAGATATAGTAGATAGTAGACACGCGGGAAATAAAATTAAATAAAAATCAACGAAGCAAAGATAATTTTATAGTAATTTGTAATTTTATATTAATGATAATATAAAAATAAATTATAAAATATTAGAAGTACTAATTATTATCATAACCATATTAATAATCTGAAAATTGAAAAATATAATAAAATATGTGCATAAAATATTTGATATTCATCACTAAGTCATATAATTATAATTGTAAATTTTGTGAAGTTTTCCCTCTAACGATTCCAACAATTAATTCCTAAAAAAATCAACATCCATAATACTATTTTTTTATTAAATAAAATATGCATCATCATTAAAAAAAAAAAAAAAAAAAAAACTTTGTACATATACATGATAAAACTTTGTATCAAAAATACATACCAGAAAATTTGTAATTCAATCTATATGACTAAGTAATCAAGCTCGTCATGAATCTATGTTGCAATTCAGATACCCCGACACTCCTCCCATGATGTCCAGCAACCTGCAATAACACAAAAGTCTTTGTTAAAATAAAAAATAAAAATAAAAAACTCAACACCGTTCATTGAAAAAATGGCTAGCTAGTTTCGATGACACAACACACTTACCTAAAACTTGATACATATAACATGAAAATACTTGGTATCCAAAGACATACATACACATGCTAATTTGTAATTCATTATATATTTAAATAATTAAGCTCATCAGATATCTTAATGCTCGTCTCAGGATGTTCAGCAACCTATAATGACAGAAATACAAAATAATAATTAAGTAAGCAAAATTTACAATACATATAATTTCTTTTTCCAAATTTATATACATAATTGATCTTAATAATATATAAGCAGAAACTTCAAACTATAATACATTTTCTTTTGGGCTGTCATAACTTTAAAATTGAAGTTGTCATAATTATCAACTTTATGCATATATAGTACTATAAGTCACGTCACAACTTGTCCCATCATTAAAATAAAATAAATAAAAAAAAAAAAAAAACTTTGTATCAAAAGATGTATGTGCATATCGACAAATTCATAATTCAATTATGATTTAGTGACTACACTCATCAATTTTTACTACAACTCAGATAGCTCTACACTCTTTCAAAGATGTTTAGCAACCTACAATAACACAAATACTCTGTCAATATTGACAATTTGAGTCGGTTCCTTAAAAAAATTTAACTAGCTAGTTTCAACGACAAACATGCTTACCTAAAACCTTTGTACATATAGCATGAAAAAGCTTTGTATCAAAAATAAATATTGAAAAATATGTAATTCAATCTATGTATGGCTAAGTAATCAAGCTCATCATCGATATTTACTACAACTCAGAAACCTACAAATATTTGTAATTAAATATATACTTAAATAATTAATTAATTAAGCTTATCAATCTTTACCGCAACTCAGATATTATAGTGTTCATTCCATGATGTTCAATAACCTGCAACAACACAAAGAACAAAGATCTTGTCAGCATAAAAAAAAAAAAATTGAATAAATTCTCTCAAATTATAGTTTGTTTGATTCTTTATTCTCTATAGATAGTTTAGTGGTTTACCAGCACTTGGTAAATTCTTTACACATCATCTAATCATTTAAATATATCAATTTTATTTCTTATCAACTGATTATGTTTATTCTTATTTTACATTGTGATTTCATGAATCAAGATTCACAATGAATATAAATCAAGTCATGTAAGTATGCATGTCCTTAACTTGATTTTGTTGAATTTGTATATAAGTTGTATGGATCTAATTAATTAATTTTTTTATAAGAGTTTTTTTTTTTTTCTAAACTAAAATAAAGAATGATCAATTCTAATGAATTATTCCTTTTTTTAGTACATGTTATAATGCTTATGTGTTGTTATCATCTTCACTATAAAACACAACATAATGATCTTAACTTTCATGATGAAAATATACAACCATTGTTAAGAGAGTTTTCATTTTAGAATTTAATTGTTTGTTTCATTGTTTGTATGACTTATTGTTGTAAATGTTAGAAAATATGTTTTCATGAGTATATATGGTTCCAAACTTAGTAGGTAATATGAAGACAGTAACTATTATTCACTTTTAGTTTGTAAAATATTTATTTCTACTAGCATAACTTCTTTAATAACATTTTTAAATTGCTCGCCACGTAGGCATTTCACCATGTCATTATTTACTAGTTTAATTCATACATATAAATAAACCAAAAGAACATTCACTAAATAATAATGCAAACTTTTATAGAATTTAACAAATAGATTTATTTATGTAATTAGCAATTTGATATTATAATATATTTATATATGAAGATTGTAAATTGAATAAAAATTATTATAATTAATATACATATATACTACATGCTTGGTACTAACCAAAAGATTGATCCAACATTAACGAATGAAGTTTTCAAATTACTAACTTATATCTATAATATTAATATATTTAGTAATAGTAACATACAAATTCAATAGTTATACACATTAAAACTCATTCCAATATATTTTTATAATTAAAATTCTATATCAAGTATACATATATTGTATGTAATGTATTTTTATATTTTATATGTTATAGTTTAAATATGTTTTCTTAAGTTTATATATCTTTAGAACTCTCTAACAAGAAACTAATATACTTTTAAATTAAGACTCGATTATTGTATACAATACATATGGTTGAGTTTCTGGAAAACGTTAAGGAATTCAATACTAAAAAACAAATAAGAGAGGTAATTTGTTGTGTTGTTAAACTAAGTATTGTTAACAATATTGTTTATTTTTATTATTATAATGGTATAAATAATACTCATATAACTATCTAAAAAAATATATTAACATGAAAAAAAAGCATTTGTTGATATATATTTTTACTTATAAAATGGGATAGTTTAAGTATTTAATTTATAGTTAATTTCTTAATTTTTACCCGCGCGGTGCGCGGGATTAGTAGCTAGTTGTCAATAAGAAGAAAACTTAGAAGGATAGATATGGACATTTATTCATCATCAGTTTTTCACTAATACATGCACATTTGGATACGATACAACACAGACAGATGAGATCAAACACACTACTAGCTAGATTAATTAGTTGTACCAAAGGATGTGATCCTGAGGTAAAAAGTGACATATAGGAGCAGTTCCCGGCTTAATTCCTAAAACTCTAAACGCCCAGAACGTAGGGCTCATCTTGGCAGTATCACCATGGCACACCGCTATCGCATTAACCTTGGTTCCATCTTCTCCAACCAAAGGCACTTGGTAAGCCCTAGTTTCCTTCAACTTGTGACAGTAAAACACTGCATAGATATAGTCCTTCTTATGACAAGTTACCTCTGATTCCTTCTCAGAATCTACAGTTAACTTCTTCACAGGTCCGGCAATAGTGTAGTTCCGCACGGTGTTATTGCCGTACATCTCGGTAGAGGTGGCCACTACCGCATTCCCCAGCTGGGCATTCACGAAATCGACCATTGACTCTAACGACGTGGCGCATAGTTTGATCTCCTGCTTGATGTCGGGAGAGTAGCAGAAGTTCATGGTTGATTTGACATTAGTAGCTTTGATGGAGTCTGGAGCGATATCAAAGCGGTGAAGGATGTCGGGAACCTTTTCAAGTGAAAAGGGTATGGATTCTGCAACTTTGCGCGGTAAGAAGGTTCCGGCACTTGTCTTGAAAGGGAAGTCTAAAACCATTTTCTTGCCCTGGTTCATGTCATCCTCTAAGAAGAAGTAGAAGGAGGGGATTTGATCGGGCTTCTTAGCTTTGGCAATGGAATCGGGTTCCGCTGTCACTTTTCCAGCACGGTAGTCTGTGAAATACTCGTATAGGGCATCAATATCATGGTTCCCGATCACTCCTGTTTCAAATTTTGAGGTATCTGCATATAAATATTATAACATAAGCTTTCAAATTTATTTATATAAAATATTATTTACATGCATCACTTAATAACATGAGTAGCTAACTACCAGTAGGAAGAATATCGATAAGGGGCTTTGGCATCGCCACATTGGGAAAAACTGATTTCCAGTATTCTTCTGGAGACAAAGTGACATGACGACTTATTGCTACCCATGAAACCTATAAATAAAATAATTAAACATATAATTACCTACTTATCATATATAATATTCATATGTAAAATAACAATAATAATATATGTGAGTGGAAGCTAAGAGACTTACAGATGAGAGACAACAAAGAACAAGAATAAAATGTTTGAAGTCCATGGAAGAGTGGGCGATTGAGATATATGAGGAATATCACTTATCAGATTGCTCAAGTAGCTAGCTAGTTTTACTTCTTAGATTGCTCAAGTAGCTAGCTAGTTTTGCAAGGAGGTGATAAGAGCTATGGATGGTATTTATAGTGAAACACTTAAATATGCCTAATGCATGATGGTAGGCATGAACAACACTTGTATGCCATGCATTTCAATCTCTCATGCATGTTTTTCATTTCTACCTAATACATGCATATAGATAAAATAAAAAAAATCCAGGTTTTTTTGCAGGCATTAATCTGTTTTCATGGAAGACTGGGAAATTTTAGTGTTTTTGGTTGTTCGAATATGATGATTTAATCATTAGTCTAATTTATAATTATTGGAGGTAGATTCATGGTTTGGTAAATATTTTGGTTAAATTTTATAATTTTGCAAAAGAAAATATATTTTTTTCTTTTTGTACATTTTTTTAAAATTATTTGCAATAAAAAATATTAATTTGATATCATTTATGAGTATATATTTATGAAATTATTTATAATATAATAAAAAAATACACTAATAATCAAGTAACATAATAAAGACTAATTTTATATAATTTTAAAACTAAAACATCAAACTATCAACGTGTTTATTCATATATATATATATATTATTTTCGATATAATGATTTTTCCTTTCATAAAAGTTAATTGATGATGCAGACGAATGCTTATGTAGTAATGTTTGAGATGTCTAAGCACATATTCAGTTTAAGGTATTAATGTATACATATACCATATATTAAAGGAAGGTAACAAAATTTATTATGCATGTACATACAAATGTACATAATTTATTTATTAATGAAAAATTGTATTGAAAAGAGAACACGAATGGTTATCATCATATAATGAAATATAAGATTTGTTTAAAAAAATTGATTACCTAGTCAAACTTAAGTCAAGTGTGCTGACTTAATTCGATATACATAAATACCATTAGAAGAAAACAAACGTAGTACCCTTATTAAGTATAGTAATTCAAAAAAATTAATGAATGGATTTTTTTTTTTAATACCGAAATGAATGGATCTTACTTGATCACCAAACTTGTGCAATAATAAATTTGAGAGTTAATCCGTAGACAGCATGACTATAACTATGAAGTATGTTGCAACAATATGATAGTTATATGAGTGAAAACATGCATGTATAGAATTACTATTTAAATGAAAACTTTAAATTAATTTGTTTCTTTAAATTGCGTAGAGACAAAAATAGGAGATAAAAATACTTCTTAATTTTCAATCAATCAATATTTTGTATCTAAGTTTATAGAACTTCTATTAAATTCCAACTAAATTTAGAAACGGTGACAGCGCGATCTGTCCCCGTGTCAGCCAGAGGGCTTCCGATGCCGAATTAATATAATACTAGATGCTAACCACGCGCACCGCGCGGGTAAAATATAGAGACAAAAATTGTCTTATTTTTTTTTTAAAAAAAAAAAACCTTAAACTATGCGCAGTGGAAATAATTATAATTAAATATTTAATGTATCTTAATTTTTAAATTAATCTATTTATACATCAACAAACATTTTATATAAACACTACATATTTTTTAAATTAAGCATATGAGTATTATTTGTATTTATCTTTTTTTTTATAGTGTCACCCCATACGTTTTATCTCATTCTCAATAGTTAATTATTGTATTATAAATAAGTAAAGTTATGTTTCTCAAATATTCTTTATCTTTTATATAGTTTATATAGAGTTAAAATAATTCAAATAAATAATAATTAGAAAAATGGAAAGCAAATTGCATTTTAATGAATTACTTAAAATAATCAAATTCTGTAGACTATCAATCTAAAATCAGCCAAGACCGAAAATTGGATTTTTAAATTTGCATTAAATTATTTGATTGAATAGAAACTCCTACATAGCGGTCTTAGAAATTTCATCAAATCTTATAAACATATAATTCAAATAGATTTTTTTTAAGTACATGATAAAATATGAGAAAAAATCATTTCTAGTGTAATAGTACAAACATAAAAGTGAAATGTAGTCGAATATACTCGGTAATGATTTTGTTAAAAAAATTGGAGATGCGTAAAACTCGAACTCCCATAGTATATCTTGAATGACATGTATTAACTTTACGTTCATGTGATAGTAGATGAATATGATTCTTAACTCATCACCGAACAAAAACATGAGATTGCTGAGATCATTCAGAAACTTAATAGTGTTGTAGAACAGATCTATATATAATATATCTTTATTTTATACATTGAGACTTGTCATTATATTATATTAAATAATTTAATGATTAAAAATATAATGTCTACGTGGCAATTTTGGAAGGCTTCGCAATCAAATTGTATAAATATGTTATTTAAATAAAAACTTCTTAATAGTTTTTTTTTTTTTTTAGATAGAGACTAAAATATGAAATAAAAATATTTATTAATTTGCAGTTAATCAATATTTTAAATCTAATTTATAGAGCTCTAATTAAATTAGAAAATGTCGACCAAACAAAATGCCTACGTGTTAGTTGATTTTTATATGAGCTGTAAAAAAAATAACATAGTTAGTTGATTTTTTTTTTTTTTTGCCAGTAGTTAGTTGAATTCAATGGTGTATACAATATAAACTTTGATACACGGGTAATTTTTTATATTTTTTAAAAAAATACACATAAGAAATTTATTCTAAATTTAGCCAATAAGGAAAAACTTAATTTTTATTTTGGTAAAACAACAATTAAGTAAAGATGTCTACATTTGGTTTCAATAATTTATTATGTTGGTAAGTTTAACCATTTCAATTGAGTGGTAACCTCTCCTCTATGACTTAGTTCAACATTCTTACTGTTGCCTTAAAAAAATTGTTATAGTATTTTATTTTGTGTGCAAAAAGTCAAAACTTCAAGTTAAAAAAAGTAAACTATGAACAATAATATTCAAAACTTATTAATCTATTCCAATAATACACCTATGTCATCGTTAAAATTATAAAATTATTATTATTATAAATAATAATAATCTCAATAGATATTTTTAATATAAAAAATATATTATTTGATAATTTTTTCGCGCATCTTGTAAGTAAAAATTTATAAATTGGATCATGAATTCAATAAACGAAAATATGAAAAAAAAATAGCGAATTTTTTTATATCAATTGAATAGAAATTATATGACTAATAAATATTTATGACGTTATCCTCCAACATCAACCAACATTTGTAAGTTATTTGTACTATTACGTACTATTGCTTCTTATTTTTCTTGCTCTCTTTCTGTCTAAATTTCTTTTCTCTATCTATCTAAACTTATTTTCTCAATATTTCACTGTAAGTATCATAAAACAAAAAATTAATTCACATGTCAATATATCATTATGAGGTCAAGCAAAGAAAGTAGGTATAAAATACACATAACTAAATCATAAGTGTAATTAGAAAGTTATATTAACATTAATACTTCTAAATATAAACTAAATAAACTATTTATTTATTTGTACACTTTTTTTTTTTTTTTTTTTTTTTTTGGATTTTTGTGTTTGACCATAATATATGGTTGCCGGATAGGAATTCAAGTTTGTTAGAGCTAGGTCTCTCCCTTAAATTTAAAGTAAGAGAAAATTAATAAAATAAGTAAATTCTAACAAATTTATGTGCACTTCGTTGGTTGACTATCTTCATCATCATTTGCAATTTAAGAAATAAATCGAAAATCAAATAAAAAATTTGATTCGATAAGTGAAATTAATTTAAATATATAAACCATATTCGTCAATGCATGCTTGTACGCGTATGAGCTCCTAAGAGGTCATGTAATCACTCTCTATAAGAAATTGTTGTGTCATCTCTTTCACCCCTTTTGTAGTGATCGTCTTTAACAATTTCTACTTCAGGTAATTGACTATTAGTTTTCTCAACCTCCACGACATCTTCTTCAACTTCCCTAATAACGAAAAAAAATATCGATCAATCACAAAATATATATATACAATAAACTTACATGCACTTCGTTAGTTGACTATCCTCATCATCATCTACAATATTTTCCAACGTCTTGCTCAATCACATCCGATCATGAAAGTAGATTGCAATAATAATAATAAAAAAAAAAGTCATTAAATCTAAAGCTCGATATGAGAAACACTATCGAGACAAAGAAGAATAATTAATTACCATTAGATAATTTAGGGGAAGAAAGTCGAGCATGACATTGGATGCTTTTGACGGTTTAGTTGGCAAGAAAGTTTGGTGAATGTTTGTTGCCTGGGTTCAATTGTCTTCCGGAGCAATACAGGTCTTCAGGGGCAATCTGTATGATATGAACAACGTCAGAATTATTTTTTCGTGATAAATATAAAAAATAATACAATCAAACAACAACAAAATTATACTATTGTAATCCAAACCCGTAAAAAGTACATGTTCAATAAACCATATAACAGTGCATTAACAATAAAATCGATTGTAGTTCATCTATCTATCAACAATAAACTATTACATAAATAAAAATCTGTAAATTTAAATATGTCCTCACTCTAATTTTGTCCTCACTTTCCCGCCCTAAAAAATTCTCCCACCCTCTGAAAAGTCTCATCACACAGCGTAAATAAATTTTCCTGTCTAACAGGAAGAGTCACCTCTCATGTGCCTCTTCCTTCTTCCAATGGCGGCTTCTTCTTTCTCCTATGTACTTCCCACCTGCTTTTCTAAACTCATATCATGGCTCCATCATCAACAAAGCCTGCTTGCCATCCGATTATCAAAGCCTTCCAAATAACAGAGAGTTTCGTTGCCTTCATCTAACGCTTCATTCCCGCCGTCGAATTCCTGCTGTTTGTCACCATCGCAAGACACTCGTCTCGTTCTTCCTGGGGTCTTCATCTGACACTCTTTTCCTGCCGGCCTTCATCCAACGACAAGCATCCTCCAATTTCCCTACAACTTATGCTTCCATTTCTTTTCTTGTAAGTCTACTAACCTTCATGACTCTCCCAATTTATTTGTAGCCAATTTGCAAAATTCATGTTGCCCAGCCTATTCTTTTTGAAATCAAGTCACCATACATTTACGTAGACCACGTGCTCGATAAAATGCCTAAGTGATTTACTCTACAGAAATTGAAAAATTATGTGTATATGCTTTTGCTGTAATTTGCTAATTTCTTGGATTTCAAAAGTTTTTAGCCATGTTGTTCCCACCATACTCAGTCACTTGCGACTCTCGCTAATCTACCGCAGTTATACAAAAAGCATTCCAACTTAGTCTCTTCATCCTGAATTAACTTTAATTCAAACACAAACACCAAATGGTTTACGTAACCTAGATTTAAATATATTTTTTTTTTGCCATAACCTAGATTTAAATTTAAATTGTCCATTTTTCACATCTATTTTTGCACACCATTGCTCGATAAATAAATAATTATGTCAAGTTCTGCAATTTTAATAGTTATATAACTAATTTCATGCAAGACTCTTCATGCAACCTCCATTATTATAATAAAGAGGATCCGGTCCATTCATCAATATGAGTAAGCACAAGCATGCAAAAGCACGACGTTCCCTTAATAACATTCACTGCTTGGATGAACAAATTAAGAAAAATTAAAAAAGATATACAAGACAACATGTATTCACAGACCTTTATGTTTCTAGCCCTAGATGCAGAACCCACATACATATGCATCCACATGGACCACATACAACATGGAGCAGATGACCACTGTAAGAAATATCCAATACGAGTTAACTGGCTATAAATCTTTTTTTTTTTGGCAATTCAGTTTCATGGTATATGATGGATAAGTGTCCAATTCGGGTTCGTGTTTACATTTCGGGCCTCGTAATCGTATCGAAAATTACATCTCGGTTTAAAAACACCTCCCACGGTATCAAAACGGTCCGGAAGCGCCTTTACGCGCGTCCGGACCGGACCTCCGGGTTGCATAAAGCAATCCGGACGTCCGGATTACCTTACGGGTATCGCGCGACTACCGTATCCGCGATTACCGTTGCGTGTAGAGAAGTCAAGTTCGCACATTACCAATATGGATGACGGTTACCGCATGATCTTGAACCGTCATCAAACCGCTCTAAAACCGGGTCCGGTCCCAAGAAAGCCTATAAATAGGAGGTCTTGGCCACCCATTTTCACACATTCTCTCATTTTCCCAACTTTGGTATTTTGAGCTCTGACGTCTCTCTAGAAATTACCTTTTTGCCACTATAGTGACTTAAGCATCGGAGAGGGCTCCGCTAGCAGCACCCCCCCTCTCCGTGCTAGCATTGGTCCTTTGTGCAGGATCCGACGTCCGAGTCACAACCTTGCCGGGTCACAACCTTGCCGGGTCACAACCTTGCCGGGTGTTTCGACCAAGTTACCGCGGGCTGTCCGCTGGGTAACTCATCGATGTATTCGGGTTGGGTACGAGCCAAGTCCGTCTCCTAAGGTTGTGTACGGGCCTTCGGCTTCGTCTTCAGAATAGCGGTAGGTCCTTCGGGCTCTCTCACGGACCGTCCGTCTGTACCTGCGAGAGGAGCATTACCAAGCAACTCCCGTGAAGGGGGGGGGGGTGCTCGGTGCGCTCACTCCGACGATCAACATTAGACGATTCTAGAGAGAGAAAGTTTTAGAGAGAGGTCAGAGCTTTTTCCAATTCTCACCCAAAGTGACTTGAAAATGTTTACCCCCAAGGTGGCTATTTATAGGCAACCTTGGACCGTAGACCGGTTTTGGCCCGGTTCAATGTGGAAATGTGAATCGGGATGCAGGGGAGAGCTTTGGGAAAAGGACTCTGACGCGCGTCTCAGGCGGCTGTCACGAGCGGGACGCGCGCGCCTTTGAAACATAGGTCTCGGACACATAGGAGTTAGTTAGAAATCGGGTCTCCTATACATTCGAGACGAAATGGGGGGTGTGCGCGACACCCCCCGAGGTGCTAAGCACGCTTACCCGGAATTCCGGGTGAGCCTAGGCTTACCCGGAATTCCGGGTGAGCCTAGGCTTACCCGGAAATTCCGGGTGAGCTTAGCTTACCCGGAATATTCCGGGTAAGCCCCCGGGGGTGCCGGGCAAGTTCGCGACTTGCCCGGTTTCCCCCGGTTAGCTCGAAATTGGGTTTCGTAGTGGGTCTCGTGCGCGTACGAGGTCCGAATAATTAAAACCGAGCCCGAATCATGCGTATATCCATCACTTGCCCCCGAGTTAAATAATGGCTTGACCTTTGTTTAACTCTATTTTAAGATAGGGTATACGCGTGATTCGGGTCGTCCGCTCACCTTGAGTTTTGACCTACCAATGGTGAATACGTGCGGCTCAGGCGAGCTTCTTGCCTTAGTTTTTTGAGATGGTCATGCTTGACAACTACGCGAAGGGTTAGTAGCACAACGGACTACAAGTAACATGATAAATGTGGTTTTGGAAAAAATGAGGCGTGAGCACACATGAGATTTTTCGGGTTTGTAAGATGATCGAATACATATGGATCGTTCATGCCATGACTAATTGTACTAAAACGATAATAAATCATGAAAGTTTTGATAAAACGTTTTTCATGCAATATGAAGGTTTCCGGGAGCCCGTCGTCCGAGACGGCCGTCTTGACGGCGAGACGACGGTTTTAGCAAATGAAATAATGCCGGGTTTGGAAAATCACATGTGATGGACTTGATACGAAAAATCATAAAAATAATGTTTTCAAGTAGTTGAGACCATTTGAAATAACTTAGTTAAATTTAGCTAAGTCACTTGATGGTGAAAATCCAAGTTATCAACAACTTTAAAGAATGGAGGGTGGATGTGAGTGTACCTCTTGGATGTATGGTGCTTGCTAGGTTGTGTAGTCCACCTCCTTTGTGATAGTTTATAAAACTATACACATTTGAATAGGTTGTTGAGAGGGTTTTGGAGAGGTTTTAGAATAGTGACTTAGGAGAACCACCCTAGGGCCCTAGCACCACCTTATTCCGGCCGGCAACCACCAGGACCAGCACCGGCCAGAGCACGGCGGCCCAGCGGCGGCGCGGCGCGGCAGCAGCGGCGGCAGGAGCGGCGGCGACAGGCGGGGCGGCGGCTGCAGCTCGGCGGGTCGATTTCGGGCTCAATTCGACCCGTTTTCGGGTCCTTCTTGTCGGGTATTGATTGGTAATGTCCTCTCCTTCCTTTTCTTGATGGTAATTAAACCTTTAGGGTCCCTTTGTGAAGAGGCCCTTAGGTTTCGACCGACCGAGGTGAAATCGTGGAGGTTCGAAATCGGACATATTCGAGCAAAAAGTTCGACCCTTTGTATTTTGATGCGGGTGACTTGATATGATGCCCCCGAGTGTGATAATGACTCCTTGATTATTTGTGAGTAGATAGTCATGCCCCCGGAGTTTAGGTGATCGCTCGGTAGCTCGTGCTTATCGGTGGCTTAGTTGACCCGAGTGCTCTTTGAATTGTTCGGGTAGGGTAAGTTTTCCCGTGACATGTAATGGGCTTGCTTAAGTGTGTTTGAGCTGCTTGTATGTGCCCCCGGAGCCTTGAGCCGTTTTGGGGATAAAATTTGATCGAAATGTGGTCGGATGGCATTTTGGTAATTATGACCAACTTTGCATGTCTTGGATTTCTTTAGCTCTTGAACTTATCGCTTTGTGGAATGCTTGAATACCTGTGTCACATTGCACAAATATATGGAAATTTGATTAGTATGTGGCCTAGGCCTTTAGTGAGCGTAGGGACTTTTGACTCCCGAGCGGGAGGGTCCCTTAGCTGTTTGCTCGCGGACAGTTGGTCCGTTAGGTTGGATGCCCTCGCAAAGGGCTTGGTGAATGGTGTTGATACGTGGCCCTGGTTTTTGATTGAGTTGTGTATGGTTTTTGCAGGGTTTGGTTGACGGGCTTGCAAGCGCGTGTCTTTGATACTTAGAGTGTTCCTGGTAGGAAACGGTTTCTGCTTCTTCACGCAATGAGTAAGTCTCATCACTCTGTTTCGGATAACATTGATGGGGAGGTTGATGAGGGCACCATGGATTCCGATTCCGGGTCTCGAAGCGGTGTGCTTTTGGGACCGTCGGGTAATTGCGCAATACTGGAGAAGACCCAAATGTTTTTTCCCAACAAGCTCCTACGTTCCAAGTTCGATCTCTACGTCTCGACCCGGGGCTGGTGTCCCGGCATAGAGGTCTCGTATCCTTGGGACGTCGTGAAGGGGGTCGAATTTGGTCGGCCCACCGTTCCTCCGGCTGAATACGAGGCTGTTTATATTTCACAATTCCGAGAAGGGCTGCGCTTTCCTTATTGTCAGGATCTGGCCCGCCTTTGTCGGTATTACAGGATTTCTCCCGTCTCTATCACTCCACCGGGGTTTAGAGCTTGGACATGTTTCCGGGTGCAGTGTCATCTAAACTCTTGGGATTACTCGATAGTGCTTTTTCGATCCTTCTATCGCCTGGGCAAGGCAGATGAGTCTGGGATGTGTACTTTCACCTTGCGTTGGCCTCACATGACCGAGAAGGGATTTTCCTCCCTTGGCTTGCGCAGGGCGGGGTGGAATACTGAGGCGCGTTTCTGCGAAAGATCGGACACTTCCCAGAACAAATGAAAGTGTCAGTACTTTTTTATAAAGGATGCGGGCACGACTTGGACGACTTCTCACATAGTGGATGCCGACCCCGTTCCGCGTTTTCAGGAGTTCTCTGATACAGACAAGGTTGCTTTGAAGAAGATTCACACGGCGAATAGGGTGGGGGAGTACAGCCCCCTTTATCGTGCTTCCGACGCCGAGCTGCTCGCGGCGGGCATTCATGTACGTCCTTCGGGGGATGAGTTGGTATGTTTTGAAGTTTCGTAACATTTGTTCCTGTTTCCTTGTAGGTTGGTTTCTTAACAGACGCCTCTGTTTACAGGGTGGAGTCGCAGGCGGATCTCCTCAGACTGTTCCCGGCCTCGGCGACACTCCTCCTGTTGGCCCGGGTATGGGACTTGTGTCTTTAAAGGTTTCGTTGAGATTTTTCCCCATGCTGATATGCTAATGGTCTTTTTGTGGTTGTCTTTGCAGGCTTGGTACTCCCGACGGCGGGGGGAGTTGCACATGTCCGGGAGAATGATGCTGACGTCCGTTCCCCGAGCGATCCTAAGAGGTCGACGTCTGCCGACATGCCTCTTGCTCCTTCCTGCGACAAAGGGAAGGGGCCAATGTATGCGGATTCGACCATGCCTGCCCCCCGGTCGGGGAGCGGCCGTTCAGCGGAGGTGCCTTCCTTGGCAGGTGACTGTGGTTGACTTCTTCTTGTATTGGTATAGTTTGCCTTCTCCTAATGTGTTTGCTTTTGATGTGTAGTTGTCCCTACTCCTCCAGCTCTTCGCAAGTCTGATCTGATGTGTCGGCTTGATCGGGATGTGTCCGGGAACGAGTGGACTCCCTACTCTCAGTCTGCTATTCGCTTTCCCAAGGATGTTTCCTTGAGCACACCTGCTGTCGGTGTGCGTGTGGTTCAGCGGTCTATTCCGCCGGCTGACCGCAAGAAGTGCCCCCATGACCCTGAGGCTGCTTTGAAGTGTGGTGAGGAGTCGCTCGCGCGCTTTGCTCCTGTACGTTGTTTTTCTTTTTATGTTGGATCTATCATGTTTGTCTGGCTTCTTTATGTGTGATGTGCTTGTGTTGTTGTTGCAGGTGAATGCCGTGATGACCAACCTTTCCTCCTTTGTTGTTGAGCTTGTTGAGGAGACGAGGGGTCTGCAGGGTCGTCATGAGCGCTTGTCTCAGGATGTTGTTGTGTTGAGGGAGAAGGCGCGCGCACATTCAGATGCTTCTTCCAAGGCTTCCGCTGATCTCAAGGGAAGTCAGGATTGCGCGTCTCAGCTGGAGGCGGAGCTGTTTGCCCTATTGCGTCAGGAGAAGGTCGACGAGGAGGCTCATGTTGCTCTGGGTGATCAGCTTGGGATGATTGAGTTTCCTACTACAGCTGATTACTCCAAACTTCTCGAGAAGGCACGTGATGATCGCATGGAGTCTTTCTCTGTGGATTACTTCAGGAGGATATACTCTCTTGCCCCCGATTTTCCTTTCCAGAGTACTTGGCCATATACTGGCTATGCCCTCGGGGCTATTGCGGGGATCCGAGCGGGCGATGTGGGCGGAGCGAGTGGTTTGACGGGACAGGTGTCCGTCCCTGTTGGTGACGATCGCCGTGTTGTTTTCAGCAGCCCTGCGCCTGATGTTTTTATGGCTGACGCCTTTGGCTCTGGTGCTCCTGACGTTGGGTCAGGTTGATCTTTCTTTGTTTTATATGACTCTCTTGTGTATATATGGTTGCTCCCCTTGCATGGGTGAGATTTTGGCGGGGTGTGTCCCGGGCTTGACTTTTTATGCTGGCTGGATGCCTTTACTTTTCAGACCTGCTATATTATATATATATGCCTGACATGAGATGTTAGAAAGATATAATACTTGGTATTATTTTGCATCTTCATTTATTGTTGTCTCTATAACTTGTTCTCTTTTGGAAGAGTGTAGCTCTGTTGACAAGTTGATTTCCTTAATCCGATGGTTTTCCTTAGGAAATTGCATCTCTATTGGTGGCGGGATGCGGATGAATTAGTATTACCGGCACCTGTGGCTTTGTAAGGAGGAGGATCCATGTTGAACTGCTTGTCTTCCTTTACAATGATGTGAATAGATTAGTACGCTCACATACTTGATATAGTTGTTTATTTGCGAAGCGTGGATAGACTAGTACGTCCTCATCGCTTGATGATGGCTAAGTGTGGATAGATTAGTACGTCCGACACTTGCATTTGTTTGCGAGGGAGGATTCCTAAGGAACCGCTTGTCCCCCGACTTTTGCAAGGATGTGAATAGATTAGTATGTTCACATCTTTGTATTGTGGCGAAGTGTGGATAGATTAGTGCGTCTGACACTTGCATTTGTTTGCGAGGGAGGATTCCTAAGGAACCGCTTGTCCCCCGACTTTTTGCAAGGATGTGAATAGATTAGTACGTTCACATCCTTGTATTGTGGCGAAGTGTGGATAGATTAGTACGTCCGACACTTGCATTTGTTTGCGAGGGAGGATTCCTAAGGAACCGCTTGTCCCCCGACTTTTTGCAAGGATGTGAATAGATTAGTACGTTCACATCCTTGTATTGTGGCGAAGTGTGGATAGATTAGTACGTCCGACACTTGCATTTGTTTGCGAGGGAGGATTCCTAAGGAACCGCTTGTCCCCCGACTTTTTGCAAGGATGTGAATAGATTAGTACGTTCACATCCTTGTATTGTGGCGAAGTGTGGATAGATTAGTACGTCCGACACTTGCATTTGTTTGCGAGGGAGGATTCCTAAGGAACCGCTTGTCCCCCGACTTTTTGCAAGGATGTGAATAGATTAGTACGTTCACATCCTTGTATTGTGGCGAAGTGTGGATAGATTAGTACGTCTGACACTTGCATTTGTTTGCGAGGGAGGATTCCTAATGAATCGCTTGTCCCCCGACTTTTTGCAAGGATGTGAATAGATTAGTACGTCCACATCCTTGATGAAATTATTTTGTCTCCTTACATGTGTCGCGCTCCCTCTGTTTTGAATACAGGCATGAGCTTTGCTTAGTCTTGCTTTGATATCTTTTTGATGGCTTTTCTTGTTTTTTGCCCTTTCTGCGTGTAGAGTTAGGGTCTTTGTTGATGATGTATGTGGCTTGTTCCTGGTTTTGGACCGGGGTAGCTTGCCATTTCATGGTGATTTTTCCTACGCAAGGAGTGAACTTCATTAGTTTTCTTGTTTATTTACAAGGGATGTGCATGGATGGAGTCAACTGATCTCCCATCATAAACGTTCTACTCAGTACTTGAAAAGTAAAGATAGAGTATGTGCATGTCCTAGGGAAGGATTATTCCCTTAGTGACGGTTTGATAAAGCTGGCTTCTTGCATGCAATGTAGGAGCGCAGAGCTCCTTGTTTGATCAGTTCCTCGATTCTGTTGCGTAGAAAGGGGCACCCATTCGTGCTGTGACCCCATCTGTTGTGGTAGTGGCACCACATTTCTGGATTCTTCCCGAGGAAGGCAATCCGGATCTCGGTTGGAGGAGGTAAAACATCCTTTAGGATGGTCTTGAACAACTCATCCACCTCTATGTTCAGAGGTGTATATTCGCTATCTTGGTTGTTGTTCAAGTCTTGTCTTGCACGCTTGTGTTCGCGCGCCTCCTCTTGTTCTGCAGGTGGGCTGAACCACCCCAGCTCGTTTGCGACCTCGATTGCTGTCTCCATCTTCTCTTTTAAGTCAGCCATAGATTTGGTTGTTCTCCACCCTTGTGTTCGTCCAAATAGGAGGAATTTAGGTGAGTTCATGTTCAGGAAAAAGGCATTGATCACGGCTGACTTCTCTGCCAAACTTGAAGTTGCATTTATGGCGAATCGCTTGAACTAACTCTGGATGGATTCTGACTCCCCTTGTTTGATGTCCCATATGCTTGGGAGCATTGGGGTTTGAGGTGCTGGGAGTCTTTCTCCTCTGCTCATCATTTCGTCAAATCGCATTTCAACTTCAGACTTGGAACATTGTCCCCTTTCAATGACTGCTATGTCCAGACGGTTCTTGCATCTTAGGGCGTTGACATAGCACTTTCGTGCTGTCGTCTGATCGCCCAAGACTTCACCAACTCCTCCCCTTAAGCGGTACTTCAGCTTTTGGTGTGCCGTTGAAGGCACCATCTCGTAGGGGTTTATCGTTGTTCTTCCGAGAATTCCGTTGTAAGCGCCCATGCTCTCGACGATCACGAAAGTGATGTCGACTTTCATTGCGTTCCATCCTTCTCCTATCACAGTGGGAAGGGTGATCATCCCCAGTGGATATGTAGCAGCTCCTGCAAAGCTTACTAACGGGAAATTTCCCGGCTTCAGGTCCTCTCTCTTCATTCCAAGCTGTTCGAGGACATTGACATGGAGGATGTCTGCCGAGCTTCCTCCGTCGACTAGGATTCTTTTGACATCGAACCCGTTGATTTCCATTGTTATTACTAACGCGTCATCATGCGGGTAGACGATGTGTGCCATGTCTTTTCTCGAGAATCCTATCACGGGGTCCTCCTCTTCCG
Source organism: Clarkia xantiana subsp. parviflora (assembly GCA_036873135.1). Classification (NCBI taxonomy): domain Eukaryota; kingdom Viridiplantae; phylum Streptophyta; class Magnoliopsida; order Myrtales; family Onagraceae; genus Clarkia; species Clarkia xantiana. The sequence goes on from JAPTYO010000007.1 coordinate 24,968,546, forward strand.
GTTTCTTTCTTTTCCCGTACTTGGGGAGTGTGCTTGCCTGCGCAGCGTATACATCTCTTGTGTTGGAGACTTGTCCTCCCGCAGCTGGACCACCATGAATGACATTAATAACTCCCCTCTTTTTAGGAGGGGGGTTGTCATTGTTCTTCTCTTTTCCTTTCTCCTTTGGCGTGAATTTTCTTTTCACCTTCTCAATATTTCCCCCTTGGTCGACGTAGTGCTTAAGTCCGCCTTCTTGTATGATTCGATTGATTTGGAACTTAAGGCTTCTACAGTCGTCAGTTTCATGGCCGTTGACTTCGTGGCTTTCACACCACTTGTCTTGCTCTTTCCCTAGCTGGCCCTTTCTGAAACCGAATGGCTCTTTCCAGAGGTTTTGCTCTTTCATTTCTTTCAGTATGACACTCAGGGGAGCGTTTAAAGGGATTAGCTCAATGGTGTTGACGTCTGGATTCTTGTCTTCTTCAATGTTGAATGTTCTCTTCTGGGGCGGAGTCCACTGTTTTTGTTGGGGGGTTTGGTTCTGCTTCAGGGGGCCTGGCTTACTCTCATCTTTCTTGTTGCCGGGCTTAACCCACTTGTCCCGGGCTGTCATCTTGTAGTGCTCAGCATCAATGTACTCTTTTACTCTTGCCACGAGTTCTTCCATTGTTTCCACCGGCCTTGTAGAAAGCTTTTGGCCCAAGTCATACCCGTGCCTTCCCAGGTTTCTGACAAAGGCATGGATGATTTCTATCTCTGCGATGTTCGTTTGAATTTCCGAGATGTTTTGATTAAACCGGATGTAGTAGCTTGCGAGGGACTCATTCCACTCCTGCTTGACGTCATCCAAGGCATTTGATCCTTTGACGATTGAACGTTCTCCCATGTAACGGTGGATGAACTTTTCTTTGAGGGACTGCCACGAGTCTATGCTCTTCTTTGGCAGGGAGAAGAGCCAGTGTGCAGCTGGTCCGCCTAATGTTTGGGGGAATGTCATGGCTATGTGGTGAGGGTTGTCTGTCCTCCCCAAAAGCATTGCTTCATGCTGCTGCACATGCTCTATCGAGTCTCCTTTGCCTCGGTACTTTTCCGGCCTTAGATTATACAGTGCGTCTGGGACGCGACTGTACACCAGTTCGTCAGTGAAAGGGTGGGATGTGGTGTCCACCAATGTGTTCATCCCTCTCATTTTCCTTTGCTTTATCTTCTTTTCAATCAGCTTTTCAAGCATCTCCTCCGTCAACCCGGTAACTGGGTTACCCTGGTTTGGGGGGTATGCTTCTTGTCCTATACTTGCGCCTTGTTGGGGAAATTGCGCCTGCGTCGGATTGTACTGAGAATATCCACCTTGATATCCCTGGAATGTCTGAGACGGCTGCCTCCAGGCTCCTTCATTGAATGGCCCTGCTTGGTAGGGTGTTTGGGAGTGCGAGAGCTCCTGTCTTGTCCCTTGTTGGGGGAACTGCCTGTTTTGCTGTGCATTCCCGTGAAAGGTCGGGGTTTTTGAGATTGTAGGGCCTCTCTGCTGAGGTGCATTCATTGGAGGCGCCTGCCTTGGTGGTGGGGGCATATTTGCTTGTTGTGCGGGAGGGGGCGGTGGCGCCCCGTATCCTTGGTTGCGCAGGGCTTCTCTCAGATGAAGCAGTTGTTCGAGTGCCGCCATCATTTCTGGGGTGACTGCGGGCGCAGCCTGTGCCCCTGGTGCCTGATTGTATGCCCCAGTATTTGGCATTCCGTATGGTTGTTCCTGCGTGTTGAAGGTTTGATGGGCGAAGCCTGGAGGAGCGTCAGTTTGCTGTGTGCCCCCTTGCGCGTTACTCCGAGAGTGTACGCTTCTTGCTGGCATAGACGAGGCGACTGAGGCCTCGCCTTGGCTCTGCGGGGGGTCTCTCTGCGGAGGAGGTCTCATGCTTGACTCCGGGGCCGGAGTTTTCCTTGGACGTCCTGGTCCTCTTTTCTTCGTCTTAGTCGGCGGTGGCTGCTCGTTGCTTGCCATGCTTTTGTTCTTGTGGGTGATCTGCAGACGGCGCCAAGTGTTTCGACCAAGTTACCGCGGGCTGTCCGCTGGGTAACTCATCGATGTATTCGGGTTGGGTACGAGCCAAGTCCGTCTCCTAAGGTCGTGTACGGGCCTTCGGCTTCGTCTTCAGAATAGCGGTAGGTCCTTCGGGCTCTCTCACGGACCGTCCGTTTGTACCTGCGAGAGGAGCATTACCAAGCAACTCCCGTGAAGAGGGGGGGTGCTCGGTGCGCTCACTCCGACGATCAAGATTAGACGATTCTAGAGAGAGAAAGTTTTAGAGAGAGGTCAGAGCTTTTTCCAATTCTCACCCAAAGTGACTTGAAAATGTTTACCCCCAAGGTGGCTATTTATAGGCAACCTTGGACCGTAGACCGGTTTTGGCCCGGTTCAATGTGGAAATGTGAACCGGGATGCAGGGGAGAGCTTTGGGAAAAGGACTCTGACGCGCGTCTCAGGCGGCTGTCACGAGCGGGACGCGCGCGCCTTTGAAACATAGGTCTCGGACACATAGGAGTTAGTTAGAAATCGGGTCTCTTACACATTCGAGACGAAATGGGGGGTGTGCGCGACACCCCCCGAGGTGCTAAGCTTACCCGGAATTCCGGGTAAGCCCCCGGGGGTGCCGGGCAAGTTCGCGACTTGCCCGGTTTCCCCCGGTTAGCTCGAAATTGGGTTTCGTAGTGGGTCTCGTGCGCGTACGAGGTCCGAATAATTAAAACCGAGCCCGAATCATGCGTATATCCATCACCGGGTCACAACCTTGCCGGGTCACAACCTTGCCGAGTCACAGCCGTACCGAGACACAGACTTCGTGCGGGAGCAAGCCTGAACACTCATCAGTGGCCCAACCTCCTCCCAACGGAAGGGTTACAAAGGCCCGCACAACCACGCGAACAGACGCGTCCTCACAGCTTAGTTCATCCGGACGCAACATTGGCGCCGTCTGAGCGATTCGAACAACAAGCTACCATACCGCAGAAGTCATGGCGAGTGATCACAACCCTCCCGACGAGGTGAAAAACCCAAGGAAAAGGCCTGGACGTCCCAAGAAATCCCCGGCAAACAAAAGAACAGGAGGCCAAGCTCCAGCTGGGAGCCAGTCGGGACCCTCCCACATCCCAAGAGCTACTTCCGTAGCTTCATCCATACCGACTGACAATGTGCCCAACGCACAGCACAAAGAGCCAAAAGACAAACACCACGCACATCCACCTGGTTTCGAGCCAGAAATGCACGAGGATGAATCCCAAACGGAGATGCCGCAAGGCGAACAAAGACCGGGGGCAAACCCGATGCCCACAGTTACTCCAGCAATGATGGCAGCGCTGGAAGAGTTACTCGCATTCCGCGAGTCTTTAAAAAACCAAGGATACGCGGCTCAGCCACCTCCGGCCAACCAACAGTATGCTGCGCCAGCAAGAGAAGTGTCGCAAGACACTACTCGCTATGGCAATCCTTTCCAGGGCGAACACCAACAAGCAAGATATGAACCTGCACGGTCATACACTCCTTTCCAAGGAGCCCAACAGTGGAGGAACGAAAGGCAGCCCCCATTCTACCACCCGCAGCAACCAACAAGAGACGATCCTTGTCAGGCCACAAGCAGGGATCAATCTGACATCTACCGCAACAATGGTCAGCAAAATCCTTCAACAGGTTATGCTGAACCGGTAAAGGGATTTACCGCCGAGATGTTAGAAGAAATGGTGGAGAAGAAGATGAAGGAGGCAAAAATGAAGGGAATGCACGCTCTTGAAGAAAGGGCGTCTCACCCATTCGCTGACCATTTGGTGAACAGTCGTGTCCCAGACGCACTGTACCGAATTGGAGGTGACCCCTACCGTGGAAAAGGAGACCCGATTGAACATGTGCAAAAGCACGAGGCCTCTCTGCTAGGCAGAACAAAGAACCCGCATCACTTCGCAATGACGTTTTCACAAACTCTTGCCGGATCTGCAGCGCACTGGTTCTTCTCACTGCCATGCGGAAGTATTACTTCATGGGCGGACCTTAAGGCCAAGTTCATTCAGCGGTACATGGGCGAGCATTTGGACGACGTCCAACAACGCTTTGGACGACGTCCAACAACAAAACGAAGAGTCCCTGGCCGACTACTACGTCCGCTTCAATCAGAACATTTCTGACATTCAGGGGAACCTGACCGAAGGAGAAATCGTTCGAGCATTCATTCGAAATCTTGGACGAAGAGGCAATGCCCTAGCTGAGAAAATGGCAAAGCGCCCAGCGGAATCCATGGAAGAATTAGCCGCAAGAGTCAAGGAGTACATAGACCTTGAAAGATTCAGAAGCCAGAACAAGGCAAAAATCGCTGCAGCAAAGGCAAAAGATAATCCAAAGCAGAACCAACCAAAACCACACTCAAGTGGTCAACAAGGAAGGCATTGGCAACCTCAGCCGAAAAGACCTTTCCAAGGGGATTTTCAGAAGCCAAAGGAAGTAAATCTTGCCGACTGCATCCCTCTGAATGCCCCGCTGTCTGTAATTTTGAAGGAAATGAAGGACGCAAATATGTGGAAGGAGCCAAACAACTTCAGGAAAGGCCCATTGGGAAGAGACAAGGACAAGTGGTGTGAAAACCACGAAGTCTTCGGCCATGAGACCGATAGCTGCGTCAGTCTACGCTTCCGAATCAACAACTTTGTCCTCAAGGGCGAGTTGAAGCAATTTGTTGATCAGGGCAACAACCCCCCGATAAAGGCTCAACCAGAGTCGTCAAAAAGAGGGAACAAGGGAAAAGAGAAGGTCAATGACAACCCTCCGCCAGCCAAGCGAGGTGTAATCAACGTTATACACGGAGGGCCTGCCGCAGGAGGACAAATATCTAACGCTCGGGACATTTATGCATCCCAAGCAGCAACTCTGCCAAAGTACGGAAAGCGCAAGCATCCTGAGCAAGAAGACACAGTCATCCAATTCTCTAGAGAAGACTTAAAGCATATCGTTTACCCCCACGATGATGCTTTAGTCATTACCATGGACATTGACGGGTACGATGTGAAAAGAATTCTTGTGGATGGTGGAAGTTCTGCTGACATTCTACATGTCAGAGTCCTGGAGCAACTAGGAAAATCTGTCAAGGACTTGTCCCCAGGAACCTTCTCTTTAGTCAGCTTCGCAGGAGCAGCCACACAACCCTTGGGTACAATCACACTTCATGTCATTCTTGGCCAGGGGTGGAGAGCATTGCATATCAACGTCACTTTCGTAGTTGTAGAATCCCTCGGAGCCTACAACGGAATCTTGGGACGAACAACGATCAATCCCTATGTGATTGTGCCCTCCACCGTCCACCAAAAGATGAAGTTCCCAACAGAACATGGGATTGGGGAAATGCTCGGCGATCAGATAACCGCAAGACGTTGTTACGTCAATGCCTTGAGAGCAAAGCACCAATACCATGTGGCCATGGTAAATTCCTTCAAGAGGCAGAAAGTTGTTGATGAAAGAAAGAAGCAATTGATGGAACAAGCTGTTACAGTTTGGAACCAGCAGGGAAGCATCCAGTTCTCACCATGGCACCAGATTTGGCTCGTTAAGCAGGGAAAAGACGAGCCAATCATGGAATACTTCATCAGATTTGCCTCCAACGCCTCAACCGCGAAAGCAACAAGAGAAGAAGTGATAAGCGTGTTCTATGCAAACATGAACGCCAAATCTTTCCTTCTCTTTGGACGAACTCATGGATGGCAAACAACAAAAACCATGGCGGATCTAAAGGATAAGCTTGAGACAGCAGTCTTATGCGAGCAAGAACTGAGGTGGGGTACACCCCACAGTTGGGACAAAGGATTTCGAGCAAAAACGAACAACCAGGAAGACGCAAGCTTTGATATCAACAACATCTTCGCACCGCTAAACACGGTGGCCGAAGACATTTACGTCAACCTGCTAGAAAACAAGCTCCCAAGTCCGCTTGCCCCGGAGACAGCTTTCTTGGGCAACGACATCAGAGAATGGTGCAAGTACCATAAAACTTGGGGGCACAACACAAACATGTGTCCACCATTAAACTGGGAAATTGAAGAATGCATCACGCTAGGTGCATTGAGGCGATTTGTTGCAACCAACTACGCGACATCGTCATCAAACCAGCCATGACGAAACGGGAGAAACAACTCTCTTTTAGATTACCTTGCGCATTCCTACTATTTCTAGTATAATCAATGTAAATACGCGCAAGTATCTAATAAAGTCAATCTACGTTTGTAGGTACACACTTATCTCTTGCACGCTATTTTTTGGATCAAACGCGAAGCAACAAAACTACGCGCCTATTATCTACTTCAATAATCCAAGAAATTATGCCATGTGCAAACAAAATCTATTACGCGTTATGACAACGTTTATCAACAACAAATGGATGACCACATAAAAAATACATCATCATAGAGCCAAACACTTGGAGTTAATCCCAAGACACTATCAAAGACAGCATATTGCAAATACACATAATGAAAGATACTTGCATACCTACACCAAAAAGGAGTTTATTTCTCCTAAGTTGGCATCTATCTCAAGAAGGCGCCGGCAACACAAAGCAATGGCGCTATGCCCACAACCAACTTATATGACGCAAGGACAACTTGCGGAATACCTACAAAAAAGGAACTTATAGCAATTCTCTGCCCAAGGTGACGACTATTCAAGAAGCTGTCATCTATAAGCAATATCTTGGTTTAACACCAAGATCTACTATCAAAACGACGACTATTCACGGGCGTCAACCACAAGCAATATCTTGGATTAACACCAAGGCCTACCATGTCAAGAATAGAGACAAAACCTCACGTTCATAGCCATTCCCTGGAATCAGAACAGGATGGGCAAATACGATAACGGGTTAATCACCCTGCATAACGGATGTCCTCTGTCTAGACGACAATCCCATGGTACGAATTCTTTTTATGGGTTCACTCTTTATAACGGATGTCCTCTGTTTAGACGACAATCCCATGGTACGAATTCCTTTTATGGGTTCACTCTTTATAACAGATGTCCTCTATCTAGACGACAATCCCATGATACGAATTCCTTTTATGGGTTCACTCTTTATAACGGATGTCCTCTGTTTAGACGACAATCCCATGATACGAATTCCTTTTATGGGTTCACTCTGCATAACGGATGTCCTCTGTTTAGACGACAATCCCATGGTACGAATTCCTTTTATGGGTTCACTCTGCATAACGGATGTCCTCTGTCTAGACGACAATCCCATGATACGAATTCCTTTTATGGGTTCACTCTGCATAACGGATGTCCTCTGTTTAGACGACAATCCCATGGTACGAATTCCTTTTATGGGTTCACTCTGCACAACGGATGTCCTCTGTCTAGACGACAATCCCATGGTACGAATTCCTTTTATGGGTTCACTCTTTATAACGGATGTCCTCTATCTAGACGACAATCCTATGATACGAATTCCTTTTATGGGTTCACTCTTTATAACGGATGTCCTCTATCTAGACGACAATCCCATGATACGAATTCCTTTTATGGGTTCACTCTTTATAACGGATATCCTCTATCTAGACGACAATCCCATGATACGAATTCCTTTTATGGGTTCACTCTTTATAACGGATGTCCTCTGTTTAGACGACAATCCCATGTTACGAATTCCTGGTACGGGTGCACCCTTTATAGCGGAAGTCCTCTTACTAGACGACAATGCCGCACTACAGACTTTTAAAGCCGTGATGCGTGATTCCTGGACGCATAAAACATGCATCACAATTCATACTCTCAAAAGTGCTACATGGTCCCCGGACGCGGGAATCATGTATCACAAATATTTTTGCCAAATATTTTATCAAACACTTTATAAAATATTTTATGTATCAAACACCTTGTCAAACATTTTATCAAACAAGAATTTCAAGGTTCGAAAAACACTTTTTCAAAAACCCAAAAGTTTTTACGTATGCTTCCCCAACGCGGGTTGATACACGCTGGCAGGTGCGCACCCTGTTTAAAACTCATAAAATTTACAAGTAGAGTCTTGTACAACGTCGCCTTAGAGTGGAACTAAGAGACGGTATAAACTAGTATCTTGCTCAAGCAAAGATGACACATTGCAAACATACTACTTGTCAAGTCGCTATACGCGAGTCGCTTGACAAGTTTCAACTGATATAGCGCCAAGCTATGCAGGAAGACGTACAACATGCACAACGCACTGTACAAGCAATCTTGAATCAGAAAGTGGCTATCGGTCACGATTGCGGGGACTATGTTTACACTACTAGTCATCCACGTCCAGTAAACACAGTAAGCGATAACGGTATGAAATATTACTAACAAGTTATCATGCAAACTGCTGTGTATCAAACAGGTTCATACGACGTAGTTCAAAGCGAACAAGTCACAAACAACAACTCCAACAAGTTTCTAAACATAGAAGCCGGGGGGCAAACAAGCTCATAAACGAGTTCAACACATCGAAAAGATGACGCGAATCAGAGAAGTCCATCATCCCTAACAGGGCTGGGCGGAACAGGCAGATGTTGCACATTAGTGCCGCCACCATCTTCTCCAAACAAAAAAGCAAACTCAGACGTTGCAGTATCTAAGCGACGGAACTCGGCAACTTGCCTAACAGCAGACTCCGCATATGGCCCTAACTTGTCAAAAGGAAAGCCAGGAGCAAGAATACTCACTCTACGAATAAAGTCCTCAGCAAACTCGCTGAGCATCGGAGTAGCCTTCGCTGTGGCAGCAGTAGTAACTGCGCTATCAAATCCAGGAGTAGAAGGGAACTTGCTAAGTCCCTCTTCAATGCCAGCCTTCATCTCTGCCTCACGAACTTCCCGGCAGGCAACCTTATGCTTGCTTGCGTTATCAGAAATTGCCTTCTCAATGGCGGCGTTTTCAGATTCAAGCTGAACAAGGCTGGCATGATCAGACTCATAACGAGCATCAAAATCCGTCTTCTTCAATGAAAGACGGCGCACTTCATCTTTAGCTTCCTCAAGCTCCTTGGACAAAGTGGCAGCTTTGTCAGTAATGGCACGGTTCTCCTGAACAAGCTCTAACATGAAAGAGGCCATGTGTACCATGTCGGAAACAACCTGAAAACAAGGTCACAATAAGCATACATGTTCGGGAACAACGAACATAGCGAAGTGGAAAAATAATACTCACTGGAGAGAATCCAGACAACGATCTCTCAACAAACGTTCGTGCCTCCTCGTCACTCGAGGGTCGGACAACTCGATCACCAGGAGGAATAGATCGATGAAGAACACGCACGCCAACTTCAGGCATGCTCAGCTGGGAGTTCTTGGGAAAAGTAACATCTCCTGCCACGTACGGCATCCACTTATCATCTGAAATATCTCCATCCAAAGGACGGAGCAAATCCGCACGTCCAAGTGGCGGGATCGCTACATGTAAACCAAGCAGCGTTATGCAAAGGCCAAAAACAAAGCATATAAAGGCACAGATTCAAGTGTCTAGCTTATACCAGAAAGAAGAGGACGTTCCACCTCGGACCTCTCCTTCGAGCGGGGGGCAGACAACGCATCCTCACTACCGCCAACTCCCTTCCCTTTATGGCAGGAAGGAGTAGGAACGGTCACAGTAGTCTTCAGACGCTTTGAACTGCTCGAAGAACGCGCCCCATTGGTGGACCGTTTGGAAGAGTCAGGAGCAGCAACAACGCGGTCAGTAACAAGCGCCGTACGACCTGCGAGTAGCATACAAAGTTACAACCCAACTGAGAAAATTATTCTCCCAAAAAAGTTATCTATCTTTACCACGTCCAGAAGGCGCTGATGATCCAGAAACAAGTGGGGGAACGATCCTCCCGCTAGAAGCAATCTTGCGAGCGGCCGCCGTCTGCAAAGACGAGCTTTTTCCGTCAAACCAACCTACAGTGCAACATGGTAGAAAGTTATAAAAGTAATCAACATACCGAAATTGCAGAAGGGAGCACATGGATCCCAGCATCAATCAATTCTTGATCGGATGCGCGCAATGAGCAAGTAAAGCTGCGCGATTGTTGACAACGATATATTTGCTTTATCACTTCTTTATCCGATGTGGAGAGTTCCCGAAAAGCAGGCGCGGGATCGAATTTCTGAACATACTCGGCATCCCAAGTCGTCCCCGCATCATGAACAAAGAAGTAATGATGCCTCCAATGGTCGGCAGACCGATCCGCGGTAGCGACTAAGCGGTAACTAAGATCCCACTTGGCCTCCCCAAGACCAAGTTCTTCAAAACCATCGCCCTGCAAGTTCGGCCAACGAACTTTGACACCGCATAATCCCGCTGAGTCTGAACTCTTAAGCTGGTAGAAACAACGAAAGAGAGTGCGAGAATAACGCCAGGATTGTTTGTGGAGCAACACTCTGAAACAAGTCCATACTCTAATCCTGTTGGGTGCAAGATCCAAAGGAGAAATCCCATATCCGCTACAGAGATCAACCAAGTCGGAACAGTAGGGAAATCGCAAACCTTCCCTAATGTGTGATGTGTACACGACGGATAAATCTACGGGAGGAGGAGTAGCATCTCCTAGACTGCTATCAGGAAGTACCTCAAAGGGGTAGAAAGCCTCGGTACAAGCATCGAGTCCGGAAGCACTCGCATACAAGGTAAACAGGGATCTATCCAAGCGGTTAGTATAATACCTAACCAACGCCTCAGTCTCTCTAGTGGGAGGTATCCCAACAGCTATCCCCTCACCAGTATCTAAAACACTATCTGCCGGCAAGACCGGGTCTACGTCCAAGACATCCTCTATATCGAAATTAAAGGGAGTCTGCAATAGAGAAGTGGTGAACTTACTCATTGTATCACCGCGATCAAAGGGAAGGAAGGTCCACAAGAAGTTACTACAATCCCACAACCTGCAAGAAGCAATCAACATCAATACGCGTATCAAAGTTAACGCGCGTATCAACATCAATGCGCGTATCAAAGTTAACGCGCGTATCAACATCAATGTGCGTATCAAAGTTAACGCGCGTGGCAACATCAATGCGTGTATCAAGGTTAACGCGCGTATCAACGTCAATGCGCGTATCAAGGTTAACGCGCGTATCAACATCAATGCGCGTATCAAGGTTAACGCGCGTATCAACGTCAATGCGCGTATCAAGGTTAACGCGCGTATCAACATCAATGCGTGTATCAAAGTCAACGCACGTATCAAAAGTCAACGCACGTATCAAAAGTCAACGCGCGTATCAAAAAGTCAACGCGCGTATCAAAAAGTCAACGCACGAAACCAAGTTCCACGCACATAGTAAAGTTGGTACGTACCAAGGAAGGGACTAACATCCTAAGGGGCTATCATGCAAACGGGGGATTAACGCGACGAACCGTATGAATCGAACGTGGCAACGCTTAAGGAAATTTTTTCTCTAAGGCATCAAGACGACAAGTGACTATGCCTAAAGTTACTGGGCAACCCCCGTCAACCAAAAACCCGCCAAGAAGGAAAATCACGCATATCAACCAAAAAAGCTTCTACACGAAGATACGGGGAATTCTACACCAAATACCCATGGAAATGGAAAATCGCGTAAATTATGGACAAACGACGATAATGATGGCAATCAATCAGCAATTACTCAACGTATAAGCCTCAGCAAGCAGTCCCACGTGCCGACAACGAAAAATGACTTAAACGAGCAACAACACGATGACATCGACATTCAAGTCGAAGCTGTCCTAAGAATTCGAGTTTCCAAAGTACCTCAAAACGTGACGAAAGGTATTCCAATGAACTCCCCTCGTCGAGACGATTCCGGAAAGGTGTGGACCGAAACGAGGCGAACCCGGGAAGGCGGCGCGTGGGCCACACGCTCCGGCGAATCCACTCCACTCGCGGCGGCGCGTGAGGGCGCGTGCGGGGTCCCCTGGTGGCTCCGAAGGTGGCGCTGAAATCCTTGGGACGAACCGAGTCGAATGATGGTGTCAACTTCCAAAAACAAGCCAAGAATCAGACTCGAAATTGTCAAAACGTATCTAGGTTCCACGACGGCAAAGAAATTTTGCACACAAAAGCAATTTCGGGAAAGGGTGAATGAATTACCTGCAAAGGGAGTGGAATGATGAATTCTTAGGATGCTGGAAGGATAAATGGGGATATGTGTATTTACTAATCCCAAAGAGATGCTTTGTGGATAAAGATCAAAGGATTAGTTTACCTACACTCAAGACTAAATCCCTACGGTACACTCTACCCTCTCCTCCTAAAATATCTATTCCTATACATGTCTTGACATTGCACGTATCAAGTCCATTACTATACTCGTATGTTGCAATCACGTGATTCATGATTCGGTAATCACTTAGTCATTTTAGAAACGTACGATTTCTACTTCTTGCACTGCGTAATTACAATCTTGCCATGACTATTACTTATGTACGCATATGGATAGATACATGTTCGCATAGCACATTACCATTTGCTCATGTCTCCGACGACAATCATATTCGCGCATATACATTTCCTATTGCACTAACCATGATGATAGGAAACAAAGTCATTCGGCCGGAAAATCAAGCGACGGACGAAATCAAGATGCTTGCGTCCGACCAACGATCAAAACCGAAAGGTTAGCGTCAAACTCAAATTGGACAAATATCCTAACTTAAAATAGAGTCAAGAAAGGTTCTAAACCGTTACTTGACTCGGGGGCAAGTGATGGATAAGTGTCCAATTCGGGTTCGTGTTTACATTTCGGGCCTCGTAATCGTATCGAAAATTACATCTCGGTTTAAAAACACCTCCCACGGTATCAAAACGGTCCGGAAGCGCCTTTACGCGCGTCCGGACCGGACCTCCGGGTTGCAGCAACCCGGACGTCCGGGTTGCACGGCAATCCGGAGGTCCGGGTTGCACGGCAATCCGGAGGTCCGGGTTGCACGGCAATCCGGAGGTCCGGGTTGCACGGAAATCCGGAGGTCCGGGTTGCACGGCAATCCGGAGGTCCGGGTTGCACGGCAATCCGGAGGTCCGGGTTGCACGGCAATCCGGACCTCGCCGAATTGCCCAAATTCGACGAGGTCCGGATTACCTTACGGGTATCGCGCGACTACCGTATCCGCGATTACCGTTGCGTGTAAAGAAGTCAAGTTCGCACATTACCAATATGGATGACGGTTACCGCATGATCTTGAACCGTCATCAAACCGCTCTAAAACCGGGTCCGGTCCCAAGAAAGCCTATAAATAGGAGGTCTTGGCCACCCATTTTCACACATTCTCTCATTTGCCCAACTTTGGTATTTTGAGCTCTGACTTCTCTCTAGAAATTCTCTCTCTCTAGAAATTACCTTTTTGCCACTATAGTGACTTAAGCATCGGAGAGGGCTCCGCTAGCACCACCCCCCCCCCCCTCTCCGTGCTAGCATTGGTTCTTTGTGCAGGATCCGACGTCCGAGTCACAACCTTGCCGGGTCACAACCTTGCCGGGTCACAACCTTGCCGAGTCACAGCCGTACCGAGACACAGACTTCGTGCGGGAGCAAGCCTGAACACTCGTCAGTGGCCCAACCTCCTCCCAACGGAAGGGTTACAAAGGCCCGCACAACCACGCGAACAGACGCGTCCTCACAGCTTAGTTCATCCGGACGCAACAGTATATGAAAGCTATGATGGCTTCCTGAAATTTTTAATTAACTGAAGCTGTTCACATTTGACTCAATACTTGGTGATATGAGTTTCAACTTTCAAACATACATATACATATGATGTAAGTAGCATATAAAAACTTGCTAGGGAACATGAATAGAATTTCACCTTTTTGCTGAAGTATTTCTTTCTTTTGAAAGATTAGATGATCAAAATTGGGTGAGATTTCACAGTTGATATCTTGATTGAATTTTTATACATTCCCTTCTATACTATTGTTATTTGCAAATCTCTCAGTCCTATAATCCATCTTATGCCTTGGATGATAATATATATGTACCTATAGTTAGCACTTTAAGCATCTACTTCTTTTTATTATTTGTTATTATGGCATACCGGAAATCATTATGGAGAAGAAGAATTTTTTTTTAACTTTAACAGTTCATAAGGCTATTATTTGACCTACTATTTAAAAGAAAATTTTTCATATGAGAAAGAAGTTAAATATTTCGAGTTTCCTATTAGACTGCCTTATTTACTATGTTGAGACAATTTACCTTGTTCCAAGTGTTATGAAGATACAAGTTATAGTGGAAGACAGTAGGTATATTCTGTTGTAATTGTTATTAGGTCATAAAGAAAAATCAATAGTTGCACTTACTCATGAACTAAGTCTAAACATGGCCTTAGTACTTTTTTTTTTCTTCTGTTACACATCTACGCTCGCTGGGGAAGTAAACTTGAAACTAATGACTATGAAAATTATATTTTGAAGATATTAAATATTCGAGTTCCATAGTGAATTGTCTTATGTTGAGCCAATCTACCTTGTTACAAGTTTTATGAAAACTCAAGTTATAATGAAAAACAATAGACATATTCTCCTGTAACTATTAATTAGCTAGGTCTTCAAGAAGAATCAGTATTAATTATTATTATTATTATTTTTGCAGATCTAGGCTTGCCGAAGATAAAACTTGGAACTGATGAGTTAATTGCTTAGACTGCAAGGAAGTGATCAGGTAAATCTGTTTTTGTTTTTTTTTTTAAAAAAAAATCTATTGTAAAACTTGGAGTTTTAGTAAGGACACTCCTTGATCCTTTTGTTTTTAACACTCTATTGCAAGTGAAAGTGCATACTTTAAAAGAGTCTACTAATTGTTGGTTACTAAATTTTAGTACATAATACATTTAATTTATACAAAGAGAAATAAGAAGAGTTGTTCATAAAGCAGAAAATCTTTCCTTTTTTTTCTAATTTACCAAGATATTCTCTTTTTTTTTTCTCAAAGTAGAATAAATAATTGAACATATTTTCGTTGATCTTTTTCCCTAAAACAAGACACTCACTTAGGAGTAGCAGCTTTTCAGGAGGATCTTCATGCATAAATTGTTGATTTCATTTGTCATTAATTGTGAATCAATTTTCTCCATTTCGAATATCATTGGTTAGATAAATTGCTGAAATAATCATTAGTTCTAAATAGTTCTAACTTAGAGTGCCTTTCAAGTCCTTAGTTGTAGAGCCTATCTGGAAATAGTTCTATCAATCTTTAATAAGCTGAACTATTTTCTTAAATATCTCTCTCCTAGACCATTTTTCTTTTTGCATATATCAGGTTTCTACTTTTCTATGGTTGATGAAGATAATATATGTTATAAACAATTTATACGTAATTTTTCTATTTAAATTGTATGATCCTTGGACTGTTTGTATGATATATATGCGTGGAGGTTGGCTACAAATTAGACCAAATATACACTATTGAAATAATATCTATCGAAATTTAATGGATTTGGAGGAGACATTTCATTCTTTCATCCCTCTGATTACTCTCATCTTTGGCTTTCAGCATGACTTTTCTAAATTCTAACAACTTAGCATGTCTTGTAGTTCTTGAAATATCGATATTCCTGCTTTTCCTTTTTGCTTTATCAAACGTAGAAGTTATTTAGTTTGTATTACTCCATCATAATTGCAGAGAAAACGTAATTGTGCTGATTTCCCAAATTGAAAATTACACATTTTGTTGTTAATAGGTAAAAGATGACTCGATATTGATTTTACTGACGAACAAGATGGAAGCACATTCGGCGGAGGGCTACAAAATTTGTTAGAGAGTCAATTTGTTAACAAAGATGAATAAAGGCAATTATATAAGTCGAATTTACAACAATTTTGTAATTTATGATGTTATTAGTGCATTAGTATAACTATGTTCTTTTATTTAAGGTTATACAAGTTTGGTCTTTTATTTAAGGTTTTCAAGTTTGGTCTTTAAAAATCTACATGTTGTTAAACTAAATTTCTACAAGTATTCTAGAAATGATGATATCTTCATTTATTTTGATTTGATTGTTTAAAACTATATTTTTATGTATCATATTCTTTTTGAAATTGATTGCATCCGTACTAATGAATATAAACTGTATATAACGTGTCACGCGTGTGCGACGCACACGCAAAAATTTCTAGTATATATAAAAAAAACAAAAGTTTTTATAATGTCTTTGTTCCTGATATTTTTTCTCGTATATTCAAGAACCGGTATCCTCTATTTATATATGCACATTGGTTCTCATAAAAAGAAGTCGATGTATATATTTCTTCCATTTATTATCCTTATATTTATTATACACATTAATTATACACAGACGTTATATAGTCAGCAATTTTACTTTTGGTCAATTAATTGATTTTTTTTTTTGCCACTTTTAAATCATTAATTAATTAATTGTGCAAATATTGTATACTACTACAATTAGTCTTTGCAAATTAGCAAATATACATCATTTTTTATGAATATACATATTTATTATTTCTTAAGTACTATATAAATTTCACTCCCGCCGTGATTCTCAAGAAAAAAATGCCTTGTATATAAAATGTTACATATTAACATATATATATATATATATATATATATTTTGGCCAATCATATTAACATGTATATAGAATGTTCCATATTTATATGACTTGACAAAATTTTAAAATTCATAATTTTATTAATCCCTATTAATTTTTTAATTAAAAAGTCAAATATAATTTATAATGTGTAAAACCTGTATTTAGTTGTATAATTAAGTTTGTTTTAATAAAATAGATTTAAAATTGCAAAATTTCATACACGATAAAGTCGATTTAATCTTGAAACTAAAACGATTCTTTTTTTGTAATTTAATCTTTATAACTAATTTTGAACCTAAACGGGACATCATCTAATTAAAACTTAATTTATTTATTTTTTGCTAATAATTAAAACTTAATTAGAATTGTCGAATAAAAACTTAATGAGGCAGAAATCATCTATATATAAATATCTATAATAGTTTTATATTATTATTATGTGTAAATGTTGCCTTATATTATTACTGTATATAAAGTGAGACGAGAAAACCCTATTTTATAACAATATATATTATACGAATCATGTTGACATTTATATTATAATAATAATAATTATTATTATTATTTTGTGTAGTATAATTTTCCCTATATATAATATTAATAAAAGTATAAAAGTCGATTATTCCATATAATATGATATATTATTATTTTATATAAATATTGATATTCTATATTGTTGGTCAAGAACAAGTTGGGGTTCATTGATGGTTCTTTCACACGGATTAGTGTGCCCATCGATCAGAGGGTCAAGTGGGACAGGGCCAATGCAATTGTTAAAGCTTGGCTTAGGAACACTGTGGTTAAGGAGTTGGTTTCTAAACAATGGTAGTGTTGGAAGGGGTGCTGGCAATAAGAGGACTTGGAATGTGCCTATTGACAAGTCTAATTGGGTTTGCACGTTTTGTGGAAAGAGGGGTCACAAAGTTGACACTTGCTGGATCAAGCATGGAGTGCCACCAGGGATTCAACCACAGATATATATAATGTTGCTTACGTGGCGGCCTATGATATTCCGGAACCAAACTGTATAGATTTACTATTTAAAAGGAAACTTTTAATTAATTTGTTTCTTTAAATTGCGTAGAGACCAAAAAAAGAGATAAAAATACTTCTTAATTTTCAATCAATCAATATTATGTATCTAAATTTAGAGAACTCCAATTAAATTAGGAAATGGTACTGCGTGGACTGTCCACGAGTCAATCAGAGGGCTTCCGATGCCGAATTAATATAATATAGTAGATAGTAGATTATAATATACTTGTAACTTAAAATGACTTAAGTGTCTCACATTAAACGTTTGCGCGAATATATGCATATATAAACATTAAAAGTTGCTTACGTACGTTGGATTAATTTATTTATTTTTACCAAAGTTCTTATATAATAATCGTAAATAAAAAGATGTACAAAGTTCTTTTACCACTTCCATATATATTCTAGGATATACATTATACAATAAAACATAGGAGTTTTTATTTCTATGTTTTTTTATATAAAATAATTAAATAAAAATATATATAGTGATGAAGTGGCGGCTTATGGTCTTTCGGGACGTATAGATTTACTATTTAAATGGAAATTTTTAATTAATTTTTTTCATTAAATTGCGTATAGACCAAAATAGGATATAAAAATACTTCTTAATTTTGAATCAACCAATATTATGTATCTAAATTTAGAGAACCCCTATTAAATTCTGATTAAATTAGGCAACGCTGACTGGACAAACTATCCACGTGTCAGTCAGAGCGTTTCCGATACCAAATTAATATAATACTAGGTTCTATTCCCAGGCACAACGCAAGATGATTTAATAAATATTTATAAATAATTAATAACATTTTATGCTGATTATTTTTAAGTTAAGTTGATTGGAAATGCATGCATAGATCCAACTTATCTGACTTTCAAACCTTATTACTGCATCCACTATCGTCCAGGGTTCGATGTATAAACATCTGGTCCTGCTGATCTCCAGGTGCATGTCTTCTTATCTTCCATTTATATCATCTAATTAAACCATAACTGCACTTATATGTAAGAAATTCATGATTATTCGTGTGAGACATAATTATTTTTAATTGCTATGGTAAAAAATAATAATTCTGACTGACGTTTAGTTTCTCTCTTTTTGAATGGACGATTACTCTCTCTTTAATTATTTTAAGTATTTCGTAATCGAACGATTACTCTCCTATGTGAGCTTTAATTAGACTTAATTGCTTATGAGAAAAAAATAATAATTTTGAGTTGTTTTGCATAAGCTAACGTGTGAAGCTCATAGTAATTTTCTACCGAGACAATCAGGATTCGGTGTTATGATGATCTAAAGCGGTGTCGTTTTGATGTGCAAACTTGATGTACCAAATTTTGCTGGACTGCAGCGTTGTTTTTATGATGATGAAGTTGTAATTTAGTTGTTGAGAAATAAAGAAACGGACTGTGTTTTAAAATTTAGAAAAAGACATGTGTCAATGTATTATTTAATTTATAGTTAATTTCTTAATTTTTTACCCGCGCGGTGCGCGGGATTAGTAGCTAGTTGTCAATAAGAAGAAAACTTAGAAGGATAGATATGGACATTTATTCATCATCAGTTTTTCACTAATACATGCACATTTGGATACGATACAACACAGACAGATGAGATCAAACACACTACTAGCTAGATTAATTAGTTGTACCAAAGGATGTGATCTTGAGGTAAAAAGTGACATATAGGAGCAGTTCCCGGCTTAATTCCTAAAACTCTAAACGCCCAGAACGTAGGGCTCATCTTGGCAGTATCACCATGGCACACCGCTATCGCATTAACCTTGGTTCCATCTTCTCCAACCAAAGGCACTTGGTAAGCCCTAGTGTCCTTCAACTTGTGACAGTAAAACACTGCATAGATATAGTCCTTCTTATGACAAGTTACCTCTGATTCCTTCTCAGAATCTACAGTTAACTTCTTCACAGGTCCGACAATAGTGTAGTTCCGCACGGTGTTATTGCCGTACATCTCGGTAGAGGTGGCCACTACCGCATTCCCCAGCTGGGCATTCACGAAATCGACCATTGACTCTAACGACGTGGCGCATAGTTTGATCTCCTGCTTGATGTCGGGGGAGTAGCAGAAGTTCATGGTTGATTTGACATTGGTAGCTTTGATGGAGTCTGGAGCGATATCGAAGCGGTGAAGGATGTCGGGAACCTTTTCAAGTGAAAAGGGTATGGATTCTGCAACTTTGCGCGGTAAGAAGGTTCCGGCACTTGTCTTGAAAGGGAAGTCTAAAGCCATTTTCTTGCCCTGGTTCATGTCATCCTCTAAGAAGAAGTAGAAGGAGGGGATTTGATCGGGCTTCTTAGCTTTGGCAATGGAATCGGGTTCCGCTGTCACTTTTCCAGCACGGTAGTCTGTGAAATACTCGTATAGGGCATCAATATCATGGTTCCCGATCACTCCTGTTTCAAATTTTGAGGTATCTGCATATAAATATTATAACATAAGCTTTCAAATTTATTTATATAAAATATTATTTACATGCATCACTTAATAACATGAGTAGTTAACTACCAGTTGGAAGAATATCGATAAGGGGCTTTGGCATCGCCACATTGGGAAAAACTGATTTCCAGTATTCTTCTGGAGACAAAGTGACATGACGACTTGTTGCTACCCATGAAACCTATAAATAAAATAATTAAACATATAATTACCTACTTATCATATATAATATTCATATGTAAAATAACAATAATAATATATGTGAGTGGAAGCTAAGAGACTTACAGATGAGAGACAACAAAGAACAAGAATAAAATGTTTGAAGTCCATGGAAGAGTGGGCGATTGAGATATATGAGGAATATCACTTATCAGATTGCTCAAGTAGCTAGCTAGTTTTACTTCTCAGATTGCTCAAGTAGCTAGCTAGTTTTGCAGGGAGGTGATAAGAGTTATGGATGGTATTTATAGTGAAACACTTAAATATGTCCAATGCATGATGGTAGGCATGAACAACACTTGTATGCCATGCATTTCAATCTCTCATGCATGTTCTTCATTTCTACCTAATACATGCATATAGATAAAATAAAAAAATCCAGGTTTTTTGCAGGCATTAATCTGTTTTCATGGAAGACTGGGAAATTTTAGTGTTTTTGGTTGTTCGAATATGATGATTTAATTATTAGTCTAATTTATAATTATTGGAGGTAGATTCATGGTTTGGTAAATATTTTGGTTAAATTTTATAATTTTGCAAAAGAAAATATATTTTTTTCTTTTTGTACATTTTTTTAAAATTATTTGCAATAAAAAATATTAATTTGATATCATTTATGAGTATATATTTATGAAATTATTTATAATATAATAAAAAAAATACACTAATAATCAAGTAACATAATAAAGACTAATTTTATATAATTTTAAAACTAAAACATCAAACTATCAACGTGTTTATTCATATTAATATATATATATATATATATATATATATATATATATATTATTTTCGATATAATGATTTTTCCTTTCATAAAAGTTAATTGATGATGCGGACGAATGCTTAGGTAGTAATGTTTGAGATGTCTAAGCACATATTCAGTTTAAGGTATTAATGTATACATATACCATATATTAAAGGAAGGTAACAAAATTTATTATGCATATACATACAAATGTACATAATTTATTTATTAATGAAAAATTGTATTAAAAAGAGAACACGAATGGTTATCATCATATAATGAAAATTAAACTATAAGATTTTGTTTAAAAAAATTGATTACCTAGTCAAACTTAAGTCAAGCGTGCTGTCTTAATTCGATATACATAAATACCATTAGAAGAAAACAAACGTAGTACCCTTATTAAGTATAGTAATTCATTAAATATTAATGAATGGAATTTTTTTTTAATACCGAAATGAATGGATCTTACTTGAGCACCAAACTTGTACAATAATAAATTTGAGAGTTAATCCGTAGACAACATGACTATAATTATGAAGTATGTTGCAACAATATGATAGTTATATGAGTGAAAACATGCAACTTGTATTCAATAATAATAATAAATTTAGAAAGATCATCTAAATTTTTTATATAACAAAAAGTTTGGTAAATTAACCTCATATCAACTCGTTAACCCACTAACTAAATTTTTTAGTGGAGTTCCAACTACATGACTCTCAAATAATGCTTATGTTATATCTAACCTGCAATTAAAAAAAATTCATATAGACATTAGTATATGATGAATCATAAAATTGAAGGAAAAAATAATTATATTATGTATTATATAAGATAATTGAAAAGAATCCAATAATAAATACAAAAAAGACAATTGTTTATATTATTTTATATTGGTGGAAATTAAGAATGAACAATGGACGTTTAAGACACCGGTGTTAGCTATATCAGATCATATAATAAATTATAGATAACATTAGCTTTTTTACATGCATCTAAGTGCTTGATTCGACTGCATTCTCTACACCTGCATCTGAAAGAGTGAACTGTAAAAAAAAAAATGGTATTTCAGACCTATTAAACTTTTTTTTCTTTTTTCAGTATACCTATTAAACTTAACTACATGGTATAAACAATGTTTTGTTCCTTTAAATTTTGAATTTGATTGTTATTTAAATTTTACTTTTTGCTCCAGATGGTACTGCACGATAAATAATTACGTGTATTAGAATTATCTCCATGAGGTTGAAAGTTCCTTCGGGTGTTTATTGTTGCACTCGGCATTGCAGTGTTCATTATAGTACTTGGAATTTATTCTGAACACGTCGATCACGCTTCGTTATAAGGCACAATGAGCAGTGCTAATAAAACAACATATATACATAAGAAAACGGTTACTACTGCATACATAACAAAAAATATTATTATTACCATAGAAAAGAAAAAAATTACAAAGATGCAAGCAAAACTCCACCTCTTCCACATGCATCTATTGCGGTAGTTGATTATTGATGGAGACGAAGATGGTGCATATCAGCATATGGTCCGTCGATCATATTCATCAACTTATAACCTCCGTACGTACTGATGAGTGGACACCCGATTTAAAAAGAAAAAAGCAGAAAATCATAATACCCTAATAAAAGTATTATTTACTTGTAGAAGTCATCTGTTCCGCTGTTGGAGTAATAGTAAACTTGAGAAGCCAAGCATTCTGCTCACGCCTCAAATATATAACTGATCACATGTTTAAACCTTTGGATCATAAATATACTTATTCTATATATAAACTCAAATTTATTAAAAAGAATATCAACTTATAATGTTCTCGTGATTGTTTCTATCTTTACCGAAATATTTTATTTGATATATATAATAAATAATATATTTTATTAACATTGGTAAAGTAGTTGAGGGTGCGGAAAGAGAGGGATTCGAACCCTCGGTAAACAAAAGCCTACATAGCAGTTCCAATGCTACGCCTTGAACCACTCGGCCATCTCTCCTCCGCTTGACCTCCTTCCCGAAGAGAGGCGGAATGGCTTAGCGATTCTGGAACCATCAATGATTGGTGAACCCGCGGATCCCTTTGCAACTCCTTTGGAAATATTACCTGAATGGTATTTCTTTCCCGTATTAAAAAAAATCATTAAAAAAGCGTGAGCCGTTATTAAAACATTATAAAGTTGATGATTATGAGTCTCTTCCCTTTTGCGTATGGCATCGCCACTCCCTTTGGCAGCATCCACCAATTCGGAACTTAATTTGAAAGCCATATTTCGACCCGGACGTTTTCGGGGCAATCGGCATTGAGGTGAGGCGAACGACGAAGAGCTAGTGAGTGGGTAAGACAAGGTGTAGCAATCGTGAGGGTTCAAGTCCCTCTATCCCAAAAAAAGAGCGTTTGATTCCTTAATTATTTCTCCTTCTTTTTGTTTTGTTCTCGGTTCAAAATTCGTTATGTTTTAATGTATGTTTTAATGTATGTACTATTTTATATATATCTACTATCTACTATATTATATTAATCCGACATCGGAAGCCCTCTGGCTGACACGTGGACAGTTTGTCCAGTCAGCGCTTCCTAATTTAATCGAAATTTAATATGGGTTCTCTAAATTTAGATACAAAATATTGACTGATTGAAAATTAAGAAGTGTTTTTATATCCTATTTTGGTCTCTACGCAATTTAAAGAAACAAATTAATTAAAAATTTCCTTTTAAATTCATTATCTATACAGTTTGGTTCCGGAAGACCATAGGCCGCCACGTAAGCATTATATATTTAGAATAAAAAATAATTATTATAATATGTAATAATCAATAAATAGAATAATTAATAATATATAATAACTAATAAATGTATTAATTAACAAAAAGTTACGTTATTATATATATTGATATTCACTTCCCTTTCCAAAACATACAAGTTGATTCTTAATCACGTTACTTCTCTCTATATATATATATATGATGCAATTTCTTTGAAGCACCGATCATGCCTCAAGACCAGCTCCTTATCTCCTCTCCTCTCATCTCATACGTTTTCAGGTATGCGTTTTCTTTTATGATAAAGGATGAGGTTTTTTTGTGTTTTCAAATCGAACTGGGTATTAATGGTTGTTATTTGGTATTTCTGTTCAGGTTAAGAATAATTGACGAGATATGCGCGGAGTTTGGATACTTGAATTTGTTGATTGACACGATTACTTTGAATATATTCCAGTTTGTCGCTTTGAGTAGTTCTGTAGCATGAGGTTATGTTTTGCTCAATGGCACAAACATGTAGAGATAAACACATTCTTCACTAGAAATTCGGCTCGATATTTTGAGAAAGTTGACCGTATAACACCTGTCGTGCATCAATATTTATACACACTTTAGTGGTAAGGAATGTTTTTTATATTTCTTTTCCTCAAAGGAATTTGTTACTATGGGTTAGAGCGTATTTAAAACCAACCTGTTATATAACCTAGATTTAAATCGTTTTATTTTCAGGAAGGCGAGCATTTATTATTTTATATCATTCAGTCATTGAGATTAGTCTTTGGAAGCTCTAAGCCATCATAAATTAACGGAGAATGTGTTACGACGGATCTCGGGCGAAAAACATAACTGAGGTTGTCATCACCGGAAAAGTCACCGGGGCGTCTAGAACAAAAGTAAGATTTCTACGCTTTGTTTCAAAGTTATTGTAACATGTGACTATATGATAGCATAGTTTGAAAACAAAAAAATTGGAAAGTAACTAATGCTTTATAAGACACTGAATGTATGTCTCCATAAAATAATTAAATGTATATTTTTATTT
This sequence comes from Clarkia xantiana subsp. parviflora, assembly GCA_036873135.1. Lineage (NCBI taxonomy): Eukaryota > Viridiplantae > Streptophyta > Magnoliopsida > Myrtales > Onagraceae > Clarkia > Clarkia xantiana. Next base: position 24,993,347 of record JAPTYO010000007.1, read on the forward strand.
TGATCATTTGATTATATTATTTAATTTTAATATTATTGTAGACAGTTATTTTCATGATCCTTGCTGTCATACTTCGTTAAATAAAATATCCTTATGTTAAGATTTTTTTTTTTTTTTTTTTTTTGTATGATGTATGTAATCAGATCAGGAAGTCCTCTTCTTTCAGCTTCTTGAAACCAAGACACAAGGCCACCGGAGGAGCTGGTCGCCGAAAAAATGACATCAACAGCCCCCGCGCACTCAAGGTCTACCCCAGTGACTCCAATCGTGGCCGCTACATGGGCGAGCCTGGAATCGACAGGAAAGTTTCTGCCTTTAAAGAAGTTCCACGAAAGGAGCAGGAATTCATGAACTACCATATTATATATATATATATATATATATTTGTTGATCGATTCGTGATCGTAAGTAACTTGTGGCGCCGACGCCATGACTGATCGCTAAGCATAATGTAAATATAATATATAAGGATTGATTAGTGTCTCATGTAATTTGCATCATCAACTTAATTATTATTTTACGTTCAGCATTTATTTAACTACAATAAAGCTACCATATATATTTTTTTAATTATATATATGTTGATTTGTTCAGTAATGGAGGCAAATAGCTATGTCGTACCTATCTTTCTTAGTAATTGACAATTTTAAATTGAAAAAAAGTTAAGAGCGCCGACTTGCACCGAAGAAATCAGTAGCACTAATGAAGGTAAAGAAGAAGACTTTACACAACGAAGAAGAATTCTTTGACATGGTGAATTAAAACAAGGCGGACCCATTATTTAGGGTTTTGAAATGAACTACTTATCGACGTCACTATCGGTGGTGAAGCGGAAAAGAATAAGATTGGGTTTGTGTCGACTATTGCTATATATAATATGATTGTTTTGATATGTATATTGTGAATTGTTTCATAATTTATTTGAATCGAGATGATTATACAATATTTAGTAAAAAAAATGTTGTAATTTACGCATTATTTTGTTCTCGAGTACTAGCCTTGCATGAATGGCGTATTATTATTTAGTTCGCCATAGATAATGCTATTGAACACCTAGGTATTGAAATGAATGTCGAAGGGGAGATGGAGATTATGGTTCATACGTAATTGAAGTGAACAAAATTATTTTTTAAAATAAAATAAAATAAGAGATTAATATACATCTTTAAAGCATATTATAGTATTACTTTTTAAATTCTACTTTCAACAACTCTTACTTTTGGTCTAAAGTGTTTATTCAATGTAAATTTACACTAAATATCTATATTAAATCCCGCATAAATTTGTATCAATCCGTTTATTATATTCAAAATATTTTAAAAAATATACTTTTTTCTAATTTTGAAAATAATAATAATAATAATAATAACATCCCATATAGATAACTAAACCCTAAAATCTATTGACACTCATGCTGTATTAATTTATCCACTTACTTTAAAAATTACATCGTAAAGAAAAAGTGAGAATGCATTGAATTCTCTAATGTGAATGAAAATCCTCAAATTATTTTTATTTCTCAAATTCAATTCTAAAGTTTTATTTTTTAAGACCTTTTTAACGCTAAACGTAATTTTCTTACCACGAATTTTCTACTATATTAATTATAGACTTATAAAAATGATATATAAAGTTGATTATTTCACTACTATGATATATTATAATAGTTTTTTTTGCCAAGATATTTTAAATAATAGTTAGTATTAAATACACTGATTAAAGTAATGGATTACTATTAATTAATTTTTATCAAAAAAATATAGTAAAATTTTCAAATAGTGTTGCATACTCAACAAATTAAAATAACTTAAATTTTTAGTTTTAATTTTTATTTGAAAATTTTTCCGCGCGGTGCGCGGGGTAAGTGGCTAGTATATATATAAATAAACTTAATTAGAAGATGCCTATTTGAAGTTTTGAACCGACTGGATTTTAATTTCAAAATATATAAATTATCATTAAGCAAATATATATATTTATTCCAAAAAAATGGAAAAGATTGCACTAATTGGTTCGTTTTTTAGTATAGAATAGTTTTATAGACTATAGAGATTGATTTTATAATTATTCCGTTTCTTGTTATTTAATAATCTTCTTTATTTTGTACACTGATAGTTTCCATTGTGTCATACACGTTTAAATAGAATTAACATGGCTTATAATATTGTTTTGTTATGTTTTTTTAATAATATTTAATACATTTTTCTATTGCTTACGTGGCGGCCTACGGTCTTCCGGAACCAAACTGTATAGAATTACTATTTAAATGAAAACTTTAAATTAATTTGTTTCTTTAAATTGCGTAGAGACAAAAATAGAAGATAAAAATATTTCTTAATTTTCAATCAATCAATATTCTATATCTAAATTTATAGAACTTCTATTAAATTCCAACTAAATTTAGAAACGGTGACAGCGCAATCTGTCCACCTGTCAGCCAGAGGACTTCCGATGCCGAATTAATCTATTATATTATATTAATTCGGCATCGGAAGCCCTCTGGCTGACACGTGGACGGTTTGCCCTGTCACCGTTTCCTAATTTAGTTGGAATTTAATAGGGGTTCTATAAATTTAGATAAAAAATATTGATTGATTGAAAATTAAGAAGTATTTTTATCTCCTATTTTGGTCTCTACACAATTTAAAGAAATAAATTAATTGAAAGTTTCCTTTTAAATAGCAAATTTATACAGTTTGGCACCGGAAGACCATAGGCCGCCACGTAAGCGTTCTATTTTTAACCATTAAATTTTTAAATATTAAAACATAATGGCAAGTCACAAATATATAAATCAAACAACATTAAAATAATCTCAAATACTCTATTAAACGTAATATTCATATATATATATATATAATGTTACATTTTATATGTAATATATATAATATTCTATTACTTAATTATGCAAAACATATTGATATTGAGTTTCTATAATAATCTCAAATATTCAAAAACATAATATATATATATATATATATATATATATATATATATATATATATATATATTTTACGTGAATGGTAACTCCCCACCTAATCAAGCCATATTATGGATGTGCACCACATGATGAGTATATACGTTCACAAACAATTATAGTTTATTATTAAAAAAATCAAGCTTTGAATCCTGTTCTTCTATCGTTTGTACTATTCATACTGAATTTCGTAGATAATTGATGCTTTATTTGATTTTTTTTTTCAAGGTTTGCTTTGCTTAGTTTGGTAGTTCTACCAATTATCTATTAATACATATGTTGTAAAGCTTCTTATTGTATATTGAAGGTGCGAATTAACATTCGTTATTTAGGATTTTCGGAGCTATCACGAGAATGACTTACAAGTTTTCTACGGTACATAATTTTTCTTCGCTCTACACTATAAATTTCTCATGCAAACACCTACGTGGTAAATTGGTTATAATTATTCTCAATTTATTATTGTAAATTACATTAATTATTTAGAGGTTAATGCAGTTTTTCACCTACATGTTCCCCAAGCTTCACTAATAGTCATGCATCTCTAGGGGTGGCAATTCGTGCTATCGTGCGTGCTATCGTGCGCATCAGTGATCGTGTCGTGTTAAACTTATTGAACACGAACACGCACGATAAGCTTATCGTGCCACATTTTATAAACACGAACACGACACGGATATTTTCGTGCGTGTTCGTGTCGTGCTATCGTGTTGTGAAGGATATTCAGTTATATATATATATATATATATATATATATATATATACGAGATCTTTGAGCAAAAATCAAAATAATTAACTTCATATTATATTAATTCGGTATCGGAAGCCCTCTGGACGACACGTGGACAGTCCACGTAGTCACTGTTTCCTAATTTAATCGAAATTTAATAGGGGTTCTCTAAATTTAGATACATAATATTGGTTGGTTGAAAATTAAGAAGTATTTTTATCTCCTAATTTGGTCTCTACGCAATTTAAAGAAACAAATTAATTAAAAGTTTCCTTTTAAATTCATTATCTATACAGTTTGGTACCGGAAGACTGTAGGCCGCCACGTAAACAGTATATATATAGAATAAACAATATAAAAAATATGTATTATCAGCGGCTATTGGCTTCTTTCTAAGTTTTGAAAGTAATAATAATAATAATATACCATATAGAAACGTAAATGTAATCACTCCATATTAAATTTGGCATTATATATATATATAGTATAAAATACATAATAATAGTGACAGATAACCATTTTTATTATATTATATGGTATATACGGTAGAAAATTATAGAATGTTTATATAAGTCCACATAATAATAATAATAATATATATATATAGGACCAAAAGGCCAAAACGTCCATTAATTATCAAAGAAAAAGGGAATATTTTAAATTATCAAATATATAATATAATAGTGAAAATAATGTTAAAACGATAGAGTATAATAATATAGGATTGACATAAATATAATAATATTATTATTACTACTATATAATCGACTATGCATAGTTAATTAAGATAGGCGTATTTTTTAATTTAAAAAAGGTGTATACATATATAAGCAATCTAGCTATTAATTTCTTAATAATATGAGTAGAAAAATTATATTGAATATTACATGTCCTATTTTTAACACACAAAAAACGTAATATTACATGTTTCATTCTTACTCAATATTTTGTTACTATAATTAATTATGTAAATTGAGTTATATATATACCATACCATATGCTACGCTCCCTTGACAATGACTATAGTCGATGGCGATGCCCGTCCACCATGACCAGCATTACAATTTTCAATTACAAAGTCATGCATGCAGGTTAACATGACGTACCGAGTAATAGCCAACATCATTACCATTTTTCCAACGGTAGGTCACGAGTGTATGTAGTAGACTGGCATATATATATATATATAATCATGGCATCATCGAAATTAGCATTTGCAGTTGTATTGGAAGAGGTACATCATAAGCTTCAGTGTTTAGACTGAGAAATTCAGATCTCGACAAGATGAAAAAGTAAAAATTTAGTTGTATAGAAAGTTTTTAGTGGTTTTTAAAAATTATATTGAAACATATTGTTTTTTATAATTTCATCGCATGTTTCTACTTATTTATTATCTCTGTTTTAATTTGTTTCTTTAAATTGCGTAGAGACCAAATTAGGAGATAAAAATACTTCTTAATTTTCAACCAACCAATATTATGTATCTAAATTTAGAGAACCCCTATTAAATTTCGATTAAATTAGGAAACAGTGACTACGTGGACTGTCCACGTGTCGTCCAGAGGGCTTCCGATACCGAATTAATATAATATGAAGTTAATTATTTTGATTTTTGCTCAAAGATCTCGTATATATATATATATATATAACCGAATATCCTTCACAACACGATAGCACGACACGAACACGCACGAAAATATCCGTGTCGTGTTCGTGTTTATAAAATGTGGCACGATAAGCTTATCGTGCGTGTTCGTGTTCAATAAGTTTAACACGACACGATCACTGATGCGCACGATAGCACGCACGATAGCACGAATTGCCACCCCTAGAGATGCATGACTATTAGTGAAGCTTGGGGAACATGTAGGTGAAAAACTGCATTAACCTCTAAATAATTAATGTAATTTACAATAATAAATTGAGAATAATTATAACCAATTTACCACGTAGGTGTTTGCATGAGAAATTTATAGTGTAGAGCGAAGAAAAATTATGTACCGTAGAAAACTTGTAAGTCATTCTCGTGATAGCTCCGAAAATCCTAAATAACGAATGTTAATTCGCACCTTCAATATACAATAAGAAGCTTTACAACATATGTATTAATAGATAATTGGTAGAACTACCAAACTAAGCAAAGCAAACCTTGAAAAAAAAATCAAATAAAGCATCAATTATCTACGAAATTCAGTATGAATAGTACAAACGATAGAAGAACAGGATTCAAAGCTTGATTTTTTTAATAATAAACTATAATTGTTTGTGAACGTATATACTCATCATGTGGTGCACATCCATAATATGGCTTGATTAGGTGGGGAGTTACCATTCACGTAAAATATATATATATATATATATTATGTTTTTGAATATTTGAGATTATTATAGAAACTCAATATCAATATGTTTTGCATAATTAAGTAATAGAATATTATATATATTACATATAAAATGTAACATTATATATATATATATGAATATTACGTTTAATAGAGTATTTGAGATTATTTTAATGTTGTTTGATTTATATATTTGTGACTTGCCATTATGTTTTAATATTTAAAAATTTAATGGTTAAAAATAGAACGCTTACGTGGCGGCCTATGGTCTTCCGGTGCCAAACTGTATAAATTTGCTATTTAAAAGGAAACTTTCAATTAATTTATTTCTTTAAATTGTGTAGAGACCAAAATAGGAGATAAAAATACTTCTTAATTTTCAATCAATCAATATTTTTTATCTAAATTTATAGAACCCCTATTAAATTCCAACTAAATTAGGAAACGGTGACAGGGCAAACCGTCCACGTGTCAGCCAGAGGGCTTCCGATGCCGAATTAATATAATATAATAGACTAGGTTCTATTCCCAGGCACAACGCAAGATGATTTAATAAATATTTATAAATAATTAATAACATTTTATGCTGATTATTTTTAAGTTAAGTTGATTGGAAATGCATGCATAGATCCAACTTATCTGACTTTCAAACCTTATTACTGCATCCACTATCGTCCAGGGTTCGATGTATAAACATCTGGTCCTGCTGATCTCCAGGTGCATGTCTTCTGATCTATCTAATTAAACCCTAAGGAATTCACGATTATTCGTGTGAGACTTAATTAGTTTTAATTGCTATGGTAAAAAATAATAATTTTGACTGACGTTTAGTTTCTCTCTTTTTGAATGGACGATTACTCTCTTTTTAATTATTTTAAGTATTTCGTAATCGAACGATTACTCTCCTATGTGAACTTTAATTAGACTTAATTTCTTCTGAGAAAAAATAATAATTTTGAGTTGTTTTGCATAAGCTAACGTGTGAAGCTCATAGTAATTTTCTACTGAGACAATCAAGATTCGGTGTTATGATGATCTAAAGCGGTGTCGTTTTGATGTGCAGAGTTGATGTACCAAATTTTGCTGGACTGCGGCGTTGTTTTTATGATGATGAAGTTGCAATTTAGTTATTGAGAAATAAAGAAACGGATTGTGTTTTAAAATTTGAAAAAAGACACGTGTCAATGTATTATTTGCTATCATCACTGATGTGGCAGCTCCAAAATTGTTCTATATTTGGTTAAGTAGAGATAAGAGTATAACCGAGAAAATTAATTTGAGAGAGTGAAAGAATTAAGTATTATGTGATGATGTGTAAACACTTAATTATAGATAAGGTTGATATGTAAGCTTGAAGAGCCAATACCAGAATTAGTATATATTTACATTAGATTTAGATAGTAGATGGGAATAATCGTGATTTAATTTTAATTTCCCAATAATCGCCGCCTTTTAGCCTTCTCCCCCTTGCAGCAGCACTCTTTCCCAACCCTAAACCTTAGCTTGCTCCAGTGCGCGGCAATTCTCCCGCCGGACGACCATGGATCCGAGCTCCTCTATTCCTAATAGTGCTTTAACTAGCACGCGCTTCTCCGACCTCACGCCGCCGTTGTCAGAGCCGGTTCTTCAAGCTCTGACCCAGGGTGGTTTCGAGTTCTGCACACCAGTTCAAGCCGCCACGATCCCTTTGCTTTGCACCTACAAGGACGTCGCCGTCGATGCTTCCACCGGTTCCGGGAAAACCTTGGCATTCGTAGTCCCTCTTGTAGAGATACTACGCCGTGCCTCTGCGCCTCCAAAGCCGCATGAGGTTTTACTCTAACCTCAGTTCACATCGCTAAATTTGTGTTCTCGACTGCAATAGTTACTGATAGAAAGCGTACTAGGTTTGAATGCTACGGTGCCAGTATTTCGAACTTTACGGACCATGTTAGATAAGCATTTACTGTAAGCTGCACGGTCTATCTACAGATACAATTGACCCGTAAGATAGCAGGATAAATGCATTTGGGACTAACAAGCATGTGACCACAATCAAAATAATCAGATCATGAATACTGAATAATCTACTGCATAATGATTGAGGGTAGGAACTTAAAGTTGAAAAACTTCTGATGAACCTTGAAACTCAGCTGTTAATTTTTGGACTTATTATTATGCAAGGGAGCACCTTTAATATTCCCGTGCAAACTGCATCTGATTGCTAATCATGTCTAACTACCAGTGAATTTCACCGACTGGATTTTCTAGTACAAGTAATTTGACTAAGTTCCTGCAGGTTGTGGGAATAATTATTTCCCCAATCAGGGAGCTATCGTCCCAGATATATAGTGTTGCACAGCCGTTCATTTCAACATTGCCCAATATCAAGTCAGTACTTCTTGTTGGGGGAGTTGGGGTAAGATCTGACCTGAAGAAAATAGAGGAAGAAGGAGCAAACTTATTGATAGGTACTCCTGGAAGGCTCTTTGACATTATGGATCGTTTAGATGTCCTGGATTTCCGCAATCTTGAGGTATTGATTCTTGCAGTAGTTTCCTTGGCAGTGTTCATTTTGTAATTATTATTCTCTATATGAGCTTAGGTATACAGAAATTGGTATGATGGGTGATGCACATGATAAACGTAATTGTTTCTTTGCAAATGTCATATTTGGTGCCCTTGCTTCAGGAATTAATGTGTTGTCAATCCTCAACTTCTCCTATCTAGAAAGGCAGCATTACTCATTGTTTCCTTAATTTTGGTAGTTTGTTGTATATGGAGCTCCTCCACGTCCACTGTAATGTTCATGTTAGAGAAGTCCTTATCAACACCTGATAACCGTATTATGCAGCATAATCTTGATGATCATATTTTGTTCAAGTCTACCAAAGCCTTTTAGTAAGCAATCTGAGCATTACTTTGCTAACGGATTTAATTTGTTCTTCCCTTTTGATTTATTCTGCTGATACAATGTGAAGTTAACATGTAGACTAAAGTGATTACAAGTGTGCTCTAAGCTAATGTGAAATTTTTTGTCTTGCTGGAACAGATTCTTATTTTAGATGAGGCTGACAGACTCTTGGATATGGGATTCCAGAAGCAGATATCTTCCATTATCTCTCGCTTACCGAAGCTTCGCCGAACAGGCCTTTTTTCAGCTACTCAAACTGAGGCTGTGGAGGAGCTCGCTAGAGCTGGTTTAAGGAATCCAGTGAGAGTTGAAGTCAGAGCAGAATCAAAAAAGCTGGATAAGTCAGGGTCATCGAAGGAAGCTGCTTTTACAAAAACGCCATCAGGTCTTCACATTGAGGTACTTGCTCTGGCTATGGTTTATTTTCAAGTTTTAATGTTGGACAAGTGAAGTCACAGCATGGATGAATCCATATGTTTAATTCCTGAGGAGAATATTGCTAATCTAATACGCAGACCAAGTAGTGTCTAAGAATATGGTTATACTCCCGCTTTTAGGAGTGAGGGCAAAATTACGAGTCAACCAAGTATGGCTTTTATAATTTTTTGGTTAAAAACTGCACATTTTTTTTTAAAAATACACGGGTTAGCTGCCCCCTAACTCCTTAGTCCTCCCTCGAATGTGTGCTATCTTTATAATGCAGTATATATAGAGATATTAGTGTATCATTTTAAACCCTTATGGTCATATATGTGTTGTTCCCTTGCTCAGTTTGTTTTTGTGATGCAGTATTTGGTGTGTGAAGCAGGCATGAAGCCATCTCAGCTGGTCAATATTCTTTCTGAAAATAGATCTAACAAAGTTATAGTGTGAGTAGCTCGAGCGCAATCTTTTTTATTTTTTATTATTTTCTCTACTCCTTGTTAGAGAGGAAATTCATTTGATGCTCAGAGGATATTATTTCTTTGTGGCAGTTACTTCATGACATGTGCCTCTGTTGCCTATTGGGGAGTAGTCCTTCCCCGCCTTTCTGCATTGAAGGGCCTCTCTCTGATTCCTCTTCATGGACAGATGAAACAGGTTTGTGGAAAGTAGCACATTTTCTGGAAATTTGAGTATCAGAGTATGTATTTTACTATTTTATTTTGTTTGCAGTCTCAACTCTCAAGTGATGTACTCTTTATCTATTGTAGAATGCAAGAGTGAAAGCCTTATCTTCATTCACGGCTCTATCAAGCGGTATTCTCCTCTGTACAGATGTTGCAGCTCGTGGTCTTGACATACCAGGTGTTGACTGTATAGTTCAGGTGTGTTAGCCTTGTTCAAAAGATGAGGCGTTTACCTATATATTTATCTGCAGTATTTGTTCATTGGCATTGTCCACCATCTCAATATAGAAGTCATATTATTATTTTTCTGAGACCCAGTATATGAAGAACATAGTTAAAAGGGGTTGCTTTGGAGGCAAAATATTTGGTTTTTTTTTTTTGTTAATCTCAAGTTGAAGGTCTTGTTTTCCCGTCTCTTTTGCAGTATGATCCACCTCAAGATTCAAACGTTTTTATTCACAGAGTCGGACGAACTGCTAGGTTGGGAAGGCAAGGGAATGCTATTGTCTTCCTTCTGCCAAAGGTGTGTACTCCTGTTTCCTTACTGAATTGAGGAGTTGTGTTCACCTGACTGATGCAAGTAATATTATATAGGAGGAAGCATATGTTGAATTCTTACGTATAAAAGGTGTTCCACTTGAAGAGAGGAAATGCTCTGTGGATGGTTGCGACATAGTTCCTCAGGTAAGCGCAGAAGATGCTGGTTTTAGCTGTTAGACATCTCCACTGTAACTGAACTGACGAATTTATTGCTTATTATTTAAGTTCACTATTATGGAAGACAACCATTAATTGTTTTATCAAAATATAACAAGAGAGTCTTCTGTGTGTGGAACGGAAATATTAATCGCAAGAATTGTGAGAACCCCTTATGGAATGTAGACCAAGAGATGCAATTCATGTTTTGTTTTCCCTTGCAATAGAACTTATTTGAGTGTCTATGTTGGTTTCTAGTTACGAGCGGCTGCAAGAAAGGACAGGGATGTTATGGAGAAAGGAGTGAAGGCATTTGTCTCATTTATTCGAGCGTATAAAGAACATGATTGCTCTTACATTTTCAGGTGAGCATGTTTTCTTAACTCATCAAAGTGAAGACCTTGGAGTTGGAAGTTATAACTAATAATTTCACATTTTATGTTTAGGTGGAAAGAACTTGAGATTGGGAAGCTGGCCATGGGATATGGATTACTGCAGTTGCCTGGAACACCAGAGGTGAAGCTCCATTCACTATCCACCGAGGGTTTTACTCCAGTTGAAGATCTCAAATTTGAGGATATCAAGTACAAGTAAGACTTTTCTTTATAATTTCCTTTGATTTGCATCTTGAGCTCTTGCAGTGGATAATAAATTAATTGTTACTTGTTAGTTGTTTGTACCAAATCTTAGTTCCTTCGCTGTTTTAGATCAGTCCTCCACTTTGGGTGCTCTTTTAAATATGAAAGGCACTTCCTTAATGCAGCCACTGCAAATGGCTTACTACTGCTTGCAAATTAATATTACTCAGGGACAAGGCTCGAGAAAAACAAAGACAGAAGAACTTAAAGGCAAGGAAAGAAGCTAAGCAGAAAGATCAAAAGCAGCCTAACCCTAAACCTAGCAAGAATCCAACTGCTGCTACTAGTGTGATGAAGAAGAAGACGGCAAAACAGAGGCGTGCAGCTCAGGCTGCTGAAGATGAAGATGAGTTGGTTCTTGAATACCGTCTTCTAAAGAAACTGAAGCGAGGGACTATTGACGAGGATGAATATGCTAGGCTAACAGGAACGGAAGATTTGCTCTGACTCTTGACTTAGTTTGCTCTATCAAGCACTCACTACATCAACTCTGGGTTGTGCTGAGTAAAGAGGTATGTTGCTTTCTCTCTTCTGAACTCGCAATTTCCAAGCTTGAGCTTCAAAAAGCCATAATGGTAATAGTAGCTTTACATAGAGGATCTTGAAGGTTGCTTGTTAGTTTTTGGAGGCAAGTAGAATGTATTTGTATGTATAATGCATCTGTTTTCTTTCAAATATAGTTAATCTTGTTTATTTGCGATCACTTTTGCTTGGCAAGAGGTTTAGGCCACTGTAGCAGCTTTTCATTGTATATTACTCTTATTTTCAGTGCATCAGACAAATCATATTTATTTATTATTCAAGGGGAAAAGTATGCCAATGCACGTTTTGTAGGTCAAATTCAATGACATCGCTAGGTGCATTATTCTAGCAGCCGGTGTTATTAGCCATTTACTATATTGTAAATAAGGAATTTTTGCTAGGCAAGGTTTATTTGTAAATGGTTAGTTGCTTTCTGTATACTTCAAATTGTAAAGTTTACCAAGTTACAGTTTTTTATTTTTTTTATAATTCTAAAAAATTACAAAAAATAGATAAAACTATTAAAAAGAATAATATTTTTCATAATAAATTGTATTCAAACAAACACGATATATGTATTTTATATATTAAAATAATCGTCATGATATGAAAAAAAAAACTTGTTATTGAGTTAAAGTGAATGACTTTAAACTATTGTTAATAATAAAATCTGACATAAGATGTTGACAATTAAGTTGGTTGAACAATAATTTTTACCATAAATTGATTTTGGGATGGAAATTCAATTATACATTGTCTGTGACTCTTCCTCTTGACTACGACCGATTGGATAAATTCAAATATTGGAGTACGTGGTATTATTTTGAATAGCTTTTTGGTTTAAGGTGGAAAACAAAAGTATAACGATAAATATTATAATAGAGTTACATTGCTAATGAACCGAAGAGCCTAAATACTATACATTGATATAGTTGGGCATTTAAGTTGGTCTAGCCGAACTAGTTTAGAATTGAACTAGAACTTTACTGTTAAGAACTAGTTTGGGCTGGATAGATTCCAAAAAATTCAGTTCTTCAGTAGGTAAATCAATACTAAAATCACGAGTATACTCAAACAGAATCAGTCCATCAACACTAAAATCACGAATGTACTTAAACAAAATCAGTCCGAAACCAAGCCGTTTTTTAAATTGGAACTTATAGCACTTCCAATGGCAAAAGACATTTACCACCACGTCATCGTTATGTCATTGAAGAAAGAGAATAATGGAATTTGGCCAAAGTACTCACAATGGGCAAAATTCATTTTGGACACATTAGATAAGTCATTTTGGATTTATATGATATAAATAAATAAAATATAGTTACTTATAATTTTTTTAATTAATTAATTATACTATCATACATACAAATCAATATTTTATTCAAGTAATTATCTATGAAATATTAAAAAAAATACATGATTTAAATTATTAATAATATTATAAAATAGAAAATTTTATTGCATTAAATTTTATATTAAATAATAAAATTATATAATTAATCACTCAAAGTAGACTTAAACGGAATTTGCACGAGTATTATTAAATTGCCAAATATGTTCGATCAAGTCTTCTTGAAATTGTCGATGTGTCTATCTATCACGAAGTTTGATATTATTTTTGATATACCTCTCATAGGCAGGCAAATAGTCCTCACTTAACTCGGGAAGTGATATACCACATTCGACATCATCATATGCGGGTAGCTCTGCAAAATTCCCAATGTAACTTGTTCTCTCATTCTCAACAATCATGTAATGCAATATGATGCATGCTCTCATTATATTCTCAAATTTCTTTGTTTCAAAGAAACGCGCGGAACCACGTACAACGCCATTGCATGCTCAATGCATATTCCAAGATATCATGGCAAGCCATGCAGTGCACTGTCATTGCATGCTCCTGCCATGCATAATCCACGGTGCATTTGCATGGCAAGCCTTGCAATGCATGCTCCAAGGTAAAGAGGACAATATATAATATATAATAATTTAATATTATAAATATTACCGTCATTTTTATTATTAAATTTGTAAGTTATTTTTTTTATTGTTATTAAAAATAAATAAATTAATTTTATTATCTTGGTCACAAATGTCCTTAAAACAACTTAAAAGAAAGAGAAAATATTTATGTAATAACAATTAATGATAAGACATAAAATGTCATTCACTCTCTTTTCTGCGTATACAAAATGTCCTAGCATATTAAGTGCGTTTATGAATCTATGGGAGAGCTGGTCCCTACCTACTACCATCGAAAGACTGAATCAAAGTCTTGCGTATGATAGATACAATAAATACAATCCAGTCGTAGTCAGGAAACTGTAAAACTTGCTTATTCTTCTTCAATCGACTCTATTAATTATTATTGTACAAATAAATAGTCGTCGTCTCTTCTATGTTCACGCGTTTTCAAACATTACTCTTCCCAAGTCCTGAACGACTGCAAACATGGTTTCGTGGATCTCCATTTCTCAACCCTCCTAATTTATTATTCTTCCTACCAACATATTGTTTAGTTTCTGATTTTCTAGTTTCCGAACCGCAAAACCTTGAGCTGTTGTGAAAAAATCTCTGAGGTCAACTTCTGTTGCTGCAAGAATGGACAAGAACTGGAAAGTGGGAAGGTTAAAGGATCATCTAGGGCTGGTATTGTTGTTCGTTTTGGCTACGGCGTACTTGAAATTGAATCCATGCTGCTGTATGAACGAAGAAGGTAGTTGTGATCTCAATTTGTTCATGCTCTTCTATTTCTTACTGTTGTACGTACTAATCGGAACTTGTTCATCGGTGGGTTTAGGTTTAGCTCTATTGAGGTTTAGGGATAGGATTGAAAGTGATCCTTTTGGAGCTTTGACTAATTGGCATGAAGATGAGGGGGAATTTAATCCCTGCTCTTGGCGTGGAGTGGAATGCTCCAATGGAAAAGTTGTTATTTTGTAAGTAATCCCCCTTTCTCAACTTGCTAATCACAGAAATTATAGATCCGCCTAAAAGAACAATATTCTTCTAAAATGAAAAAGGTGAAAAATGTTAGATTTGGTATTCTTTTTTGGCTATTAAGATATTGAAGTTGCTTTTGGCATGTTGAACTTGCAAATCTTTTATGTGGAGATCTTTCAACAGCTGAATTTTATTAATACAAGTTGTTTCTTTCTTCTGAAAATTATTGATGCTATGTGATTGTACTCCCGGATGAGTTGAAATAACAGGACTATCATGCCTTTGCTGCCCAGCCAAAACTTGTGCTTGGCCATTTAGTTCAACAAGACAACAAGAGAAATTTGCTCCAGTTTTTGCATTGTGTAGTAGTATGTTTCGTTCATCTTCAATTAGCTACATTTTTCTGTAAAATTACTACATAAAAGAGAGAAAACACGGCCCATGAAATATCCCACAAGATCATTTAGGCATTGGCTTAAGCTTTTTGTTTGCACATTCCACGTACATCTTGGTATTTACAAGCTCGTGGCATTTTTCATGTGGAATCTGGATATGCTTCCAAAAATCTGCTCTTGCTTCTGTATATATTATCCTCTATTTTATTATCTTGTTTTTCTGTGATTCATCAGATATAGATGATGGTCTGAAAAATTATATTAAATTCAATATATAATATATGTAGGGACTTGAAAGACCTTTGTCTTGGAGGAACTATAGCACCAGAGATTGGATACTTGGTTCACATTAAAGCCATGTAAGTTAATGCTATACTTTTTTCAGCAAAAAAAAAAAAACAAAAAAAGTTCATGTTATACTGATAGATGGTGTGTGGATCCACCCATTTATCATAGTGTTCTTCTAAACTTGCTTCCATTCGTCTGTCGGCGATTCATTTGGATTTCTTTGCAGCATTTTACGCAACAATACTTTTTCCGGTACCATTCCTGAACAGCTTGGTGATCTGAAGGAGCTGGAGGTCTTGGATTTAGGATACAATAATTTTATTGGACCACTCCCAGATAAGCTTGGAAATAACTATTCATCAGCAATTCTGTATGTTTCAGCATATCAACTAATGTGTTAATCAATAAGCGTTGAATTAGTTTTATTTATGGGTAAAGAACTGATTCACCTCTTCTGATGCATGCAGTTTACTGGAAAACAACCCACTCTTATCTGCCTCATATCCAGAAATCCACGAGTTTGAGATCATGTCTCGTTCTCAAGTAGATGAAATATCTGCAACAGAATTATCTTCTACTACAAGATCTACTTCACAGTATGTATTTTGAATCCATTTGACTGTCAGATTTTGTGTAGTTCTCTTTCTTTTATATTATTCTTGCATTGGTTTATCCATCCAATGCATCAGTGTTTGGCATTTTTCTACCTCTCTGTAAATACGTTTGTTTCCTTTTTTTTGTTCTTGTTATCAGGAAAGAAGACCCGACTGAGGTTACCCTTCAAAGAAGATTTCTTGCTTCAGAGCCACCTTCATATCTTCGAAGCCAAAATGCAAATCGACAACCCCCATTAGCTCCCTCTGCACCAGCTCCACAAATTAGTAACCCCAAAGTAGCCTTTGCTCCAACGGCTGCTCCATTACCACCAACTGAGCCTTCTCATTTTTCCCCAGTCGCTGAACCATCTCCATCTACCACGGTGGCACAACAACCAAAAAGCTCAAAATCAAACCTTGGGTTGGTGTTGGGTTTAGGAATTGGGGGATTCACGGTATTTTTCATTTTAATCCTCGGCATATACTGCTACAGGCGCCACAAGGTAATCACAGTAAAACCATGGGCCACAGGCTTAAGTGGACAGCTACAGAAAGCATTTGTTACTGGTAAGTACCGGTTTATCAACCTCTCCAACCGGATCTTGAGTTTATATGAGAAAAACTATTTTCTAGCTAGGAATATGGAGGCAATGGAATTTTATGCCTTTTTTTTGCTTAGAATAGTAGTTCATTTGTAAAATAAGAATAGGAATGTAAACCGTGGCGCATTGTCTTGCAGGTGTGCCAAAATTGAAGAGATCTGAACTTGAGACAGCATGCGAGGATTTTAGCAACGTGATCGGTTCTTCCTCAATTGGAACGATATACAAAGGAACTTTATCAAGTGGAGTTGAGATAGCTGTAGCATCCATTGCGAGCAAATCTGCTGAGGATTGGTCAACGAATCTCGAATCCCAGTTCAGGAAGAAGGTAATCAATATGAGAGAGCTGCTGTGCTGTTATCTTTCTCTAAAAAGCTAGCTCTGAATATCTTGATGACTAACACATGTTTCCTTTTCCGATGCTTGTATGTAGATTAGGACACTGTCCAAGGTAAATCACAAAAACTTTGTAAACCTTATTGGGTATTGTGAAGAAGAGGTGCCATTCACAAGGATGATGGTTTTTGAATATGCTCCCAATGGAACACTTTTCGAGCATTTACACAGTAAGTACCATTTGAACCTTGTTGAAGTATAAAGATTAAAGGGTTAAGAACCTAAAAACAGTCCCAACTATAGGTCATGATGCTAATCGCTGTCCTAGATTGAAAATGTTGATATTCAGTGTCTCAACTATCAGATTGGTTGATTTCCACTATATTCTCTTAAAATTGACGGAACAATAACATGTTTTTTAAGTATCAAATAAGCCTAAACCATGAGCAACAAATATGATATTTCGGAAAAGTGGAAGCCAACATGTTTTTGTTGCTTAAAAAGTCAATTTTATTGCCAAAATCAGTCGAAAAAAGTGGAAAACAACAAATCTGATAACTAGAAATAAAGCATACATGCATGATCGATTGATTGTTTTTTTATGTTGCAGTTGAAGAATCAGAGCACTTAGATTGGGGAATGAGGCTGAGAATCGCAATGGGGATGGCATATTGCCTTGAACACATGCACCAACTGGACCCAGCCATACCCCACAAAAACCTCAACTCTTCAGCCATAACACTTACCGAAGACTATGCAGCCAAGGTGTCTGAATTCAGTTTCTGGAACCAGATATCTGCAGCTGAGACCGAAACCAAAGCTGTAATAGAGGTCATTGAAACTAGTCATAAGGTGGCTCCCCAACATAACGTCTATAGCTTCGGGGTCTTACTCTTCGAGATGGTTACAGCTAGGCTGCCTTTCTCTGTAGACAATGGCAGCTCATTGGAAAACTGGGCATCAGACTATGTCAGAGAGGAGAGACCCCTGAGACAAATCGTGGACCCGACATTGACTAGTTTTGATGCAAATCAAGTTGATGAAATCGAGGGAGTGATAAGAAGTTGCGTTGAACCAAACCCGGTTCATAGACCGAAAATGAGAGATGTTTGTGAGAGGTTGAGGAGTATTACTGGAATTCCGAACGACTTGGCAGCCCCGAGAATATCGCCTCTTTGGTGGGCAGAGCTGGAGATATTGTCCACAGAGGCAAACTAATGAAGCAGCTCAACTGTAAGTAAAAGTTTGTATCCTTTTGAGTTGGAAGTGCCTACATTGGTTGCTTAGTATATGTTATTATATCTTATATACTACTTACAGGAGGGGATGCCATTTGTTTGATGGTCTATGTAAAAAAAGTAAGTTGTTATTTGTTGGCAAGTGTTTTTTTGTATATACCTAACCAACCTACCAGGTGGGGTGGAGAGGAGAATCTCCACTTTGTGTTTTGTTTTTGGGTGCTGAATATATGGAGGTGCTAAAAAGCAAAAGAATGAATGCTTTGTCTTCATGTATTCAGTTTTGTGCTCAATCTGTAAGTTGCAGGTTGAAGATTATGTTTGTTTGATTTGATTAATCTAGTGGATGGCAATTTACAATTGAGAGTATTAATAATATGCAATTAGACATGATATCTATTTTCTTCAAATTGGAAATAAAATGGCCATCTCCGGCCTCTTGCTAATTTTTTTTTATGTGTACCAAAAATTAATGGATTAAAGGTACTTTTCATACCACATGTTTGACCGAATGTGGCTTTTAGTACTGGATGTTTAGTTTTGTATACTTTTGGTACCAAATGTTTGAAAACATCCGTTAGTTGGCCGTTAAATGACATGTGCAAGTCATGTGATCGACTCTAAACTTTTAATTTTGTTCAATTTAGTCCCTCAAATATATTCCTAACTTTTATTTTGTATAACTCAGTCATAACACTTCAAAATCGGACCTAATTAAACCAATCGAATTCAATTATAGCCCCATTTGGGTCAAATTTACCCAATTGGGGATAGGTCCCAATTGGGTTCGATTTTGAAGCTTTAGGACTAAATTAAACAAAATAAAAGTTATGAATATATTTGAGGGACTAAATTGAACAAAATTAAAAGTTTAGAGTCGATCACGTGACTTGCACATGTCATTTAACGGCCAAAACTAACGGCCAACTAACAGATGTACCAAAAGCCACATTTTTTCAAACGTTTGGTACCAAAAGTATTCAAAACTAAACATCTGGTACTAAAAGCCACATTCGGTCAAACATGTGGTATGAAAAGTACCTTTAACCCAAAATTAATTCATGCATAAATAATTAGGGGTGAAACCGGTTCGGTCGGACCGGTTTTTTAGTTATTTCGGTCGGGGTCCGATTTATTCGGACCGGATTTTTTCAACAAAAAAATCCGACCAAAAGTCCGTATGGAAAAAAATAAACCGTCCATGCTTAGTACGGTTTTTTCGGTTTAAACCGAAAATCCGAACATAATAATGAATATTTAAAATATCTCCAATTTTTACTAGTGGATCACATTAGATTAGGGGTGTCAACGGGTCACGGGTACCCGTTGACCCGCGGGGCCCCGCCCCTATTTTGACCCGCCGACCCGCGACCCGTGGGATATGGGACGGGTCCGGGTCTAGTTACCCACTGGGCGGGTCGGGTTCGGGTCTGGGGTCGCTGAGCCCCGTAAACCCGCCCCGCCCCGTATATTATATATTTTTTTTGTTATTTTATAAAAATAATAAGGTTAATATACCACATATTTAAAACATTTATTTAATACTCACCTCATTAATGATTGGTTGAATCCAAATTTGGTTGCACGCCTTCATTAATATTTTTTTCAATCCAAGTTGTTTATTTGCAGTCTTGCTCGCCTTCATTAATGCTTCGTTAAACTCATTTGGACATTATTATATATTAACGCATGCTTCATTAATGCACGCCTCTAGACTCCTATTCAAACTTCTCATCCAAAGATAGTAAAGAAGGAGCCCTTTTTTGTCTGAGAATTAAATGTAGACTGTCTAGCTGCCGTGAATCTCGTGGTAAATTCTACCAAGTAGAGGAAGACATCACGGGGCGGGGCGGGGCCCCGCGGGTCGCCCCGTGAAATTTTTCAGACCTATAGTACCCGCCCCGAAAGATGTGTGGGGCGGGTTCGGGTCGATCATTTTGACCCGCGGGGCGGGTCCGGGTCCAATGATACCCACCCCGACCCGCCCCATTGACATCTCTACATTAGATTACTCATTAATCAAATTATGTTGAATACTAAAATAAAATTTCATACAACTCGTATTTATAGAATATACTCAAAGTTCCAAAATTAATAATAAGAGAAATTTGAAATTACCGTGAATTCAAACGTAAAAAATATAGAGGAATGGAGAAGATAATTTAATTACCACTAATAAAGATGAAAGTAATAATAATAATAATAATAATAATAATAATAAAGAAAAATATTTGATTTTCTTAAGAAAAAACTTTAAGTTATCTTAATAATATATAATATATATCATATTATATTATAATTTGATATAACTTCGGTCTAGTTCGGTCTCCACGGTTTTTTAAACATGAGGACCGAACCGAACCGAAAAACCGAATATTACCTAAAAAATCCGACCACACACCAAACGGTCTATGTACGGTTCGATTTTTTCGGATCGGTCCGGATCGGTTTTTTGCGGTTTTTCGGTCTTACCGGATTTTACTTTCAGCCCTACATAAATTGAAAAGATTAACGAAATAGTTTTGATTAGAACGATCAATTAAAATGAACTATTAGAATTGAGTAGTGTCTAATTTAAAAATATTTCGTTGTAACAATTCATGATGGAATCTATTTTGGTCTTGGTACACAAAACCTTACGTAGCCGGAATATATTCATAAATAAAGATTCAGTTTGTACAGAAAAACAAACTGAAAGTTTGAATAATAATTTGTAACAAGATAACAATTAAGTAGTAATTTAGTTATCAACCCTTATTATATGCTTATATATATATTTGCCAAATTAATTATAACTATATATTTATTTGAATCGGTCAAACCCTCGGCCGAAGAAAAGGTCAAGCCCATGTGGCCAGCCTACTACTTTGAAAAGTAGGTGACAGGGATGACATTATTTCTTGCTCTTAATTGTTCTATTAATTTTTTAATTTTTTTTTTTAATCTTATTCTTTAGTTGGTTTGAAAGGCATTTATATTACTATAAAAAAAAAGTCATTTATATAGTTGCACTGTGCAAGTACGGGAATTGGAAACACATGCAAATATGATGTGCTCTCTTAATTCTCTATTTTCCAAAATATATTTATAGTCTATTTAAATTTTAAGGTCATGAATGAAATATAAAAAGTACTAGTCTATATCTATATCTATACAAGTGTTGCGCGGAACTGTGTTTAAAAAAAAAAAAAAAAAATTCATGTAATTATATTAAAAAATATAATCTTGTTAATTAGTTTGATACAGTAATTTATGTAAGTTAGAGCATCCACAGTGGTATTACGTAAATATTACGTAAACGTGGGTCCTACATGTATATTTAAATAAAGCAAAAAAAACTATATGTAGTGGTTTTACACAACATTCCTTAAAGACGAGACCCACTAGGGCTGAGCATGGGACAGATGGGCGGGCTTTTTCTAAAAAATGGCCCAAGCCCTAAAACTAGGGCCGCTTAATGGCTGTCCCGAGCCCTATCCCGAGCCCTAGCTAGTAGGAAAAGGTCCGCCCGTCACGGGCCTACAGGGACTAGGGACAAATGGGACAAACCCAAATTCCCATCCAAGTTCAAAAAAAAAAAAATCATACTCAATTTAATTAAACCATAACCAAACATAGAACAATAACAAAGTTCAGCACATACCACAAAGTTCACCATAAAACACCAAAATCACTCAAACATTTTGTCACTTGTAAGAACACCAAGTTCAACACATAACTTGGTTCTCCAAAATAGTTCACAAATGACTCCAAAACTAAGTTTTACCAAGACTCTAACACAAAGTCACCAACAATTCTGACATAACAAGTTATAAATACAAATCCCAGATCAAATGGAACTTCAACCCGAGCCATCACTAAAGTTAACTTAACTAACTATAGTTTATAGCTGATTACTTAGCAAAAAGGGACGGGACGGGTCTTTTGGGACTTCGTAAAAAATCCCTAGCCCTAGCCCTATCCCTAGTTGAGAAGAAAAGTCCCGCCCATTAGGGCTTGGGTACATTTTTAGGACGGGCTTTTTGGGACGGGCTAGGGCGGGACGGGCGGGATTTTGAGCCTCTCGGGATATTTGCTCACCCCTAAGACCCACACGTAAATTTATGTTTTTACGTAATCTATTCCTTAAATTTAAGGAATGCACTATGTAATACGTAACTAATATTTAATTATAAATTAATTGATTATAATATTTTATTGGTGGTTGTTGAAAAATTTAATAATAAAATATATTTAAGTAATATGTTTAAGTAATACGATTGCAGAGAAAATCTTGTTTACGTGTATCTTAACTTTACGTATTACTTAAAGTGCACATAATTGTCTACATGGCAGCTTTAAAGAATACATTTTATGTAAAACCATTGTGGATGCTCTTAGAGCATCCACAGTGGTATTACGTAAAAATTACGTAAACGTGGGTCCTACATGTTTATTTAAGTAAAACAATAAAAACTATCTACAGTGATTTTACATAGCATTCCTTAAAGATGAGACCCACGTAAATTTATATTTTTACATAAAGCATTCCTTAAATATAAGTAATGCACTATGTATTATGTAACCAATTTTTTATTATAAATCAATTCATTTTATAATTAATGTTAATATCTTATTGGTGGTTGTTGGAAAATTTAATAATAAAATATATTTAAGGAATATGTTTAAGTAATACGATTGCAGATAAAATATTTTTTACGTGTGTCTTAAATTTACGTATTACTTAAAGTGTACATAAATGTTTACGTGACTTTAAAGAATCCAATTTATGTCAAACCAGTGTGAACGCTCTTATATATAATATAGAAAGCTCTTTATTCCTATTTAAAAAGTAGTTTGTAAATTAGAGTATCATATAAAAAGTTATGAATATTTAATTGTGTTATTCAAAATTTAAAAAAATATTTTAGTAAATAAATTATAACGTCTCTTTGTAATATAGATTTTTAGTGCGTTTTTAGATTTAAAATTGTTGGTAGTGAGAAACTGGAAAATTTATACAGGCCAGTAGTTCTAAACTGATCCTAAAATACAGTGACTAAATACAATCTAAGAAATTGAGTGATGTAAAAACCATTAAAAATCAAATATCATATAATTTTTAACTTTAAATATTACTTATAATAATAATAATAATATATGAATAAATAAATATCATAACAACTTTAATAATTTGAATGAATACAAAATTATGTTAAACCATTTTGGATGCCTTAATCTTAGTTACTTATTTGCCGAATGTAGCTAGCAAGAGAGAGAGAGAGAGGCCTACGCTGCTACACCGTTTAATAATTATTAACTCACGCGGTGGGAAAATCTAGATGTCAACGTGTGGGCCTTTACCACGAAAAATTATTGGGCGGATCGGATCCATTAACTGCTACCCTTTCACCCTCTCACATTGTGGTGATGTGGGATCCAATTTTGTGGGTCTCATATCACAACAATGTGAGAGGATAA
Organism: Clarkia xantiana subsp. parviflora; assembly: GCA_036873135.1. NCBI lineage: Eukaryota > Viridiplantae > Streptophyta > Magnoliopsida > Myrtales > Onagraceae > Clarkia > Clarkia xantiana. Next base: position 25,017,115 of record JAPTYO010000007.1, read on the forward strand.
GGGGCAGCAGCTGGTAGATCCGATCCACGAGAGAAACGACGAGTGTCATTCTGTCTGTCGAGTAAACTGTAGGATACAGAGAAACTATTCAATATAGCTGAGTAACAGCTGGAGTCTACTTGTTACCACTTCGGTTAATCACTAGGCGACACGTGACAAGAATTCTCTAACATGAACAAATGTCACATAGTGATATGCTGAAGTGGTAATAGCTAGGCTTCAGCTGTTATCTCAGCTGTATTGAATAATTTCTCGTAGGATACATGTGTAATAACCTAGTAACATTTACTGACGCATCACCTCTCCACGTGTCAGCTCATTACCTCAAATCCTCAATCCGCAGAAAGGAAGTACAAACTATATATAAGAAGGTGTGTTGGAGTAGATATAGTTATTATATAGTAATAATAGTAAAGAAAGAAAGAAAGATGTGGCAGCAGCAAGATAGGGAGGAGCTCGACCGCCGTGCCAGGGAGGGGGAGACGGTGGTTCCCGGTGGAACCGGCGGCAAGAGCCTCGAAGCTCAGGAATACCTTGCTCAAGGTTAGTTCAATAAATTACTAGGCCGGTGTTTTGAAACTAATATATACATACTGTTATATATAGTAGGGGTGGGCACTGAACGGTTCAGGCCGAACCGGTTCCAGACCGGACCGGAACTGTTTTAAACGGTCCGGTCCAGTAAAAACTATGGTTTTTTTTTGCCTTAGATTGGTCTAAAAAAACTGGACTGGTTTGAACCGGTCCAGAACCGGATTTGGAATGTTTTTTAAAAAAACAAGTCCTGGACCGGTTTTATATGTCGGACCGGTTTTATCAATAAAAATCGGTCCAAAACCAGTCAAAACCGGTCAAAAACCGGTTTTTTTATTTTTTTTAAATAGTCTCGGTCAAAACGTTTTTTTTTTTACTAAAAAGCGGTTCAAAACCGGTCCGGTCCGGACTGGTTTGGTATACCCCTTGGACTGGTTCCAATTTAGGGGTTACAAACCAGTCCAATTTGGACCGGTCCACTCCGGACCGGTTCCAAACGGTCCGGTTCCAGACCAGTTCCGAACCAGTCCGGCCGGACCGGTTTTTATGCCCAAGCCTAATATATAGCAACAATTATGAATTCATTATTATAAAAGGTTTATTTAGTAATTTTAAAATTATAATGTAATAACTACTTAATTACTGCATGGGAAATCAGGGGGGTTTTTGGGATGATTTGACAATTAATTAACGGGGGTTGTGAATGTGATAGGGAGAAGCCGGGGTGGACAGACGAGGAAGGAGCAGCTGGGAAGTGAAGGATAATACCAAGAGATGGGCCGCAAGGGAGGTCTCACCACCACTGATATATGGCGATCGACCTGCCAGTGCGCCCAGGGAGGGATCAGTTGATATAGACCAAACCAAGTTCACCACCTAAACTATATATATATATAGGCCTAGGGTCGGAAAAAAAAAAAAAAAAAAACAGACAGTGAGTAAGAGAGCTCGAACATTACGTAACAAGATGGACTAGGATCGCCACTACTAGCACATTCCTTTAGATGAAAAAAAAAGTAGAACTAGGAATTTCAACAAAATAAATAATAAAACTAAGAAGAGTGATTACAAAAAAAAAAAAAATAAGAAGAGTGCAATCTGCCCCTTCTAAATTAGAGTTAATATATACTATTAATTTAAATTTTACTAACTTCAATTAATTTGTATAAATTGTTGTAGATTAATTCGAGTATGAAGATTTGTGTATTAAACTTTGTTAGTGCTATTTTAATTTTTTATTGTTATTATTATAATTGTATATTTATTAATTTAAGAGTAAAAAATTAAATGGGCATACATAATTATGAAATTTTTTGAGGTTATAAATTTTAGTATTTTTTATTAGGCCGATTGATGCTAGATTATTAGTAATTAGTAATTAAATTTTTTTTCTTCTAATCATCAGTTAATTATAGTTCAATTATTTTTTACGTTTTTAATTATTTCCACATTTTAAAAATTAATTTGTTTTTATTTTAATAAATATGATAAATTTGTCATCAAAATAAAGAACAAAACAAGCGATTTTAGTTGAAAATATTGTGGGTTGGTCGAAACAACAACGTGAAGAAGTCAATGCATATAATCTTTCATTGGATCCTGATTTAATAAGAAAAAAATCATGAATTTTCATTCAAATAACCAATAAAGTCTGAAGAGAGTGATTGTATAACACTAATTAGCAAATATTATTGATTGTTTTGATAAAGTATGACATGTCGTGTTTCTTTATTGTATAGTTAATATAAATTTTGTCCATCTGACTATTTTTTCTAGCTTCGTGCCTGACCATAACCATTATGGGTTCAGAATTCATCAATATAACCGCACTACACCATAATAGTGTGGTTAACAATTGCGATAACTAATACGAAAAACTATGATCATTGATTTTCACCACACCATTGCCGGCACTACCTAAAATGAAATGTTGGTTTAGCAAGTACATTAAAATTTTTTTTTCTTAAAATGTCTATTGGGCTCTAATATGGTTTGATCCCAACTTAAGAGAAAAAGAAGTCCGGCTCGCTTCGTTCAAATATTTATAATCCAGGAAGTTTATGTAACTCAGGAATCAGGATGACTTTTATTTATTTTTTATTGTAACATAGCCGCAATATTATAAATATACTAATCCCGTAAAAACTACGAGAAGTTCGGTGCAATCCAAGTACCAGATACATTTACATCTACCGCATCGGTTACAAAATTATGCGCAGAAAGCACATCTGATCTGGGAACCGCATAAACGGAAACATACGTAGACATATTGCGTAAAAGAAATATAATATCCTGGATTATCCCAAACAGTACCGGATTGTAGCCTTTAGAGGATGAGTTTATCTGGTCCAGCAATGACGTCGAGTCTGTGTACAGGACGTGGGGTACCTGTAGTCCCGATCTTGCCAACAGTAATCCTGCTCTGGATGCCAATCATTCCGCTACTAATGGGTTATCTCCATATTCCGAAGTAACAGAGGCTGCCACGATCCACCTGAATCGTTAAACAAATTTGCGCCTCTGTATATACACGAACGTGATGTCCGCACTGCCCCATCACACACAATAGTGGGTCCTGTATGTGATGGGGCTCGTCCCCTACGGACTAAGGTTCTTCCGTTGACTCTGGTTCCGATTGGGCCGGTGACTCTGGTGGTGCCTGTGGAGCTGTGGATGCCTAATGCATCTGTATTACAATTGAAAGCATTATGATTATCAACATAAGTACCTAGAATGCAACCTAGGGCCGAGAGAGAACTCGGCTTTCTGAACGAAAAATAACATTGTTTCTTTCTAACCAGATACCCCATAATACTCCACATTTATTAACAAAGATATCTCCTAGATCAATTCCCCCAGTCACAACCAAAGAGGAGTCAAAGATCCATTATGAGACAGGATGGCTTGGGTTAGCACGAATTACACCATTTTTTTTTTAAACATTTCAATATCATTACCATTTTATTATATTTTCTAAGAACACTAAGACTCATACAAAATTGATCTCGTACAAATATCTAACTTCTATAAATTTGGGATAATTAACCCTATTTGAACGAGTATGATTGAGTTAACATAACTAACACTATTAGTTAAGATTAGTTACAATTTCGAAATGAGAATACAGTTTTTACATTTACCAAAAGAAAATGTGGAACCGACTTTAGAGGAAAGTCCTGCTCATTCAAGCTCGGGATTTTTTTTCACAGCCCTACACTAATCTATTTTCCGCAACTAAGCTAGTTGACTAGAGAAGTTGCAGTGCATTTTTCGCGCATCAGGCATGTGACTTCAACGTATATATATATATATATATGGTTAATAGTTTAAATAGAAATAATTTCAACGTTATATCTATGAAAATCGTTTAATTATTTTTATTTATCTAATACAATTTTAACGTTTTTTTTGTTTAATTTATTTATAACATTAAACTTAATATTTTTAATTCGATTATTTTATACGTGATATACATATAATATCTAGTATATATTTCATCCAAAACAACGATATCACATAATTGGACGACCTGCAAAAAAAAGCATCATATATAGGGATGGCAACGGGTCTAGTGGCCCCGCTGACCCGCGGGCCCCGATCCGGTTTTGACCCGTCGAACCGCGGGGCACGGGACGGGTTCGGGTTGTGACGAACTCGGGGCAGGGCGGATCAGGGTCTAGGGGCGCGGTGCCCCCTTAGACCACCCCAGAAGTGCTTATATATAATATATGTTAATATGATGTGACATTACTAAACAATATAGTTAATATAGTACCTATATAAAATAATATGGAGCAAATTATAAATAGACGTAAATTTAGATTATTAGGATTTTGGTAATTTGAATTTGGTGTTTGGATTTGAATTTGTATTTTCTAATGAATTTGATGTGTTTGTTGTTTGTATTTGATTGATGTTTATATTTGAAGTTAGATTTGTGGTTTGAATTTATAGGTAATATTGAGAGCGAAAAAGAAAACGGGTTTGATCACGTGTTGGGGCGGGTCGGGCCCCTCAGGTCGACCCGCGGGCTTTTTTTTTCCAACTGTCCCACTTCGAAAAATACATATGTTCGGGTCTACAAGACCGACCCGCGTGACGGATCCGGAACGTAAAAACCCGCCCCGTTGCCATTCCTAATTGGATGACCGGCAAATAAAATAGTTTCCCTTCTAACTATCATCATTATTACATTTCTTTAGATATTGTAAGATAAAATGTACACAGCTTACCAATTAAGAAGAAGATATTTAGCTTTCTTTTTTAACCACCGACCGTCACGAGCAGTCAAACCACAGAGAAGACAAGCGAACACGGTTTGTTTCTTAAAATAGTTGGATTAAATCCAGCTAGCCTAGGCCTAGCTAGTTAGTTAACAGCTGAATTCCTGCATCGGCTGCTCTCTTCTCTTCTTTTATAAGTAACCATCTAAACCTCTGATAGGACCCAGCTCCCCTTTATTGGCGTTGAGGAAGATCACTCCTCTCTGCTTAGATCTGCTCTGTTTTCATGCCCACTTTAAGGTATCTTTTCTCAATCTTAGCCTCCTTGCACTTCAGATCTGAATAATGATCTGTTTGTTTCATCGTATTTGTTAACTAATCTAAGTTCTGAGATTTCTGGTACAGTTCGTTGTCGTCTTTCGGTTATTTGCTTTTGTTTTCTTTCTAAAAATTGCTATCAGCCTTACGGGTGACTGAATCAAAACGTTGATCGCTTTATGAGTATGGTGTGATAGGATGCAGATCTATTGGAATAGTACCTGATTTCATTCTTGATCTCTTGTTTCTTATCCGCTACAGTAACCCATCTTCTGAGAATGTATATGTATTAATGAGCAGATACCTATATTACTCTGGCAGTTGTCCATATACAATCTGATGTGTCCCAATCTTTATTGGTGGTTTGTATTTGAAGTTCTGTTCGTCACAGTCATAGCATTCTTAATTATGTTATTCCCTGATTTACTCATTTTAGTCTGGTAGAAAGTAAAACTGCTAGTTTAAAAGATCTAATCTAAACTCAACTATGAAATTCCCTCATTGATTGATTAATTGATGATGCGTTGCCAGTAATTTGGGGCTTTCTGACACCATTTCTCGTTAGATCTATTGCACCGAGTCGGGAAAGAATAAAAACTTTTTCTTGTGCAACTTTTCTGATTCAGGATTTCGTTTATTCCAGGTGAAAAGAAGAAAATTGAGGATCTGAGTGACAGATTAGGAGAACATGGCTTTAGGGAAATATACCCGGGTAGATAACAGAAGATCTGCAACTAGTTACTGCTCAACAGTGACTATTGTTGTTTTTGTGGCTCTTTGCCTTGTTGGTGTTTGGATGCTGACATCGTCGTCCGTTGTTCCTGTTCAAAATGTTGATGCACCTCAGGAGAACAGCAACAGTGAGGTGAAGGAACAAGCAAGTGAGAACATTAGTGAGCTGAATGATCAAGCAAACCAGGTTACCGAACAAGTGACTGACAACAAAGATAGCAACACTCCGCAATTTGAAGATAACCCTGGTGACTTGCCAGATGATACTACCAAGGGGGACAGCAAGGATACGAGCTCGAAGAGTGAAGGCGACTCAAATTCAGCGGAAAACCAAGACCAGAATCAAGAAGAGAAAGTGGTGCTGAAAACTGAGGAGGACAGCAAGTCGGAGGACAGTGATAACAAAACTGAAGGCGAGGAGTCAAACACAGAAACTGAAGAGACAAAGAAAGACTCTGTGAAAGATGGAGAAGAGACTAAATCTGAATCTGATGAGACTGACAAGAAGTCAGATTCGGATGACAATGGGAGCAAGGAAGAAAATTCAGGTGAAACGGAGATTGAAGAGAAAGTGGATCAAAATGACAACGGATCAAGTGATGAGTCGAGTGAGAAGAAGGATGACAAGGCAAAAGATCAATCTCCAAGTGAAGTATATCCTTCAGGTGCTCAGTCAGAGCTTTTAAAAGAAACGACCACCCAGAATGGGGCATTTTCAACACAGGCAGCAGAGTCAAAGAATGAAAAAGATGAATCTTCGAATCAAAATATTGGCTACAGTTGGAAAGTATGCAATGTCACTGCTGGGTCTGATTACATACCATGCCTGGATAACTGGAAAGCAATAAAGGGCCTCAGATCCACCAAGCATTATGAACACAGAGAGCGTCACTGTCCTGAGAACGCGCCTACCTGCCTTGTTTCACTTCCTGAGGGATATAGGCGGTCAGTTGAGTGGCCTAAGAGCAGAGAAAGGGTGAATTATTGACTCTTTGCAAGTTTTGTTCCACTTTTATCTATTCATACAAGGTTGACTTCAAATTTGCTTTCTTGCAGATTTGGTACTCCAATGTTCCTCACATCAAGCTTGCTCAAGTTAAAGGACATCAGAATTGGGTGAAGGTCGATGGTGAATACCTGACTTTTCCTGGTGGAGGAACCCAATTTAAACATGGGGCCCTCCATTATATTGACTTTATTCAGGAGGTACACTCTAGTTTGCCCATTCAACTTGATTTTCAACATGTACAAACCTCTAGTGTTGTGTCTCAAGTATTGTGCATTCATCTGGTCCAGTTTCTAGTTGCTTCCAGTTTTTCATGTCTCCATTGCTACTTGTTCTGCTGTTTATGTTGGCTTGAACTTTTCCTAACCAGCTTATGACAGTTCCATTGATTATGGTTCCTCGAAATGTTTGTTTCTTTGTCATAATGGCATTAGATTTCATCTGTGAAGAAGTGATTTCACAATTCTAAGGATGATATTGGCGGCGTCATTATTGTAGCAGAATTATTCCTGCACTTTAGTTTATTGGCCACTTCAAAAAGGAAAAAGAAAAGGAGAAGTACTAGAAATAGTGAATAACGTTGTTCCACCACAGCAAATTTTTGGTCTTGAATATAAGATAGTCATTCAGTGTGGCATATTCAGTTGGAACTTAGAGAAGTTAGTTAACTACAAAAAGTTAAGATAGTTGCCGATTGTTATCCTAGCTTTACAGCAATTGCACACTGGTATTTTATGAGTGCTTCTAAAGTTTGATTGTTTTTGTTCATGCAGTCTGTACCTGATATTGCATGGGGAAAACGTACCCGTGTAATTTTGGATGTTGGATGTGGAGTTGCTAGTTTCGGTGGCTTTCTCTTTGATAGAGGAGTCCTAGCCATGTCACTTGCTCCAAAAGATGAACATGAAGCTCAAGTACAATTTGCACTCGAGAGAGGTATCCCTGCCATATCTGCTGTGATGGGTACGACAAGGCTCCCCTACCCAGGCAGGGTCTTTGATGCTGTTCACTGTGCGCGGTGCAGAGTACCGTGGCATATAGAAGGTATGTTGGATTCACTATTATTCTCTCAACTGGAGCTTTCATTACTTCCGGATATCTCTTTCTTGCTATTCGTTACTGGCCTTTTCTGGTCCAGTAAGTCAAGCTTGTATATATGTATAAGCAAGCTACTGTGGGTGCTATGTTGATTGGTAGCTAATATGTGAAGGTGGTAAGCTGCTTTTGGAGCTGAATCGTGTATTGAGACCTGGGGGTTTCTTTGTTTGGTCTGCGACTCCAGTTTATCAAAAGCTTGACGAAGATGTAGAAATTTGGAATGGTATAAAACCTCTTTCTGAGATCTTCATGGATATCTTTGTCAAGCAAGCTTCTTGGGGGTTCTAATCTAACAAGTCTGTTTGGGTGTATTTGTGCAGCCATGTCTGCACTAACAAAGGCTATGTGCTGGGAACTTATCTCAAAAAACAAGGATACAGTGAATAAAGTTGGTGTGGCAACATTTAGAAAACCTATGTCTAATGAATGTTATGAGAACCGAGCACAAGCCGAGCCTCCTCTCTGTCCAGAGTCTGATGATCCAAATGCTGCCTGGTAATTTTCATTCTGTGATGACAAAAAAAAGAGGTGTTGCTATTCATTGGTTTTGCTTGCTTCGATGCATTTTTCTAGTCTGATGTGCTAGTATTGCCATGGCTGTCCAATTTTAAAAAGTAGAAAGTTGCTTTCATCATGATGACTAGGTATTTATTTGTTGGGTGCAGGAATGTGCCATTGAAAGCTTGTATGCACAAAGCACCAACAGAGGCCACCGAACGTGGGTCTCAGTGGCCAGAGGATTGGCCAGCAAGGGTGGAGAAATCGCCTTACTGGCTGTTGAGTTCTCAAGTGGGAGTTTATGGAAAAGCAGCCCCTGAAGATTTCACCGCAGACTATGAGCACTGGAAGAGGGTTGTGAGCAAGTCTTATTTGACTGGACTCGGGATTGACTGGTCAAATGTGAGAAATGTCATGGACATGAAGGCTGTTTATGGAGGGTAAGAAACCGAATATTCTATTTGCATCGACAGACATTCACACTGCTTTTTGTTATTGTTCTCCCCTGGTTTGACATTGCCAGTTCTTCAGGTTTGCTGCTGCACTTAGAGAGAGAGACATCTGGGTTATGAATGTGGTTAACATCAACGAACCGGATACCCTGCCCATTATTTATGAACGGGGTCTATTCGGTATCTACCATGATTGGTGCGAATCCTTTAGCACTTACCCAAGAACTTATGATCTTGTCCATGCAGACCACCTTTTCTCACAGATCAAAAAGAGGTATGCAATATGGCCATATATCAACTAGCTGTAAAAATGTGTTTTTTTTGGTAGGGAAAGTTTCATCTGGATCCATTGCCTCAATGATTGGTTTTGGTTTTGTTGAAACAACACAGGTGCAACTTACAGGCTGTAGTTGCAGAGGTTGATCGCATCCTGAGGCCCGAGGGAAAACTGATTGTTCGTGATGATGTGGAGACAATTGGTGAATTGGAGAACATGTTCAAGTCGATGAAGTGGGAGGTTCGGCTGACTTACTCCAAGGACAATGAAGGATTGTTTTGCGTTCAGAAATCAGTGTGGCGACCCAGTGAGTCCGAGACGGTCAGTTACGCCATTGCCTGAGTTGTGCACCTATGCCACGACCACGATTTATTAGGTATTCTTTTTTCATATTCCTAGTTGCTGTTGCAATTTGCAGTAACTGTTGTGTATCACTACAAATTCGGCTGATTAACTTGTTTTAGTAAACATACTGGTACTGAACCTCACCTCTTGTCTTTCTTATGATTTGTTATGTATCATTATAAAGCCCGAACGTCGGAATGTTTTGTAATACTAGCTGGTTTGTACTTGTTTATTTACTGAAAAAAATAACACTTTCTTCTGATATAGCGAGGTAATTATCGATTGGATCCGGAGGAATTTCATTGAATCCGAATGTGTTCTTTGATCTACCCAGAAAATTAAATGAAACGCCTTAACATTTGTGGAAAGAAATGAACGATTACTATCAGACTTATTGAAAGAGTAAGAAACTAGAAACAGAATGCTACGGTAGCTAAGAATGCACTAAAATATAACCGGCGGATGTTTTGAGTTTTGGATTAAAAATATTTATAATTAATATTTTACTATGTATGGATTAATTATGACCGACCATTCACTTTACGCTAAGTAAGTAGGGGAAGAAATTTATAGGGTGTAATTAAGTCAAACTAGTCAATATCAGTTCTATTAATATTTGAATTCAACTTACTAAATTTTACTAAATTTTAAGTATCTGGTATTGAGCTGAGTATATTTGACTTGAAAGACTAGCGAGCTTAATTGAATTTTTTTTTTCTACCAAAAATTTAATATAGTGGAGTTTAAACTTTACATAATATATATATAGGGTTAAGAACCTATTTAGTGTCATAGGTTTACTCATTGTTGCTTTTGGGTGTCCTGAATTTATTTTGGTTGTTTTTCGATATCTCGGTGTGATTACCTTAGAAAAGCGAAACCCGAATATCAACTTCGAGCTTCCATGCACACTTCTTTCCTATCATCTTGCCGGAACCGTCACCTGAGAAGTTGGCCACGTATGCGCCGAAAAATCCCGCTCCATTATCGCTGGTCACTCCACACCACTCTTCTGAAAACCCTAACTTTTGGATGTTCAAGTTGGGTGAAAATTGGGCATTTTTGTGAAAGGTAGAGAGTGAGAGATTATGCATGGGTGAATTAACTGATGGAAGTGACTGAAGGGATAAGAAAAGGCGCGCCGAGGCACCGAAAAACAACTAAAATGAAACATGAAAGACCTAAAAAACAACAATTTGATCTAAAACACTAAAGCAAATGTAAACCTAAACACCAAATAAGTTATTAACCCTTATATATATTTTCACATTATTTATTGAATTGAGTTCGAACTAAAGTGCACCATTTATAATTTGGAAAAAATTACAAGTTCCGACAAATGTGTTCCGATAGAGTCTTAATGGCAAGGTCTGTAAATAATGTCAACATTTAGGGCAAGTTTGAAGCTACACATATTCGGAATTTATCGGAACAAAATTGTCGGAATTTGTAACAAGACTCTTATAATTTAACTAAATAATTGTAAATTTTAACAAACCGAATCGAGCTAACTCGTCGAATATAAACTCAAACTTGAAAAATCAAATTCGATTGATGAGGCGGACTGGTGGGCGGGTTTTGCCTAACAAAAGAAATTAGTAAGCGCTAAAATTGTTTTGGTACATGTCATAGTCCAAAAGCCCAGTAGTCTTCTGTGAAATAATGGCTCCAGTAGCCATGGCCGCCAGTGTAGCTCGTTCCTCCCCTCTCTCACTCTCATCTTCTTACTCCATTTTGTCAAAACTCAATCCTCTAACAAGAAGAGTTATCGACGATCTATCCTCCAAAAGGAAGTATCTTTTCCCCACCATCTGTGGGAGGATGGCTTCTTCTCTTTCATCATCATCCGAAAATTTTGAAATTCCCAAAGCTGCTGCTAGCACAGATAAGCTCACAGCTCCATACGGCACTTGGAAGTCCCCGATCACCGCTAGCGTCGTCTCCGGTGCCTCCAAACGCCTCGGAGGCATTGCCGTAGATAGAGACGGCCGTCTTATCTGGCAGGAATCTCGTCCCTATGAATCTGGGTAATGCTTGCGTAGATACATACCCGGTTCTAGTTTATCCGTGTCAATGACAGTCGGTCAGTTAGCATGCTGAATGTTTTGATAGTGATTCCATCTGGTTTTTGATATTTACTTCACTTTGGAAGTAAATCTAGGGAGTGGCTTGTAGCGAGAGTAGGCAATTAAGGAGTTCTCTATTGAAAACGTGTGTGTGGTCGGGGAATATTGGCCTCTCAGCATAAGATTTTGGTTTGATATGGACTGTAGCTATATAGCATTCATCAACTTATTCAATAACGTCGTGGCTGTCCAAAGTTTTCTTCAGTTAACTGTTCAAATAAATTACAAAGGAACATGTTTGTTTGTCGATTAATTTTATCAAATGAAACATCTTTTTCACTCATTAGATATGTACTTGTATTACAGGAGATCAGTTCTTGTAAAAGAGCCAGAAAAAGCAGGAGACGAGCCTGTCGATCTCACTCCTAAAGAGTTTGCAGTACGGACTCTATGTCAGGAATATGGAGGTGGTGCTTTTAACATTTCAGGGGACCGTCTCATTTTCTCAAATTATAAGGATCAAAGACTGTACAAACAAAGCTTAAGATTGAAAGGTGAAATATTATTATTCTCAATGTTGACATACACTGCATCTTCATTTTAGATTTGCTAAAAGTGTAGTAGATTAAAACTCGGAGCGTGTCACACATTGATCAACTTGAGTTAATACTCTGCTATCTAGCAGATAGTTCTCCAAGACCAATTACTCCAGATTATGGAGGTCCTCTTGTTAGTTACGCAGATGGAGTTTTTGATTTTCGATTTAACCGCTATGTCACTGTAAGAGAAGGTATGTCGATATATGAGCTTCAAAACTATATTATGGTAAGGCTATAGGCAAATAATAACTTAAGCATTTTCTATCGCAATAGATCGGCGTGTGAATAGTTTGAATCCAACTACAGAAGTTGTCGCTGTCAGCCTTGTGGATAATGATATAGAAGGTGACAAATATTTAAGTTTGATGAATGAATTATTCAGTCTGATTTTTGGTGACCACTTTTCAAATAACTTACAGATTTCTTGTTTGGTGGGTGGTGCTATATTTAGAGCCTAAGGTACTAATTCAGGGGAATGACTTCTATGCGTTTCCTCGAATTGATCCAAAGGGTGAACGGATAGCGTGGATTGAGTGGTCTCATCCCAACATGCCCTGGGATAAATCAGAATTGTGGGTTGGATACATTTCAGAGACTGGGTAAGGATGTGTGCTTTTTTCAGAGACTGATTTGTATATGAATGATCTCAATTCCCTTGCAGTCTAACATATTTTTTGTAGAGCGTGGAGACTGTAGATTTTCTCATCTTTTCAGGAGAACTTATTTCATTATACACTTATATGACTGTAGAGATATTTATAAGCGCACATGCATTGCTGGTGATGATGCCAAACTTGTGGAGTCCGCCACTGAGCCAAAATGGTCTCCTAGTGGTAATTTTTTTTCGTCCTTTTGTGTATATGTATATAATATATGTAGGCAAACTGTGAAAACAGAAATTGAGCTGAAATAGGGAATGTCCCGACTCCTGTCCACAGGTTAATGCAACAAATAGTGGAACTGGAACCTGGATTTTGTTCCAAGTTTCCAACCATTTTCCTTAAGTGAATTTATGATTCAAAGAGATAAAGTCATAGTTGGTGCATTTGTCTTTAAAAGGTCACCGCAGTACTATAGTTGTAGTAACAATTTACATGTAGCTGAAAACTAAAGCAGATGCTAAGAAATATACATGGCTTTCTGTATTGTGTTAATGGTCTGCTTTTACAATGTGCAGGGGAGTTATTTTTTATCACTGACAGAGAAAATGGATTCTGGAATCTTTATAAATGGGTAAGTCATCCATCATATTTGTACCTATTACTATTTTAGTCAGTAGTGCATGTGGACGTTTGTATGATTCTCTGCATTAAAGAAGTTTTTGACGCTTTTTAAGATTGCCAACATCTCATCATTAAGATGTCACTCATTTTAAAAAAAGAATAATAATTTTGCTCAATATTTTTGTGCACTACTTTGTTGGCTTCCAATCATGGGCGAATAGGTAAATGACGATGAATAGATGCAGGCAAGGTAGTGTCAATGATCTTTTGACCGAGATTTGATTCATCTATAAAATAGGTTGAGAAATAAGCAGAATGACTCCAAAAGTTCACGTACTACTTGTTGCAAAAATAGCCATTTTCAGAAATTTCATTCACAGGTGGCTAATGGTTATCCCCACCAAGTCTGATGGCAGGTTGTTGAGACTGAATCTTTGGTTATGGAACCCTAGGTCAAAGTCCATCTGTTTTAACCCCTACATTTTATGTTTAGGTTTGGAACTTTCGCAATTCCAGGACAGTTGGTTAAGTGGACCCGCGTTCGACTTCTGTTAAGGAATATAGCATTATAGCTATTTCCATATATACTATTTTCCATATGTGAATCTTACCTTAGTAATATATGATTATGCATATATCATGGCCATTCTGCATGCAGAGAGAGAGGAAATACCTTGTCACCTTACTTTCTCAAATGCAGAATGGCCATGATATATGCATAATCATATCTTACTAAGGTAAGATTCACATATGGCAAATAGCATATATGGAAATAGCTATAATGCAATGTTTCTTAACAACTTCGAACCCACTGTTGAACCAACCTAGATTGGATTTGTACTTTTTGGTAGGGCTAAGGCTAACCCTGCAGCTTTCAATGGCTTTTTCTAGTAGTACGTAGCATTTTATGTGGCCCAAGGTTGTTATGCATTTTTAATTTAAAATTTAGATTATGTTCCATTTGTTGACATTGAACCCCCCACCAAAATTTGCTTGCAAGGTGACACAATGTACTAGTCTTTCTATATGAATTGTGACTTCTGAAGCCGTTATTAGAAACTACAAAGGCGCTGTTCAAATTAATGGCAGCTTGTATTGCTGCGTTGAGTAAATGAGTTCGTCCAACACTGCTTCGCAAGCCACGATTAAAGTCTAACATTGTGCTGCTAATCAAAAAGAAAATTAGTTAGCAAACACTGAAATGTGCAGTATGAACTGCAAGTCCGACACTCTTTAAAGTCTTATGTACTTCTATATCTTAACTATATACAATATTATTAGTTTGGTAATGTGGCTGACACGTCAACCGTCCAAACTACATAAATGTGGCTAGGTGGAGTTTCTATTAGATGTTCCATATCACACGGATTTTTAAATTAATTTTGGCTTTCTGCTGAAGTTTGCAAAAATAATAGTATTGTTGAAGTCAGCCTAAAGATCCACGGTGAGCATATACCACACCAGTTGGTGTGTTAGTATTTGAACACTATATATGAAATGTGACAACCTCCTTCTATAACCAATTGGTTTTAGGATGGAAACCACTGCATAGATGGTTGCTCTTTGTTGGCCCGTTGGGCTTGTCTCAATGCAGAATTTAACAAGTATATAACCCTAGGTTGGCTTAGTTGGTTAAGGAGCGAGTGTTCATATGAAAAGTTTCATGTTCTGAGTGGGACTCCTATTAGAAACTAAATGGAAACAGTATATGAGGGAGATGCACAGCTGTGATACTCCTATCACCATTTTATTTTAGGATGAAATCCCACTTGTGTATGTGGTTTCTTTCCCTATTTCACACGTTGGGCTTGACTTAGGCCAACATGGGATTTTGCACTTTTTTTTTTTTGCAATTATCAGTATTATGGACTTAGCTTAGCATAACTCATCCTTCATGTGTTGACAGAATGAATCTGACAACAAGGTCCTGCCTGTCTATTCCACAAATGCTGAGTTTGCTAGACCATTGTGGGTTTTTGGCATGAATTCCTATGAATTTGTTGAAACTGATGATCAGAAGAACTTGATTGCCTGTACCTACAGGTATCATTGAGACAGTAATCAGTTTCATGAAGTTGATATTATGTTCTGGTGATGACCCCTCTACCATGACTTTGTTTTTATTGTTAACTATCAGTTGATTTCCTTGCAGACAAAATGGGACATCATATATTGGAATTGTTGATGACAGCCAGAGTTCATTATCTTTGCTTGAACTCCCATTTACAGACATCGAAGATATTGTACTTTAACATACTCTGTGATTATTATTATATGGAGATCGTCATAGTAGCTTCCTTGTTTTGAAGACTGTTTAATTCTTGTTACAGAAATTTGGAAACCAATTCTTATATGTTGAAGGAGCATCGGGAGTTCTTCCATCATCAGTTGCAAAGGTACTTACGAAGCTAAGTGATTATGCTTTCACTTATCTTTATGTCTGTGACTGTCCTCATGGTTTTTTATATATGCCTAGTTAATTTCCGTTTGGGTGCTTTTTGTAGGTGGCCATAGACAAAGAGAAATTGAAGGTCGTAGATTTTAGTATCGTATGGTCGTCTTCGCCGGATATCTTAAAATATGAGTCTTATTTTAGTGTACCAGAGTTCATTGAGTTCCCAACTGTGGTCCCTGGTCAAACGGCCTACGCGTACTTCTACCCACCATCTAACCCAGACTATGTAGCGCCTAGGGGTGAAAAGCCTCCACTGTTGCTAAAAAGCCATGGTATATGTTGCAGCACTTTCTTTTTCAGCATTACGCTCTGTATGAGACAAGTTAATCAGTAATTACGTAGCCTAGAGCTACTTTCACCATAATTCACATTTATTTATGTGGAATATTGCAGGAGGGCCCACAGCTGAAGCACGCGGAATCCTTAATCCAAGTGTCCAGTTTTGGACTAGCCGAGGGTGGGCATTTGTGGATGTTAACTATGGAGGAAGTACAGGTGTGTTTATCATTTTATGTTTCTACTGTTTATTTTCAATCATTGTCTTACATGCTCTGTTCAGTGAAGCTAATCAGTGCAGTTTCATGTTAATCATCATTCCACGAAGAGTTTCTTTCGAAAATTCTACTTTTATTTATATATATATGCTTCTGGCGGACAGTTGAAATAAAATCACATATACAAGTATACTGAGGGAGACATGATCTTTTGAAGGTTTTGGAAGAGAGTTTAGAGATCGGTTGAAGCTGCAGTGGGGCATTGTTGATGTTGACGACTGTTGCAGCTGTGCAAACTTTTTGGTATCATCTTTATAAACAGATTTTACTTCTCACAGCTTGTGATGCCTGACTTCCTTTCATTGATTTTCTTTTTGCTGCTGCTTAGGAAAATTATCTGTTCTTTCTAACAGTTGTTAATTTGATCTTATATAAATTTTGTAGGTGGAAAGTGGAAAAGTAGATGGTGGAAGGTTGTGCATCACAGGAGGCTCTGCCGGTGGATATACAACCTTAGCTACTTTGGCCTTCAAGGAGACTTTCCAGGCTGGAGCTTCTCTCTACGGTGTGAGTAACTCAACTTTGTCTAGATTTTGATTGATT
Organism: Clarkia xantiana subsp. parviflora; assembly: GCA_036873135.1. Lineage (NCBI taxonomy): Eukaryota > Viridiplantae > Streptophyta > Magnoliopsida > Myrtales > Onagraceae > Clarkia > Clarkia xantiana. The sequence goes on from JAPTYO010000007.1 coordinate 25,034,038, forward strand.
TAAGAAAGAGATATAACATATGAATAATCTGAGAAATCTATCTTCATTGTTAATGTTGAAAGCGGTGAAATCCGCATATGGATAATGTAGGGCGTGTTTGCTAAGGAAGAATACGAATAATACGGGACTAATCCCATTGGTGTGGTTGTTTATTTGCTTACATGGGACAAATTCACAATATTACTGATGGGGACCGTTAATGAGGCTTTTTAGTACTCAGGGCGTACTAACTAATATGACGGAGGTGGCTTTGCTAGACCCTCCTTATTGATACTAACTAATTAAGAATGCAGTGGAATTGGTTTTCGACTATTCGTTCACCCATCAGGTTATGTTTTCAATCTGTATATGCTGGCCAGGCCTCTCTTCAAAGTGTGATCCTCCAAATGTTTAGTCATTAAAAACGCTCTTCTATATGTCATACCCGTGCTGAAGCTGCAGTGTGTTTCGATTTCTTCATTTCATATTTTGGTGAAAGATATGGATAGTGATTCTGTTGGTTTTCAGAAAAATATAGAGATTTTATTCATTTACCTGTTTTCTGACCAGGTGGCTGACTTGAACCTGTTGAGAGCCGAAACTCATAAATTTGAATCTCACTACCTGGATAATCTAGTTGGTAAATGCTTCATTCATACTCTTAAAGCGCTTGTTTCTTGTGAAATTCGTCATTAATTTTTGCCTGCGAGTATTGATTATTTTATCCATCACAGGGAGCGAAAAAGAATACTATGAGAGGTCACCTATAAATTTTGTGGATAAGTTTTCTTGCCCCATCATTCTATTTCAAGGATTGGAAGACAAGGTATTATTTGGTAGTGTTATTTTTTCTACAAATAATAAAAATGATTTGGATGGATATTCCCGAGTGAAGGGCGAATCAACTCGACTAAGCGGTTTGTGGGTGACATCTTCTGTCTGTCTGGTGGTTGTAGGTGGTACCACCTGATCAAGCTCGTAAAATTTACAAGGCATTGAAGGAGAAAGGCTTGCCTGTTGCACTTGTGGAGTATGAAGGAGAACAGCACGGGTTTCGTAAGGTAAATGATAATCTTTTTTCGAGTCGACCAATGTCTTCTTTGTTTTTGGTAAAGATGAATGAGAAATGTGCAGGCTGAGAACATCAACTTCACATTGGAACAACAAATGGTTTTCTTTGCACGTTTGGTGGGGAACTTTGAGGTTGCTGATGATATCACGCCCATCAAAATCCATAACTTCGACTAAATTTCGGTCATAAATTCAGTTTAGTCAAGTGGTGGTGTGAAAAATAAAGTTTTTGGATCCTAATGCCCATCTATCTAGCTTTATTCATTATATGAACCATATGCATATACCTGCTCTCTTTGCTCTTGAGGTCAGTTAAAATGTTGCTAAACCAAATGCTTGAAACAACTGATCCTAGTAAGATAATTGGTTTTGTGCAATATTTTTTTACTTACGTTTGCATTTTATAGACTTTTGATGCATTCGTTAGCTGATCGTCAAATTTGACCGTTAAGTACTCACGTGTAAGTCAGTGACCTCCTCTAAATTTATTTTTTGCTCAATTTAGTTCCTAAACAAACTCAGTCGCATCCTAACTCGAAATCGATCCAACCAGGGGGCTAGTCAGGTTTGCCGACCCCAACCAAGGTCCGACCCAGTCTAGGGTAGGACTATGACTTGCTCAATTTTGATCTAAAGTTCGATTGGGTGTGATTTGATTTTAAGGGACTAAGTTGTAAAAATTAAAAGTTAGGCATATAAATTAGGAGACTAAATTAAGCAAAAATGAAATTTAGGGGTAGTTGCGTGACTTGCACACAGTAATTAATGGTAAATTTTGACAATCAACTAATGAATGCATTAAAGGTCTACAAAATGCATACACATACGCATGACACTAAAATTCTATAAAAATAAAGAAGATGTACTAGAAGCTAACTTTGATTAAAAATCTAGCACATAAAGACCATTTAACCCTAGTATATAATCCTGCAGTGACCATGAGAATGAAAAAATGTTTATGGCCAGCACTTTACCTTTTACGGACTGACCGGTGCGAGTGGGGACTATTATAGGTGTAGAACAACGGAAAAAAAAAATCTAGTATCTAATAACAGCCTCTTGAATGTTTTTTAAATGTTAGTATTAAAAAATTTCTGATTAAGTTAAAGTAATAAGATATGGCACAATCAGCGATTTCAGAGTTTTCAATTTTATAGGTTGTAAGATCAAATCTTTATTTCGTTATGTCAAGTGGTATAGTTTGAAAGTTTTTTTCACCTAAAACGAATAATGAGAAATATATAATACGGAAGGATATGTTATTTTTTAGTTGATAAATGAAAAAAAATATATGAGAAGAATACACTATTTAAATATGATATCATTATAATATAGGATAATTACCAAAAAAAGTATAGTTTAGAGAAAATGCATAATTATTAAATTAAACTAAAGAATAATTATCAAAACAAATTTAAATTTTAGTAAATTACAATTTGAAATTAATTAAATTCATAGAATATGCAAAAAATACTTTTTTTTTTAATAGAAAACAAATAGAAACATTTCATAATTCATATTAATAATTATAAAAGTGAAGTTAGGAAATTTTCTTATAAAGTTAAAAATAAAAAGGGAGATATGACCTAGGGCGGAGCATAAATTCCGACAAACTCGTATTCTCAAGAAATCCGTCCGAACTCGTCTCGAAATTGGGCTCGAGCCCGTATGGGATGGATTTTTACTCTCAATTAGGGTTAGAGTTTTTTTTTCTTTCAAAAAGTTATGAAAGTCCCGAGTTATTTACCCTAATTCAACATTTTACAACTTAAACTAAACAAATATAAAATAAAATAAACATGTAGTCTAATTAGTAAGTATTACTAGTATAGCGCCAACCCACAGTCCACAGCCCATTCCGGATGTATGTGTTCGTGAACTTGATGAATGTTTGAATTTGTATTTTGAGTTGAAAATATTAAAATCTATTTTCAATCTTAGGTGTAAACTAGGGTTGTTCCTAACCCGTCCCGAATTTGAAAATCCCGACCAAGTAGAGATTTTTTCAGATGTTTAACTTAGGGTTAGGAATAGGGACAATAGTGAAAAATCCCGAAAACTATGCTAATGACATTTTTCCTAAAAAATCCAGCTCATTTGTGTCGAACTCACCCCTAATAAGACCTAACTAGAATCCGACCATAACCTACCTCTCTATGTTTTTTTATTTGATTTGTTTGGAAATATTAATTCTAACTTTTTTAGAATTTAATTTAATATTTTTAAAATTTGTTTACGCATCAGAGCTATGTTTACGCATCAGATGATCCAATTGATTAAGTAATACTAACTTAAAATGTAACCAAATAAAATAGTTTGTATTCATACTGTATTACAATGAACCAAATACATTTGTCTCTTTATGTAAGAATTAAATAATTCTGATGATTACGAAAAATTATATATATTTATATAATGTTAACCGATAATATATTTTGAGCAAAAAAAAAAAAATCCCGATAATATCTCATTTTAAATACATACAGATTATTAAAAGTAATTGTAGATATATGAATATCCTTTTATCTAATTAAAATATAAAAAATTGGCAACAAAAATTTTATTTTTGTTCATGCATCTGGGTTGGGGACTGGAAGGAATCGTACTGTATCCTTCTCTCATATTCCTCTCCTTGGTCTCGCTCTGTCGATAGCAGAAGATACCGCTCATCTCTTGATCATACAAAATCAAATTTACTTTGGATTGGATCGGAGAAGAAGGCGAAGTGAGTCGTTGGTTTCAAGTTTCAACTGGATGATATGGCTCTGTTTCCACTTTAGAAGAAGAAGAAGAAAGAGGAAGAGGGCGGCGATTTGATACTCATATCCATGGAGTCTGGCAGGCGTCCAGATTCTAGAACCCCTTCTTCTTCGTCTCTATCGAAATCGATCTCTGATGCTCAGACACAGAGCCTCTCATCCATTCTCAATAACCCTCAACTTGGAAAGTCCGGTGTCTATAGCTCCGATCCATCCTGGGTTGGCTGGTGGTCCTCCTCCACTTTCATTGCACTCCCTGAATTCGCTCCTCTCTCCGCCAAGCCACCTTCTTCCGATCTAACCCGATCCGACTTCAACCCCTACCTCGCCTCCATTATCGACTCTTACAGTCGATTCGAGGACATCCGTGAGCACTCCTCCAAGGAAGCCCTTGCTCTTGTCAATGTGGCTGCGGCGGATCCAGATGACGCTGGTTTCAGTGGCCAGGGGGACGCCCTCGTCGCATGCCTCAGAGAGGTCCCCGCGCTCTACTTCAAGGAGGACTTCGCCCTTGAAGATGGCCCTACATTTCGCGCCGCTTGCCCTTTCTCTAACGTATCTGAGACTTTGGTGCTTCAAGACAAGCTCTCTCAGTATCTAGATGTGGTGGAGCTGCATTTAGTTAAGGAGATTTCTCTGCGCTCCAATTCGTTTTTTGAAGCCCAGGGCCAGCTTCAGGATTTGAATGTCGGGATCGTGCAAGGGTGCAGTAGGATCAGGGAGCTGAAGGAGACTATTAGGCTTTTGGATAAGAATTTGGTTGATTCTGCTCGCCAAGTTCAGGATTTGAGCGCCACTAGGAGCAATTTATTGCTTCTTCAACATAAATTGAGGCTCATATTGTCGGTTAATCAAGCTCTTTCTGCTCTCAAATTGGTACCCTTCATTTAGTTGCAGTTACTTAAATCCGCTTCTCTTTATAGTCAAGTATTCATTCAATTCCTTATTGTACTGATATGAATCCCTTCCACTTTCTACCAGCTTGTTGCCTCTGCAGACTGCGCTGGTGCCTTGGATGTGATCGACGATTTGCGGCATGTGCTGGTGCTTTTTCTACTGACCTACACGCTTCCTTTTAACTTTGTTACTTCTAGCTCTATAATTTCACTTATTGAGGTTTGAAGACAAGATTCAGTAGCTTCTAGTATATACAAGATGTTTTTCATAATGATACTGATACTACTAGAATTGGCATCAGGTTACTAATATCTACCACGAATTTACTATCTACCCTTTGTCTGTCGATTTGTTTCTTTTCTCCATTGGGAATTTTTGTTTCTGAATTTGTCTTAGTAGACCCAAGTAATGAAGAAGTCTCGAAGTAATTTGATAACCGTTCTTACTATCGTGCTTCCCTTTGCCCTTTGGCTTAAAAAATTCAGGATGGGGATGAACTGACTGGTCTACACGGCTTCCGGCATCTTCGGGACCATGTGGCTACTTCACTAGATTCCATAAACAGGTAGGATCTAGTTTATAGATGATATGGCTGCCTTTCTATGACTTGATTTATTCATTTGTTATTATTCTTGGAGCTTTTTACCACCACAATAGACATCTCGTGGGGTATTAATTTCATTTAGCTTTACTGGTATATATGTGTATGTCTCTGTGTGTGCTGTTAAGATTCTCATGTCATCAAAGTTAAGTTCCATGTATAAAGGCATTGATGCTGATTCTTTATATTTGCAATTTGCATGACATAAAGTATTTGATGTCTTTTACTGAAATCTTTTAAATAGTACCGTGAAAGTCCCATCACATGAAACAGGGAGACTATAACTTTAAACAGTGCATGCAGAGGCTCAACCATTTCACCAACTTTTCCATAAGCTCGAATTAGTGAATACGTATTTTGACATTATAACTCCAACATTATATATATATTAGCATCTAATGGCTCCGTTCAGAAAAGAATGTTATTGATTTATGTAATCTGTATAATCGTGTCTTGAGTCTATAGTTTTGGTAATTTTGGCTTGGTTAATTTCACATACGCTGAGTAGTACCTCTACATCATTTGACCATTTCAACTTTGAGGAGGAGTATACCAATTTTATTGTTCGTCTTAGTAACTTGTGGGGTTTATACTTGTAGTATTCTTTCGGCGGAGTTTATGCGTGCTTCTATACACGATTTGGGAGATGCAGATATAGTTATCTTGGCCAAAGCTAAAACAAGGGCTTCAGTTTATATGAATGGAGAACAAAATGAAGTAAGTGCTTACCTCTGCGGTACATAACGTTTCATTGGTTTTGCCTTTACAGCAATAGCAGTACTTTTTATCGTCCTTCTATAATATATGGCAGATATCTAGCAAAAATGACCATATGGTTTTTTTTTTTGCATGATTAAGTATGGTTCAAAATGTCGTCTCAAATCTTCTCTTGCTAAAACTTTCTAAATAGGAAAATTGTGGATTTGGGGAGTGCTAAAAAGTATAATAATAAATTAGGAAAAAGAAAAGAAAGTCCAAAGACATATTCCCTAATAGCAATTCAAGTTGAAATTTAACTTCGGAGATTAATAAATATACTTTGGATTCGGATATCAAAAGCAGAACAGTAAGTGCTACCCCTACTTTGGTACTCTAGGACTCCTGGGCCATGTCTGCATTGACTAGTATATAATTCAAATTACCTAAGTTCTGGTAACTTCCAAAATTTAGAGCTAAATTTAAGAGGCTTACTTCTACGTTTGGTACTCTAGGACTCCTGAGCCACATCTGCATTGACTAGTATATAATTCAAATTACCTGTTTTTTCCTCGAACTTGTAATTATGTCACCTTATTTGTGTCCACACTACGACTATGGCACTGTTCGAAAAAAAATTGTGCTATACTTGTACAACATCCCAAATCCTAATGAACTAGATAACCAATATAAAGCGAAAAAAAAAAAAAACATTTGGAGATTAATTTTTCTGACTGGTACGATGCCTGTGGTTTCTTAGAGATTGTTAGATCTTTTATGAGTTGTGACAACCTTGATGACAACCTTTCCACCTTAGGAAGATAACTCGGTGCCTAATCAGGCAAAGCGAGATAGGCAACATGCTCATTTTATATGGCAGTACGTTTAATACTTCTTGTTGGCATTATTGAGGATATTGTATAGTTTGATTTTTTTTTTTAATAATTATTAAGCTCATATGCTTGCAGGTAAAAATTGACGAAGAAGAAACATCCAACTTCCGTGACCGCCTTCTACCTATAATAATCGGATTACTTAGAACTGTAAGTGATTTGTGCAGTGAGTTTCCTGATGTTCAACTTGTGTAAAATGTGCACATTGGTGTGAAATTAGCAGCTATCATGATTTTCTTTGAATCACTCAAAACTAAGAAGCCAAATGCAGCTTTTGCATCAGCAAAGCTACTAAAGAACATCACCGGATTAATCATTTATATTGATGCAATAATGATTCTGAAGGAGGAAGAAATAGAAATACTGTTAACTTTTGGTCCAACATTACTCAATTGTTCTGATCCATGATGATATTAGGCTACACATGCTCTTTGTTCAAAAGTATAATTTAGAAATGCAAAGAACTGAATTCTCACGATATACGAATTTCTTTCAGGCTAAACTGCCAGCTGTGTTGAGATTGTACCGTGACATGCTTACTGCCGATATGAAAGCTGCAATTAAGATGACTGTTGCAGAACTTCTTCCAGTTCTACTCACTAGGCCTCTGGATTCAGATTTTTCAGTTGGGGAAAGATTAACTGATGGAGATGGTGAGATATTTGCTAACAGATATCTATTTTAGCTGATGGCAGGGAGGAATAATTATTCTCCAGATAATTTTTTAGATAATTTAATTTTCCTTTCTGTTTGCTTTATTTTATGGAGTGCAATAGCTGTTTTATGCAAAGACGGATGTTTTTTTTTACACTATCTAACCTCCTTTTGTTGTGGAGGTAAACAAATTTTAAGGGGAAAAACAAAATTATGTCAAACTTTGGTTTGAAAATAAGTTGTCAGAGAGTTGAAATGGGATTTTCAAGTTCCCATTAAGTATAATTGTTTCATTATATCACTGTTGACTTTTCTATTGCCCCAAATTGTCGTCCCTGACAGACTGTATTTAAATAGTATACCTGCCTTCTCATGCTTTCACTTGTAAGGGCATAACACTTTGAAAGTGCGGTTGTGGAAATTTTTGGAGAAAATATCAACTAGCTGTAATGATACTGATAGTGTCTGCTCAATTATGTGAACTCGTTACCATTCTATTGTTGCGTTAACAGTCATATCTGACTAGCGATCCAAGAGCAGATTGTATGGCACTTTTCTCCTTTCTTAATTAATATGCCAATAAGTGATTGACATTTTGTTTATATATTTAAAGGATGGCAGCCTAAGCAAGAGTGTTATCTTTTTATTCATGCTTGATGCTCCCACAAAAATTTCCTTTTATTTTTTTTACTTGACTTAAATCTCGCTTAAATACTCTTCTTGACTTAGGTGGTGGCTCATCTCTGGCAAGCAAGTTAAGGAGCCTATCATCTGAAAGTTTTGTTCAACTGTTAGCTGCTATTTTCAGGATTGTACGGGTAATGTCCCCTGCACCACATCTTTTATTGTCGTGTATTCTCTAGATCCTTGAATCCATTATTTTCAAAACTAATCTCTATACATATAGACATTCTCCATTTGCAGCATAGTTAATGACCTTGCATGCATATGTTTGTGTTTTACCATATCAGGGAACATGTTCTAGAAGTAGTCATTTTTAAGTTCTAAATCCTGCTCTTTGATCACTAAGTGGACCTTATCTATATGTCCTGATTTCTACTTTTACTTGAACTAGTTGTTCTTTAAGTATAATGTAATATGATTTGTCTCTTTTAGTAATTGCAGGTTCATTTAATACGGTCTGCTGAAGTTAAGAAAGCCATAGAGTGGATTATGTGCAACCTGGATGATCACTATGCTGCAAACTCCGTTGCTGCAGCAGTTGCTATTGGCACAGCTGTTGCTGAAACTGGGCATGATTCTGATAGTGTTCTTTCTATTCTACCAACTGAGAGAAATGCTGCGAGGCTCTCGTCACTTCACGCAAAGGCAAATGATTCCGTCAGCATCTCAAATACGTCGAAGAATTTCAGGTGACTAGTTTAGTTTGGTACTGTCATATAGTTTGTTAAATTGAATGGAGTGATGACCGCTAAAAATGGCAGAAAAATTTAGTGACTTGTAATAATAATGAATGTGAAGCTTGATGACTAATGCACTAAAGTTGTGAGGCTAAACTTGTAATTAATCCTTGGAACTTCCAAAGATCAAGAAGCTTCTATATCATTCTCTTCCAGACTATAAACATGACTTTATACATATAAATGTGTATATATACTAGAGGTGTTCACTAATAATAATAGCCAGTTTAAACTTTTATGTCTGATGTACGACCTACTTATAGTGCCATGGCTTATATATATATATGTATATATATATATGTATATATCCTTTTTGGCTAATGGATTGGATTTTCATTTTGAGAAGCGGACATCTGGGTGTCTTTTACTAGCAAGTTTTATGACTCCCACATTTTAAAGGGAGGGCTGGCTAATAGTTTCTGTTACTGACAGAGCTGATGTACTACGAGAAAATGCAGAAGCTATATTTGCTGCTTGTGATGCTGCTCATGGAAGATGGGCAAAGCTTCTTGGTGTGCGTGCCCTTCTTCATCCTAGATTGAGATTGCAGGAGTTCTTGAGCATGTACAGCATGACACAGGAATTTATATCTGCCACAGAAAAGGTACTGTTTTCTGTTTATCTGCTCATAGGTGTTATCATTTTTTAGTGTTTTACTTAGTTCTTTAGTGGTCTAATAACAGATTGGCGGAAGGCTGGGATATAGCATCAGGGGCACTCTACAATCACAGGCCAAATCCTTTGTCGACTTTCAGCATGAATCTCGTGTTAGTTATCTTTGTTAATGCACTTTTCTTATCTATTAATGTTGCAGATGTCTAATTGCGTTTGCTTGATTTTGTAGATGGCCAAAATTAAGGCTGTGCTTGATCAAGAAACATGGGTTGAAGTTGATGTTCCCGAAGAATTTCAGGCCATTGTTGATTCACTATTTGGTCTTGAACCATTGGAAAATGGGAAGACAAATGATTTACAGACTGCCTTGTTTGTTAACAAGGATGGTACAGCTGCAGGAGTTGCTGGACCACCATTTCCTCAGCAGGAATTGCATCAGACTGATTCTGCTGATGCATCTGCTGTTGCTGCTGGGCCAGCAAAGTCTTCTCCCATACCTGGAACTCTTGAGAAGAATAAGGCAGACATAAATTCTTCAAAAGATCGTGGAAAGCTAACTACTCAATCTATTGTATTCAAAGGTGTTGGATATCATATGGTAAACTGGTTAGTTATCTCCATATTCTAACTCATATCTCTTAATAATTCCTCAATAACCTCCTTTATTTTACAGATTGGGTAGGTTTAACTTGGAGCTAACATTGACTTAAATTAAATTTGGAATGATTTCTACTTTTCCTCCAGTCTGGTTATGTTTCTTTTGCCATAAAGTTAATGACTAATCCACCCTTCTCCTGCTGCAGTGGCTTAATATTGTTGAAGATGTTGTCTGAATATATGGATATGAACCGCCTTTTGCCAACACTTTCTTCTGAAGTAGTTCTTCGTGTCGTCGAGATATTGAAACATTTCAACACGAGGACATGTCAGCTTGTCCTTGGTGCTCATGCCATGCAGGTATTGTTTAATATGGGGGGTTAATAAAATGTGCTCCTTGTTCTTGCATACGAGTAATTTATTTCTAATGAAAAGATCTTCCTGATTTTCTTACGTGAATTCTGCTTTGGGCAATCTCTTTCATAATTTCCACAATTTTTTATTTTGCCTCTCTTTGTTGATTCATACTGGTACAAGCTCTCCAGAGAGCTTTGTGTGAAAAGCCTTGTGTAGACACCATAGATAACTCTTAAGCTGTATAATTCTGCAGGTTTCTGGTTTAAAATCTATCACTTCTAAGCATCTGGCTCTGGCTAGTCAAGTTATCAACTTTATACATGCCCTTATTCCCGGTAAGGCAGTTTTATTTCCCTTCATCTTGTTACCAAGTTACATTCATTCCTGGGGTTAATAACTAAAAAACTGTCCAATGTTTACCCTATGATAAAATTAGGTGTCTGAAGTTTGAAATGTTAAAATGGACTGTCCCCAGTTTCATTTTTGTTGAAATTTGGGGTCTCTGCGCGTCTTTTCATCTTCATTCAATCATTTTCATCAACCAACTCATAATCCATCACTCTTTACTTTTCACAAAATCGTCAAATTTCACCTAAAAATTGAACATTTAAAAAAAAGTTTCAAGAAGAGTGGTGTGGGGCCATTTTCCAAGGACAATTGAGCGAGATTTACTTGCGCGGATGTGACCAACTTCTTAGGTGACGGTCCCGGCAAGATGACGAGAAGGGAGTGTGTATGGGAGCTCGAATTTGACAGACGGTTTCGTCGGAATTGACTTATCTAAAGTAATCACACCGAGACACCACATTTTAACAAAATTGAAACCTTGGACACTACTGTTTAACATTTGAAACTCCAGACACCTAATTTTAACATAGGGTAAACCTTAGACAGTTTTTTTAGTTATTAACCCTTCATTCCTGCTAGTTCCAGTTCTTCTAGTTGCATAAATTATTCAAATCTGCAGTTGTGCAGGTTATATAAGTAAATTCAAAACTTTTGTTGGTAGTCATTATTATTATAGATGAATTGGCAGTTAATCAGGAGGTTAATATAAAAGTACGTCGATTCTGTTTGGGACGGCTTCTTGAAAATTTTGCCGTACCCTCCACCAAATTTGAACTGAACCTTGAATATTATGTGGTTCAATTTCAATCTGTGGGGTAACTGTACTGTGGAAGAATTGAAACTATTTTGCTTGTGGGCATTTGGTGGGGTAGTATGAATAAGTCTTATTAGGAGGGTCTGCATTACAAGTGTAGGAATGCGTATTAAGTTTTTAATATTAAGACATAAATTGGATATGAGTTGAGCTTATCTAGTGAGGGTGACAAGAACAGCTTGCTTATATATGAAATCATTTATAAAAAGGATGCACATCTACATGGGATTAGAGACGGTATAGCAAAGCCAACTTCGTCAACGTTATCCACGTTTATATTACTAGCATTATTCACAAAAGGGACAAATGCGGAGGGGAGGGTCACATCAGTTATTCCCAGTACTTCATTTGTTCTGATACTCCTACGGCCTACCTGTTTTGAAAGAGTTGGCACCCTCTTGACGCGTTAATGACATTCTTTTCATTTTAAAAGATTAAATATTAGGCTGAACTATTCGTAGGTGTTTGTTGGGTCTAAAAAGTGAAAAAGAAAACGAGAAACAAAAAGTAGAAGTAATTACTCGTTGATATCTGATAGTTGAGATTCTGTTTCTTTATTGAGGTATTTACTATAGTTTCTTTGCTCTATAGAAATTAGGTGTATCCTATTCTTGAAAGTACCTGAGACGCGGAAAGGCTTGCTCTTGTCAGAGATTGATCGAGTGGCCCAGGTAATATCTTGATACGTATCTTAGTTTCCAAACTTCTATCTTGATGCTAACATCTTTGTGTAAATTGATTCAATTTGCATAGGCATTTACAAGATTATATGCTCAACTGCCTGTTCTTGTTGAATTTATATGAATCAAAAAAATCTATATTCATGTTAACTAAGATCTAACTTTAATCAACTTTGTATTCATGTTTTCGAATACAGAACTTAGTGTATACTTCTTTTCTAAGATATTGGTGCTTTTTGCAAGTTAACCTGGAGACTGGACCACCGATTCTTTGCATCTTATGAGGCCACCATACATTGAATATGCCCTCTCCAAATTATGGCATTCGAATTTCCATAATTTTCGTCTTTGAATTTTCTTTAATTCAAAGTTATTAAAACGGATGTGGGGAAATTGGTGGTGTCTGTACTGGGAAAAATGAATATCAGGCCCATCACTTTTTCATATAGGAAAGTGGTAAGTTGCTAATTGTAAGAATCTACAAAAGTGAGATTGAGATGGACTGGCTTTGCCTTTTCTTAAGTTTAGATTTAGATATAAATAGATCGAGTTGTGGCTGATTAAAGATATGATCGTCCTAATATTCTCAATGAATCCCCGTTTCTCAGGATTACAAGGTTCACCAAGATGAAATTCATTCTAAGTTGGTCCAAATAATGAGAGAGAGACTATTGGTTCACTTGCGTGGGTTGCAACAAATATTTCAGAGCTGGAACAAAGCCGATGATAATGATGCACAACCTAGTCAATTCGCTCGATCCCTTACAAAAGTAAGTTGCATCATGTGATTGTCTCCTTAGACATCGTCATTCCCGTAAAATAATAATTAATTTCGTATATAGAATGGTTTCCATCTAAGGATACTTCCTATCTTCTTCCAGGAAGTTGGTTTTCTTCACAAAGTCTTATCTCGTACGCTGCATGAGGTTGATGTTCAATTAATTTTCCGGTAAGTTTTGTTTTGTTTGAAGCCTTGCATATATTTTGGAGTTATGAACCTAAAAACAGTCCTAACTATATGTTGATATTCATGTCTCAACTATTAGATGGGTTGATTTCCACTTTTTTTCTCTTAAAATTGACAGAACAAAAACATGTTTTTTAAGCATCAAATCAGATAATCCTAAATCATGAGCAACACATTTTAATACTTCGAAAAAGTGAAAAATAATATGTTTTTGTTTCTAAAAATGTCAAATAAATGCCAAAGTCAGTCGAAAATAGTGGAAATTAACCAATCTAATAGTTGAGACACATAATATCAACATGACCCAAGACTGATATTAGGTTCTCAATCCTATATTTCGGGCCATTCTTGAAGGAGAGAGTAGGGTATTCAAACGCGTGGTTATTTTTGTTTTGGGGAGATACCACTGGGTTGCTGCTTATGGTGTGCATATTGCAGGCAAGTAGTTAGTATATTCCATTCACAGATATCAGAAGCATTTAGTCATGCAATTAAGAACTCAGAAGTGAGCAGTCCAGAATCAATGAAAAGGTAAGGGATTTTCTCACATTCAGTGGCTGGCTTACTGTCTATGGCTTGAACTAAATGTTGTTATTTCTCAGGCTACAGAGGGATACCCGACACATCCTCGGATGCATCCGATCGCTCCCAACTGGGGATTCGGGTGAATCAGGAACACCAAATTGGGGGAGACTTGACGAATTCTTGGCTGAAAATTTCGGCGGTCAGACACAGAGTTCTACTACTACTACTACTGGTCAACAATAATACCAATGTACAGAGACAGAGAGTTGGTTTGCGGAAGTAAGGAAAGCCTTAGCCTTGTTTTGTTTTGTGGCGGTGGCATCTTTTCTTCCTTGCAGAGTTTTGTTTTGTAGCTGCTATTTCAGAACTACACACATTGTACGTCGTTTATTATATTATTATTATGATGACTAGATTTTGTTTGCCAAGTATAAGATGATCAAATAACACAACTCGATTTTTCGTCCTCAGTAAAAATGTTGTGTTGTGGAGACATTTCTTTGGCGATGCGCAGAACGCAAGGTTGGAGAATAGGGTAAGGTCCTCTTCTTATGATTTCAGATAAGAAAAGATCAAGTTGATATTTTGGGTGGTAATGAATCCATTAAAGAGTGACTTGCATTTATTTACAACAGACCAGACCTTGCAATAACAAGGATGGATAGGTGGTGGTTTACTACATCGCAAATACTACTTACATGAAACTGGCCCTACTCGACTTTCAAGGCACCAGCCAAAATTGTAGATTCTGCTCCTCCAAAAGCCTGTGAAAACAATCCAAGAGATACTAATACATAAGAAATCCATCATCCAATCCTGAAAATCAGCAATTATAGTTTCAAATCATAATTCGGGTCCAATGATCCAAGGCCCTAGGCAATTTACATATTCTCATTTGCTGTTATAGTTTAGATCATTACTGACTTGTTCTAATGCTCCAACCAGCAAAAATCGTATAAACCATCCTAGTACAATTTTTGAACAAGACAGATGACTTGAACAAAACTGACCATATAAGAGCATACGATTGTGCATCGTAACCTTTGTAATTTCGGGAAGTTTGTCTCAGAGCAGTGCATGGCTAAATGGAGGGCTAGAAAAGAAAAAATCTAGTCAAACTAGGTGGCATATGCAGCACAAAGTGCAGAACTTTAAGATTGTTATTGCACATTTTGGTGATCAAACTACATGACATAAATGCAATCAAAGAAACAAAACGACCGATAATATCGTGGGGCTAATTATGAAGAATGGGAATGACTGACACAGGAAGATATTATCTAGGGTTTAGATACTAAAAACAGTCTCAACTATAGATCGTATTGCTAATCACCGTATCAGATTTCAAAAGTTGATATTCTGTGTCCTAACAATCAGATTGGTTGATTTTCACTTTCTTCTCTTAAAATTTACGGAACAAAAACATGTTTTTTAAGCATCACGCAAGCCTAAATCATGAGCTACAAAATGATATTTCGGAAAAGAGGAAAACATGTTTTTGTTGCTTAAAAATCAAATTTAAACATCAAAATCAGACGAAAAAAATTGGAAAGCAACAAATCTGATAGTTGGGACATCAAATATCAACGTTTTAATTCTTGTACAACGATTAGCAGCATGACATGACATATAGTTGGAACTGTTTTTACGTTCTTAACGCTTGAAAATAAGGAGCGAAAGAGAGTTACCTCACCTTGCTTGATCAAGAAACCAGAACTATGCTCCTGCACATATTTGTATATGCACAATCTACCTAAAATCACCAACAAAAACTAGGTATGGTATTAAAACCTGCCAGAAACACTTCATTCATTCATTCATTCAGGAGAAGTGGCTTCCCCGACCATTCATCCGCCACACCATAATCAAGGCTTAGCTCCGTCAAAGGTGGGATATTCTCAAGTGCAAACAGCATTAGGTGAGGAAATGAGATATTGTTGTGATCATACAACACATTCTGCACCATTAAGTTAGGGGTGCAACTGTGACTTATGTAACAAGCAACATTCCGCATCTTAGACACATCCATCGCAAAATCCAATGGAGGAATGGAAGGATAGGTCGGATGCACATAGTCGGGAAATATTTGCGATATATTTCCCCACTCTTGCCACTTTGGGGTAAACCTACTAGGATAAACCAACTTGTTAGTATCTCCATTCATGGTGAAAATTTGAGCTTGGTCTCTTGTGAGGACAATTCCCACATATTCACAAATAAATGTCCCGGCTTGAATCAGGTCTAGTGACCGAACACCCCATCCTGTTTCAGTCGACCTAAATATCTCCAACCTATGTCTCAGTCCTTTCTGTGAGACCCGGTTGTGACAAGTTGGAGGACATTTGCAGTGTGCTCCACATTCAAATATTACCGGCTTCCCTCGTATAAGGAATCCACTTTGATCATAAGGGAACTCACCCCCATTCTTCACAGCACAAAAACAATCCTCTCCACAGTTCCTGCTTGATACACTACCACAAGTACAACCTGTCCCGTTCCTACTTTGGTGATGCACAAATGGAGGAAACACAGTCCTAGGTAAGTATTCATAGAACAACGGGTCATTGTCAGAATCGACATCATTGAAGACAAACACAGGCACAGTCTCGTTTCGGTTAGACAGATCAAGACTCAAGTACCCAGATGGTCTAACTGATAAAGGATTAGTCTTTACAGCCTTAGCAAACTTGAGAATCAAACTGCCCATCTGCGCTTGACCCTCGATTCTGGATAGCTTATACTTAAACACCCCAAAACCGGATTTTCCCATGCTTAACCAACAATCCAGAATCCGGTAGAGCCCGTCATAAACATAAACACAGTTTATCCCACTGCCATAGTACTTAATTCCCCGGATTACCCTGACTTCAATACCATAGTGCATGCTCCTCTCTAAGGCCAAGTTTCCACACTCGAGCTTCTGATGCTGGCATTGCCTGTTGAACTTATCCTGCCCACCATGACCGGTGTATATAAGAACATCGCCGGAATCTTCATCGTCTTCATACCCACCGGAGACAATGATGCTGGTGGCAACTGGCTCGCCATTGGCACTCTCTTTCGCAGTCAAATAATCGATACCGGCTTGAGTTTGGCCATGTAAACCTAGAACACACAACTCCATTCTATAGAAAAATATGTCACCCACATAGATTCCAGGTATTGTTCCTACGATTCTTTTATCACGATTAAGCCACAATCCATGATTCCTCATAAGGGAAGCAGCTACGAAATTACCTCGGACTCGGCCTGCGAGAATGCGCAGAGCATCGTACAGCATTCGGGTTTGCCTCACTGTGTCTCTGTAGTACCTCTGATCCTCAGACCCGAGATCAGTTACCCTCACAAGCTCAGCAGAGCGGCGAAACTGGCGGTAACTTCTGGTTCGAGCCGACACAGTAGAGACCTGACTGTCTTCTGGTGGAGTAGCAGGGACAGGGACGATCGCCATGGCATCAGGATCCGCCATTTCTGTCGCGTCATCACAGGGGGACCCCTCAGCTGCGGCAGCGGCAAATGCAGAGCGGAAGAGCTCAGAGACCCGATTGAATTCTTCGTACACGTGGGAACTGATATTGCCGTCGCTGACCGGAGCTGGCGTGCCATTCCCGGCGACCGGAGCTGATGTTTCAGGGGGAGCACCGTTGGTATCGACCGGAGCAGGTGTTTCAGGGGCAAAATGGAGATTAATCAAGGCCTCGGGGGTAGGATTGGAAAAGGGTTGGTTTTGCCGCAGGTATGGAGTCGTATGTAGGAGGGAATCGTCCAGGGGCTCAAGCTTGGGTTCCATTTTAGGAGTGAGGAACGTGCTGGTGGCGGCGAAGGGGGCTGACGGTGGTAGGTCAGGGAGGAGGTTGAGATCTATCAGGGGAGATGTCATTGTGTGAAAATGAAGAAATTGTTGGTTGGGATGGTACAGATAGAAGCTGCAGGAAGCGAGTAGCTGACGGATGAAGATGATCGAAGCTCTCTTCGATTCACCGGATCGTAGCCCAGAATCCTGTCTCAGTCTCGCAACGTGGACTTGTCCTGCCCGGTGTAACAACAATTTTCTTTTGCCCGTCTGACAATTTCTATTCTATTCTAGTCGGTATAAACTATAAATTATTTATTTTTTTAATCTAATAATAATAATCCGCAGTCTAGATCCTTCTAAGGTCGTTACGTAGGCGTTTTGACACGGCTAAATCAAATTGGATTCAGATTTTCTGATCCAAATCAGGTTCAGATTTCCTGACCCACTATTTTTGTACTAAATTGTGCCAATTTAGATTTTAACATATGCCATTAGTTTTAATATTTTATTTTGAGGATTCACCAATCTCAATACGGTTTTTAAAAAAATCACAAAATTAATTACTATGTCAAAATCTTAGGTGATGTATGATCTGGAATATGAAAGTGGGCAGGTAATTTGTATCCAAATCAAAGACATTTACATATTTAGATTTAAAATTACATAATTATTAAAAGTTGAGGGGGGCAATTGATCATTATCATTTTCGAGAGGCTTCACGTCTAACTATGTGGTATCATGTTAAAAACTCTATAATATATTTTAAACATCAGAATCATTATTTATCACGTGTCATTATTTAATATATATTGAAACATAATTATAATTTGTTTAGGTATGGTATATAATATATATAGTATATACTATATAAGTTTTTGACAATTTAGAAAAATATCAGAATCTATAATTTGGAGAGTAAATATGTTAGTTTCCGATATTATATGGTAGCATAGTAGTATAAATAACTATATATATATAATATCTAGAAAATATCAAATTTCTATAATTTGATTACTAATTATGTTATTTTCCAATATTACATGGTAGCATAGTAGTATAGATAACTAGGTGCTAACCCCGCGCACCGCGCGAGGTGAGATTTTTCTTTATTTTAACGTGTAACAAACAACGATTTATTCTTTGTAGATATAAGATTGGATCCAAATGACGATCCGTAAAGTTTTACGCAGTGTACATTGAGTATTTGAGCTCTTATGTTATCCATAGGTATAGTGTCATTGTCATGTACTTACTGTTTGAAAAAAATACTTTGTTCCAACCATTAATTGGAGTTTGTACTGCGTCTAAGTTGTGTAGTTTCACCACGTACCTATAAAGAAAAACACAATTACATACGTAGAATTTTTTTAATTGAATACATAAAAACAACATGGTCTAAGATTTTTCCAAATAGAATTGAAATTATAAAATTGATATTTAACCAAACCCGATAACATTTTTTTTATCGAATTATTAGAACCCCTTCTTCTAGAGTTACTACTGTGCATAAACTATTGTCGTTAATTATGAAGGACCGGATATTTATCCCACCTTGAATGTTATGTTCTCGGCTTAATATGATCATTCATTAGGAAAAAAATAGCTTATTTCTTTTTAATAAAGTCTTATTTTATAATATTTATAGATATGTACTTTATGAAAAATTATTATTACCTTACATTATCAGCATTATATATACATATTATTTTTATTTGATTTATTATAAAAATATACGTAAACTGAAGTTACATAATATTTGGCCCAAAAAAAAGTTACATAATATTGACATAAATAGCTATGAAAATACTAAATAAACACTCAAAGTAAATAAATAAAAAATATACATTAAAGTACTATAATATTAGTTCTTTTTTCCAATTAAAATAATATTAGTTAAAGATGAAAATTTTGTAAGTGTATTGGAAAATTTAAAATCACCTATTATATCACGCTTTCAAAATTGTATATTTCACATTGCGTTAATATTAAGTTATAAATATATCTATGTGCATTAAAATGTTATAACATTAGCTAAATAGTTAATTTTGTTAGTGTAAATTATTATTAAAATTTAAAAGTACCAATTATGTTACGTGTTTAATATTCAAAACTATCAATTTCACATTCTATTATTATTTTATTTAATTAGTTATAATTATATTAATTTATAATAAATTGGTATGCTAAATTTTTAGAAGTAAGAAAAGTATTATTATATAATAATATTTGTACCTGAAATTGCTAAAGTAAAAATTAGCATCAATCATCCAAATCCTATGACCAAGCGTTGCCACATAATCATGAAAATTGAGTCTGTATTATATAATTAATCCACAGAGATTGAGTGGCCAAAAAAATCCATATAGATTGTCTACCCAAAATAATAAAGACACTGTAGCCCAAGCCCATATCATCTCCTTCATATCATTATCATCAGAGTTCAGACCAGTCTTCTTACCCTAGTACTCGCCGTATTTCTCTGTCAGACAGACAACATCTTCACAACATACTCATCTTCTTCTTCCTTCACCTTTCACCCTCCACATCTAAGGAATCGTCCACAATCAAATACCAATCCGCGTCCAGTGCCGTCTGGTGTTAATGGACTACACCATTATTGTGGTTGTCTTCGTACTCTGCGACTTCCTTAAGTTTTTCTGTCGGATTTAGAGAGAGAGAGAGTGCCACCGCTATCAACCGTCCGTACACTCTGGTACATTTGGCCACCAGTTTCACCAGTCAACAACATGTTCATCAACATATTCGAAAATGGTCTCCTTTTGTCGCTTACTGGCTGGTAGATCTGTAAGATCTGTGCTCGAACCCCACGGATCTAGGTTCGAATCGCGCAGATCTGGGTTCAAATCCCGACCACGGGCAGCCGCATCATACCAACTCAGAATCTGCATGCACCGCTGCCAGCGCTCCCACCGCCTTGCAATCTCAGGCCGTCTCACTGCTCCAGCTAACCTCGACGACATTATGCTTCAGGATTTCCTTCATGCGCTGAGAAGCTGAGCCGAGCTGAAATTGTCAAGCTCATAATTGGTATGTATATATATATAGGTATAATCTGTTGAAGAAGTTTAAGAGATTTTAGGTGTTTTGATTTCGTGGTATTAATTGAATCTGTTAATTTTATTGTATTGAATTCTGTTGATTGAAACAGATATTCAATTGAATTTGTAACAATGTTGAAACTGAAACAGATTGATGACCTGACTTATAATATAAACTGAAACAGGGCTAACGCGCGTGAATTGTGTTGGCGTACATTGGAAATTGAATCGATCTTCTCAGTACGAGCATTGAATGTGGTTGTTCTGGAAAATTCAATTCATTGCTAGAAGAAACTGAGCCTCATTGTTTCGCATGAGGTGGCATGAGCTGACGTGTGAACCTCAGAGTGATTCTCGACTATCAGTATTAGATAAAACAATGATTAAGCGATGCCGTTTTTAAATGTGTAGAAGTTCGAAAGTGGAGTTTTGCTTATGTTGATGTGTACGACGTCGTTTCAATGTGTGCGGTGTCGTTTAGAAAGTGTAGCTCGTTGTCGTTTTCAATGTATTACTTCTTATTACTTGTGTCGTCTGAATGATGGTGGTGATGGAATTAATGAATACGTGGCAAGATATTAGGCCTTGAGAATCAGGATTAGTATAATATTTAGATTTAGATTTAGATTTAGATTTAGATTAGATTTAGATTAATTTTGTCACCCAATTATTTTTTTTACTATTTAATACCTCAACTATGATAAGTGATTTCTTGGCAAAAAAAAAATTATGGTAAATGATTTTGGGAAAAAAAAAAAAAAACCCTATAAAATGTCTGAAGTTTCACTAATGTTGAAATTTGGTGTCTGAAGTTTGAAATGTTAAAATGGACAGTCTCAAGTTTCATTTTTGATGAAATTTGGTGTCTACCGTGTATTTTATTCCCCCTTCAATCATTTTCATCAACCCACTCACCTTCTCATAATCAATCACTCTTTACTTTTCACAAAGTCGTCAAATTTCTCCAAAAACATGAACAACCAAAAGAAAAAGTTCCCAACATAGTGGCGTGGAACAATTTTCAGCGACAATAGAGCGAGATTTACTTACGCGGATGTGGTCAGCTTCTTAGATAACGATCCCGGCAAGATGACGAGAAGGGAGCGTGCATGAGATGTCGAATTTGAGAGTCGATTTCGTCGTGATTTGGCTTCTCCAAAGTAATCATACCGAGACACCAAATTTCAAAAAAAAAAATGGGAAACTCCATTTTAACGTCAGACGCCAAATTTCAACATTGGTGAAACTTCAGATAGTTTATAGGTTCTTAACACACAAAAAAAACTATAATAAATGATATTTTGTATTTGCCATCTATTTAGTGTTAAATATCAATAGAAAATTGACATGCCCTCTCTATGACCTTTTATTTATCCAGATACATTATAAAATTTATTTCACGATTAAAAACAATATTTTTAATAAAAAAAATGCTAATCACTATAACTCGAATGATTGAGTCAAAGGACTTACCTAAATTCGGATCAGAATGGATCACTGATGGATATACACTCAGTTATAACGCTAACGGATAAACTCGGTAACAGAACAATACTATTACATAAATAAAGCAGAACACTATATACCCCTAGATATAGGAAAAGGTCCACAACAATCTGCGCAGTCTAGAATTAGCCTTCAGTCTTCAATAAAGTCGAGCTAAAATGAAAACAATCAAAACACGCCCAAAGCTAGAACACATGTGGGGCGACACTATACGTCAACAATCTTTCTCGACAAAAGAAAGCTACCACAAGTATTCACGGATAGAAGAAGAATCAACAAAATTTATACGTAATCTCTTCTCGCGAAAACAAGACAAAGGTCCCAAAACACTCACAGCCCAGCGTATGACACAACATACTTGAAGAAAGAACTAATACAGGGGAAAGCCTACAGAAGGCATCACCCGTCTAAGCTAAAACGAGATATACACTCTCACTTTCATCGACATGAGTTGCATCGTCGACATGATCGCCTACGTCGCCCGCGTTTCAACTATGTGCGGAGAAAGTGGTGCCTTTAGAGAATCACCAACTTCAGAACCAAGCTATCTCACATACAATAAATCAAGGCACGACCATGCAAATTAACTAATATACGAGGACCTCTCATACGGGAAGCCGAGATTGGTAAAATATACAAAGCAACTCCATTCCCTCCGAACATATTCAAAGGGACGACGCTATGCCTCACATGCAAAGATGGAGGAAATTTCAAAATCCTCTAAAACGACTAGGAATGGCATACTACATTGCCTTACGTAAGTCTTCGATATTCTACTATTATAAGGGAGTCAATTCAGTAGATAAGCAACACCAACGAAGGCGTGAAGACCAACTTCCACGAAAAGTCTCTCCAAATAAGAACATATGTTGATGAAATAAAACCTCCACAAGCGGGGGAAAAACCTCTGGTAATCATTTTCGAAATCACCTCCAAGAGGACGATAAAGAGCATCAAAAGGAAGAGGAAGTCATGCATATAAATAAGAAGAATATTGGTAACTACAACAAATCACAAAGTGGACGTAAGTATGAATTCAGAAGCAATACCTCGACAAAGATGAAGATGACCTCGGGAATGAGATTGATCCCTCTGGTGGTGAGCCCCAAGGAGACGACCAATGCAGCATGGAAGACGTGGGACCAATCTCAGCATCATACACTGACTCTTCTCCTTTACTCATAAAAAGAGCAACGGATACATCAACGTTACGTGTCAACTCCATTTCCTTATTCTTGGAAATGACAGCCTCTACAAGATCGGGACAAATCAAAGGCAAAATCACAAGGAAGATCTACTCACGTCAAGGAGAGCCAAAGAAAAATACATGGAAAAGTTATCCACCTCAATCTGACCAAACCAACCGAGCCTTGACTGGAATGACGTACCCCCTACCGATTCGACGAATTACCCCTTGGACAACGCTAACCAAAATCACCTTAGGGATGACGAGCCCAACTAAAAACTTAGTGTCTTACAATAAGGAAATTGAAAACGAAGAAGAGTTGCTCGAACAAAACCTTTATAGATTCTAGGGGATAAATAATACTGATCAAATCAAATGTACATGCTAGGTGTTGGATATGATTCGAGACGGCCTTACAAGAATCGACGACATTAAAGACAGAACCCTCGAAAGTCAAGTCAACAACTAATCATTCTTGAAATAGAAATACGAAGACAAATAGTCAACACCAATGTGAAAGAAGGTCGACTCTTAAGGTACCCATCAAAGAAGAGCGACAAAGATAAACTCGTTCCCTCTAAAAGATATGATCGAGTCGACAATCAAGTGCTATCATAAAATCCTTTCTCCTAAGAAGGAAGACAATTAGCAATCTACTCATCGTCTCTTGACTTAAGGAGACCCTTCCTCTTAAGGAAGAGGTACCAGCTGGTAACCAGCTTGCTGACTTTCTGATCCAAGAAAACTTTCCCCTCAAGGAAACCTTCAACACTAAGGGAAAAGGAGGTGGCAACCTACTTGTCACCTACTCATACCGTACCGTCCCTCTCCACCAATCAGAGAAAGGCGACCACCACCACGGGACAGCCAATCAGAGCATAAAGCTCACCGCCCCTAAAGTCGGTACACTTCTCCTATACATAAGGGAATACTTTCATTGTTTAACATTACATTCATATACTTCTATAGTATTCTCTTAAATTCCATTACTGACTTAAGCTTCGGAGTGGAATCAGGGGCCATCCCCACCCCTTTTCAGGTCCTCGCCTATCACAAGCAGCTAAAGGAAACCAAGTCCCTTCAAAGTCGACATAAACACCTAAAGAAGCTAGCCACATGCGAGATCTCGAAATCCATTACCAGAAGTTCAAGCCACATCATTTTGATCCCAACATTTGGCAGAGTCTATGGGAAACAGTGATAAAAAAAAGTCATGGCGTCTCTAAGGAGTCGAGTAAGGCAAAACCAAACACGTAGAGCTGAGGGTATATTCCAAGGGTTGAGTGAAACATTGGAAGATTACTTTAGGCGATTCCAAGGAGGGTATAGCGGAGACGAACTCTCTGAAAGAGAAGCTATCCGGGTATTCTTCAGAGGTTTGAGACCCCAATCCCAATCCTTGGCCATCACTCAGTACACTAAACCGGTGGGAAGTTGGGAGGAACTGATCCAGATAGCAACTTTCCATGTGAGAGTAGAGCCAACGCGAGCAAATCGCCTCTTACAGCCAGAACCCCCACAGGGTCGAGGCGAAAGCTCGTCTATACGGGGAGTTTCTTCGAGGGAATTCCGATAAACCCAACAAAGGTTAGAAAGGCTTCATTTAGCTGAAAGAGATCATCATCCCCTTCCTCATGGTGAATATCATCGAGAAGAGGGGCATGACTCTGAGGACTGCCTCCTCGCCAGGAGAGAACTGTAATTTATGCAAGAAGAAATCCAACGTCACCATCGCCACCACTCTCATGAGCAAAGAAGGTGGCGAACACCCCCAGACAACGACATCAATGTCCTGTCGGGAGGATTTGCCGCTGGAGGAGAGTCAAGCATGGCTCGAGACACTTATGCGGCTCAAGACATCTCTATGCAAGGTACTCTTAACAGACCAAGGACGTTGGAGCCCACGACAATCACCTTCTCCACGGAAGACTTGTCAGGATCGACACAACTCCATGAAGATTCCCTCGTAATCACAACTCAAATAGATAACTTTGAGGTTAAAAGAATACTTATCGATGGAGGAAGTTCCACTGATGTAATCACCTACGAGGTTATATTCGCGATGGGATATAAAAATGAAGATCTTCAAAAGATGACTTCCCCAATGGTAGGATTTTCAGGGAGAACAACTTACCCCCTGGAGGCAATACAAATCCCTGTGATCTTGGGCCAAGGATGGAAGGCTTTGCATTTTAAGGTGCGTTTTGTGGTCATCGACCAGATCAACGCCTACAACGCCATATTGGGAATGGCGACTCTCAATTCTAACTACATTGTTCCTTCCACTGCCCAACATGTCATGAGATTCCCCAATCATCATGGAATGAGAGAGGTATGGGGCAACCAAAAGACATCTCGACAATGTTACATCAATCTTTTTCGAAGATGCAATCAGAGGGAAGCCTTGTCCATCGTGACAGACGAATATCCCCGAGAAGAAGGCGGACGACCAGCCCCAATGGAAGAATTAGTGGAAGTCGCTCTGGAGGAGGGCGATAAAAAAGTTAAAATTGGAGCTGCTACAACCCGAATTAGCCAAAAGAATAACTGCCCTCCTTAGAGAGTATAAGGAGCTATTTGCTTGGGAGCCCAACGACATGCCAGGAATAAGCCCCGATAGCATCTCTCACAAGCTGAGAATAGATCCAGCGGTGAAACCTATAGCTCAAAAAAGAAGATCTATGGGACTCGAGAAAAAGGCAGTGATACGCCATGAAGTGGGAAACCTGGTCGAGACCGGTTTTGTGAAAGAAATACGATTCCAAACTTGGGTCGCCAACCCCGTCTTGGTGAGGAAATCTAATAATAGATGGAGGATGTGCGTAGGTTTACGAGATCTCAACAAAGCATGTCCTAAAGACTCCTACCCCTTACCAAGGATCGACCAACTTGTCGACACCACTTCAGGACATGAACTTCTAAGCTTCATGGACGCATACCCGGGATACAATCAAATACAGATGCATCCCAACGATGAGGCCCATACCGCCTTTTATGCAGATAGCGACATCTACCATTATAAGGTCATGCCTTTTGGTTTGATTAGCGATGGAGCCACTTATCAACGGATGGTCAACAAGCTCTTCAAATCCATGATAGGAAGAAACATGGAGGCCTATGTTGACGACATGTTAATTAAAACAAGGAGGGGCCAAGACCATGTCCAAGATCTAGAAGAAGCGTTTGCATGCATGCGACGCCATCAAGTAAGATTGAATCCAACCAAGTGTGCTTTTGGTGTTCAATCTGGGAAATTTCTAGGTTTTATGGTCAGCCAGATAGGGATCGAGGCCAACCCAGAAAAAGTCATCGTCATAGAAGAAATGTCATCGCCTACATGCCATAGAGAGGTACAAAGTCTCAATAGAAGGTTGGCCTCTTTGGGAAGATTCTATGCAAGGCCAGGAGATAAATCCATCCATTTCTTTAAAATCTTAAGAGCAAACAAGAAGTTCGAGTGGACACATGAATGTGAAGAAGCCTTCCTGCAACTGAAAAAGCACCTCAACTCGCTTCCCGCTCTGGCAAAACCATTACCTGAGGATCCCTTATTCATTTACCTAAGTGTAAGCCCGGCGGCGGTAAGCTCAGTACTCATCAAAGAAACATCAACATCCAAATCCCAGTCTATTATGTTAGCAAGCTTTTTGGCGTCGCCGAAGCCAACTACATGGAGATTGAGAAGTATCTATATGCTCTACTAATAGCGGCAAGAAAACTACGACCTTATTTCCACGCCCATGAAGTCACGATACTTACCAATCAACCTCTAAATAACTTCTACAGAAGCCCGACATTTCGGGAAGGATGGTCAAATGGGCGGTGGAGCTAAGTGAATTTCGCATCTATTTTGAGCCACGAAGGCCATCAAGGGTCAAGCGTTGGCCGACTTTATAGCAGAAAATACAGCGACACCAAATGCAAAACATGTCGTCCTCCCACGAGAAGAATATGTGAAAGCCACGCCAGAAAACACTGCCAACGATAATATGACGTGGTTTCTATACACTGATGGTTCATCCTCCTCCTTGGGAATGGGGCAGGATTTCTACTAACGCCACCAGATGGAGAGCCCCTCCGGTACGCGTTGGCCTTGACCTTTCGAGCTACCAACAACGAAGTTGAATATGAGGCTCTGTTAACAGGCCTTCGTTTAGCCAAAGGCATGGCGATCACCAACTTAAACGTACAATGCGACTATGAATTAATTGTCAATCAGACAAATGGAACTTACGCCGCCAAAGGAGAAAATATGAAGAAGTATGCGGAAGAAGTACGACGACTCATACGGGACGTGCCTCATTTCCAAATAGAGACTATTCCTCGAGAAAGCAATCAAGAGGCTGACGCCCTTAGTAAATTTGCTTTGGGAAATTCCCCACCAGTGCTAGTACACTTCATTGAGAAGTCTCTCTACTCCGCTGTGGAGGCAATGGCTAAAGTTCTTAACATTCAAGCCCCCGACTCATGGATTATCCCTATCCAGAATTTTCTGGAAAAGGGAAACCTCCCAGAAGACTCACCGAAAAATCCAAAGGATGGCAGGACGATTCGTGATCTTAGATGGATACCTCTACAAAAGAGGATACTCCACCCTTTATCTCCGATGTGTAGCTACCCCTCAAAGAGAAAAAATAATGGAAGACCTGCATAAAGGTGACGCTGGATGCCACGAATGAGCCAAAACCCTAGTGTTAAAAGCTATACGGCAGGGATTCTATTGACCAACTATGCATAAAGAGGAGATAACATTGGTGCAAGCATGTCGTGCCTGCCAAGTTTACGCTCCTAGAATCACAAGGCCACCAGCAGAGTTGACGCCAATAATGAGCGCCTGGCCTTTCGCGCAGTGGGGAATCGATCTCATCGGCCCCTTGCCTAAATCCACAGGTCAACAAACACATATTGTGGTCGCCATCGATTATTTTTCCAAATGGATAGAGGCAAAAGCTTTGGCATCAACGACTACATTCCATATGATCAAGTTCATACGAGAACAAATCATATGCCGATATGGGGTGCCAAAAATCCTCATCAGCGATACCGGTCCCCAATTTGCCAGCGACGAACTTGCCGATTTTTGCGAGGAAATTTTTATAAATCATCGTTTTGGCTCCATCCATCACGCGCAGACAAATGGACAAATCGAGGCAGCTAATAAGACGATCCTTAACGGACAAAAGAAGAGAGTGGCCTCTCTAAAGGGAAGCAGGTAGAAGAGTTGGACTAAGTACTTTGGGCGCTCAGAACCACACCCAAAAGAGCCATCGGCGAAACTCCTTTCAGCATGGTCTGTGGATCCGGAGCCGTCTCGCCTATTGAAGTAGCTAATATCTCCCAGATAGTGGCCATGTAAGCATATGGTGATGGGCGCCGTAAATGGAAGCCCATTACATGTATATGTTACCTAAGTTAATTGGATACATGTGACATTAGGACATTGGGCCAGACCCAAATCCCAATTGACATGAGAGGCCCAAAATTGGGCCTCCCTATACATGTGGCCGGCCGAATTATTAGTGAGGGGTGAAGTGGACTTTTGTCCACTTTACTCCTCCTATATATATGGGGTGTTAGGGGTTTTATTAGGTTAATCATTAATTCCATCTTAGAGTGTTTTAGAGAGAAAAACCCTACCCCATAACACCCTAGTTCGGCCGAACCACACAGACACCAAGGGTGTGCCAATTTGCCTCCGAGCAAACACTCCGGAGATCCGTCCCCTGCCAAGAATCGATCTGAGGCTTTGCTGTGGAGAATATACCGCGTAGGGATTCCTTCACAAGAACATCTACGGGTGCCGACCGAGGATCGTGAACTCTCTTCTGCAAGGATCTTGGGACTACAGACTACTTGTGAGGTATATGCGAATCTTTCGCTGCGTAATTTTGATTATTAGCATGTACCGTGTTTATAGTATCCGTAATGATTACTCCCCGTAATCTAACAGTGGTATCAGAGCCAGGTTAGAAGTTCGGGATTTTGATAAATTGGTGTTCTTGAAAATTTTAGTTTGGACCGAAAATTTTAAAAGAGAGGATTTAAAATTTTCGATTTTTTTTGGTTGATGATGGTCCAAAATTTTCATGATGTTCTTATGAAATTTGATGTTCATGATCTTCAAGAAAAATGTGATATATATCAAAATCGAACATTGGATTGTAGATCTTATTGAAATTTGATCTTAAAAGTTGACCACTTGTTTCCAATTTAGTGTTTATTTCGGCCAAACCTTAAATTTACAAGGTAAATTTTTTTAATTTCTTAGGCTCCAAGGAAGCTAATTTCGGCCGAAATTAATCATTATATTGTTTACCATATTTTAATTTTTATTCTAGGTAACAATATATCTATAATTGGAAACATTATGATAGATTCACATTAATATATAGAAATATATATAACTATCAATATATCTAAATATTTAATAGGGTTAAAGATATTATTGATAGATTTAGTTTCCTAAAAGATTGAGAAAATATATTGTCAATATATGTGATTCCCTATTTAAGATATTGACAATAAATAAAATATATATTTATATATGCTAGCCGAATTTTACATATATATATATATATTGTTGATCGATTTGATCTTAAAGATAGAATATTGGCAATATATATATATATATATATATATATATAGTTAATGTTACTTGGTGGCTAAGTCAAATAATTTTTTTAATGGACTTCAAAACCCTACTTAGGCCACAAGTAAACATTTCGGCCCATTCCTTTTGTTTTTATTTTTTTTTAAATTATTGGGTCGGTTCAATATGTCAAACCGAGACGAATAGAACCGAACCGGGTTTTCTCAATCGGTTCGACCTAATCGGGTCGGACAGGGGTAACTAAGTGGATCTGAACCGGTTTTGTGTGTTGAACCGAACACTACTTTATTGGACTAGTTCGGACCGTACCAGATTTTGAAATTAAAATCGGACCGAACCGAATCGGTTTTTACATCGGACCGGACCCGAACCGGAATTTCTGGACCGAATCGAACCGAAATTGACTGAACCGAACTGAATTTTCAAAACCGAATTCAAGTCAATTAAAATAGGGAGGTCAAGTTTTAAAATCCAAATGTTTTGAACCTTAAAATGGCCTACACAGTGCTCAAGGGTTGATAACCTTAATGCCTTGTTTCGATTATGGTGATGGATCTCAGAGATACATATTTTTGGGACTTGATTAATTAGTGGGCTGGATTGCAATTGTTTATTATTCAATATATATTTATGCATGATTAGAACTGTTTTCTTGACTGAGTCAAGCTAGCTGGATATTGCATGTTGGGGGCGGAGCCCTGGTTAAATATATAGAATGCGCACTATGATAGACATGTTGTGATGGTTGGAAATGCCTAGGATTCATATCTAAAATGTTGCGTAATTGAATATAAGCATGGATTGCAAATCAGCCCCTCATGTTTAAAATTATTTTAAAATCGAAAACCAGTCGCCAAATAGGTATGATTGATGTGGAATTTTCATGTTTGACACGTATGCTAGAATGTTGAGGATGTAGCCGCATTTGATAATTTCTTTGGAAGTAGAATTATATATGCAAGCATGAGGACCTCGGAACATTAAACGCATGATGCGTAAGCATGAGTGTGGTTTGTATGATGAATGTTACTGGCGTATGATAATTTACATGGATAGTAGAATTAAATATGCATGAGTGAATTCATCGGAATATTTTTCCAAAATTATAAAGGGCCTTGGGAAAGCCTGTAAGCATATGGTGATGGGCACCGTAAATAGAATCTCATTATATGTATATGTTACCTAAGTTAATTGGGTACATGTCACATTAGGACATTGGGCCAGACCCAAATCCCAATTAACATGAGAGACCCAAAATTGGGCCTCCCCAATACATAGGTCGGCCGAAATTAGTGAGGCTCCTATATATATGGAGGTTAGGGGTTTTATTAGGGCTAATCACAATTCCCTTCAAGTGGTGTTTTGAGATAGGGATTTAAATCAAATTGGTACCTGGGTCAATTCCCTTCCGTTAGTTTTAACCAGAAATTCTAACGGTGCAACACCCAGGTTAACTCGGGTACCAATTTGTCACAAAATTTAGTGGAGGTACCAATTCGTTTTGGGCTGTTAACCCAGGTACCAATTTGATTTAAATCCCTTTGAGATAAAACCCTTCCCCCAGAGACACCATATTCGATCGAACCACTGCCTCACCAAGGGTGTGCCAATTTTCCTTCGAGCAAACACTCCAGAGATCTGTCCCTTGTCAAGAATCGATCAGAGGCTTTGCTATGAAGAATATACCACGTAAGTCTTCCTTCAAAAGAACCCCTACGGGTGCCGACCGGAGGATCGTGAACTCCCTCTTGCAAAGATCTTGGGACTACGGACAACTGTAGAGGTATGTGCGAATCTTCCGCTGCGTAATTTCGTTTACTAGCATGTACGATGATTTAGTTTCCGTAGTGATTACCCTGTAATCTAACAGTGGTATCAGAGTCAATGTTAGGAGTTCATGATTTTGATAAATTGGTTCTCTTGAAAATTTAAATTTCGGGACCGAATTTTTAAAAAAGGAAAATTTAATTTTTTTTTGAATTTTTAGGTAATTGTGATCCGAAATTTTCATGATGTTCTTAGGAAATTTGATGTTCATGTTCTTCAAGAAAAAAGTGATATTTATCAAAATCAAACATTGGATTGAAGATCTTATTAAAATTTGATCTTAAAATTTGACCACTTGTTCCCAATTATGTGTTTGTGCCGAAAATTCTAGCAAATTTACAAGGTAAATTTTTTAATTTCTTGGTCTTCAAGTAATAAAATTTCAGCCAAACATGTCAATAATATTGTTACCATATTTTAATTTTTATTCTAGGTAACAGTATATCTATAATTGGGAACATTAGGGTAGATTCACATTAATATATAGAAATATATATAACTATCAATATATCTAAATATTTAAATAGGTTAAATATATTATTGATAGATTTTAGTTACCTAAAAGATTGAGAAAATATATTGTTAATATATATTTCCCTATTTAAGATATTGACAATAAATAATATATATATTTATATATATATATTGTTGATTGATTTAATCTTATAGATATAATCTTGGCAATAAATATGTATATGTTTATAATAGGTCCGAAATTTATATATATATTATTAATATTGTAAATTGTTTTATATAGTTAATGTTACTTGGTGGCTAAGTTAAATATTTTTAGACTTTAAAACCCTACTTGGGCCACAAGTAAACATATCGGCCCAACCTTTTATATTTTAATTGTTGCCGGTCCTATATGTCAAAACGGGACGAATTAAAACCGAACCGGATTTTCTCAATCGGATCGACCTAATTGAGTCGGGTCGGACCGGGGTAACTAAGGGGATCTTACCGAACCGGTTTTGTGTGTTGAACCGAACCCTATTTTTATTGGATCGGTTCGGACCGAACCAAATTTTAAAATTTAAAACCGGACCGAAACAAACCGGATTTTCCGAACCGGACCAGATTTTCTGGACCGAACCGAACCGGACCAAACCGAACTTAAATTGACTGAACCTAACCGTATTTTCAAAACCGAATTCAAGTTAATTAAAATAGGGAGGTCAAGATTTAACATCCAAATGTTTTAGAACCTCAATAGGCCTAGATAGTGCTCAATTGTTGATAACCTTTATGCCTTGTTTCGATTATGGGGATGGATCTCGGAGATACATGTTTTTGAGACTGGTATAATTAGTGGGTTGAATTGCAATTGTTTATTATTCAGTATATATTTATGCATGATTAAAAATGTTGTCTTGACTGAGTCAAGCTAGCTGGATATTGCATATTGTGGGCTGAGGCCTAGTTAAATATATGAAATGCGCACTAGGATAGACATGCTGTGATGGTTGAAAATGCCTAAGATTCATGTCTAGAATGTTGCGTGATTGAATATAAGCATGAATTGCAAATCAGCCCCTAATGTTTAAAATTATTTTAAAATCGAAAACCAGTTGCCAAATGTGTATGATGGATGTGAATGTTACATGTTTGACTCGTATGCTATAATGTTGAGAATGTAGTTGCATTTGATAATTTACTTGGAAGTAGAATTATGTATGCAAGCATGAGTTTCTCGGAACATTAGACGCGGGAATAGAAAGATATTCATGACCAACACCTTACATTTTACGGGCTGACCCTGACCCCGATGCAAATACAAAATTAATCTAAACGTGAAGAAAACATATTACCGATGCTGCCCTTCTGATGTTTCCCACTTAGATCACCTGCGGAAAAAAAAAAATGATGATCAGACATGCAGGCACAAGCGGCAGGAGGAGGTCCAAGAGCTACACAAGATAGACGCCAGTGCCGAGCCTTACAAGTTGCAAGCAAACATTGACTACGTGTGCAGCCGTGGTGTAGATTGCAAGCCCATACACGCTGGTGGGCCTTGCATTGAGCCCAATAGTGTGAGGGCCCATGCATCTTTTATAATGAACCCATACCAATAATACCATCATGCCAACGGCCGCCGTGCCTCCGACTGTGATTTTCTCCAGCCCTGAAGTCGTAACATCAATTGATCCAACTTAATTGGGAAAAAAAAAAAATTTAATTGATCCAACTTAATTGGCATCTTGACTACATTAGACTGCTGGTGGGGCTACGTTGATGAGGTCAGTGCGTGCGCCGGTTGCTCGTTAAGTCTGATAGGAAAAAAACTCAGACCGTTAGCAGGAAAGTTCGAACTCGAACATTACGTAGCGGGATGGGCTTAGAGTCGCCGCTACTAGCTCATTCTTTTATATGACCAAAAAACATTGGAAAAAAAAATCCAAGTCACACAAAGTAATTATGTAGCGGTTTAATGCTTTGTTTTTTAATCAGATATGTCGATTCGAATTCTAGAAATAAAAATAAAAATTACCATTGCAAAAAAAAATATATATATATATATATCGTAAAGACTACTATATCGGTAAATTTGGTACACTTTTATTAAAGTATAAATGAGTAATGACGACTATTGAAAAACAATTCAAAACTGCCTCCTATACTAAAAACTAATAATAATAATATCCTCTGAACAATTTTTTATAACAAAATGCCCGTGACCCAACTTAGAATGGGGTCGCCATACCTATCAATGTTATTATTATTAATTAATGTCAGACCGAACTCGACAGTTTTTTCTCTTAGTAAACATGCTGACTCTATTCTAAGTCGGGTTAATAGACATTTTTATTTAAAAAAAAAAATGTTAGGAAGGTATTTTTGGTAGTAGTTTCTGATATCTAGGCAGTTTGAAAAAAAAAAATTGTTATTACTGACAAGTTTCTTGATAATTTTATACAATGAAATGGTGCGTCATATATATATATATATGCAGGTTACAACGGCTGCATATACACGTGATTGATTTGGACGGATGGCAATGTAAATGTGCTTATATGATAAATAAAGGTTTAAGAGAATAATTCAACTTACTTGTGTTTTATAATAATAATAAAGTATACAAAAGGGTTAAGAACCTATGAAAGGTCTGTACTATCACCCATGTTAACGGGAGAGGTCTGAAATTTAAAAAGTTAATAATAGAGGTCTGAAATTTCAATTTTGTTGATTTGAGGTTTTCCGTCCATTTTGAGGGTTAAATTTAACAGAATTGTGTAAAATGACATTTTTGCCCCTTTAATATTTTGTTTTATTTAATATCTTATTTAAGGAAATGTGAAATGACAATTTTACCCATAAAGTCAAACTAAAGCCACCCAACTCCGGCCACCGCCACCCAACTCCGGCCACCACCACCCGACTCCGGCCACCACCACCCGACTCCGGCGACCACCACCTCGACTCCGACGACCACCACCTCGGCTCCGGCGACTCGACTCCGGCCCCGATCGGAGCCAAAAAGCTCCGATCGGGGCCAAAAAGCTCCGATCGGGGCAAAAAAGCTCCGATCGGAGCAAAAAAAGCTCCGATCGGAGCCAAAAAACTCCGATCGGAGCTTTGTGGCTCTGGTCGAAGCCACAGAGCTCCGATCTGGAGCTTTGTGGCTCCGACCAGAGCCACAAAGCTCCGATCGGAGCTCAATCGGGGCCGGTGGCTCCGATCGGAGGCCAATCGGGGCCGGTGGCTCCGATCGGAGCCCAATCGGGGCCGGTGGCTCCGATCGGAGCCCAATCGGGGCCGGTGGCTCCGATCGGAGCCCAATCGGAGCCTTGGTGGTGGTCGCCGGAGTACGGTGGTGGTCGCCGGAGTACGATTGGTGGTCGTCGGAGTACCGTGGTGGCTTCAAGGGCATTTTGGTCTTTTCACTCCAAGCATGTGAGGGGCACACTTGATAGAAGGGCATTTTTGGAAATTTATTTTATTTCCGGTCACATGCCAAGCATGTGACCAACTTCCGTTAGTTTTAACGGAAAAAACTAACGGAGACCGCTGTTATCAACAAAACAGAAATTTCAGACCTCTGTTATTAACTTTTTAAATTTCACCTCTCCCGTTAACATGAGTGATAGTTCAGACCTTTCATAGGTTCTTAACCCTATACAAAAATACCAACGATAATGAAGCCCTTAGCTTTATTAATAAAGGGTCCATATATGAACGTGCAGAGTGAGAGTGGTGTGTGAGCTTAATTGTGTGTTATTTATTGCAATTGCAGCTTCTTTTAAAGCACAGAGACTGACATTTACCCACTTAAGAGGCTGCCATTAATATCTGTTTAATTATTATTATATTCACTTAATTAATTCACCTGCTGATCATGCATGGTAGCTAAAAAAAGGTTAGAAGGCTAAATATCATTTGAATCCAAGCATGCCATTTCATTTGAATAATATGATTATCACAATATTCTTTTGTGCATGTGTAATGTTTTTTTTTTTCTTAGCTATCACTATCACGTCATTATTATACGAAAATTTGAAAGGAAAGTTATCATGTGCACACAAATAATAAAAATGTGATAAAAAGTTGGAATAAAAATATTTTAATCTAAAAAGGTTTTAACCTTAGCGTCCTAAACAGTGATATATATCAACATATACTGGAATTTAAAAATGGGATTTCTATTTATATTTTTTTAAAACAAAATTTTAAAGTTTTTATCCCTTTTTTTAGAATTTCAATTATTTTTTATTTCAACCTATTAGTTGTCATAATTTACAAAATAAAAATAAAATAACAGTTACTCCGTGTATTACATTTATTCATATTTAAAATTATCAATTCTAACTTACACATTTTTAGTCAAAATGCAGATAAGATTTACGAATTTAACAAATTTAGTCGATCAAATCAAAGACATAAATTTTAAGCTAGAACGTGCCTAGACAAGGCTAAACATACTAAATCGATCATCTTCATAATCTTAGACATTTCAGATCACCAACATAGTCATAGTAGTCAACTTGCACTAGATATTTGTGCATGGTTAAGACTTATTTATGATTTATTTATATTTTTTATCATATTTAATTGATATAAGATGATTTATTGGAGAAGTTGTACTCTAAGTTATAAGATGGAATGCATATTTAGTACTTTTAAAAACAAGTGCAATGAAATTATAAGGAAGATAAAAGATAGTGTGAAAGACAACGGTATACGATAAGGTTTTATTTAAAGTTAATAGCCTAGGAAATGTCTGAATTTTACCCATGTTAACAGGAGAGGTCTGAATTTTGAAAAGTTAATTTGAAAGGTTTGAAATTTCAACTTTGTTGATTTAAGGTTTTCCGTCCATTTTTAGTGTTAAATTTAACAGAATTGTGTGAAATGACATTCTTGCCCCTTTTAATATTTTGCTTTATTTAATATCTTATTTGAGGAAATGTGAAATGACAAAATTACCCCTGAACTCAAATTGAAACCACCCTGGCTCCATCCACCGCCACCCAGCTCCGACCACCACCTGTAAGCATATGGTAATGGGCGTCGTAATTGGTAGCCCTATGTATAGTTTACCTAATGAACTTGAGTAAATGTCACATTAGGGTAATTAGGCTAGACCAAAATCCCAATTGACATGGGAGGCCCAAAATTGGGCCTCCCCAATCCATAGGCCGGCCGAAATAATTAGGTGGGGTAAAGTGGACTTTTGTCCACTTTACTCCTCCTATAAATAAGAGGTGTTAGGGAATATTTAGGGTTAATCATAATTCCCTCACAAGAGTGTTTTAGAGAGAAAAACCCTCCTCCCCATCATAGTTTCGGCCGAACCATACCTACACCAAGGGTGTGCCAAATTGCTTTCGAGCAACTCTCCGAAGATCTGTCCCCGCGCCAATAATTGATCTGAGGCTTTGTTGTGGAGCTAACACCACGTAGGGCTTCTTTCACAAGAACCTCTACGTGTTCCGTCCGGTGGATCGAGAACTCCCTCGTGCAAAGGATCTAGGACTACGGTAAACTGTTGAGGTATGTGTAACTCTTCCGCTGCGTAATTTTGATTACATGCACGTACCATGTTTTAGTGTTTGCGTAGTGATTACTCCCCGTAATCTAACACCACCACCCCGACTCCGGCGACCACCGCCTCGGCACCGGCGACCACCACCCGAATCCGGCGACCACCACCACGGCTCCGATTAAGCCCAAATGGTGGCCCCGATTGGGCCAAATCGAAAGCCACAGAGCTCCAGTCGGAGTCACAAAGCTCCAATTTGGGCCCAATCGGGGCCGGTGGCTCCGATTTGGGCCCAATCGGAGCCGTGGTGGCGGTCGCCGGAGTTGAGTGGTGGTCGCCGGAGCTGGGGTGGTGGTTGCCGGATTCGGGTGGTGGTTGTCGGAGCCGGGGTGGTGGTGGCCGGAGCCGTGGTGGCTTTAAGAGCATTTTTGTCTTTTCACTTCAAGCATGTGAGGGGCACACTTGATAGAAGGGTATTTTGGAAATTTAACTTTATTTCCGGTCACATGCCAAGCATGTGACCAACTTCCGTTAGTTTTAACTGAAAAAATTAACGAAGACTTCTTAAATCCACAAAGTTGAAACCTCAGACCTCTCAAATCAACATTTGAAAATTCAGACCTCTCCGGTTAACATGGGCCAAAATTCAGACCTTTTCTAAGTTATTAACCCTTTTATTCACCTTTTTTTTTAAGAGACAAATAAATATGACTGAATGATCCGTGTATATTCTAAATAAATTGAGTCAAAATTAATATGGGTATGAGTCAAAATTAATATGGGTTAACTATCAAATTGCTAGTTAACTTTACATGAATGTATAAATTGTTAGCCAGACTTTTTTTAGCAAATTATTAGTTGAACTTTTTATATTGTAAAAAGTTAGCTCCGTGCATATTTTCATTAGTTTTGGATGGAAAATACTTTCAAAAATTGCTAAAAATACTATAAAGTTTTACTATAATAATATATATATATTTTTGGTAAAAATATAAATAAA
The DNA here is from genome assembly GCA_036873135.1 of Clarkia xantiana subsp. parviflora. Lineage (NCBI taxonomy): Eukaryota > Viridiplantae > Streptophyta > Magnoliopsida > Myrtales > Onagraceae > Clarkia > Clarkia xantiana. The sequence continues at coordinate 25,072,876 of JAPTYO010000007.1, forward strand.
TATGATGTTTTATATAGAATCATTTTTTTTATATAATAGATGTTAATAAATATATAAAATACAAAACTATATCTTAAAAATACAAAAAATTAATTTATTAAAATATTTTTTTAATCTATAAGACATAAATTTTTAAAGATATTTAATTTTAATTTATGAGCTTTGGGGTTATATATTTAACACATATATATATTTATGGTATAATATGTATCATTCTAAAATTTTATTCGAAATTTATGTTTGCTTTTATATAAAAGTTGAGGTTATTTTAGAATCATAGTAGAACTTTAGGATACTTTTAGTAATTTTAGAAAAAATATTTTATCTATAATTAATGGTAAAATTAACGGAGCTAGCAAATTGCACGTTAGTAAAAGTTCAGCTAGCAATTTGCTACAAAAAAAAGTATGGCTAGCAAATTGCACTTTGACGTAAAATTCATATCTAGTAATTTTTTAATTAACCCAATTAATATTAATGTTTAATTTATTTTATTTTACATGGATGAGTTTTTTTTTTTTTTTTTTACAAAAAGAAATGGTTTCTTTATAGAAAATTATTAGAATTTATAATATATTTTTTTTTCAGAAATAAACTTAAAATCTTAATAAAAATACTCTAAGTGTCACTTATTTTTATATGTAAATATGCTACTTTTTAAGAAATTAATTTTTCGGATAGAAATAATAATTAGAAATGAAAAAGAAGATACTGGTTTAACATTTTATTTTTTAATCAGAGTTTTTGAGTTCTCTATTGATTAAATACTCGGTATTAACACGTACGTTATATCTAACGAATTAACTCAATTTGAGTTGAACAGTGGCGGAGCCACAGTGTGTCAAGTGGGGTCCTGGGACCCCACTTGGCTTAGATATATTTAAAAAAAAAATTATAGGTATATTTTTGCATAATTTTGATCAGGACCCCACTTAATTTTATTAAAAATGAATAGGGACACCCTTCGCTTGTAGCTGAGTTGGCTTTGCATGAGTCTTCAGATTAAAATATATGTAAAACTACGATAAATACAGAGTCAAAGGGAGTTGAACCTGCGTCCCAATTTATAGAATAATATTTTAAGGACTCTTGGATTCAATTCACCCCTTCATTTATAGAATATATATATCCATATTTTCCCCCAATTTTAGTAGTTTTCTATTTTTTAATTTTATTTCAACAAGATCTTGGGTTCGATTCTCCTAGACCCTACATTTATACAATATTCATTTTTTTTTTCAATTTTAACATTTATATCACACATTTTATTATATTTTTTCAATTTTAACAACAACATTGGGTAGGGTTAATGAAGTCATGAATTCAATTATTTCATAGACCACATAATATTTATAATATATTGCATCCTATTATATATTAAGAAATAAGAATGTATTATTTTGCGGTTCAAACATATATGAAATTAAGTTATTTTCATCGGCTCATTGAAAAAGAAAATATACATTATTGTAATGTTTTCTTTTAAATTTTAAACCGTTATTATATACAGTACATTGTAGATGTTAAAAGAAAATTTTTTACCCAACCCGAATTCTTACCGATATGATTCATTATTTGAAAATTATCTATAATAGATTAAAACAGGACCCCACTTAGCACGTGTAAGAATATATATTTAATGTTACAATATATATTCTAATTATGTGGCCAGATAATTTTAATGAGTATAGATATATTGAATAATGTATTATATTATATTATATTATATCAATATATATCTTTATGGTATGATTTAATCTAGACCGTTCAATTGGTTACTTGATGGACGTACCAGATTAAAGGGTTAATATTATAAACGGTCCTCTCTCCCTGCCAGTTATTGACGCAGAGATTAAGAGCAGTTCTCCATCAACTGGTCTCTGACAGAAGGATGGACAAGGGAGAGAAGTAGAACCGTTCTACAGAGAAGCACATCGACAGTCTAAGAAGATCAGAGGAATTGAAATCACTACCGGGTAAGTCATTCCTTTTATATCTTTTCCCTCATAAAGCATGATCAAGATCCTGGCAATTAGGGTTTGTAAATCTTACATGTGGTATCAGAGCCTGAGTTGTTGATCATGATTTATGTTGGAATTACTGTGTTTAAGTAATTGATAACTGCGGCGATATATTTAATTAGTAAGGAACCGACCGTCGTAAATTTGTTCCTGGTCTGGGCTTTGAATTCGATCGCCGTTTTAGTATCAATTTCCTAAACGAATTGGTGATGCCGACTTCCACGGTTTAGGTTGATTTTGTCGCGTACGTACGGATTTTGTATTGTTTAATAATTGTGTTGATTGGTGGCTAGCTTTCTCATGGATATCAGATTGTATCCCACTAGCAACTTGATGTCATTCTCACGCATGCTAACTGCCACATGTATCATGATTTGTTTTAATTCCTTCGCTGTGTTCTGATATGAGGATAATTGAATACATGCAATTCCTTCGCTATAGATTACGAATTGCTTCACTATATATATATAATGATATGATGATTGCATACTGATGGCATGATTGTTAGCGAATTGAATTGTTATTCATGAAATTTGGTTAGCAATTGAAGGAATTTGATTTATCACCTAATGAACTTGGTTTATTGATTTGGAATTGTTTAATCAAATTTCTGATAATGGAATTATTGTCTTCATTTCATTATGCTTCTCGATGAAATCAAATCGGTGACCTGAGGCATTGGGGAGATCGAGGAGTTGCATCTCGATTTGTCGCCCGAGTGGTTCGATCCGGGAGCAGAGACAGATTGCTACGGTTATGAATCCACCATGTAATATGTGATAAATCATCCACATTATGACTGACTTTACAAGGACATTACGTGGATGAAAATGATCACGTATCTGCGAATCCGCTAAGTGGAGGGCTTTCAGAATTTCACGTATGTATACTCTCCCTCTTTTATACAACTCATGATGATAGTATGCTAGATCAGTTTAGGAACAACACGTACTAGCATGTATAGTATCTCGATAGTGGTTCCTAAAGTGATCAAACTAGAGTTTACCTATTTCGTTCATTACGTGCCTTAAGGGTGATTAGAATCGCATGCTTATAATAATATGGATATACACCTAAATGATGAATTTGGAGTGTGATAATGGTAGTCAATTGAGACTCCTATGCATGTGTTTATGGATTCTAAATCATGATGATGTTATTATTTATGCATGAGTGATGAATGAATGACATATTGGATCATGTGATTCTAATTAGAAATTAAGGGTTGATTATGTTTCAATAATGAAGGATTTAGCAAGTTTGAATTAAGCATGAAAATGGTTATTGCATGAAAGATTACTTGCTTTAGTCTCCTTGTTAATTGCTTCCTCTACTCATTAAAGAAAATTATAGTTTTATGGTGTAAAACCATTAACTTTAAGGGTTAAACCTTATGTTTTCTAGTGATGTTTCAATACTGTGATGATAACCATTATGATATCATGTTATATTTAGTTTTTGAAATATTACTTTAAAGCCTATATGCATGACTTTGTAGTTAGTTTCTAATCACCAAAGTGATTGAACTAGAATGATAACGTTATGCATGAATGAGGCATTTACGGTCATCATGACTTTATAGTTAGTTTCTAATCACCTAAGTGATTGAACTAGAATGATAAGGTTATGGTTTAATGAGACATTACTATCAACATGACTTTATGGTTAGTTTCTAGTCACCAAAGTGACAGAACTAAAGTGTGTTGTCATGCATAAAGAAAATCATTTATTATATGCATGAACATATAATTTAAGTAGGTTATTGTCACCAAAGTGGCTAATCTAGAATGTTTATTTGCTTCATGCGTATAATACAATAGTAATGTCTAAAGTAAGATCAATAAGTATATGCATGAACTTATATTTTAAGTGGATTATTGTCACCAAAGTGACTAATCTAGAATGTTTATTTGTTTCATGCATATAATATAATTGTCATTTATCCATGATAATAATGAAATGCCTATTACTGTATACATGATTGGATAAATTGACATTTACAGGTTACTAGAATTTTAGGATTTGCCCAAAGGTGAATCGCTTTCTATAACCGGTAAACATGATGGGATAATTAAGATCTTTTTGTTCTATATATTTGTATATCCAAAGATAACTTATATATTTAACTGGAGATTTTCTTTAATTGCCCAATAATGTTATGGAATTTAATTAAGATTTGTGTGCTATAGTCGTTGCCCAAAGGTCGGTTATAGTATACTTTGATGATTTCCAAATAATGTTATGGCATTTAATTAAGATTAGTGTATTGTAGTCGTTGCCCAAAGGTCGACTATGATATACTCTTATTGATTATCTGAATCTATAATAGTTTATTTACTATTTGGCATTTACTTAATGATAGTATATTATAGTTGTTGCCCAAAGGTCGATTATGATATACTTTAAATGATTAGCTGATTCTTATTAGCTTATTTTATGAATGAGCAAGTATGTAATTTGCAGCTATTATAGTTAATTCGCATGTATGTTCTGTTATTGTGTTTAATAAGTTTGACTTTCTAAACCGTGTATGTCAGGTTCCACTAAAGTTACTAGGTCCTGACTTAACACAATTAAACAGTATCCTTACGGGTACACAACTTAAGTAGAAAGTCAAATCATAAAGTATAAACACGATATAACAGAGTAAATCTTAAGTTAATGCGAATAATTTTGGTTTATTCCACAAACAATAAATAAAGAAAATTATGAAGTTTTGTGGATGAAAGAACAAATTATGTAATAAGTCACTCGTATGTACAAACTTACAACCATTAAGTTTTGAGTTGTATAGTTTGTAGAAGTTTGAGTTGGCTAATTTATGGAGCAAGATTAAAGACCTTAAGGATGACTAGAGATAACTCAATATTTATGAGAGCACTTTAAAGTGTTCATTAAGGGATATTGAGTTAGCTCGTATGTTTATGAAGAATAAGGAAATCACATGTCAACCATACATAAAGGAGTGCTGCTAAAAGGTTAGTGCAATTGTTTTTCATACATGAATAAAATGTAATATTTTGTATATCTCGCTTATTGCATGATTATTATGCGGAAAATTAATAAGTGTCAAGAATAGAGGGATAATTTATATATATCTTCTTGAACTTATGAATTTATGTTTATTTTTCCGTATTAAGAGTTAATGAAGAAAATTAGTTAGTCACGCTTATTAATGTTATTCATGTATGACTATATCCATTTGCTGAGTGTTTTTTCTTGATGGAAATTAAGCAATTAGATAGAAACGTGAAAACTTAAAATGTCTTTATGTGTGGTGACTTTCATGAGAAATGTATAAAAGTATGATATGACTTTTAGTTCATTAATAAGCCTTTTTAAGAGAGAATGTCATACATTTATGAAAATAGTATTGTGGGAAATATAATCGGACTTTGAAAGTTACAGTTAAGAGTTAGACAAGTAAGTCTTCTTTACCCATCAATGACATTAAGTTGTGGATGTATGAGTTAAGTCTGAGATCCCATAAAGGCAGTTCCAACATTTTATTGATCTGTGCGTTGGAAGGGATCTTGGTTAAGACACCGTTATGTTTGAGGTTGTCTAATAAAGTTAAAATAAATATTTATGATCCACATTAAAGAATGAATTCTTGAATGAAATGTTTACTCTTGAGTAACATTAAAAGATCCAAAGGGTATAATGACTTACTTTCTTAACTGAAGTCCGAAAATTGTAGAAACCAGTTATGTTAATCTTAAAAATAATGAAATTAGTGGGAGTGTCTGAATAATAAGATGTGGATATTATGGTAAATGATAGACATTGTCTATCTGTATGAATACATTATTCACATGGATTGGAATATAGTTCCATCAGTTGAATGAAAATTTCAACATAAGGGATAATGTTCGAAAGACATGATACTTCATAAAGAAAGAAAAGTATAATCATCTGATAAAGTTAAATCATTTAGAATAACATTAGGAAAACTTGTTATTCTGGAAGTTGGTTTACTTGTAGGATTCAGATATTAGTAAATATTTTTTGGTTTCATTCCCACAATATATTATGTTACGAAGTTTATATTTCTCAATTAATGAATGGTCATTTTAGAAATCAATTTATATGATAAAATTGATGTTCCCACGAATGGTTTATTAAGTTACTTTACCGTTGTATGAATCATAAGATTAGTGGGAGTACGCAGATATTTTTCCTGTATAATTGATTATATCTTGCTCACATTTAAATGATTATGTACTCTCTGAAGTTAAGATGAAAGTTAATGTGAGAGACAATTTATGTGACTAAGATTAAATTAAAATTTTAATCTAGTCACAATTACAGTTGGATTGTCTCAGAAAGCTCACATTGAAATGATCTTAAAGAGGGAGTATAGTTCTCGAATGCTGCAAATAAAGTCCTAATGCACCTACAAGAACATGTGAATGCATTTATGTTCATGTAGATTCAGATTTAAGGGATATCTTGACAGTTGAAAGTCCACTCTTAATTAATTGTTCATTTTATGTGTTGGAGCAATATTACAGAAAAGTAGTAATTATCCGTCGTTATCAATAATGTAAAGTAAGGCTTTAGCATGTTTATCATGCATTAAGAACTGTGGGACTTATTTCAGGGCTTGAGGTTGTCGACACCGTTACCAAGTCGCTGGAAAATTTATCGTAATAACGCCACAGTTATTTCTTCGTCAAAACGACAAGCATTAAAGGTGCAAACTTATGGAATGAAAGTTTATTGTCGTTAAGAAGAAAGTTCAGAAACTAGAGTGTCTGTCAGCATAATGGCCAAGCTGACAATGATGTATTTAAATGAATGTTTACAACTAATGACATTAAATAAGCATGCAAATAATGGGTCTTAGTTGTAAAGTTGATGATGATGATGTTTGACACTCTGAGCTCAATGATATGTTTCTGACTCCAATGTTTTCCTGTTAATTATGATTGTGTACACATAAAGTTTATGATAACGGGAAAACCTTATGCAAAGCCTTACTCGGACCCTAATGTGTTTATATATATTGCTTACAGGCTTATGTTTGATAAGATGTGATTGTCGTGGTATATGGAAGGGAGTATGCTGCTTAAATAAGTGTATGACCGCCATAACCCGCATTTACATATTATTGAATGTAAGTGATTATGATGAACGGAAAGATTAGATTTTACGCGCGCCTTATGTTATTCCATAAAGATGTAAGACTTATGTGATTATCTGGCCAAGTGGGAGAATGTAAGAATATATATTTAATGTTACAATATATATTCTAATTATTTGGCCAGATAATATTAATGAGTATAGATATATTGAATAATGTATTATATTATATTATATCAATATATATCTTTATGGTATGATTTAATCTAGACCGTTCAATTGGTTACTTGATGGACGTACCAGATTAAATGGTTAATATTATAAACGGTCCTCTCTCCCTGCCAGTTATTGACGCAGAGATTAAGAGCAGTTCTCCATCAACTGGTCTCTGACAGAAGGATGGACAAGGGAGAGAAGTAGAACCGTTCTACAGAGAAGCACATCGACAGTCTAAGAAGATCAGAGGAATTGAAATCACTACCGGGTAAGTCATTCCTTTTATATCTTTTCCCTTATAAAGCATGATTAAGATCCTGGCAATTAGGGTTTGTAAATCTTACATCTCGACTCCATAACCTTTTCACGACACCTTGTCAGCAATGCATGTTCCCTTCATTTCTATTTAATTATGCTGTGTGATATAATTAATATTGTATAGTTGTAAACTTATATTCATTTGAATTTGAATTAACCACATATTATGAGAAAATGGACGGATCGCGTGATCGATACGTATCAATCCTGTCGAGCTGTTGTTATCATGCGATGACAATGTTATATGGAGTAAAGTTACATTCCCAGTGTGTTAAAAACTGAAGTTTACATTCTCTGTTTTAAAAAGAATGAAGAATAGGAATTTTCATTAAATGTAACTTTAATTATTCTTTGTCATAGTTAAGTTCAATCAAACATATCATTTTGATCTAAATAATAATAGAAACAATGCACCAAAAATGGTACGTACGTAGAATATATATATATATAATATTATATCTCTTCGGACATAATTAGATCGTAATGTGACGTGTACCAAACTATCTAAACGAAATAAATACCATAATAAATACTTATGGGCCATTATGTCTCCCATCGTATTTATATATACTATATACTATATGTATGTATACCATCAGATAAAGTAATTATTAACCTTCTTAAATTTGGTTCCTTCTTAAATATTATCTTTTTCACCGTTTACGAAAAAGATAATCATATTCTTCTGTCTGGAAAATTTGGACCACAAAATTCTGAAGCTATAATACATTTTGCCGATATTATATTTAACTGAATTCTTAAATTCCAGAAGATAGAATTTTAATCGGATTAAACAGTCTTTCATTATCATATGTTTGGCCGATAGATGTTTTATTTTGTAGGTTTTTTGTGTTTTGTGTTTTTGTAGACTTTTAGTGTATTCATTAGTCAATTGTATTAATATTGACCGTTAAATAGTTTCATATTCAATTTAGTCTCTAATCTTCTTCCGACCACCGCCCAAAATATTCAAGCTACAGCACAAGGCCGCGACCACCACTCAAGGTCGCTGAAACACGCACAAAGTCGTTGGTGTCCACCAATCGAGGTCAGACGACTCTTATTAGAGACATTCGGCCCCGACTGGCCACCAAAGACCAATATCAGAACCACAGAGCTCCAGATCGGAGCTCGGTAGCTCAGGTTGGGGCCATTGAGCTCCATATCAAAGCCAATGGACCCCGACCAAAGCCACAGAGCTCCGATTGGAGCTTTGTTGCTCCGACCAGAGCCATAGAGCTTTGATATGGAGCTCTATGGCTCTGATCTAGGCCCTCGGTGGCCCAATCTGGGTCGTACAACTCTAATCGGAGTTGTACGGCTTTAATCGGAGCTGTCGGCCTCGATTGGTGGTCACCGGTGGGCTTGGGTCGTGTAAGGCGACTTTGTGCGGGTTATGGTGGCCTTGTGCGGGTTTCGGCGGCCTTGAGAGACGGTCGGCGGCCTTTTGTGGTGTTCGGAATATTTTGGGTTGTGGCTGGAAGAAGATTAAAGATTAGATTGAATCAAATAAAACTATTTAACGGTCAAACTTAACCGTTAACTAACAAATGTACAAAAAAATCTACCAAATGCAAACATTTGGCACCAAAAGCCTACAAAATAAAATATATAATACCAAAAGTCAACATTTACTAAACATATACACCAAAAACTATTTAACCCATTTTAATTATATCTTTAATTATATAAATTTCAATATGCTTAATTTAACAACCGTAAATGTATATATAATTAGTTAAAATTTAATCCAACCCAAAAGAGTTATATCATATTCTTATATATCAAAATTTTGAATAACAAAATTCTTCAACTACATATATTGTACTACTAGAAATGATACATGGTCCGAACGTTCTCAATCACGGATTGACTGTATCTAGGTGGCATGATTTGTAATTCTTTACAAATTACAATGTAATCTATGATATAAAACATTTTTTTTAATATATTACAAGATTCCTTTGTAATTTCGAATTGCGAATGTTATTGTTAAAGTCTTCCTAACATGGCGTTTTCAGCGAGTTTTTAATTTAATTTGTGAGTTTTTAATTTAATTTGTCTTTGTAAACGCAACTCGTTTTACTAGTTAGTTTGACCAAATTGGTATATTCATTATATTTTGAGTAGGGGTGTCAGCAAGACATGATGGGTATTGCCAGCCCCAGACTCGTCATGTAGGTCGACATGATTGACCCGTACCCGTCTCATACATCTCACAGGACGGGTGGGTCGCCCAACGAGGGACATAATCCATAATCTATTATTACAAATCTTAAACCTTAAACTCTATGTTCATCATATAATTCAATTTCAAATTTAAATCACAAATTACAAATTTAACTACAAATTATAAACTCATAAAAACCATTGTTATTTTGATTATGTATCCATATAATCTTTTTTTATATATATATATATATATATATATATATATATATATAATAAACGTGCGGAGCGGGCTGGATTTGTATGGACCTGTAACCACAAATCCGGTCCTGTCCGGTCCTGTCGCATGGGTCATGTGTACCGTGACTCGTTTTCACCCCTAATTTTGAGCATACATGCAACGGACTAAAAACAATCAAGTTAATCTCTAATTAACTCCACACAGTTTGCATAACCATCTATAGCTGCTATTTCTATTCCACACAGTGTATCGGGGAAAAAAAAAATCTAGAACATGGGGGATTCGGACGGCGAAGAATCGACCAAACTAAGGATGCTGTTCCAATAGTTCTTGCTGTCTTCATAGTATTCCTCGTTGCTGACACCGCCGTTCTTCTCAGAATTATTATCAGACAAGCTCCGGTCACCGCCGCCGCAGCTGTTAAGTGGAAGCTCGGTGAAGCCGCCCTCCGTTTCGATTGACGAAACCCTAGCCGACAAAGAGTGATCTTGATGGAATAATAAGGAATCATTATTATTATTATTTTCGCCTTGTAATTCCATGGCGGCGGCGGTGGCCTTGAAATTAGGGTTTGATGAATTATTCTCATCATTCTCTCCTTCTTCCTTAACCATCATTCCATGAAGAAGAAGATTCGACGAATCCGATGCGATCGAGTTTGGAGAGTGTAGGCCAGTTAGGGTTTTGGTCGTTGCATGGCCAGTGAAAGTCAATGAAGATCGACTCTCTTGATGGAGCCGAAGCTTGGATTCTCTGACTAGGCGAGCCTCGGCCTCAAGCCGAGCACTCTCCCACTGAGCCAGGTGACTCAGCTTGGCCGCGCTCTTGGATTGGCCGTTGTCGTCGTTGGTAGAGAGCAAGGAGTCGGACTTTGGCTTGTGAGTCACCGGATCGATCCCCATCTTTGCTAACCTTTTCTTCAAATGTGTGTTCCAGTAGTTCTTGATTTCGTTGTCGGTTCTTTTTGACAAGTGGGTAGCTATAGCCGACCACCTAATTAAATTAAACAACTCATTAATTTTACATGTGATTAATACCCTACTAAGAATAAAACTATCAGGGTCAAACAAACTAAAAACATCACTACAAGAAAACAGGGCAACAGCAACAGATTCATTTCCAACAAATCAAGTCTGTTGGAAAATTCCAACAGATTTCCAACGGCTTCCAACAGACAGCAATTTCATTAATTTCCAACAGATTTTCCAACGGACACCAACAGATTTTTCCAACAACCACCTATCTGTTGGAATTCTGTTGGAATGTTTAGATTACCAACCATTTTTCCAACAAATATTTAGTTGTTGGAATTAAATGTTTTATTTAATATTTGTTTAATATTTTTGGCCGTTAACAATGCTTCATTCAACAGAAACAAACATGTTTAGTCCATATTTTAGGGGAATATGTTATCGATCCTTAGTAATTAACAACAGCAAAGAGGAAGGGGATAAAAAAAACTCAATCGATATTATGAATGGCATTTCAATTCGCACATTCATTCGTTTTTCTTCGCAAAAACGACCATCTATATGATATATACATGTTTGTCAATTGTTTTCTTTCTAAAATGGAATTTGACATTCTATTTGAAAAAAATGTATGCGGTCAATATATTATTTTATATAAATATTTCCAATTTTTAAATAGAACAATTTAAATACATATTCTACACATGCAAATTACGGATTAATTATTTATTATATACATATTAATGAATTTGGGTACGTAGGGAAATTTTTATTGGTTAAATAATGAAAGTTTAGAATACAATTTTGAATAGCTATTCTGAAATTTTCAGTATTTTTTCGACTCAGTTATATATATATTCTTAAAAAAATTGTATATAAATCCTACCGTGCTATTGATAATGGAATTAGTACCTACCCAAGAGCTATTAATTTTCTATATCTACATTTTTCAACTATGTATCTATTAATTATTTTCCTCTAAAAAAGTATATAATTTTATATAAATGTCCAAAAATTATAAAATATATATATATAATTATCGACCTCTCTTAATATAAAGATAGATTTTCTGGAAATTTAATTTTTTAGGAAAATACTACAAAGTACGGAAAGATTTACAAATATGGGTAAATATAAAACATCAAAACATGCATAGAGAATACATATTAATATAATATATAGAGTGAAAAATAGGAGAATAGTAAATTAGAGAAAGGAGGACATCAATAAAGAAGAACACGCATCTCAATGCGTTGATCCAAAGGCTGAAAATTAGTCTTTAAAATCAGTTGAGTGTATTTTAGCCACACACAATTAATTAAGTTAGAAAAAAAAAACTACAGATTGAATATTTATTCCTTAGGTGATTTTCTCAGTACAAGACCTACAGAGTGCCGATAGTTCGTCCGTTCACCTGCCATCATCACCAGCCATTCGCCCGCCACCTCTGGCCGCCGTCGACGTGCAGATCCGCCCTCTACGGCTGGCCGTCCGTCTATGTGCTCCTCTGCCAGCTCGACTTCTGGATTGCTCGCCTCAGTTTAGGTTTAATTGAATCGTTGATTAAGCAATTAGGGGTTATACTGAATTGGATCATCAATTAAGCAATTGGAGAGGTAAGTAATCAAATTCCTAACCTGATTCTATATATATTCAATTGATTAAGCAAGTTCCTTCATATATATATTTATGAGACTTGTCATTTGCTTTAGCTTATAATTTAATTTGTGCTGTACGGCTGAGTGAAGGATCCTTCACTCAGCCGCACAGCACAAATTACTTTACCTCTGTCGCGGTTCTTCCTTCCAGACCCACGATTTGAAAACCTTCAATTCGTCTTCTCCAAGGACACCTCCTCCACTCCTCTTCATATTCGCAGGCTCCGGGCAACATTTGTAGTAAGTTTGGTAGCAGAAGAGGTATCTTCAATGAACGAACCCTAATTTTGCGATATGTAGTTTCATCTTGGTTTGAGACTTTAGCTGTTTTTTTTCTCTTCTTGATGGTGAGATCCGAAACCTAAAACTTCGATATGGGTTTTAGAAATGGAGACGGATGGAAGAAAAACAATAACAAGTTAATGATAGCTACCGTTTTACTCTGCTTTCGATCATCGATTATTCATCTTTTGCGTGATATAGATGCAGATATTTTGAATTACTTTCATTTTATGTTAGTTCTAGCATAATCCCTTCTTAATGGACTTTGCTCAGTTGAATTCGACTTACTACCATTTCTATGTGGTATTGTCCTTATGGTTATGTGAAATGAGCTGATTAGGTTGGTTTATTGTGAATCAGTTGAACTGAAGATAAATTGGTTTGATTAAGTTTAATTCATGGAAGTTCAGTATTTTATCTATAGAAATTGGAATTGGTGATGAAGGGTTCTAATGAATTAGGAGATACGAGTATCAAGTAAGAATGTGCAGGAAAGGAAAGGGAAAAGAAGAGTGATCGATGATCATTGATGTAAGCAACTCGAATGAGTTAATTGTTGAGAACCACGATGTAACGTCATCCTCGGTTGTGCTCTAGGTGTCATTCTAATGCATTATAAGGTAATTAGTTTGCTACTCTGAAAACACGGCTTTATCTAGAATAACCTAATATGTTGAACTCATGGGATTTTGAAGGAATAGAGTCGAAGAAGGAACTATCGGGGTTTGAGAGAGACAAAGTCACTGTTGGAGAATTTAAGCTCCTATATCTCTTTCTCTCCATATCAGGTTGCTCTTCTCTCACTACAACAGATAAATTCATTCAATTTTTCCTTACCTTTTATGTCAGAAAGAACAAGTTAGGTTTAACTTTTTCTTAAATTTTAGATAAAGAATAGAATATTAGTACTGGTTAGTGAATATTCATTAATTTTGATATTTTATGACTTTTCCAACAAATTAATAATTATTTAGTATATATATGGTTAAATTTTCATAAAAATTATGGATATGCTTATACATGCTCTATGTTCATGACTGTTGTTGATGTTGAAATGTTGATACCATAACTTAGTGGAGAGCTGTCCTTACAAAAGTATAAGAGGATGAACACCCAATAACTTGAAATTAAAGATTTAAGGAACTAAATGATTTGAACATGGAGATCAAGCATAATTGTGTAATATTAAATATCTAATGCATGATTTATATATGTATGTATTGCTGAATGGAATCAAATAAGGGTCGTATAGCTTTGAGGGTTGTAAGGAAGGCTAAGTTAGCTTCTGGGGAAGGCCATGGTTATGGAATCTGAAAGCATGTGAGGACACATCTGAATTTTTTTTCCTCTCTAGAAGTAATTAGACCAAAGTGGTTTATGTTTGCTAATGGTGATGTAGATATGCATGACTTTCATTCTCCGTACCTCTAAAGTTATCTCAAGTTCTTTAATTATGTAGGGTGGAGTGAGTGGAGCAAATGCTGAAGTACATAGGAGCTACTACAAATGTTTCGGTTTGGCAGGAAAAAGGCAAAATAGCTTCATGAGGTCTGTTCAAATGTTTAGGTCTTTTTTGGTTGTCAGTGCATGTCTCGATTAATGGTGCAAAAATTCTATAGAGAATGTTGACTCATTCGAATTTTTGCTATTCATTCTAATTCTCTCCAATACTGTAGTCAAATCTCTCCAATTCTATTGTCAAAGTTGGATTAATATTGTTTTGATGAATTAGTTGTGACATGCCGAGATGTTATATAGGAGTTGGTGGTCGAATAATAAGTTATTTCTGGGTTTTTAAAGGGTCTTTCCATAAGAATGTATGTCTATCTTTATAAGTGTTTGTTCTAAGTTGGTATTTCTTGTTTACTGCTGGTTGTTGCTGCTGCTTGAGTTACTACTACTGCTTGGAGGTAAGTAGAATCTCTTTTGTTGTAATTCAAGTCTTTGGTATTTCTTACTTGCTTGAATCTTCTGTTGCTGGCTGCTTCTACTACTTGCATCCTTACTGGCCACCTTTAGTTGAAAATTTGGATTGGTGGTATATGTATTCATTTGTGCTTTTATTGTGTAGGGTGCCAGGGAAGGTATACGATAAAACAAAACAAAGTGAGTTTCGGTAAGTTAATCATTCTGACATGACTTCCATTGTCTAATAAATTTCAGATATGTTACTACCTCTAACCTTAGTAAAAGCTGTGGATTTAGTTATATGACATAATAATTATTCTTTATTCTTTGATTTGTATAGCTCACAAGAAAATGTGAGGTATGATGAGGATGCATGGACTGAAGCCACATTGTAGGGTTCCTACACGCTTGATGACATTTTGGATGGTAGGGTAACTATGTTTGATGACATTTCACATTTTAGAAATGCTTAGTTTAGTGAACAAATTGTATGTGATATTCAAGGGTTTATAGGTCTTTTGGTACTCTATGTTTGCCCACTTTTGGCTTTTGGTACCACATGTTTGGTTTTGCCTATTTTTGGTACCATACGTTTGTCAATTGTTTACTTTTGGTCCGACTGTTAGTTGACCGTTAGAGTTGACCGTTAAATAGTCACGTGATTTGCACATGCCTAACCTCAAATTTTGATTTTGTTCATTTTAGTCCTCAAATTTTTTGTCGTAACTTTTTATTTTTGCAATTTAGCCCTCAAACATTTCAACCGCACCCTAGGACTAAATTGACCTAGCTATGGTCCGATTCATGGCTAGTTCGGACCATGGCTAGGGTCGCCGGACACGGGCGACCCTAACTATGGTCCGACCTAGCCATGGATCGGACCATAACTAGGTCAATTTAGCAATTGGGTCTACTTGACCCAATTGGACCCTAATGCTAAATTGACCTAGCCATGGTCCGACCCATGGCTAGGTCGGACCATGGTTAGGGTCGCCCGGGTCCGGTGACCCTATCCATGGTACGACCTAGCCATGGGTTGGACCATGGCTAGGTCAATTTAGTCCTAAGGTGCGGTTGGAAATGTTTAAGGCCTAAATTGCAAAAATATAAAGTTAGGACAAAAAATTCGAGGACTAAACTGAACAAAATCAAAACTTAGGGCTAAGCATGTGCAAGTCACGTGACTATTTAACGGTCAACTCTAACGGTCAACTAACGGTCGGACCAAAAGTGAACAATTGGCAAACGTATGGTACCAAAAATAGGCAAAACCAAACATGTAGTACCAAAAGCCAAAAGTGGTCAAACATAGGGTACCAAAAGACCTATAAACCCGATATTCAATGTTTGGTAGGGGATATTGAATGTGGAAACAATGTTTTGTTGATTATAGTGAAGAATTTTCATGATTTGTGTTGGTAAAAATCTGTTGGAAATATTGTTGGGTGTCGCCGAATAGTCTTCAGTGACGTAATGGATTATGTCGCTGAAAAGTATTCAGCGACCAATGGATTATGTTGCTGAAAAGTCTTCAGCGACCAATGGTTTACGTTGCTGAAAAGTCTTCAGCGACGTAAATTACGTCGCTGAAAAGTCTTCGGCGACGTAAATTACGTCGCTGAAAAGTCTTCGGCGACGTAATGATTACGTCGCTGAATGGTCTTCGGCGACGTAATGATTACGTCGCTGAATGGTCTTCGGCGACCTAATGATTACGTCGCTGAATGGTCTTCAGCGACGTAATGATTACGTCGCTGAAGACCATTCAGCGACGGAATTATTTTGTCCAGAGACCCTTCGAATTAATTTTATTAAGAAATTCTTTTTTTGATTTCCAACGGATAATATTCCGTTGGAAACTTGATCAGCCAAATAAAAAGTCGTTTCCATCAGATTTTCCAACAGTTTTCTGTTGCAGAATTTCCAACGGAATTTCTGTCCGTTGGTAAAAAAATTACCAGCGTGACTTTCAGCAACGCTCCGTCCGTTGGAAATTCTGTTGGTGAAAGCCTTTAGCAACGGGTTTTCCAACAGATCACCCGTTGCTGATGCCCTGTTTTCTTGTAGTGACAGTCGAAATATAGATTATGAATTGATGTCTTAAATTTAAAATATTGATCGATGATATTCAGTTGAAATATAGATTGTGAAATATACATGATCCTTTTTTCAAAGATGTTGTGAAATAGCGTAATAGAATAAATAGCTCTTCGAACTAAGTGATCAGAAGTATTTGTACCTGTTACCAAGAAGGGCATGGAGTTGAATAATGGTTTGCTCCTCCTGCAATGTAAACTTTCCTCTCTTAATATCCGGCCTCAGATAATTAGTCCATCGGAGTCTGCAACTCTTTCCGCATCGTTGAAGTCCTATATATACATGCATATTATAAGTTGAATATATAACATATATCATGAATATATGCATGCACCATTATATATAGATACCAGCTATGGAAGGTAACGCACGCCAGCTGCCATGGCCGTGTTCTTGGATGTAGGCGAGGAGCTTCTGGTCTTCTTCAGGTGTCCATGGCCCTTTCTTCAGTCCAACTTTGTCGCAGCACGGTGATCGCCCCATTATATGTATATTCTTGATTGATCCCGGCCACTATAAATATATGTGTATTCTTTTCTTCTAGAGAGGAAAGGAAAGAAAACAACTAAGCTAACTGTGTATAAGAGGAGGGAATGAATGGTCGACGACGTAGAGGAAAGGTCAGCCACGTACGACATAAATGTGACTGACGACGAATAAATGTGTGTCGCCACACTAAACTACTAGCTAGCTTCTATACTGTACAGTACGTGTATATTATATAACTATATAATATGATATATAATGGTTTAACGCTATTTTTAACTAAATATGTTTCGGATTTGATTTCTATTGGGGCTTTAAAAAAATAAAATTATTTATTATTAGTTCTTTATCATTTATTGATTAACTTAATATGAGTGGATATCATTCTAAACATGCTACAAAGTGTCGCTCTCTTAGTATATGACAGTATTAAAAGTTAGAACAGCTCGTGAAGAAAAAAATTTAAATATAAATAGTTACCACCGCGCACATGCATGTTATATTCCACTCAAAATATGCTTTTTGTTTATTTGGCCAATCACTCGAAATGCTTAAGTTACGACTTTCGATTTCGTTAATGAATTGAAGTTTCTCATTTAAATAGATTATATGAAATAATAAATAAAAATATAAAAAATGTGGATAAATTCGGGACTCGAGACGTTCTAATGCTAATTGGTAATTACGTTTTAAAGTTCTTGATGTGGCCAACCTGAAAACTAATTATTAAGAAAGCAAAAGTTTCATTTGGAACTAAAATAATTAAAACGATATATGTTTTTGTAACGGTTTAGAACTTCAAATTTTAACCAAATGTCTTAGATTTAAATTTTACTAAGTCTTAATTAAGACGATGGAAAGCTAATTAGCAATTAAGTGCGAATTGAAATTATATTAAATTTTTGACAACTAGAACACTCCATGAAAATAAGGATCATATAAAATTACTATCAATTAATTTTCTTATGAATCACACGTGGTAGAACGTACCGTATCATGTGGTGTACAAATAAATAATCATGTACGTACGTAAAGGGGGTATTCCAGTATTTATAGTCAGTGACCCCGCAAGGCAATGAACATGGTCAACTAATAACGTACTTAAAAACCATGTATTATAATGTATTTGAACATGGTCAACTAATAACGTACTTAAAAACCATGTATTATAATGTATTATTATAGTATAACGATTTAACACTTTATTCTTTAATCTGAGATATGGTTGGACATGAAGTCGGTTCTGAATTATTCTAAACAGTTCCGATCCAAAGAGAATCGATATTTTTTTAACTGATTTATTATTATAAAAAAAACAAAACAAAACAAAAAGGTTGATTTAGAATCGGATGTGACCTTGTTCGAAGCTTCTTTTTTTATACCAAAACCAGTCCCCGTCCAATTCCGAACTGGTCTAAGCCGCTTTTTAATGAATGTTTAGACTAAATACAAAAAGTTATAAACCATTTCCGGTCCATATAACCGGTTGCATCTTATATACTAACAATTCTTAATTAATATTGATTCACTCTTTTTAACATTTGGAACCGGTTCAGACTGATTTCAAACGGCCCGGTCTGAACGGGCCGACCGGTTTTTTCCAATCATAATCAGAGGTTTCGAGCTCAAAACCCGCCGAAGCCTTAGGGACGGAAAAATATTATGGCTAGCACGTTACAGTTTATGAGTTGACACGTGTGTAATGATTATTCTAGACGTGGAGTAAACGTACTTTGAGCACTACTCTCCGGATGACCGGTTTTTTTCCCAACCCTAATAAGAAGTTTCTGGCACAAACCCCATCAAAGCCTTAGAAATGAAAAAAATTATGGCCAGTACTTTACCATTTATGGACTAATAACTCTAACCCAAGTACTATTCTCCTAATGACCCCTACCATCCGAAACAAAATGTACTTCAAATGTATTAGAAGGAAAACAACGTTTTTTTGTATTCATTAATAATAACATGTCATATATGATATGTGTTAAATGCGACTTCATCATACACACAATAACAAAAGTTGTTACCACTTACCACCTACCGAAGAATACGCTACAATGGAACGTCGGTTTTAAAGAGCATTGATTTGAGAAGTAATGTGTATGTATGTATATATGGTCCATGGGAGTATATATATTTAGCTTTTTGGTGTAAGAAGACAGATCGGAGATTAGGACCCCCATTCATCAATGGAAGATAAAAGGACCGATCGATGCTCAGAGAGGAAGAAATAAATATGAGCAACCCCCGTATTGAATTCATAATTATACTAAGATGCCAACTTCGCTTACACATCGGGAAAATAACATATAAATGAATGTATATTAATTAGTCAAATAATATTTTCACGTGTCAGTGATTATTACATACAACAAAATAAATTTTAAATTTTTTATGGAAAACAAACTTTTTAAGAGATTTTTTTTTTTAAGAATCATATATATAATTATGATATTTATATTAAAATTATATACATCAATCGTAAGTGTCTCCACCTAGTCACATTCACGCGCCACCAAATGTGTAAAAATACATATGTTATTAAGAGTTTGTTTGAAATAATATTTTTATAGAATTCTTTTTAGCTATTAAGATGTTGTTGTGTTTTGAATACGTTTTTTAAAGTGATTTTATAGTGTGTTAATATTTATTTATGTGATGAAATATGATCGACTTATATAATATATATAAAAGTATATTTCAGAATATGAGTATATTTTTTTCTGATTATAATTCTTTCGAAATAGAATTGGCTATTTAGTATTTACAAATGACTTATGTTTCTCGGATTTGTTAGCTAATAATTCTAACGTTTAGCCTCTTATTATTTTCATTAGTATAGGTATATTATGGCTAGCTCTCGAATTTAATTGTGCCAGCACCGATCCAATTCAATCCCTCGTGAATAAAATGGTCCAACCATATCATTGAAGTATAATAATGACGCTACTATATATATATAACTCCCTTACTTTAAATATGATATGTGACTCTTATAATTTGTGGTGGTGAATCTAGTTGTGATGGTTTTCTTGCACATGCTTGCTTACAAATGACTCACTCCTATTTATATTATTCTAGAGAGAACTCTAGACTTAGATAGTTCTAAAGCAATAACTTCCTAAAAACTATCTAGAACGTCCTACAATAATTATAACCTTAGAATTATCTAGACACATTATCTAAGCTTTAATATCTAGATATTTCTTCAACTTGGCCCAATCTCTCTTAGCCCAAATCATTAAGTCTTGACCTATGATGGTAAATTAATCTTGGCCCATGATAAGTTCTTCTTGGCCCATGATGACAAGTTAATGTTGAATCTTAACATCTTCATCACTCGGAATACCCGATCCATAGGCCATAGCATTGATCGTTTATCGCTAAGCGACTATGTCTTAGCTAAGTTAGAAAGTCGGTGCAACTATGTATAATGTAGCTAGCTAAGGTTTACATTTCATAAATTTGATCCGAAGTTAAAGTATAAAGTTATCTTGCCACAAGCCCAACATATTGATCAGGTAAATTGACTTGAAGTATATTGTACTAATAATTAGACAATGTAACTATTTATTCCGCATGAGGTCGTACTTATAACATGTTTACTTCACAACTGGATTAATTCTTATTCGTACCGAGATTAATCGTTTACCGAGATTAATTCTTATTCTTAGTATCTCAATATGATTTAAATCGTTTACCTCTTGATGAATAGATGACGTGTTGAACCACACCACTAGAACTTGAGGTTGTTTTTGGAACTAGCTAGCATTATTGAATTATTATTTTTTTCGCCAAATAACATTATTAGATTTAGATATTAAAGAAAATCAACTTTTTTGTAGGAAAGTTTTTAATACTTACTTATCTAGGTACCATAAATAAGCATTGAGAGAGATGTCATAAATGATCTCAAAATGGTAGGTGAAAAATTAAACTAGTATTAATTGGGTTGCACTTAAATAAAAGTTAAAACATCTTTTACCCTAGGTCATCATATCACATATGCACTGACAATGAATAACTTCAGGAGGATCACACGAGTAGTAGTAGTACTAATAATAATAATAATAATAATAATAATATATAAATTTCAATAAATTTACTCATTCTGGTTATTTTTTACACTGATTAATGATTATTATGTTAAAGTATGTATAAAGTGCGTTGAAAATTTTTATTTACAATTTGAGTTTACGTGTAAGATAGCTAAATTCTATTTTATGCTTCACATGATAATAATCTATCTATTAGAACGCACAAATATAAATTCCAGTTAAGTAATAATTTAATAACACTAACAAATATAAGTAATTAAATAGTTTATTTCTTGGCAAAAAAAAAAAAAAAGTTAATTAACCCAGGTAAATTTAGAACTTTTTTTTTTTTTAAACCAATATTTAGAAGGTGTAAGTGGGGCTCTTATCCGCTAGTTTTATGGAGCCTGTTAGAAACTTAGAATATTGATGTGCCTGGCCCAACCAAACATGGGCCTGTGGGAAATTACAAATGTCTTCCTTGTTTGGTCTAAAAACAATTCAGGCTCGGGTAAAATAATGTATATTTTACTCTAGGTTACCGTAATATAGTATGTTTTGTTAATTAAAAAAATATTATTAATAGATATTTTGTTAATTAATAATATATGTATTTTTAATTAACAAGTTATTTATTTGTTGTCAAATAACAAATTATTTATTAATAATAACTAGTTATTAATCCACATGTTGACATAATTTATTCTATATGATAATTTATATTATAATATTTATTCATTTTCATATTTAGGTTTAGCAACAAAAAATTAAATTAATATATATTAAAAAAACTTATGTGCTTTATTTTTGACTAATTTACTGCTTAAACGAGCATATATTATATGGTATTTTATATCATCAGGGAACTCAAGTATACTTTTACATAAAAATCGATTTGTAATTAAAATACTTTAGATAAATGTATGACTCATTAATTGCAATTTGTTTTAAAACTAAATAAAATTAATGTTAAAATCAATTATAGAGCTTCTGGCCCGAGTATTATAATGTGTATGCACAACCGACGATTCTAACCTTGAAAATATACACCAGGTTAATCCACTTTATTAATTTATAGATTAATTATTAAATTATTAGCTCATGTTTCAAATAGCTAGCTCGTGTTTCTTTAAGTAAACAAATGGCTAGCTTACGTTTTACTATTCCATTAATGTTTTTAATGGAATCGGCAAGTACACGACATACAATTATGCGAAATGACTAATGTCTCAACCCGTCATCTTCTAATATTATAGAGACCTGCATGCTTAAAACTTATTCATTGTTAATTGTGATTACTTGAATTTGGATTTGGGTAATTTATTTTAAACTAAAGCATTATTATACGTAGGTTGTGTCAATAATATTAGAAAATGATGGATTGTGGGCATTCTAGTCATCACGTGTCGCGCACGTGCCGATTTTGTCAAAAAAATAGTGAAAAAGTGAACGGAGCTAGCTATTTATTCACTTAAGGGAACATGAGCTAGCTATTTGTTGACTTAAGGGAACATGAGATAGCTATTTGTCCGAGAAAAAAAAATGTGAGCTAGCAATTTGTTCGAGGACCAAACGTGGGCTAGCAATTTGATAATGAACTCTAAAATATACATTATATATAATTTAAATGTAATAAAAATAATTTTTTTTTGTACTATAAAAATATATACTCTTAAATATCATAATTAATAGTCATAGCCTTTTTTTTTGTAGTACTTTGACTTAGAAACAATGTTTTCCATGTGAAGGTAAGATGTGAACACATTTTTAACAACATATGATTTTATATAATTCTAATTTACATACAATATTGTAATGAATTTAATAAATAATAAGATACATATATATATTTTTTTTTTTAATATATATGCTAATATTTAGAAAATAAATTTCAGTGCAAATGGGGAGTAATATATATATGGTCTTTTGGTGTTACATGTTTGGTCAATGTTGACTTTCGGTGCATATGTTGCATTTTGTAGATTTTGGTGCATCCGTTAGTTAACGGTTAAGTTTGACCGTTAAATACTTTTATTTTTTTCAATTTAGTTCTCAAATTTATATTCTTAAGTTTTGAATTTTACAATTTAATCATGTTGTTTTATCCGGTCACCGCCCAAGTCCGCCGGCACCACCCAAAGTCGGCGATCACCACAAATCGGAGTCGGCCACCACCAAATCGGAGACGGCCAGCCCCAATCGGCATTGCAACCACCAATTTGGACCGGCCACCGCCATTTGGGGCCGACCAGCAACTCCAATTGGGGTTGTTGACCCCGATTTGGGTCTCGGAGCCAGAGGCCCCCGATAAGGAGCCCTCTGACTCCGAATGAGCCACATAGGGCTTGTTCGGAGCCCTCTGTGGCCCAATTTGGGGCCAGCAGCCCCAATTGGAGGCTGCCGGCTAGGGGTGGCAATTGCTGACACGACACGACGACACGATCTGACATGACATGCTTTTTTTCGTATCTTGAGCTTCACGGAAATTTGACCGTGTCAGATAGATCTCTGACACGACTAGACACGTTTTTAGGCATGACCGTGTAGATCTGGTCTGTAGGTCCACGATAGACACACATCGACACGACTTATTTGAAACTTAATATTTAAATTTATAAAGATCAGTAATTGTATATTTACAAAGCTTAGCATTTGTACAGATTTTGGTCTAAAAAGTGTAAGTGGAGAATGGGTGCCTTAAGATGTTGTAATTCTCGAGAGGAGGCACGGTCACAGGCGGCTGAGGGTATAATTTATAATGTCGGGGGTGGTGTGAGATTTCGCTGAGCCGAAAAGTGAAAGCATGTTGATTATCAAATAGTAAAGTAAGTGTTTTTTTCACCAAAAAAATTGAGTTTTTCATTTTCATCAAGTTCCGTGTCAACACGGGATCTGTTTTGACACGAAAATCCAATGTCTCGTGTCGTGTCCCGTGTGACACGGGATCTGCCATGTCAACTTCCGTGTTTGGAAAACCTGCGATACATTTAGGGTGATATGTTTTGACACGAGAGATCTATTGACACGCGTGTCACTAGCGACACGACACGAATAGACACGACACGATCTGATTGCCACCCTAGTGCCGGCCGATTGGGCCGACTCCGATTTGGGGCTGGCCGGCCCTAATTTGGTTGTGGCCGGCTCTGATTCGTGGTGGCCGACCCCTATTCGTGGTTGCCGGCTCCGATTCGTGGTGGTTGTCGGCCTTTGGTGGTGGTTGCCGGCCTTGGATGGTGACCGAAGAAAATGATAGAGATTAAATTGCAAGATTCAAAACTTAGGAATATAAATGTAAGGACTAAATTGAACAAAATAAAAGTGATTAACAGTCAAATTTAACCGTTGACTAACGGATGCACCAAAAGACTGCAAAATGCAAACATATGACACCAAAAATCAACATTGGCCAAACATATAGAAAAAAAAGACAATTTAACATTATATATAGGAAAAACAACATAAATGGTCCCCAAACTTTATACATTTTTCTATATATGTCCTTAAACTTTATTTTTTTCTATTGAGGTACTTGAACTCGTCAAATTCATTCTGTTATAGTCCCGTCGTTAATTTTTTTTGTTAATTGTGGTGATTAGATGCTGATTAAGCAAAAAATATTGACATGGACAAGTTGGTGTGTCATTGTTTATTGCCACATCATATTTGGTGCCTTTCAGTTTCATGTTCTTTTGTTTTTGTTTTCTTTATTTATTCATTTATTTATTTTCTAATTATTGATATATACTAAAAATATGATGTGACCCTAAACATGTCATTTCAGCTTGTCCATGTTATAAATTTTTCGTCTAATTAGCGTTTTATCACCACAATTAATAATAAAATTTAACAGCATGACTATAACAGAATGAGTTTTATGAGTTCAAGTACCACAATAGAAAAATTTAAAATTCAAGGATATAGATAGAAAAAATTGTATAGTTCGATGATCATTTATGTTGTTTTCCCTTTTATATATATATATATAAGAATTTCTGTGTAAACTATAACATAGTAGTCAAAGTAATAATAATATATATATAATAAAGGAAAGACTTTTTACGTGCCAACATGCATGTTTTCTTCTGAGAAACTTCCGTACAACTTCGAGGGAAAGACAGCGCTCACCGATCATCCTTCACGTCACCAGGCAGTAGTTGCTCTCTCCCTCACTACCACCGCACCATCCAGCAACTTCGCAGCAATACTACAAACGATCCATCCATCCCATATATAAACACCCATTTCCTTCCTCTCCTCAAACCAACATCATAACTTCAATCCTATCTCTTTCTACTTCTCAATTCATCTCCTTTAATACACCATGGCCGAAGCATCATCATTATCATCGAGCACGAACCCAACTCCATTCAACCTTCTGGGTTTGATTGAGATTCTCTCCACTCCAAACGTCAATTCATGGACTACCAGCTTGGGCAAGTCTGCAATCAATTTTTGGTCATCCCTGAACTACAGATTTGAGCTTAGCAATTCGTCGAACACCTCGTGGGCGGGAACCCAAGCCCCTCATAAAAACTCTGCCTTTGCTGGAGACGGAGCGGCCCATGATCGGATACGCAGAGAAGATGTCGAGTTGGTAATGGGGAATTTGGGTCTTTACTGGAGCGGAGAGGCTCAGGAGAGGTTCGCACCTGAAGACATAACCAGACAGTTTGAGGAGGTGGAGCCGAGTCTGGAGGAAGTGAAGGAAGCGTTTTGCGTTTTTGATGTGAATAGAGATGGGTTCATTGATGCGGATGAGTTGCGAAGAGTTCTGTGCGGTTTAGGGTCTGATGAGGGGAAGGATGTGGAGGACTGCAAGATGATGATTAGATCATTCGATGAGAATGGAGATGGGAGGATTGATTTTCTGGAATTTGTAAAATTGATGGAGCACTGTTTATGCTAATTAATTATCTGTTTAAAATTTGATTCATTATTAATCTAATGATTACAAATTTGATTGAGATTATAGTTGATTGTGTTTTAAGCGAGCCAGGCCGGCTTAAGAGAATTTAAGGCGTAAAACCACGTTTTAATTTGAGGCGATTTTACTAGAAGTGTTTTTTTTTTTCACATGTCAAGTTGATAATTAAACGTAAATTTTATGAAAATTTATTTTTTAACATTCAATTTTGCTATTTTTCGTGATTATGAATTTAATTGCATAGACATTCAACCCAAAACAAATAATATAAAAAGTCACTACTATGAGGCATCTTAAAACCTGGAGCCTACAGCTCTTGCTTTAGTGACCTTACCATTGGGCTGATCCTGAAGCGAGCTTTAGTTTACTCGGGTAACTTGAAATGAAATAATTGTTTGTTGAGTCAAACAGATTCGATCATTAGTTTGAGCAAAATTTCAGCCCAAAATACACACGTTGGAGCTAGTAATTATGAAGTTTAAAATTAATTATAAAATTTACAATCCCAAATTCGCATAATAGTGTCACGTAGTACAACTGATAATTACGAGTTTAAAATATTACACAAAAGAAAACCGACGATTATATACGGTCGAAATCGTATGTAACTAATAGGAGATGGTTTGTTATTACGTACTTCTGACCGATATGGCTGGTCGTTAAATACGGTCGTTGGTAATCGGTAGTAAACATTCTTGACCGGCAAAATCCGTGGGAAACTTCGCTTACGAGAAATACCAGTCGGGAATGGGTATGTACATCCATATTTACATTTCTCGACCAATGGCTTACTGAGGTATGGTTGTCTGTATAGTCTAGGAAGTTGTACCGAGGACAAGTCGAATCCAACTGGGCAATGCTAAAGGTGTTCTAGGGAGATGAATATGTGTGGATACTAAATATGCGTGTTTAGTCGCTGAATTAATTTCTAATGTAAGTCTTTACAATACCATTTACCAAACGGTAATTACGTAGCTTTAGTCATATATTGCGTTAGTACTGAAACATTGCTTTGTAGTTACATAAGGTAATTGCAATTTGTCTTGTTTAGTTGTTCATATTTCGACCGGAAATACAACTACGTAAATCATGTTACGATATTCGTTTACGACATATATCATCCCAACAACCGATGCAAAATGTATTTTGCCGAGTCGGTATTAGGTATATTCAATTTGTTGGGTTTAGCACCAGCGTATGTGATTCTAATGTGGACATTTGGTCTTGGGCAGTTGTAATCAAATAGACGGTGTTTGTATGTAAAAATGAGATGTTATATAACGTCTTCACCATAATGTCGGTCAATCTTGAATGCTCAATTTATCATTGTGTGTTTGCATTGCTAATAACGACTTGTTGACACGAAAAATACTATTCTGACATACTACATTTACAATCGACTGTGTTCAAGTCGAATTGATTGAATTAGCGTGTGCATACAACTTGTTGTATGTTTATTCAAGATCATATTTGTATTCTCTATATGCTATGTTTAGCGTTGAACAACCTCTAAGGTAAAAAAAAAAAAAAAAACATGTATTGATACATTCATAATGAGTTTACAATTGTTTTTACCGTGTATGTCGACATATATAACGCCGCAAACTACAAAGCTTGGATTAATGAAGATACATGTTGCATCAATGATGGACGCTATTATACAAAGAGACAACTGTTAGTAGCTAAGGGGGGATGTGGAGGACTACAAGATGATGATTAGATCATTCGATGAGATGGAGATGGAGATGGGAGGATTGATTTTCTGGAATTTGTAAAATTGATGGAGCACTATTTATGCTAATTATCTGTAAATAATATTACTCACTCATTTGTTTTCACTATTAAGCGGTTTCCTTTGACATGGACATAATAATTTACTGTGTTTGGACAAATTGAATAGATTGCAAAATACATTTGAATTTTTCAGCCATACGCATCGAGATTTATATAACGTATATGAAATCTGGTTAAACTTATTTCACTTGAAATCTAATCTCTATTGATCTGACGATTACAAAATCGATTGAATTTATAATCAATTGCATTTTAAGTGAGCCCTAATTTACTTGTGAATTACTTTAAATGAAAGAGTTGTTTAACTACGTATTGGGTCTAACAGATTCGATTCTTAGTTTGAGCAAAATTTAAGTTCCAAAATACATATGTTGGAACCATTGGTTATGAAGTTTAAAATTAATTATAAAATTAATAATCCCACATACGTATAGTGCCACGTAGTATAGTCGGTAGTTTCTAGTTTAAAATGCACTAGAAAAATCTAAATCATTGATCAATATTATATAATTTAATATATTTAATCATATGTATTTACTATTATGTTATGTGCGCTTAAATATATTGTAGAAAAATAAACATAATTTTTCTTACGTTATTCTAATTTACAAACAATTTGTTTTTATGTGAAAATCGAAGTAAATAAATTTTGAAGACACATTATATTATAATATATTTATAATTTAAGTATATTATTTAAATAAATAAATCAATAGTATAATGTATATATCATATTATTATTAGTTTTAAAAATAAATTTACCCTAAATAAACAACAATATATTATTATTGCAATATTTTTATTTAATCGAAGTACAATCCCGCGTAAAATGGAGCTCATGTAATTTAGATATGAATGAATAGAGATTGAGTACTACTACGATGTAGGGGTGGATATAAAAACCTGGGAATTCGAAACCCGAGGAAAACCGGCCCGAAAAACTTGTTCCGAGTTAAAATCTGAGCTCATTAAACCCGAAAAAAACGAATCCCCCACCTACAACTAAAAATAACCATTAAAAAACATAACATTTGGAACCAATAGTATAATCAACGATGTGAACATTTTGTACTATAATTTTTTTATGTATAATCAACGTAAAATTATGATATACATCATTTCATGTATACTTTTTCTCAATGTTTTGAAGTTTTTGACCGATTTAACAAAAAATAACATAAATGTGTTAATTGTTTAAAAACCGAACATAAATTCCATATTTGTTTTGAATATATAAAGATTTATTAATAATATATATTTCTATATATGTGTTAATTAGTTTAACCGAACCCGCAAAACCCGATACCAAAAAATCCGAAAATTTATGGACGGGATATATTCTTAAAAAACCCGCCCGAACACACCCCTATTACGATGTTTAGAAACTTTAGTTGTGGGCTAGGTGACAAATACAGATAAGTGTTGGGCTTATGCCAGAAATAATGAGACAGCCAGATATCGGTTTATCTTTATCATTGAATAACGAAAATATCTTATAAAGACTGCAAAATAAGGAATTATTACTGGTCGGTCAAAACCCTAGAAAAGGCCGAGGCAGACGATGTGCTGAAAGAGAATTCTTCATCTTCGCGTTCTTCAATCGATCGACTTCATAACAGGTAGGCGATATCTTGCTCGGTTTCCTGCTACCTCCGCCTCCAGGTGTCGCAACTTTTCTTGATCCGTTTCGCCTGGACTATGGGTTATTAGATCTGTTTTCGTTTTCTTTGCTCTCAGTAATCTAGCAGATTACAGCATCTTGTCTTTTGCTCCCTGTTTTACTGCGAATTAGTATTGATGTATTTACTATTTACTGGCCTTGCTCAGACATGGAGCCTTGAAATTGTAGATTTCTGTTATCTTCAAGATTTCAATGTTGTTAATGGTTTGAAGTTGTTATGCTCTTTCAGTAACCCAGCATCCTTGGTGAATTCTTCAATTTGATTGAATTTATGCATAATTAGTTACTTATTTTTGCTTGAATGTAATATGTCAATACCAAACTCAACTGATTCGTCTACCTAATCATTATCCGGGCCTAGCAAGTTTGAGTGGTCTATCTTATACTCTATATCTGATGAATACAGAAAACTTCTTCGGCAATGTCTGGTCAGAGAAATGGCAAGCGGACTCATTCTGAATCTGACT
Organism: Clarkia xantiana subsp. parviflora; assembly: GCA_036873135.1. Classification (NCBI taxonomy): domain Eukaryota; kingdom Viridiplantae; phylum Streptophyta; class Magnoliopsida; order Myrtales; family Onagraceae; genus Clarkia; species Clarkia xantiana. The sequence continues at coordinate 25,103,237 of JAPTYO010000007.1, forward strand.
ACAGTGATAGTGGGGGAAAGAGGAGGAGAAACCATGGTGATGACCGGGATAGGGACCGAGATAGAGATAGGGACAGGGATAGGGGCAGAGATAGAGATAGAGATAGGGATAGGGACAGAGATAGAGATAGAGATAGAGAGCAATTTGTTATAGGCTCTGATGACACTGTCTTTCGATATTTGTGCCCCGGAAGAAAGATTGGAAGTGTTATTGGGCGTGGAGGGGATATTGTAAAGCAACTTCGATTGGATACAAAGGCAAAGATTAGGATTGGCGATACGGTGCCAGGTTGTGACGAGCGTGTGGTTACCATTTATAGCTCTAGAGAGGAGACAAATGATCTCGAGGAAAGTGGTTTTGTTTGTCCAGCTGAAGATGCTTTGCTGAGAATTCATGAGAGAGTTGTTGCAGATGAAATGCAAGTGGATGATGACTCAGATCGTCAACAAGTTACAGCTCGCCTTCTTGTACCATCTGATCAAATTGGATGTGTCATTGGGAAAGGTGGACAGATAGTTCAAAGCATACGCAGCGACACTGGAGCCCAAATTCGCATAGTTAAGGATGACCACCTGCCGCCTTGTGCTCTTAGCTCTGATGAACTTGTACAGGTGAATTATAGAACACTTCGGAACCCTAATAGTTACATATTTTAATTTCTTTGTGCTTGTTATCCAGTTATTGATGTGAAGTATTTCCCTTACATATGATGAAACTATATGTAAAACCTAATATTCATTTTTAAATTGTTTGGTCTTTGACTATACCGATGAAAATAATACGCAGTGCTGACACTTATTTTGTATATAATCCTACATATTCTGTCTGGTCTCGAATTTTCTTATTTTGTTAACTTTAGGAGTTTTCAACTGGGTTAAATCTGTTAGTTTTGGATAGACTGTTATTATTATTAGTGGAGACCTGAAAGATGTTGGATTTTTCTATTTTCACTTTTTTCAGATAACAGGGGAACCTGCGATTGTTAAAAAGGCTCTGTTGAAAATTGCATCTCGGTTGCATGATAACCCGTCTCGTTCTCAACATTTGCTTGCATCTGCTGTGCCTGGTGTCTTCTCTGGTGGTTCACTCATGGGTCCAGGTTCTGGGGGACCAATAGTTGGAGTAGCGCCTCTAATAAGTCCGTATGGAGGATATAAAGGAGATGCCAGAGATTGGTCGCGCTCTATGTATTCTGCTCCACGGGATGATGGTCCTACAAAAGAGTTTTCTCTTCGTTTGGTGTGCGCAGTTGGTAATATTGGTGGTGTCATTGGCAAGGGTGGTCTTATAATTAATCAGATTAGGCAGGAAACTGGTGCAGCAATCAAGGTTGATAGTTCAACAACTGAGGGAGATGACTGCTTAATCAATATCTCAGCAAAAGAGGTACAAGATATGTTTGAGTCTTGACATTGGAGTACTTGTGGTTCCTCCTAAATTGTTGTGTACGATCTCAGGTTTTTGAGGAAGCTTTCTCTCCTGCAATTGAAGCTGCAGTGCGCATACAACCAAGATGCAGTGATAGAGTCGAAAGAGATTCTGGATTGATCTCATTCACTACCCGCCTGCTTGTGCCGACATCTCGGATTGGCTGTCTCATTGGTAAAGGAGGAGCTATTATATCTGAAATGCGAAGGCTCACCAAAGCAAATATTCGCATACTGTCAAAGGAAAATGTCCCAAAAATTGCTGGCGATGATGAGGAGATGGTCCAGGTATTCTTTGTCATTATTCTCAAGCTTTGTCAGTGAAATCACTATCATGTATTATTAGAAGTAACTTTCCCTTGGCTTTGAGGATCAGATATCTGGGGATCTTGATACTGCAAAGGATGCTCTTATACAAGTGGCTACACGATTGAGGGGAAACATATTCGACAGGGAAGGTGCAATGTCAACGTTTATGCCTGTTCTCCCTTATCTTCCTGTTCCTCCAGATAGCTCAGAAGGTCTAGGATATGATAGTCGGGACTCTCGGGAGAATAGAAGAAGTGGTCGAGGACATTCATACTCCAGTCGTTATGGTGGTTCGAGTGATGTGGGTGTTTCTGATTCATATGGAGGTTATGGCAGTTCACATGCAGACAGGGTAAGTCATATGTTTCAGTTTCCATGAGGCTGATTAAATGCTCTAGATTTCCAAAATCATCTTTTACACTTTGTTTTCTGATTGTTCCTCTCCATGGAACCGAGAATTATGGAGTCAGCTATTTAATATTTATTCACAGGTTGGTGGCGGTGGGAGTGTTTATGGTGTTTATGGTGGTGGTTATTCCTCTGGACGCTCTGGGTCTGGGTATGATTTATTACTTTCTACTCCATGATGATATATATGCTCTTCTCTTTCCATGTTCTATACATGCACTGAAATTCATTCTTTAAGCATAATTCTCTTAAGTTGAGATGTTCTTCTGTAATATCATCCCCAATCTGAATCCTGTTTCTCAAACCCTTGCTGACATGTAGTGTGATTTCGTAAATATTCAAACACCTGATTTGTAGCTTCTATTCCAGGCCATCTGGGCAGAACCCTGTTTCCCGTCGCAAAAGTTATGGTTACTAGGATTTGACCTCCACAGGTAGAGAATATGAATAACTCCTCCTCCTCCCTTAACTGAAGTAACTGAGACTTTCCTTTGACAAAATAGACTGTCAAATATATTGGCAGATTTCAATCCTAACCTTTCCCATGTCCCATCTGCATGTAGTAATCTAATGCTCGCTCTCTTTCCCTTCCCATCAAAACAGCTGAGACCTGGGTAGCCTGAAGCCAAGCTTACTACTGCCTCTTTTGAATGAAGCCCAATTGCCTTAAACTGAAGACCTGATGAACCAACCAGTGTTTGCCAAATTGATGGCCCCACCTTGATGCACTACTACTGTATGAGGAAACGAGTGATATTTGCCTGCCTTACCTGTATACCTCTACTTAGCCAATTTCCTTCTATTTGTGCACCTAAGAACCTATAAGTAACGTACTACTGCTTCTGTTTTTCGTGCCGGTTATCTGTTTCAGAACTAAACCCATGTTGCTTCTATGTTCTATACTTGCTCGCTGTAATTTGGTGTCAGGGCCTACATTTGATTTCATGCCTTCATGGTTTTGCTTTATATTAACTTTTGTTTTGTTAAAATGCTCTAATATTGTGTTATGATCCGTCTTCTGCCGAGGAGGCTTTTCATTATATATATATATATATACCAAAGGATAAAAGACTTTGCCAAGAGACATTACCGTGCCTTCAGGATATAGGTTGAAGGGCAGATGTGTGATACACAGCCACAGGTATGCTAAGTTGATTCTGCAATATGCACAGATGTGATGCGCTTTCAGGTATGTCAAATATTTATCTTGTATATTGAGAACACAGAACAGGGGTAGAGTGTGTTTTTTTTGGGGGGCTTTATTTGGTTTGTCCTTGGTGGAAGAGAAGCTCGGGGTGGTATCGGTATGTCCAGAAACTTCTGAAACAATGGGCGCCGTTCACGGGTTGATTTATTGATACATTTGTTGATTTTGTTTATCCCCTACCCAATTAGAGCTGGAGGGGATTGGCACGTTTTGAAAGATGAGACATGCTTGGAAAGAAAATATGTTCTGCTAAAGGATACACAGCTTTTGTTGGTTGTCAATACTCATGTGCTATTGTGTAATGTGTGTTTTGGGGCATGCTCGAAGCGATGCAGCTTATGTTAAAATAACTACCATTCGCCTAACATAAATGATGAACAAAGACAAAGAATAAAGACAGACAACCTGGATCGGCGTGCCGATAAATAGTTAATGTTTTCTAAAGGGAGTTTGTAGAGTGAATGACCAAAGTAGGTTACTTTTCGAAACTAATTCCCAAACTAGGCTTGTTCAGAAACTAATTCCCAAAATAGGTCTCTTTATATTTTTAATAATAAATATTATTTACTTTCCATCCTAAAGTTTACAATATGTTACAAATGAACCCTCAATCGAAATATAATACAATAACAAAAAAAATTGAAAATTAAAAAGATTAAATGTATGAAAAAAATGGATATTAAAAATAAATAATAAATTAAATGATTAAAATACACATTAAAAAATAATCAAACGAATATTTTACTAGAGCTTTTAATTCTTAAAAATTATGTGAAATTAAAGGACAAAATTTACATATGTAAATAAATAAGTTTTGAAACAACTTTATAATGGCAAAAAACAAAAAAAAACTATATAATGATATAAAAACTATTCATCAATAGTATGAAAATATATATACAAACTAAAATTCATTCTTAAATTTATTCTATGGATTTTTAAATTTAAATTAGTTTATCTGTTTTCTTCAGTCACTAATTTTATAAATTTAACATGTTTTACTTAGGGTATATATACGCTTTCATTTTTGTATTTTCATAATTAAAAAAAAAATCATGAGTATTAGTTTATTTACATTTTATATCACATTTTTTTTATAATTTATATATTTAGCATAATTTATTTTTACAATTTTTTTCATTATTGCTAATTTATTATTTTTTAGTTTTTAACTTTTACATATAGTTACCTTTTTTTTTCAATTTTTCTAATATATTTCTTGTATTATATTTCTGTTTAGGGGTTAATTGTAACAAAATATAAACTTTAGGATGTAAGTAAAAAATATATCTGATTAAAAAAAATAAAAAAACCTATTTTGGAAATTAGTTTCTGAAGAAGCCTAGTTTGGGAATAAGTTTGGCAAATAAACCTATTTTGGGAATTGACTCGAGTTTGTAAGAGGTGAGTTAAAATCAGAACACCTCATTGTTGCAAGGGATGCATCCTCACCTTCTGTTTTGCCAAAAGTAATGGACCATTAGTAGTAACCTTGGCCGTTTAGCTACGTAATGTACGGGTTTGTGCTGTTCATTTACAAACATAGAATACATTTTTAGCACATGAACTGTCTTAGTCAATTTAGCACTAATAACAATCTAATATAGTCTAGAGATTAGTCTGGTAGACCTAAAATCGAAGAGCCTTCCACAAGGAAATGATTTTTAATCGGATTATAGTGTGAACAATAATCAACTCGTTAGACAATAATCCTCATTCATCAGAAAACGGTTTTACTTTTACATTCTATTATTTACTCGGCTGAACCATAACCATTGGTTAAAGAGGTCCTCTCGCAAAAATACGTATCACTGTAGTGTCAGTCACCTACATATATATATATAGCTAAAGGGTTGGGTTTTCACTTGTCTCCTTGGCTTAAATAGAGGGAAGACTTTTACTCGCCTTGTCTGTTATCACCCCATTGGCTGTGACCATGGTAAAAGTACACATACATTTACAAGAGACTAAGACTAGACTAGCTAGCTATCTGTCAACTCGTCCCCTTCACCAATGTATTCAGAACCGAACCGGATTGACGGTCCGATCGGACCCTAGCCGGTTTAGCCTGTTAAAAAGAGAGGTAAGCAGGTGAAGCCGACTCAATCAGATAGTTTTGAGCGAATCAACCGGGTTATACGATTCATATTTGGAAAAAAAAAAAAACAAAAAAAATCTGAAAAGAAAATGAAAAGAAAGTTAGACGAGACTTAGACTAAATAAATCATCATTCGACCTTTTCTTTATTTGCCAATATTGGTTGGGCTTTTTTATACCAACCACGTTGGGTATTCTTTTGCAATATTGAGTTTTTTTACTTAAAATTATTGGATTGGATTGTATATATTTACTTAAGGTAATTGGGTTGAGTTACAAAATTTAATTTGCAATGTAATAGATGAATTGCCGATCTAATCGTGATGGTCCGACATGTCGAACCGGAACGGAACCCCTAGCCGGTTTGGAGTCCGGTCCGGTTCCGAAAACATTGTTCTTTACAAAACGCTAGGTAGCTTTGCATTTAGTCAGTTGTACGTATACAAATTGGTCATATAAAAACCAGAGTCTATGGCCGTCCCTTCTTCACTTCAAACTCAAACCCTTTGAAGGAGGAGGGATCGAAGTCGGTGATTGTGTTGAGATGAAGCTTTTAGTTCATCGATGGTCTTGCATGTGGGAAGGAAGGTTTTGCAGTGCAGCCAAGGATGACTTGCCGGCGCTGTGAAATCATGCATGGATAATGTATATAGTTATATATATGTCGGCAAGTCATCTTTGGTTACATTCAAACCTCTTTTTTCTCATGCTAGATATTTGATGATAATAATGATATGGTTCATGCATTCTGGAGATGGTTGATACATTAAAACAAATTGGTGATTTGCTTTCTTAATATATTTGTCATGGTGCAGTGCATTTACTACAAACGACTCAAGTAAGCTTTACTCACTGAGCAATTCTTCATGTTGCTTTATTTGCTCATTATCAAACAATTACTTATTCAAAAATATCATGCACGGTTAATTTGATCTTGCATCATATGAAAAACCGTTTCCGCATAGTATGAATAATAAGGGCATGTTTGATTGCATGTATTATGATATCCTAATCCACATATTAGCAAGTACTTAGTTTGTTTCTACTTGATATTTGTATTTGTTAATAATTGGTATTAGTTAATATCCACTTGTATAAGGAATTTATTATTAAATTAACTCACCTAAAAATGATGCATTAGTTAATATATACCAACCCCGTAATGACCCATTTACTCTTGGAATATATGAAAAACTCTCATGTATGCACCAATATTTCGTGTCAGACACCGATAGGTTGGGTCGGGCTGAGTTAGTTCGTGTTGGGTCGAGTCAAGGCATGTTGTGTCTGGTTAGTTCAGATTCAGATCAGACCAAGTCAAGTCAGGTTGGACTGGGTCGGGTCAGGCTGAATCAGTTTGGTTAGTTCAGGTTCAGGTCGAGAAGGGATGGGTCGGGTTAATTCGGTTCGGGTCGGGTTGTGTCGAGTTAGTTCTGGTCGGGTCTGACTATGTCGGCCCGAGTTATGGAGAGCCAGGCTTGTTTGGATCAGGCTGGGTCAGACCGGAGCGGTCCGGGTCGAGCTAATCACTTTTTCAATTGTTTTGTATTAATTACTTTATATATATAGATATTTATACATTATTGAAAAAAAGTAGTTTTTACTATTTATACATAATTTTGATTATTATTTATTTTTATTTTTTTACAAAAAAAGTATTTATTTATTTTAATATTTTAAATAATTAAAGTTACTTTTTTTTTTAAATTTTATATTTGTTAAAAAAATAATCATATGTAAAATATATTTTCATTGAAAAATGCAAGTAGGTGTATTTAAGTCTTTTAGTCATTGTATTAGGATATCTAAATACATGGTTCAACCAAACATTATATTAGCTAAACATGTATTATGATATCTTAATCGATGTTTAATTAATACATGCAATCAAACATGCCCTAAGTTATATAAATATTGGCTTTGGAAGGCCTCTCCGAGATTTAAGTAGGTGTGTATATATTCTGTCTAAAATTAAACTTGATTAATATTTAATAGTCTTTAATAGTTTACAACTTTCTAACTATCTAGGTGTCATTAATACTAAATTGGTTAATAAGTCTTATTAAGACTAAGTAATTGAAAAGTATTATTCATTAATATCTCTAAAACTCTCTTTATGTTTTCATATTGAATAAGTTCCAGAGACATTTAATGACACTTATGTTCTTTAAATGATATCATAAAATAATGTTCCTAGAACTCTCCATATATCTCTATAAACGTATGTAGATATTATATTTTTTTACCAACGAAAAACATTATTGATTAAGCAGAAAACATCTAATTCGGAGTATAGTTAAGTAACATAATATAATTATGTTGCTTGACTATTCTTCGGATTGATGGGATGGGGTAATGAAACCCACTTTAGTTTAGGAGAAAAAAAATGTTCTTTAGTTTGATTTCTTGTCTTAATTATTTGGGGGCCAAAGTTGTCATCATTGACAATTATCTGGATGCAACAAATACATTTCTAGTGATTCTTCATTTGTATGTTAGGATTTTGTTTTTTACCCTGCGGATATATTAGGGTCCGCTTTAGGAATGCAGCACTCGTAATATGTTTGCTTGATGTTTAAATTAATATTTACTAGCCACTAATTTCGTGCACCACGCGGGAAAGATTTAAAATAAAATTAAAACTCATGATATTAAAGTATTTTGTAGAAGATATTATTTCATACTTCGAAATAAGAAATATGGACATAGCTAGCCTTCAACATATAATAAATGAGAAAAATTCAGAAATCACAATGAAATCGAAAAAATTACATTGTCCGATAAATGTATAACATTATATTTAACACAAAAAAAAAAAAAAAAAAATTTATCATTAACTGAGTGCATCAAACACCATCATGGAGACATCCACCCTATATTGCTCTTCTTCCACGAACTTTGATATTCTAAAAAAACTGAATCAAAATGAAAGGTAGATAGTAATTACAATTTTTTTTCAATAATATATATTCAATTAGATAATCTAATAACATAATCCAAATTAAATTATCCTTATATCAAACAATTAAAAATAATTAAAGAAATATGTAAAAATAGGGATAGTAAAACTAAGATTTTGAAGATTATTGTAGTAATTATATTATCGAAGTATTAACAAAATTTGTCATATAATTTATTGTATTACCTCAATAAGCTCTTCAGTAGTAACATACCAAAGGTGGACCACACTAATCATCATTACTGTCATATTCTCAAATACGCATTTGGTGAAGGAGACTCATCCCTTATTTGGAATATTAAACTCAATACGCTCTATATGAAATTGAGCCACCTTAGACATCTGCAGCTGCTTTATAAATCAGTTTACGCCTTCGAAATTTCTCTATAGAAACTATGCTAGCCCAAGCCATAACTTGGTTAATGTGTAACTTTTATTCAATACACATTCTCAATGACCTTCCATTGACGTGGCTTTGTAGTTTTATTTTCCCGATTATATGATTATGGCTTGGTTGCATACGACACATTCTCCATTAACTTACTATTGTTGAAAGCTTCCAAAGGATGCTTAAGAGTCACCTCTCGAAGCTTCTGGTTCCCTTAAGTACACACATCCTTCTCTATCTCTTCCGAGCTGATATACTTCCTAACCAAATGGAATAAAAGCATGCATAAAAAAACAGCTCCTCGATCGATAATTAACGTATTTAATTAATAGATTGTAAATATCAAAATTAGTTATCATCTTAATTACCTCCTTCCACATATGCATATGTAACTAACCTGATTTTCGTTAAGGAATGTCTATGAGATATTTTAGTAATTTAAAATAAGAATGGAAGTAAGAAAAATTAATTATTGTGAAAAAATAAAGCAATTAATAGAAATTGTAAAGAGGTTTTTTTTCCAATTACCTATAAATAGGTTGGATTGAAGTTTATACTAAATGTAATTAATCTGTCTATGTAATCAACATGTTGAATATTTATGAAAATATCATTTGAAATTTTTGGATTAATAAAACAACTAAATAATAAACATTTTTAAAAAATTAATCCTAAAAAATTGATGAATGAGAAGCTGAAACATTCAATTTGCATAATGCCTAAATAAAGAAGGAACAAAAGAAGAAAACACACATACCAGACATAAGTTTTACAACAATTACATTATTCTTTTATGTAGTCTTATATGTACGCACCTTCTCAACATGAGCATCAATCAACTTCCTTCCAAAACGTGAAGAAGACAGTCATTTCTTGAACCACTTAACATCCACATCAAATCTCCTAATATTTATCAAGAGGATATTAATTAATTATGAAATTAAGTTTATGTGCATTTTAAAAAAGAAGCTAGAATTCAACGGAAAAAGTAGCAATTTTCATAAATAAAAAAAAAAAAAGTTATAATGCACTTATAAACAATTTAAGAATCACAAAAAATGGATAGTAAAATACTTGTAATAGAGACACAAATAAATTAGAAATATCAATTAGCACCATATAATTTAGTCTAATAATTAATTTAATATATATATATACCTATTCATATTAGTGATTTGTAAATCTATAGCAATTGTTAGAATGTTCTATCTGCGATTACTCGTGCTAGTGTCCAGCATGGCAGCAAGAACACCTGTCTTCTTTATGGTCTCTAATTATGTGATAGTGATTTGAGTCTTGCTTTGATGCATATTTATGAATGAATGCTATGAGTCAAATGTTTTAGGTTTTATTGCCGAGATATGAACATGAAACTTAAAATAAATATATACGTAAGATTTCTAAAAATACTAACAATAGCATCAAAATTGAAATTTAATAATAATTTATATAGTACATATATGTTGGAATTACAATATAAATACCTGTAAACGGAGCGGTGACGGATGTATTAAGGATAATGTGGTTACGAACGTAACCACATTATCGAGTATTTTTATTGAGACCCTAGGTTTATTCTTGAAGAAAATTATATCCATATCCTCATTATTTTGTTGTAAGATCCACATTATTTTCGTGTGAGACAAAAAGTCCTCATTAATATTTTGTAATACTTCATTATTATTTTGTAACGTTATTATTCAATCCATTCGGAAAAAAAGTCCATCAATTTTAAATTTAGGGCTCTTCACTTAAATAGTATGTTTGTATGTTTTATTAATTATCACTCTTTTGTTAAACTATAAATTTTAGTTACTCTAACCTAATGTATTATAATTTGAGCTTCAATAAGATCAAATATATAAACCATAAAATATGTTTGAAAAAGATGATTTTTTGTACCAATATGTTTTAAAATGTACAACATGTTTCAAAACAATTATAATTGATACTCTTTTCAATCACTTGTCCAAATTGTCGTCAAATACGTTTTATAATTAATATTTTGTAACACTATTTATTCAATCCATTCGGAAAAAAAGTTCATCAATTTTAAATTTGGGGTTTTTCACTTAAATAGTATGTTTGTACGTTTTATTATTTATCACTCTTTTGTTATAACTATAAATTTTAGTTATTCTAACCTAATGTATTACAATATGAGAGGTTCAATAAGAACAAATATATAAACCATAAAATATGTTTGAAAAAAATGGTTTTTAGTACCAATATGTTTTAAATATAGAACATGTTTCAAAATAATGGTAATTGATACTCTTTTCAATCACTCGTTCAAATTTGTCGTCAAATACGTTTTAAACTTACAAAATTAACAAAATACTTTTCTAAATATCTAAATCAAGATCTAATAACTTGTATAAGTTTTATAATAGTGTCTTGACTCGATTGAGACTCAGTTCACCCACAACTGGCTCTAGTCTAATTTGACTAAATGTAACATTTGCATAAGCAAATACTGTTTATTTGTGCTTAGTTAGTATTATTCATTTGAAAAGTATTTAACGACAATTTTGAATAAGTAGTTGAAGAAAGTACTAATTTTCATCATTTTAAAACATGCATTTTTACAAAAAAAAAAAATCTTAAGGAAATTGTTAATCTTTACAACAAAAAAAGAAAAAATTGCATAACGTAACTCCATTGTGAACCTTCTAGATCCGCCACTGAAACGGAGGAGATAAGTCATCATGAGCTGCAGCGAAGGAAGGATACTGAACTTTCAACTGCTTCATGCATGACTGCAGATCGGGTTCCCGTTAACATGTTCTGCAGCGCCCGTGTTTGATTTAGTATCCGACCGTAAGTTATTTAGGCTACCTACCCCAATCTATCTAAATCATAGAAACATATATGTAGGGATCTATAAATACAATTTACTATAAATTACTTATATAAGAAAGAGTATATTAGTCAATTTGTATATACATCACAGAAACATATATGTAGGAATATATATATATATATAAGTTTTATACAATCTAATGTATATTACTTAATATAAGAAAGGGTATATATATTAATCAATTACATATATTTTAATCATAAAATAACATAATGAGAAAATAGAAATATTATTAATGTAGTAGTGTTTAACCTCTATTACGGGAGAAATTATTTCTTAGACCAAGTCCACCAACTAGGATATGGACCTAACCAATTAAAAAATTGACAAATAATATGGTAAAGATCTATGCCACGAAGTTGAGGATCATATACAACTTTACTAATTTGAATCATACACCATTTTAGTAATTATGCTCTCTCAATCTTAATTGCTACACCAATTAGTTGGGAAAAAAAAAGTAATTTTATTTTCTTACATTTAATTTTATGCACTCTCTTCCTTTTTAAATAAATAAATAAATGTATATTGTTTTTTTTTAAACTCTATTGCACATGGTGAACCCTAGAGGACAAGTGTCTATTTTCTAAGGTTCACCTTACCCTCTAGGGTTCACCATGTCTAATAGGGTTTTAGAAGAAAAATAATAATAATATATATATGAAGAGAGTGCATAGAATTAAATATAAAAAAATAAAATAAAATTTTCCAAATAATTAATGTGAGAGAAAATTAGTAAAATGGTGTATGATCCAAATTAGTAAATTGTATATGATCCTCTACTTTGTGGTATTGATCTTTACCATATTATATGTGAGTTGTCAATTTTTAATTGGTTAAGTACATATCCTAATTGGTGGACTTGGTTCAAGAAATAATTTCTCCTATTACGGTTTTTAACTTTGTTTAGTTGTCTTATATTATTATATTAAATTCTTTTGGGCCAAAATTATTATGTTCTAATAATAAATTAATTAATTACCATAAAAATTTTCTACATAATAATAATGAGAAGATATTTAATTCTATAATTGGTTTAAATATTTTTTTATTAGTTAAATTTATGATTTTTTTTCATGAATATATTGTATATATTTTTGTATACTCTACTATTCTTTATACATTTTATACTACGTACAATATTTACTATTTATATACACATAGTTTTTTTAATCCAAATAAATTTAGATTACAGATTGTTTAGGTTTACTCTTTTTGCAAAACAGTCTTTTGGGTTTGAAAATTATTAAATAACGTTTAAACAGTTAAATAAACGATTCATGCACCACTAAAAATTAATCTCACGCGGTAGCACCCTTTAAACTTGAATTATTTACGTAAATTAATATTCTAAATATGGACTCTAATATTATTTGTTTTGTAAATTAAGACTTACCAATTTGTTATATTTAAATATTTAGTGATTAAATCTGCTTACGTGGCGGCCTACGGTCTTCCGGAACCAAATTGTATAGATTTTGAATTTAAAAAAAAAAAAAAAAATTATTTAATTTGTTTCTTTAAATTGCGTAGAGACCAAAATAGGATATAAAAATACTTCTTAATTTTCAACCACTCAATATTTTGTATCTATATTTATTGAACTCCAACTAAATTAGGAAACGCTGTCTGGACAAACTGGTCACATATCAGTCAGAGAGCTTCCGATACCGAATAATATAATATAGTAGATTCGCATTAACTTATTTTCATACTAGATCAACCCGTAAAATGTAAAGCTCTGATTACAAATATTTTTCGATTTACAATGGTAAATAGGGAAACACGTAACAATTAATAACATAACGGTTCATCCGTTGATACCGGCTGGATCTACTCAACTACCCCATATATTACATTACTTTACATCTGAATACGTTTACTCACTGAAAGGTAGGGAGGAAAATTACCAAATCCAACCCCGATTTATTATTCGTGCAGGTGCATATATCTAGCGAACGGTCGAGTTCATCGTGATCCATTCATTAAAAATATCTTTTTTGGGGTTGAAGTTTGGTTTGGTTTGGTTTGGTCTTGCTCTCAAAATATCGGGATCAGAAACACCAATAAGCTACCACCATTCATTTTTGGGGGATTCCCTAAATGATCCGATATTTTTAGTTCAGTCGTGGTCCGATATTTTGACTAGTTCCTCTAATTGCTCACCCTAATATAAAACCTACTCTGAAGAGAATAAATAACCAATGTCCAAAATATAACAATAAAGTGCTTTAGTGGCAATGGCAATCATCTCATTCTCATATGGTTTAGTAGTTGATGTTGAGCATATTATCCTTTAATTAAAAGGTTGGAAAGTTAGGAATTGAAAAATATTCATAGTTAGCATTTTACCTCTTATTAACTAATTATTAAAAAAAAAGATCATTTTAAGTGTGGAGCAAGCAAGCTACGGGTTTTACACTTTTAATAACCCTATAACTATCCGAAAAAAAAGTGTATTAGTGGGAAATTAAAGAAAGAAGAGTTAAAAAAGAACACTAGGAAATTCACGGAAATGGCCCGACTAGGGATGTAATCGAGTCAATCTACTCATGAATTACTCGGAATCGACTCGGACAAAATTCGAATTCGGCTCGAAAAATTCGAGTCGAGACGAGCTTGACAGATACTCGGCTCGTTTATACCCCTACGCCCGACCAGTAACGAAAGATAATTGCTCCTCTTAATGTTTTGTAATATCCAATTTTGACCATAAAATTTGTAATTATTATCAATTCGACGTCGACAAAACCATTCTGTGGAGATTTCTGATTTTGTCATTAAACCCGACCCGACCCGACCCGAAGAGAGGCTATAAATACGGTGGGTTCATTGAGTGAGAAGTTAGTTAGATAGAGTTGGAAAAATGACGGAGGAGGTGACGCTGCTTGATTTCTGGGCGAGCATGTTCGGAATGAGGTGCCGAATCGCGCTCGCAGAGAAAGGAATCCAATACGAGTACAAGGAGATGGATCTTTTCGAGAAGCCCCCCCTTCTCCTCCAGATGAACCCGGTTCACAAGAAGATACCGGTTCTGATCCACAACGGCAACCCGATCTGCGAGTCACTCATCATTGTGGAGTACATCGATGAGACTTGGAAGGGCAAAGGCCCTCCGTTGTTGCCCTCCGATCCCTACCAAAGGTCTCAGGCCAGATTCTGGGCCGATTATTTCGACAAGAAGGTACTATCGTGTATTAGCTAGCTAGTAATATGTTTTGATTGAATATTTGTTCGATAAAATCATGTATTTGTTAATCATGGTCTAGTAAATCATTATGGTATTCAGTAAGCGATACAATGTCAATTTCATAGATCGAAATCCACTTTTGGCAGTGGATTTTTTTTTCTTTTTACACTTTTGTTATCAACGTTTTGCATTTGCATACTTTTCATTCCACCGTTAAAATTTCGTCTGATGAGTCGCACGTGAGTAGCCTAAACTTTTTATTTTGTTCAATTTAGTCATTCTAAAATTTTCCTAACACTAGTTCCGGCTATGCCAATTGAAGATAGGTCCCCCAATTGGTAACTCAATTCATGCCGTCTAACAGAATTTATGGTTTTGTCCATGTAAACATCGTATTAGTATATATTTATACAAATTTAATCCAAACATTTTATTAACTTAAAATAAAAATCGCCTATGATATTTAATCGATGCTTCTAATACATTGAACATTTTGTGTAATTTTGACTTTAACATTTTGTTTTGTTTTTTCTCGATTTGATTTATCCCTGAAATTTTATTACATTAATTGTTTGACTATAATTCAATAATTTAGTCCCTTAATACCTAAATTTGTACCTTAATTCATTCTGCTCGTGGGTGGTGCAGTTTTATGGGTTGGGGAAGGGAGTGTGGAGCGGCAAAGGAGATGAGCAAGAAGAGGCAAAGAAGGGAATGATAGAGTGCCTTAAAGTGATGGAAGGTGTGCTTGGAGATAAACCATTCTACGGTGGAGATTCCTTGGGTTTTCTGGACTTGGCAATCGTACCGTACTACAGTTGGTTTTATGCGTACGAGAGTTTCGGAAACTTGAGCATCGAAGCGGAGTGCCCTAAGTTTATTGCTTGGGTGAGGCGCTGCCTTCAGAAGGAGTCCGTAGCCAAGACCTTACCTGATTCTCACAAAGTTTACGGCTTTGTCTTGGACATCAAGAAAAAGATGGGGATTTAATAAAACACACAAGTCTTAAAGAAGAAGAAGAAAGCCTTGAAATAAAGATGTTATGTATCTAGGCTGGACACTTGAGTGTGTCTTGTTGCTGGCTTGAGGGGGGTTTATTTACTTAATTATTAATTAATGAATAAATGAATGCTTGCCAATTTTAATGCTTATATTAGTTAATAATCTAAATATTTGGTGGTATTACTAATACTCATTAGTTGGACCAACTGGTAAAGCGAATTCTGTTGTAGACGCCATCTTAGCGAATTCTGTTGTAGACGCCATCTTAGAGAGGGTTGTAACCTTAATGCTCTCGGCCTGAAATTACAAAAACAATTGTATAATAATACTCATTTGTAGAGTCACATAAGCTAAACATGATTTAGAAAAATGTATTAGCTAACAGATAATGGTTAACGACCAAAATACGACCTTACCTAGTGGACATGCGGACAAGCCGAAGTTTATCTCTATAGGGGTCAAGAATTTTACTATAGATAAATAATGATAAAAATATTAGGAGGGTAAATATAATAAGTTTTTAAATGATTAAATTAAGAACAATCCAATTTGTTCTAGAACAAAAGTGTACATGCAAAAAGTTGGGGGGCAATTCATGCTCCTTACCATAACGTGGCTTCGTGGGTGCTAATGGATAGTGACACCTCACATGGCTTCGTGGGTGCTAAAAGCTCTCAGCTCATACCCGTAAAGTCTTGAAAGTTGTTTCTACCAACACGTGGCTCTGTGGATGTTAGTGGAGGGTAGTAGGTTATCCGCACCGCATTGTATTGCGAAAAAAAGCAATGGTGGTCGCCGGAGTCGGGTTGATGTGGTGGCCGTCGGAACCGTGGTGGTGGTCGCCGGAGCTAGGCAGTGGCCGACCGGAATCGACGTGGTGGTTGCCGAGTCTTAGCCGGCCGGAGTCGTGGTGATGGCCGATCCGATTCGTGGCCGATCGACCACAAAAAATAATAATATGAATTATCAACGGATTATCTATATTTCAACCCGTATTTATGTGTATTAATTCTAAAATCCACATTAACACCGTAGATACATGTTGCAGATATCCATATTTGTATATGGTGCGGTTTATCCGTAGGGCGGGTAAAACCCGATCCCATTGCCATCCCTACTCCGGTCGGACTCCGGCGATCGTGATCTAGCTATAATAACAATAATAATAATAATAATTAAAAAGATAATTATACTTATTGCTTAGGAGTTGGTTTGAGTGTTGTATGTGTTCATAGTTATGGGGTGTCTGCAATTCCATGTTAGTAGTTGTGTTTGCCTCTCAAAGAAATATTATGGTTACAAACAAACCAATCCAAACCTGGACTGCACGGCACCTCATATTCTTTTTTTGTTTATAACTGACCTCCCCAGTTGTTGTCGTCTTTTATTAGCTCTAGTCCAATCGTTGTCACGCCGCGATACAATTTGATTCGGTTTTAGCCATTCAACTCAACCCCCTCTTGTTTACACCCTAGCTACATCCTCATTACAATACGTAGGGATGGCAATTCATGCATCTTATTGTTAGTTAATTAATGTTTATAATGTTAAACTTACCCAATACAAACACGTATTATAATTCTATCGTGTCATATTTACATACTTGAATATGGTACACAATTTTTAAGTTAAATCAATTCTACATTTACATACATTTTCTTTAAATAAATATATAAAAATAACAAACTTTACATAATAAAAAAAAATTAATTACTAATAAACTGTCTGAAGTATGCCATATGTTAAAAGTTGGTGTCTAAACTTTGAAATATTAAAATGACTGTCCTAGGTTTAATTTTTGTTGAAATTTGGTGTCTCCGCGCGTCTTTTTATCTCATTTTAACCATTTTCATCAACCCACTCATAATCCATCACTCTTTATTTTTCACAAATCGACAAATTTCAACCAAAAGTTAAACATCAAAAAGAAAATGTTTCCAAAAAAGTGGCGATAAGCGATTTACAGCGACAGCAGAGCGAAATTTACTTGTACGGATGAGGCCAGCTTCTTAGGAGACGGTCCGGCAAGGTAACGAGAATGAAGCATACATGAGAGCTCGAATTTAACAGTCGATTTCATCGGGATTGACTTCTCTAAAAAAAATTATGAAACACTTTTTGAAATCTGAGATACTGAAAATCAAAGAAATTTCTTAAATACAAATATACAATCAAGCCTATAATTTTTTTATAAATAAAAAGAATTACACACCACCTAAAGTATTAACCTATTCTGCTATGCTACAATTCTATAGACCGATTATCACAAGAAGTCATACATACATTTAAAAAAAAAAGAGATTAAAGATCATTAGAAGGTTCTCTAAAGTAACATAATAATACATTTACTAAGATCAACCGTTTAATTTGCTTCACTATATATACTTAATTTCCGATCTTCTAAATTAGTTTTGCGTAACGCCATAGAAACTCGCAAGGCTGTCGTTCTTGCTGTCACTGGTGAGGTTCGGGAGATTCTCTTTCGCTTTTTTTTATTTATTATTATTATTTTTCCTCCATTTCAAAAGTCTAAATAGCTAGAGTTTAAAGATTCTAGTTAGGACGAACGCGGATTCTACGCGGAGAAGAATATTTCTTATTGCATTAATCTCTGTCTGTATAGTTTAAGTATATATCATTTTTATATTCAGATATTAAGAGAATATTTAAAAAAAAAATTGATGATAGTTTTACACTGTAATAAATATCACCAAAAAAACTGAAAATAAACAAATGTTACTTCAAAAATAAGATTATAGCCAATTTATAGGACTTTTCTATCCGTTCTTTGAGATTTTTCATCTCGGTGAGAAAAATAGAAAATTCAAAATTACAAGGACTAAGTAATACGATAAAGATATTTTCCACTTTATCTCAGACCACGCTACAATACTAAGATAGTACCATACTTTCTAACGATATTATATATTTTAAATATTTCTTCCCTCTACACATGTTACAAGTTACAACTCACAACTCACACCGTCACATATCATATATAACATAACTAGCCCTTGGGAGTTTTTTTTGGTAACTTCCAGGCTCCAACGTTGTGTTCTCTTCTCTTTTAGACTTAATTTTTTTTTATAGACTCAAAGTCTTAATCAATCCATCCATGTATATATATATAATTTTAGTAATTTCAAATTTTTACTGTTATACTTATTCTTTATTGTATACCATAATTTATTTATTATATTTAAATAAACTTAATTCAACTTAATTTTTAATATTTATAATTTTTGTCTAAAATAAATTTAAATATTTTATTTTTTTCATGCTTGTATTTTTCATCTTATTTTTTAGTTAGTTTCTACTAATAACTTTAAATCTTGAGATATTATTTTAAAATTTAAGTCAGAAGCTTGCGTATTCTGACGCACACTGCACAACTATCCTAAATGTAAAATTTAAGTTTATTAGTTATTTTTTATAATGTTAGTTCTCATTATTTTGTCAATTTTTATTTTTATTTTCCAAATTAGTATTTTAATTATATGTTCCAGTGGAATAATAATATCTATTAAATCTACTGTACATATCAATTAGAGTATCCAAATATGTTTGATTAAAACGAAATGCGCCGTTTGCTCAAATCACCATTGAGCCGACCATACATTTTCACCTTTTTAAGTTGATCATTAAGATATTAGTATTATCATATATATATCATATTGTTTGTTAGCAAAGCCTCACAAACGACGTATTGTATAACGTTCATATCTAAAAACTGATGATAAAATAAAATTCAATAAAACTAATGAATTCATACCCGAAAACACAAATTACATAATTGTAGATTATATATATATTACAAATAAAAAACATTAACGAATTAGTGTGAGTCTTTTTTAACTCCTAACTTTTTTAATAAATTGTTCACATGTTATATGATGTTTTACATTAAATTCTATATGTTCTTATTGCTATATCATTTTTTCTAGTGTGTTATTTTTTTAATTTCGGCAACTTAGCTAATTAGGACCATTTTTTTTTTCTAACAGACCATTCACAAGTTTAAAGGTAAAATAGTTGAATTGACTATTGCATTGGAATAATCATTAAAAAGTTAGAGAGTTTAGTTGGTAAATAAAGAAATATAACCTTAAACAGTTACTTAAAATTATATGAAAAAAATTCATAATTTAGTATTGTAATACTAAGTGTTTTATGAATTTTAGATTTCCCCTTATTGGTAAGATACTTATACAAAAAAAATCCCCCTTATTTTTCAAATTTAAAATATTTTTGAAGTTTAGAAAATATTATAATATAATTTTAAATTTAAATGAATTTTTTATTATGTACTTGAGATAATTTATTTAAAATATATGTTATGTTTTTTTTATCTATATGGCACATATTTGACAAATCCAATGCTAATCACAGTACCACTTAATAAAGATTCACAGTTGGTGATGGATATATGCCCAATTCGGGTTCGTATTTATGTTTCAGACCTCGTAAACACGTCAAACCAACGAAAACGGCCTAAAAACGTAACCCGCTAGTTAGAACGGTCCGGACGGGCAACACGCGCGTCCGGACCGGACTCGTCCGGATTGTCCCAAATCCGACGTGGTCCGGACTGTCGACCCTTGACGCGCGTAATCCTTTACGTGTTCTTATACTACGTTCGAGTTTTCCAATAGCCAACCTTGATTAAACCCGATTCCGGTTCACATTTTTCTACTAAACCGGGATCAAAACGCACAAACCGGGATCGGGTCTAAGAGTTCCTATATATTGGAGTCTTGGCCATCCATTTCAGGAGAAGTCACTTTGAGATTGGCTTAGGAGCTCTGACTTCTCTCTAGCTTTTATCTCTCTAGAATTGCTCTCATTGAAGCATCAGAGAGGGTTCATCGAGTACCACCCCCTCTCCGTGGTCTCGATATTGCCCGTGTGCAGGTGTTAGGAAAGATGCGCGCATACTCCGCAAGGCGCTCGTACGCACATACACCGCAGGACGCGCGTACGCGCATACACCGCAACATACGCGCGTACAGATATAACAAGGAATAGTGTCTTGACACTCCGGGATGCCAACGTCCTGACATGCGAACAACTTCACATACAGACACTCAAACATTTAGCCATTTTAAGGACTCGTGTATGATATGATCTTATAAATAATAAATTAATCAACATTTTTTTTTTGATAGTGTAATAAAAATTAGTATAAGTTTAATATGTATATATGTATATATTAAAAAAAAACTATTAATATTATACTATTGAATGTTCACAAAAAAAAATTATACGAAAAGCACGAAGGAATGGAAGAGTAAATAGTTAAAATAAATTGGCTGGAAAAAAAGTTCAAATAATAATACATTTTAGAAAGTATGGTACCATCACAACATTGTAGCTTGTCCTAATGTGAATGTGTAAATATTATTTAGTCCTTATAGATATGTAATTTTCAATTTCTAATACTGAGATGTAAAATCTCAGAGGGCTAATATAAATGTCCCAATTTATAGATATACTTTGTCTCTAGTTAATTGAGCATATTTATTTATTTTATTTTTTTTGCTAAGCTATTTATATAAAATTGACTATTAGTAAATTATTAGAGTATTAAAAAAAAAAAAAAAGTACGGGGTAGGAAGTTTATCATTTTATTACGTTAATATATTATAAAATTAAGCTAGCATGAAAAATTTTCATCAACATGTGATACTTACATATAAATATTTGATTAAACCGGATATGCATGCTTATTTGTTATTTAATTTAATTGATCAGAATTATATTATAAGTGGTTATATAACTGCCCCCAATGAAGAAGAACGGAATGCAGTAGCTGGCAAAGCATTTAAACTCGATCAAAATTGTTGATTTATGGTTTAAACTTGATTTATGGAGTAAGACATTGGCTAACTTAAAATTTAAGTTGATCAAAATCCTTAGATATACACGTTCCGGTTTAGCATTCCGATTCCCGACATAGGGGCAAAGTGTGTAATATTTTTGCAAATTTACTGAAACAGAATTTTTCAGAACAAATACCATTTACCTATATGTTAACAATGAGTAATTAGATACTTAATCATCAAATTAGCCAAAAAAGAATATACTTAAGCTTTGAATGTTCCCAATTATAGGGAGGATTTGCTACATTGCCTTTAGAAGAAACTTTTAATATATTCCATTTATGGGGAGGGTTTGTTAATGTTGGGTGAGTTGGGAACTAACTTAACTAAACAAGGTATAATAGTTATCCTCATTGAATGAGCAGGTATAGCTTTTCCTCTAAATATTATAAACCCTCCCTCAATAATACCACCTTTAGTTAGTACGGCCATGTTGCATTTTACAACCTACTACACTCCTCACTTCCTATAAACTCCTCAACAATCTATTATCCATGCACACAACAATTCATCAACCTCTTAACCCGGAAAAAACCCGAGCTTTATACTAACCTCGAAACATGAAGGCTGCATTTGAGATCGCAAATGCCTCAAGGAAGCACGGGAGTGGAATTAGCCGAGGAGTGTCTATCCTCGACTTGATTCTGCGTGTACTGACCTTCGCTTGCACCTTAGCCAGCGCCATTGCCATGGCTACAACTAACGAGACACTCCCGTTCTTCACCCGGTTCATTCGGTTCAGAGCTGAATATGACGATCTCCCAACATTCACGTAAGTTTATACGATCAAATGGTGTCTCGATCTCCAACAGTTACCTTTTTTCGATCTCCAAAAGTTATCAATAATATTGTTTTGACAGGTTCTTTGTCGTGGCGAACGGTGTTGTGAGCGGTTACATGATTCTATCCCTCCCAATGTCGTTAATCCATATCGTGAGGAGCCGTGCTCAGAAAAGCAGAATCATCTTGCTCACTCTAGACACGGTAAAAAAAAACCCAGCTTTGATTTTCCTTTTTCCAACTTTATTTATCATGATGATTAGGGTTCAGGGTATTGTCTAATGCAAAAATGTGTTGCTGCAGATTATGCTAGCTTTGTTGACTGCTGCAGCTTCTGCATCGGCGGCTATAGTCTACTTGGCTCACAGGGGAAACACTAAAACAAACTGGTTCGCTATCTGCCAACAGTTCAATTCGTTCTGCAGTCGCACTTCGGGTTCTCTGATTGGATCGTTCGGAGGGAGCGTGTTGATTATTCTCATGATCTTGTTGGCTGCAGTAGCAATATCCAGGCGTTAATTTTCTTGTTTCCACAGAGAGACAGCAATATGGTTTCCTACATGCAAAGTTTATGTTTTTCTGTTTAGATTTCAGGATTCACAGTGTGATTTGTTCTCAAGTGTGCACTTTATCTATGTTCCAAATTACTTTTTTTCATTGTGTATTGGAGTTCATTGTTTCTTGTTAATTTGAACATTTGTGAATTCAATGTGCATCAAAAAGTGTATTTTTTTTTTACCAATTGTCATGGATATTATGAATGTAAATTGTTCCTTTCTCTAAGCATCATTCTCAACATTTTTAT
This sequence comes from Clarkia xantiana subsp. parviflora, assembly GCA_036873135.1. Lineage (NCBI taxonomy): Eukaryota > Viridiplantae > Streptophyta > Magnoliopsida > Myrtales > Onagraceae > Clarkia > Clarkia xantiana. The sequence goes on from JAPTYO010000007.1 coordinate 25,126,551, forward strand.
ACTGAAAGTGCAAGTATGGCTAAACGAATTGAACTGAAACTGTCAAGTAAATTACCTGAGCTCCAAAATCGAATGCATTTTCTTACAAACTCCAGATCACCCAAATCGGCACAAGCAGCCAACAAGCGCAGCGTGGTGACCTCATCGGGTTGTTCTCCAACTCCTCTCATCTCTGGAAACATATCCAATGCTTTCTCCTTACACCCACATAGCTCATACCCTGCAATCTTTGCATTCCAGGCACCTCCGTGGAACCTCATCAAAAAGCTTCCTCGCGTTTTCCATCACGCCCCATCTTAGCATACCAACTAATCACCACATTCCAAGAAACATGATCTTTAACAGGCATTTCGTCAAACAGTTGGCAGGCAACACTCAAATCCCCTCTCCTAGCATATCCAGGAGTCAGGGCCGAGCAAGCTACAACATCTTGCATCCTCGAAACATAAAATAGTTTTCTCGCAATACTAGCTCTCCACAATTAAATCCAAACCTGACAATCCTTCCATGGATGCAAAATCCCAGCTTAGCTAACCCAGGAGATGCAAAATCCTTATTCAGTATGTCATTGATATCAGAGTTCGGTTCGAATCGACGGTGTTAAATCCTCAATAGGTATATGTATCAGATTTGTTCGGATTGGACCTGCATGTGAGAGGAGGTATATTGAGATTCATCTCAACCCGTCTTGCTTTGATTTTTTTTTTATAATATATATAGGGTTTCACATATATATATATACATTGCTTTCAATTTTAAGCCGAAGCGTTGAGGTTAAACCCTCCTAATAAGGCATCTCCAGCGGGTTTCGACCTCGGATGACTCCTAAAAATATAACTCGTTTTATCAGTCGTTACGAACAACCTTGGTACCGTGTTGATTAATCGGTTTATTTTTAGAAAAAGTCATCATGGTGAGGGAAAAGTGTTGAAATTATCAATTGTATAAATAATTGGGTTAATGATCCACTTCATACCTAATGTTTGCACGAATACACTGTCCAAACCATATGTTTTTTTTACCAACTTGGTACCAAACGTTTTATTTTTGTACCGTTTTCTTATTTCCGTTAAAGTTCCGTCCATTTTAGGCGTTAAAAGTTACGTGTCGTGAGTGACCCTAAAGTTTTGATTTTATTTAATTTAGTTCCTCTAATATATTTCTAACTTTTAATTTGTTCAATTTATTCCTTAAATTTTAATATTAAACTCTTGTCTTAAATTGATCTAACCAGACGTACCCTAATCCTAAGAAATTTCTCTGTGTTCACTCAGGATTGAGTTTAGCTCGGTTCAACATGAAACTTTACCATTTTCAGTAGCTAGTTCCGTTCTTTCTTTTTTTTCTTCGTGGATTTGGATCCTCCCAAATTGAGAGGTAAATGGACCTACTCTCATATGTAATATGACGACGAAGGCATTTTATCAACCTTATCATTTCTATGAATTTGCGATTAGTGACACAAAATAATTAAGGAAAATGATATCAGAAATTAACACGACACTTGTTTTTTAATTGAATCTTTTGATCTAATAGATCCAGACATGGTGCGACCCATAACTGAGTCGGACCATAGCTGGGGTCGCCCAGGTTCGGCGACCCGAGCTGTGGTCCAACCCAGCCATAGGTTGCACCATGACTAGATCAATTGGACTCTAGAGTTCAATTGCGTCTTTTAGAGACTAAATTGCAAAAATAAAAAGTTAGGTCTTAGGTGTATAAAATGAATGGTTAAATTGAATAAAATAAAAGTATTTAACGGCCAAACTTGACAGTTGACTAACAGATGCACCAAATGTCTACAAAATGCAAACATATGACACAAAAAATCTACAAAAAAAAAAAAAATATATATATATAGCATCAAAAGTCAACATTGTTCAAACATAAGGCACTAAAAGACCCTATAATTATTTATCATTTAACCATCAAACTGTTGAAAAGTGTAACGCGGCTTAGATTGTTTTAAACCGGTTCCATACATATTCATAGCTTAAAAACTATAAACTGAACTAACAGTTCATTACAACAATTCAATACATAATCGAATACTCTAACCACATCCAAAGACAAATTAATTCTTTACCAAATCTATCAAAACTCATATTCGAGCTCGATGTTTACTTCGGAATAAATTTTCAGGATGGTTTCATACGATTTCGGTTTCACAATTTTTTTTATGCCTGTGCTTAATGAGAGTCGTGTGCTGGTCCAGTCGGGGTTGAGACCACATTGATACGGCAACACCTTAACTTTGACTAATTAGAGAGAGTGAGATACTATATAACTAACTAATATATGCTTCCATCATTGCTTACCAACAACATCTCAGATAATTCGTTAGACATTGACACCATAACTATATATCTATATATTCTATAAAACAATATACGTGGATGAAGAAAAACATCTTTTGGATAAGTTTTCCCAATTTGCTGTAACTTAACATATTTAAAGAAATATAATCAGCGGTGAATATATCTAGATTTCTTAATCAAATGTATGATTTCTTAAAATCATACCATTGAGTAAAATATATTAAATTTTCGTTCAAACTTTATATTTATATATGATAATTTATTATATTTATGTGTTTACATACTAAATACATATAGATTAACAAAATGTCATTATAAACAGTGCATCCGCTACTAAATATAATTATATTTTATTAAGTTAGATAATGATACGAAAAAATTGATTATAAATATTTAAAATCAATTCTAATTTTTCTAATTTTAAATAAATATATTTATGATAAAATTATATAATAGTGTGTGGTGGAACTATAAATTCTACTTTTTAAAATTAATTCCAAAATATTATTAAAAAATAAATATATTAAAAATATATATATTCATAATATAATTTTATCAGAATATTAAAATATAATTTCATAACATATTTATTTCCTAATAAATTTCTATTCTACACTCATTGTTAATTAGTGACATGACAGATCAAAGAGGCATCACTTATTTTATTATTACAGAAGTTATAAAAAAATCATTACAATATTTAAAATTATTAGTAAATAAATATATATTTATTATAATAAGATTATTTGTACTATTATTTATTTAATAATGTAAAAATTTGAATGTGAATTTCAGAATTACTAATTGTGATAATAAATGATAAAATACTAGAAACTTGAACTTAGAAATTCTAAAACTAATTTTAAACTTAAAAATTACCCGTTTCGAAAGGGTATTATTATCTATCATCTAATCTTACAAAACTACATTTCTTTTAAATATTATAATATATTTTTCAAATAGACTTTGCCATTAAATCATGATTCATGAAGCTGCATACAGTGTGTATATAAATGAATTTGGCACAGACCATTTTTTAATGTCGGGAGAAGAAAATGCAGCCGCCCACGTGTCTGTCGGAACAGAGGAAGCAGGGCCCACATATATACTAGCTAAATGAAATCAACATGCTGCTTAATTAAGGAACCCTAAACTAGTCAAATCCAACTTCTGTAAGGAAAGACTTTCTTTCTTTCGGCCACCCAAAAGAAAAGGCAAAAAGAAGAAGACTTCTCTTCCAATCACAAAGCTCCACCTTAGATTCTTAGAAGAATAACTCGTGGCGGTCTTCATTTAACAATTCACCGTTTAACCATGTTATGCTGTGTTGTTTTAGCGTATCGTTCTTTTAATTAGAGAGGTTATTGGTTATATTTCTCTTAGTGACTATAAGAATGTAAAATTATTTATGGTCGGCGTTTTACCTCTTATGGATTGATTTGGTGCGAATGAAGATTAATCTAGGTATGGAGTAAACATGCTACGAGTGTTTTTCTCTAAATAGGTCCCTCCTAAGACCACTCCGTGGAAAACCAAAAAAAATTCAACATTTTATTTTTTTTAATTCGAGGTTTTACATTTAAAATTCACTCAAGTTTGAAGAAGGATAAATATATTATAATCAGCATTTTACTACTTACTATTAACAATAAAGTCTAAAGCACCCGAAAAAAAAAAGAGTTTTAGAAGCAAAAGAGCATGCTGCTACTCTTCGTTGCCAACTTGCTGTACCAATAAAAGAGACATTAGACTGATGATTAATTATTAAATTAATTAATCAGAAAGTCGCAGATAAGTGTGGTAGCCTTTAATTTGGGGTTGCCGAGACGATTAAAATTCCTCAAAGAGGTTAACAGCTGCCACGTCCGAATGTGGCTTCATATAAAATCATTACTTGAAAAGGAAAGGACGTGACTTTTTTTTTACATATTTTTTTTATAATAAATTAGAAGGATGACTAGGCCAAAAAATAATAATAAAAAGATAGAAGGATGTGAGAGTTTGGGCTGGATCACACCCATATCATGTTGTCCACATTAGGTGATTATTGCTTAGTCCAATCGAGCCAATAGCAACCCATTGGTTTATTTCATTTATTAGTTATTATTATTTTAAAATATTTTTAGAATTTAAGTTTATTATTCTTTTAATATATATATATATATATTATTTTCATTTTTCGTGGCTCCTGGATTTTGAATCCACTACATCTAGTTAAATTATGAAGCTTCATAAATACACCATATTACATGATCTCATTCATATTAATTTGTTCTTATAGCTAGCTAAGGTTGATACTAAAATTTAAAAGTTAGTTTGGGAAAAGATAGGATGTGATGTTTGCAAAGTATTACATACTTGAATGGCCTTGTGAATGTGTCCTCTCTTAATCCACTATTTTTTGTCAGCCATTGTATCAGCACTTGAAAAGCAAAGGCCTTACTACTAAAGCTAGAATTTTGGCAGAGTAATGTTATGTTATTTACACATACATGGAACCTACCCTATTTTTTGTGTATTAAGTGGTTACCTTATTTTAACACATGATCAAATTTAGTAATAGGAATAATGATAATCCCCCCCTACACTGTATCATACCAATTTTCTTCATAGAATTTATGGACATAATAATCTCCAATTCAATGAGTTTGTCTTAATGCTTCAGTTATTGCAAAGTAATTAAATCAATGTTCAGATTCAGGTCACCTCTCATCTTCATATCACCATTATTTTGGTGCAAATAAACGAACGAATTTATCGTGCATTAAACCGAATCAAACGTGTCGGTATATTTTACCCAAGTGAATTTATTGCCTTAATGAGCTTAATTCCGGCCGTTGTTCATAGTTTGTGGTATCTAATTAGTACAACCCTAATTAATTAATAATCTTTCTTCTCGGGTTAGGTCGATATGGATCGAGCCATTTGCCTAACAATTAAACAGTTTTAAATGGAGTTGAATGGAATGGAATTTAATTTTGTTTAATATCTTTTACCCGTTGTTTTGAAAACCTGGCCATGAACCGGTTATATAAGCGGTCCGGTTCTAATAAAATAGTTATAATACATAAGGAATCGTGTTTAATTGTTAAAATTAGACTTGATAAATTGGTGCCGGTTCGTGAATTCCAATAATTTAAAAAATTGGACTGAGTTGGGTCTGCATGTGTATAAATGAAAATTGGGTCGGGCCTATTTCTTTGCTAGAATCGGTTGAATTGGATTAAACTGAATCATATCGGATATGGAACCGGTCACCTTGATGATTCAAGATCCGATTTTCAAAACATTTTTAAACCTAATTAATCTTTTTATTACAATATAGAGTTAATAAGTCTTTTGGTACAAAATATTTGTATGTTTATTCTGGTAAAAAAAATTGCATATTTTTTGTGCAACATCTGAGACATTTACAAGCCAAATTTATTGGTTCACTAACGTGTGAAAATATAACGTGTCTTAAACGTATTGTACTAAAAATATATATTTAAAAAAACTTGTACCAAAAGAACATGTTCTATAAAAGTAACACTAAACCCTATTGGCCTACCATAAATATCATGCAAGCGTGGGAAAACAACAGTTGACATCGTACGTACAGCTGAGATGAATTGTTCCTGGTCAAATGCAATTTAAAGGACGGAAATTGATCATATAATTGATCCCTTTAAAAAATTCTGAATAAATAGACTTTAATGGTGGGGTGTCCTCATCATCCACGTATCTTCATCTTCTCCGAGTATATATATTTAGTGCAGCTTCTTCTGCAGAAGAACCCTAGCTCCTTTCCTTCCTCCTTTATCATCATCTGCAGAAACTAATTAAAGACGCTAATTAAGCTACCAAGGAAATAATGGAGATACCTTGTTCTAATTACTTTAGTCATGAAGAAGAAGAGGAAGAGCATATTGATCTCCCTCCTGGATTTCGGTTCCACCCGACCGATGAAGAGCTCATAACTCATTACTTGTCTCCCAAGGTACTCGACGACGGGTTCCGAGCTCGAGCCATTGGAGAAGTTGACTTGAACAAGTGTGAGCCATGGGAGCTGCCTGGTAATTAATTAAGCATTCTTCTTAATCATATTACCATAACATATTGTTTTTATTAAGGGTTAAGATAGTATATGATATTTAAAATGTTGAAATTTGGTGTCTCAACTATCAAATATGTTGTTTTCTACATTTTTTTAAACTGATTTTAGCGTTAAAATTGACATTTTAAGCAACAGAAATATGTTGTTTTCCACTTTTTCGAAGTATCAGATTTCTTGCTCACGGTTTATGCTTATTTAACGCTTTTTTGACCAATTGTTTATTTATGTTTAAAAACATGTTTTTATTTCGTTAATTTTAATAGAAAAATGTGAAAATCAACCAACTTGACAGTTATGATAACGAATGTTAACATTTTAAATCTGGAACAGTAATTATCAACATAACATATAATTGATACTGTTTTTTTAATTTTTAACACTTTTACTAATCCTTTTATTAATGATGATGATATATGGTGGGTGCTTAATTATAAAGGGAGAGGTAAAATGGGTGAAAAAGAATGGTACTTTTTTTATCTGAGAGATCGAAAATACCCGACCGGTCTCCGGACGAACCGGGCCACGGATGCTGGGTACTGGAAAGCAACCGGCAAAGACAAGGAGATTTATAGGAAGAAGACCCTTGTCGGGATGAAGAAGACCCTTGTTTTCTACAAGGGGAGAGCCCCTAAAGGCTTAAGAACTGACTGGGTCATGCATGAGTATAGACTAGAAGGAAACCAGCTTTCTCTCTTCAATCTCACCAAAACACCTACTAAGGTACTTGTTTTATATATATAATTTTGGTGGATTCAAATCTTTTAGATACTCGAGCAAAAAACGGTTTGACCAATTGGTATTTGGGATGTTTTTAAATTCTGAGTAAAACAGAAGTTCAAAGTGTTGCACCGTCAGTTTAGCTATCTATTTTGGACAGAATATAATCATATCCTAAAACATAATTTCGTATCATCATTTATGATATCATCATTTTGAAGTTTTTAGGATGATTATTAATTAAATGTCCTAAAACTTAAGACAAATGATAGGTGAAAACGTGATTTAATTTTTATATTTTAATATTTCTTTACGTATAATATGCACGTTCTGATACGATGAAATTATTGTTTGTGGTTACAGAACGAGTGGGTGATCTGCAGGGTTTTCGAAAAGGGTGCGGACGGGAAGCGACCTCACGTATCGGGTTCGCAAAGCCGGTCGAATACCTCCGAGCTAAGCTCTTTGCCTTTACCTCCATTGATGGATTCATCTCCACAAAGCTGCGCCGAAACTGGACTAACCGAACTGGCAGCCACCGGTGCAACCGCAGCCTCTCACGTGACCTGCTTCTCCGACAACCTCGCGAAACAAGAATCCGACATGTCCTACTTCATTGACTCCAACAACAACCTGGAGAATTTCCAGATTTCGGAACATGATGATGAGATGTCTGTGTTGAGGATGTTTGTCGAGAATTACGGGCTGAATTCAGCCGCATCTCTCGACTGTATTAATAATTACCCTTTCGGGAGATGTTAAGTCTGTCGTTCTAAGAGGAAAATTGATACGTTAGCTGGGATATGATATGATTAGTAGTGTAAATTATAAGGCTAATTAAGAAAACACTGTTATTTTCCGTTGAGATTTCTTGGAAGCGTCCCCAAAAAATTTCGAGTAAAGACTAGCATATACAAGAATTTTCCGGTTCAATGTGTTCTAACTATTTCACAATGGCTTGATTTGGGAGTAATCGAGCTGAGAATTTAGCAAGCTTAACTCTACTAATTTTGCTCGTGTTCAAATTCAATTGAGTCTAAATTTTTCAAATTTGAGCTCACCTCGACTCGGATCGCTAAGTTTAAAAGTATTCATTTTAATCATAAATGATACATCTTAGCTCGAATTCGACTCAAATAGACTTTTAGTTTGAGCTCGACTTGAATTGAATAAATAAAATAATATCTAAAGCTCGAATAAACTCGAGCACTCAAGCTCAAACTCGACTCGAATATGATTTTGATAATAAATAATAAAAAAATTCAATTAGGTTCATGAACCTCTCGAGTCGAGTGTACATAACTTGTAGTCAAATCATACTAAAAAAAAGCTCGACTAGACTCGAAATTTACCAATTCAAATTGAAATATCAATTGAGCCAATTTTAAATAGCTTACAAGTAGCTTAACACGTTTACGGTCGTAATTACTTCAACCTGGCATAATGACAGTGTGCCTCCCTGTCGGATTAGATCGGCTCACATCTGCCGGAACTCGGACCATATATCATTTTCGTTTTCCGAGTGGAGAGTGGTTTTAATTAGGCGATACGAAATTGGTCTATTCCTAACGTGTGTCTTTAGGTGACATTGGGGCCCAAGCCCCAACTAGAGGTTTTGCCTTCTTGGTTCTGCATGCGCCACTAATCGAATTGGGTTTTATTGAGTCTCAATTTGATTGGACCTATTTATTTTAAGTTCTAACTAAAAAGAGCATCCATATTCCTATTAGTTAAATTGTTTTCCTTAAAAATATCATGTAAAATTTTATGTGTGGTTTTAAGGAATACATAAATTTATGTAATACCTAAATAATAGTAGATCAACAATGGTTTTACTTAATCATTTTACTTAAACATTTTTTATTATTAAATTTTAACTACCAATTTAAAAAGTAGTTAATAATTCCAAGCTTAATAATTGTGTCGTTTAAGTTATCTATATATATATATACAACGTTGCTTAATATGTTGTCTAGAATAAATATACTTGATTATATGAATTTGTTCACAAAAGTCATTGACACCTCCATTGCTCCACTCCTTGCCGACTAAAACGTTGTTTGTATATATATATATAATAGAATCATTGAACTATTCAAAAATTGTGCTATATATGTTAATCATCGAATATTCAACTAAGTATATATATGTTTAAAAAAATTATAGATATTAAACTAAGTATATATATATATATATTCAAAATTTATGCTATTGAACTATATAGATGATTCGCTGCTGCTCGCTGCCTATGGCTGAAACGTGAATTGTATCGCGGTCTCTAGAGGAAATTATGAAGAGAAGCGGAAGTAAAAAGTGGGTTTGGGAAAACGGAACGATTGAAATAAAAAATTGGGCGGAAGGAATGGAAGAAAAAGTGGGTTTGGAAAAAAAAAAACGGAATAGTTAATTTTATGTGATGACGTGTCAATATAAAGCATTCCTTAAATTTAAGGAATAATTTATGTAAAAACATAAATTTACGTGTGGGTCCCATTTTAATGACTGCTATGTAAAACCAATATGAATAGTTTTTTTCATACCACTGTGGATGCTCTAAGAGGGAGTATTTTCAACTAAGCTGTATTTATATTTTCGAACCGGTCTGGTTTGTTTTAGACATTTTTCGGGTCGTGCGGTTTTACTTTCACTCCTAAATGTTGCTACGTTTAATTAAACTCGCCAACGCCTTGAACACAATAATAGTTGTGCTGGGTTTAGTTGAACCTAGTAAGAAATCCTGCTGGGTTTAATCAAACTCGTCAAGATTTAAATTGGAAATAAATTTTTTTTGAAAAAAGTGATAAAATTTGAAGAAGAACACTAAAATTGATTCAATGTCAGAGTAAAAGTTGTTATTTTATAATTATGTAATTATTTTTTGTTAAACATAAATGAAAAAAAAAATTAAATCATTCGATCACATTCTGAAATATATGAAACGATTTAATCATGTTAGACAAAAATATTCAATCACTTGATACAAACATAGTAATTAAATGATGGATTAACCCCTAACTTTTTTTCAGCTCCACTCATATTACTCTCTAATAATTTAATCTAACATTTATAAATATAATATAATATATAGCTATCTATGTATCAAAAGAACAAACAATATGATGGACACCCTACAAACCATCTACTTCACAACAAAACAAATCATTCTTACTCAATCCACTCAACAGAAAATTGAGGCGTCGCTAAAATTTAAAGATAAGTCATTCACCTCCGGTTCTAACATAATCTGAAATTTGAAGAGTTGGCGTCGAATAAGGAACATAAGGTGATAACCTACTTATGAGAAAAGTCTTCCCAGTAAGAGACATGAGGTGTCGACCTGATTTGGAGAAAACCTTTCACAACAAGGAACACGGGGTGGGAATTTTCTTAGGAGAAAACCATTTCCAGTGAGGAATATGAGGTGGTGACCTACTTAGGAGAAAACCCTTCACACCAAGGAACATGGGTGGCGACCTGCTTAGGAGAGAACACTTCCCAACAAAGAACATGAGGTGGCAACCTGATTAGGAGAAAATCGTTCACAACAAGGAACGTGAGGTGACATCCTAGTTAGGAGAAAACTCTTTACTGTAAGAAATATGACGTGATAACCTGCTTAGAATAAAACCCTTTCCGGCAAAGAATACAAGGTGGTGATCTGCTTAGGAGAAAACTCTTCCTAATTTGGAATATTAGAGGCGCCTGCATATCACCAACTTACAAAACCACTGACTATCTCCACCAGTAGAAAAATGGTGTCTACTGCCTCTCTCCAGCTAATTACAAAGAGAAAAACACCTCATAAAAGTCGGTTTAATCCTTCTATAAATATTAAGCTCTACACATTTTTACGAGAAAAAAAAAGCTTTACACATTCATTATAAGGATTCCTACCACTTACAATACCTCTTGCAAGTGTTGCTAGCGGTAAAGCTAAGCTGTTCATATTTTAAGATAAAAAACAAAACAAATTCAGTTTTGGGGGAAAAAAAAAAAGGTTAAGAACAAAATAGGGGCATGAATGTTTGTCCATATTGTCAAAAGGGGTCTGAATTAAAAAATGATATTATTAAGGGCCTGAATTTTCATGTTTGTGTTTTTTCGGGTTTCCGTCCAAATTTTCTGTTAAATGTAACAGAACCACGTGAAATGACAGAATTACCCTTTTGCAATTATTATACAATATATCAGTTTAATTAATGAAATGTGAAATGACTAAAATACCCCTACACACTAATTATGCCCTTAAGGCCACCACGGCTCCGGCCACCGTCCCGGCGACCACCACCACCACCCCGACTCCGGCAACCACCACCCGGCTCCGGCGACCACCACCCCGACTCCGGTGACCTCCAAAAAAGCTCCGATCGGAGCTAATTGGCTCCGATCGGGGCCACAGAGAGCTCCAATCTGGAGCCCTGTGGCCCCGACCGGAGCTCCAAAGCTCCGATCAGAGCTTTTTTGGCGGTCGCCGGAGTCGGGGTGGTGGTCGCCGGAGCCGGGTGGTGGTTGCCGGAGTCTGGGTGGTGGTGGTGGTCGCCGGAGTCGTGGTGGCTTAAAGGGTATTTTCGTCTTTTTAGGTCAATCATGTGAGGGGCACACTTTGGTCGGAGGGCATTTTCAGGTTTTCAGTTTATTTTCGGTCACATGCCAAGCATTTGACCACTTTCCGTCACTTTTAACAGAAAAAATAGACGGAGACCTCTCATATAAACATAACTCAAAATTCAGGCCCTTAATAATATTATTTTTCAATTCAGACCCCTTTTGGCAACATGGGCAAACATTCAGACCCCTATTGTGTTCTTACCAAAAAAAAAAAAAAAAAAATTCAATTTGTGCACTTTAGTTCTCAAAATTTTCTAATTGGTTCATTTGATGAAGTTCACCTAACATGGCCCTCCATCTTTACAAAATCACACCCTACAATTTATAGCTTCAATAAATAGAAATTTAGGGGGAATAAATACAAAAGGGACCTAACATTAGGGGAAAGCTGTGACAATCTTCCCTCTTATATTGACTCTTTTTCCATACACTAGTTCCATGGAACCACATAGATAAGATTCCTAGTCACCCACTTTCTCTAAAGATATGATCACAAGCATGGTAAGACAAGGGCTCTTTCCAACAAGAAGCAACTTGCCCAATTTGACCAAAGATAAACAATGAATTATGTGACTTGGATTTTTCTTTTTCCTATTAGAAAGATCTTCACAAACATCAAATAATAGAGGATATTATATACAAATGATGCGAAAAATTGTGTTCATAAAAGTCTAATGAAAGGATTGTAAAAATTACTGTGTATGGACTGTGAATACAATCTCACTAAAGGAAAAGAAAGGGTAAAAGAAGAAGAGAGAGAGGTAATTCTAATCCATTTCCTTCCAAGCTTCTCTTTTTTCATGAGCAATCAAAGTTATCAAAGGGTTAAAACGCAATAAGTCAACGAGACTAAATATCGTCTTAAATTTGAGACAGACTCGAGGCTGAATATCATCCAAATCGGAATTGATAGGAACTTAGTTTCGGAAGTAGTATCGTTTCTGGTTTTGGAGATGGTGAAATCTAAAGTTTTTCCCACCAATCAGCTCTATTTTTCTTTCTTTTCCACTGAATTCCTCGATCCATCCATAGACTATTACCATTTCAAAGATAAAAAACAGTAATAATAAGTAGGGTGTTTAGTAAAACTTATTTTGTAAAACCATTACATGCATCCATCCAGAAACTAAAAACATTAACAACTGCAACAAGAAAGAAAGAACCACAATCAACAACATTTATTCTATTTTGTGGATTACTTAGCCAACTTAAGGTGAAGGCGGTGGAGGAGAATTCAATAGATCTCCAATTCTAGGGTTAATATTCGGCTCTGGCTCAGAGTAATCCATCACTTCAATCATCAACCTTGATTTTCCTGCAACTTTCTGCATTTCAGTCATCAACCTTGAATCTGCAGTCTTCTCCATCAATTTCCTGCTACGTACTAAATCAAAAAACAAGATTCTCTCAGAATTCATCAACGAAAAGCATATCTTGCATAAAAGAGACATTTTTTGTGACAAAAACAGAGTTGCCGCCATTACCATTAGAAACGGAGAGGGCGAGGAGGAGAGCGACGAAGAGAATTGGGAGAAAGCGAGACCGACCCATGATTCGTATTCCGATTCTGGGAAATGGGTTTGTTTCAGATTGAGATTTCGAGGTTTTCTGAGGTTCGATTTGTGAGAGAGATAAATAACGTGGACAAGCGCGTGGGTTTTCTGGGAAACCGCTTTGGCTTCAGATCCAAAGTGACGGCCTTTCAATGTGATGTGTAATATATATACTTGAGGTAAAGTGTGCGATCACGGTGTAAATTGTAACAGACTCTTCGAATATCTTTAACAAAAATAAATAAATAATAGCATGTGATATCGTACACTTTTAAAGAAAGGTTAAAAATAAAATTCATATATTATTATATTTTTTTCTCTAACTAACAAAATATACTAAACAGGTTTTTTGCCATGACACACACCACAGTAGGGGTGGCAAACAGGTCGTGTCGTGTCGATTCGTGTCGTGTCACTAGTGACATACGTGTCAACAGATCTCTCGTGTCTAAACAGATCACTTTAAATATGACACAGACAGTTCTCGTGTCACACGGGAGTTGGCAGATATCGTGTCACACGGAACACAGACACGAGACACGGAATTTTGTTTTTACACCAAAAAATTTTACACTTTTTAGCCCAAAAACTTTTACAAATGTTACAAAATCATCCTAAATCAAGCACCATCATATTTTGAGAAATAATTGAATCTTCTCATTATACAAATAATAAGTTCATAAAGAAAAATTACTTAAATATAAAAAATTGAACATTACAAACAAAATAAGCCGATATCTAAATTTCAAGTTATCTTGAAGCTAGCCCATGAAATCATATTATAAGTTTTTTTTGCCAATAGAAGTTTTTATTATTACAGACAATCATATTATAAGTTTTTTTTAAATAGATTAATGTACTAAATAGTTGCAATATTTTTAAAATTATTATTGATCATTATATATTTTTTTTGGCAAAATTATTGGGCTTTATATAAATATTAAGTTTCAAATAAGTCGTGTCGATGCGTGTCTATCGTGTGGACCTACAGATCAGATCTACACGGACTTGCCTAAAAACGTGTCTAGTCGTGTCACAGATCTATCAGACACGGTCAGATTTTCGTGTAGATCAAGACACGAAAAAAAGCAGGTCCGTGTCAGATCGTGTCGTCGTGTCGTGTCAGCAATTGCCACCCCTACACCACAGTTGACTTCTAAGTTTTCTAAATAGTATAAATAATTCGCAATAATGAATTAGGCAGCTTTCACAAAAAGAAAAGAATTAGGCAGTCAAAAAGGATTTCGTTTATGCTTTCATCATGTGTCGGAGATATTAATTAACATTAAATCTATGTTAAAACGACCTATTAATAAGATTTGAATTTATTTTACCCTTAAAAACACAACTCGTTTTATAAATTGATTCAACCATCATTGGTTAAAAAGAATTTAGTTTGATCTGACTTTTTTTTTTGTTTTTACTTGCTTTTAGATAAGAGTTTTGTTTATTGCTGATGCAGCCTAATTAACTAGTAATTAAGGAACCAATTGCGATAGATGTCCAATCCAACAATAGCAAGTTTTTAAGGTTGTTGAAGTTACCTACAAAATCTGTCTTATCTGTATTTCTATTCTCCCATTTTCCAAGCTTTATAGGGTTCCATCTCTAAAGAAGTTGCAAACTTGCAATCCAGTGAAGTAGGTTAGGACGGAGCTATTGAGAGTTGAAAGGGGCGATCGTCAAACTTTTGTTGATGTGTAATTTCAATTTTAAAAGTTTTTTTAATTTAATCATTTAAATTTTACATTTATTTACTGAATTTTTACATTTATTATTTACTTTTTTAATTAAATTATTGTTACATGAACACAAATTTTTACTTCGTTCCTAGTAGTAGTTTCATTTCTGTGGGAATTATGATGATATCACGTTTCTCTGTCCATAGGAGTGCCGCCGGGTGGAATAATGCATGAGTAGTTAGTTGTTCGGCATGCGGGTCGATGCCCGTGATACATTCTAATAATATATTTAAACTCTCTACACATCCTTGAAAATGGGTAGTTGTTGCTTAAACAAAACTTGAATTATATATATATATATATGATCACATATGCCTTCTATTTGAAGTTAACCTCGTAATAAAAAAATTATTCTCATTATCCAAAAAAATAAAAGAAAAATCTCTCCGTTTTCTTAATCATAATAATCAATTGATATATTTTTCAGTCACAATAATGAATAAAGAGATACACCCCTATTAATGGTGGAAATAAGATTCAAATAACCATGTAATATAATTATATTTTATATGAATATGAATATTTTTCATTTTTAAGATTTCAACGGATTTAAACTCTTGACTTCTTGATTAATGGCGGCGTATTAATGGCGTACGCGTATTAATGAGTAAAACTTTATCTAATGGACTAACTCAATATAAATGAAAATTAGTTTAAATTGGAATTAACTTTATTACAAAAGCTGCCACTGATCCCTAATATCTGCCGAAAAAAACATTAAAGCTACATAAATAAAAGAGGAAATGCCGTTGCGAATTGCGATGACTAATTTACAGGCAATAAGTGCTTTCCGCGTTTATATTTTGTATCCTAAATTTATTGTATCGTTTTTATACTAAATTATTGATTTAGTCACATCCACTCACTCTTTATGTTCAAGATCGTATATTATTATTAAAAAATTATTCTCATTATCCGAAAAATATATATATATATATATATATATCTCCCCGTCTTCTTATTCATAATAATAATTGATATACTTTTCAGTCCCTATTAATGGTGTATTCAATAATAAAGACACTAATTAACAACCGAAAGTGCTTTTATTACGGAAGAAATTAAAGATACAAATAAATCATGTAATATATGAATTACATTTTATATGAATAATTTTCATTTTTAAAATTTCAGCGGGTTTAAAGTTTAAACTCTGGACTTCATGGTGGCGTATTGAACTACTGTATTATAAATAGAAATATATTTATAAGTAGAACTTTATCTTATGGAGTAACAATGTAAATGAAAATTAGTTTAAATTTGGAACAAATTGCCATTAATCCCTAGATATCTGCCGAAAAAAACATTAAAGCTACATAAATAAAAGAGGAAATGCAGTTGCGATGCCTAATTTACAGGCAATGAGTAATTTCCGCGTTTATATTTTTTATCCTAAATTTATTTTATTGTTTTTATACTAAATTGTTAGATTCAGATCATATGCTCCACATTTTATACTCCAAATTGTATATCGTTAAAATCTCGACACATTTACTACGTGTAATTAATTATGTACATTAAAAAAAAAATTATTATGATTGAAGAACTCTAAAAGAAAAATATTAAATTTGAGGACATATGGCAAAAAATCTTAAAGGTGAAGCATGATCTATGACATAAATAGTGTGTGATTTAAATCTCAAATTGCTAGTTATATATGAATGTGCAAATTACTAGCCATACTTTTTTTGTAACAAATTGCTGGCTGAAATTTATATATTTGGAAAACTAGCTCCGTCCATCTTTCTTTAAGGTTTGGACGGAAAATACTTTTAAAAATTGCTAAAAACACCCTAAAGTTTTACTATGATAAAATAATTTTTTATATAAAATCAAATTTTTAATAATAAATGTTAATAAATATATAAAAGATAAAAATATAGTTTAAAAATGCAAAAAAAAAATATATTAAAATATTTGTAAAAATTCTATAAGACAATTTTTTTAATTTAACTTTTGAATTTTGGGATATTTAACTTATATATTTTTTTTTGTATAATATGTATTAATCTAAATTTTAATCGATATTTATATTTATTGGATTATTTTATAATTATAATAGAACTTTAGGTTACTTTTAGTAATTTAAAAAAATAAATTTCGTCCACAATTAACGAAAAAATTAATGAAGTTAACAAATTGCACATTAGCAAAAATTCAACTAGCAATTTACTTAAAAAAAATTAAACTAGTAAATTACACTCGCACTTAAAATTCAAATAGCAATTTGATAATTAACCCTTGAACTATATTTTTGTTGGTGCGTTTGAACAAAAATCACGGCTAGTGGCTTCATCCTGGGGACACTTCCACTTAAGAAACTAAAACGCCCCCTCGTAAATTCATTTTGATTCACAAAACCGAAACATTAATAATGCACGTTGTTCAATGTTCCCTAAAGAAGTGAATAATAATTAATTAGAATCTATGGTTGGCTCGACGATGTCATGTCCCCGACTTAATTAATAATTAGTATAATTATTAGATTAGAAAGTCAAATCCCAATGTTTAGCTGTCTAACCTGCTGCAGGAAACTTCCGACCTAGCTAGTGATGGTTTCCGATATAGCCGTTAGGCCCATTAACGACGAGTAAACGGTGAAATAGGCCCACTGGGCTCCAAAAGAGGCTTAGAGGACCAATATGAGGGTTCCCGACAAGGTCGGTCCCGACATATGAGCTGTACGCTCCCGATGATATGCCTTTAAGTAGGCCCCGATGATATGCCTTTGAGTAGGCCCCGATGATATGCCTTTGAGTAGACCCCGATATTGAATCCCTGAGGATATTGGCCCTGTCCCGATGACGAGGGGCCCCGAGCGGTGACCAAAGGAGATAACTCTGGAGTCCCCGACATCCGTCGGGACTTACTACCAGAGGATGAGGCCGAGAAACACGCCCACTATCAGCGTAGTGGGAAAGTGGCCTGAAAAGACGGAACGTGGGCAAGTGGCCGAGATAAATGGAATGTGGGCTAACTGCCCCTGGCAGTTACCTCGACAGGTAACTGGGGTAACTCCTCCTCTATATAAAGGAAGGAGTTACCTCAGAACTGATATACTCTGTTTCACATTCACATACTCATATATACTGATACTTGCCTACATCGAGATACTCATTTAAGCATCGGAGAGGGATTCTGGGTCACCGCCCGGTCTATCCCCTTCTTGCAGGATTACTTGGAGCAAAGGAGTTCGGACTTCCGTCAAGAACGTGCCGGAGTTCCAACCGTGATCCAACAGCTAGCTTTACCTTTAGCCTTCTAGACATGTCTGACCGACGTATTGCCTTCTTTTTTATTTTCTGTTGCAGGGTGTTTTAATTAATAGGCCATCGGGAATAAGGTGTTAACTATTATATATTTTTATTTTCAGAAAAGATAGAAGTTCCGAAACTCAGGTGTCGATTTGTTCCGATCCAGTGTGGGTAAGACTTTGATCCAGAAGTTCACACTATTTACAGTCGCTGCCACTCTGTTTAGTTCGTGACATGTATCAAAGCCCTTTTAGTTTTAGGATTTCGATAGATCATCCACAATTAGGGATGTCAATGGGGCGGATCGGGGCGGGTATCGCCAGACCCGGACCCGTCCCATGCACTTTCGGGTCGGGTCAGGTCGACCCGCGGGTCGACCCGTGTGAGGTATAATTTATCATTTTAAATCTTAAATTTTTAATTCTGTATTACCGTATCCAAATTCAACTCCAAATTTAAATCATCAATTAACTCATAATCCAAACATAAATCACCTCATTCATTAGAATAATTGTTATTTTGACTATGTGTTATATTACCCGTATAGTTTTATATAATATACATATATTAAATATATATGTAAAATGAAAGCTCGGGTCGGGTCGGGTCGGGTCGGTGGGTCGCCGTGAACCCGAACCCGCCACGCGGGTCGGCGGGTACCCGTGACCCGTTGCCATCCCTATCCACAATGCAACGGATGTGAAAGACAATCCTCTATATAGCATGTTGTCTTGTCATTTTGCATTTGAGATGTTTCAAATTTCTTGTTAAATCCAAAGAGGATTCACCATCTTACATCTCATCATTAATATATCAATATTTTATTTTATAGTTAATCTTTTTATTAAGTGTTAATTTTATTAATATAAAATAACATGTATGGCTAAGTTGGGATTGAATATGGTAGACACCATTAGACTCTAATGGTGTCTATGACTATGTGTTATATTACCCGTATAGTTTTATATAATATACATATATTAAATATATATGTAAAATGAAAGCTCGGGTCGGGTCGGGTCGGGTCGGTGGGTCGCCGTGAACCCAAACCCGAACCCGCCACGCGGGTCGGCGGGTCCTCGGGTCAAAATCGGGTCGGGTACCCACGGGTCGGCGGGTACCCGTGACCCGTTGCCATCCCTATCCACAATGCAACGGATGTGAAAGACAATTCTCTATATAGCATGTTGTCTTGTCATTTTGCATTTGAGATGTTTCAAATTTCTTGTTAAATCCAAAGAGGATTCACCATCTTACATCTCATCATTAATATATCAATATTTTATTTTATAGTTAATCTTTTTATTAAGTGTTAATTTTATTAATATAAAATAACATGTATGGCTAAGTTGGGATTGAATATGGTAGACACCATTAGATGATTAGAGTTAGGGGTGGCAATTCGTGCTATCGTGCGTGCTATCGTGCGTGTCAATAATCGTGTCGTGCTAAACTTACTGAACACGAACACGCACGGTAAGCTTATCGTGCCACGTTTTACAAACACGAACACGACACGGATAATTTCGTGCGTGTTCGTGTCGTGCTATCGTGTTGTGTAAGGATATATAGTTGTACACCCCGAAACGAGATCTTTAAGCAAAAAAACAAAATAATAAACTTTATATATTAAAAAAACTATGATTAGTACGTCAATATTCGTAAGTTAATAATATAGAGTATAAAACACTAAAAATTAAATCACTAACTGAAGTTTTTAAAGGTAATAAACAAGATTTGTTTAAAAAATACTTAAGAATTAGTCTTAGTAGTACAACTTTATCGTGCTATCGTGCGTGTCGTGTTATGATACTCAAACACGAACACGACACGGAAGTTATATCGTGTTAATCGTATTCGTGCTATCGTGTTATCGTTCTACTATATGCTAGCACGAACACGGTTTTTTCCGTGCGTGTTCGTGTCGTGCTATCGTGTCGTGTCACAAATTGCCAGCCCTAATTAGAGTAGTCATGAACAACTCATAGATATTTATATTTTATATTAATTGACACTTATGTTACAAAATGGGATGGAAGTTGAAGTTGTGTGCACTGTGGATGCTCTAAATCCGAGCATATGCGATTTTTATTTTGAGTTATCATTATTATAATAACATTTTTTATGGGACAAAATTTCATTAATAATTAATAGTTAATACTCCCTTATCTTTGGATATTTTATGTGATTTTCTGTATTTTATTGATTTTTGTTTTTGTAAAAGGTATTTTAATGATTTGATGGCAAAGAAAATATCTTCTTTTTTTTTTTTTAATAAATGAACCAAAAACTATTTCGATTTTCTATTTTATCTTTGGATAATTTTGCAAGGTTTTCCACTTCGGCCTCCATAGCTAGTTGGAATCAATTTTTAAATTTGCAAAACTAATCAAATAGTGTTACAAGTGTTTCAATTAGGCCCGATTTTTTTTTTCTTTTTCGAACGAGCCCTAACATATATGGTTTTTAATTGAATTCTAATTGAGAATTATTTTGTCATAACTAAATACAAAAATAACAAATTTGTAAATGTATTAATCAAATACCCAAGTATGCAACTTTGCGTATTGGCCTCATTGCGACTACCATTCACATATTGTATTCGGAATAACATTCACGTACGAATGTATGTATTTTTCTAATAAACTTAATGATTATATTAATTATTCATAAACTGAATATAGAACGCGAATGGTTGTTGAGTTGAACTTAGTATGCGAATCAGATGAAAGTCGCCTACTTAAATATTTTACTCAATAAAATTATAAATCCTTTGCCATGCAAATTTTTTTATAAATCTAGTATTTTTATATTTATACATCACGAAATTATATTATTTTGGTGAATAATTCACAAGTTGATTAGGGCTCTAGTTGAGTCTCAATCTAGGGCCTGGTTGATATGTCTTATTAGAAACATTGGGTCCAATTGGAAAGGGAATGTGACATTTTCAGCCTTTCTTATATACACCAAGTTTTTTTTTTTGGTGAACTTTATATATACCAAGTTCGCTTCTTCTTTTGTTGGAAGGGTCTGACTATAAATATTGAAAGATGTTTTCTCTATGTACTAGTAGTACGCACTTAGCTGTCATATATATGACAATGAAATGTGATTGGTTCCACATATCCATCAATTCACCGTATTATTGATAAACTTAGACCAAAGTTGTATAAATCACTTCATTTTGTATGGTTATTATAAGGTGTTCAGACACATGATATTGACTAGATATGCGAGAGTTCACGTGAATATGCCGAACATGTAGCGTATGAGAACTACATGTCATTCATTTTTTTATTTCCGCAGAGCGAATATCGGTCCTATCAGGATAATAACAGCATTTGTAATATGTTTATTTCATAAAATATTCTTATTTATATTGTAATATGTCTGTTTCACATTTAGAATAATTCTCATTTTTATATTAGTCAATTTTGTAAATGATAAAGTGTTAATTAATTTTTTTTTTTTAACTAACTATAAATTATTATTTTTTCACTACCAATGTTGGACGCAATTTAAATTCAAAATGTTTAGTTTAAAGATGAAGCACCAAAACACTACACAGTCTACCTGTCTTGGATTTGCTTTCCATAATGTATTTTCACGAGTGTCATTGTCATCAACCTAGTGCAACTTGCGGAAATTTATCAGATTTCTAAAAAAAGGAAAAATAAAATGAATAGATATGACAAATTAATTCGTGGATTTAGTAAGTTATTATAGCCAGGATGGAAACTAGAAAGCTCTAGCTAGCTACTCCTACTACCACGACAGGAGTCTGGCTGTGGTTGGTATGGGATGCATATGATGTGATGATAACCGTTACCATTTATAGATGTAGGAAAATGTACGAAATTGCACAAAGTGATATTTATTTTGACAATTTGGCCAAAAAAATATATATTTAATTTGACATATTTTAGTTACAACAATATGTTTTAAATAATAGTAATTGTACATTCAGTTAACACCCAGTCTAAATTTATAGGTAGGCACTTTTTAAATTAATAAAAATAAGGGTTTTAGTCTCAACTATATGTCACGTTGAAAATCGATGTATAAGATTTAAATGTTAATATTCCGTATTTTAATTATCATATTTGTTATAATTGACACTTTAAGAAGAAAAAAAATATTGTTTTTCATTTTTGCGAAGTATAAAAGTTGTAGCTTACCATTTAGACTTATTTAATACTTAAAAAGTCTATTTTTATTTCGTTAATTTAAAAAAATAATAATTGAAAATCAGCTAATTTAATAAGGGTGATTCGGGGGAGGGGTGCAAAATTTGGAGGAGATTGAAGAATGGTCCGAATTTCCAAAATTGCTAACGAAATTTTTCATCATTAAAAACTAAAATTTCGTAAGTAAAAATCAAGTATGTCGGAAATTTGTCGGCGAATGCCCAGTCGATGCCAACAAAATTTATTTCACAATTTTTGTTGGTAAATTAAGCCTGAAATTTTTCTATGTAAACGATATAAATAACAAAATAAAGTAATTGCGCAAATATGAAACTAATCTAACGGCATTTAAAAATTTAATTAGAGAATCCAAATGATTATGAAACCAAAATTTTAGGTTTATTTTAAGGTTTATATGTAAATATATATTTTTATAAAGTAATATATACATGGCCAAAAAAAAAGTAATATATAAATATTTTTTTGAATATAAAAGGTTATGTAGATGTTAAAGACTGAAGACAATTACAATCACATATACGTCCTATGTATATATAATATATGAAGTTTTTAATTTTGCCAAAAATCTGTTAACCCTATAATAAATAATATAAAAACTTATCATTATCAATATATATAGTATTTATATCACATTCAAACATATTACTGAACTTTTATTGATAAAAAACAAATGTTGCACTATTTTCGTATTTAATTAATAGGATCACTAAAATGTTCTTAATTTAGTTTTATATACATAATATTTATAAAATTATATGAAATTAAGGAGTAACTATAAGGGAATAAGATATATTATAGATAAATATATCCTATTATATTTAGATGAATATATCTAGATTAGGAATACATATATTCTTAGTATATTATCAGATTATGTTCCTTATTATATTGTTATAGATTTAAATATATATAGTCATGTATCTATATATATATAGGTGCATGTACCCTAAATAAGATCAATAATACAATTCTCATTCTTCTATATGGTATCAGAGCCTTTCTAACTCCAACGAGTACAACTTACAAGCCGCCGCCCACCATCGCCGCTGTCCAGGGGCGGTCGGCACCGCCGTCAACTATGAAGATGTCATGCCGGCCGCCCCCTGGCCAATTCTAATTTCAGTTTTTTTTTCTTTCTTTTTTAATAAGGCAATAAATCTCTGCTTCCGTATCGACGATTTCTGCACCGATCTTTTGGTACCCGTTCCAACGAGCGTAATTCTTTTTTTATCGGCCCATGCTCATGGCGGAATTTCTATCTACCAGCATCCTCGATCCTACTAGCTCCAACGAGCGAAAGTATCTGATCGCTACACCTGAGGACTCTTCCGTGGCTCCGTGACTAGCTTCAAGCTTTCTGATTGAGACTTGCTGCCTTTTTTTGCTGCCTTTTTGTTGGAATTAAGAGGTTTGCTCCAACGAGCAAATTCACCTCCGTCGTTTGCTTATTGTTCACCAACGTGAACATCGTGACCAGCAGCATCCTGACCGACTGGACTTCTCCGGTTCTCCGCCATTGCCGACTGGACCTCCGGGCTACCGCCGTGCCGACTGGACATCTCCGGGCTTCCGCCGTTGCCGATTGGACCTCTTCGGACATCCTCCGATGAAGACTGGACTATTGGGGCATTCATTAATATTCTTCGTATCAAGATCGGCCATTCTTGTCAGAACGTCCGTCTTGCGGGGGCGTATAAGGGAATAAGATATATTATAGATAAATATATCCTATTATATTTAGATGAATATATCTAGATTAGGAATAGATATATTCTTAGTATATTATCAGATTATGTTACTTATTATATTGTTATAGATTTAAATATATATAGTCATGTATCTATATATATATAGGTGCATGTACCCTAAATAAAATCAATAATACAATTCTCATTCTTGTATAGTAACAACTGTCCCTCTAAGTACTATACACTACACTACTAATACCTTACGCTGCACACTGCACGGCATATAACCCATTTCAGATATTTTATGTCATCGCCATATAATATTATTATGATTAGACTTTATATATCTGGACTACATTTTATAGACAATTCTATAAAATGTAGTCCATACATATAAGATCAATAATAATATTATTATTATATAAAATATCTGAAATGTTTCTTTATCAGTTGCTTTCTGTTTCTGGGCCCTCTATTAAATTGCTCGGCCTAACATACCAATTAATAATTCTGGACAAGCGTTAGGTAAGTCCACGAAGAGTGTCCGTCGAACATGCATGAGCTTCGATATTCATATTAATTACGTACCAACTCAGTTAAGTCAGTGGAGAATGTCCGTTTTTAACATAATCACTTACGCGTTGAGTATAGAAAAAAAAATAGTATCTAATTTGTTCGACTGACCAAACACCAACTAATAATTTGTTCATTCGCCCAACACCAAACTAGCAATATGTCTCAGTTTTATTCATCATGTGTCGACTGTTAGCAGAATGCTAAAAATTTATCAGATGTCAATTTATTCGCGTACATCCAAAAATATTGAGTCGTTAGTAATAGAGCATGATGATGACAAGATGCAACATTTATTTTCCCCTAATAAACCATATCCAAATTAATTGGCAAGAGATTTTGCTTTCAAAATCTGGGACCTATAAAAGGAAAACAGAAATGAGAGGAGAAAAAGGTAAAACTTTTGGCCTCTCAGCTTTACCACAACTTAAATAATGAATGATTGGATTCTTTCTTTCAATGGAAAGCGAAACTTCTTTCGGCCGTTTGTGATCCAAGTTGGATCATCCAACCATTGCCGTATATTTCATATTCCAATTAGATCTCTCATTTTTTTTTCTTGATGAGACTAAGTCTCCGAAATATCACATTCGTTGCGTTTTATATTTTCGTTAAAATTGACGGAACAAAATCACGTAACCTGCACCTTATAAGTTTTTGTTTCGATTTGCTGACCGACATATCAGATTCGTTGCGCTTAGTTGTTCGACTTATCAGATTTCTTGTCAAAACATAACACGCGATTTCGTTCCGTCAATTTTATTACCGATTTTGAACCAAAAAAAAAATTAAACGCAACGAATCTAATACGTCAGATAGTCAATGACGTATAATTGAGACAATTTTAGGTTGTTAACCTATTATTGCTCATCCATCATATTCAATTATCCACTCAAATCCAGATACGAGAAATCAACCATAACCAGACCAGCAGACAACTCACCATCAAGCTGTAAACTGATGTGAATCGCTCCTTCCTTCCCAATCCATTTGATTACTTGAACAGCAAGCAATCTGATTTTCAGCAGATTTGCAACTTACAACCCAGTCCATGAACATACAAGCTTATACTATAAAGAATCTCAACATAAAAACTTTGATTCACATTCCGATCTTATTTCGAGCACAATCAACCGGTTGCTTGGGGGGCAAGTTAGCTCCCCGCAGTTATAACACATATAACTATGTACATCAACTCCAACCTAACCTCATGCTCGGTACGGTCACATGAAAGAGGACGGAGCGACGAAGCTCACTTTCTCCACAAACCGAATCAGTCCTCGAGCTTGACAACTATATTTCCGCAACTTGTGCATTGATATAGCTCAACCAGACTAAAACCCAGATCACAATTCATACTCATCAAGATTAAACACAAACCGAGTCATCTGGCCTCGTGAAAATTGAGAGACCGGGACAAAGCAGCTGGATTCGCCTGCAATACCGAGTCAGTCTCGTAGATGTGGTTCTTCTCATGATCTTTTGGTTGGAACCCCTTGAAGATTCCCCCACCAGGCGACTCGGATAAAGCGGCCCATATCGAGCTCTTGGCGGCTTCTCTTGAATCATAGACCCTCAAAGTCTTGGGCGTCAAAACCCGACTCTTAATCGGCTCAGAGACATTGGACTTAACTGGCTCGTCTCTTGACCGCTTCCCCAGAGTCGGGGAGTTCAAACCCGAGCTCGAGTTTGCAGAACATGGCTGAGGAAGCAACGGCACCCAATAAGCCGGAGCCGGGTAAAATGGAGGCACCACCGGTAGCACAGGTGGCGGCACTAGAGACCACGAGTACGGCCAGTGGGACCCAGGAATCTTTGTCGGGAAACCCGAATTCGGATCTGGTATTGGTTCGGGGGAGGTGATCTGGTGGTAGTGGTTAGATGTTGGGGTTTTGTTCTTTCTACGGCCGGCACCTACCGGAACATTCCTCATCGTGCCTCCGGCGGTCCAATACCGCTGACAGTTCTTGCAGAAATGACGAGGTTGGTTCACATTGTAGTTGTTGTAGTAACAGAACTTGGTGTCCATGCTGTTGCAGCGCGGACAAGGCAGGATCTTGTCGGGTTTTTTCAGGGTCTTGTCCTGTGAATTGTTGGATTTGGACTTGTTTCTTTGATCGGGGTCGTTATCTGAACTGTCTCGGTTCCGGTCTATCGATTCCTGCATTGATCGGACAAAATCGAGTTTCAAAATCGAAGCTTTTGATGAAAATTGTATGAGCAAAGTATGGTAACTGAAGAACTGCAACACAGAGCAGCCATGGAAGATCAATATAAATCATCAAAGCAATACTGACCTAATTCGGAATGATGAAAATCGAATTCGGGTTTGAAATGCTTAAATTCATTCCGAAAACCCAACTCATCAAAGCCAATTTCGTTAAAACGAGACTCTATTAAGATTTGCAGTGAAAAGATGTTAAATTGACCTCCAATTGAATTCAAAAGCCATGAATACTCCACAATAAACACGAATTCCACAGTATCAACACAGGCAATTAGTGCAAAGTCCATAAATTTCCACAGAAAAGATTAAATTAAACAATTCATACGAAATCCACGCAGAAATCAACCAAGAACAAGCAGTTCTTGAGCTTAATCGATCTAAGAACCGACAACACGGTTGAAATCAAGGCACGTCAAACCAAATACCAATTAATGAAGTAATTTAGTCCAAAATCGTACCTTTTCATCATCTTCCCCTTCGTTTACATCTTCTCTTCTCTGTATATGCTCCGGCGAGGAGCAGGAAGTCGTTAATGGTAGGGGCGGAGGAATATCGGGAAGAGGGATGGTCTTGCCGAAGAGTTTGATCGCCGGGTCTTTTGCTTCCCCCGACATTGCTTCTGGTTTCCCTTTTAGCTGTGTTTTCTGTTTCTATATAATATAGTATATATGCTTCTTCAAGAAATTGAATAAACAAATTCAAGAAAAAAGAAAACTGTAACTCCAGAAAGAGAGAGATTGAGAACTGACACGTTATTTTGTGGGGGCGACTTGTGAGAGTGAGGGTGCAAGTCAGCTCGGCCATTAATTAAGTGCATAAAGATAAAGTGTTTTTTACTTTTCTGGATGGATGAATGAATGAATTAGGTATTTTCTACTTTTTTAAGAAAAAAAAATCTGACTAAGATGTATACCTAATAGATGATTTAGGATAGTAACAACATATTTTTAATTTTTACAATCAATTAAATATTCGAAACAGTTTTAATTAAATATTCAATTGGAGTTATTTGGCAGTCGTTTTCCAATTTCTCAGTGAATTTCTTCTAAATACATATCAAATAGACTTACGTGGCCGACTTAGTCAGCAATATAAATATAATATAACATAAGTAGTAATTAGTCAGCAATTGGGAGTCCAAGTTGTCAATTTAAAAAAAATAAAGTTTCGATAACCATTTATAATTAAATCGATAGCGACTTGAATATTAACCTAAATTAAAAAACAGATAACTAAAATAACCTTTTCTAAAACGGATAATAGACCATGACAACCAAGACCACTACCATTCCTTTTGAAAAGAAAAGAAAATATTGTTTTTAATTAAAGTCACGCAGCTCTCAAGTCGGTGTCATTATCTAGTTAACAATGTTACGTTTGAGAATTTGATTAAGGAAAAACTTAAATGAAGTTGCGGCTGCTAATAATTGGTTTAGCTAGCAGCGGGCAATGAGATGGGTCCCCCAATCTGAAATTTATCTAATTTCAAGTGTGGCGGAGTTAGAAATTCTAGCAAAGGGAGGATGCTAATTGAGTTATGGGCTATTAAAGAATTAGGGGTAATGTAATTGTAAGATTTTAGGGAGTTTGGGCATGAAATTGAACCAATTAGGGTTTGAGGTGCAAATACAACCTTAGTTAGACATGAGTTTGACGACTAAGTTATTAATATTTAAGATTAAAAAAAATTATTAATATTAAATATTAAAGAATTAATTTAAGATTAAAAAAATTGGTTTTGTTTTAATGTGTCAATATAGTGCATTTTTTAAATTTAAGAAATATATTATTATATAAAATTATATAAATCTCTTTTTTAACAAATATTCTGTAAAACTATTAAAACACATTTTTTTCTAAACTTTATATACTTTATATAAAAGAAATATGCTAAATCCATATTTAACTAATATTATATAATATCATGATTTTTTACCGTATAATTTTTAGGAATCGTAACGATGATATGCATGAAGCTATGCGCCTATGCCTAATTGCCACGTCAGGATATACGAAAATTATGAGCCACAAGTTTAAGGTGGAATTTCTAAAAGATCTTCTCCTACTTTTCTATTCTCTCCCTTTATTTTCTTCTCCGTATTTTTCTATCCATATCAGCAGATTGACAGTATTATATTTTCTAAAATACAGTGGATAAGTCATAAAATCATCGATATTAGTAGCTGTTAAGATTTGATTAAATTTTTTTTTAAGTCTGATGTATTCTTTTTTAGAATTTTTTACTATGCTCCACGAGCACTATGTTTATAATACTATTTTTTTAATATTTTTCTATTGCTCTAATAGTGAACTTATAAGAAAATTGATATTATTAATAATATGATGCAAATATTAGGTGTAGTTAAAAAAAAATTCATATTTTCATAATTTTAAAATTTTACACATGTTACAATCGAGTTCACCCTAATAATAAAAAAATAGAAAATAAAAGCATGGTGCTCCACAAGGTAAATAAATTTTTTTTTATCTAACAATGTATTTACAATTGATTATATTTTAATCAAAGCCTATTTATTAATATAGCTCGACACCTTCGGTTCCATAAATGATTTAATTAAATTACTGAGAACTTTTGAAGGCATATCTTTATACCAATATAAAATGTGAGAGTTGTCCTCACCCCCAAAAGGTACCTTTTGAACATTTTTTTTTATTTTTATTTTATTATTATTATTATATATATATATATATTATATTTAGTTTCCATATTTTTTTTTTATTATATATATATACGTGTTATATTTAGTTCCCATATTTTTATAAAATTGACGATTTAGTCTTTTTATCTTTGAGACCCATCTATTTATCTTTACTATTACTAAAAAAAACCATTTAGTTACATTTTGTTATTTTTAGTTTTTTAGGTCGCTTAATTGGTAGGTCACCGTAGTTATTATTAATTTCTCAATCAAATATACTTATCAATTGGAGTCAACATGTATTCAATAGGTGCAAATGTAAGGTAGATGCATTTTTCCATTCACTATATCACCGATTAGAGGGATGTTCCGCTTGTTGACATTTTTGTATCAAATAAATTAGTCACTTGCTAACTCATATAACATATCAAATATGGATCAAACGTGGTTCTTGAAGTTTGACTTTACATATAACATGTTACTCAATGTTTAATACTTTATGACTCGAACTATATCGATTTAGTTCTTGCGTTTGTAAATTCATTCATATTTGGTATCTCCTAATTGATAGTTGAATAAATAGTTAAGTTGAATTCAAGTATAAACTTTAGACATTAGTGTTTTAAAAAAATTGATGATTTAGTCCCTACAATATTTGAGTATTACTAAAAAAATCATTAGATAAATTGCATTAACTTTTTTTGTTAAGGTCGCTTAACTGACATGTTACATTAATTATCATTAACTTATTAATACAATATACCTATAAATTTGAGCCACCCATAAAGTATGATATGTACTCAACTCATGAGTACATGTTGAGATTTTTTTCTATCACATAGATCAGTCACTTGTCAAATCATATCAAACGTCAAAATATGGGTCAACCACGGTTCTTGAATTTTGATCTTTTATAGATAACCTGGTACTCATTGTCCATCATTTTGGGTCTCGAATCATTAATTTAGTTCTTCCGTCTGTCAATTAAATCAAATTGTATAAACTTTAGATTTTAATTGACATATCAAGTATAAACTTTAGATTTTAATGAATTGAAATTTCCTTTAGCTTCCCGTTGGCCAAAAAAAATTTCATTTAGCGTTAAATCAATTTTTGTTGGTATTATGATATAAAATTGCATGAAAAGTGTATAGTCACGTTAGTATAGGTCAAACACCGATGACTCTAAGTGGCTAAATACGGGCTTACATTCTTCACTCCTCAAGTTGATAAATTAGATACAACTTTGTCGTTAATAACTCACGTCATGCTCAATCCGACTCATTATTAGTTATAACAGTAAATTAGTATCGTAATGTAAAACAATAGTTAATTTTTTGACTTAATTATCCTCTTCTATTTTTCCTGTTTTGAATTACTTTGTGTCGTTCTTTTCGATCACAGATTCATTTCTCGCAACCCCTAAACTTGGCCACGTAATAACTATAAATTATGTAGTTTGAAATTTAGACGATAGATACGCGTGCAACGCACGCGTTAATAACTAGTATATATATATATATATCTATCTAATTCAGAGAACTTCAATTACTTCAAAGATCTCAGGATTAAGGGATTCAGCGTTATTTCAATACGGAGTGGTTTTGATATGTGCGTAAACCGCAGTACCTAATTAAGTGATATTTTGAGTACAGTACAATCATAAACCAATCAGGAGGTGTACTGAATTTTATGCCCAACTATAGTCTATAATAATTAGGTCATGTATTATTGAGGGGGTGAGCATTTATTTAATTTTCGAATTTCCTGACAAGTATTTGTTGTATTTCCTTGATTTATTGTGGATGATATATATGATATGATAGTGGGAGTAGGCCCTTTCTCCACTTCAATACCTTTTTCATATCATTTCCTATGTGGTCGAAAGGAGAAAACAATTTAAGTGGGGACACATCTTGATACCAAATTGTCCCTCCCTCTTAATTAGGATTACTTTTTTTTTTTTTTTAACCAAAAAAGATGAAGGATAATTTGATAAATATAGATTGTTGGACAACACCTGAGTAAGTTGTAATATTCTAAAATATTAAGGACTACCGTCAAATATTTTAAATTATATGTATAAATTTGAAAATAAAAAATTACAACACAATAAATGAAATGTATATAAAGCTAGCACTGAGAAATGTGCTGATCACGATCTACTTAATTTAATTTTGCCTCACCTTACGCTATGCAATGTAGTGTATAATAGCTTAATCATGCACGTAATTTGTTCAACAAAACTGAAAAGATGAAGTTAAACAAAAATATGAGACTGAAAAATATATCACATGATTATCATACGAAATTAAACTGAACCTAGAGGCAGCACACAGACACAAATAGAAGATTGAAGAAAAAACATATTAGCATATTTTTTCGGATGAACTGTGAGTAGCACCAACAGCTCTGTATAAAAATGTTGGATTGTTAATATCTATATATGAATAGAATACACACTGCATATGTGTTTAATATATCGTCTTGCCAAAACCGACTTTGACAATGTATATAAATAATATTAGAAGAGTTAATTTCAATTTACATAATATAATTTTTCAAAATTTCGATTTAGCAAAAAAATGTTTGGACAAATTTAATTTTTTGGTTTAACAAAACCATATATGCGTGAAGTAAGATTTTCAAATCCATATTTGTGTACACACGTTGTAGACGTGTATACAAGCCAAGTGTGCTGAGTCGACATTCGATCAACTCAATTGGATTGCACATAAAGAGAATCTCTTAGTAACATATAGATACATTCTAATAAACTTAAGTAGAAATAGAATATATGCTAGCTAATTCTTCATTTTTCCAGACAAGTGGGACATATATTCTTCATATTGTCCTTGCCGAATGCAAATGTCATTCACTACAAAAACAACTGGGCTAGGCCCAAGTTTGTCCAGCATATATAATAACGTAGGGAAATGATTAAAAGTCCGATAATGATGTTCCGATTGGTTCCGAACGTGAGGTGAATTATTTTATCCCAAAAGTTGCTTCAAATTACACACTATGCCATTGTGTGTGTGCCGGAAAGTGTCGGAACGGCTATAACAGATATATATATAGGAAAATGATTGGAGTTCCGACTGGGAACCTCCGAAGGATTCCGACATGTGTGTTGGTGGCACACAATGTAATATTTGCTAACTTTTAGGGTGAATTGGCTTACCTCACACTCGGAACAACTCGGAGGTTCCGAGTCGGAGGTTCTATCACTACTGATATATATATACGGCGGTGATATACGTTCCGAAGAATGCCATAACAGTCCGACTGAAAGACAATAACATAGGGTGTAATTAATAGCAACTTCAAGAGCAATTTCCAAACCCCACACATTCGGAATGTCTCGGAATGACATTGTCGGAACTTGGATCATTTTCCATATATATAATACTTTTTTCCTTTGGGTATCTTTGGACCCATCAAAATGAAGCGATTATATCATGATTATATCACATTAATTTTTTTTAATAATACTTTAATTTAATTTACTTTTTTTTATTTAAAGAAATTAAGCTTTTTTCTCAATGAAACTATGGGAAGATGGGTTGAATTCCCATGCTTAAAACATGTGTCGGCCCAACACTTTAAAAGTCTTAAATCTTAAGTGGGTATTGGGCTTAATATATTGGTGAAGATTTCCGAAAAACACAAAAGAATACAACTACAATATTAAATTTTCATCGAAACGCGGAGTTTAGCATAATATATATGACTTACTAATTTAGTAATAATGGAGAGTAGAAAACTTTGCCTTCAGTTGCATCATGGTTGACTTGTAACAATTAATTAATATGACGTACTTCTTATCTCGGCTTCTTTTCACCGGCAGCAGCACTTTAATACAGTCCAGAAAATTTATTTATCAAGTGAATGTTCGTTGAAGATCTCATGTTAAATTGAAATGTTTTAAATCCTTGATTAAGGTGGTGACTGCATACGTGGTTTAAATTTTTATTTCAAAAACTAAATCTGTCATCTAAGTTAAAATTGGTTAATTTTCATTATAATTGCTTAATTAACATGTCATATAAACTAGTATATATAGAAATCAATATCAACCCTTATTCTCTGAACTTGCTACCTACCAAACTTGGAGTGAATTCCCAAAATAGGTTCGATTAGAACACTTATTCCCAAAATAGGATTCTTCAGAAACTAATTCCCAAACTAGGTTTCTCTATTTTTTTTAATTAGATATATTTTTCATTTTACATCCCAAAGTTTATATTTTGTTACAATTGACCCTAAACCGAAATGTGACAAGAAATATATTAAAAAAATTTTAAAAAAAATATGGTAAATATATGTAAAAGTTAAAAACTAAAAAATAATAAATTATTAATTGTGAAAAAAATTGTAAAAATAAATTATACTAAATATATAAATTATAAAAAAAGTTGTGATATAAAATGTAAAGAAACTAAATACACATGATTTTTTAAGTACGAAAATATAAAAATGAAAGGGTACATAAACCCTAAACAAAACGTGTTAAATTTATAAAATTAGAAACCGAAAACAAAAAACAAATAAACTAATTTAAATTTTAAAAATCAATAGAATGAATTTAAGAATGAATTTCAGTTTGTATATTTTTTTTTCTCATACTCTCGATGAATAGCTTTTATATCATTATATGTTGTTTTTTTTCCCAATACAAAATTGTTTAAAACTTACTAATTTTTGTATGTATATTTTATCCTTTAATTTCACATATTTTTTAAGAATTAAAAGCTACAAAAAAAATATTTGTTTGATTATTTTTTAATGTATATTTTTATCATTTCATTAATTATTTTTTTTCATATATTTAATCTTCTTAATTTTTAATATTTTTTCTTGTATTATATTCTGATTGAGGGTTCATTTGTAACATAATGTAAACTTTAGGATGCAAAGTAGATAATATATATTATTAAAAATACGAAAAGACCTATTTTGGGAATTAGTTTCTGAACAAGCCTAGTTTGGGAATTAGTTTCGAAAAAGAACCTAGTTTGGTCATTCACTCCCAAACTTGTATAGTACTATTTTATTACCAAAAAATGTATAGTACTATACTTCTTAAATAATATAATAATTTTATGTAGGGAGAGTAGAGAGATAAAGGAAATTTGTAGGAATTTTAAGGAAATTTATATATAGATTACGTATTGCTTTTTAAAAAATCAAAAGTTATATATATATTTGATCAATTTTTCATTTAATTCATAATAGTTTATTTATTTAAAAAATACAAAGAAAAATATAAACTTATTTTAAAATAGAATTTATACGAAAAACAAAATATTTTATTTATAATAATAATAATAATAAACTCCAAAGGTTCAAATTTTCCTCTTTAAAAAAATTGATTTTTTTTTTGTCAAAAAATTATGTTCCTATATAAAATGATTATTAATAACCAAAATATTTACCATATGTACTTATGCAGCAATTCCATATATATATATATCATTGTATTTACTGAATATAATAATGATGATATACAATATATACAGAGACTGCACATGTACTAAATATATACGGGTTATTAATTATTAATATTTTTCTTGAATTTTGAAATAAATTCTGAACTTTCTGTGTGTGTTTTATGATATATATAGATATATTTCTCTATTTTTATTTTCACATTAAGAAATAATTTGTAAATCATAGAACAAAATATGACTCTTTTATTAGGATATAAAATTTAATAATATATATCTTTCGGAAAGCAAACACCTGGAGCTGGTTCCAACTTTTCCATGCCCAAAATACCAAAAAAAAAAAAAAAAAAAAAAAAAAGGCGCCCACAAATCTACTATACCCCTCAATGTAATTATCTCATACCTCATTTGTAGCCCACCTTCTCCAACGGAATTGTTACAGTATCACCGTCATCCCCCATAGTAACTCTGAATTAATTCAACTCCCACCTCAGTCCATTCATCAATTGTCTTCCAACTCCACAGCCAATGCTCCGACTAAGTACACTCCCCGATTTCATCCACAACTCCGGGATTCCGTCCACATCTACCACCCCGCCTTTGTCAATTTGTCGATTCCGTACGCCACCGGCATACCCCAACCACCATACCATACTACCCTACGATCTTACAATCCATCAAACCCTCTATAATAACAATTACTATATTAATATGAACTCTAAAAAGACGTGTGTATGTTGCTAGATATATACACATATCATTTTTCAAGGACACGTGTTTACCTATCATCTTTCCCAAACTTAATTTTTTTGGCCAAATATTCCCCAAACTTAATTAAAACCTAAATAGACATTCAAACTTTACAATTGCAGCCATCGTTTTCTCCAAGACGAACAACCACTCAAACTCCCTCATTTCGAAATTTGAATCATCGACCGCCTATGAAATCAACCTCGGTCATTTACGGCACCAACACAACCAAACGATTCATATCAACAACCACCCTTATTCGGCGAATCAACATAAACGTTAGGGAAACAGTAGCGACGCTTCACTACTGAATAATGGTATATACATCGTTGTCGCATCAAATCTCATTGTAAAAAAAGGTAAACCCGATCAAACCCAAACATAATTTTCAAATTACACCAACAGCTTCCTCCATATTCAAATTGAAAAGACACAACCTTTATGAAACGGCCTTTCACTAAACCAGCAATATAACTACGTTATTCTGATTGCCAATGTGAATTTACCCTTTCTGCCTATTATTTCAATTGTCAATTTTCTTGTCATCGGTAAATTGCACGACAGAGGAATACAAAAGCAACGCGAAGACTTACAGTGAAACTACATTCCTTTTGTTGCGTCCAAATCCAACCGGGGAGTCGGACTCTTCGGCACTTCGGGTTTTGATCGTGTCGGGTTATCGGATGATGCAGCTGGTTGTCGGATGACGGCAGCTGGTTGTCGGCAATGTGCACTTCGTCGGCTTCGCACGTTCCTTACCTGCACAAATGGCAGTAACCAGCACGGAGAGGAGGGGGTGGTGCCGGTTGAGCCCTCTTCGATGCTTAAATAAGAGTTTAGAGATAGAAAGTTTCTAGAGAGAGGTCAGAGCTCCAAAGCCAATCTCTTGAGAATATGAGTTGGAATGGGTGACCAAGGTCCCCTATTTATAGGCAACCTTAGAACCGAGCCCGGTATTTGTGCGGTTCGACGCCAGCCTTAAAGGAAACTAGGAACCGTCGTCTGGTTTGATTAAGTTTGGCTTTGGGAAACTCTTTACTCAGTGTACGTGTAAACAGGGGTAGCGCGCGGTACCGTCGGACTTAGGCAATCCGACGGGGTTCGTATTGCCTGTGGACAATCCGGGTCGTCCGGATTGCCCTTGAAATTCGGACGTCCGGATTGCTGATGCAATTCAAACGTCCGAATTGCTGATGCAATCCGGACGCATGCCGCGTTTCCAGACCGTTTTGAACCTCGGGTGACGCGTTTGGATCCGTTATGTGATTTTCAACGTGTTTACGAAGTCCGGAATGTAAATACGAACCCGAATTGGGCAGATATCCATCACTTGCCCCCGAGTCAAGTAATGGTTCAAACCATACTTGACTCTATTTTAAGATAGGATATAACCCCAATTTAGGTTCGGTGCTGACCTCAGGGGTGGCTTGTTTGACAATTGGGCGCGAAGGCCTTGATTTTGCTCCACTTTAATTCTTACTGGGAGACTCATTAACTGCTGACATGGTTAATGCAACAAGCAATGTGCATATAACAATGAACAATAGACAGTGCACATATAGCAGTTAACAGTGGACAGTGAACACATGATAATGGACTTAAGCAATAATTCTCATGGATATGTGCAATCATGGTTTATGATGTTAACATGCATAAAAATATGTTAACTATGGGTGTAACCTCTACGTACATGACGGATACGATAACAAAGACATACACGATGTGATGACGTTTTATCAATAATAAAATCATGCAATCAATCATATGATGATGAGTACGAGGATTATGACTTAGGATAAACAAGATGATCATAAATAAATCATGTGTACGTAACATGTTAGCATGATTGCATAAGACGTGTCAAAAATGATGTATGTCGTAATAGAGAGGTAAATACACTTAGTCATGCTACTAAGGACTTGTAAAAAATAGAGAGGGGTCAAGGGTTACCCATAAGAATACTATTAGTGGAAATATGAGAGAGAATATCCATTAGTTAAACCTCCACCTTTAGTCATTTTTAAGATCCTCTCATTTCTTGAAGAAGAATAAACTTTGGAGTAGCAAATTTGAAGGCCAATCACTTTTCCGGGCAGCCATTTAGTCATCACCGGCATCATCTTGAGGTGGTGAGTCCAATTCCGGTTATGGCTGGACCATTTGCAACCTTGTTTAGGCTCAATTTGATCTTGATTGTCTCTTGAAATTGATTTTCCTAAGATGCCCACAAGGTGTTTGTTAAAATTCCTAAAAGAGGTTAGTTCCCCAAATTGGCCAAAATTTTGGCTAAGTGCTGAAAATTTATGAACATGATAGTAAGTAGAAATACTCCCCTCATGTATAGTAATCATTGTCTACATGTTGCACCATTGCATAAATAGTGTTCGAACATGCTTGATTTTGATTGTTGATAGTTGATAATTGATCA
Organism: Clarkia xantiana subsp. parviflora; assembly: GCA_036873135.1. Taxonomy (NCBI): domain Eukaryota; kingdom Viridiplantae; phylum Streptophyta; class Magnoliopsida; order Myrtales; family Onagraceae; genus Clarkia; species Clarkia xantiana. The sequence continues at coordinate 25,164,826 of JAPTYO010000007.1, forward strand.
TTGTTATCTCCTTCATGATGAAACACTTAGAAAATGTTTCTTGGTAATCGACGCTTGTTACTTGACACGTGTTGTGTGTCATGTGTCGTCTGCCACCATGGTGAAACACTTATAAAATATTTCTTGATAGTTGACGCTTGCTACTTGACATGTGTAGTCTGTCATGTGCCGCCTGTCGCCTACTATCGTAGTTGAACACTTAGAAATATTTCTTGATAGTTGACACCTCGTCATGTGTCGTCTGCTGACATAGCAAAATACTTAGAAATATTTCTTGATAGTCGACACATTGTCATGTGTCGACTGCTGACATGGTGGAACACTTAGAAAGTATTCATTGGTAGTCGACACCTTGTCATGTGCCGACTGCTGACATGGTGGAACACTTAGAAAATATTCTTTGATAGTCGACATCCTGTCATATGTCGACTGCTGACATGGTGGAACACTTAGAAAATATTCCTTGATAGTCGACACCTTGTCATATGTCGACTGCTGACATAATGGAGTAGTTAGAAAATATTCATTGATAGTCGACACATTGTCATATGTCGACTGCTGACATAGTGGAACACTTAAAAAATATTCCTTGATAGTCGACACCTCGTCATATGTCGACTGCTGACATGGTGGAACACTTAGAAAATATTCATTGATAGTCGACATCTCGTCATATGTCGACTGCTGCCATAGTAGAACACTTAGAAAATATTCATTGATAGTCGACACCTTGTCATATGTCGATTGCTGACATAGTGGAACACTTAGAAAATATTCATTGATAGTCGACACCTTGTCATATGTCGATTGCTGACATAGTGGAATACTTAGAAAATATTCCTTGATAGTCGACCCTTGTTATCTGACATCTGCCATCATGGAGAAATACTTAGAAAATATTTCTTGATAGTCGACCCTTGTTATCTGACATCTGCCATCATGGAGAAATACTTAGAAAATATTTCTTGATAGTCGACGCTTGTTATATGTCGCATGCGTTGTTCACTGCGCGCGTTGCTCGTTGTGTACATGATCATAGCATGCGTGATGTAATATCTTGAACACTTAGAATTTCTCCTTTGTATGTCAACATACATGTCGTAGTCCTGCATTAACTGAAAAATACATGCAAGTATAAATGTTAGTGCCATAATCATATTCACACTTGTTACCTTAAATGAAGGCGTAGTATCATGTAGACGCGCGTTGATTACGTAGAATACGTAGGTGTCGGGATGAGGCTCATGTTGACATAGAGTCTTATGTAGACGCGCGTAGATCACATAAAACATGTGAGTGTCGGGACGAGGCGTATGTTGACATAGAGTCTCATGTAGATGCGCGTAAATCACATAAAACATGTGAGTGTCGGGACGAGGCCCATGTTGACATAGAGTCTCATGTAAATGCACGTAGATCACATAAAACATGTGAGTGTTGGGACGAGACCCATGTTGACATAGAGTTACCCCCCGAGGGGGATGTTCGCTATATGATGTATAGAGACTAACAAGTCTGTAGATATGTAGTTGTCTCCATCGGGAGAGTGTTCATTTCTTAGTGCTTGCATTGATGACTGTCGCGTATACACACGCTAATCAAGTTGTTGTTCATCCTTGTAGACTGAGTTGTCAAAGCATATCTTCCAGAGTACACATCCAGACTTAGCTGATTTTGCAGACATGTTGCGACATCAAAGTGACATGTTGCGACATGTTCACAACTACAAAGTGACATGTTGCGACATCCTCCTTAAAGGGAAACCCCCATGTTCACAACTACAAAATGACATGCTGCGAAATCCTCTTGTTAGAGGCAAATCCTCATGTTCATAGTCATTCCCTGAGTTCAAAACAGGATGCGGCAACATGTGGGAGTGATCATTCCATTGTGGCGGAAGTCCTCTTGTTAGACGACAACCCCACAAATCTACAAAGTATGTATATCCTCTTTAGGGTTCATACTCCATGAAGACTTATTCCTTGTTAGGGCAGCTTCATGCACTCTCAAAGTATGTATATCCTCTTAAGGGTTCATACGCCATGAAGACGTATTCCTTGTTAGGATAACTTCATGTATATACGTAAGCAGGAGCGCACCCTGTTCGAAAAAATCTCCAAACATACAAGTCGAGTCTTGTACAACGCTATCTTGCCCGTGTGCATATAACAGAATAAAACACACCAAACTCAGCAAGTAGTGTCTTGCCACAACGTCGCCTTGGAATGGACCAAGAGACGGGAAAAACTGCAAGTCGTTTAAACACGATCTTGTACAACCCTTCTGGACTAACCATGGAGAGGTGCAGTAGCATCGCAGGGTAAGTACTGGAATAGCCACGGAAAGCCTTGCAACAGCGTCACGCGGGGTGTGCCTAACTGACGGATGGAAAAAACGCATAGCATAAAGCAAGTAGCGTCTTCCCACAACGTCGCCTTGAAATGGTTCAAGAGACGGTAAAAACTACAAGGCGTGATCATACGACCTTTGTCCCGCCCCTTGGATTAACCAAGTCGAGGCGTAGTAGCATCACATGGTAAGTACTGGGTTAGCCACGGAAAGCCTTGCAACAACGTCACGCGGGGCGTGCCCAACTGATGGATGGAAAAACGCACCAAATACAACAAGTAGCGTCTTGTCACAATGTCGCCTTAGAGTGGAACTAAGAGACAGTATAAACTAATGTCTTGCCCCGTCAAGACAACTCTTCTACATGTGGAGTGCCAGTGCCAAGTGCCCTCGTGCCAAGTGTCAGCGCCAAGTACATTACTACTTACAACGCTGCACGTACCTAGTGTACGCATCATGCCATGCCTTGGAATTTAACCAAGAGGGGCACTCATGACACTCAACAACGCACGACATATAGTCGCAACTACGGATGTCATGATGTCGATTGTGGTTGTTTGGATATAGATTGCATCAGTACTCGATGTTGTTTCTGAGTAGAGTACATTGTTGTTTTGATAGTTGAGTTTGTACCTACGAAGATGATTGCGCTTTGTCAGATAGTTGCAATATTTACAAGTTTGAAAAAATATGGAGTTATGAAATTTCTTTTAAGTAATGCATATAATAGATAGAATAAAGGAGTCTGATACGAGGACTCCTTGGTTGTGCAGGAAACTTCCCTAAGTGCGGACGCGATAGGTGCGGACGCGACAAGTGCGCACATGTCGGGAGCGGAGCTTTTTCAAGTACCACCCGCGATATGTGTTTGTGAATATGTATGTATAAACAATGACTATGCATTGTTGTATGCGTCCTCTAGTTGATACGCGTCGATGCCTCCTTAGCGTGATGTACATGCCTATATATGATCGTTGCTTGGTGTTTCCTTCTTGCGGCTAATCCGTATAAGGTATTGAAGTTATGTTCCTCGTTTTGTGCCTTCTCTTAGAAGAGTGGTACCGCGTGTTCTTGCAATTATTCGCTTCTAACTTCGGTGGAATGTCGAGCACTTGTCAGCTTGGTGCCCCCCAAGTCGCTTGGTACTCGTACCGTCATTTCTTAATGGAGTATAATGATTGTATCTTGTACGGGGGTTCAGCAAGATTCCCCCGCTTTTGCGTCGAGTGTTGAGCATGTCTCTTGGAGACTGTCATACGGCAGTGCCCTTACTTGGGGAAGACTTGCGATTTCGTTCTCCTATCTTTTTGCATTTTGATGCAAGTGTGTTTGTTGTTGGGAGCGGGTAAGAGTAATTTTTCCCTCTCTGACGCGCGTTGCGCTGTTGAATATAGTGTGTACGCTTTGCGTTGTATGCTTCATGTGTTCACTTCCAAGGGGCCTGAGTTTACTTGATGTGTTTCTTCATACACTTGTGACTCTTCACGGAGTTGTGTCTGTGTAACGATTGTGCACATGGTTGAGAGATGTTAAACTGGTGGAATCCTCATATTCTCCTTTGTTGTGGCCGAAGATGATGTTTTGCTGTCAACGTACGTTTTGAGTGGTACGGCCCTTCTTGTGTGCTTGACAAGGGTAAACTTGATGGATGTTGGAAATAATTCACTAACTCTTCTCACGTGATGGGTTTGGCATAGGCGTGCGTATAACATAGGAGTCCCTCCTGAATTCCTATCTTCCACAATGGTGGTGGCGTTGTCACTTGGGTGATTCCCCCGCCTTGTTTATTACTGCAACGCGATTTTTAGTCTTGTCGCATAGAACAATTGAGGCTCCATTGCATAGGTGTAGTTGGTGCATGCCCTCGTTGGGGGTTTTTGGGAAAATCCGGAATTTGTGCGGATGCGTCGGGAGCGGACATGCCAAGTGCGGACGCGTCGGGCGTGGACACGTCGAGAGCGGAAGCGTCGGGAACAGACCTGTCAGGAGCGGACGCGTCGGGAGCGGACACGTCGGGGGCGGACGCGTCGGGTGCGGACTTGTCAGGAGCGGACGCGTCGGGTGCGGACACGTCGGGTGCGGTGTTGTGCTACAATTTTCTTCTCCTGAATATTGAGGCTATCTTTGATTATCGAGTGTTGGAACATCCTTCGTAGGAAGTGTTGCATTTTAGTTTCCTATCTGCGCATCGTCGGAGGTCGAACTCTCGTATAACCATGACTTGGGTTTGTTGTAAGGATGCAGATGCGCGTGCTTGCCAGGTATTGATTAGGGTACACCGCAAGTTGGGGCTACGTGCGATTTGGAACTGAACGCACCCTTGAAATGTGCGCACTTTGGAAATGCGCGTGTCTGTGCACTTTAACGTTGCTTGATTGGTAGATCAGTACAGATGCGATCCTTTGATGATCGTAAAGGAATCCTTGGCAGGAAGTGAACGTGGATGTAGAGGTTGTCCCCATGTCTCTTCTTGATGACGTGCTTCTACGTACGAAGTGTATGAGTGCGTTGCTTCATGTCTTGGCTATTGGTATTGGTATGTACCTTCAGAATACTGTACTCCTCCTCCTTGGTACGGTGTCTCTTGTCGAGTAGTGTCGCGTGACACTTCCCTTGCTGGCGCGGCCTGTCCGTTGACTGGCGGCGGAGGTGGCGGTGCTGGCGGAGGTGGTGGAGCATATCCTTGATTTTCTGAATGCTTACCACTCTTCAAGTGCAGCCATCATGGCGGGTGTGACTGGTGGCGGTGGGTTTGCACCTCCTTCTTGTTGCTGAACTCTTTCAGCAGGCATCCCGTAAGGGAACTCTTCATTGATTTCGCCCTAGGCTCGAACCCGGGAGGGGGTGTTACGCGTGCTGCGTTCTGGATTTCCGGACCGTGCTGTGTGGCAGGCACGCTTCTGCTTGACACGGAGGAAACAGTGGATGTGGCTTCGGGGATGTGCGAAGGTCCAAGCTGACTTCTCGTCGGCTTCTTGCTTGTGGTTGTAGCTTTCTTTGGGCGGTCAGAGCCTCTCTTCTTCTCCTGCGGGTTGACATCATCCGGAGGAGGTTGACTGCTTGCCATAGCTCGTGGTGCGATATAGCTTTTCGTTCGAATCTCGCGAACGGCGCCAAGTGTTGCCTCCAAATCCAACCAGGGAGTCGGACTCTTCGGAACTTTGGGTTGTGATCGTGTCGGGTTATCGGATGACGACAGCTGGGTTTTTGGATGACGGCAGCTGGTTGTCGGCAATGTGCACTTCGTCGGCTTCGCACACTTCTTACCTGCACAAAGGGCAGTAACCAGCACGGAGAGGGGGGGTGTCGGTTGAGCCATCTCCGATGCTTAAATAAGAGTATAGAGAGAAAGTTTCTAGAGAGAGGTCAGAGCTCCAAAGCCAATCTCTTGAGAATATGAGTTGGAATGGGTGGCCAAGGTCCCCTATTTATAGGCAACTTTAGAACCGAACCCGTTTTTTGTGCGGTTCGACGCCGGTCTTAAAGGAAACTAGGAACCGTCGTCTGGTTTGATTAAGTTTAGCTTTGAGAGACTCTTTACTCAGTGTACGTAAACAGGGGTAGCACGCGGTACCTAGACAGCAGTCCGAACCCCGTCGGACTTAGGCAATCCGACGGGGTTCGGATTGCCTGTGGACAATCCGGGTCGTCCGGATTGCCTAAGGGCAACCCGGACAGGAAGGATTGCCCCAGCAATCCGGAGGTCCGGTTCGGACGCGCATGCCGCGCTTCCGGACCGTTTTGAACCTCGGGTGACGCATTTGAATCCGTTATGTGATTTTCGACGTGTTTACGAAGTCCGGAATGTAAATAAGAACTCGAATTGGGCAGATGTCATCACCTTTGACGCCTCAGATTAAGATGCTGACACCATTCCAACTGCACATGCTGAGGATACTGCGCTACAGGAAGCCACAGTAATGAAAATTTCCCCTCATGTCAGTAACGATTCAACTTCAGGTATGGACAAATGGTTTTCCTCTATTAAAAAAAACATAAATGATTACTATTGATTTTTCCACGATAATAATTTTTCTAGGGAAAAGAAAGCGCATGAAGCATTGGAAATCTCTGGCAGCGGAAGAGGTGGACTCTCCCAAAAAAAAAAAAAAAGGAGAAAACCAGTTCAGGAAAAAATTGAATCAATCGGCTTTGGAGTCGCTCATATAACTAAAGATGCAAAAGACGATAAGCAATCAATAATAACAGTGGCCACAATATGTTCCAACAACCTCAAAATATGCAGTACAAAAAGGCAGCAAAATGAGGACATTGCTGAAAAAGGGTACATCCCAATTAATAAGCTTAATCCTTTAGATCACCACCAGACAATTAAGGGGCCGGAAGACGATGAATAATTTTATTACTCGATATGGAGGTTAGTACTTGGCGTTCAAGATTTTACTCAACTAATTTTTTTTTTTATCTCCTACTGAAGTATGTCAAACTCAAGGGTGTCACTGTCCAAGCGATAATTTTTAATGAAGTGATTGACCAGTTACAAGACTATATTACTTCAGTACTCGACGTACTACATCTCAAATGCTATGTCAAGAACATCAACCTTGTATATGCCAATGCTCATAAGAAGATCGAAGTGACATTTACCAGGGACACATGTGTCGAACTTAACTCTGAACTTGTTGCTTTAAACTGCTTTTGCTATAATTTCATATGATTTTAGTGAGATGCATTTATATACAGCACAAAGTGTTGTTGTAGGTACATATAGGGTTTATGGCAAGATTGTACCACAAGACTAAATGGGAAGTCATATCTTTACACATTTATTGATGAAGCATCTGAGAAAAGCAGATCCATTTGACGAATTTTTGCAACTTCTCGTTAAAGAGCGTACAAACTAAGCAAATGTTTATTTTTCATGACAGAACTTATAGACTAAGCAAATATTCATTTTTCACTAAGAGTATGCGAACATATTGGCTATCTATTTTGAACTACAAATATGTAAACAAATTGTCTACTTTTAATTCTTCTTATATCTTCTTTCAAATACACGAGTACTTTTATCAAAATATATCTGAAATAGTTTGCATAACACACGTGCAACACACGTGAAGTTTCTCTAGTTAAATAAAAAATAAATACATGTATAGACAGTATACTATTATTTAAGGAAAAATGAAATTTTATAATATATTTTAAAGTTAAATTACCAATTGTTTGACATGGCAAAATATTAAAAAAAACCGACCTTTAAAATGTGGAAACTCAAAAATGTAATTTTAAATATTAAAAATATAGTTCTTTAATTTTATTTTTTTGGATTTTCTATATATATCTTAGTGAGTCATCATTTCACAATTCGTTGTATGTTTACTCAGTTAAATCATATCTAAAATAATTATTACTTGCCGACAATTAGTCCATTAAGATTAGAGTATTAGCCATATATATATATATATATTTTTTTTTTTTTCAAAACTCAGCTGAATTTAAACACGAGATATCTAATTAAAGAATTAACATTATCAGTTACCCCAATTCCAACTCATAGTAATACTTTATTACCAAAATAAAAGTAATAGTAATACCAATTATTATTCTAACTAATAACGTGCCGTAATTGTGTGGATTATTTGGGTAAAATAATTATATGGTTGGTTTATAATATAAATTTGAGCCAATAATCAACTATATAATCGTTTATGGTAGAATGAATTATCAATATGTTGATAAAGAGTAGAGAAATGCATCTCTCTATCCACAAGATATTATATTTCCCTTGCGTGAACGACCCACCCTCTCTTATAAGGCAACGACACACCTCTCTTCTTACTACCTTACGCGTACATTCATTCATTCGTTATATCCTCCGATTAAACCCCAATTCTGACAATTTCTTTCATCATCTTTACCCCTTTCTCACTCAATTCAAACACCCTTTCGTAACCGGCATTTTAACACAATCTATCACCTGAGAACCAGTCAAAAATTTGGACTTTCTTCGATCTGGCGAAGTGGGTCGGCTTAAATTTGATCTAAGATTTCTGGGTTCTGTTCTAAATCTCGAGATTCATTCCCGATCAGCCGGATTCAGAATCTCCGACCGCCGCCGTCACCGATGGTCTATATTCATAGCTCACTGTCGGAGTGCAAGTCAACCGCCGCCATGGCGAATTTCACCAAGAATAACAAGAAGCAACACAACAATCCCAATCCGTCTTGCAACGGGTTCCGATCATCAGCTGCAATCGATATCGTGATCTTGATCGCCGTGATCGGCGCTTCTGGGTTCCTGTTATACCCGTATTTCAAATTTATCTCCGTGTGGTTGGTCGGCGCTATCGCCGCCTTTGCCGTGATTGTGAAAGAGGAAGTCTCCGAGGAGCCGATCATCTACTCCTGTATCTCGATTGGCGTTACGTGTTCCGCATTGGCCGCTTGTGGACTGATCATGTGTTTTTCAGGCCGAAAATGCGATAATCCAAATTGCAGAGGCCTGAGGAAAGCGGCGGAGTTCGATATTCAGTTAGAAACTGAAGATTGTGTCAAGGGTTCTTCGAAATCGGTGGGTTTAAGAACGGCAGGATTGTTCGAGTTGCCGAGGGATCATCATAAGGAACTGGAAGCCGAATTGAAGAAGATGGCGCCGCCGAATGGAAGAGCTGTTCTTTTGTTCAGGGCTCGGTGCGGATGTGCCGTCGGGAAAATGGAGGTGCCGGGGCCGAGGCGCCGGCGAAAGGTTAAGTAACTGACTCTATATATAGGAGATGAGAATTTTACAATTTACAACATTGTGTACCTTAATAATGTGTTGGAAATACTTGTCAGTTATACATTACATACAAGATACAACTTATATGCAACAATAGACATGGTTTTATTTTGTTGTTTTGACTGCAATAAGCGAAGACTTGATGATACTTCTGTTGCAGATTATGTAGTTTTTCAACTCACTGTCTAATCATAAACTATGACTCTTACTTATGACAAAGAGTTGATTTGCAGCATTAGAAAATTTGGGGTGCCTTTTCCATGATTTTGAAATTTAACGTATACTTGGATAACATTTTTATATTTTAGGGTGCAAATCACTAGACCTTAGATTAGGGTTTATTCAAGTCTTAATCGGCTGAGGTTCGAACTAATCACAACCGATTGAAGTTTGAATGAGCACCGATCTAGTGTTCAATGACAGGAGCTGATAGGAGTAGGGAGTTGGGCTTTGTTGGATTCCAATTGAGTCTCAATCGAGTCGGAATTTAAGATATTAATTATGAGTTTTAGAAAAGTATTCGATTAATTTTGTTGCTTTAAAGAGTAAACAATAATCTTGAACTAACAATTGAAGAAAACAACAATTTCACTAAAAAAAATTGTTGCACCACTTCTGAACTTGTCCGATCAAATCTTACTTACGAAAAAGAGATGATTTGTGGCATTAGAAACTTTGGGTGCCTTTTCCATAGTTTCATATTTTTAATCGTAGTTTGACCACGCCACCATTTGAGATGAAACTGATAACTGTATTAATTCGTCTTTTTTCTTCTTTCCTGCTAGAGTGTCTAGTTGGAATAAAAATATTCTTTTGAAATGTCTTAAAAAAAAAAAAAAAAAAAAACTTCTCGCTAGTTTAAAAGTGTTCAAGACAAACTTGGTTCTTGCTATATAATCCATTGCTTCTCAACTTGTATAAGAATCTCTAAAAAGTTAGTGAGGTTTTTAACCAAAAAGAGAATCATAATATCCAGCAGCCGGTAGGATTTAGGAGATTAATGCCATGGAAATAAAATCCTAGATACGTGCATGGTAACTAATACGCAGCAGAATAAGGTGCACATACCTATAATGTTTCATGTAGCCTAGTAGCGTTGAGGAGAGTTCTCAATCCGCCGGACGGCTCCCGTAGAGGTTTCTGTTAGAGAAACCCTACGCGGATTATGTCTCACAGCAAAGCCTCAGTCGATTCTTCGCGGGATGATCTCTTGGAGTAAATTGCTCGACGCAATTTGGCACCTCCTTGGTGTGTGTATACTTCGGCCGAAACTAGCTAATATTAGGGAGGAGGTTTTCTTTTAATCTCACCACTTAGAAGAGAGAATAGCAATTGTATTATGAAAACCTCAAAGAAGTAAAGTGGACGTCGGCCGACCATGCTATAGGGAGGCCCAATTTTGGGCCTCCCATGTCAATTGAGATTTTATGCCTAATCCAAAATCTTCAATAAGACATTAATTTAATTTCTTAGGTACGTTGACTTTATTAATGGGTTCCCAATTACGGTAGCTCATAGTCCAAATGCTAACACAGCCAAATATCGGAGATATGGATTGAAATACTAAGTTTTAGTATATGTTCTCTATTGTCAAAATGATATCTAATTGTATTTTCTTAAGGGCATTGTGGGGGAACTGGGTTGAAGATCCCTCTTATGTTCAATTGTTGCTTCAACAACACTTTCTTGAGCTCTTCTAAAAAAAACACACACACACTTTTTGAGCTCTTTTCTAGCAATAATTTGAGTTCAAATATGGATATGACTTCCCCCACCTCATTGAAGAAGGTTAATTACCACCTACCGAGGGATTCAGATCTCCTGCCCCACTCTTCCGGTACCAGATCGTGTCTCACCTTTAAGATCGTAACACATATCGATTCAATAATTTCATTCTAGGGGTTTACTAATCTCAATAGAGTTTTAGAAAAAAAAAAAATCGCAATATTATCCAGGACACGTGTCACGATCTTAACAGTGAGGCAGAAAATATGTATCACACGCCGAGTTAATTGATTGGCTCACCACGCCGAGTTAATTGATTGGCTCACCGTATTTACTTGGATAAAATTAAGAAAGCCACATGGGATTAAAATCATTTACGGACCTTTATCATGTTTTTTTTTTTTCAAAAAAATTATTACATAGCACTGGCAGTTCTCTCGCATGTTATTTCCAAAAAAAAAATATAATGTTTGTTATTTTCCGGATTAGGATGATACATTACTTTGTCTGATTCCTAAGTTCCAGAACTCTAGTAGTGTTGCTCCTTAATGCCATATTAGCCCGTATAACTTCACATATAAAACTATTTCAAAAATAATTATTAATTACGGCCTAGAATGAAGATATGATTTCTCCTTTTCGGATTAACTTTATCATGGTTGGAGTTGCAAATAATGTGGTAATGCTTAGGTAGGTCCTTATTTTGCGAAAAAGAAACAGGAAAAAAACGTCTGTATGATTTTAAAATTTGATTTTGAATAAGTATACCATAGATTAAAGCGAGACTTTACTAGGATAACTTTTTTAGGGTTTATCCAAAGAACTTTATCGATTATCTAACTTACCAAGTTACCATCTACATAAATTAACTTGGTCATTAATATTTAATAAGAACATAGCATTTTGTAACAATCTGTACTTAATAAAGTCTCCACTAAACATTATCAAGTTAGTGGAGCCTCAATTATTGACATGCCAGTTTTAAAAGTTTTAAAAAAATATATATAATTTGGAGTCTCAAATATCCAAAGTATAAATTATCAGTCGATCATGACCGATTCACCCAGTTGGGGGCTCGACTTGACCCAAGCCCATGCTAAATGTATTCACTTAATCTAGGAGACCAATCTGAGACGACTGACTAGCATGGGCTTGGGCGAGCCCCATAATTCAACCTAGCTGATCAAAACTCCAAATCAGTCATTGCCCAATTGACCGATTTAGGCGCTCGCACTGACCCAAGCTCATTATAGAATGGTCTCCAAAACCAGGTGAATATGTTTGGTTCAGATTCGGCCAAGACGAGATCTCTAACTAGATTAATCAAGTCATATCTGACCGATACGTCAAACTTTTGATAGTTGATACCCCAAATAATTAATTATAAAAAGATAAAAACTCATAAAACTCACATATTGGGACTCCTAAAACTATTTTCCATTAAAAAAAATCAAAATTCGTGTCACAATCACAACGGATAATTTTATGGGATTATAATCAAATTGATACATGAGATAACACTCCAAGAGGAATTGGTGTCCGGGATGATTTTTGTGACAAATTGGTACCCGAGATAACCCGAGGGTTGCACCATTAATAATTTCGTCAGTTTTCGACATAAATTGTCACTTGTGCGCACGTGACTTTTTTTTTTCCAGAAATTCAAATTTTATGTCAAGTTGAAATGACTAAAATACCCTCACAATGAAAATAGAAGAAACACTTCGTTTTCCCTCCGTTTCCTTCTGTCTCGTCACCTTTTCCCTCTAACCAGTCTCATCATCCCCAAAACCAGACTCTCCCTTCAACTTCTCTTCCCAAATTTCTTAGGGTTTCGGCAATTGTGACAGATTTCACCGATTTTGTGGTTTCGATTGGCCGAAATTGTGGTTTAGTTTTCAAGAAGTGAATTTTATTGGATAGATCATAGTCTCGGCAGAAATTTGGTGAAGACCCACAAATTTTCTCTTCTTGGATGAGTCAAAACATGTTTGTTTTTACTTTTTATTGCTTATCTCTGTCGTGATTGCTCAATTGTTGTGGAAATTAATTTCAATTGTTTGGTTTTAGGGTGTTAGGGTACTGGGTTTGTGCCGATCAAATTGTGTAGGGGGAATTTGTGTTCTACAATTTTAGATCATGTTTAGTACTAATTGTCTCGTGTACTCTTGGCAAAAAAAAAAAAAAAAATTTGTTCCAAGTACTTAATTGACACATAATGATTTCATATACGTAGTTCAATCATAGAAGATTCTAATGTTGATGCTGCAAATGTTATGTACCAGAATGTGGTATGTTGGGTACCATAATTGGTGTACGAGATTAGAACAGTTAAACATAATTTGTTTACTGCTTTGCATCTGCAACACTTATCATCTTCTTCACCTTGGAAGAAACTCTCTTAGCATGATGACAAATATTTACATCGCACAATTCGAAATACGGACAACATGCTTTTTATGTAATCGGCTAATGCAAAGAGTATAGATCAACAATTGGGAGTAACGAACATTTTTTTTTTCTAAATTACAACACGCAAAGACTTACATTCCTTATAGGGCACGTGTATAACCTCCTTTGAAAATTTTCTCAAGTGCCTGAGGTTTTCACAACAACAATCAGTCCACAACGACATTTTTTTACTGGATGTGGCCATCGAGCTACTAGAACTAGAAGCCATTAAAGACATAGAAAATTGCAGCTAGTGGTGGAGAGAGTTCAGAAAAATTGAACCTGCAAAATCATAATTCTATTTGTTTATTGCAGAAGAGTATTTTAGTCACTTCATGTCAGTTAATTTATTAATTTTGCGCCAAAAATGTCACGTGCGACACACATGACCATTTCTGTAAAAAACTAACGAAACTATTGATGGTGCAACACCGGAGATATCTCGGGTACCAATTCGTCTCTGGTGTTATCTAGGTACAATTTGATTTTAATCAAAATTCAAGTAGTCCTTTTATTAATAAATAAATAAATATTTAATTTTAAAAGTAAAGTACTATGTAAGTTTTGTAGCCTGGTCCGTTCTTCGTCTCTTCGCAGTGGTACGAAACATATGATTCGAGAGATTCGAAATTGGAAGAGGAGAGAATAAATCAAAGAGTAATAGAATACAACTTCAAACTTCAAAGCCCAGACAAAGGCAAGATTAATATAAATATCTATAATTCAGTTGCATGTGATTTAGCTGCGTTTTGAGGGTTCCGATTCATCCTCCTCTTTGAAACCCTAGCTTCAGAGAGTGGAATCGAGTCGTTGCCACCATGCATCCCTCTGGCTCCACGCAGTTCGACCTCTTTGAAATCTACCGCCGATTTTGCGGTAAGTTTGTCAATCTTTCGATTCTTTTATCTTTATGGGTTGCTCTATTGATTTAATTGGTTTCTTACTCTTAACTGCGGTTCTTGGATTGCTGGATGAAATTTTATTATTTGAGTTCTCTTTGCAGAGTTCCTTTTTGCTGTATGCTGAGTTCTTTTTGCATAATCGCAGAAAAAGGGATGTGCTAAGTGTTGTACTGAGTGACCAGTTCTTGATTTTCTTCTAGTTTGTCATTTTCCTCTATCGACGTTTTTATTGTTCAAGTGATTCATTAATTGCTTAACTTAATCATTGGTTTTTCTATGTATCTTTGCTAATTCGTTTGTGATTTTAATATATGTGTTACCACATGCATGCATTCTATAATTGTATGAACAATAGAAGAAGAATGTCCTACAGTGTCAGTATATGAAATTATGTAGTCATTGCTTAAGGCTCTTCTCAACAGATATTCTGAGTTTTGGTATCTGCTTGCAGATATAAGATATGGAAATTTGTATAGACATGAAGAAGAATATAGTGGCCAAGGGGATGAATCGCGAACAACTAACTATTCCAGGGAGGCACTCGTTCAACTCTTAAAACTGGTTGAGTCAAGATTGCCAACAAGGTAATTTAAAGTGGTAGACACATTTTGCATGCCACACTTATTAAACGTGAGGGTACACTTAAATTAAATATAAGCTTTAGGTTGATGAAATAGATTAGGTACTGAGAACACCCCAACCTAAATACAACTCCCGATGAAACCAGTATGATGTTTTGCTAGTTATATCCACACAAAGCACTTTTTAGTTCACTATATATTCCTCAAATTGCAGAACTTTTTTTAATAGCGGGTTAGACAGGTATCACTGTCATAATTTGGTAGTTTCATCGAGTGTTTTGTGTATCTAAACGTTGCACTTTTTGTCCACTCCTTAAATTGAGTAATTTTCTATGTTTGCCTGGTGACTTAGGTGAGCCTGCTGATAAATAACACAGTGTGTGATCTTTTACAGCAAAATTTCAAACTATAGCAACGTTTTTTATAGGTTAAGTTTACCTTTGAGCAATATTTGTGTTTTATTTTCCCAAATATTCCAAGGGGGGAGAGGAACCTTGTTCTTGATAAGTAAACTTGAGCCATGTAATACCTCATTAATTTCACGGCCTCCTCGTTATGTGTATTTTGCCCTAGCATGGAAAAAAACTTGTGTCATTTCTTCATCTACGCTCGTATGTTTCCCCAAGCTATTCCTATGTGATTTCCTACATCTACCTTTATTTGTTAAATATATTGGTGTTGATTAGATTAGTTATTTGTTCCGTGTTTCCTTTATGTTTTGCATTTGAAGCATTGAGAGCTAACCAATTGTCTCATTTGAGTCTTGCTACTTAATTATATTTGTGCTTTATATTCTCTGCTTACATTGAAGGCACTTCTTTGTTACAGGGAGTCAATCTTCAATGAACTTCAAAAGCTCATGTCACAGCTAAACTTGATGGTTGGTTCCGTTGTATCTTATACCCTTTTCTTTTTCATTTATTATGTTCTTGTTTAGTCTTTTGGAGGGTATTCTTTTACTCGTCCTGCATGAGATTTTAAGAGTCTGCTCAATTTATTAAAATTGATTTACTATTCCAGCAGGTGGATTATTTGGAATTCTCACGGTTCTATGATTTTGTTTTCTTTATCTGTCGAGAAAATGGCCAAAAGAATATCAGTAAGTATATGGTGTAGAACATTCTTAATCCCATTGCAAATTCTTTTTTACTTTTTGCTATTGTGTATTTAGTTAAGTTTCTTTTAAATTAATCACTTCACAGCTGTAAGCAAGGCTGTTGCTGCATGGAGAATTGTTTTGGTTGGGAGATTCAGACTTCTTAACCAGTGGTGCGACTTTGTTGAGGTTGGCCCATTTCCATTGTACTAGTTGATATACAATATGGAAAGAAAGAGATATTCTCAAAAATACTTGGAGAATGATAAATCCATAATTCCTTTGTTTCTGTTCCGGACGATAAAAAAAATTCTTTTTTGACTCATGCACACTCAACATGCTTCATAGATTATTCTTTAATTTGTTTGTCTTGAAAAATCTTTTTTATGTTGTTCTTTTGAATAGTATATCTGATTTCTGGTTGTTTTTTTCCTTTAGAACAAAGAAGAACTAGTTACAGATTTTTTTTATATTTACCTTTTAAAGCTAATTTGTTTCAGAAAAACCAAAGATACAACATATCCGAGGACACCTGGCAACAAGCTTTAGCATTTAGCCGCTGTGTGCACGAAACACTCGAGGGTTATGATCCCGAAGGTACTACACTTAGCTGAATCCGGAATCCACGAACAGTGTATGGTGCTCTCTATTCTGCGTTATTCGTTGCTTATTCTCATTTTTTTGCCTTTTCAGGTGCATGGCCAGTTCTGATAGATGACTTTGTCGAGCACATGTACAGGTTTGAGATACTTCGATATATATGCATTCAATACTCCGTTGTATATGTGAAAATGGTTAATACACTAGGTCTAGTGTTGCGAAGGACTATGTGAACTATTATTAAGTTGCTCGGTCATGTATAATCCGTCTTATATGAATCTCAAACTTTTTTTGTGAAATTTGATGATACAAGCAAGCAAGCTTCATCTGTGAGTTTTTTTTTTTTTTTGGCCAGCTTCATAGTAGAGTTTTTTTTGGCCAAATCTTCATAGTAGAGTTTTTTTTTGGCCAAATCTTCATAGTAGAGTTGTTTTTTGGCCAAATCTTTATAGTAGAGTTGGATTGTCTTCTCTTGCAGAATACGGAGGTACAGCAACAAGTCCAACGTTTGGTACAGTGATTCTGAATCACACGACGACTTGCTTCCAGGTTTGCAGTGCTTGATTGAATAACAAACCCAAATCATGCGATTATTTGAGAAACACCTTAAAATTTGTCTTGTTTCAATAATTTACATATTACCTGATATAGAACCGCATCTTATATAACATAACCGACATTATCCAGTGTCAATAATTTACATATTACCAAGTTGGTGTTTATCTTAACACTGCTTATTAACATCTTTGGTAGGATTGAAAAGCTTGCCCGGCTTAAAACGTAGACTAACAGATGTCCTAAAAATCGAAGGACCCGAATCATCAGATGCTTGCTTTGAAGACTCTACAGGCCCAGCCAACTCAAAGAGGAGGAGACTGCATCATATTTCACATGTTAGTGATGGTGGCAGTGACGAGTCGATGGAAATTACACGACAACGGAGTCCGATAAGTTCATCCAAGTCGTCATCTCCTTGTGCGGCCGAAGGGTGTTTGTCCAAGGGCTTTGAAGGACTCTTGTCGAGCCGTTCGATCAGGACCGGGGAGTTCCGATCCATTTGAAAGTGGAAATGCAGTTTTTTTTTTGCCGCCAACTTTTATAGTTTGATTGATATTGGATTTGGATCCTACCTACTTTTTGTATTTGATTGAATTGGAAGTAAGATGGTAAGAACGTGATTGATTCACTGGGGTGATTGTTGATTCACAAAATATAGAAGAAAAAAAAAATTATTGTGTACTTAGCATATATAATTCCAATTCCAAGGGGTAAATATTCACTTTAATCACCTACACTCAGCGTTTGGCCTTTTTTTTTTCTTCGAGAATTGCCATTACCACCATTAGTCATTTTTTTGTTGATTGAACTTTTAAGTCTTTTCAAACCTTTAAAATTGTTGTTTGGACCGTTGAATACATTGCTAATTGATATTTGTTTTGAATAATTTACTAGTTTTGTTATGATTTTCTTTGACGGTATCACTTATGAGTTGAGTACTTTATGATTATTTAACTGTTCAAACATCACTTAGCAATTAGTTTAACTATACAAACATCAACATTTTGAAAATCGGACCGGATCTTGGATTGACAAGATGCTCGATTCAAATTCGACTCAATTCGGTTCTAACTGGTTCCAAAAAAAAAAAAAAAAAAGGCTAAGTCTAATTCTCATTTATAAATCTACATGTTGAGTGCAGTCCAATTTTTTAATTATTTGAATTGGAAAATCGGCACTGATTTATTCGGTCCATCTAAAATCGGATTTCACAAGTAGAAGAAGTGGATTTATTATGCATTTTATTATTGGGTTAACAGGTTTTTTTTTCAATGATGTTTGTCCACTTTCGGGTTTTGGTTCATGATTTTTTTTTTTCCTAGTTTCGGTACCATATGTTTGCAGATTTTTCTAGTTTGGTCTGACCGTTATATTCCGTCCATTTTTTCCGTTGAGTGACATGTGCAAGCCACGTGATCCACCATAAACTTTCAACTTTGTTCAAATTTGGGGAAATTGACCCATTGAACTAGGTTTAGGGTGTTAATTCCCCATTAAACCTAGTTCAATTCGCTCAAATTGAACTAGGTTTAGGTTTCAATTCCATCAAATTTGAACTAAATTGAAAGTTTATGGTGGATCACGTGACTTGCACATGTCACTTAACGGAAAAAATGGACGGAATGTAACGGTCGGACCAAAACTAGTAAAATCTACAAATATATGATACCAAAATTATGGCAAAAAAACATTATAGACCAAAACCTAAAAGTGGTCAAACATTATGAACCAAAAGACCTCTTAACCTTTATTATTTTACTAAGTGAACTGCTTGTGTGGCTGGTTTCCGATCATTTGAGACCCGATTATCAAAATAATTTCTACACATGTGAAAGTTAAGTTGTAAAAATATTAAGCTATTTGTTCATTTGCCCCAACATTAACTAGCCATTTGAAAGTTAATCCTAAAATAACTTAGTAGACATTCCGGGTTTTAGGGTGTAGACAACATATGGTGTAAAATTCACCAAAACTTTTTTCAGTTTAAAACATTACTCCAAATGAATGGTGCGGCTTCCGAACCCAACTATCTTCCCGCCGGAAATCAACTGTCAGCCCCTCTCCCTCAGGCAGAAGCTCCTCACTTACTTGAAGCTTTGCACTTCATCGCACCACCTCACTCAAATTCATGCCCAAATCCAAGTCTCTGGCCTCCATGACGACTCTTTTCTTGTATCTGAGTTCGTTGATTCCTGCGTCTCTTCCTTATCTTCTTCCAGGAAGAATTTGTACTATGCAAAGTCCATGATCGAGCATTACCAGGAAGTAAAAGATGTATCCTGTTGGAATGTTCTCATCAAGGAGTATGTTTCGAGTGATTCCCCGAGAGATGCGTTGCAGATGTATTGTCGGATGCGGAGGAGAGGTGTTCGACCCGACGGCCACACTTTCCCTTTCGTGTCCAAGGCTTGTGCTTTACTTTCGATGCTTCATCTGGGTCGGCAGGTGCACGGAGAGATCTTCAAGTTCGGGATGGATCAGAATGTGTATGTTCAGAACACTCTGATCCACTTCTACGGCTCCTGCAAAAAAGTTATGGATGCGTGCAACCTGTTCGACGAAATGTCTAGAAGAACAGTCGTTTCTTGTAATGCGGTTATAACTGCCTGCGTTGAGAACTCATGGTTGGATCACGGATTTGAGTACTTTCTCAAGATGAGGAACTGTTGGTTTGAGCCTGATCAGACCACGTTTGTGGTCTTGCTTTCTATCTGTGTTGAGTCGGGGAGCCTGAACCTCGGGAAATGGGTTCACTCCCAACTGATTGGAAAAGGAATGGCTTTGAACACCCAGTTGGGTACTGCACTTGTCGATATGTACGCTAAATGTGGCTCCGTCCTTTCTGCAAAGACGATATTCACTCAAATGGTTGAGAAAAATGTATGGACATGGAGTGCAATGATACTTGGACTTGCCCAGCATGGCTATGCCAAAGAAGCAATTTCTCTTTTCTCTGATATGATGTCAGGTTCATCAATTAAACCAAATTACGTGACCTTCCTTGGAGTTCTCTCCGCTTGTAGCCATGCCGGACTTGTCGAACAAGGGTTCAGGTACTTCCACGAGATGCAGCATCTTCACGGGATCAAACCCATGATGGTTCATTACGGTGCCATAGTCGATATTCTGGGTCGTGCCGGTCGTCTCAGAGAAGCTTACAATTTCATACTGCAATTGCCCTGTGATTCAGACCCTGTTTTGTGGAGAACTTTGCTGAGTTCATGTAGCATCCATGATGTAGAAGACAATGATGGGGTGGGTTCTGAAGTGAGGAAACGGCTAATGGAGTTGGAGCCGAGAAGGGGAGGGAATCTGGTGATGGTTGCGAATATGTACGCTGAAACGGGAATGTGGGAGAAAGCGGAGAAGTTGCGGAAAACTATGAGGAAGAAAGGGTTGAAGAAGATTGCTGGAGAAAGTACCATCGAAGTAAATGGCTCCATCTGTAGATTCTACTCTGGAGATGATTTGCGAATTGAATGTGAAGGTATTTTTCAGTTCCTTGATGATTTGAGTACTCATATAACGATAGATGATGATGCATTATCGCGTGATTAGTGGATCGATTAAGATGTTTGTTACTTGTTAGTGCAATTAGTGATTGATTGAATCACATTTTTATTGATCAGACCAACGGCTACTTCTTTTCTAATCATGAGGTTCTGATTCCATGCATTTGTTAGTTAACAATTTGTCGAACGTGTTTTTTCATATATCTAAAAGATTTTAATCCCTTTTGGGACTGATGCACAACTACATAACTACATTTACAATGTAGAAAGTACAGGGATAGTCGATCTAATGGAGAGAGTTTAAGTATAGATAACTTTCGGTTGAACTTTTACACGAATATTACTAAAATGAATGGGCTACTAGTGACGACTTTGGAGTCATCCCGCTACGTAATATTTGAGATTTCATGTTCATTTACGAACGTGTTATACATTTGAACAACTTGTATATACAATGACCAATCTTGACATAGCACCACCAATATAAAGGGGTGGACGCGATAGTGCCAATTTGATTATTCCGTTAGTGGCTATTTGATACTTTAAATTGACCAATGGATATTGCTATCATATAGTATATATACTAATCATAGAGGACCTTTATTTTTTCTTTTGGGGCGGGCACACATGGTGCATCCAGCGTAAATATCAAATCTAATCTAAAAAACTATAATAAGTAGATGTGAATACCTTTAGAGGAAATATAAAATAATATATTTATAATTTACATCTGTAATAAATTAATCAAGGGTTAATGTGTATACTCTTTTAATATATAAAATATTAATTTAAAAAACAAATTTGCGTGAGTTAATAATTTAATCACAATTTTCATATGAATAGAATTTTGCGTAAAGCACGGGTCAATAATCTACCTGAGCACATCATCATCTTGTGGTTAGGAAGGTTAGTTTCACTTTTTTACTTTCTTAAATTAAGGATCATATAATATAAAAAAAATGTTGCTTAAACATTTTTTATTTCCCAGTGTGGTCTTAGGGTGCTTAATAAGAGTGTAACACTCGTAATATGTTATTCCACTTCTAAACCAATTTCTACTCACAGTGAATTAACTTGCAAGAAGGAAGATGCTGATTATAAATATTTTTCTATTCCCAAATTCTCATAGAAGTTTGATTCGCTTCTACATAATCAACCATTAATTGTATATAATGCAATGAAACCATCCCTAAATATTTTTGACCAAATAAAGTAGTTTTTTTTTTTTAAAAAAATTATCTTAACGTGTCAAGCTCACATATCTATCTTAAAAAAATCCTGGTAAAGTTTCATAACTTGCTAAACCTAAGACAGTCAGTAGTGTACACTAGAACAATGAACCGAGCTTGCCGTTTGTTATTATTTCACTATCAATCAATAATGTAAACCCTAAACGACACCATGCGGCAGCAACTTTCCAAAAATCTCGACCAAAGAGGTGTAACTCCCCAACACCGTTATCACCAACCCCATTCCGATCACACCCCATATTCCCACCCCTTCCCAGCTCACTCTCCTGTACTCTCCCGATATCTTCAGGTAACACGCACACGGCAGTATTATCGATGCCGTGATACTCAAGAAAGCTCCGACCAAAGACATCAGCAACCCGAAAAACGGAACACATATAGCCACAATCACGGTCGACGTCACTAAAACCGTCCCGAGGACAACGCTGAAGAGCTTGGTGTCGGTGTAGGAATTCGGCATCCGTTTTTTGATAGCGTTGATTATCGGTGTGACCATGAGGGCGAACTTGCAAACCGGGTTTACTAAGGTGGTGTAGATGGCGATTCTCGAGCTTAGTTTGTTGATCGGGAGGTTTAGGGTTATCTGGGATTCGACGGAGTCGCCGAACATTAGGTACCCCATTACTGCCATTGATGCGTAGCAGATGGTGCAGAGGATGAAGCACACTATGAGCACCTGCGAAAAAGTATTTGCAAAGCTAAACTATCAGCAACGAATCTGATACTTTGAAAAATGTGGAAAACATGTTTTTGTTGCTTAAAACGACAATTTTAATATGAAAAACCGTCAAAAAGTGAAAATTAACAAATCTAATAGTTGAGACAAGCATAAACCATGAGCAACGCATGTGATACTTTGATAAAATTGGAAAACATGTTCGGTTGACAATTTTAATTCAAAGAGACCATCGAAAAAGTGAAAATTAACAAATTTAATAGTTGAAACATAAAAATTGTCGTTTAGATTAAAAAATATGAAACAACAATTAAAAATATACTCTACAGTTGAGATTAATTTTAGATTCTTAATTCTAAATCAAATTGACATATTCACAATGAAAATATTAAAAGTATTATATTTCAAGACTTTTCAAAGACTAATAATGTTCGCCAAAAAAATGGTCATAATTGAGAAAAATAACCTTTAACGAAAGAATGTAAGAAACTGTAAAAAAAAAATCTGACTATTTAAAATTTTAAGTTTACGCCTAGCTAATTCAATTCTTGAATAATGGCCCAAAAAAAAAATTCAATTCTTGAGTTATACTTACCGATGAAAACTGATGTTTCTTCTTCATAGAAGTATAAATGGTGGGAAAAACCGGATGCGCACAGTAGCAGAACCCATACAAGCTAACCGCCGTCGGAACTCCACTCCACCGAACCACCGTCCCCTTCTCCCGAAACCCGACTCCATCAAAAGCTCCCGTCCACATAATCGAAAACACAATGATCACAGAAGCCAAAACCCCACTTGCAGAAATATACGACAAGATACTCAAGTTGTCCACCCAAACCGTCGGTAAAATTACCAGCGCCACTATAACCACCAAGCTCTGTTTCCCGGTAATGAATCCCGGGATCTCGAACTCCATTCCCGGGATAAGGTTGTGCAAATTGTCGCCTTCGAGAATCAAGAAACCGGTTGCTACGAGAAAGAGCTCAATGTACATGAAGATGGAGATTAGAGCACGGCCTTTTTTGCCGAATGCGGATTCTCCGATGTCGGGGTAGGTTCGGATGTTGGGGTCGGAGTCCATGCATCGTTGGATTAAGAGGCCTGTGTAGAAGGCTGATATGGCTATGGCGAAGAAGAGTAGTAAGCTTAGCCACCCTCCTGTTGCTAATGCGTATGGTGTTGATAGAATTCCCACTCCTGCAAAACCATAATGGGTTGGTTACTTATTGAATTGGCTAGTCCAACAAATTGGTAGCTAGCTGAAGATTGTGTTTAAATTTTTTACTAGCTTAGTTATCAGATGTGTACACTTTGATAGCTTCGTTAGGATTTCCGTCATTCTTAGACGGAATCACCCACATGATTCATAAAAATACGGAATTTTTTTAATTAGTTGATATTTGGACGGTTGAACAAATTGTCAATTTAATAATGTTTGGGCAGTCAAGTAAATTGTTAGCTGAAGTTTGTGTGTTTAAACATTTTGCTAGCTCAACTATCACGTGGTTACTGTTTGATATAGCTTCATCCAGATTTTCGTCATTCTTAAATGGAATCACCAACATGATTTGTAAAAAGACTGAAACTTGCTGGTTGATATTTGGGTTATCGAACAAATTGTTAGATCAATGGTGTTTGGCAGTCTAACAAATGAATACAAATTATTAGCTATTTCTTTCATCACATATCTAACACATGAATGATTTCGTCCAAGAAAAACATGGAAATTTTCTAATTGATATCCAACACATGAATGATTTCGTCTTAAACATGAAAAATTTCTAATTGATGTTTGGACAGTCGAACAAATTGTTAGTTCAATGATGTTTTGGATAGTCAAACAAATTACGTAAATCCTGATGGAGCTATCAAAGTGTATGCATCTAATAGCTAAGCAACAAGCAAAAAGTTTAAAAACAAATATCAGCTACCAATTTGTTCGAATATCCAAACATTGGCTAGAAGTTTATTCAATTGCTCAAATAACTTCTCACACTTTTAATAATTAACCCATTAAAATGTAAAATTAGTTTAGCTACTTGGGTTTGAAGGGTGAATATATATGTATATGTATATATACCTGAGAGAGCATTGAGTCCATTGAAGCAAGTCTTGAAGAAAGAAGTAGATCCAGCAGTGGTTATATGGTCCAAGCTGTTGTCTGATTCAGCTTCCTCTACCTTCTTTGCAAAACTCTGATGGTGTTGCTTCTCATCTACCAATAGACCTACATTTAAGTCAGTACTTGTTTCCTTACCCTCCATTACTGCTATATGCTTGGCCTCTAGAGAGAGAGAGAGAGAGAGAGACAGAGAGATGTTGGGTTATTGATGAAAAAAGAGAAACGCCTCTAGAAGATATGTTTATATATATTTAGATATTTGGGTTATATATATGGGGGGTTTACTATTGTAGGCATGTTTTAAATGTTTAGAGATGGTAACTTTATATTAGCTCTGCTCATTCGGCGATGGTTCGAGAAGACCCTGGCCTGGCTGGCTGGATGTGTGGTTGCAAATACACGGTTTCACACCACATTTGATTTAACCTATTATTATTATTATTGTCAAGTAAAATTAATGTTTGCTTCTTCTTTTTTTCCCCAAAATAAACTCAAGTATTGTGTGTTTTGCAAACAAAAAACAAAATAAACGTTTTTGTTGGTCATGAAACACATATATATATATATAGGGCTTCTTGAAAAAAAAAAAAAATGTGTGCGACTTGACCCATCCGAATTTTGATTTCATTACAAATCTCTTTTCGAACTTTTTGTTTTTAATTATCTTCATGAACTTTAAATTTCTAATCAAATTCTTACATTCATTACAATTTTTGTCATGGAAAAATGAGTATGTTCCGACTACGTGTAGTTTTTTTATGTGTACCCAAGATGTATTGAAAAATAAATTGAAATTATTGCAGGGAAATACATTAAATTAGATGATTAATTGAAATGCACCATTAAAATTTGGTGAATTAATGTTGAGTGACCATTTGAAGGTACTTAAGTATAGTCATTTCAATTTATTGACGAATTCATTTTGGGTACATATTAAAAGACTACACTACACGTGATCTGAACATGCTCGTTTATGTCCAATTTGACAAAAAAAAGAATGTATTGAAGTTAGCAGTTTCATTGGAATTTAAATGTTTAATTAGACGATTTAAAATAGATAAATTTTAAATAGAGATTTGTAATTGAGACAAAATTTAGGTTGTAATTTTATAATCAACCCATTATAATTATATATGGGGTTAAATATGTCTTTTCACAAATCATATATATTTTGGGAAAAAAAAAACAATTCATCATATATTATATTAAAGTTAAAATATATATATATATACCGAGTGTCCTGGTGTTGGTCCTAATAATAAATTATTTATTTTTAATCGGCCAAAAAAAATTATTTATTTTTAAATTTTCAAGAATAGTTGAGCAACAGAGACACATTCCAGAGCTATTTTTGGAGGCTTGTACATAAAGCGTTCATAATTACATGCTATTATTATTATCTGAAATTATTAACGACAGAAGAGAAAAAGGAATTGCAGACTGAGACACCATATATATGTTTAATGTCTAATAATAATGGATGGAGAAATGAGGGCCTTAGATAAGAAAGACACTTCACCTAAGATAGAAATCCTCAAATCAAACACATGTTACTTCATATAAGACAGATTGACTAACCATGTAAATATGGTGTAACGATTTAGTGTTTTATTTCTAAATCAAATGTTCCAAGTTTAAAATTCGTCATAGTCTTGAAAATGTAAAAATATTTATGGTAAACATGTTACACTTTACAGGCTAACCCTGCTATATCTTTTAAGGTTGAGCTCGGTACATGCAGACTTTTTTTGAAAAATGGCCCGAATACAAGGTAAAAGTCACCCCCGATTCAGGATGGGCTCGGGCTATCCCAAAATTCAAATAAAAATGTGGAGAAACACCATTTCAAACACCACGAACTTGGGGGAAAACACTATTTTAAACCTAGAAAACCACATTTCAAACACCATCAAACATGAGAACACAATTTTAAACATGTAGTTTATGATTCATTTCAAATTCATACTAAGTCCAAACGCCATAATATAGATATTAACTAAATTATTGGCCAAAAAAAAAAACCAAATTAAGGACAGGTTCAAGACTTTCGGAATTTACAAACAAAAAAACGAACTTAATCTTAGAGAAAAAATCTTGTCTGACTGGGCTCGAGCCTATTTTCGGGATAGTCTATTATTCAGGATGGGCTCATGTCGAGCTCTTCGGTTCTTTTACTCAACCCTACTTTCCGGTAGAAAATTGGCGACGACATGTGTCATTTTTTTTTTTCACGGAGTGTCCTAATGTTAGAACCTAGTATATTCCCCGCTTTTAATCTTTCAGCTCGTAAGAAGTAAAGTGTTAGTAATAAATATTTTTATAAATACAAGAAATCTATAATTTAAGAAATAAAACGTTAAACTGCTACATATTTTATATCATATATAAGACAACGGTAGACTACTCGCTAGAAACGTTTCTTCTTTTTGATAATCATTATCATCATGATATATTATTCTATCGTATGATTAACATCAAGTTGGACTTATATGAGGTAGTAGGCTACTAGAAAAACATTCTATCCATCCATATCGAAAGCGACTAGCAAGATTTTAGATATTAAGCGGCCAATTTCATTCAACTTAACTATATATCCATTATATATAATATACATTGGATTCAAAATGAAGATTGTCATGTAGCTTATAATATCAGGTGATCACGTGGCGACCGGATCAGATATGGCCGGAGCTACCTTGCATTAGCTAGCAGGGACCACGTGAAACTTTGGAACCTAGTAAAACTTTTTATAAACGACAACACGCGCCCGTCCCGACTCACGTCCCTAATATCATTTACGTGACCAAAATTACAATGTACCACTATATATATATATTATACTACTATACTCATGAAAAATAGAGTTTTAAATCTAATCGTACCTAAAATTACATTTGTTGATAAATTTGTACCTGAAATACTTTTTGTGACTTTTAAGTTCCTAAGAAGTCCAAATTATTATATCAATTGAAACTAGATTCTAATTGATCTAGCCCGGGTCAAATCCAAAAATAGGTATGGCCATGGTTAAGTTCGCCTAACCTAAGGGACCCCAGTCATGATCTGACCTAGCTTAGGTCAAGCACAGGACTAGGCTCGACCATGTTTAAGTTCGCGTGTTGGATGGATGCTTGAACATGGGCTTGACCCATTAAGTATTATATGATGTGAATGGATATTAGAAACTGAGTTGGTGTCCCCCATCTTCTAACTTGTCCCACACCAAAATTCTCAAGTAACTTTGCATAATTTATATAGGGTTAATAGGTGTTTTGGTACAACATGTTTGATGATTTTTGGCTTTTGGTACAACAATTTTTTTTTTTGTATACTTTTGGTGTAACAATATGTTTGCAATTTGTACCACTTTTGGTGCATCCGTTAGTTGACCGTTAGTTTGACCGTTAAATAGTCACGTGAGTTGCACATGCCTAGCCCCAAATTTCTATTTTTTTTTTAGTTTAGTACTCAAATTTATTGTCCTAAGTTTTTATTTTTGTAATTTAGCCCCTAAACATTTTCAACCGGACCCTAGGGCTAAATTGACCTAGTCATTGTCCGATCAATGGCTAGGTCGAACCATGCTAGGGTCACCGGACCTGGGCGACCTTAACCATGGTCCGACCTAGCCATGGGTCGGACCATGGCTAGGTTAATTTAGGCTTAGGGTCCAATTGGGTCAATTTTACCATAAGGCTAAATTGACCTAGCCATGTTTCGACCCATGGCTACATGGCTAGGGTCCCCGAGCCTTGGTGACCCTAGTCATGGTTTGACCTAGCCATGAGTCGGACAATGGCTAGGTCAATTTAGTCCTAGGGTGCGGTTGGAATTGTTTAGGGGCTAAATTGTAAAACAAAAAGTTAGGACACTAAATTTGAGGACTAAACTGAAAAACAATATATAAATTTGGGGCTAGACATGTGCAAGTCACGTGACTATTTAACGGTCTAACTAATGGTCAACTAACAGATGCACCAAAAGTGGTGCAAATTGCAAACATATTGCACCAAGAGTATACACAAAAAAAAGATGTTGCACCAAAAGCCAAAAATCGTCAAACATGTTGTACCAAATTGGCAAACATCTTAAAGTGGTAACTTAGATGGAAGACTCTCTCTACACGCGCGTGTGCAGGGGGTGCAAATCACCGGATCCGAAGCATACCCCGGCAGGCTTGACTTGTGTGCGTGCCCGCGACATGCATACATGATTGTCGGCCCGAAAAGCCTACCTACCTCGCGTGATCCCGGTTTTGCTAAACGAAATTTTTGTTTATTGCCAAAATTTGAATTTGGAAACATAATATTTTGTCAATATAGCAAACCGAAATTACCTACTTTAGTGATGTCCAGATTCATCGAACACTGCTAATATAGCAAGTGTATGTCGAATATACGCGGTGTATATTCTGTTTTGGTCGAAATTTGTGGTCAGATTATACGCTGTCCAAATTTGGCTTGAGCAATCCTTGCACTATAAATAAGATGGTATTCCTTCTGAATTTAAGAACAACTCTCAATCTGAAATTCCTCTCAAAGTTTCGATTTTTCTAGGTTGCTTAGGTGCTCTGTTTCATCGCATCTGTTTTTCGTAACTGCTGTTGCTCAGGTTTAATCCTTGTTCCGAGATTCAATTTTCTTATTGTTTATCTCTCTGAATCTCATATTCTCTTTTGAGTTTCGGTATTGTTCGGTTCGGTTGAACGAATTGTATGCACGATTCGTGTCAACGACACTGTTGTATCCTGAGATGTAATCACCATTGTTTAAACCTCGTTGCATAACCTGAGGGTGAGGTGGGGCGAAATTACCTTAAGGAGACCGCGATCAGCACGGGCCACAAAAAACTCGTCTTTCCATTCGATCTACGGATCGCTAATTTCGGTTTTTCTCACACGTACAAATTACTTGTTAATTGTATGTCAGTTACCGAATAATAAATAATTGGACGTTAGTACTACATATTTCAGAATTACTGTTTTACCCATGTTTTCGAATAACAATCTTAAGGCAATATCATGTTTGATTAGAGTAGGGTTTATTCTTAAATATTTGTGTGTTGTTGGTCTCAGGTATTATGGACAACAATAACAGTGATGCTGTTCCAACCACAAGTGGTGTCGCTCTAGTGACAGGTGTGACAAGTGTGGGGGCTGGACAAGGAACATCGAGTGTAACTGCGCCTGTAAATGCGCTTGTTACTATTGTAACTATACCTGCAACTGCAAGGGAACTCTGGACTATCTTGAATCAGGGATGTGAATCCGAGGATGCTGAACAAAAGAAATATCTTATCAGCCTGTTATTTGATTTTAAGATGGTTGATAAAAAGTCTTGTGTTCTTCAGGTGAATGCTCTAACTGCGCTGATGCAGGCTATCCATGAAGTAGATATGACTATCACCGAGTCACTCAAGGTGGCCATCATAATTGATAAGCTACCCC
Organism: Clarkia xantiana subsp. parviflora; assembly: GCA_036873135.1. NCBI lineage: Eukaryota > Viridiplantae > Streptophyta > Magnoliopsida > Myrtales > Onagraceae > Clarkia > Clarkia xantiana. Next base: position 25,194,836 of record JAPTYO010000007.1, read on the forward strand.
CGAGCTGGGACAATTTCAAAGGCTACTTGAAGCACAAGCGAAAGCCGATGACCATGACTGAGGTGGTGCAGAGAATAAACACTCAAGAAAATTCTATTTCTTGGTTCAATTACCTGAATATGGTAGCTTTTGCTCTGAGGTTAACTTGATTGACTCCAACCTGAAAGAGTGGTGGTTAAACACCGACGCCACTAAGCATGCTTGCTCGAATGATCTGTTCTTTAATTTTGAGGAAGCGGAATCTAAAGAGACCTTGTTCATGGGGAATCCGAGCACATCCTCCATCAAGGGGAAAGGCACTGTGAAGCTGAAGATGACTTCCGAGAAATAAGTTACTTTGACTAACGTGTTGTATGTTCCGGACATCCAGAAAAATTTAGTGTCAAGGGCCTTACTTGATAAACATAGCTTCCGAATTTTTTTTCAGTCTGGTCAGTTTGTCCTCTCTAAGAATAATGTCTATGTTGGAAAGTGCTATGAGAGTGGGGGTATGTATAAGATGTCTGTAATAACCGTAGAGCCTAAAAGGAAGATTATGAATAAGAATGCTTCTTCTGCTTACATGCTTGAATCTCCTAATTTATGGCATGGTAGATTAGGACATGTAAATTACGAATCTTTGCGAAGATTGGTTAGCATGGATCATATCCCTAAATTCGAATTGGCAAAACACATAAGTGTGAAATATGTGTAGAAGCTAAGCTTACAAGAACATTTTTTCCTCCGGTTACAAGGAACACAAAACCTCTTGATTTAATTCATAGCGATGTTTGTGACTTGAAATATGTCCAAACTCGAGGATCAAATACTTTATCACATTTGTGGATGATAGTACAAAATACTGCTATGTTTATCTGATGAAGAGCAAAGATGAGACTATACAGAAATTCATGCAGTATAAAACAGAAGTTGAGAATCAACTTGACAAGAAAATCAAAATATTGCGCAGTGATAGAGGAGGCGAGTACGAATCACCGTTTCGTGATTTTTGTGTCGAGTATGGAATTATTCATGAATTTACGACACCTTACTCTCCCTAATCGAATGGGGTCGCATAAAGGAAAAATCGAACTTTGAAGGAAATGATGAATTCATTGTTGATCAGTTCTGGGTTACCTCAGAACATGTGGGGCGAAGCTATTTTAACTAGCAATTATCTTTTAAATAATGTGCCCCGTAAGAAGGAAGACAAAACTCCTTTTGAGTTATGGAAATAAAGGAGACATTCTTACAAGCACATTCGAATGTGGGGGTATCTTGCTAAGGTAATGATACCTCTACCGAAAAAGGTGAAAATCGGTTGATTGCATTTTTATCGGTTTCTTGTGTACGAATCGAAAATATCATATATACACAAAGATACGATAATGGAATCAAGAAATGTGTATTTCTTTGAAGATAATTTTCCGGCTAAGTCAAAAGGGGAAGCGAGCTCCTCGAGAAAAGCATATGAGACTATAGATGAAATAGTCAAGACCAAGAAAATGACAATGTTGAAGTTGAGACAGTATTCGAAACTGAGGTCGAGCCCAGGAGAAGTAAAATGGCAAGGATTGAAAATCCTATGGTGCAAATTTTCTGACTTCTATGCTTGAAGCCGAACCTCAGACTTACCAGGTAGTTGTTAACTCTTCTGAGGGATCTCTATGGAAAGAGACAATCAATAGTGAAATTCAATCTATCTTACAAAATCATACTTGGGAGCTAGTGGATCTTCCACCCGGAAGCAAGCCGCTAGGCTACAAAAAGATTTTTAAACGAAATATGAAAGCAGGTGGTTCAATTGATAAATATAAAGCCTGACTTGTGATCAAATGATACAGACAGAAAGAAGGTCTTGATTACTTTGACACATATTCTCACGTGACGAGAATCACGTCCATTAGAATGGTACTTGCAATTGCGGCCCTCCGAAATCTTGCAGTACATCAAATGGATGTGAAAACAGCTTTCTTGAATGGAGACTTAGAAGAAGAGATTTATATGGAACAACCCGAGGGTTTCTCAGCTCCAGAACAAGAAAAGAAAGTCTGTAAACTCGTCAAGTCATTATTCGGTCTTAAGCAAGCATCAAAAAAATGGCATCAAAAATTTGATATTGTCATGATAGAGAAGGGCTTTAGAATTAATGAATGCGACAAATGCATCTACGTGAAAGATACAGATAAGGGTTATGTAATCTTATGTCTTTACGTCGATGACATGCTCATCATCGGGAGTAACGATGACATGGTTCGCTCAAGGAAACATATGTTGAAATCAAGATTTGACATGAAATATATGGACCTTGTTGATGTGATACTCGGTATAAAAGTCACAAGAACATCAGAATGAATTACTCTAAGTCAATCTCACTATATCGATAAGATATTAGAAAAATCCAACAAAGACGATATGAGAGAGGTCAGCACTCCAATGGATCCAAGCAAGTATTTTTCTTTAAAAAAAAAGGAGAGAGAGAGAATAGAAGAGAAGATAAGAGAAGTAACGTCTCAAATTGAATACGCTAGGATCATTGGAAGTGTAATGTACTTAATGACATGTACTAGACCTGATATAGCACACGCTGTGGGTGTGCTGAGCAAATACACGAGTAATCCAAGTGCGGATCACTTAGATGGAATCGTCAGGCTACTTAGGTACCTGAGGCATACTCGTAGTTATGGACTGCACTATTCGAGACATCCAAGCATAGTTAAAGGCTATAGTGATGCAAATTAGATATCTGATTCGAGAGACTAGTACTTCACAAGTGGGTATGTGTTTACCCTAGGAGGTGCAGCAGTATCATGGAAATCCTCGAAACAAACAGTTATAGCCAGACCCACCATGGAATCTGAGTTTATCGCACTCGACAAGTGTGTTGAAGATGTGGAATGGTTACGTCAATTCTTAGAGGATATTCCGAGGTGGCCAAAACATGTGCCAGCAATCTGCATATATTGCGATAGTCAATCGGCATACATTACGATAGTCAATCGGCAATAGTCAGGTACAAAGTAATATGTATAAGGGTTAAAGGTACTTTTCATACCACATGTTTAACCGAATGTGGCTTTTAGTACTGGATGTTTAGTTTTGTATACTTTTGGTACCAAACGTTTGAAAAAATGTGGCTTTTGGTACATCCGTTAGTTGGCCGTTAGTTTTGGTCGTTAAATGACATGTACAAATCACGTGATCGACTCTAAACTTTTAATTTTGTTCAATTTAGTCCCTCAAATATATTCATAACTTTTATTTTGTTTAATTTTGTCCTAAAGCTTCAAAATCGAACCCAATTGGGACCTATCCCAATTGGGTAAATTTGACCCAAATGGGGCTATGTCAATTGAATTCGATTGGTTTATTTGGGTCCGATTTTGAAGTGTTATGACTAAGTTAAACAAAATAAAAGTTATGAATATATTCGAGGGACTAAATTGAACAAAACTAAAAGTTTAAAGTCGATCACGTGACTTGCACATGTCATTTAACGACCAAAACTAACGGCCAACTAACGGATGTACCAAAAACCACATTTTTTCAAACGTTTGGTACCAAAAGTATACAAAACTAAACATCCAGTACTAAAAGCCACATTCGGTCAAACATGTGGTATGAAAAGTACCTTTAACCCTATGTATAATGAAAAGTCTATACATATTCATCGAAGACATAACTCCATTAGGCAATTGCTCTCAACTGGAACTATTACGCTCGATTATGTAAGATCAGCTGATAATATTGCGGATCCGCTAACCAAATGTTTAAACAGAGATTTTTTTGGCCAAGCTTCGAGACGAATGGGATTAAAGCAAGTGGAAAACATTTCTGAGAAGGAAAGCCCAACCTAATTGACTGGAGATCCCAAGATCTAGGTTCAAATGGACAACCTAATCACATGAGTGAGTAAGATCACTGTGGGGGTCAAACTCCCAAACTCATTCTTAGATGTAAAACAGTGATAGTGTTAAAAGGTTAAGTGAAAACTTTTAATGATACAAGAGAAATCTCAAAGACACGATGAAACTCATGAATTAATTCAGAGTCGTGATGAATCTGTTGAGATATGAATCACCTATGTGAGTGAGAAGATGGGCCGCTTCGAAAGGAATTGTTGATGGCGCAATTCTTATAAACGCTCGCAGAATCAGGCAAAGTTTCCAGGGCCATAACGGACATTGAGGCGTGAACTGAACAATACTAGGTAGATATCTATGTGACTTGTATCATCATTTACACGAACGGCAGTTAGTTCAAGGACAACGCGTCTACTAACCAGCCAGTAAAGTCGGTATAAGTTCACAAGGGAAGGTTCAAAGGGCAAACCCATACCTATCATATGCAGGTATTAACCGTTGAACTAAAATTATCGAGTCTAGAGCTTACTTAGGTTTCCAATACTATTCATGAGGGGAATTGTTGGACGGATGCTTGAACATGGGCTTGGCCCATTAAGCATTATATGATGTGAATGAATATTAGAAACTGAGTTGGTGTCCTCAGTTTTCTATCTAGTCTCGCAGCGAAATTTTCAAACAACTTTGCCTAATATATATATTGGCAAACATCTTAAAGTAGTAACTAATTACTAGATGGAAGACTCTCTCTACACGCGCGTGCGCAGGGGGATGCAAATCACCGATATGAAGCACACTCCGGCTGGCTTGCCTTGTTTGTGTGCCCGCGACATGCGTACACGATTGTCGGTCTGAAAAGTGTACCTCGCATGAGCCCGGATTTGCTAAACGGAATTTTTGTTTATTGCCAAAAATCGAATTTGGAAACATAATGTTCTGTCAATATAACAAACCGAAATTACCTACTTTATTGATGTCCAGATTCATCGAACACTGCTAATATAGCAAGTGTATGTCGAATATACGCGTGAATAATTTATACGCGGACAACGGTGTATATTCTGTTTTGGCCGAAATTTTTGGTCTGATTATACGTTGTCCAAATTTGACTTGAGCAATCCTTACACTATAAATAAGATGATATTCCTTCAGAATTTAAGGACAACTCTCATTCTGAAATTCTCTCAAAGTTCCGAAATTTCTAGGCTGCTTAGGTGCTCTGTTTCATCGCATCTGTTTTCGCAACTGCTGTTGCTCAGGTTTAATCCTTGATCTGAGATTCAATTTTCTTATTGTTTATCTCTCCGAATCTCATATTATAATCTTTTGAGTTCAGGTATTGTTCGGTTTGGTTGAACGAATTGTATGCACGATTCGTGTCAACGACACTGTTGTATCCTGGGAGGTAATCACCCTTGTTTAAACCTCGTTGCATAACCTGAGGGTGAGGTGGGGCGAAATTGCCTTAAGGAGACCGCGATCAGCACGAGCCTCAGTAAAAACTCGTCTTTTCATTCGATCTACGGATCACTAATTTTGGCTTTCTTACCTATACAGATTACTTGTTAATCATATATCGATTACCGAATAATAAATAATTGGACGTTAATACTACATATTTTAGAATTACTGTTATACCCCTATTTTTGAATAACACTAGGCGACCCCCGACCATTGCCGGACATAACCCTAGGATCGGCCCGAACTAGGTCAATTGAGACCTAGTTCATTGGTACAACTGTTTGAATTTCTTAAATACCTAAAAGTTACAAAGATTATTTAACTAGTCACTGTTTTAACACTACACAGTCCATACAAGAACTTTTTGTGTACTACACAGTCCATACAAGAGATTTGAATAAATATATGAGACCCTGATTCACGAATGGATGGGGTACGTACTATAGTCAGCTAAATGTTATGTTTATTTTATTGCTTCTATACGACAAACCCCTACTACAAATATTATAAGAACGAACCTAAGCCTTCCACGAGGGATTTGAAAATTAATAGCAATCGCTTTCGATATTGGAAAAGTTAAAACGTATTTTAATCTTCATTTTGCCTTTTTAGGGTTTTCGATGAAAAACGTGTATTGTAAATGAATTGTTTGTTAAGTAAAGCTAGCTAGTCATCATGAATAGCATGTGAAATTAAAACAATAGTCATCAATGGCTACAGAACAAATTCTACACGCAGATAAATAACTGTAGGGATGGACCTGCAGGCTGTCATTATTATTTTACACCAAATGAAAAGGACATTTTATTTTTGTTATTAATGACAATATTTTATCATGCAGCTTAGGGTTCTTTGTTCATTATTATGAAAGAACATCACTGAGATTATAAGGTTTGATTCTTCCATGAAGATTCAATTGAATGGATATATTCAATCAAACTATTGATTCCAGTTATACTCTCACTGTATGTATATGGTTGTATAAATAGAGGAAATGAAGGGAGTTAATGGATGCAAAGGGAACAACACATATATCATTTACTTGGATATAATTAAGTATAAGGGAAGATGGTGAAGTGGTTTGGAAGTTAACTTGTCCCATTCTGTCTCAGTATCACTTCATTAAATATAAAAACAAAAAGTTAGGGTTTGGCTAAACTAGAATAGACACTAATTAAGATTGATTTTTCAGTCGTTTGAGCAGGAGAAAGAAACAATCAAATTTCAGGAGATGAGGAGAGAGGGAGAAACAATTAGATCTTTACCGTTAAACAAATTTTGATGTGCATGATCAAACAGCTAGAAAATCGACATATCAACTAGCCAAACCCTAGAGTATGGAGGGGAAATAAAGGCCTCTAATTCTTTTTACTAACTACTTAGCTCTTCATTCTGCCGATCACAAGTATAAAATACATTATAATCATATAATGTGGATGTTATTTGTGCATTAACTATCATATCGTTTTAGGAGAAGAATCCTTATACTTTACACTGCAGATCAACATATATGTTGTTGAAAAGATTAAGTTTGTTTTTTATTAAGAAAAAAAATCTGGTTTTGATTTTTGTAAAACACTCAAAGTTCAGTTTGATATTTAGGTAATTAGCACGTAACAATCTCTTATTTCTTAAGCTATACTTAATCTTTTGAGTTTTAGAAATACCATACCAAAGCATAAGTAGCTACACTTTCAAAAGAGGTATATTATGTAATATGATAAATGAATTTATGTATTACAAATTTACAACCAAATATAGGTTAATTGACTGTGGAGATGTTATTTCTGTGGTAAAATTGTCTCTCCAAGATATATACAGCATCCAAACTTAATATCTAGAGAGTTTTTTTTATTAAAAAAATTATGAGTTTGGCTATAAAATGAACTCTAATTTTATTTAATGTCGATTTTCTCAACCGTATCGAGATATATGTATACACCACTCATTTTTTTTTATATCTCTAAATCTAATTCACATCAAGATGTAACTGATATATCGACTGGAAATAAAAATCGATTTTATTTAGCTAAACCCTAAAATAGTTAATCAAAAGTCATATAGTGAAATCAATTATATATACTAGATACCTGCGCGCGCTACGCGCGTGCGCGTTGTCTTCCTGAGAATGTTGTAATGATATCATTAGAATGACTCCGGGAATGATACAAGATCGGCTCGATTCCTAGGATGATACAAGAACATAACCGTATTTTCTTAAAAAATTCAATTAAACTATGTAACATACTGTTATAATGAAAATAAAAAAAAAATTCTAAAAAATTTAAAGTAAAAGGCTCGAGGGACCGGGAGCAAGAACATTCACTATAGAGCTCCCGGTCCCTCGAGCATTTTACTTTAAATTTTTTAGAATTTTTTTTTATTTTCTTTTTTATTTTCATTATAACAGTATGTTACATAGTTTAATTGAATTTTTTAAGAAAATACGGTTATGTTCTTGTATCATCCTATGAATCGAGCCGATCTTGTATCATTCCCGGAGTCATTCTAATGATATCATTACAACATTCTCAGGAAGACAACGCGCACGCGCGTAGCGCGCGCAGGTATCTAGTATAAGCATTAGGGAAATCCACTTAAGTGGATTAAAATATCAATTTACTTTTGTTTACGATTATAGACATACGTGAGCATTGCAAAAAAAAAAAAATTTGACTTAATTTATGTAAAATATAACATATTATATAAAGTTTTTAACAAATTATTAAAAAATTATAATAATGCTCGAGAGACTAAGAATCATTTAATGTGTTTTTGCTTCTTTTTCGTTGAACAACTGAGAGCCCTTTGGTGGGTGATTTTTTTTTAATAAGGTTTTGGTCTTATATTATCGGAGCTAATAATGCAATTTGTAGTTCTTTAAAGCCGGACTCATTATGTCTCAAGACGACAATGCGCACACTTCTAGCATATACCAGTATATTTAATATACATATTAGGAAAAACCACTTAAGCAAATTAAGAAAAAGTTAATTTGATTATATTTTGCAATTGTAGATTTATATGCACATAATAGTAGGGCTAATTTAGTTATGACACTATTCAAAATTAAGTTAGTTTTTTTTTTTAAAATAATAAAAATACGCTAAAAGTGGAAAAACAAATGAAAGAACCAATTTTCAACAATAAATCATACTCTGTATCATAACATTTATTCGTGAAAATATATTAATATTATTGGCTATTAACGTATCATCATGAGCTTACAACGATATGCATTAGAAATACATTAATATTATTAGTTAAATTTCCAAACATGATCACGCGATTCCGATAATTTTTTCTCTCGGTCCATCTATAATTTATTTTAAATTTTTAGATTATTTTTAAACTTGATGTAATATTTTTTTTTTCGCAATTTTAGTTAATTTCAGTATTCGGAACCAGTTAATACAATTAAGTATTAAGATAGTAACAAAAGTTTATTAGCATATATTTATGGTAAAGACGTATAGCTTTTATGCATTAAATCGTAGGTGGGTATATGTTTTTGCTCATTTTTCATTGAACAACATAGAATCCCTTGGTGCGTGATTTTTTTTTAATCAAGTTCCATTCTTATATTATCAGAGCTAATGATGCATTTGTAATTCCTTAAAGCCAGACTCATTATGTCCCAAGACGACAATACACACACTTCTAGCATATACCAGTATATTTAATATACACATTAGGAAAAACCACTTAAGCCAATTAAGAAAATGTTAATTTGATTATATTTTGCAATTGTAGATGTATATGCACATAATAGTAGGCTAATATTTATGTCACTATTCAAAATCAATTAATTTTTTTTGAAATAATAAAAATACGCTAAAAGTGGAAAATGAAAATGAAAGAACCACTTTTCAACAATAAATCATGATTTGTATCATAACATTTATTCGTGAAAATGTATTAATAATATTGGTTCTTAACGTATCATCATGAACTTACAACGATATGCATTAGAAATACATTAACATTGTTAGTTAAATTTCAAAACATGATCATCGTGCGATTCTAATGATTTTTTTTTTCTCTCGGTCCATCTAGAATTTATTTTATATTTTTAGATTATATTTAAACTTGATATAATTTTTTTTTTTCACAATTTAAGTTAATTTTAATATTCGAACCGTTTAATACAATTAAGTATTAAGAGAGTAATAAACACTTTATTAGCATAGATGGTAAAGATGTGTGGCTTTTATGCATTAAATCATAGGTTCGATTCTTTGTAGTGACAATTTGTAATGTTTTTTCTTCAAATATTTAGAAATAATAAATTACTACAAAACCCTAAGTTAATTGATTACATTAATTAATTCAACTAATATTTAGAAAGGTATTTGTGTAAAACCAAGTTCTGCCATAGTAATATAGATAATCATATAAAAATTTGGCGGTTACAAAATGGCCTTTGGCTTTAGGGTACAATTAAGTTCTTTCGTTTAATCAATCAATTTTAAAGGTACAATTAAGTTCTTTCGTTTAATTGTTTTAAGTTAAAGGCAATTAGGTTTTGTTCTCTCCCGAACTCGCCTATGAAAGTTGATTCTGCGATTGCGAAATCTTAGATTGAATAATGAATTGAATTAAGTAGAATTAATTAGGAAGGAACCTGAGATATCGTTGAAGGCCGATGTATGATCTTCCGTCGTCGCCGGCGTAGAATGGCGGATGTTATGATCATCGTTGCCGGCGAGGGGGACAATCAGAGGTTCAGTGATGGAGTTCGATTGAAACCCCATCAATGTCACGTGACGAGAGATAGATATAATAATACAGAGAAAGTAGATACCTAAATTCTAGACTTAATTAAGAAGAGAAAATTAGTGTGCGGCTAAAACGATTTCGGAGGGTTTATATAGAGAGAGAACCCAACGGAATCTAATATTTTAACCACTAGACCACGTGATTCTCAGTTCGATCCCTAGTATGAACCGCTCAATATTTCACAAACCAAATCGGTTCAAAACCGGTTTGGAATTGAACCAAAACGGTTTTCCTATTAATTATTAAAAAAAAAAACTACCGTGAAAATAAGAGGAGTTGAGTAAAACTGAGCTTAACAGGTGGCCTCTTAACTATATTAGGTTGTTGTTGAGGCTACATTGACGCGGTCAGTGCATCTGTTGGTTATTCACTAAGTCTAGTTGGAAAAAACCAGACCGTGAACATTAGAGCTCAAACATTATGCAGCGAGATGAGTATATCATCGTCATTACTAGCCACATTTCTTTTGAAGGTAAAAAAAAAAACATGCGCATTGCGCGACATCTTTAAATAAAAATTCAAGTTGTAATAATAATGTTATTAAGTCGGGTTGATTAAGAATTATGAGAAATGACTAAGCAGGATTTTAGGTTTTGGTTGTTAATTTAGAGAAATCATGTCAAATTAATTAATGGAAAGGAACGTGAAACAGTCAATGCAATGGTATGATAGGTACTAATTAAAGCACTTCGTGCAAGAGATGGGCACCAAATGGGGATGCCCTACCAGATTTAGTGTATAAGCAGTTACGAATTAAACCCTAAATTCAAGGAAACGTACCTAACGCATACCACATATATAAGCAGTTTCATATTGTGATATGGGTGGACCACAATAAAGTAGAAACAAACAATGTATTAATTAAATAGGTGTAATGGGCACCAAATGGGGATGCAATAGCCATACTTAGAGGGCACCATGAGAGCAAAACTCCAGCGCAAGGGAATTTGGCGGCCTCTTCGTCCAGCTGTACAAAATAGGACAGGCCATTTTCTTTGTGGAAGTGGTCTTATAACTATTAACCTAGACTTCAAACTGTCAAAAATATAGTATGCCATTTTTTCTAAATATCATTTTTCTGAAAGCTAATAACTGAAACAGTATTGGTTAAAACTACTAACGAAACTAGCACATAACTCGGGTCTCAATTGACCTAGCTCAAGGCTGGGTCCGGCCCCAGTCTGGGTCGCCTGAGTTCGGCAACTTCGATTGGGGTCCGATCCAACCCTAGGTTAGCCCATGGCAAGGTCAATTGGGATCTAGCCCAATTGGGTTAATAATTGGACTCAAATGGGACTAGGTTCCAATTGACCTAGTCGGACCTAGCCAAGGGCTAGCCAAGGGCTAGATCCAATTCTGGGTAGGGATCAGCTGGGTCCGTCGACACCAATCCAGGGTCGGTCCTAAACTAGATCCGGCTAAGTCATTTGGGTTTGATTGGGTTCGATTTTAAAATTTTATGACTAAATTGAACAAAATCAAAAGTTTAGGTGGTTCACGTGATTTGCACATGCCATTTAACGGCAAAAACTAACATCCAACTAACGAATGTACTAAAAACATACTTTCTTGAAACGTTTGGTAACAAAAGTAGACGAAAAAGATAAACATATATGTACCAAAAGCGGGATTTCGGTCAAATATAATGGTACCAAAAGTACATTTAACCTCTTTTTTTCTAAAAATATACTGAGTTGGGTGAATAGTTTGTTTGGGTGAACCCATAAAGGGCAAATTGGACATATAATTTGATCAGGTGAAACCAAATATGATGATTTTATTGGTTGGGTGAATGGGTTTATTCACCGAGGTAACCTAAAAAATAAAACTATTTAAACACATTTGCTTTCTAGGATGTACGGCCTATCAAATCATTCACCCGTCCCAATAGTTTTTTTTTTTTTTTTTAATGTATTTTTAGTTAATCAAACCAAACCGTTCATGAAGCCCAAATTGGTTTTGAATTTTTTTTTCCACAACAAATTTTAACACATTAAAATTATTTTAAATTATTAAATAACGTGGACTTTTTTTGGCACCTTTAAAGTTCATCATTTGATTGTGTCACTAACATATACTACGCATTTGGGATAAAAATTTTAAAATTGATTTTAACTTTTAAAATTATCATTTCACTTCATTATTTAATTTAATCAAGCACAATACTTAAGATGGAATAATTATGATTTTTGTGTAGACATAGGAGAACAATCTATCACTTTTCTCAATGTTCAATCTAAACACATTTGTAACTAATACACGTATTTAATACACGTATTAATTAATCTTACTACGGATGAAAACACTACGATGCCTTGAGAGCAACCCCTAAAGTAGACTATTAGATTAACCAAATTCTTTTTCCTTTTACCTTATCTATTTGTGCCAAGGCTTGAGTGCACTTTCCAATTCATTTCCTTTAGTCAACAAAAGACAAGTGATTTATTTTCAAGATTGTGACCACCTATAAGAGCTACCACCTAAAGCGCATATATAAGAAATTTAACTTACCAAAAATATTCATATATATTTTTTGGCCAATAACCAAAAAATCATATTCAAAAGAGAAAAACGTGCTTAGATCGAGAGTTATACACGTCAACAGAAAACCTCGAGAGAGAATAAGGTATACACAAAATGAGCATTACAATAAACAAAGTATAGTGGCCAATAATAATAATAATAATAATAATAATAAACAAAATTGTAGGAATCTGACAGTTAAAAGTTCAGGACTAAAAATCACAGAATTCTTAAAATTGCGGAATTACTCGATCCTGTCCGCATCGAGCACTCTAACTTCAAAACGGGAAAGGGTAGATAACCCTTAAACTATGAGTTTTTTTTATCAAAATAAGGTTATATGGACAACCAAATACCAATTTAGACTAGAAAAAAAAGTAATTAAAAATATAGGCCTGGCCGGGTTGGGGGAACCCGGCCAACTGAGTTTATTTATATATATTTTTTTCGGAAAACTGTTAAAAAAAAAAAAAAAAAAAAGGAACTCACTTGGTCGGATTGGGGCAACCCATATGTTTTTTTTAATAGAATTTAAAAAATTAATGGTTTTGTAATTTTTTTTTTCTAAAAAACCTATTGGACATGGTGAACCTTAGAGGGCAAATTGACAGATATTTGTCGTTTACCAGTTTTCGTAAAAAAATTACAAAACTACTAATTTTATATTTTTTTCGAACTCACTTGACCAAGTCCCCACAACCCGGTCAAGTAGTTTTTTTTTTTGTCTCAAAATTAATTAATTGCGGTGTAAAACAATGAGTTCTATTGACATCGCAATAGGTTTTTTAGTGAATTCCTGTTTTTTATTTTTCCGAAAGCGTTAAGGTTAAAGTCCTCCACAAGAGGGCGTCTCCAACGGGATTCGACCTCAGGTCGCTCACGGGGAAAACAATTCGCTTTACCAGTTAGACCAACCAATCTTTGGATAGAAGTATTTGTTAATCATTACAACCTTTACAAGATAATTAGTTTAGGTTAATCACCTATTTGGCCAAAAAAAAACCTATTTGATTACAATATATTGGTTAATGTTACTTTTTTGGTTATTTTAACTAACGGTCATAAATGGAAAAGTGACGTGATGACATGCATTTTTTTTATTTTGCATAATATTTATCATGTTCTTCATAAAAAAAAATTATAGTTTTCACAATGTTTATCAAATTCGTCAAGTTCTTTTGAAAAAAAAAATATTATAAACTCGCACAACAAGAAAATTAGCAATTTGTAAATATAATTTTTTAAGAAAAATAATCTCTCAGTACACTGTATTCGTGAGATGATACTTGATACAAATGGATGTTAAGCCTAATCCGACTATGATTGAAAAAAAATATAATTTTTTTTTTGTTGAAAAAAATAGAATTTTATTAAATAGAAATATAAAATTAAAATATAGTTTATATTGGGCTGATTCTGACCATTGGACCGGCGACATAAAAAGTAAAATCCCAACTAAACATCGGCCCATTAGAGGCGGCAACACGGCCTAGCAGTGGACCCTGGACACCACAATGTTTCTTTCGGCTGCTCCCTCGCCTTTATTGAAACTTTAATATAAAATATTACTTTAGTTAGCGTAATGAAATCAAATGCTAGTATATAAATCTATTTTTATTAAATGAAATCATGCTATAGAGTCTCCAGATAATAATACACGTGCACAAATAACCCTACATAGTGCTTTCCAACTTTAATCAATGTGAATTATGAAAGTGGATTCTTACTGAAATAATTGTTTCAACAAATATCTATGATGTTGAACATTCCGCACACACAAATTAATATTATCTTAAAATTACTAACACTCTATATTGTTTTATTGTAATATGAAATTCTATTAGCTAGTAATAAATTTGGATTGAATATTTGGTGTTATATATATATAAAGTAATCATATATTATCTAATATAATATAGGCGAAGAAGACATTATTGCTAATGTGTAGTTTGTTAACTCTATCAATTTTTTTATTGGCGATGAATATAATATAATTTCCAATATTACTAAAAAAAACTTAAAGTTCTATTATGATTCTAAAATAATTTCAGATTTTATGTAAAAATCTCGAATAAAATGTTAGAATATTCCATATTATACAATATCTATATATAACTTAAATATATAACCACCAAGACTAAAAAATAAATAAATAGTATTTAAAAGTTAATGTTTTATATATTTTTTAAAATATTATAATAAATTTATTTTGGTTATTTTTGGGTTACATTTTTTTTGGAAATGGTAGAGTAGGTATGGTTAGTAATTTTTAGCAACTTACATGACAATTCATGGGATAGACACGGTCAGGCCGTGTATAATTTCTTTTTGTTTTTAATGTTAAGATTATTTAAAAATATAATTTTATATAAAACTTCATGTCAATTACATTGTTATAGTAAAATTTTGTGTGTTTTAGCAGTTTTTGAAAATATTTTCTACGGAATTAGGTTTTTGCATAATTCAGCTAATAATTTGTAAAAAAAAAAAAAATTAGTTAAAAATTACTCATTCACTTTAAGGTGGATATTTTTCCTTAGAAGGTGGAGGCGTGGAGCTCGCCTCCACCTTCTAGTTAGAACCGAGCTCTTAGACGCGTCTAAGAGCTCGGTTCTAACTTCTAAGGCGAAGTAAAATGTGAATGCGGTAGAAAGTTTAACTTTAGATCAAGTCAATAATTGTTCACCTTTAATAAAGTGGAAAGTTTAACATTTAATATATATATAAATAATAATTATTAATTAACTCCCCTTTTTCTAATCTTTTGTAATTTTTTTTTTTTTGGCTAAAGCTAATCTTTTGTAATTAAATATTTCATTTAGTGAAATCAAGATATAATTATAGTCACTTTTTGGTTTCTTTCTAACGTGTGAAGTTTATCAACTAGCTTTCACTTAATTTAACATCATCAAAATTTCTCTGTATTAAAGTGGCCAAAAAAAAATTATAAGTAATACTAATAATAGAATTTGTCGAATCCAAACTTAACGTGACAGAAAGCTGTGATTCATCTGCAGCTAAATCTAAACATGTATTTTCTACGTGGGATTCTATTGTTTTTTTAACCCGAACTTCTATTGTTAGGATATTTGCAACCGGCCTCGGCTAAAATGTAGCTACTGAAAGAAAATGAACCATATTTCAGATAAGCTTAATCAGATATCAATGGGATGTAAATATCTCAATGTACATATTAATTTAATAGCTGTAAATTAATATGTATTTGCAATTTAGTTCAACCCGGCGAAATCTGCGCCCATCATTACACTATATATAACTTTTGATGGAAAATTCTTATATCCCGCGGAATGGTCACGCCTGCTAAAAATAGTAATTTAAAAAAAAAAGTTTGTTATAATATTTTAGGAAATAAATTAACTATTTAAACTTGTAACCTATTAAGAAGGTTCTTTAAGACAAAATAATAAATTGTTCTAAAAAATAAAAAATCAACTTTTTTTTTGAAAAAAAAATTATAAATTTCATTTAATTTTTAGATTATAAGTTATATTACACATATTAGTTTTTAAAATTAGAAAATACACCCGAGTTTATTTTATAAATAATAATACTACATATATTAAATTTTTTATTAATTTTTTAAATCAAACCATGACTAGTTAATACAAAATTACATTTGCATATAATTAATAAATTTGTGAGAATATTTATATTTATATTTTATACATTACTTTGACAAAATATTTATATGCAACAGTCTTTATAATTGATATAACTTAACAAAAGTTTATATATAACATAATATACCTAGCTAGCATAATATATATATTCAATTCAAACCGAGTTCGAGCTCGGTCTAAGATACACAATTTCATGATTTAGTTGAACAATTTAAAGTTTGCGAGTCGAGTCGAGCCGAGAATGAGTTCATCGAGTATGGCACCGAGTCAACCTCGAGTTTGACAAATTTAGGTTCAGTCGTGTTCGAACTTGAGCTCGAGTACAATGAGTCGAGTCGAGTTTGCGAGATACTCGGATCAACTCTGCTCGTTTACAGCTCTACATAGTGTTAACACTCGATTTTTAATTGAGTTGTAAATTTCGAATGCGTTAAGTAGGGGGTGTAAACGAGTCAAGCTACTCGTGAGCTGCTCAAGATCGGCTTGGTCAATATTCGAATTCGACTCACTAAATTTCGAGTCGAGCTTTTTCTAAAGCCTAGTCGATTTTGAGTTCACTGGTACTCGACTCGAGAGGCTCGCGAGCCTAATCGAGCTTTTTTCTTTTTCCTATTCGAGTCGAGTTCGAGTTTTTTTATTTTTAAATAATAATTTTATGTATGTATATATTGAGTTCAAGTAGAGTTCGAGCTCGAGTCAAAAACCTAATCGAGTTGAGTTCGAACTCGAGCTAAGGCGCACTTTTTATTAATTAATTAATTGATTGATCTTTTTTTTTAAAATTTTATCGAGTCGAGCTCGAACTCGTCGAGTATGGCACTTAGTCGAGTTCGAACTCGAAAAAATTAAGGCTCGGTCGAGTTCGAGCTCGAGTAAAATGAGTCGAGTCGAGATTGTCAGATACTCGGCTCGACTCGATTCGTTTACAGCCCTAGCGTTAGGAACATAATTCAAGCATGTATATTTTTGGAAAAATAATTGAACTTGGCACGTGTGATTTGTGAGACAGTTGTGAGCTGAATACATTACAGAGAAATATATCAATATGGGTCTTGAATTGAAGCTCGTAAAATAACGAATGCAACACAACTGACCGTGAATCATTTGGTCTTATAAAAGAAATTTATTATCAATTGAAGCTAAAAGTGGAAAAAAAAAAAAAAAAAAAACCTGCAACCTGTTAAGCAGGTAATTATACATTTTTATTTATTTTTAATAATTTAGGACATATATAACCGCTTTGTAATATTTCTATGTAAAGTAAGCAGAACGATTCCGCAGCGGGACCGAAGCGAGGTCCAACTTTTGATAGAAACCCCAAGAAAGTTTGCCAATCTCCACCCTTTTTCTTGGTTCAAAGACAAATATTTGATCCTAACTTGATCTTGATAGTAGCTCTAATTCCCAATTTCAGATCATTTCTTGAATTGAGTAGTATATTGTTGGTTGGAATCTCTATTGCATTGAAATATGAAATTACGTACGTGTTTTAACATGAAACGTAAATTAGTCAAATGATACGCTATATCGAATCTCGGCACAACTAATTCGAAGTCGATCGAGAGTGATATTATTCTTGGAATAAATTGAGGGCTGTTTTGGCCCCAAAACTTATCACACTATTATCTTCAATCAATATTCCTGGAGAAGGGGTTGTTCTCTTAGGACCAAAAATATCTCACCATAATCAAAATAATGATGCCTTAAAAGCTCTTATGGTAACCGTAAAAGTAATGGATTGGAAGGGGTGGACCAATCCACCATATACCCACCTCACATTATCTTTTAGGTCCCTCTAGGCTTATGATTTTTTTAGTTTGGGTTAATAATTAATAACCTAAAAACAATGTAAATTATAAATTATATTGGTAATTGATGCCTTAGATTTGAAATATTAATGTTTGTAATTATTAGATTTGTTACTTTCTACTTTTTTTTTACACTTATTTTGACGTTTTAAGCAATAAAAACATATTTTCCATTTTTCCGTAATATCATATTTATTATTCATGATTTATATTATTTTGATGCTTAAAAAATATATTTTTTCTATCAATTTTAAAAGAAAAAAGTAGAAATCAAAATAATTGGGACACCATCAACATTTTAAATATGGAATAGCTTATTAGCTACACAACCTAAGTTGAGACGGGTTTAATACATGTAACATCATGTTTATAAAGAATGCATATGATATTATATTTATGAGTGCGCAAATTAAAGTGGCAACTGGTACCAATAGAAGAAACCCACGTATACTATATATATATATATATATATATATATATATATATATATATATATATATACTAGTTTTTGAGGACTCCGAAAAAATCTTTGTGCCTGAATCGAGCTCGACTTAGCTAGGTACGTATGGGACAGATGGACCTTTAGTTAATTAGTAGAGGGTTTAGCTAAATTGGGCAATCGTCATTTGGAGCGAATTTAATGACATTAAATTTAATTGAACCTTTATTTTTTAAAATTTAATTAATTTTCACTTCTTATTAATAGCTGCAAATTCAACTGTATTTATTGCAGTCTAGTCATACCCTAATTAGGAAGGCTGACCTCCGGCAGGAGAGCTCGAACTTGTGAAATTGGCTAGATTAAGCTCCGAGGTCGAAAGGTTACTAAGTACATTGCAAATTGTTGTTTACTTTAAAAGTAATTTAGTTAATTATTTATTTGGTTAATTTATATTTTAAAATTTGATTTTTTTTCATTTAAATTTGGGATATTTAGTTTATTATTATCTTTCAATATCATACTATATATATTAACTATCATGTCAAAAGAACCCAAGGTTGGTTGGACCAACTTGTAAAACGAGTTGTCTTCCCGTGGGCGACCCGGGGTCGAAACCCGCCGGAGACGCCGCCTTGGGGAGGGCTTTAACCTTAACGCTCCCGGCCCAAAATTGCGAAAGCAATGTTAATATATAAAAAAAAAAAAAAAAAAAAAAAAAAAAAACTATCATGTCAAAAGAAAAGTATGCAACATTTCTATTCTTAGTGTTGTGCATGTTCATCATAGTGTTCTTCATCAAGTTTATTCGTATGAGATAATTAAGTAATCAATGAAATATGTAATTAAATCAGCAAAATGGAGAGTACGTACCAAGGTCGAACTAAATAGTTCTCATGCTAGAGAGTACTTTATAAGTTATAGCCATACTTTTGTAAAAGAGAGACTGCATATCATATTGACTTCTTGCTTTGTTTCTCAATATACATAGGAGAATGATCAATCCCGATGGTGAAAGGACGCCATAGAATTATGACAATAAGCTATGTAAGTCTCTCCATGTTTTGCATCACGTCACATACACTTTTTCCCCAAAATTATGATATATTATAAAATATGTTACAATATATGTATTTACTTGAAAAAAAAAAAGAATATATCTACTAATTTTAGCATTTTACGTACCTATTAATTAAAATAATAGTTTATATTGATAATATATATACATATCTTAAATATGTATAAGATATACAAATTATGGTATATATAAAATAAAAATATATCATATTAACCTGCACGTTATTGGAGCTTTACTTAAATGAAAAATTATTTTATAATAATTACGCCACATAAAGTTAGGCATATAATTGTCGTATAATATAAATAAATATATAATTACATGTTACATTGAAATATAGTAAACGTTAGATAAAGCTTAGATTAACGATGTTATCCTAAATGTCACTTTTTGAAAATGATAAATCTAAATACTAAAAAAATGCATATTTAAATTGAGAATTGTGCTACTCATGAAGGTACGATTTGAAAAATTGTGTTACTAAAGATATGATATAGTATCAAACTATGTATAATTGATGTGGAATCTCATTCGAAGTACACACCAATTCTAACTCACTCTAATTATACCGGAGTTTTGGTGTGTAAACTTCACATATCAAAATTTTGGTTTGTAAGTTTTTAACTATTTTATACCTCTAAATTCCACGCCGGTTTTTTTGGGTATATGCACTTGATTCTGAACTGATTTAGCTTTGTGGAATAGCAACTTTTCTTGTAGTAGTAAAGGTGTATATTTATAAGTGTATATATAGTTGGGTGGCAATCATTCGTGTCGCGTCGCTAGTAACATACATGTCATTATGTCAACATATCTCTCGTGTCAAAACAGATTATTATAAATGTGTCGCTAGTTTTCAAAACATGGGTGTTGACACAGGCAGATCCACAAGACACATAATTTTCGTGTCAAAACAGATCCCGTGTCAACATGAGATTTGTTTGTCACGAAAAAATATTACACTTTTTAGCCCTAAACTTTTACAAATGTTACAAAATCATCATATTTGCTTGATCAAGCAACATCATATTTTGACAAATAATTTGAAGTCTTCTCATTATATAATTAATAAGTTTATAATGAAAAATTACTTGAATATAAAAAAAATCCAACATTACAAACAAAATAAGCTGATATCTAAATTTTAAGTGATCTTAAAAATCTAGCAAATAAAATTCTATTATAAGTTTTTTTTTTGCCGATATAAGTTTTTGTTATTACAAACAAATCCTATTATAAGTTTTTTAAATATATTAATGTATTGAATAGTTGTAATATTTTTAAAATTATTGGTCTTTATATATAAATATTAAGTTTCAAATAAACCTTGTCAAGCAGGTCTATCGTTTACCTACAGATTAAATCTACACGGACATGCTTAAAAGCAGGTCTCTAGTCGTGTCAACATATCTATCAGACACGGCATAAATTTTCACGTAGATCAGGACATGAAAAAACAGATCGTGTCGTGTCAGAAATTGACACCCTAATATATATATATATATATATATATATATATATATATATATATATAGATAATGATAAATATGCAATAAGAATCATCATCACTTAATAAAATAAAGGTAGATACGTTGTGCTATGTATATGCACTATAAATAGGGAATTAAGGGCACAAACACTCTCGACACATACACATAGTTCTCTACCCTAATATCGATTATATAGCAATCTTTCTTCTCTTGTTCTATCTTCTTCTCCCTGCTCCTCTAAATAAGGACTTTCCACCTAACATTTATACAATCCTTGCCAATGACGATCGAAGATCTCGAATTGGCAAATGACAACAACTCGAACACACCCCACGACTTGACCTCGGTTCAAAACCCGAAACCCGATATCCCAATGATACTCCGAAGACTACTTCAAGCGTACCCGCCTGGCTTTTACCGAAAGGTCGGTTCATAATCCACTTTCGCATGAATTTCAACCCGTCCACCCCGACCTTCTTATTAATGGGAGCTAGGTTCCACCTTTTATTTAAGGGTTAATATTCAAATTGCTACCCAAACTTTAACCAATTTACAAATCACTATCTGAAATTTAATTTTTTAAATTGGAACCCGAACTTTTAGTTTCATAGCAATTATTACATTTGTTCAAAAACCCATCAAATTAGACAGAAAATCAGAATGTTTCCGTCATGTGTCGTCTTTACATAAGATGGACTCACACATAAACTGAAAAATATTATTGCAGGTGGTTGCGGAAACCATAGCGACGTTCATGCTAGTGTTCGTGGGATGTGGTTCGGGTGCGCTGAGCGCGAGTGATGAGCGGAGGGTTTCCAAGCTTGGAGCATCAATTGCAGGAGGGTTGGTGGTGACAGTGATGATCTACGCCGTGGGACACATCTCCGGCGCACACATGAACCCCGCAGTAACCCTAGCTTTCGCTGCGGTGAGGCATTTCCCATGGAAGCAGGTAAGCCTGATTCCGAACATATATGAATGAAACAAACAGAATGTTACAAAAACTTGCGTCTGAAATTCCCATGTTTCCTGAAAATCTCATGTTTGGTTTTGTTGTTTACTGGTCTTTTCTTTTTCCTTGGATGCTACTACTAGTTGTTCTTTATTTTGTCGTAATGTTGCTTTTCACATTTTCTAGTTTTTTTTAATTTCCCGCGGGGTGGTCCTAGGGGCCCTCATCAGGAAGGCAGCACCCGTAGCATGCTTGCTCCACACCTAGACTAATTCCCACTCGCACCGGGTCAGCCTGTAAGGGGTAAAGTGCTGGCCATGAACAATTTTCCATTCCCATAGTCACTAGCGGGGATTGAATGACCCGGTAGCAGTAAAGAGAAAGAGTTAATTTTGAAAATAACCTTCCATGCATGTTCTCTGTCTTGCATTTTGTCGGTCAGATCAAGTGTTATATATAGTTCATTTAAACTCTCATTTTTCTACTAGTTGTTTTAATAATAATTAAATCACTCGCGCCGAACACAAAATGTTCGACATTTTTATTGAGTTTGGAAGGAGTTTAATCTGAAATCTCTAATTAAGAGACAAAGCATCTATCCGCAATAAAAATGGTCAAAACTATCCTTAATATGGTATCTAGAGGTTAACTTAATAAAATACCAAACACAAAGATGGAATGGGGAATTATTCTCCTTCTCAAGTTTTGATGATGTATATTTTTTATTCTAAAAAATGTAACTATTTTAAATTTCACACTTTAAAAGCTCTGTGAAACGACACACGTACACTAGCTAGCTAGTCTTTTTAGGGATGGGCATTAAAACCGAGATGACTGTACCGGACCAGTTCAAAACATACTATGTTTACAAAGAGTGACACGATACTATGATTTGGAAGTATTTAAAACAATTTGGGTTCGGAACCGGACCGGTGCCATGCCCAATCTTAGTCTTGAATAATTTATTAGTGGTTACCCATGTAGCTCGATAGTTAGGCACATGGAAATGAATTGAGTGAGGAACATGAAAGCGATATATATATATAAATATAGAGAGTGAGAGAGAGAGGTAGATGAGTGCATATATATATATCCTGTCGCTGTTTTGGGAGAAATTATTGAGCCGGACCCAGAAAGATGCATACATGGTTGGACCCCTCCACTTGTTAATTAAGCCATGACGATCGAGTCACGTTGTAAGACATACAGAGAGGCAGATTGGCTTAAGTTCGGTGGTTACCTTTCCATCCAAAGTCGGCCCACCTTATTTTAATGACGCTTCTTCTAAGATGTTCTTATATACCCAAAGCTGGTGGTGGTCTCTCCACAAGCCACATCATTTGGCGGGTTTATAACAAAAAAAATCACAAAACTTTTAATTTTTTAATTTCCCTACTTCAACTTTCTTTTTAAACCAAAATAAAAAATAAAAAAATACACTCATTACCTTCCGTCAAAACTTAATGGAAAATGTCATGGGGTTTCAAAGAGACACACATGACCGACAAAGAGACGAATGTAAATTTTTGGTCTAAAATCAACAATTAAATTATTTGCAACTTATAAAACAAAATTCGGGTGGCTATTTATTTATTTATATAAACGGACATATTTAGTTATTATCCCTTGTAACTTTAATTATAGGTATACCTTACAATGACACAACATGCATGCAGGTGCCACTCTACGCAGCTGCCCAGCTTACAGGGGCAATATCTGCCGCATTTACGGTGCGAATACTAGTGGACCCGGTTAAACAAGTAGGGACCACATCACCTACGGGTACCGATGCGAAAGCATTCATTATGGAAATCATCGTAACATTCTCCTTGATGTTCATCACCTCAGCTGTTGCAACAGACACCAAAGCTGTACGTTTATCTAATTAATGACAAGCACTTCTAATGTTTATACTCAATTATTCTATACACCTTCTAGTCTCAAATGAGTCTTATTACGGCACGTGCACAATCATTAACTCTGAGCTAATATAAAACGCGTTAGTATTATTAAATTTTAATTTATATTTGTTTCCTTTAATTTACATATAATTTTTTCTATAACTGATATTTTGATTTACACATACAGATTTTCATATGAAACAAGATATGATAACATTCTATATGATGTCCAATGTCCATACAATGTTATATATTTCTAAATTACTTTTATAACATGTTAATAATAAATAAGATGAATAAATTTTTTCTATATAGAATCGTGTACAAAGTGCGATTCAGTTTAGTGACTAGTTAATTGTATATATTGCTTGTCCATGTAATAAGTGAGTAGTTTATTTATATATTTTTTTTGCCAATAAGTAAGTAGTTTATCTTCAGATCGGAGAGCTCGCAGGGATAGCGGTCGGGTCAACTGTGTGCATAGCATCCATCTTAGCAGGGTAAGTAATCAATTAGCGTTTCATAAACAAGTTATTAGAGAAATGATACACGATCTGACTGTGTCTAGATAATTAATTGTCCTGTAAATTGTCAAAAATTATAAATCATACCATTTAGACACAATCAAACCGTGATGTCCGTGATCAAACCGTGATGTCCGTGTATCATTTCTCAAATTATTACTCGGAAATCACGCAAGACGTATCGATATGTTCGGTTTAAACATGGTGAAAACATATTTTGTGGATTAATTAATAAGGTAGGTGTGACATGCAGACCGATATCGGGTGGGTCGATGAACCCGGCGAGAAGCATAGGACCCGCGCTTGCTAGCTCATACTACAAGGGGCTGTGGGTTTACCTCTTGGGTCCAGTCGTAGGAGCCCTAACCGGGGCATGGACTTACAATTTCATTCGACTCACCGATAAGACGGGTCGCGAAATCTCCCCGTCAACTTCATTCAAACTACGAAGAATCAAGAGTCACCAAGAACAACAAATCGACAATACCAACCCGCTCGATTCGCAACGATGAATTTATTAGTCGATGGATGCAATGTGATAATGTTGTTGCACTCATATATTATCTATACTATTACCGTGTTAGTAACCTAAATAGTAATAATATGAATATATATGTGAAATTATAATGATAAATAAAATAATTTTCCATCTTAGGGATACGAATTTTGGGCCCATCTCAGTTTAGCATATAGATGAAAGCCCATGTAACCAAACCATCAACAACAACATGAGACTTGAGTGGCCTTGCAAATGCGGTTTTCCACATTTGTGCCATGGATCCGAATCGGGTCTATTTTATAAATTTATCAGATCTGAAATTTATCAGATCTGAAATTTTATTTTACATATAACTTCATATTTTATTTTATTTTATAAACTCTTAAATTTATCAGATCTTCATATTTTATTTGACCTAATAGAGAATTTCTAACTTCTCACGTAACTTTCGACCCGAAAAATATGAAGTTAAGGCGAGCCCTGGTCCCTAGCTCATTCAATTCCTCAGTACGGTCGATGCACATTCAAGGCAAAGCCTATCATAATAGGATGACTTTTATCACTTTGAACTTTACGTTATTAGTAACTTCTCATTCAAGGATGATAGTACTCAAATACGAGTGGTAGGTGTTAAAATAATTAAAATTTAACTAAATTTCACTCACAAGCTTGAACTTATGAAAAAATTTATTAGTGCTTAAGTATTATTACTTAAAAATAGTATTAGAGCGTGATGGGTTTGGCTATAGCCGTTAGACTCTTTAACGATGAGGAAACGGTGAATAGGCCCACTGGGCCCTAAAAGGAGGTCAAGAAGACCAAGGCGAAGGGTCCCGACAGAGGGAGTCCCGATGATGAAAGGTCCCGACAGAGTCGGTCCCGATAGGTGAGTTGGACACTCCCGATGAGATGCCTTTAAGTAGGCCCCGATGATGAATCCCTGAGAACGATTGGCCCTGTCACGATGACGAGGGGCCCCGAGCGGTGACACAACGAGATAACTCTGGAGTCCCCGATATTAGTCGGGACTTGCTATCAGAGGTTAAGGCCGAGATACGCGAGGCGTGGCCGAGATACGCGGAGCGTGGTTGAGATACGCGGAGCGTGGCCGAGATACGCGGGGCGTGGCCGAGATAAGCGAGATCATGGCCTAGATAGGCGGGATCGTTGCCGAGATATGCGGAATACGGGCTAACCACCCCAATGGTTCACCAGGTAACTGAGGTACCTCTTCGCCTATAAAAGGGCAGAGGTTACCTCAGATCACGGACGTTTTTGAGATACACTACTTGAGTTTACTGCTTGCCAGTCCATACGAGATACTCATTTAAGCATCGGAGAGAGATTCTGGGTCACCGCCCGGTCTATCCCCTCTTGCAGGATTAAGTGGAGTGAAGTAGTTAGGATCGTCGTCAAAGATCGTGCCGGAGTTCCACCGTGATCGAACATTGGCGCCGTCTGTGGGAACGTAACAAAAAGCTGATATGTACTCGTTCAATGGTGGCTGGCAAGCAAAGAAGACAAGGACAATCTGGTGGTTCCCGTCATCCTGCTGCGACGACTCTGAATTCACCACCAGAGCATGCGGAGGACCAGAATCTCCCCGCGGAGGTCTCTCGGACAGGGGGGCATAATGAAGCTCCTGAAGATACTGCTGCTCAACACCAGGGGAATAGGGAGCAGGTGGCTCCTCCAGCTGCGGACCTGACGAGGGCTGTGGCGGAAGCCATGCCAATGTTTTTGGCAGCCGTGGAGGCCCTCTTAGATCGGAGAGAGGCTGCGAGGAGGCAAGAGGAGATGCCTCCGCTAGAAGAGGAAGCGCCCCCGCCAGCAGAGGTTCAGAATGTTCAGGAGGTTCAGCCCCGAAACCTGGGCAGGAGTAGGGAGTCCACCCAACCAGAACGATTCGTGGTCGATGGGCCAGGACCGGTGCAACATAGGACCATTCCCCTTAATGGTCCTATCACCCCCGATCAGGTGGTGAAGATCGTGAACATCTGCATGAGAGAGCAAAAGCCGATGGTGTCGGAGCTGAGGGATCGATCCACCCATCCCTTCGTTCCTCGACTTATAGACACCCTCGCCCCGCCAGGACTGGGTATCCCCACGATCAAGGAGTACGATGGCGAGCGAGATCCGGTTCGTCATGTCCAGAAGCACCTCATGACGTGTCTGGGCAGAGTCCCGAATGAGGATATTGTGTGTACGTTGTTCCCGAACACACTGGGCGAGAGAGCCCTAACCTGACTCTTCAGTCTGCCCCCAGACTGCATCACTTGCTGGGCTGATATGCATGACCGCTTCATTCAGCAGTACCAGGGTCGCAGACGTCTGCTGAAGAGTGTGAGGTCCCTGACCCAGGTGGTACAGAGGCCCGACGAGTCGCTGGCGCACTACTACCAGCGATACACTGCCAGCATGGCGGAGATTGACGAGGAGATTTCGGAAGGTGAGACCATCCGTACCTTCATTCGGAACCTAACAGCCCCCTATGGTTCCGACTTGATACACAGTGTGGCTGAGAAGCCTGTATGTAATATGGAGGCATTGCAGAAAAGGGTGAAGCGGCAAATCGACGTCCAGGAGTCGAAAATAGCTGCTGGAGAACTTGAGCCCCCGAAGTCAAATAAGGGAAAGCAGTCGTCCAAACCCTTGGACGATCGTAAGTCAAAGGATAAATCCGAGAGCAGTCGGAGTCGAGGCCGCTCTGATCGAAGGGATGATAGGCGTTCCTCGAAGGACAGGCGGGAGGATCATGACATTCCTCTCAACAACTCCATGGCGGAGGTGTTAACAGTCATGGAACGACAGGGTATCTCCAGGTACCCCCCGAAGAAGGAAGGAGAATTTTTGGGATCCCGCACCGATCGTTACTGTCGATTTCACCGCGCAAACGGTCACGACACTAACCATTGTCGGGAGCTGAAGAAGGAGATCGAAAAGCTGATCCAGTAGGGGAAGCTTAAGGAGTTTGTCGGGGAAAAGCGGTGTCGATCCCGTTCTCGATCCCGATCACGGTCCCATTCCCGGTCCCGCGATCGGTCCCCAAAGAAGAAGAGGTCTGACCCAGAAGAGAGTCTTCTGGTGTCCGTAAGGAGAAGCGGGGCACTATCAATGTGATTCACGGAGGATTTGCTGCGGGAGGAGATACCTCGTCCTCTCGGGAAGTTTATGCCTCTAGAATTCCCGCTGCTGTGGTGCTGGGTAAGAGGTCCCGATCCTGGACCCTGAAGGAAGAGATGGTGATCTCCTTTTCGTCGGAGGATCTCGTAGGCGTGGAGACTCCACACGATGACGCTTTGATCGTGACCTTGGATGTGGATGGATACGAGATGAAGCGGATTCTGATCGATGGAGGGAGCTCCTCCGATATTCTGTTCATGGATGCGCTGGAGGCCATGGGGAAAACTAAGTAGGACCTGAAGGAGGCAAACTTCCCGATGGTCGGATTCTCTGGCCTTACCTCCTATCCGCTAGGAGTGATCACCTTACCAGTGGAGTTTGGTAGTGGGTGGAAATCGGAGAGGAGGAACGTGGAGTTTGTGGTAGTTGAGTCCGCGGGGACCTACAACGCGATTATCGGGAGAACTACCATCAACCCCCTGATGGCAGTTGCCTCGACTGTGCACCAGAAGATGAAGTTCCCGACTGACCATGGAGTCGGAGAGGTCAAGGGCGACCAGGTGGCTTCCAGGAAATGTTATGTTAACGCCACCCGAAGGAAAAGACGAGAGGCTATGACTGTCCTCTAGACCGATGCTGATCCGAGAGAGGAGTTTGGGCGTCCCGCCCCCATGGAGGATTTGAAGGAGGTCGAGATTGATGGACCTCAGAGGAAGGTGAAAATCGGGTCTGCTCTGACCGAGGAGACCGCCCGAGAATTGATCGATCTGCTGAAGGAGTTCAATGAGCTGTTTGCCTGGTCCCCGAGTGACATGCCAAGAATCAGCCCTGATGTGATCGTTCACGAATTGAAGATCGATCCCGCGATCAAGCCTATCGCGCAGAAAAGGCATCCAATTGGCGCAGACAAGAGGATCGCGATCCAGCAGGAGGTGGGCAGGTTGCTCGATGCTGGATTTATTAAGGAGCTCCGATTCCAGACTTGGGTCGCCAACTCGGTTCTGGTGAAGAAGAGCAATGGGAAATGGCGGATGTGTGTTGACGAAAACCGACCTGATGCGTCGGGGAGATTAGTAAAATGGGCAGTCGAGCTTAGTGAGTTCCACACTTCGCTCTGAGAATGGCTATTAAAGGTCAGGCGTTGACGGTTTTATAGCAGAATCTACAGCCCCCGATCTGGAAGAAGCGGGTCCTGTAGAGGGGGCAACTATGGAGGTCCCGACAGCAGAGCAGCCAGAAATAGCGGAACAATCAGAACACCCAAATGAAGAAAATACTTGGGAAATGTACACTGATAGTTCTTCGAGTTCAGAAGGATCGGGAGCAGGGTTCGTACTGATACCACCAGGCGGAGGCGAACCCCTTCGGTATGCTTTGGCCTTAATGTTTAGGGCCACCAACAATGAAGCTGAGTATGAGGCTCTTATCACAGGCCTCAAAATTGCTAAAGGTACAGGAGTTGGTCACTTGCGGGTAAAATGTGACGCCGGTCTGATTGTGAATCAAGTCCAAGGGCGATACGAGGCAAAGAGTCCGATGATGAGAAAGTACCTTCGCGAGGTGCAAGTCTTGAAAGAGAGTTTCAAGAGTTTCGATATTGAGGCGACCCGAGGGAGAAGAATTCGGAAGCAGATGCCTTGAGCAAATTTGCCTTGGGGGCACCCCTCGAGGAAAATCGGAAGGTGCATTTCTTGGAAAAGGTGATCTTGTCTACCATTGATCCATCGGAGGTATGTGCCATTGAAGCAGGATCGAAGGAGGAGCCTACTTGGATAACTCCGATAGTCGCGTATCTGACTACGGGGGCAGTCCCTGATGATGGAGTAGTAGCTGACAGGATACGTCGGATTGCGGTTAATTATGCAATGGTGGACAATCAGCTGTACAAAAAGGGATGGTTCTCAACTCCTTACTTGAAGTGTGTGGCTGAACCCGACACAACTCGAATCCTTAGGGAGGTGCACGAAGGGGTCGCGGCTTGTCACGAAGGAGCCCGATCCATTACGAAGAAAGTGCTGAATTTTGGCTATTATTGGCCCACGATGAGCAAGGAAGCGACGTTGCTAGTCCGGTCTTGTGATGCGTGCCAGAGGTACGCCCCGAATATCGTGGCTCCGTAAAAGCTTTAGGAGGATGAATCATTTGTTGATTGATGATTAGGGATTACAATGCAATAGGTAAACTATATATACTAGGTGATAAGGATCACCAACTAGGACTAGCTATCCTATGTGCCCAACTTGGTGTACCAAGGTGCATACACCATGTAACATGTACTACATGATATATGCACCATATAATAACCTTATACAATCATCTAATGACATGATAGAAGTAAATGCAAGTGTAAATGACAAGATGCAATGTGAGCATATCAACTTATATACTCTATATTCTCCCATCCTTTTCTTCTTCTTCTCTTCTTTCTTGGAACACATCCTTGATTCCATATAGCTTTAGCAAAGCTAAGTGTTGATTCTTTACTAATGCCTTGGTAAGCAAGTCAGCAAGTTGTTCCTTTGAAGGAATGTAATGGACACCTATGATTCCTTGTTGAATATGATGTCTTGTGAAGTGGCAGTCTAGCTCAATGTGCTTGGTGCGCTCATGGAACATGGGATTCTTTGCAATCTTCACAGCTGCCTGGCTATCTGTGTAGATTGGGATAGGAAGATTTACTTGTATGCCAAGTTCCTTGAGGATTCTCCCCACCCAAAGTGCCTCTTGAATTGCAACTCTTAGACATCTATACTCTGCTTCAGCACTTGATAGGGAAATTGTGTCTTGCTTCTTTACCTTCCAGGCTATCATAGCTTCTCCTAGCTTGACACAATAGGCACTCACTGATTTCCTACTAAAAGGGCAAGCAGCCCAATCAGAATCACAAAACAAACTCAAATTGAGCTTGTTGTTGGAAGGATAGATCAATCCTTGTCCTGGAGTGCCTTTAATGTATCTGATGACTCTTATGACTGCATCATGATGGGACCTCTTTGGCTTGTCAACAAATTGACTGAGTCTTTGTACTGAAAAGCTAATGTCTGGCCTTGTCATGGTAAGGTATAGCAACTTGCCAATGATCCTCCTATAAGAAGTGGCATCCTCCAATAGTGTATCATCACTGTTTGAATTAGTTGATTTGTCATACTCATGTGTGGTGAGTTTGACATTGAACTCCATAGGGGTTTCAGCAGGCCTTGCAGCTCCTAGGCCAGCATCTTCAATGAGCTCAATTGCATACTTCCTTTGGTTGATTACAAGACCTCTATCTGACCTTGCAACTTCAAGTCCCAAAAAGTACCTCAAGTCTCCTAAGTCCTTCAATTTGAAGTGTGTTTGGAGTGTGTTCTTCAATTGATTGATCATCTTGGTGTTGGAGCCAGTGATTAGAAGATCATCAACATAGGTGAAAAGAAAAACTTTGTCATCACCTTGTATCTTGGTGAACAAGGAATGATCTGAGGCACATTGTTTGTAACCATTCTTCAATAAGGTTTGAGTGAGCTTGATGTTCCATTGTCTTGAAGCTTGTTTGAGACCATACAAGGACTTGTTGAGCTTGCACACAAGATTGGGGTATCCCTCAAGAGACTTGGAATGACTGAAACCTTGGGGAATGTCCATATACACTTCTTCATTTAGATCACCTTGAAGAAATGCATTGTTTACATCCATGTGGTACAATCCCCATGATTTGGAAGCTGCCAAAGCTAATATGATCCTCACTGTGTCCATTTTGACTACAGGGGAGAATGTCTCATTGAAATCAGTCCCTTCAATTTGAGTGAATCCCTTGGCAACCAATCTTGCTTTGTATCTTTCAATGGAACCATCAGAATTGTATTTGACTTTAAATACCCATTTGCAACCAATTGAAGATTTGCCTTGTGGGAGTTCTATTAGCTCCCAAGTGTTGTTGTTTTGAAGTGCTTGCATTTCTTCCTTCATGGCTAAGATCCATTTTGGGTCTTTGATTGCTTGTTTATAGGTGGTTGGCTCTTTGATCTTGCCAAGGGCAGCCAAGAAGCATTTGTATTGTGGACCCAAGTTGTTATAGGATACATACTTCTCCATTCCAAAAATAGCATTTGAACTTGATCTTTGTTTGAGTTCAGCAAGCCTTGCACTTCTCCTAGGAGGTGTTGGGTGTAGTTGTGCAATTCTAAGACTCCTTCTCAGATTGGAAGGTTGGGGTGCTTCTTCTTCAATTGGTTGTTGAGGTGGTTGATCCTCAATCTGAGGTGCTTGATCATCCATTTGAGGTGTGGCAACCTCAATGGGAGGAGTGTTGGTTGATACATCCATGTCAAAATGAAATGGATTCTCAGGTGGGAAATCCTCAAGTGGTTGCTTGACTCCCAAGCAAGATGGAATAAGAGCCTTTAGAGCATCCTTTGACATGCTAAAGGGGAAGATATCTTCATGGAAATGAACATCCCTTGATACATGAAACACTGAGTTTGAAATGTTCATCACAAGGTATCCTTTTTGAGATGTTGAATATCCCATTAGGATGCATGGTTCAGCCCTTGGACTAAACTTGTCATGGTTGTTCAATTTGGTTGAAAAACATAGACAACCTATAGTTCTCAAGTGATGAAGAGAAGGAGTTTTGCCATATAACACTTCAATAGGTGACTTGAACTTCAAGATAGAGGTGGGAAGCCTATTGAGTAAGTAACAAGCATTGAGTATGCAATACCCCCAATGCCTCAAAGGCATGGATGCTTGAAATCTTATAGCTCTAGCAATGTTGAGGATGTCCCTATGTTTGCGTTCCACCCTTCCATTTTGTTGTGGTGTATGCACACAACTTGTTTGATGGAGAATGCCAAATTGAAGAAGCAAACCTTTGCAAACAGAATTGATGAACTCAGTCCCATTATCACTCCTCAAGGTTTTGACCATTGTTCCAAATTGATTCTTCACCATGATTAAGAAATTCTTGATGTGCAAGAAAGTGTCACTCTTGTGCCTCATCAAGTAAACCCAAGTTGCCCTTGAGTGATCATCAACAATGGTCAAGAAGTATTGATTGTTCTTGAAGGTTGGCACTTTGTAAGGACCCCATAAATCCATGTGAACCAAATCAAAGGGCTTTGAAGCAATAGAATCACTTGTTGGAAATGAAAATCTAGATTGTTTTGCAAGAGGACAAATAGTGCATTGTTTGATACAACCATATGTCTTATTCAAGCCTAAAACATCCAAATGATTCAAATATTGTTCTGAAACATGGCCCAAACGCCTATGCCATCTCAATACTTCATCCTTATTCTCCAAGCAAGCAGCTGCCAACTTCCTTGGGCTTGAAGGCACCACATCCTTCAAAGTGTATAGTCCTCTATTCAATTCCCCAATCACCATGGACTTGCCACTCTGGCCCTGAAGTAACACATGATCACAAGTAAAGATCACTTTGCAATTTAACTGGCTAGGTAACCTAGATACAGAGATCAGATTGAACTTGAAGTCAGGGACCAAGAGTATGTTGGTCAATGTGAATCCACTTGAGAAAGAGCATGAACCAACATGAGTCACTTTGCATTTGTGACCATTTGGCAAGTGCACATATTGGTGATCAGAATCACTTTTCTTCAAATCATGTAGCCACTCAATTTGATGAGTGATGTGGTTAGTAGCACCTGAGTCAACTATCCAAACCATAGAATCACTAGATATACCTGTCATGTTGACATGAGCTTGATCCATATCTTCAAAGCTTAGAGGTGTATGATCAAAGTGATCATTATGGGCAGCAACATGTTGGATTCTTTTGTCAGCTGTGCCATGAAATATCTTTTTGTCCTTGGCTGCCACATGCTCAATTGTGCTTGAGTTGCCACCTTCTTCAACAATGTTGGCTGAATTCCAATTCCTCTTAGGAGCATTTGGATTGGTTTGATGAATTGGGTGATCATATGGGTAGCCATGCTTGATGTAGCAATTGTCTTCAATGTGACCTCTCTTGCCACAATAGTTGCAAGTATTGAGTGGTCTCTGACTTGAAGGATTGAAGTTGCCTCTTCCAAAGCCATTTCCTCTTCCAATGCCATTGTCATTGCCTCTAGCAAAGCCTCTACCCCTTGCATATCCTCTTCCATTGCCTCTACCACCACCATAGGATGGATGCTTTCCAGTGAACAAGGCAGTAGCCTCACCCACATCACCAATGGAACCAGAGATGGTCCTTTGGCTTTCTTCTTGTACCAATACAGAGAAGGCAATGCTAAGGGAAGGAAGTGGTTGTCTCATAAGTAAGGTGCTCCTAATGTGTCCATAGGAGTCATTCAGTCCCAAAAGAAATGCCATCAACTTCTGCTTCTCCTTGTGTTCATTGACAATGTCCTCAGCACATTGAAGGTCCAAATCATCAATGGAAGCAAGAGCATCCCAGAGTTGCTTCATTTTGGCAAAGTACTCAGTGATAGAGAGCACACCTTGAGATGTTTGGTAAATCTCCCTTGTTAATTGGAAGATTTGTGTGCCATCCACTTTATCAAACATCTCCTTCAAGTCATTCCAAATGGAAGAAGCAGTAGTGTTGTAGACCAAACC
The DNA here is from genome assembly GCA_036873135.1 of Clarkia xantiana subsp. parviflora. Lineage (NCBI taxonomy): Eukaryota > Viridiplantae > Streptophyta > Magnoliopsida > Myrtales > Onagraceae > Clarkia > Clarkia xantiana. The sequence goes on from JAPTYO010000007.1 coordinate 25,229,454, forward strand.
ATTCACCAAATCTTTGGCCACAGTGTTCCTCAACCATGCTTTGACAATTGCATTTGCCCTATCCCATTTCACTCTATCATTGACATTAACATCCAATCTTGTGAATGTGCCATCTATAAAACCAAGCTTGTTCTTCACCAACAAGCCTTCCCTGATTGATGTGCTCCAAACATGATAGTTGGAGGTTCCTTGGAGTTGGAAAGGGATGAGCATATGGCCAGTGGTGTCTGAGGGGTGTATGTAAAGGGGGTCATCAACATTGGTTTCTTGAGCCATTTTGTAACTCAAGTAACACAAGTAGGTATTGAATTTGATTAATAGGAATCCAAATCCAAGAAATCAGCTGCCACAATCCAATCAAAATCGCATACACAAGTTGCACTACAAACAAAAGTAGTACACCAAGGTTGTTGATAGTAGGACAAAATCCAGCTCACCCTATGAGATTGCTTGTACAATTCCGCAACAAGATTTGTGATTTTCAAAGCTTGAAATTCAACAGAAATGGATTAGAAGCCATTCTCCATTGATGAAAGCTCAGAATTCTTGAAGATATGAACACAAAACACAAGGTAGGCATAAATGCTCCTCAGCCGAGCAATGTGTAGACAAGGGAAATCAAGCAATGAAAATCCAGGTATCAAGCAAGGGGCGCAGCTGGAACAAGTTCAAAATCCATATCCAAATGTAGAGAAACAAAGCAAACTCCAGGAAATAGTAGTATCAAACACGCAATCAGCTCAACAAGACTGAATTCTTCAAGAACAAGCAAACTAGTACTAAGTCATCTTGGCTATGCTTAGTCTAGGTGCAGATCTACTTTGTGCGTGTTGAGTTCTTGAAATTCCACTTACTATATGTCCATTCTTAAGTAAGAAATGGATTGGTGAAGTAGAAAAGATGATCCACGAAGCTGAAGTTGCAAATCCACACTTGAACAAGGTGAATGTTAAGGCAAAACTTTGAAGAAACTTGGTCTTCTTTAGCTTTGTGGTTGTGCCGCCATTTGAGGTGGCTCTGATACCATAAAAGCTTTAGGAGGATAAATCATTTGTTGATTGATGATTAGGGATTACAATGCAATAGGTAAGCTATATATACTAGGTGATAAGGATCACCAACTAGGACTAGCTATCCTATGTGCCCAACTTGGTGTACCAAGGTGCATACACCATGTAACATGTACTACATGATATATGCACCATATAATAACCTTATACAATCATCTAATGACATGATAGAAGTAAATGCAAGTGTAAATGACAAGATGCAATGTGAGCATATCAACTTATATACTCTATACTCCGGCTGCTAATCTGACGTCCATCAAGAGTGTGTGGCCCTTCGCGCAGTGGGGTATCGACTTGGTGGGACCTCTACCACAAGCCCAAGATATGGGATTCCCAAGGTGGTGATCAGTGATAATGGTCCACCGTTTAACGAGGCTCAAGTGAAGGAGTATCTGGAGGAGTTGAATATCGAGCATCGGACAACTTCTGTTTATCATGCTCAGACTAATGGCCAGGTGGAGTCAGCCAACAAAATCGTGATGGATGGCCTGAAGAAAAGGGTCTATGCCTTGAAGGGCAAATGGCTGAACGAGCTGGAAAATGTGCTGAGCAACACCCAAACGATCAACAGGGGAGACTCCGTTTGGCCTCGTTTATGGCACGGAGGCTGTTGCTCCCGTGGAAATAGCTGTGGCGTCCCGTCGGATGAGATATTATGAGCCTCTGACGAATGATGAAATGAGACGTTTGGATTTGGACTTGCTCGAAGAGAAGAGGCGGGAAGCCGATGAAGTCCAGGCTCGAATGCGTTTGGCGACGGCCAGATATTACAATCGGGGAGTTAAGTCCCGACAATTCTTCATCATGGAACTGGTTTGGCGTCGGAATGAGTTTACCCTTTTGGGTCGGATCAACAAGATGTCACCAAAATGGGAAGGACCTTATAAGATCGTGGGGATGCCAGTTCCAAATGCGTACAAGTTGGAAGATCTCGATGGCCATGTATTGAAGCATTCTTTTAGTGGTGAACACTTGAAAAAATGTCATGCTCGAGAAAAAGTCGCCTTAAGTGGTACACGATGAAAAGTCGCCTTAAGTGGTGCACGAGGTTAAGTCGCCTTAAGTGGTGCACGAGATTAAGTCGCCTTAAGTGGTGCACGAGATTAAGTCACCTTAAGTGGTGCACGATGAAAGTCGCCTTTAGTGTTGCACGATGAAAGTCGCCTTAAGTGGTGCACGAGATTAAGTCGCCTTAAGTTGTGCACGAGATTAAGTCGCCTTAAGTGGTGCACGATGAAAGTCGCCTTAAGTGGTGCACGAGAAAAAGTCGCCTTAAGTGGTGCACGAGATTAAGTCGCCTTAAGTGGTGCACGAGAAAAAGTCGCCTTAAGTGGTGCACGAGATTAAGTCGCCTTTAGTGGTGCACGATGAAAGTCGCCTTAAGTGGTGCACGAGATTAAGTCGCCTTAAGTGGTGCACGATGAAAGTCGCCTTAAGTGGTGCACGATGTTAAGTCGCCTTAAGTGGTGCACAATGAAAAGTCGCCCTTAAGTGGTGCACGAGATTAAGTCGCCTTAAGTGGTGCACGATGAAAGTCGCCTTAAGTGGTGCACGATGGAAAGTCACCTTAAGTGGTGCACGATGAAAGTCGCCTTAAGTGGTGCACGAGGTTAAGTCGCCTTAAGTGGTGCACGATTAAATCGCCTTAAGTGGTGTGGGTAATTCACCTTAAGTGGTGCAGCGATAATTGGAATCAAAGGAGATTGATATTATAAAGATCCAAGAGGTTCACAATAACAGAAGGAAATTACAAGGATTCGAAAATAAAGCGATTGAACTTGATCATTGGCAGCGTCGAGGGGAGCAGGGTCCACGAGGTCTGAGGCAGAAGGCTCCGCAGCAAGATGATCGGATCCTGGAAGATTGGCCGCGGGGGGATCGGACTCTTGGAGGTCAGCCGATGAAGAGTCGATTATCGAGGAATATTGGAGGAGGAGATCCGCTTCAAAAGATTTTTCGAGAAGTCGAAAGCCTCCGACTCCGATGTCGGGAGGTCGGGAGTTGAAAGACACGACGAACTGTAAGTCCCTCATGTCTTGGGGGCAAATGATGGGTTTGGCTATAGCCGTTAGGCTCTTTAACGATGAGGAAACGGTGAATAGGCCCACTGGGCCCTAAAAGGAGGTCAAGAAGACCAAGGCGAAGGGTCCAGACAGAGGGAGTCCTGATGATGAAAGGTCCCGACAGAGTCGGTCCCGATAGGTGAGCTGGACACTCCCGATGAGATGCATTTAAGTAGGTCCCGATGATGAATCCCTGAGAACGATTGGCCCTGTCACGATGACGAGGGGCCTCGAGCGGTGGCACAACGAGATAACTCTGGAGTCCCCGATATTAGTCGGGACTTGCTATCAGAGGTTAAGGCCGAGATACGCGGGGCGTGGCCGAGATAAGCGAGATCATGGCCTAGATAGGCGGGATCGTGGCCGAGATATGCAGAATACGGGCTAACCACCCCAACGGTTCACCAGGTAACTGAGGTACCTCTTCGCCTATAAAAGGGCAGAGGTTACCTCAGATCACGGACGTTTTTGAGATACACTACTTGAGTTTACTGCTTGCCAGTCCATACGAGATACTCATTTAAGCATCGGAGAGGGATTCTAGGTCACCGCCCGGTCTATCCCCTCTTGCAGGATTACGTGGAGCGAAGGAGTTAGGATCGCCGTCAAAGATCGTGCCGGAGTTCCACCGTGATCCAACAGAGCGCACAAATTCAAATCTTGGTGATGCCCCTTCCATGAAACGCCGAGGTGTACTGGTTGAAGTTCATGGTTACAGACTAGTGATAAGTCTAGTAAACTGTTGTTTGTAAACACAATTAAAGAGATTAAAGATAGTTAACTAGTAGAGGTGAGTTAGAGCGGGACTGGCAAACATTTTTCTAGAAAATGCTAAAATCTGAATTTTCAGGCTCACAATCTCATGTCGTGAATCCAAGCCCAAGTTTAGGAAATACAAAAGGTTACGAGTTTTTGTAATTTGGGACGGGTTCAGAACAACAACCCAAAATACAAAAAAGGGTTAAAGGTACTTTTGGTGCCACGTGTTTGACCAATGTAGGTTTTTGGTGTCATATGTTTAGTTTTGTAGGTTTTTGGTGCCATATGTTTGAAAGGTTGTATGTTTTTGGTTTTTCCGTTAGTCAACAGTTAGTTTGACCGTTAAATACTTTTATTTTATTCAATTTAGTCCTCAAATTTATATTTCTAAAATTTAATATTTACACTTTAGTCCCTATTGTTTGCTTAAGTCACGGTCCACCACCCACCACCTCTAAAGCCGCCACCGACCACCACGAAAATGGCCGGCCACCACCACTTGGGGCTGGAAACCACCCCAATTGGTGGTGGCCAGCCCAATCGGGGCCGGCTACCACCAATTGGGGCCGGCCACCACCAATTGGGGTGGTTTCCAGCCCCAAATGGTGGTGGCCGGCCATTTTCGTGGTGGTCGGCGGCGGCTTTGGGGGTGGTGGGTGGTCGGCGGCCTTCGATGGTGACTTGAGCAAACACTAGGGACTAAAATATAAATATTAAATTTTAGAAATATAAATTTGAGGGTTAAATTGAACAAAATAAAAGTATTTAACGGTCAAACTAACTGTTGACTAACGGAAATACCAAAAACATACAACCTCTCAAAAATATAGCACCAAAAGCTTACAAAACTAAACATATGACACCAAAAACCTCCACTAGTCAAACATGTGGCACCAAAAGTACCTATTAACAAAAAAAAAAAAAAATCACAATATCGTTACCTTTCTTTAAATTTATAACACAAGTCAAGTTCCAGTACACACATCGAGTTCTAATACTGAAAAATCAAAATTAGTTATAAATTTGGGATGAGACTTTATTTAAAAACACAGTTAAAGATTAGTGATAAGTCAAGTAAATTGTTGTTTGTAAACACAGTTAAAGAGATTAAAGATAGTTAACTAGTAGAGGTGAGTTAGAGCGGGACTGGCAAACATTTTTCTAGAAAATGCTAAAATCTGAATTTTCAGGCTCACAATCTCATGTCGTGAGTCCAAGCCCAAGTTTAGGAAATACAAAAGTTTACGAGTTTTTGTAATTTAGGACGGGTTCAGAACAACAACCCAAAATACAAAAAATTAACAAAAAAAATTAAAATTAAAATCACAATATCATTACGTTTCTTCAAATTTATAACACACGTCAAGTTCCAATACACACATCAAGTTCTAATACTGAAAAATCAAAATTAGTTATAAATTCAGAATGAGACTTTATTTAAAAAGTCTAAACCCGAGTCCGAGTTTAAAATAAAAAGTCCTACCTGCTCGAGCTTTGACACAATTTCGGGACGGACTAATTTGAAGCTCTTTGGAATTTTTGCTCGAAATTCCGAGCTTATAAAAAAGTTACTTAATGTGCAACTCTTATCCATTATCACTTGCATTACTAGGAATAAACTCCACCAACTCACTTAAGAATAAGTATATATAACAGGAACAAAAATGACAATAATTATATAATATTGTATAAGAGGTAATTAAGAATGATTAAACAGCAAAACACGTCAGTCTGCTTTGCCCTAACCCTAATTATAAACCCTAATAACATAACCTTATTAATTATCATTATTATTAGGTAAACTAAGCTCAATTAAGATCAAGATGAAGACGAAGACCCATTAGCTCCCATATGCACCGATCCGCCTCGCTGAAGATGATCATCGAGGTTGATGCTGCTGCCGCCGCCGCCGTTTCCGGTCGGCTTGCTCTTACCGAAGGTGTTCTTGTTATTATGCATCCACACTTTGAGAACGTTCCGATCTACGCCGACCTCGTGACAGAATTCCTGGATAATATCTTCGTCTCTCTTCTGAACCTTCCACCCCACCTGCTCCGCGAACTCCAGCATCTTCTCCTTCTGCTTCGGGGTGAATTTCGTCCGGAACCGCTTCCGGCTTCCGCCGCCGCGCGGATGGATGTTGATGATGTGAGCGTTCGTCGGCGGCGGGTGGGGATGGGGATGGCCGTCGGGCGGGGAGGAGAGAGCGAGCAGCATGTGAGGGGCTGAGTGAGGGTAGTACGAGGAGGAGATCGGTGGCGGAGAAGCGGAATTAGGGCTCCGAGGCGGCGGCGGCGGGTGGTGACGGTGGTGGGGATGGTACTCAATTTGGGCGGTGGTAGCGATTGGCGTAGCTAGCGGTGAGTCGTCCGGATCTCGGCGGTGGAAATTGCGGTGGCAGCCACAGGCAGCGCACCGGAAGGAGGCCGGATCGGCGGCGGTGGAGGCCGGAGAAGGCATGAATTCGCCGCATCCGTCGAGGGCATGACCGCCGATGCCGGCGGCGTGGTTCTTCAGGCACTCCTTGTACACCACAGCCGCCGGAGGCGGCTGCTGGTGGTGGTGGCGCTTCAAGACGCCGTTGGTGAGCGGAATCGACTTTCCCGGCGCGATCTGGGCCGGAATCTCGGAGGCCAGGTCCGGCGACTTCCTGTTCAGAGCAGTAGCAGCAGTCTCCATATGGATCTTGTTATTTTTCTTCTTCTTCTTCTTGAGTCATCTAGGGCTAAGCAGATGAGATATTCCTGAGGGTGATCTTTGATTCGCCATATCAGCAGAGGATAATCCAACCACTAGCTGATTAAAGGTTAAAGCTCCTCCTTTTGAGCAGAGATAGAGAAACTAAAGAGAGAAATAATGGAAGATGAAGATGCGCAGTTGATGAGAACAGTGGATAAAAATCTTTTTAAGTTTTGTGGCTCTCAATCTTAACCTTCCATTTACTTGGTAATGCCCATGTGAACTCATAAATTCGTCACATATATAATTGATTTTTTTTTTTACAGTTACTAATTTTTTAAAAAGGATACATATTATAATTATAATGAGAATCTAAAGAATTATAATTCCGCTGGATTTCAGTAGATTACGTTAAATAATGATATGAGTAAAAAAAGACAATAATTCTAAACTTTAAAATGTATTGACCAATTCTGAAGAAAATACAGGAGTAGAATCTTATTAAAAAAGTTAACTTAAATTATGTAACATAATTAGACATATTGCAAAAAATAAAATAAGAATTGTTCAAAATAAAATAAAATGCTCGAGAGACTGGGAGCGAAAACATCCATTTAAGGACTCCCGGTCTCTCGAGCATTTTATTTTATTTTGAACAATTTTTATTTTATTTTTTGCAATATGTACTATTATGTTACATAATTTAAGTTAACTTTTTTAATAAGGTTCTACTCTTGTATTTTCTTCGGAGTTGGTCGATCATGATCTTGTACTATCCTCGTAGTCATTATGATCATGTCATTGTAATATTACAATAAAGACAATACGCACGCGTGTAGCGTGCGCAGGTATCTAGTAATTATAATGAGAATCTAAATAATTATAATTCTGGTGGATTTCAGTAGATTAAGTTAAATAATGATATGTGTAAAAAATACAATAATTCTAAACTTTAAAATGCATAAGAACCTATAAGATTGTTACGATAGCTTCAATGTCATTAAACAATATTTTATAATTTTAATTTCTAAAAAAAATATTTGTTTCCTTTAATTTGCTATAATATTATTTATTCTTTGATATCGTATTAAAAAAATGCATAACTGTTTTTATAGTACTATATATGATTTATAAGTAAATTTTCTCATGTAAAATTAGAAATTAAAACCTTATGAATGATATATGACTTCATATATTTTCGTTTGCGTACATCATTGGAATAAATTAATTAATAATAAGATGAATATTTAAAAAAAAAAATTAATTTAAAAATGAGTTTAGAAGTCAAATAATGATGGGTGTTGCTAAACCCTGTGAAATTTCCAGTGAAATTTCTATAGAAAGTGCTAAAGGGTCCCACCAAACACCAATACAGTTGTTTCTTCAGTTTCTCTTTCATACTTTTTATTGAAATTTCACAGGAAATTACAGGAAATTTCACATGTAGAAACTTTACTCAATAATGATATTATAAGTTGCATGTTAATAACTAGTTATAAGATATGCTAACCAAGAATTTTCATTTTCTACCTATATTAAATTAAAAGAAAGGAAAGGAGACGTGCAATATTGAGAAAATGACGACAGCATTGCATTTCATCTCTTTTTACCCGGTTGTTCTTCTTTGAGGAAGTGGAGGGGGACCGCTTGACCAGAATTGATACTGCCATCCTTCTACGCACTGAAGTGACCAAATTGCCCCTTACAATGACGTGCGAATATTATAGTACAATCCATAGTTTAGCTGCTTATGTAATTCTCAACGGTCATCCCGTTTCACGTAAATATTTTGTATTATTATTACTATTGATTTTGATGCGCCGACATCATCACGCGCTTGGCGCTTTGGACTTAGATTGTGTGTGTGTGGCAATTATTAAGGAGTTAATATGAAGAATATATTATTGGTATTTATTCACTGGAAAATATTTATATATGGATTTGATTGATTTGTCACCTAAGTTTCAATTATTGTTACTGATTACTTCATTTTGATTTTAGTTGATTTGACTTTGAGTCCACGTTCTTTGGCTCTGATTTTTTTAGCCAACTTATTAAAAAATAAAAAATAGGTCTGATTTGATTATGGTATTTCGGTGTTATCTTCTTCATGCAATTATAATAGTTGAACTAATTGTATGAGTGCTGTATATATAGATGTTATCTGTTCAAGCCCCAATTTCTTTAGCAAACCTCACGGCCAAATTATTAATTGCGTTAGTAATTGTGTCGTTATTTATGAAAGTTTATCAAACAAGTCTATTATAATGTCAGTTAATTAAAATTCAATCATTGGAGTAATTTGGCTAGTGTTTAGAGTGTTTATGACCATATTAATCTGGTTCAAAGTTGTAAATCAATGGTTCGACTAATTTATATTATTATTACAATATATAGATCATGTTTAACATTTTTTTCTTCTGTTTAGATCTAGTTTTGGAAAAATAAAATAAATCTACTTCGTATTACTTCGTATTTGTAATACTTTATATATATAAACAATATTATTAACAACTCTAAATTGCAATAATTTAAGTAATTATTAAGCATACTACACAAAGCAGACCAATTATCTAGTCTAGTAATAAATTATTGGAATTATTTGAAGAGGTCGGTTTAAGAAGATTGGGCTCTCATACTAAAAATTACATAAAACATTTTGTATGAAAGCCCACAAGGTCTAAATGGATCCAATTGTTGGGCCTAAAATGGATCCAATTGCCAATACTATTCGGCCCAGTTTATTTGGTCTCTTCATCTCAGACTTCCTTAGATAGTGTTCATTTTAGGGCAGACCATCCATGGAGACCCTGAACTAATTGAAGACACACCAACCGCACACATGTGTATATATATATATACTATAAACTAACTGCAGAAGCTCCAAGATGCAACCCTAAGTATTACAATGTTAGAAAAAGAGTCAAATTGGAGTTTTAAAAACGTATACTTTGCCCTTAACATTATCACTAGTGCTTAATTGTATCTTAACTTCTGAGATTTTTTGGAGAATATTTTGATCATTCCTTATAATATTTAAGCCAACCTAATGAAAAAGGCAACATCATTAGACTCTAAATAAAACTATGATGTGAATCTGTATTTTGATGAACGTTCATTTCTCGTATGAGTCTGATGGGATTAATCTCATCAACGCTGTCATCTCTAGATTCTGTTTGCATGATGTGATTTACTATGTGGAGACGAATACAAAATAACATAATTTACATGCCCGACACTACCCGGTCCCCGACCAAACCCGTACGATCGAGGTCTATATATACATCGAGTGAAACCCTAGCTAGGTAAATATTTTGCAGATATTTGTAAGGAAGACATTGCATATGTATCATCTCTCTGTCTGTGACAAAGGAAGTAGACATATACCTGAAGGTTTGGTTCTTCCCCTAGGATACCTAACCATATTGGTTGTTTATGCTACATGTCTCTCTCACATGCACTTAAAGAAAGCAATAAACTTTCTCACTTTATCTTTCCTTATTAGGGCACAGCCATTTACCCAACTTCAACCCAAAACCATTGCATATCATCTACCACTAATCCTAAACCAACCAACCAAATCATTAATATCAATTTTAATATTTAGCACATAAATGGATACTAGCTACTTCTGTTTGTAATGCACATATTTTTGTTCCACTAATTATAGGTGATTGATTTTACCAAACCTATGTGATCAGAATATATATGACATAACTGATAGCATATATATAGTCTAGTCTAGTCTAGCTAGGTTTGTTTAGCCTAGCTAAGCTAGATATTTTTGGGATAAAATGTCCTTAAGTACCAACTTTCCTTTTTTTGAGCTAAGTAATCAATGGCTGTGACCAACCCAAAACCATGTCAATAGTGTAAATCTTTGAGCTTTATAGTTAATCACCTTTTAAGTGCACATCAAACCATGACTTCTTTAACATAACAACCAACATGATTAGATTGTGGGCCTCTAATTAGTTTCAGCCTTTTATGTCTAGCTAGTTTCAACAATAATATATTTATTTATTAATATATATATTTATGGGTTAGTAATCAAAATTGAAACATTAATTAATTTCGGCGTAATTATAAATTGGTGCAATAACTTTTTTTCGATTAATTTAGTTACGTGAATTTCTAATTTTTAAACAAATTGCTACATCAGTTACAATTTTCGTCAAATTGGACAGAAAATGAGTGTGTTTCAATCACATGAAGTCTTTTTATGTGTATCCGAGATAGATTCAAAAAAAGGATTGCACTGAAATACATTCAATTGGACGCTCAATTGAAAGACGCCACTGTAATTGAGCGGAGGTTCATGTGAAAATCCAATTTAAAGTATCCCAGTGCAATCTTTTCAATTTATATCTGAATCTACTTGAGTGTATATGAAAAGACGCCACATGATTGAAATATGCTTATTTATTATCCAATTTGACGGAAATCAAAATAAAGGTAGAAGTCGCTCTGAAATTAAAAACTCAAATAACCATATAAATGAGGGTTAGCAACCAAATTGTAACCTGAATTTTAACCCAATTAAGATCCTTACCCGAATTTCCCCTTCGAAAGTAATTAATTACTCTCCGCGCGGATCAAATCGTTTTAAATTATTTATCAGATCCTTAGTTAGCTAAATAACTACCACGAGTGTTTTTTGGGCATTTGGTGTATCGATATATTCACCACATTAATTAATAACTGTAAGACCTTTTATATAAATAATGGATCTTTCTTGTAGAAACGCATGTGAACCAAATTAAGTAGCTTCATGATGATGGGCCTGATGACATGATCGGTGGTAATTACATGAAGCAATTAATCATGATTACACGCAGACATTGATGGTCTTATAGTTAAAAAATGTTTACTTTTATATGGTTTATTCCACGTTCCATATTAAAAAAAAATCATCTTGTAGTGATATAATTAAAATATTAGTTTAGTCATGGTCCACATACTACATCAAAAAATATTAGGAGGCGAGTTGAATTGAACTTAATGGGTTAGCATCTTGACTATACCAGGTTTGTTGGTAGCTAGGGTGAATGTGTTAGTTGTTCACTAAGTCTAGTCAGAAAAAAACTAGACTGTGAGCAGAGTCAAAATATTACGTATTAGGATGAGTTTAGAGTCGGCACTATTTTTTTTTTTAATTTTGCCAAAACAATATTTATGATATCACATGAGAGTGCACGTGCTGATTGTTCACTAATTAAATCTGGTTGGAAAAAGTCTAGATCGAGAGCACGAGATCTCGAACATTACGTAAATAGATGCACCGTGCTGGACTCGCCACTAGTAGCCTATTCTTTTAAAAAAAATTAAGAATAATTAAGCTAACACTTTGTGTAAAATTGAATATCGTCCGTAGAATGTGCATGCATATATATATACACCTAGCTAGCTAAACAGAGTTTATAATTTGGAAAAGGAAATCTTCCGAAAATGGATGAAATTCAATCGAGACAACCAAAACCAAATATATTTATTCACATGGAATGGAATGGAACGGCTATTAATCAAAATCCATCCATATGGATGGCTAGCTGCATTTGTCCCTCATATATACCTAATTATTATTCCTCTTATGGTACCCGTTTCTTTCAATACTACCATCATTCAAACTCTTTTCTCAAAATCAAACCAAAATTACATACACACACTCAGAAAACTAATTTCCGCAGTCATATATAACCCGATCCAGCTACCTAACTAGTCGATACGACAACCCGTCGATTCGATATTGGAAAAATAATAATAACCATACAATCGGATAATATATAATCAAAACACATCTCTAAATTTGAAGAATAAATAACTCTTTTATTTATTGATGATGATAAGTTTTTAATTAAGGTTTGCAATTAATTAATTAATTAATTGACCACCTTCTTATGGAAGTTTCTGTGGCAGCCACAGGAAGCGCAAGCAAAAGAATCTCCATTGGTGGCCACGTAGCTTGTGCAGCCATCGACTCGATGACCGCCGGTGGTGGCAGCGTGGTTCTTTTGGCACTCGCCGTATCGGACGGAGGAGGAGTTTGCCGCCGGCGATGATGAAGCTTCGGATCTCTTCACAAGAACTACCTTCTTCATTTCTGACAACACAGAGAATATGAGTCAGTTTCTTTCTTGTATCCTCGAGTGGTAGATGATGCTACGAGTTTGGTGAGATAGATGAGAAAAAATGGTTTTATAGAGAGAGAAGAGTGAGAGAGAGATTTGTAATTAACCCTACTAGGGAAACATCATTAACCCATAATAATTCAGTGTTTTATCCATTAATTAAAAATTTCGTTTTGAAGTATATATAAATTTAAAAAATGAAAAAATATTTATAATAACTAATTTACTTTTATAAAATGATATGTACAAGGTTCAGCATTTTATTCATTAATCAAATATCTTGATTTAAAAAAAATGCATGAATTGTTAGATTGTAAATATATTTTTATATGATTATCACTTTATATATTTACGAGCTGAGTCCAAGCAAATTGAATTATTATATGCTCTGGTATTTAGGAAATATTACGAAAAAAGTGAGGGAAATATCATTTATTTATTATTTATTATTACTCGATAGAGAGATAATGTATATTCTTTAGTGAAAGACTTGACTAAAGTTGTCTCTTATGACTGTGTCAAAGAAATAATAGAATAGGTTGTTTAATTACTTGCCATAATATACAATTATTTTTTAAGGTAATTAAATAATATTTAGAAAGAAGTTTCATGATTAAGACTTTTGACAAAATAAAAACAGTTTTTGTTTAACATTTTATTATCTTAGTTATTTTACGTATGTAACCTGCTAGTTCAGTTTGGATCTCCGTCTTTCTTAGATTGAATTAACCACGTGTTGGACATGTAATGAAGAAATAGCTAGCAATATGTTTTTCTTCTCAAATATTATTTGACAATTTGTTAGTCTGCTTAAACATCATCGAACAATTTATTGTGTTTTGGTTCGACTCGTGTTGGGCACTTGACCCACTTTGTGCAAACCAAATGGATATTCTAACGAAATTAGCAATTAGTACACATGTAATATTAAGCCATCAAAATGTTTTAAAAAAATCGGATAGAGACAAATGTTAAGGAATTTGGCATAAATGATTGAAATAATTAAGTGTGAGAGAAAAATAAATATAAAGATTCGTTTTTGGTTTGGGAAGGGATTACAGAAGTTTTAAAATAACTGAAAAACGAATCTACTTTTATAAAGTTATTCATTAAAAACAGAGGATCTTAAATACTCTTCGCAATTTAAAAAATTACATGAATGAGTCAACATTTCTTTACCAATTATAAAATAATTAGTTTAAAATTAGAGAATTTCACTTGGATAAACTGATGGTTTAAAATTAATTTTGCACATTCTTAGCCGAATCTCTATTATTTTGTCACGCGATATAAATGAATTCAGTGCTTTAATTTTTTTTAAAAAAATATATTATTAGATAACTAGGTAGCTGGCACGTGCTTTGCATAATAAAAATGTATTAATTTCTATGAGATGTTTGGAAAAAAAAAAAAAAAAAAAAAATTCCATGAGATCTCGTGGGCCATTAGACCCATAACCGTGATTATACGTAATTAGGCTTGGTTCATTATTAAAAATCATCTTCATGTCTATTGACCCAATAGCTTCGCATAAAAGGCCTTACTGTTTAATTTTAGGCCCAGTTCCCAAAAGTTTGAGATTCTTGATCTGACGACCGGGTTGCTCCATACTGCTTAACGTCGTTGGGGAGGAAGAGTTTTACAGGCCTCAATTAAGCCCAACTGAAGTTTTTCTTCGGTGAACAGGCCCAAGTGAGTTTGGGAGCAGTCCACGTAACTCAACTAAAATTAGTAGTGCTCAACTATTTCTATAGTACAAGTAGTACTATCGTAAGACAGCGTAACGGTCAATGCTTGGTCACTAAAGTAGAATTTTAAATTTAAATTCCTGGATTAATTACTTATTTGTTAGTCAGGTTTCATAATAGTATAAATCGCTAGTCTAAGTTTTTTTCCGGATAATTTGTAGTTCAATTAAAAAAATCATCGTCTTTAGACGGAAAAGGACGTGCTTGGTATGTGCAAATAAAAATGTGTCTAAAATTTAAATACATTAGATGAAATTACTTAAATCCATCGATATTTCAACTTAATCTAGCAATCATTTACTTAAAAATTTGAGCTAACAATTTGATAATTAACACTCAAAATGTGCAAAATAACGCAATATTAAAAGTTGAAGGGTTTGTCTACTACTCTACTTACAGAAATTAGACCAACAAATTGCTCTAAAAGTACTTGTGCTAGAAAATTGTCTGAATGGTATAGGGAACTGATAATTAACCCTTAAACCTTCGAAAAACAAAACTTTGTAAACATTATATTCTTTATATTATATAGGACACCTAGAATAGAATTTTTTTTTATTTTTTATTTTTTATTTTTTGTAAAAAAAACACTATAACTACCTATCTTATAATTTTGCGTAGAATATTGTATAATTCTAATTACGAATAAAAACCATTGTGTCAAGAAAGAGAGCATCATCACTTATCAAAATAACCAGGCATTTACACGCGCCGGCCACTGTCATTAAAATAACAAAGTTAATATCAAGTATGAAAGCTGAAATTGTGCATATTAAGATTAAAAAAAAACATATGCATTAAATCTAGATAATAAATATTATATAATATATATAATGTTACATCAAATCTATATATTATATAAGGTAGCTGGAAAGAGAATGCTTGATTATGGAGCTGACACATCAGCAATCTAAAGCTACTGCAGTGTGCCACCTCAGCAGACACCTTTCACTCAGCCCAACTCCACTATCGGGCCAAGAAGGAGAATCGGCCCGTTAATCAGAAGCCAAGAAGGAGAACAGCCCATAATCAAAATTCTTCTAAAGCGGATGGTTTTAACTAAAAGGCCTCACTACAGCCTGCCACGTCAGTATCATTTCCAGTAGTTTTTGAGACACAAGTCGGTGATACATCGGTGTTTCTAGGGTTTAGTTTCTTTTGCAATTAATTTGGCCTACAAAAAGTTGTTTCCGTTTCTACTGCAATTAATCTTCATCGATGAAGAATATTGGTATATACATACATTTAATTTTAACCCGGCCATCAGAGTTTAATACAACAATTAAATCAACAATGATTTGCAGGGGACTTAGTGTTAAACCGCAAGTGGAAAACGAAACGACAATCTTTAAGATGAAACAAAAAACCAAGAGGCATAATTTTTCAATGAAACCTTTAGTATATATATATATTTAGCAAATTCTTGGTGCCCTCTCCCAGCGAGCACCTGAAGGCCTGCACGATAGTAGCTTTTCGCCTTCTAAATTCATTCTTCAACAAATTGGTTTAGCCTATCCTCCCGGGAGAAATAAATTCACCAAGGAATGTATACCTACAACTTCAGCGATGACGAATCGACAGCGGAGAACATAAGGTAGTGATGGCAGAATCGACGTGCAGAACGGTGGTGGAGCTGATAGCAGGGCACATAGAGTCTGATGCGGCTAGCTGTGGACATGGGTTCGAACCCAGATCTGCGGGGTTCAAACCCAGATCTATAGTTTCGAACCCAGATTTTCAGGGTTCGAATCCAGATTCCTCCTCAGAGCATTAAACATCGCACCTAAGATGGTGGTTCAGATGCGTTACTTGGCTCAAACCCACAACAAATGTGCCTCAAAGTGGTCGATCCAGATCGTTTGTCAGCGCCTGTTAGTCGCATGCATGTCCGTCGTCCGCATTTTGTTCATTCAGTGTGCGTCAACCTCAAGTTATAAATCTGAAATTGCCAGATCTAACCCACGCCGGACAAAGGTGATTAGGGCTTCGAGGGGTTGGAGAGGAAGGGATGAAAGATGAAGATTTAGAAATGTGACGTAGACTGTGTAGAGCAGTAATTTTGATGCCAAGTGACCCAAGGGAAGGTTCTGGAATCGGCAACTGAGCCACGTAGGGTTATTGATGGGTATTAATAAGACGGGTTAGGCATAACATTTTGTTTATATATAAATAATAGTGGGCTGGGCTAAGATATAGATTGGTTGAAACAAACATGTTATATGAGATATATATATATATATCACCATGTGTTTTATAATCTAACCGAAATTCACCGAATGAATACCAGCCCAGCTGGGCTAAAAATATACGATCCAGCATATTGAATTCGAATATATATATATATATAAAGCCCACCTGATTATCGCAGTCAACACTTATAAAATAAGTTGTATTTGGTTTGGTATTGAAGTTGTTTTCTTACATGTGTTAATTTGTTCGGTTAATTAATGTTCGGTTCATCAAATTTTTTCACCGTAAACTAACTGATTTCACATTGTACTGGGGTATTTAAATAATTGCAATCAATGTAATAATGTAGGAGACGATGACTTCATCATTTCAACATCTGGCTGCATAAATAAATATCGATATAAAAGTTCAAACAACATTGTAGATTTTTTTATTTTTTTTTATTGCCAAAACCTTCGTAGAATTAGTCTTATAATAAATTAAAATATACCATCATGCATTTTTGAAGGAAGTTCATTTGGAAAAAATAAATAAATAATAATAACAGGCTAAGCCTATTTACATCAACAAATATCATAATACGTGTATGTTACATTGTTTTCTCCAAATTATAATGTTAATTTCTAATATATTCATAATCATCAATATATTATTAAAAATAACATTCTGTTTCGTTTCGTGATGTGTTATATAATCTTACATTACAATATTTTATAGTTATTTGATTAATATTATAATTTTAATTTATTTCTAAATAGACCAATTTTTTTCCAGCTAAAACCATTAACAATTACAAAAAAATATAATTAATAAATTAACTTATCTATTTACCATCTTACCCCGCGCTGTGCGCGGGGTCAGCACCTAGTTGTAAAGAAGGATAGCAAACTAATTAACTAATTAGGAAGTCTTAATTCAAAACTTTTGGAGACTCATCACTATTAGGGATATTACAATTAAAAAAAAATATAATATTTGTACATCAAGCTTGTAAAATGTGCTACACTGTGACTAGGCTGGGCATAAAAATCGGTTCGGGCGAATCGAACCAAAACCAAACCGGAACTGAACCAATTCGAACCGGTTCTTAAATGGTTCGTTACGATAATGAATATATGGAGCGGTTTTCGACTGGTTCAAAACAGGTTCTGAACCGGTTTTTCAGAACCACTTTTGTTATAGAAAGCCTAAATTGTTGGATAGTAATAAACCATTGCATCCTTTTTTTTTTTTGGTAGAATAAAGAGCTATAAACGAGCTGAGTATCTGACAAGCTCGACCTGACTCATTTACTCGAGTTCGAACGAGCCTTTATTTTTCAAGCTCGAGCTCAGCTCGGTGCCATACTTGACGTGTTCGAGTTCGGCTCGACTCGGCTCGATAAGGTTAAAAAATTCAATTAAATTATAAATGGTGCACCTTAGTTCGAGCTCGAACTCTACTCGATTAGACTTTTGGCTCGAACTCGTGCTCGAACTCTTATTGGACTCAATATATACATATATAATATTGTTACGTAATGCTCGAAAAACTTAAACACAAACTCGACTCGAATAGGCAAAGCAAAAAAGCTCGATTAGACTCGCGAGTCTCTCGAGTCGAGTACCAGTGAACTCGAACTCGACTCGGTATCAGAAAAGCTTGAATCGACTCGAAATTTAGCGAGTCGAATTTGAATATCGACAGAGCCGATCTCGAGCATCTCACGAGTAGCTTGACTCATTTACACCCATATAGTAGATCCTTCACTATTTGGGTTTGGTTCATATTGGATATTTAGATGGTCGTAACAAGTTTTTTTTTTACTTATATATAGTTATTATATATTATGTTAACCAAGTTCAATTCTATAATCAATTGAGTTCAGTTTTGAACTCTAAACTTAACCCAGATATAATTCTATATTTTAACTGAGATGACATATTAACTCGGTTAATATGCAAACAGTTTGTTTTTTTTTTCAACTAGAGATTTGCTGCACTTTTAAAGTTTGAGCTACGTCTCTTGACATCGTTTAAAGTCTCGAGATTTATGTTTTAATATGAAATTTATATAATTTTTTCTAAGTGCTATGTATAATCGAATAAAATGCTCACACCATAAAAAAAAAAGTACACATGAAATTGTTTATATCATAATTAATTCTACATTGATTATGCATACAAAATTCTTGTACAAAATAATTCATATCATTGACTAGACAATTTGTCTTAAATATTAATTTTTAAGGGTTATTGTTTGACATAAGCGGACTAGGTCATTTTTTCGGATTTCCAAAAATGAGCTCAAGATATAAGTTAGAACGATGGACGTACTGTGAAATTACTTAAAATATAAGATTACAAGTAATGTGACCTACGTAATGTAATGTTAGATTGCAGTGTTTGGTTATGTTGTAATATGGAGTGTAATGTTAAATTACAGTATTTGGTATACTTTGTAATGTTCATTGAAATGTTACTTTATTACTATTATATTAGTTTATATGATAGTATATAAGATTTAAACAAATATTTACTCTGAGAACAACTAGCTTACTATTAAACTTTTATATTTTGTGTTTAATACGTATCAATTCATAAACTATAAAAAAATATTAAAACTTATTTCACATAGCTATTAGTATTCTATTACCCGAAACATTTGTATAGTTTTATAAAATAATGTTCATAAAATATGTCATGAAAAAAAATTGTACTCGTTTTGAACGAACATTATATGCATTATTTTTATTATAATAATGAATCATTAAGTAAATAAAAAACATATTTCGTAATATTGAATGTAATTCTCATATTACATCCGTTTTTAGATGTGATTTCACATTACTATCAGGCTACTATTCCTTTCTTTCATTATATTATGAGAAAATTATGATTATGGATTATTAGGGGGAAGCTCTCTAAACCTTTCAATCATCTATACTCATAGGAATATATTTTTTACAAAAATGGTACATTTTATTACCAGAACGGTTTTATCTATTAAACAAATGTTTAGTTATAGAAGTCTAAATATATTTATGCTCAACAATTTAATTACCTTTCGTATGCTGTCATAAGTCTTAACTAAAAAAAAAAATGTAGCTGCTAGTGAACATAATATAAACGGAGTTCTTGAATTTACTAAATTTTTATTTAGAATTTGAACAATTTATATATATATATATATATATATATATATAAATTTAGGTAGAAAGAGAAATCCAAATGCAACCAAAAGTTAGGGATTTCCAGATTTACAAATTTCAATGCACATATTTAGTTCAGCTGCTGGAGGATTTATGAGCTGCGGGAAGCGTCTTCCTTCAATTCCCAAAATTTATTTACATGTAGAAAGAAACTAAGAGGAGTATTCACAAGTTGACAAATCAATATTTGCAACAAATTAGAATTTAACAGCTATATAATATTTTATTTTAATCCAGCAATTAAATTAAATATCAAAACTCATTAAACTTCGCTGGGAAAAAAAAACTCATTAAACTTTAAAGAAAAAACGCAACACCAATCAAACCCTTTGTTCTTCACGCTTCCAATTAACTGCAGCTAGATGATTCATATCCCCATATTTACTCATCAATACATGAGAATCTAAAGAACTAACGAAATTGCCTATATATCATCAATAATATCGGTAAAAGTTTCAATATGTCATGAGAATTTATTTACAAAAAAATGAGCAGACTATATCATTAAAAATCCCGATTAAAAAAATCATTGATACGAACGACAATAAATTTTCTAGGAAATCAACAATCTTGAACCAATTCTCCTCATGTATGTATATATAAGAGGGCTGGCCTGGGAACAAACAGATCTGAGACACAGCGTCGATTATATGTTAGATCTGAGACGAAGACATAAACATACGACAATACCCGTGACAACAATCCACGGCGGTGCGTGCATGCAAGGGTAGTTTGGACGAGTCAAGGAATATGACAACGACGTGGACAGCCTTGAAAGCTCGATCGGGAGATGGGTTTTTCAAACGCCAGCCGAGGAGCGACAATGTGATAACAGTAGCAGCATAATATCTTCAAAACAACAAATCTGATGACATGCAGCGTATTGACGAATTAGTGATGGCGAATAGGAAATGGGATAAAGAAGAAGAAGAACAAACAGAGAAGTGCAAGGGTCGAACAGAGAAGAGGCTTCTAGTTTTTGTTATTGCGGCTGCGAGACTTAGAGTGCTAGGGTTTGTAACGATGCTAGAAGAAATGATGAATATGTTAATGATGTTTTTTGTTTTATTTTATTAAGTTAATGATGCTTAGGTGGGCCGTGGAATGGGCTGGTCTATCTAGGAAAAAAATCTTCAATTAATTTTTCAGATACCCACAAAAAGAAAATCACTACGGTATGTGTAGTATAAATACTACATTTTCTATATTACAAATTCTAAAATGGAAAGAATAGCGTTTTATTTTACAAAAAAATAATGTACTTAATGACAAAATTATATTGGCCTAAAAATGGTTAATTTAAATAGTAAGATTTATAAAAGGGAAATGCATTTAATAAAAATATAGAATCATAATGACAAAATTTCCCTATTTGGCAATGATTTATGATTTTCCAAAAAAAAAAAAATTGATGTTCTTTTGTAAAATCTATATATATATATATATATGGATTATTGTTAATTTTTTGCCAACTAATAGAAAGGACATCAATTTTTATTTCAAAATATTTTTTTTTCTTTTTATATTATATACTATTATAAATAAATGTATTTATATTGTTTGTTTAAATATTATATACTTAAAACATATTACATATATAATAGATTAATGAATTAAGGAGTTGTTGAATTACTTAATTAACTAGATCGTTTGTTAATTGACAAAAAAAAAGGTGTAGTTAAGGCTTGATCTATTGGTGATTAATAAGGAGGTAACAACGAAATAATCAAGCGGTAGTGCACCCTACTATTTATACATATATTAGATTTAGAATTTAAATGTAATCGTCCCATGCGACGCGCAGGCAACCTACCCTAGTAATAATAAATTAAGAGAAGTTAGAGAACTCGAAGTGACAAAGTACAATTTAAAATTCAGTGCCGGTAATAAGCTGCGGATCATTTCATGAAGAATAAATTTTTATCTTAATTTTATATAAAATGGTTGAAGATAGCCAAATTTCAATAGGGGCAAATGTTGCCACATGGCTAATATAGAGATTTTATTTAAATTTTTTTTTTCCATATAGTGTCTTAATCTTAAGAACTATTAGAAAGATAATACTCATAAAATATTTTTCACATTTAAAATAATTTCAGCTTTATTTATTATTATTATTTTTATGTACAGTTAGTAAAGCAGATCTAATGTTCCGTAAAGTGATACACCACAACCAAAGACACCACTTAATGTAATCATAATGTAATTACACATCGATGATCATTATATATAAGCTGTAATCTTCACTCTAAATAATTACTTTAAACCCTAAAATTAAATTATGAAGTATATGCTATCATTTTTTTACTAAATTAAATGAATATATATTTGAACAACGCATATTGTATATTGCATATATATTAATTGATGGAGTGTGAGAGGAGTATGTATTGAGTAAATAAGGCTTGTTAATTTGCATGGATTTCCAAATAGGTGATACAAAGCCTTGTTTTAAGGCTTAATTAATTGCCTAATTGGAATATATCATTACTCATATTTAGATTCATGCGTACTTACTAGTTGTTAAATCATATGATTAGATATATCTCAGCTAATGATATTATTCTCTTACTTTGAGGTGTTGGAGCCCAGCCCAGCAAGGCCCAGTTGATTGGTTTATTCAATTAGTTGGTTTTGTACTTAGGGCCCAGTTGTCTGTGGCCGGCCCAGTTCGTCCATGGGCTCTTGTGATCAATCTGTAAACTTTGTACTTAGTTTGGGGACCATTGTTGTGAACTTCAGAAGGTTGCGGTGTAACCTTGTTTTTCTTTACTAGGGTTTAGTATTTAAGGGGTGATGTGAGATCAGATAATAATATACACAAGTGATCCTCTTAACATTTCGTCTCTCTTTCTCTCGTTTTCTGCTCTCTGACTCTTGGTTACTCCGGCGACTTTTCGCCGTGCTCCGCCGTGTTCCACCGGACCTGTTTTCACATGGTATCAGAGCTACGAAGCTCTTTTACTTCGACGATCCTCTCGCTTATTTCTCAGCTGCGGTAAAAATCTTTTCAAATATTTGATGCTTGTGTTAATCTGTCCATAGATCTCTCAAACTCTATATTTTGTTGTGGATCTGTGACGATAACCTACATCACTTGTTGCTTTTACTATTGAAGAACGAATTGTTGCAATTTTTTGTTCCTGAAAGTTCAGATCTACACTTGATTCTTTCGAAATCTCCTTTTTCGAAATTTTTCTGAGAAAATCCTTTTGTTGCATGTGGTGTTCGTGTCTGTCTGTTTGTGGATCTCGCGATTCTTGCGTTATCGCTGAAGATCTGTAACGATACACAAGAACATCTTGAGTTTTTGCTCAGATTAGTTCAGATCTACACTTGATTCCTTCGAAAGCTTCTTTCTCGAACTTTTTACAGGATAATTGTTCTTGCATGTGATATTCTTTTACATCTGTTTCGTAGATCTCGCGATTTCTTCAATATCGCAGTAGATCCGTGACGATATATCACTATTACTTGACTTTCTTCAAGAATCGCACCTTTCTGTTTCGAATGACATCTTGATTAAGACTCAGATCTACTCTTTTTTGCTTTATTACTGGTTGCATGTAATGATTGTATTCCGTTGATCGTAGATCTTGCAATTTTACTCTTATTGCTGAAAGATCCGTGACGAAAACAACCATTTCATCAACTCTTCTCTCTTAATCAGACCTTGCATGTGACTGCTTCGTTCTGTATATCGTAGATCTTGCAGTATTTTTACCATTACTGATAGATCTGTGACGATAAAAGTTTTTCATCATGCCACTTCTCTTTGCCATAGTTCAATGATGTTCTTACATTCATAATTTCGAAGGATTTTTTTTTAGATTGTGATTTTTTTTCTGAGACTTCTTTTCTCTCTTATACTTTCTTGTCTTTCGATTCTTACAGATCTTTTCTTAGATCTGCATTAATTGTCTCATTCTGAGATGATGAACGAATCGGATAAGAATCTTGGAGAGAACTCTGGTCTCAACATAAGCGATGCTCTAACGAATCCTGTTATTGAAGCGACGCCCAAAATTGATCACAATCACCCTCTTTATCTACATCCTTCAGACTCAGCTGGACTATCTTTGGTTACTGAAAAACTTACCAGTTCTGAGGACTATGGATTTTGGAGCAAAGCTATGAGAATTTGCCTGATTTCGAAAAACAAGCTTGGTTTTGTGACTGGTGCCTGTAAAAAGGACAACTATGAACCCAGTCTTCACCCTCTATGGGATCGCTGCAATGCTTTGGTTTTAGCATGGATTATGAATTCTGTTTCTCGTGAACTTATGTCTGGGAACATTTATACTGAGAGTGCCTTCTCCGTTTGGAACGATTTAAAAGAAAGACTTCACAAAGTTAATGGTTCTAGAATTTTTCAGTTGCACCGAGATATTTGCCTGGCTCAGCAAGGTGTGGATTCCATATCCACTTACTTTGCCAAGCTAAGGACCATGTGGGAAGAGTTTGATGCTATCTGCAATTTACCCAACTGCGGTTGCCCAGAATTTCAAAAACATATTTCTCATGCAAACAACTTGAAGCTCTTTCAATTTTTAAATGGCCTCAATGATTCCTATTCCAATGTTCGAACCAATCTGGTTATGAGAGAGGCCCTCCCTTCTGTCTCCCAGGCATACTCTGTTTTAATCCAAGAAGAAAACCAACGTAGTCTTTCCACTGGTTCTGTTGTCAATTTTGTTGATGGAAAAACTCCTTCTCTGTCTACCAACCCTTCTAACAAATCTAGGGGACAGAAAAGGAATCTGAATTTGGTCTGTGATTACTGCAAAGCTAAGGGACATGATTCTGACCACTGTTTTAAGAAAAATGGCTATCCTCCTGGATGGAAACTTCGTCCCAATAAGACCAGAACTCCTCAAGCTAATGCTGTGATTGATGGTTCTTCAGATATTTCGGGTTCTGAGGCAGGCGGTTCTATTTCCACCCCTCTTGACCTTCCAAAACATCAGCCTATGATGATCACAACAGAGCAACTCGAGCATCTAGCTCGTAGTATGGTGCGATCTCAGCACAATGTCTCTGAGGCTGAACCTCGAGCAAATGTTGCTTCTTCTGTTTCAGGTAACAATTCCCTTTTTTCTCCTAACTATACCAATGATTGGATTCTTGATACAGGAGCTACACATCACATGAGCTTTAGATCTGATTGGATGCATAGTTTTAAACCCTTACACTCTAATGTTCAATTACCAAATGGTTTTAAATCTAGGGTTGCTGGTATTGGTCATGTTAAGATTAACAATAATAATGTTTTAACTGATGTATTGTTCTTGCCTGACTTCAAATATAACCTGATCTCAATTTCTAAACTAACTAAGGATTTATCTTGTTCAGTAACTTTTCATACTAATTCTGTCATTTTGCAGGATCGCTGCAATGGAATGGTGTTGGGGAATGGACATGAAGCTGCAGGGCTTTACTTTTTTAAACCACACTTCTCAGTCCCTGTAGCATTCCAGTCTATTGCACCTAATCCTCAAACCATTCTGTGGCATCAAAGATTAGGCCATGTTCCTTTTCACATACTGAACAAATTTCAATTCCTTAGTTCTTTTAGTTTGCAAAATAAAGGGCTTTCTGAATGTGATGTTTGTCCGATGGCAAAACAAACTAGGTTACCTTTCCCAAACAGCAATTCTGTCACTTTTCATTCTTTTGATCTCATTCATATTGATGTTTGGGGGCCATACCATAAGGCAACTCATGATAATAAAAGATATTTTCTTACCATTGTTGATGATTTCACTAGAGTTACTTGGGTTTATTTACTACATTTGAAATCTGATGTGATTGTTATCTTGAAGCATTTTTACTCAATGGTTGAAACTCAATTTTCCAAACGCATCAAACGTATCCGATCTGATAATGGCGGTGAATTCATCAACGAACATTGTTCCAATTTTTTTTCCAATTTGGGAATAATTCATGAAACCTCTTGTGCATATACCCCCCAACAAAATGGAATTGTTGAACGAAAGCACCGTCATTTATTAGAAGTGGCTAGAGCACTTAAACTGCAGAGTTTTACTCCTGATAGATTTTGGGGTGAATGCATCCTTACTGCTTGCTATCTGATTAACTTGATGCCAACTGAAATCTTGAAAGGTTTATCTCCTTATGAAAAACTTTATAATAAAGTTCCTTCTATTGATCATTTACGTGTGTTTGGATGTCTTTGTTATGCTAAAGTTTTGCCACTAAGTGATAAGTTTGCTTCAAGATCTGTAGCTTCGGTCATGATGGGATATTCCCTTACTCAAAAGGGATACAGGTTATTCAATTTGACCACCAAGTCTTTCTTCGTCTCAAGGGATGTTAAGTTTCTGGAATCTTTTTTTCCTTTCAAATCTGGTTCCTCAATTCCTCCTTCTTTTATTCCAAATGTCTCACCCATTCCTTCTACAGGTGATTCTGTTGATGATGCATTTGGTGTTGGAATTTCCACAGATTCAACTCTGATTCCTGCAACAAATGATGAATCTGATCCTCATCAAGGTAATTCTGCAGATGTTGTTGATGATGATACATCTGATAATACATCTGATGCAGTTGATGTTGCCCCAGTTATATCTGAACCCCCTGTTAGACCAGCTAGACAAACTAGACCCCCAGTTTGGTCCCGTGATTATGATATGTCTATGCATTGTTCAACCAAACATCCTATTGCTGATCACTTGAGTTTTATTAATGTTTCTAATGACCATAAGTCTTTCCTCAGCATGATAGATAAGATTCCTGAACCCAATTCTTTTTCTCAAGCTTGTAAAAACAGTCATTGGGTTAAGGCCATGAAAGATGAAATTGCTGCTTTGGAGGAAAATAAAACTTGGTCATTAGTCTCTTTACCTCAAGGCAGAACTTCTATAGGTTGTCGTTGGGTTTTTCGTGTTAAATATAATTCTGATGGCACTGTAGAACGTTATAAAGCACGTCTTGTTGCAAAAGGATTTAAACAGAAAGAAGGCATTGATTATGATGAAACTTTTTCCCCTGTTGCCAAAATTGGAACTGTTCGTGTTGTTTTATCACTTGCCTCCATGAATGCTTGGCCTTTATATCAAATGGATGTGTATAATGCCTTTTTACAGGGTGATTTATTTGAGGAAGTTTATATGGATTTACCTCCTGGATTTGGTAATCAGGGGGAGTTGTGTGTTGTTAAATCTAACCTTGTGTGCAGATTACACAAATCCCTCTATGGATTAAAACAGGCTTCAAGACAGTGGAACATTAAGCTTACTGACGCTCTACTCAGTAATGGGTATACTCAAAGTCATCTTGATTATTCGCTTTTTATAAAAAGAAAAGGTGATGACATTGTTGTTCTCTTAGTTTATGTTGATGATTTGCTCATTACTGGAAATAGTGCTGCCTTAATTTCTGACTTAAAAAGGGTTTTACAAACTAGCTTTAAAATGAAAGATTTAGGAACTTTAAAGTATTTTCTTGGCATAGAAGTTGCAAGGTCTGATAAAGGCCTTGTGCTCTGTCAACGAAAATATGTTCTTGAAATGCTTTCTGAAGTTGGTTTATTAGGATGTAAGCCTTGCAGCACTCCTATGGAGCAGAATGCAAGATTTACATCAGTTGGATATGATGAAACCCTTGGTTTGAATAAGGATGATGTTAAGATTTCTGATCCAACCACTTATAGACGGTTGATTGGTAAGCTCTTATATTTGGGTATTACTCGTCCTGATATTGCTTATTCTGTTCAATATTTGAGTCAATATATGCAAAGTCCAAAAAAATCCCATTATGATGCAGTTTTTAGAATTTTGAGATATTTGAAACAACAACCTGGTTTGGGAATTCTTTTGTCTTCCAACAAAAGGAACACTATTACTGCTTTTTGTGACTCAGATTATGCTCGATGTTTAGAATCTCGTAGATCTGTTACGGGTTACTGTGTTTTTATTGGTGATTCCTTGGTATCTTGGAAGGTTAAAAAATAGCCTACCGTTTCTTGTTCCTCTGCAGAAGCTGAGTATCGTAGTATGCGTGAGACAGTTTCTGAGTTAATCTGGCTGAATGGGATCATTTCTGAGTTAGGTTTTGTTTTTTTGAAACCTGTTACTTTGTATTGTGACAATAAGGCTGCAATTCAGATAGGTACTAACCCAGTTTTTCATGAGCGAACTAAACATGTTGAGGTTGATTGTCATTTTGTGCGTGATCAGGTTACTGCAGGTTTTATCCAACTGAAACATTTGGGAACTGCAAATCAACCTGCGGACTTGTTCACTAAGGCATTGGCTAAAGCTCAGCATAGGCGTTTACTTATGAAGCTCAATTTGATTGATGTTTTTGGACAAAGTTCAGATTGAGGGGGAGTGTTGGAGCCCTGCCCAGCAAGGCCCAGTTGATTGGTTTATTCAATTAGTTGGTTTTGTACTTAGGGCCCAGTTGTCTGTGGCCGGCCCAGTTCGTCCATGGGCTCTTGTGATCAATCTGTAAACTTTGTACTTAGTTTGGGGACCATTGTTGTGAACTTCAGAAGGTTGCGGTGTAACCTTGTTTTTCTTTACTAGGGTTTAGTATTTAAGGGGTGATGTGAGATCAGATAATAATATACACAAGTGATCCTCTTAACATTTCGTCTCTCTTTCTCTCGTTTTCTGCTCTCTGACTCTTGGTTACTCCGGCGACTTTTCGCCGTGCTCCGCCGTGTTCCACCGGACCTGTTTTCACATGAGGTACGTACTCATAACCAAAGTATATTTAAGTATTTAACTAATAATTTATAATTATAATAACTAGCTTATTCTGATATAATTAAGGTTACATACACTGGTGGACATACTATATATATATGATCTATTATAAGTTACAAATATCACAAAGGCAGAAAGCATAATAATTAGTAAAAGACTAATTAAAGCTACTACCTTTTCGTTATATGCTGTCGCTTATAATATTTGCACGCGTCGGACACTCTGTAAATTAGGGTTATGACAATTAGGACAAAGCTCAAACAAATTGAAACAAAACACAGCTCAATGCCGATGGATCAGAAGACTATTTTTTCATTGTTAATTTCTTAGAGACATTTTGGCCAAAAAAAAAAAAAAATTCTTAGAGACAATAATTGATCTTTCTTTAATTAATATTATATATCATTAAAACATTTACATACGCACATATTCGTGTATAGATGTGTAGATATTAATGATTTGGCGTCACGAGGTCTAAAGTTTAGAGTATAACATTATATAAGTAATAAGTGAGAAAATCTATATGGTTATATTATATCTCTTCTATATATATATATATATATATAATTTTACAGTCTAAATTACAGATGCGCTCGAATTAACTATATGGCAAACTTAACTTAAAACATTTTATTCGACTTCGAACTTATTAGCTGAACCTAAAAAAATTTGAAAATTTTGAAAAACAATAATAATAAATAATAATAACCTTGGAGCATTAATTATATGAATGTATTTTTTTTAAAATTAGGTACTACCCGTGCGTCATGAATATCACGATACTGACACCACCATAAAAACGTAAAAAAAAACACTTGGTACATCGTCCTGATCGATCAGTATTTTGAATATATTTGGATATCTGAAATAAATTAAGACAATATATAAATAATATTAATTAATCTAGTTGATTAATAATATAAATATAGGGAATAAAAGAGAGATATTTCATTACCAATATGTCGAAGCACAGACTAGTTGGTGAATGTTTATTTTGGAGGATTATTATTCTTAGACATTAATTAATACTTATATAATTTGGTGACAAGATAGGTTAATTAGATTTGCCAACATATATTAGAGATTAAGTATTAGCAGTATTGAGAATATGACATATATACTTTATGAATGATGATTAAATGTATCCACGGCTGGCTAACATGGGAGGTTCGTGATTTCCAGTACATGCACAACCTTTCGTTTTGTCGACTTCTTCTTGTTTAATTTGTTAGGTTTAACTATTTGATTTGATTTGATCTGATAATCAATAGACGACATATTAACCTTTTATTGCTTAACTCTATTTTTTTTTTTTTTTGTTATTTTTACCAAATAGCTTATTATTAATATTATTAGGGTTAAAGGTACTTTTGGTGCCACATGTTAGACCAATGTAGGTTTTTGGTGTCATATGTTTAGTTTAGTAGGTTTTTGGTGCCATATGTTTGAGAGGTTGTATGTTTTTGGTTCTTCCGTTAGTCAACAGTTAGTTTGACCGTTAAATACTTTTATTTGTTCAATTTAGTTCTCAAATTTATATTTCTAAAATTTAATATTTACACTTTAGTTCCTATTGTTTGCTCAAGTCACCGTCCACCACCCACCACCTCTAAAGCCGCCGACGACCACCACGAAAATGGCCGGCCACCACCAATTGGGGTGGTGGACGGCCCCAAATGATGGTGGTGGCTGAGCCCTAATCGGGGCCGGCCACCACCAATTGGTGGTGGCTGCAGCCCTAATCGGGCCGGCCACCACCATTTGGGGTCGGCCACCACCCCAATTGGTGGTGGCCGGCCCGATTAGGGCTGAAGCCACCACCAATCGGTGGTGGCCGGCCCCGATTGGGCTGGCCACCACCAATTGGGGCCGGCCACCACCAATTGGGGTGGTTTCCAGCCCCAAATGGTGGTGGCCGGCCATTTTCGTGGTGGTCGGCGGCGGATTTGGGGGTGGTGGGTGGTCGGCGGCCTTCGACGGTGACTTGAGCAAACACTAGGGACTAAAATGTAAATATTAAATTTTAGAAATATAAATTTAAGGGTTAAATTGAACAAAATAAAAGTATTTAACGGTCAAACTAACTGTTGACTAACGGAAGAACAAAAAACATACAACCTCTCAAACATATGGCACTAAAAGCCTACAAAACTAAACATATGGCACCAAAAACTTACACTGGTCAAACATGTGGCATCAAAAGTACCTTTAACCCTTATTATTATCTGTCAAACATAAGAAGATACAAGTAGAAACATACTTAACAGATCGAATTCTTAACTACACTTAGTTGTTGATAAGCCTATGTTGACGGAGTCAGTACATATGCTGATTATTTCATTAGTTTGGTCGGAACAAAAAAAAAAAACTGTAACCATAAGAATCCGAATATTATGTAGCGGGATAAGGGTAGAATCACAACTACTAGCACATACTTTTTTTTTTTTGCAATTTTTTTACCAAATTGTTAATTAACGTTTAGACACTTGAATAATTGGTAGTTAATATTTTTTTTTGGATAACTTACTACTTGAGTTTCGTTAGTGGACAAATGTAATATCCCATGATTTGTACCGCATGGGAATGGAAAAAAAAAATGATTGGAGATAAATAAAAGCCAATTATATACTTGAATTTATCTTTTTATGAGTTATCCAGTGGCGGATCCAGGAGTTCGTAATTGGGATACGTTACGCAATTTTTTTTAATTTTTTTTGTAAAGATATAACAATTTTCCTAGGAAATTTTTCAAAAAAAATACATGTTTTAAAATGATGACAATTGGTACTTTTTTCAATTATTTATCCAATTTATCGTTAAATACATTTCAAATAAATAATATTATTAAGTAGTTTTTAAACTATCGCAACTTATCATTAATTGATGTTATCATTGAGTCAAATCGGATTAGAACCGGTTGTGGATCAGCTGAGTTGAGTCAGGAGCCAGGACCCTATTATAACACTTGTATACGTTATTATGTCTTAATTTTAAGGGTTAAGAACA
Organism: Clarkia xantiana subsp. parviflora; assembly: GCA_036873135.1. NCBI lineage: Eukaryota > Viridiplantae > Streptophyta > Magnoliopsida > Myrtales > Onagraceae > Clarkia > Clarkia xantiana. Next base: position 25,261,019 of record JAPTYO010000007.1, read on the forward strand.
CAATAGGGGTCTGAATGTTTGCCCATGTTACCAAAAGGGGTCTGAATTGAAAAAACGTATTATTTAGGGCCTGAATTTTGAGTTTTGTGTATAAGTGAGGTCTCCGTCTATTTTTTTGTTAAAAGTGACGGAAAGTGGTCACATGCTTGGCATGTGACCAAAAATAATTTGAAAACCCGAAAATGCCCTTTGACCAAAGTGTGTCTCTCATATGTTTGACCTAACGAAAATACCCTTTAAGCCACCACAGCTCCGGCGACCACCACCACCCCGACTCCGGCGACCACCACCGGCCTCCGGCGACCACCACCGACCTCCGGCGATGACCGAAAAGCTCCGATCGGAGCTTCGGAGCTCCAATCGGAGCTTTTTTGGCTCCGATCGGAGGCCGGTGGCGGTCGCCGGAGGCCGGTGGTGGCCGCCGGAGCCGGGTGGTGGTCGCCGGGCGGCGGCCGGAGCGTGGTGCGGTGGCCGGAGCGTGGTGGCCTTAAGGGCATAATTAGTGTGTAGGGGTATTTTAGACATTTCACATTTTATTAATTAAATTGATAAATTGTATAATAATTACAAAATGGTATTTTTGTCTTTTCACGTGGTTCTGTTAGATTTAACAGAAAATTTGGATGGAGACTTGAAAAAACTCAAAACTCAAAATTCAGGCCCTTAATAATACGTTTTTTCAATTCAGACCCCTTTTTGCAACATGGGCAAACATTCAGGCCCCTATTGTGTTCTTAACCCTAATTTTAATGTTTAAAAAAAAATTTGGTTAATTTTGAAAGTTTAAAATGTATTTGACGACGAATTTGGATGGGTGATTGAAAGGAGTATCGATTACCATTGTTTTGAAACATGTTGTACATTTTAAAACATACTGGTACTAAAAACCATATTTTTCAAACATATTGTATGAGATATATTCTTATACTTATTGGACATCCTCATGAAGTACATTAGATTAGAATAACTACAATTTAACGGCTAATTTCAAGTCGAGTTGAATATAACTCGAATTTTGAACCGTCAAATGAAAAGCTCCGAGATCTATGCAAACTCTATTAATTAATACTATTTGGCCCAATTTGGCCCGAATTGAGCTTGACAATTTATATCTCCTCCCTTTTTCATCATTATTTAATGCTTTTATGATTTTATCTCTCTTTCTCTTTGTACGGATCTTTCTCTTTCCTCATATTGTTTTTATCTCTTACTTTTTTTATTTATTATATTTAATGTTTTATTTAACTTCTTAAAGAAGTTAGATAGACACAACTTTGACAAACAGTAAGACAGATAAATACAGACGTCTTGCAATTTGTAAAACGGCTGAATGATATTCTCCAAAGGTCTGCTAATTATGAAACTAGGACGATTTGACGTGCCAAGAATTAATTATTCATCAAGCATCTTCAGGTATGCGTTCGGACAATTTTCCTCATACAACTCTATTATTTAAGTAGTTGAGAGTTTATTTACAGTAACATAATTTCATGTAATGGTTAATTTGATTGACAAAATTATTGAGTTAGTTTATGTTTTTTATTTAATTAATTTGTAATCTAAATAATCTTGTGGTTTGAAATTCTTCTGGATTGAAAGTATTCCATGTTTAATATAATGTTTGCGTTTGTTTGTTTGATTTTTTTTTTTTATTATTATTGAAACTTAGACTTTGATATAAAATTTGAAATTAACTTATTTGTATACAGGTTAGTATGGACCCGAGTTGCATCAATGGAGAAGAGACGTGTGAAGACGTATTAATATATGGTGGCAATGACAATGAACGAGATGATGATATATATGGCACTGAAACTAATGAATCAAGCAATGAAATACAGTGTCCATATGTTGGTATGGAATTTGAAACTTATGAAGATGCATTTAGCCATTATAATGGTTATGCAAGGATGAAAGGTTTCGGCACAAGAAGGACTGGTACGAGAAGCTCTCAAAAAAAGGAATTGAATCGGGAAATAATAGGTCGTCGAATTTCTTGTGTAATGGAAGGCTCACATAAGAGTAAAACAAATGAAGATGGAAAAGGAAAAAGAAATTGTGCTACTGTACGAACTGGTTGCAAGGCATCAATGTCAATAAAGAAAACCAAAGATGGAAAATGGTTAGTGTCGCATTTTGTTGACGAACATAATCATGACCTCACTACTCCTTCCAAGGTACGTAACTATAGATCGCATAGACATATTTCTATCGCTGAAGCTGAGGTTATAAAAAATATGAAATCTTCTGGGATTCGACAAAACTTAATAATGTCGTTCATGGCCACGGAAGTAGGAGGATCTCAAAATCTTAGCTATAGAAGGAAGGATATAAATAATTTCTTAAGTTCAAAGCGACAGAAAGAACTTGAAAATGGAGATGCTGCCGCTGTGCTTCAATATTTAGAAGCACAACAAGTTAATAATCCTTCATTCTTCTATGCAATACAACTTGATTCAGAAGGTCACTTGACAAATTTCTTATGGGCGGATGCAAGGTCAAGAATTGACTACCATCATTTTGGAGACGTTGTTTGTTTTGATCCTACTTATCTAACTAATAGGTATGGGATTAGGGATGGCAACGGGGCGGGTCGGGGCGGGTTTTTGCAGCCCCGGACCCGCCCCGCGGGTCGGCCTGGCTGACCCGGCCCCGGCCAAATGGGCCTTTCGGGTCGGGTCGGGTCGGGTCGGGTCAACAATCCCGCGGGTCGACCCGCGGGGCCCCGACCCGCCCCGTCATATGAACAATTTTTTTTTTTTTTAAACTTTTCAATATTAAATACAATTTTTTTTTGTCAAAATATTACATTATATATAAATTCAAAACATAAATCTAACATTAATCAAATATAAACAACAAACACATCAAATCCATTACAAATACAAATTCAATTCCAAACACCAATACAAATCCTAATAATCTAAATATAAATCTATTTGTAATTTGGTCAATGTTATTTATATAGGTACTATATTAACCATATTTTTTTTATTAAATGTTAGATCATATTAACATAAAAAAAATTTAAAAAAAAAATATTTTATATATATGGATTTCGGGGCGGGTCTACGGGGCCCCGGGTCTCTAGACCCGGACCCGCCCCGACCCGAGCCCGACCCGCCCCGGACCCGACCCGTGACCCGCGGGTCGGCGGGTCGGCAGGTCAAAACCGGGTCGGGGCCCCGCGGGTCAGCGGGGCCCCGAGACCCGTTGCCATCCCTATATGGGATGCCTTTTGTATCAATCATAGGCATCAATCATCATTTCCAAACTATAATTTTTGGAGGTGCGTTGCTTTTTGATGAAACTGAAGAGTCGTTTTCCTGGGTTATGACTACATGGATGAAAGCTATGGATAACAAACAACCTGGAGTAATCTTTACAGATCAGGAGTCAGCGATTGGGGGAGCGATATCACATGTCATGCCACTGCCCCTTCATCGCTATTGTGCGTGGCACATTATGCGAAATGCTCTAAAGAACATCTCTCATGTGTTTAGCAAATACAAAGGATTCAAGAATGATTTTAACAATTGTTTGTATGGTGGTGCCACAGTTCAGGAATTTGAATCCAACAGGGAGAGATTGCTTGAGAATTATAATCAGATAGAAAATAGTTGGCTCAAAAATCTATACGAAAAGAAGGAACACTGGGTAGCTGCTTATTCACGTGATCGATTTTGTGCTTCTATGAATACCACTCAACGAAGTGAGAGTATCAACTCCTTCTTTGATAAGTATTTAAAGAAGGATATGCATTTAATCGAGTTTGTGAAACAATTTGAGCAAGTTATAAAATCTCGTAGGGATGAAGAAAGCGACGCTGACTTCAATAGTAATTTTAAAAATCCAGTTTTAAAGATTTGTATGGGCCTGGAATAAGATGCTGCTAAAGTATACACACGAGAAATATTTTCTTTTTTCCAAGAAGAGTTGATCAGCGGCTTCTCTTATAATCACGAATTGGTTTCACACGACGCGCAAACCTCAAAATTTATGGTGTGGAAGAATAATAGTGATGCATCTCGTGTTGTTGTATATGACCCTGCCAATCAGTATGCAAGTTGTTCTTGTAAGCTATTTGAATATGCTGGTTATCCATGTCGTCATATATTAAAGATATTCGTTGTGGTTAACGTTCAAAGATTACCACCTCATTTTATATTGAAGCGGTGGACTAAAGAAGCAAAATTTGGGAATGTGATATCTATGGGAGGCGAAATCATTCAAGCAGATTGCCATGAACCTATTACATGTCGTTATGGCAATCTCTGTCGTGAAGGTATTAATATCTCAGCCAAGGCTGCAGTACATCCTAAAGTTTATGAGATAGCGTTGAGGGGTTTTCACAAGACACTTCATGATGTCGAAGTTGCACTAAAAAGTGTATCTAATGCATTCGAGCTGCCAAAGGATAATGAGGAAGCAAGCCAGATACTTGACCCTATCATGAAAAGACGCAAAGGACGTTCGAGAAAAATGAAGTCATTTCTGGATAAAAGAGGGAATGCTCGTGGTAGGAAGTCTAATTCAATGAAAAAGACAGTTGGATGTACTGAACCACCGGATAACTTCAACTTCTCAGATAACAACAAACAAATTACTAATGCATTTGAAGTTGTGCAAGTAGAAGATACAATAAGGTACTACAAATTAATTAGGCTTATCATTCATTTGCATCTTTTCTTATAATTTTTTTATAATTTTTTTTGGATTATGAAATTATGTTGATAAAGTAATACATGATTTTTAGTATATAGAAGCCAGCACCCGTATTTACATGATACAATGCAAACAAGTTTTTGTTATCCAAATCATAAGGTACAAATAAAAAATATTTGTTCATATCTCAAAATAAGTATTTAGTATCTTGTTTTTGTATGTAAAGATGACTAAATTATTGTTTGCTAAGTACAGAGTGCTTCAAATCATAATCCAGATGACCTTTCTTTGACAACTTCAAACAATTTGGACCCGGTGTTCTGCAATTTTCTTTCATTGGTAAGTCAATGATATTACATGTTGGTTTTTAGTATTTATTCTCTATTTACATTTTAAGTTTAAATAAACTATTGTTTATATTATGTTAGGAAATTCCATCAGGCACTTCAAATTCAAGTCATCATATTGATTTTGAGGTGAACAAAAACAAAGATCATATAAACTAATAGTTTTGATGGTTAGTTCATGTCAATATACTATCATTTAATAACTACTTTTTTGCTATTTTGACTAATTTTTACCTTTATTTTTATGTAGAGTGTCTAAACAATCGGTGGTTAGAGAGAAATCATATTTACTTGCCCAGTGGAATTTTTATGAAGCTCGAAGTCAAATTCGGCAATTAAGTTGTAGTGGTTCTGAGAAAGCTATTAAGGGGTTGTTGGTTGTGAGAATTCTTTTTTGTTGGTTAAACATTTTAAGAATAATCGGTCTCGGTATTCTGTAAACTTAAATTTTCTCAATTCTTTTATGTATTCTTGAATTTTTTGTATTTAAACCTACCATGTTGATATTGGAATTGGAAACCATCCGAGAGTTATTAGTATTAATATGGTTTTTTTAATTATATGATTACCTAATTATATTATATTTTTCATATAAATTAAAATAAATACTCTATATAATTTTATATAAGTAGATAATTAATCATCTACCTCTTATTGTAGTGGTTCATTCTCTTCTCACATATTATGGACAAATACAGAACAAAATTGCTCAGTTTTACCTTTGTTTATAAGTCAAACATACACTACGTAGTACACAGAAGAATTTGTTGTAGGAATGAAAGAAAATATACATGCAATATTAATTATTAATTAATTAATAAAATAAGGGATCAGAAAAAGCTACACAGTTATCAAAAAAAAAGAAAAAAGTTGTACAAGGAAAGGAAAGAGATATATATTAATGAGGAGAGATGAATGAACGGGCTAAAATCGGGCTGGAGTAATGAATCAACAGAATAGTGCACAGATCTTACTATTTTCGCACAGATCTCGTAGCTTTCCATCTAACCGTTCAAAATTCGAGTTATATTCAACTCGACTTGAAATTAGCCGTTCCCTTTATAATATAGCAAATGAAAGATGAATAATAAAACTTATAGACATACTCTTTAAGTCAAAAGCTCTGAATTTAAATTATTGAACCTTTTTCATAATGGATTGAATGATAGTGTCACAAAATAATAACGAGGTCTTACAAAATAATAATGGAGCTCTTAATGTTTCAGACAAAATAATAGGGTATTAGTGTCTCACACAAAATAATGAGGTCTTACACCTTAATAATGAGGATCGGGGGTATGTTTTTATTAAGAAATAAACTTAGTGTCTCACTAGAAATACTCGATAATGAGGTGACGTTCGTCACCGCATTTAATAGGCAAGATCCGCTGTTGAGGACATCAATTCAGTTATACTAGATTTTGGACTAATAAAGACAGTCGCTTAGATTTGGAGGCTTGACAGAATCGTTGTATCAGAGACTACCCGCACCATGACCAGACTTGTAGGGAATTGGCACAACCCGTGGGAGATAACAACCCCTGAGATCCTATTACCCAGATGATTAAGTGGGTTGATTGTAATATTCCATGATTTGTACTGCTTTGAATGGAAAATAGGGATCGGAAGCATATACAAGGTTGTACTATTCAAATTCAATATGAATTCTTTCATTTTTATGTGCCCAAGTGAGAATAACAGATCATGCCAAATTGGACTAGTGGGGATAGGTACACGGGTTTGGGGACGTGACAGTAAATTGCTAGTCATGTCAAATATCTATTCAAATTTGAAATTAATCACATATATATAGGTTGCACGTGATTAAATAAAAAATGGAAAACTTACATAAAATGACGGAATTGAGATCATCCACGTAATTGTTTATAAGTATTAACGTAATCAAAATTATAAAGTTCCATTTTAACATAAGAAGCATTAAAACAACCATATTAAAACAATCATATTTTCTGTAATGATAATTCTATCATTTTAGACATAATATGATATAACTACTAATTTATTCATAAACGAAATCTAAATTAACGAATTGTCTAAAATGAAACTTCATTTAACAATTTGTTTGTGTGAGTGCATTAAAAGTCAGCTAGCACAATTTACCCCTTAAATGAAAAATAATTTGAGTGAAGATAGTATTTTATAAATTACTATTTGTAATAAATTTTGGCTTAATTAATGTGATGTACCATCTTTCTAATAAGTTATACGTGAATGTATTAATAGATCTAGCTAGATACATCTGACTATCATTTACTGCGTCACTGCGTGGCATGTGCTTCGAGCAGGAGCCACATTGAAATTTGAAACCTGTATTACGTTCGTATTTAGGCCTGCAGGTTGCTCCACAATAATAATAAATTAGAAAAGCAAAGCTCACTTATCAACGGTAACAAAGTATCCAACACTTGCAACAAAATCATGGGGCAACATACAGCTTAATTAGGGTAAATAATTTATGTATAAAAACTGTACAAGGTATATAAAATTTTAAAATGTTAAATTTTTTTTAAAAAAAAAACAAATTTAAAACTTAAAATTGTACATCATCAAAAGTTTTTTTTTTTGGTGCCAAAAACATCATCAAAAGTTGATGGGACAATTACACATCAGTCCTTAACAACTTCGTCATGGCAAGATCAATATTGATTTTAGTAAGAAGTAGAAACCCACTAGGCTTATGTAATGAGTTTAAACTCGTTTCCGATTTTATCTTCCAACAATTTGAATTACAGCCAGTGGTTTGGTCTGGGAAGTCCAAAAAGGCAAAATGTGGTGAGTCTTGATAAGGGGACACATACGTGCAGGTTCTAGCATGTGGATACATGACTCGGGGCCTGGCGTTGTCGATCGAGGAGTTGGTTGAAAATTCACATGCACGGGTTCGGAAAACGTGTGGACAACGTAGAGTCCGGGTGTATAAGGCAACTTGCACGAAACCAGTAAACATGTGGAAAACGTAGGGTTATGGCGTGTATGTTTGGTGCCGTAAAAAAGCAGACTTTCGGTTAAATGGAAGCTACGGATGTAAGTAGACTTCCGACTAAGGGGGAGTTACAATGTACTCAATGTAAGGGAAACTTAGGGCATGTTTGATTGCATGTATTAGCTAAGCAGCGATTACGATATCCTAGTCGGTGTTTAGTTAATACTATGTTTGCACGAATCATGTATTAGGGTATCCTAATACAATGTTTGTATGCATTTTGTATTAGGATATTCTAATACAATGACTAAAAGACCTAATTGCCCCTAAATATATACATTTTTTAATTATTATAATAATTGAGCCGATGGTCGTCGGAGTCCGGTCGGGGGTCGCCAGAGACCAGCCGGGGGACGCCGGAGTCCGGCAGGGGGTCGCCGGAGACCGGCAGGGGGTCGTCGGAGACCGGCAGGGGGTCGCCGGAGATCGGCAGGGGGTCGCCGGAGACCGGCCGGGGGTCATCGGAGACCGGCCGGGGGTCACTGGAGTCCGGCCGGGGGTCGCCGGTGGCCGATATTATGAGCCGAAGTTAGTGTAGTTGTTATATAGGGGTATTTTGGTCATTATGTACCATGTATTAACTAATACATGATTTTTTGAGTGTCTTAGTTAATACATGATTTACTATAGAAATGAGTATTAGCTAATACCAATATCAAAGCAAAACAAACAAAATATTAGTTAAGACATGTATTAGTATATCCTAATATATATGCAATCAAACATACCATTAGAATTACATATGAATGAATAATACCACATCAGATAGTTTGAGCGAATTGAAACACTATATAAATTTAATAGTCTACACCTACTATAACAGATTAATTTTAATAAGAATTAGATTGACTTATATAGTAGTAGGGGTGGCAATTCGTGCTATCGTGCGTGTCAATAATCGTGTCGTGCTAAACTTACTGAACACGAACACGCACGGTAAGCTTATCGTGCCACGTTTTACAAACACGAACACGGCACGGATAATTTCGTGCGTGTTCGTGTCGTGCTATCGTGTTGTGTAAGGATATATAGTTGTACATCCCGAAACGAGATATTTAAGCAAAAAAAAAATAATAATAAACTTTATATATAAAAAAACTATGATTAGTATGTCAATATTCATAAGTTAATAATATAAAGTATAAAACACTAAAAATTAAATCACTAACTGAAGTTTTTAAAGGTAATAAATAAGATTTGTTTAAAAAATACTTAAGAATTAGTCTTAGTAGCACAACTTTATCGTGCTATCGTGCGTGTCGTGTTATGATACTCAAACACGAACACGACACGGAAGTTATATCGTGTTAATCGTATTCGTGCTATCGTGTTATCGTTCTACTATATGCTAGCACGAACACGGTTTTTTCCGTACGTGTTCGTGTCGTGCTATCGTGTCGTGTCACAAATTGCCAGCCCTATATAGTAGTCTGCAGTGTCTCTTAATTTATCAACCAACAATTATTACTTGCTAGGATTTGTGAAATTCTAACTACAATATTGATTTCTTTATTAGATTTCGGTCAATTCCGTTAATAATTTCGGTCAATACCATAGACGAGTTAATTTTCTTCCACAAATTATTATTATTATTATTTCATTAAAAGAATACGTAGCAATATAGAGACACCATAAATCGATTTCGCTAAATAATGTTCAAGTTCTTTTACTTATAATTTGTGATTTTTTTTTCTAATAAAACTTAACAATGCACCAGTTTCACTAGCAACTTAATACAGTAAAGAGAATAATACATTAAGTCAGTTTTACAAATATCCTCTTATATCTGATAAAGATATCTAATAAAGTATGTGTGTCAAATCTGACATGATATTTTTAATTAAATCATCACGAAGTGTCTTCTAAAAAATTCCAAATATGAAATTTTAAAATCAAATAAATGAGAATAACACCTTTACCGACTATCACTTCCAGCGGCAGACACGTTAATTAAAATTGAATGGTTATATGATGATAGCTCTCTGACTGACTGAGGTATAGACACTATAACGGAACTATGTGTTTTATGCTCAGTAGCTCTTTATTACTGGATTTGTTTGTTCTAGTAAAATGATTATATAAATAAAACCATTATCATATTTATTGCTATAATATGATATTTGCTCGCTCTATCTATTATCACTTTCATTTTTATTGGTCAATTAAAAAAATTGGTCCGATCTAATCTCTTAAAGAATATAGATAAGCATATTTATAATTCCTAATAATTTTAGCTAAGATGCTGAACTATTCGTCTTGCACATGCACATGCTATGTATTTCTTTTCCAAAATTTATAAAATACTAAATATTTTCAAAGGAATTGAGGACAAATATTTATGTTTATATAGTATATATCTAACCACCAACAAGCATACCTAGCTATATCCCACAATAATAATACAAAAAATAATAGTATAATATAGTGGATATTTACATAATAAATATGTAATATCTATGACTTTTACAACATCAAATAGAGATAAAAAAAAATATATATATAAAGCAATGTTTTAAAAAATCAGAACGAATCTTGAACTGGAAATGCTATCGGTTCTCAGTCTGACTAATTTGATCTGATTCAACCCGTTTGATCCGCTGCAGTAAAAAAAATATAGGTTCATCCAAAATTTCATTTATAAATATGCAAGTTCGGTATATTCTGTTGGGAAATTCAGGGACCATTGTGTCAAGCTTGAAGACCTTAGTCTAGTTTTGTTAGTTCCTTATTAGTTGTGTATCTTTTACTATTTCTGTTGTATTGTTTTATTTATGTTGGGAACTTTTTGCTCTTATTTGAACCTTGGTTACTAGTTTGTACTTGTAAAACTCTTCTACACTATTTAAGGTCTAGGATTTAGGTGGAGAATGACCAGATGGAGGAATTCCTTCGACGATGCCTGGAAACGCTATCTTTTTTCTCTTTTATACGCTCTGCTAGGGTTTGGTCCATGCTGGTCCAAATTCGATTTTGTTGCTTTCGATTACTTTGATTCTGGAGTTTATCATGGTATCAGAGCGATAGATGTGTTTTCTTGCCTTTGTTCCCGATCCTGACCCTTCGTCTTCCGCGAATCTGTTCGTCTTCTTCTTGAAGATCATTTGATCTTCTCGCTACAAAGTTACATCCGCCTTCTGCGACTCTGTTTTTCGACGGAGATTTCATCATCATGGCCGGAGATGACAACGATATGACCAAGAATAATGATTCTACCTTGGATTCATCTTGATTAGGCCTTAGTAAGCAGGTAATCGATTCCACCAGTTACCCCGAGGTACACATACATCACCCTCTCTACATGCATCCTTATGATAACACTAGTTTAAGCTTCGTTTCCACTAAGTTTGCTAGTTTTGATGACTATCATATGTGGAGTAGAGTCATGTTTATCGCCTTGCATGGAAAGAACAAGTTAGGTTTCGTGAATGGTAGCCATAGTCGTGATAAGTTTGATCATTCTCTGCATGATCTGTGGGATAGATGCGATATGGTTGTTTTTTTTGCTGGATCTTGAGTTATGTTTCTCGTGACCTTACTAATAATATCATGTATCAAACTAGTGTTCACCTTACTTGGAACGATCTTAAAACCCGTTTTGACAAGAAAAATGACCGCAGAACTTATCAACTGATAGAGATATTATTCTCTGTAGGCAGGGTCTCGATGATGTTACTTCATTTTTCACCAAACTTAAGTTTCTCTGGGCTGAGTTTGATTCCGTGTGTGTGTTGCCTTTCATTCCTGGTAATGATTTTTCACTTAGATCACAAGGAAAACAAACGTCTCTTTCAGTTGCTCATGGGTTTAAATGATAACTTCTCTTCCATTAGAAGCCAACTTTTACTGTTGGATCCTTTTCCTTCTGTGAACCAAGTTTACAACATGTTGATTCAAGAAGAGAGTCATCATACTGCTTCTTCTGATATCTCTTCAAACCCCCTCACTAGAAATGCTGGTTTAACATTGAGAAACCTAAATGTGTTCTTAATCTAAATTTGGAATGTGACTTTTGTCACAAGAAAGGGCAAGTAACTGAGAGATGATATGCTAAAGGTTGTGAATATTGCAGGAGAAATGGGCATGTTATGGATAAATGTTTCAAGTATAGGGACTTTCTCAAATGAAAGGGGTCTGTTCTTAAGAGTAATGCTGCCTCCTCTGTGACTGGTAGCATTCTTAATGAACCCCAAGTCCCACCTCTCAGTGCTTTTCCTTCCTCTTCTGAGATCAATTAGAGTCTAATTACCTTTACTCTCAACCAATTTGAGGAGTTTATTCAGACCATGGGGCATGTTAGTTCTTCTGTAGCTCCTGGTTTGTCATCTTCTCAGTCTGTTCATGCCAATTCTGCTGGTATATATCTTTCCAGTTTCCAATATTTCAAATGATCTTTCTAACTATTGGATTTGACTCTGGTGCCACCAATCATATGACAAATCGTTTAGACTGGCTCAACAATTTCAAAACTGTTATAGGCCTAAAAGTTCAATTACCCAATAGTCATTATTGCAATGCATCTGGAATTGGCTCCCACTCTATTTTTGAAAATCTGAATATTCATGATATCTTATACCTCCCTGATTTTAAATATAACCTTATTTACGTTTCAAAATTGGTTAAAGACATGAATTGTTCAGTTACTTTCATTTCCAATTATGATTTTCTAAAGGACCTCTTAAATGTGAGGGTCTTGGGGAGTGGCACTGCTAATTATGGACTTTTTTTTTCATTCTAAAACCTCATTGCAATAAGAAATCCTATGTTGGTCTGCAAGCCACCATCAATAATGTTCATTTATGGCACATGAGGTTTGGTCATGCTTCTAGCAAAGCTATTTAGCATATTGATTTTCTTAGTTTTCTTAAAAACATCGCTTCTGATGTTCATGATTGTATGATTTGCCCTCAGACAAATATTGTTAGACCAAACTTTCCTATTTCAGATTCTAAAGTTGATTCCATATTTAACTTAGTGCATGCTGATGTCTGGGAACCCTACCATTCTGTTACTCATGATTATAAAAAATATTTTCTCACATTGGTTGATGATTTTTCTAGAGTTACATGTGTGCATTTATTACAGTTCAAATCTGACGTTCCTCAAATTTTAAAATCCTTAATTGCCATGATTCAAAACCAAATAAGAAAATCAAGATTTTCATACCAGACAATGGTGGAGAATTTATTAATGAGCAAGTTTGTGCATTATTTTTAAACTTGGGGATCATCCATCAATCCAGTTGTTCTTACACCCCTCGATAAAATGGTAGGGTTGAACGCAAACATAGGCATCTTCTAGAGGTTGCTAGAGCTTTAAAATTGCAATGTCATATTCCTAATAAATTATGGGGATAATGCATTCTTACTTCTTGTTATATTATAAATTTACTGCCTACTCCTATTCTGAATGAAAAATATCTTTTACAAGTACTAAAAAGATCACCAATTAGTATCCATCACTTAAGGATTTTTGGCTTTCTCTGTTTTGCAAATAATATAGTAGTTTCAGATAAATTTGCTTCAAGAGCTATTCCAAGGGAAACACATTATATGATTTGATCAATGATAAATTCTTTGTTAGTAGAGATGTTGTTTTTATGGAAACTGTATTTCCCTTTACCTCCAGAAAACTTGATATGTTACCTATTTTCTTTGATCAGCCACCCTTATGTGAAGCCAATGATTTAATCCCTTTTGATTTTAACAGATATGAGACAACCGATAATCTTGGCAATTTCGATAATGAGGTTTCCCATAATGATGATGTTATTGTTCAGGATATCCCTTCAAATAATGAAATTGATCATGTTTCTGATGAAGTTCATGATGAGCAGGTTACACCAGATGATGAAATTTTTGTGGTGTCTGATGATCATGTTTCATCTTCTGATCACTCTTCTGTGATTAAGGTGACCAGAACTGGTCGTGCAGTTAGACCCCCATTTTGGCAACAATTTTATGATATGGGTAATTCTTATTTGATTTATCCAATTAGCAATCATATCTGTTATGATAAGTTGTCTGACCATTTCAGATGTTATGTTAGTTCTATTTCCAAGATTTATGAGCCCAGGAACTTTAAGCAAGCTGCTAAAGATCCTATCTGGATTGCAGCAATGGAGGATGATGTTAAGGCCCTTGAAGATAATAGAACCTTTAACATTGTTCCTCTTCCACCATGTAAAGTTCCTATTGGATCTAAATAGGTTTATCGCATCAAATACAAAACTGATGGTAATATAGAAAGATTCAAAGCAATGCTTGTTGCTAAGGCGTTTAAATAAATAATTGGTATTGATTACAATGAAACATTTTCACATGTTGCAAAAATGAACACTCTCAGGACAGTTCTTGCCTTGTCTTCTATCAATAGTTGACTTGTATACCAGATGGATGTGTATAATGCTTTTTTACAAGAAAATCTTTTTTAGGAAGTTTACATTCTATTCCACCTGGTTTTGATAAGCAAAATAAAAATCTCGTGTGTCACTTGAAGAAATCTTTATATGGCCTGAAGCAAACTTTTAGGCAATGAAATATTAAAATGACTGATGCTTTGGTGACAACAGGATATGTTCAATCTAACCTTGATTATTCTATGTTTACAAAAAGGGTGGGACCTGACTTTGTAATACTACTCATCTATGTTGATGATTTACTGATTACTAGAAATAGTTCTTTTCTGGTTCATGATTTAAAATCTGTTTTGGAGAGCAATTTTAAAATGGGATCTTGGTGACTTGAAATATTTTTTGGGTATAGAAGTTGCCAGATCCTCTGATGACATTGTTTTATGTCAACATAAGTATGCTCTTGAGTTAATCTCTGAGGTTGGATTGACTGGATGCAAACCTTCCAATACTCCTATGAATTGAACTTGAAACTGACAAATGTTGAATATGATACTCCTTTAGATGTTAATTCAACATAAGCAGTTTTAGATGATATCATTTATTATAGGAGGATTATTGGGAAGTTATTTTACTTGACTATAATGAGACATGACATATCTTTTTTTAGTTCAGTATCTGAGTCAATTTTTAAAATTTCCAAAGCTATCTCACTATAATGTTGCTTTGAGAGCTATTAGGTATATCAAAGTTGAACCTGGAAATGGTATATATTGTTGTTTTCAACCTCTACACTTGTTCCGTATGCTTATTCTGATTCAGATTGGGGTAGTAACATTGCTGGAGAATTTCTCACATTGTTGATCGTAAATATGTTTCTGGGTACATTGTTTGCATTGGTAAGTCCCCTGTGTCCTGGAAAGTTAAGAAACATGCCACTATTTCTCGTTCTTCTGCAGAAGCTGAGTATATCATCATGGGTAAGATTTTGACTGAGTTGATTTGGCTCAGTAGACTGCTTTCTGAACTTGGCTATCCTCATTCTGGTCCAATTTCATTATTCTGTGACAATAAGGCTGTCATACAGATCACATCTAATCATGTTTTCCATGAACGAACTAAACATATTGATATTGAGTGTCATTTTTTGCGTGATATGTTTGTCAAGGGTTTTGTGCAGTCTAGGTACATCAAGTCTGAAGACCAACTAGCTGACATGCTCACCAAGTCACTGGCTGACCCTCACCATCATTATTTGTCATCTAAAATTGAAATGATGAACATTTTTCAAGGAAGAGCTGCTGATGAAGATCAGGCACTTTAGGATGTTATAACTTGAGGTGGTGGTTTTGGTGTCTTCAAGTTTGAAGGGGAGTATTGGGAAGTTCATGGACCATTATATCAAGCTTGAAGACTTTAGTCTAGTTTTGTTAGTTCCTTATTAGTTATGTATCTTTTACTATTTTTTGTTGTATTGTTTTATTTCTGTTGGGACCTTTTTGTTATTCTTTGGAACATTGGTTACTAGTTTGTACTTGTAAAACGCTCATACACTATTTGAGGTCTAGGATTCAAGTGCAGAAGGATCAGATGAAGGAATTCACTCGACGATGCCTGGAAACGCTATCTCTTCTCTCTTTTATGCGCTCTGCTAGTGTTTGGTCCTTGCTGGTCCAAATTCGATTATGTTGCTTTCGATCACTTTGATTCTGGAGTTTATCATTATCTATGTTTTTTTTAATATATTTGAGTCGACAAACTAACACTGACTTATTCGGTCTAGCCTGATTATACTAGTCAAACACGATTCATTAAGCAGTATACTCTTTTACTAGAACCGGACCACCTGTGTGGCCGGCTCACGGTCCTATCTGGTCCAGTTTTCGAAACAATTACATGAAATGTATATAAAAGCTAGAAATATATTACTCATGTTCAATCTAAATTTTTATTATACTAGGCCCAAATGATGAAAGAAAAAAAACCAGTCAGATCTAGTTGGACTTGTGAAGACAAATCACTCGGTTTAAGCGTGATGGAATCACTCAGGTACATGCATAGCATTCACTGAACGTGAATTCGAATTCTAAATAATAGGTTACAGAAAGGAGCATCATTGAAGTAATTGATTATCGAAGAACACATGATTTATACATGTCCCCAAAACACAAGGAAGCCTTTCATTTGGAATCGATTCGTACAGAAAGACGCCGAAGATTGTTTACGAGAAGACCAGGCATGGCAGTCCAAGCATCATTGTCGACATCCCTTTATAATTATATTATAATTGCTAATTGATCACTGCTTATATATATATCTGAATAGTGTAAGTAAAACGAATCTACTAAACATACAGTAATTAAATTCACTAATAGTTATATATGTAAATATTTTTTTTAAAGCGGACAAAACGTTTACCAAAAAAAGAAGCGGATAAAACAAAACTCTTTTCTAGTTTATTTTAAATATAGTTTTTTAGATTAGGTTTTTATTTGAACAAATTAATTTTTAAAATAATAGAAAAATGAAGGTTAATTAAATAATATGCATGGGTAAAATTGAAGAGATAAAATGATGGCTTAATAATTAAATTGCTGCATGAAATTTGCTCCAATAAACAAATCTTTATTTTATTTTTTTAATTAAAACTGGAAATCAAAATTAGAAATTTCAGAACAAATTATTAGATTATTATAATTTTCGTCAAATTGAACATGATTAAAGCAAATGCTGGCTAAGCAGGTCTTTTGTTGTGTAATTAATTTGGACTCACTAAGAAATTGAAAACACTGTTGAAATTGTGTGAAGTTTCAATTAAACGTTCAATTGATAGTAATTTGGTACAATATTTTCAATTTATTGACGAATACATCATGAGTACACACATCTAAATACCACACGTAACCGAGACATGCTCATTTTCTATTCAATTTGACGGAAATTATAACATATTGTAACAATTTGCTCAAAAATAAAAAATTCAAGTAGTAAATTTAAATTTTAAAAAATTAAAATTCAAGTAACAATCAATAATTGCATCTAACAATTTTACAAAAAAAAAAAAAAGCATCTAACACTAGAAATTAAGTTGGGAATGAGATTGAGATACGGTATTATTATTTATATATTGGTTGTATAATGCATACGCCGTAAACCCGACCTCGGTCTTCGTATGGGGTGTAATATAACATTTGATTAATAAGTCATTCAGTTGCAATTTGCAAACAAGAAACAACCTGTGTCAACTTAGCATCCTCCTTTCCATCTCACTATAAAAAATGATATATACCATACTATATATATATATACATATATAAAAGTAAAGCCTTAGTTTTTCTAGGTTCTAATATTTATTATAAAAATGTTTTGGCTAAAAGAAAACCTCTAAATATATATATATATATATATAATTGGCAGAATATAATAATAATAAACAATTAATGGCTCGCAACTCAAAGCTGCAGCTCTTTAAAAACAACTGCAGCTCCAGTCTACTGTAATTGTATACTGTAGTTATTACCTTGCTGTTTTTTTTTTCTTATATATAAATGATAAATTCCTTGCTAGCATCCTCCTTTCAATTTTCAAGACACTAACGTGATTTAAACTAGTTTTACGTATAATTAATAGATAAATCGCAGAACTGATAGATCATATTATGTGGTTTGTTCTTAATCATTATTATCATTAATGAAGTGCCGTTCTTTAAAACAATATATTTATGACGTTATCTACACATTATATTATATATATATATATATAATAATAAATATAAAAAGTAAATAAGTAAGATTCCAAATTAACCCGTACATCACATGAATCAAATAGATTTTTCGTTTTCTTTTAATTTAATAATGATCAAAACTGAGAGCTTCCTCTATAAAGTAGTTGAGATTGTTCAAGCCAATTTCTCCTCAAGCTCTGATTTTCTCCACTTCCTTTGACCGCTAGTCTCTGTCCCTCCTCCACACTTCTCTCTCTACTCCAGTCACTACAAAGCCACTCTTCTCAACACCGGCTGTACTCTCACAGTCTCACCCCAAAGCTCAGATCTTTCTTCAATGGCGAACTTCAAATGATCATTATAACACCTCCTTCACTAACCCTTTAATACATTAACAAGAAAGATTGAGTTTTATTCAAAATGGCAGAAGCAGCAGCAGAGCCCAAACCGCCGCCCTTGCCGGAAGCAGAGAAGAAGAAGGAACAGAGCCTCCCTTTCTTCCAGCTCTTCTCCTTCGCCGACAAGTACGATTGGCTTCTGATGGCATGCGGAACCTTGGGCGCCATTATTCACGGCTCCTCCATGCCCGTCTTCTTCCTCCTTTTTGGCCAGATGGTTAATGGGTTCGGCCAGAACCAGTCCGATTTGCAGAAAATGACCGACGAAGTATCCAAGGTCCGATTTTTACACCAAAAATCTTCAATCAAGATCCCAGATCTTCAAATTTTTAATCTTTGTTGCCATTTTTTTTTAAATGCAGTATGCGCTCTACTTTGTGTATCTGGGTTTGGTGGTCTGCGTATCGTCATATGCAGGTATGGGCAAATGGGTCGTTTCCTTTTGCGGCAATTAGTTGGTTTCTTTTCAAATGTTGATGGGTGTTTGTTGGGACAGAGATTGCATGTTGGATGTACAGCGGAGAGAGACAGGCGAGTACGTTGAGGAAGAAATATCTGGAAGCAGTGTTGAAGCAAGACGTGGGATACTTCGACACCGATGCCAGAACCGGCGATATTGTCTTCAGTGTTTCAACGGACACTCTACTTGTTCAGGACGCCATCAGTGAAAAGGTCCAGATTGCCCCTATCTCTCTTCTCCTCTCCTCTCCTAACAAGCAAACCTAGCATCGCTATAATGGCGGAGTGACGTAAATTCTGATTTCAACTGTTCAATTAAAAAAAAGTTCGATTAACCTAACAAAGCATCGATTTTTTTGTTCTTTTGTGTTTTGGGTAACGAAGGAAGCGATTACTTGAGAAATCTTAGGAAACATTTTTTTTTCTTATGAATTTGAGGTTCAAAGCATGGATTTTTGGGTTGGAAATTCCCTTCGTAAACGAAGAACCCTAATCTTTTATCAGTTTCTGGGGGGACCCATTTATATATTCTTGCTACTTTGACTACTGATGAAGGAAAGGTCGAATCTTTCTTGACATCTTGATTTTCTGCAATTGACTCTGTTTCTGCTTCTTTTTTTTCGCTCTAAATTGGTAGGTTGGGAATTTCATACACTACATATCGACGTTTTTGGCCGGACTGGTGGTTGGTTTTGTGTCGGCATGGCGGCTGGCGTTGCTCAGCATTGCCATTATCCCAGGCATTGCTTTCGCCGGAGGACTTTATGCTTATACCCTCACCGGACTCACATCCAAGAGCCGCGAATCATACGCAAATGCAGGCATTATTGCCGAACAGGTTAATTTCAAGCATTTCAAGAACATTGCTTTATCTTTACTTAGGACAGAAATTTTCACATTCGTATAACCATGAATTAGAATCAAATTTGATGTGGATTTGAGATACCCGAATTCGTTGCTTCTAAGATTATAGAACATGATTAGCCTAAACAACAAGAAGCAACAGTTTCTGAAATATAAGTAAAAAGTGCTGTTTTTGAGTGTCAAGAATAAGACACGCTTGTTTAAGCTCGGATTTGTGAAGGCCTTCAGCACAATCTTATTTGTTATTTTCACATGTTCTTCATAGGCAATTGCCCAAGTTCGTACAGTGTACTCGTACGTAGGTGAGAGCAAAGCCCTGAACAGCTATTCGGACGCCATACAGAACACACTGAAGCTCGGCTACAAAGCGGGCATGGCCAAGGGTCTTGGACTAGGTTGTACTTACGGCATTGCGTGCATGTCGTGGGCCCTTGTCTTTTGGTATGCAGGTGTTTTCATTCGCAACGGTCAGACCGATGGAGGCAAAGCTTTCACCGCCATTTTCTCCGCCATAGTCGGTGGCATGTAATAACCCACTTCCTCATTTCCATATTTCTAGCTAGTAGCTTGATCACTCTTTTTAAGCCATTAATGAGTTTCAAACGGTTCGTAATTCAGGAGTTTGGGTCAGTCGTTCTCCAACCTCGGCGCGTTTAGCAAAGGCAAGGCCGCGGGTTATAAGTTAATGGAAGTTATCAAACAGAAGCCGACCATCACCCAAGATTCATTAGACGGGAAGTGCTTGTCTGAGGTTAACGGAAACATCGAGTTTAAGGAAGTCACTTTCAGTTACCCGTCAAGGCCCGATGTTATTATCTTCCGTAATTTCTCAATCTTCTTTCCCGCTGGAAAGACTGTTGCGGTTGTTGGTGGGAGCGGGTCGGGGAAAAGCACGGTGGTGTCTTTGATCGAACGGTTCTATGATCCGAATCAAGGTATCTTCAGAGACTTTCGGTAATTTAGTGAGTTTAATTTTGCGTGTGATTATGAGTTTAATTGTCTTTGACTAAACAGGTCAGGTTTTGTTGGATAGCGTGGACATCAAGACATTGCAGCTGAGGTGGTTGAGGGATCAGATCGGACTTGTGAATCAAGAGCCTGCTCTGTTTGCTACGACGATACTCGAAAACATTCTTTACGGAAGGCCCGATGCTACAATGGCCGAAGTTGAATCGGCCACTTCGGCAGCTAATGCACATAGCTTTATTACCTTGCTCCCTAACGGATACAACACTCAGGTTGGTATTCGGTTAAGTTGTCAGTTTAAAACTTTTACCTGGTATTAGTGCGTGCAACGTGCATAGTCCCCCTTTTTTTTAGTTTGCTAATGTTTTCGGTGATCATCGAAAAATGGCAGGTTGGAGAGAGAGGAGTCCAATTGTCCGGAGGTCAGAAGCAGCGGATCGCGATCGCTCGAGCGATGCTGAAAAACCCCAAGATCCTTCTACTCGACGAGGCAACAAGCGCTCTCGATTCCGGATCGGAGAGCATTGTTCAAGAAGCCCTAGACCGTCTGATGGTCGGGAGGACAACGGTTGTGGTGGCCCACCGCCTTTCCACGATCCGTAACGTCGACTCCATAGCCGTGCTCCAACAAGGACAAGTTGTAGAGACAGGGACCCACGAGGAACTCATCGCCAAAGTCGGGGCTTATGCTTCTTTGATCCGGTTCCAAGAAATGGTCGGAAACAGGGATTTCTCGAACCCTTCGACTAGAAGGTCAAGATCTTCGAGGCTGAGCCACTCGCTCTCAACCAAGTCACTGAGCCTCCGGTCCGGCAGTTTGAGGAACTTGAGCTATTCTTACAGCACGGGAGCCGACGGTCGTTTGGAGATGATCTCGAACGCTGAAACCGAACGAAAGAACCCCGCTCCACACGGGTATTTCTTCCGCCTCATCAAGTTGAACGCTCCCGAATGGCCCTATTCCATAATGGGAGCTGTCGGGTCCATTCTCTCCGGATTCATCGGACCCACCTTCGCCATAGTTATGAGCAACATGATCGAGGTGTTCTACTACCAAAACTACGAATCCATGGAGAGGAAGACGAAGGAGTATGTATTTATATACATCGGGGCCGGTCTATATGCCGTGGGTGCTTACTTGATACAACATTACTTCTTTAGCATCATGGGGGAGAACCTCACCACCCGAGTTCGCCGAATGATGCTCGCAGGTGCGATCCTGAATGCATGTATCTTTAGTTGACCGTTAAGTACATATATGCAAGTCACATGTTTCTCTATGTTTTATTTTTGTTTAATTTAGTCCCTCAATTTATATGACTTACTATTTTACATTTCGATTTGTATTTTTACGACAGTTGGACAAGTGATCTGTCTGATTTTTTTCATTTTAAATTTGTGGTGTGCAGCGATATTGAGGAACGAAGTTGGATGGTTCGACGAGGAGGAGCATAACTCGAGCCTAGTGGCGGCTCGGTTAGCGACTGATGCAGCCGACGTCAAGTCCGCGATAGCCGATCGAATATCGGTGATACTTCAGAACATGACTTCTCTGCTCACCTCCTTCATTGTTGCGTTTATCATTGAATGGAGGGTCTCACTTCTCATCCTAGCCACCTTCCCTCTGCTGGTTCTTGCCAACTTTGCTCAGGTAACCAAAATAAAAACCATCTATCTTCTTCTTCTTCATTGTCTATTGTATATAATAATAAAACTCAAAAATCTAAGATTAAAAAACTTAAAAATGTGAAGTAGTGGTAAAATTGTAAATATAGGATGTTGTCAGCATCTATTTGTTTTTCTCATGTATAGGGAATCTAAATTCACTGTGGGTTTTGAACATTAAACGACAAAGACAAGGAAACGGACACGAGAGAGCAGTGCACTGCACGTGCTGCCTCTCTTGCTTCAAAGCATTGACCATTTGAGGATCAATGAATTGAACTGAAAACCCTATAGAAAATATATACTTTTTTTAAAAGAAAATATAAAATATACACATTGAGCTCGTGAATTGCAGTGAAAAGACAATAAACAAAAACGTAAAGATTCCAATGGGCAATGGCTGGCTTTGTGCCTCCATTTGAGGGCATTTTTTTCCCTCAATAATAATCTTAAACTGTACCGAGAGTCCGGAAAGTGTAAAGTGTTTACAATGAATATTTTAGATTCCTAATATTTAGCGGATTTTAAACCCGAAAAGTCTGGTTAATTAATGAAGTGTTAAACCGCATTAATATATTACATGGTTATTTGAGGTAGAGTTGCTCAGGTTGTTGTATAGGGTCAGCTCTTTATGTGTAAAATGCTTGCTATGAATATTTTTATATTCCCGGGAACTATCGGAGTGTAAATCCGAAAATTCTGATTAATTGACGAAGTGTTAAACATTTATACTGTATTGTTATTTATATATTTGAGAAAGAGTTGCTCAGGTTCTTCTTGGAGACAACAAATGTACAGCAAGCAAGCAAACCCTTTCTTCTTCTTTTCACACTTCCAAGCTTTGTACTTTTCCTCTTGGGGTTTGGTGTCCATAGAACCTAGCTGACATTAAAAAACTCCTACATCCTAGTTAGATCTGTCAGTTCATACGGACGTAGCAGTAGTAGTAGCTAGTTAGTGTCTATTAGGATAATCTCAAATCAATTATTAAGTGCAAACAATGTTGCCTTGAATGTGTAATGCATAACTTGCTCTGAAAAGGTCACATTCGCCGGCCTTGCACTAGAGTTCTACTTGGATCAGGCGACCTTATTCGTAGTTTTTTTAAAAAAAAAAAAAAAAAAACAGAAATGATTTACGTTTCGAGGAGCTGAAGAGTTGCAAAATTGACAAATTTTACCTATTGTCTTGTGTGTGGTTGGAAATTTTCCGACAGAAACATTCTGAAATGTTCTAAGTGTGCATGTATGACATGATTTTGTAATTTCCATCCAACTTTTCGGGCATTTACAACGTCCCTCATTGTCAGAGTTGTTGATATATAGTATAAGACTGCTAAATGCCTTCACCGACAAGTTCGAACTTATGAGACAGTTGGTTAAGGTACAAGTCTTATTATTAACAAGAATATTTTGGAATTTCAGCGTTGGACTCTTAATCTTTGTTAAACTTTTCATATTTCTTGAAGATAAATGAACATCTTTGCTGTTGCTGTGGACCTCTATTGGTTGTTGATGGAGGGTACGTGGGTCATGGCAAGAAAATTTCTTTCTGCAAGTAGCAAGACTTGAACAGTTATCTGTCACCTTAAATTAATGAATAAAACTTGGACCCATTGAAAAATTTACCATTTTTACCCAACTTCAAGAAAACGGTAGCAGTAATTATTGTGTTCTTAATTTTGGTTATTGTTGCTGCAGCAACTGTCTCTGAAAGGCTTTGCTGGGGACACAGCAAAGGCGCATGCAAAGACCAGTATGATTGCCGGAGAAGGAGTGAGTAACATAAGGACTGTAGCTGCCTTCAATGCACAGGACAAGATACTGTCTCTCTTCGGCCACGAACTCCGGGTCCCGCAGATGAGAAGCCTACGTAAAAGCCAGACCTCGGGCTTCCTCTTCGGCCTCTCTCAGCTCGCGCTCTACGCGTCCGAGGCCCTCATCCTCTGGTACGGAGCCCACCTCGTGAGCAAGGGCCATTCCACCTTCTCGAAAGTCATTAAAGTCTTTGTCGTGCTCGTGATCACGGCTAATTCCGTCGCAGAGACCGTCAGTCTCGCCCCGGAGATCATACGGGGTGGAGAGGCAGTCGGGTCGGTTTTCTCCATATTGGATCGGCAAACCCGAATCGACCCTGATGACCAAGAGGCCGAGCCTGTCGGTTCGGTTCGTGGCGAGATCGAGCTCCGACATGTCGACTTTGCATACCCTTCACGTCCTGACGTGGTTATCTTCAAGGACTTTAGCTTGAGGATCCGAGCCGGACACAGCCAAGCCCTGGTGGGAGCCAGTGGGTCTGGGAAGAGTTCGGTAATAGCGTTGATCGAGCGGTTTTACGACCCGATAGCGGGAAAAGTAATGATAGACGGAAAGGATATTCGACGATTAAACCTTAAATCGCTCCGAGCCAAGATCGGTCTAGTCCAGCAGGAACCGGCGCTTTTCGCGGCTAGCATTTTCGACAACATTGCTTATGCTAAAGAAGGCGCAACCGAGTCCGAGGTTATCGAAGCCGCCCGAGCCGCAAATGTACACACATTTGTAAGCGGGTTACCCGACGGGTACAAAACCCCGGTCGGGGAGCGGGGCGTTCAATTGTCGGGGGGACAGAAGCAGAGAATCGCGATAGCAAGAGCGGTTCTGAAAGACCCGGCCATTCTCCTACTAGACGAGGCGACTAGTGCACTTGATGCCGAGTCTGAATGTGTCCTACAAGAAGCCCTCGAGCGGCTCATGAGGGGTCGAACCACGGTTCTTGTGGCTCACCGTTTGTCAACCATCAGAGGGGTGGATAGCATTGCGGTGGTTCAAGACGGGCGGATCGTGGAACACGGGAGCCACCGGGAACTAGTGACCCGACCCGAGGGGGCCTACTCAAGACTATTGCAGCTACAGCTTCATCACACATGAGGGTTTTCTACTTTTTTTTTTTGGCCTTTTTTAAATTGCAACGCAACGTGCCTTGTTGGAGAGGGGGGTTTATTATGTTTGGTCCCATTGTGCTTTCGGTTTTCTGATAATAGATAATGTAGATATGTTATGATTACTATTATTGTTTGTGGGGGCAAAAGATAAGAAGAAAGTTTTCTCAATTGACTAGAGAGTTTGTAATATTAATATCTATGTATCGGAAATACATATATGTATGTAATGAATTTGCTTCACAAGGCAGTTTTTTTATATCTTTTTCCTTGTGGTTCCTATGTTACTAATCATATTGTTCCAGATTTAAAATGTTAATATTTAGTGTCCTATTTATCCGATTTGTTGATTTCCATATATTTGAAATTGCTAATATTTGGTGAGTTGATTTCCACACTATCAGTTGAGCTAAAAATAAAAAATAGTTGCTTTCTCTTAACCAGAATGACTGATACTATTTCTATAAATAGTTGATCTACGCGAATTCGTTGAACTTGATTCAGATCAATACTGAATTTAACAACTATGATAAAGAATTCTTCGGGTATGATATTGTTTTCACAACTTCATACATGTTTTTTTTTAATAATTTTTTTGTTTCCGCATTTTATATCGAAATCGTAAAATGTTAGTCTTATTAATTTGCATAATTTCAAGGACTGCAACCATAAATAAAATCCTTTCGTATCGGCTTGCCTTTGAATAAAGGTGAAGTTGTGGAGAAAGTAAGAAAAGTGAATGGTGATCTTCTTTTTTAAGATTTGCCTAATTGGCATGGCATGTGGTGTTGGGAACGTGAGGTTTCGTTCTCAGACTGAATTAATAAAGAGAATATAGAAAAGACATACATGAATGATCTGGACACCCATAATAGTACCCACCATATCATTCATAAAGCTAAGCTCGCTTCATATCATTCACCTCATGTCTCTATTATTTGATTTGATATGCTAAAGCTAAGGAATAAACAAACATGTCGGGAAATTTATTTACGGAGTAAGGAATTCGTCACTCTTAGTGGAATGGAACACACTCGAATAATTACTTTTAACGGGGTCCAGAAATATTAGAATAGATAGTATTGGGACTTGAATTCATTATATATATAATTATTATCTGATATAAGGTAACGGTTCGACAATTCGGACTTTAGTCTTGTGGCTATGTTACAATATGTGAAATTTTTTGTAAAATTTCCTTAGAAAGTAATATAGTGTCTCATAAAAAATCAATACATTTGTTCATTTATTTTATTTTTTTTACTTTCTATTAAAATTTTACAAGAAATTTCACATTTTAAAAATTTACTATTAGTCTCGAGGTCCTTATATATAGTACCTTTATCGATAGTGTTAAATTGTTAATAACTCATAAGGTGATCCATAAAAAAAAATGTCCAAAAACAAAAGATAACATGGACACATTTTTTTGACAACCAACTACACTATATAATTTACGTATAATGCAAAAAAAAAAATACAATATATTAATCATCAGCTTCTTTTATATCATATAATATATATATTATAGCTTCTGAACCGATGGGGCAAATCATCTCAGTACGTTTCTGAGGTATAATATATTTGTTTAATCCCGAAAAGTTGGTGCATTTTAGCTTCAAAATATACAAAAGAAAGAGTAATAAATAGATTTCAATTTAGAAAACTAACTTTCTAAATAAATTAGCTTAGAAGCTTGGGATGCATGTTAAGAACATGTATAGTGGGCATTCTTTATATTTTAAACGAGTTCATGCACTATTGACAATGAGTAAAGTATTTCCCTATAAAAATTTAATACATAAGAATGCACGAATTTGAATATCTAATGCATCTACTTAAATTTTAATTTAATTAAAAAGTTATCATAATAAACTTTGAAAATGTTTTTAGCAGTCACATGAAAATAAAGTGGTGTATTGCAATAATTTCAGCACTTTCCGGGTGGTATTATTTAATGTAGATGAAAAGGTTAAATTAATTAGTACCACCCCCTCATGATCATGCCATGTGGGTGCACTTACTTGGGGTCAGTTGGTAGATCGATGTTGGGGTCCATCCAATTGGTTTTCTTTTAACAGTTGTTGAGATGTGCAGTGAGGAAAACAAGGAAAAAGCAGACCCTTCTGCAGAAAGCTGATGAAAAAAATGGAAAGGAAAGAAAATTGAAGAAAGAAAGAAAGAAGCAATGATATATGTGTGAGATATTTTCGAGCTTCATGAGGCAGGCCAAGGGTATATTATTAATCAATAGAACCTAACACATGATAACATCACATAATTTGAGGAACAAAACTTAATTAGTTTAATGTGGTTTGACCGAAGTTTCAGGATCGAATCCTTTTAAAGAGTTACATTGCAGTGACCAGATTAAAATCAGGTCTCGCCTTGCATACCGCTTCAAACATAAGAGAGGAGACCAGTAGAACTGAGTTTAACGGGGATGCCTCTTGACTATATATATACTAGGTTGTTGGTGGGGTTAGAGTGAATGCATGTGGTGAATATTGTTCACTAAGTCCCATGTAGTTTGGTTCCAAAGTAACTAATCTAATTAAAAATATCGGGTTTTGCATGCCTTACATACTGCGTTAGGTATAAGAGGAGACGCATAGAACTGGGCATGCCACTTGATTATACTAGGTTATTTATAATGGGACTACGTTGACGACATGTGTTGATTGTTTGCTAAGCCTCTTGGGGTTTGAATCCAAAATCACATATTCAAAACTCATCGGGGATCACGTTGGGGTAATTTGATTAAAAATAACAGGCTCCGTCTGGTTCATAAAATGTGTCAAGTATAAGAGGATGCAAGTATTACTAGGCTTAGGGGGCAAACATGTTGACTATACTAGGCTGCTAGCGAACCAGACTAGGTTGACAATGTAAGTGGCATGCGCTAATTGTTCAATAAATCTGATTGAAAAAAAAAACTCCAAATAACAAGCAAGAGATCCAGAACATTACTTAGCAGAAATAATCTAAGGTTGATACTACTAATTCCTTTATTTTGATGGAAAAAAAATATTATTTAGTAGTTTTTAAAATTTCATTCATAAACTGCTTATTTCCTTGTAGTGGATTTAGATTTTCGGGTTCATGCCATTAGCCACAAACTGACCCATATAACGTGTAAAAAAATTAGTCAAGTATATGTTATGAAAGTCGACGAAATTAGTCTAGCTTTTCTCTTGTTTGCCCGAGAATGTAGTACCGAGTACATCACTCTCTCTTGAACCACCATGCATATTGCATATTACGTGTTTCTTCCTCCATCTCTCTCTTTTTTTTTTTTTTTAACTCTACTATAGTCATTTCTATCTTCTAACAAACACGACAACTAGTCGCCGTTAAACACGGAAATTCACAGTTGTAACTTGTAAGGGAAATCTATCTATATAAGGGTTAAGAACCTATGAAAGGTCTGAACTATCACCCATGTTAACGGGAGAGGTCTGAAATTTAAAATGTTAATAACAGAGGTCTGAAATTTCTGTTTTGTTGATAACAGCGATCTCCGTTAGTTTTTTCCGTTAAAACTAACGGAAATTGGTCACATGCCAGGAAATAAAATAAATTTTCAAAAATGCCCTTCTATCAAGTGTGCCCCTCACATGCTTGGAGTGAAAAGACCAAAATGCCCTTGAAGTCACCACGGTACTCCGGCGACCACCAATCGTACTCCGGCGACCACCACCGTACTCCGGCGACCACCACCAAGGCTCCGATTGGGCCAAAATCGGAGCCACCGGCCCCGATTGGGCTCCGATCGGAGCCACCGGCCCCGATTGGACTCCGATCGGAGCCAAAAAAGCTCCGATCGGAGCTTTGTGGCTCTGGTCGGAGCTTTTTTGGCTCCGATCGGAGCTTTTTGGCTCCGATCGGAGCTTTTTGGCTCCGATCGGAGCTTTTTTGTTGAGGTGGTGGCCGGAGTCGGGTCGCCGGAGCCGAGGTGGTGGTCGTCGGAGTTGAGGTGGTGGTCGCCGGAGTCGGGTGGTGGTGGCCGGAGTCGGGAAGCGGTGGCCGGAGTTGGGTGGTTTTAATTTGACTTTAGGGGTAAAATTGTCATTTCACATTTTCTTAAATAAGATATTAAATAAAACAAAATATTAAAGGGGCAAAAATGTCATTTCACACAATTCTGTTAAATTTAACCCTAAAAATGGACGGAAAACCTCAAATCAACAAAATTGAAATTTCAGACCTCTGTTATTAACTTTTTAAATTTCAGACCTCTTCCGTTAACATGGGTGATAGTTCAGACCTTTCATAGGTTCTTAACCCATATATTAACTACCAAAGTTACTGTTCTTTCTTGTGAATTAAAAAAAATAATTATTCAAATCTAAGTAAATGTATTTTTTTCTCAGGAGTCAGCAATCACTTCAATGTAATGTGTCGTACTGTCTGCTCTCTATTATCATACTGGATAGTCATGTACATTATACAGTAATTTGTCGTATTTATTGAATCTATGTACTATATCCATGTGGTCAATCTGCAGGTACAGTTCCACACGAGTTCTCTTCATTAAAACAACTAACGTTTTAAAATAGCTAGGTATCAAATATTTTTGGGAATAGAACATTTTGACATAAGTGTCAGTTTGTTGTCTCGATTTTAAACTGTTAATATTTGGTGTTTTAATTTTTAATTTTGTGCCTATTTGATTTTCCGTTAGTTTTTTGGTTAAATTTAACAGACTTACTTGAAAAGACAATTTTGCCATGTTAAAAAAAACCAACTGACAATCCGGCCACCCACCCCGACTCCGGCCACCCACCTTCGACTCCGACCACCCACCTTCGACTCCGGCCACCCACCTCCATCCACCCACCTCCAATCGGTGGAATTGGCCGTAATCGGCCTTAATCGGCCATTATCGGCCTTAATCGACCGGGAATCGGCCGTAATCGGAGCTGCCTAACCCTAAATCGGCAGGAATATACCGTAATCGGTCGGAACCCTAAGTCAATCAGAGCTGCTTAGCCCTAAATCGGCCGGAATCGGAGATGCTTAGCCCTAAATCAGCCGTAATTGGCCTTAATCGGCTGTAATTGGCCTTAATAGGCCGTAATTGACCGGAAATCGGCCGGAACCCTAAGCCCTAAATCGGCCGAAATTGGCTAGTCGGGGGTACTTTTGAAATTTTGAAAATTGGCCACTCACGTGACCATCACGTGATCAGATTCCGTCCAATTTAACCCAAAATATAGACGGAGACAACAAATAGCAACATATATGAAAATTCAGACAGTCATTCTAAACCTCAGACACCAAACTGACACATGGGTCAAAATTAAGACAGTTTTTAAGTTCTATTCCCAATATTTTTTTAGCTTATGTTAAAATTCTAGAATGAGTTAAAATTCAAATAACTCTATATTTTTTTTTTTCTAACTAAATAACTCTATTCTTATGTCAACATAAGTGTCACGATCACCATGTAATAGTGATATTCAACTCTTCGTACATTTACCGGATGTCATGATTTCAAAAGCCGCTAAAATTCTATGAATTCAAAATATTTATGGACAACATTTAAGAGCTGACATTATGCTAGTGGAGATTAACTACTGTTAGATCTCGTGGAGTCGAATGTGAAAATAATTGATGGTAAAATTCATCATGTTCTTAATTCAGTTAATTTATTTTATTTTCTGAAAATGCATGGCAGATCAGGTAGAAGATGAAAAATAATTGAGGGAAATTGGATTTTAATTGAAGGGAGAAGATAGTTTCATTGTTAGATCTTGTAGGGTTTGCCCTGACAAGTTACTGTTGTTGGTGTTAGCTGTTCTGGACTTCTGGCAATATAGCCCCGTGAAGTTGAACTGCGTGTAGGGATGAAATTATCATTTTTTAGGGTTAAAAAGTATTTTGGTGTCATATGATTAACTATTGTTGGCTTCTATTGTCATATGTTTGGAATATTGAATGTTTTTGGTATTTTCGTTAGTTAACAGTTAGTTTGACTTGTTAAATACTTTTATTTTCTTCAATTTATTCTTCGAATTTATATTCCTAAGATTTAATTTTTATAATTTAGTTCTTATTGTTTGCTCCAGTTACCCCCAAGGTCGCTGGAGACCACCCACCAACACCTAAGGCCGCCGACCACCACGAAACGGAGCCAGCAACCACGAAACGGGCCGACCACCTCAAATCGGGACCGGCCCCACCAATTGGGGCCGGAAGCCCCAATTAGTGGTGGCTGACCCCAATTGGTAGTGGCCGGTCCCGATTCGTGGTGGTTGGCGGTCTTGGGTGGTGGTGGGTGGTGGCCAACGGCCTTGGGCGGTAACTAGAGCAAATAATAGGGACTAAATCGTAAAAATTAAATCTTAGGAATATCATTTCGAAGACTAAATTGAAGAAAATAAAAGTATTTAACGGTCAAACTAACTGTTGACAAACATAAAACAAAAAATAAACAACCTCATATATATAACACCAAAAGCCTAAAAAACTTATGGAACTTAAAGCCAATGGTTAAACATATGGTACTAAAAGACCAGTTTTTTTATATTATTATTGTTGTAATAAGATTTGAATTAAGATATAAAAATTAAAATAAAAAAAAAATCCTAAATGGGCATACGTAAAATATTAATGGGTCAAATTAAGAATAGTTATTTTTTTAGTATTAAAAATACACATCATCCAAATTTGAGAAATATAATTCTCTCCTCGCTTTGTGGCTTCGCCCCTACTTGTAGATAATATAAT
Source organism: Clarkia xantiana subsp. parviflora (assembly GCA_036873135.1). Taxonomy (NCBI): domain Eukaryota; kingdom Viridiplantae; phylum Streptophyta; class Magnoliopsida; order Myrtales; family Onagraceae; genus Clarkia; species Clarkia xantiana. Next base: position 25,293,112 of record JAPTYO010000007.1, read on the forward strand.
ACTATAATAGAGCCATCCCGTGCATGAACAAGGACCACAGTTTACAATTGTTTGTTCTTCTTCGGTCATGATCAGACGAGACTCTCCCTTCTTAAAACAATATTCGTTTCCAAAAATTATTGTTCCTCGTTAGAGATATTTCAAAAAAATTGATACACAAGTTAAGAATCTCGACAAAACTTATCGAATAGTTACTATGGTATATAGAAATTTTATTTAAATGAGATATAAATTATGATGTACGTCGTAGTTATTAATTCACACTTATACGTGTTTTATTTTTGTTGAATTGTGTCTTCAAATTATTATGGCCATTAAGTTACGTTCAATATTACCCTACGATTGCATTAAACATTTCACTTCACATGTATTGTGATTGTGTATTTTTTGGGCATCGGCACAACCCTAATTCCAAGTAGGGCTTAATAATTTTGTTTGTTTTTGGGCCTTCACTTAATTGTGTGTATCCTTACCGAATACCTATGGTTTTAGTGGCCCAAAAAAAACCAACGGATTTTTGGAGATAAAGTAGTTACTTTTCAGTCCAATGGGCCAGTAATATTGGGTACTTCGGCCTGGGAAAAATTGCAGAAGGCCCGTTCTTTTGGTTGGCCCAATTGAAGCCCATAACAGAATTCAACATGTATATTGTATTTGCCCCTTCTCTTAAAATCAACTTTGGAAAAAATGAGTTACCACGTAGCCCCGCACACCCGTCTAACGAAGACGAACTAAATTTTGTACGATAATAAATACATATATATTTTTTTTGATGTTAATACATATATATTTGGCAAAGTTATAATAATTCTACTAGTCATTTGAACGATTGATGAAAACATATACTATAATACTATTATGATTTGTTTTTGTGTAAAGATTTACTTTTAAATTAATACTGTATACAGTGTACATGTTCAACATTTCGTCTACTAAGTAAAAGTTTCATGTTTATTAAGCTCTAGAAATGAAAAAAAATATATTTATATTCAGCACTTTATTTTTTAAGAACTGATACGATGCAAGTAGTGTTCATTTTGAGTGTGAAATAAACATGTTACATGTGCTGCCGTTTTAATATGGTTAGTAATTTATACACAATCTAAATCTGAACTATAGCATTATAAAAAAAAAAAAAAAAACTTTGTCCAAATTTTCGACTCATAAATTAATAATTATTAACCCTAAAGTTAACCTAGTGAAATATCAATGGACGGTTGTCAGTGATACACACACACCCAACAACTTGTGAAATTAATTACACTTTACCCTTAAGAAGAAAAAGGTGCCCATGATAGTTTCTTTCAGAAAAGATGCTAAAGTGCTACCCAAGCTGGGATCAATTTTTCTTACCATTGATGGCAAAGTGGAAAATCATTACCATATTTCACTACTCTCCACCATGAAACTTCATTTTCTATGTAGTCACTTTCTTACTGCCTTAACATGATATGAAAACCCTACGTACCCCAAGGAGGAAGACATCGACGTATCCATTATCCTTATACTTCACGCGCAACCCGGCCCCATTAATGGAAACATACTCGTCGAGCAGTGACGGAGTCAGGATTCAAGAGTCACGGGTTCACACTATTTCTTCTGACATAGCCAAGATCAAGTCCAAAGTTATGCCCGACTATGGTAGGATCAGCTAGGTCAAGTGACCCTAACTATAGTCGGATTTAGTCCTAGTTTCGAACCGGGTTAGGTCAATCGAGCCAATGGTTTGATTGGAAAAAAGTTTAGGAACGAAATTATAAAGTTAATGGTCTAAATTGGAGGATTAATCTGAACAAAATAAAAATTTGAGGTTAGTTACATGCAAGTCACGTGACTATTTAACGGGCACATTAATAATGACTAACAGATGCACAAAATATGTACAAGCTCCAAACGTATTGCAACACAAATATGAAAGAAAAAAAAAACTCGTTCCACCAAAATTTAAAATTGGTCAAACTTGTTATATCAAAATACATATTAGCCCTATATATTATTATATAGATAGATACATTAATGCTTGTTAGGAATTATAAAGTTTTATTGTAAAAACGCGTACACCACCAAATTATTAGAAACTTTCTAAACATGTTTCCGTGCGTTAGTAGAAAGTAGTACGCCCACCCAACCGTACGTGTTAATGATATAGCGTATAATCATGATCAATGCTAATTAATCTCATTTGTCATTATGATAATTGTTACGTACGGTCAATTTCCGAGTAAGCACCTGAATCGTCTGTGACGTGTACTCATTGTTCGTGTATTAGATGACATGGTAATCAGTAATTTTATGAAGTTTTTTGCTGCTTGAGGGACGAGTTTTATGTAATTATGTATTTAATAAAATAAAATAGTAAAAGCTGGTATAGTGGTATATATATTTTGTTAGGTAAGGTTGGGGCTCTCCTAGTTACGGTTTGAGATTTTTTCCGATAGGACTTACTGAACAATCAGCGCATGCACTGGTCTAATTAAGTAGCCCACTTATTAAGAGGTCGGCTCATTTAACTCAGTTATACTCGTTTTCTCTTATGTCTGACGCAATAATAAGCCAAACAGAACTTATTGTTTTAATAAGGTCATTACTAGGTGACTCCCAAAAGAATTTTAAATGTATATAAATTTTAAGACAAATCATATAAAATAAGCACTTTTTAATCAATTACTGAGAAACTATATCATCGGTTAATTGATTAATCATCAATGCATATAGAGGTAGATTTTTTTATGGGATTTTAGACTGAGTAGTGAGTACTAATGTTTAATTGTCATGTGAGGGCGGGCCCATTTATAAATTCTCTCATATACATCCAATTGGTGTAATATTATCACATATAAATCACATTTTAATTTCATCAAGTTTTCATCGTCCAAAAGTACGTCAATCATTTCTTTTATTAATTATATTTGATGATATGTGGTGGACGAAAATACACTTAATAACGTCATACTGTTTAATTGCAGAGTCCAATTTTTGTTTTTTAATGCTTTTAAAAATAAAATATTAAAAAAAATCACAATTTTTTGATTTTATTTTCAAAAGCAACCAAAAGTGCGGTTAATTGTTTTAATTGAAAAATACAAATAATATAAACTCACTATTATTTGTGGTGTTAATAGTGTCATAGTCCATTATTTACGTACTAAAAATTAAAGTATAGTTAATTTCATAATTTAATTATTTACCACCATGAATATCAACTTTCAAATTAACCAACTTTAATATTCTTTACAACGTACATAATTAAATTGCAACTATAACACTAAAAATGAAGTTGAAATTTTACTGATTTTATATTAGTTTTATTTAAAACAATTTATTTAAAGTGATTTTATTTAAACGACGTCTTGCAAGTTGAAGAATCTGGAAGATTAGGATTGAGACCATAGATGTTTGAGCAATTCTTGCCTGGGCACCGAGCCAACACGTGGCTCGGTATTAGTGGCCCTTTATCCAATTAAAATGGGACAACTAGCACAAATTTATTGACACGTCAAGTTTTTATTAGTTATGGCTACAACAGTTAGGACATGTTCTATACAAGAATTTCTCTAGAAGTTTTGGTGCGAAGAGACATGATGTTATTGGGAATTGTGTGGATACAGCCATCTGTTAGCTTGTTGGGGAACCAGTTATATCAATCCACTTCAGGAGATATTATATAGTAACTTGTCGAAGTACCACACCGGTATTTACCAAACTGAATATTATATACCGGTTAAGTAATTAGACTTAATTAGTATCATATTATATGATGAGTTAGGGTCTAACTTCATTATAAACCCACACTTCAAAACCTAACAAAAAGAAGAGACATTTGTGGACTCAGTTAAATCGATACAAATTTAGATACATTAAGGTAATGTTATATAATATACATAGAAAATGAGCACTTTGTTTAAAGCGTGTGATATTCTTATCGCAATTAAGTTCATGATTTATATCTCGGGTAGGCGATCGGAATTCTGACGGTTGATACTTTACTTTTTAATACCCAACTATTATTTTCGTTAGTAAGACTCTTCTTCCAACTAGGGTTGATTTTACTATCATTTTGTCACACTCCAAACTCAAATAAGTGTCATCACTAGCCCAACGTAACCTGATCAAATCCGTTGTTCTCATTTATGCTTAGAAAAGTAAAATTTTGTATTGAGATCTCTTACTTATTTATATATATATATAGATGATTCGAATTACAATTTTCCTTCATTGTTACTGATGGAACAAGCTCTTCGGAGCTCCGATCTTGGCGGTCTTCGAGTCGTGTTCCTTCGTTCTTCATGTTACGCTTCTTACTTCCGCAAGCTTACATGCATAAGGAGTAAGCCGGGGGTTGTCCAGCGAACCCTCTCCGATGCCTAAATGAGAGTTCGGTTTGTAGAGAGATAAAGCTAGAGAGAAGTCAGAGCCTCGGTATGAAAATCAGAGATCAGGTTGAAAATGAAGAATACCTTCCCCTATTTATAGAGGTTGGGATTTTGACACCAGAGGAGGGGCCCACATTTATGGGTGGGACCCGTGTAAAAATGGAAGTATCCTAAATAGGAGTAACCCGGGTGTCAGTCACCAGACGCGGGACGCGCCGGCCCCATAACACCGGACTAGTTTGGTGGTTTCGGCACCGAACTAGTCCGGTCGGGAGGACTAGTGCGTTAAAAATAAATGTCTTAGCCCCTTACCATGTTTGGGGTCGACGGCGCGACCATGTCGAGCCTTGATAAGGTCCAATCGGGTGTATATCCATCATTTGCCCCCCAAGTCAAGCATTGGTTTTACCTTTACTTGACTCTATTTATTAGAAGGATGGACGCCTGATTGTATCTCGGCTTTATTTTTACCTTTTTGTAATGAGTCTGTCGCTGTCGGTGCGTGTTGCCCGACGATCATTCTTTCATGCTAGGAGGGTGTTCGACCTATGTCATTGTTATGAGCATAGATAAAAAATTCACACAAGTACGGGGTAAGTCATAAATGTGTTAGCATATAATGTCATGGATGTAATCATTGATATGAATCTTATTGTACGAATTGCTCAAAGCAACATATGCAAGTGAATGCGAGCATGTCACCATGGGTACCTGCATATGTACATAATATAGCATATATGAATGAATGATTGTAGAATTGTATGTCATGATATGTATGAGTATGCCAAAATTGTGTTACATTGCTCAGGTGAGTATATACATGTAATGATCATGGAGAAAGTTCTAAGTTCTTATCAATGGTAGTGTTAACTCATATGGATGCTATCATGAATAGTAATGAAAAAATTTCCAAGTGTTCGACAACACTAGTATTGATGTATATAGGTGCAATCATGGTAATGTATGGAAAAAATACTAAGTGTTTGACAACACTAGTAGTGATGCACATGTATAAATACATGGTAATGAATGAATAAATACTAAGTGTTTGACAACACTAGTAGTGATGCATATGGATGCATACATGGCAATGAGTGAAAAAATACTAGCGTTGATACAAATGAATGCATACGCGTCAATGCTTAAAACGTTCATATTTCGGACATGGGGTGTTGGCCCTCGCGTCATTGCGCGTCGTGTTGCGCATGTATTGTGTCGTTGCGTCTCGTCAGTTGCCCTTGTGCTCGGATGATTTGATTTGTCATCGATCTCGATTTTTGGAGGTCCAATTTTTTGCCCTCTCGTTTCGTATCTTTAATCATAGTCGAGTCAAATACTTGCAATATATGGTTATGTCGAAAATAATTGAATCATTGTATATAATCGGAAAGCGATACCTTTATTCCGATTTTAGAAAAAAATCGGTTTTGAAAATTATGTTTTCCCGAGTAGGAATGTCGTTGCTTCCATTCGGGTTGTTGTTCATATTGGTGATTTTATGTATAACATGTAATTATGAAATCAATCATACAAATATTTATACATGAGGTGTTTAGTCTCGCGTCGACGACGTTGTTGAGTACGCTTGCATATGGTGTTGACATCGTCAATGACGTTGTGTGATATGCCATCATATAGTGTTGACAGTGTCGATGGCGTCGACGGTGTTGATGGTGCTGACGGTGTTGATGATGTCGAAGGGGTACGCCTTCACCTAACCTTAGACGTGAGGTGTTGGGTCTCGGGTCGATGGCGTCGTATGCTACGCTTTCTTTTCCATGGTATGTTTATAAGTTGGACGTAGGGGTTTCCCTTAGCGTTTATCATGTATCGTTGTGTCAGACGTAAGGAGTCTCCCTATGCGTCCGTCTTATACCACATCATAAGTGTTATACCGCCTCCGGAACAAGCGTAGCGACCATAATATGCTTAGGGTTTACCCATTGCATTATCATTTTCATCGTCATTAGTACAATGTCGTATTGCCACTGAAGTAGGCGTCGGTGTTATCCTTGACAAGGGATGTCGTTCCTTGTGTCCGGCGTGTCGCACAGTGTGCACATGTCGTTGTGCCTTCGAAGTAGTCGTAGTAGTAATTATTGACACGTCGGTGTCAACCCTTGTATTCATCACACCTTATAATATGCATTCATCATGTTGCCCCCGTAATACGTGTCGTTATCGTCATGGACATATGGTGTCGACCATTGCGTTTGTCACGCCTCATTGCGTCGTCATCATAATGCTGCCCCCCGTAGTGGGCGTCGTTGTTGTCGTGGACTTAGGGTGTCGACCCTTACGTCCGTCATGCTTTATGGCGCCGACATCTTAATTTTGCCCCCGTAGCGGGCGTCGTTATTGTCGTGGACTTGGGGTGTCGACCCTTGCATCCGTCGCGCTTTGTAAAGCGCGTTCATCATGTTGCCTCCAGTAGGCATAGTAATAGTCATGGACATATTGTGTCGACCTTTTCATCCATCATGCTTCGTAGCGCGCACGTTACGTCGCGTTGGGGTTGCTGTAGTCATACTTAGTTTCGGGAAGTGATGTGGTAATCCTCGTGTTGGTGCGTCAAAGCGCGCAAACCTTGCGCTGTGCCTTTAGTAGTTATTCTTGTAGTCGAGAGACGGGGTGTTACGCCTCATGTGGTTTGCAAGATAACACTCATCTTAGGTTTACCTGCATGACCATATTTTTCATGACATAGAGATATCAGTAAGATTTGTTGGTGGGATTTTAACTTATCGCCACCATTTAACTGCGCGCCCTATGAGTAGAATGACTTTTTTTTTTTTACTTGAACGTAACTCGATTTGTTTACTACGCGCCCCACGATTACGGGAACTCGGTAAACACACTGAACCGTATAGAACCGTTATATCGTGTATATTACATATTAGTGGCAGTATATAGAACAAGCTAAGTGTTAGTTGTTTATCACTCATATAATAAGTAGTAAATAAAGGCAAATCATCATCATACCATATATAAAAATATATATACTCAACTAAAGATCTAGTCCCTTCGAGGCTTCGAGTGTTCGGCTCTACGTACATATAGAAGTTCTTAATGCATGTTCACTGTTGGTGACGATGGAGCCAACAAGAACAAGGTGGGCCTTTTCTTGATGTTGTTGCCATCGGTTGACAACATCACGTGGTAATGAAGAAACATGATCACGTGATCATATAATATCTAGCCATCCAACCAAAAGAATTGTAAAACCCCTCCTCTCTTCTTGAAATATATGGTTACACTTTCCTTCGTGAACTCCACACTCCTCCCATCTCTTTATTCATGAATAAATAACTCATTTTATCAGTTGCTATAATTAACTATACGTAATTCCCTTTTCATTTTAAATTAAAATACAACATAAATAGAATAAATTCTGCAACCCCATTTAACAAAAAAGGTCTTATGATGGTTCGGTAAATATATACTGGATACTTATAACTAATTTATTTTAAGAAGAATATATAATATTCACAAATAAAAAGATTGTAAAACATGCAACATATTTGAAAAAAGAAATAGTTATATGGACTAATATGTTTTAAATATACAACATATTTGAAAAAGATGATTTTATGGACCAATATATTTTAAAATGTAACATGTTTGCAAAAGATGGTAACATAACATTTCTTTGACTTGTTGTCAATTATTCCGTTAAATTGCTACGTGCGAGTTACGTTTTTAAAAAATAATAATAATTAAAATAAGAAACTAATTGGTCTTTTCTCTCAACAACATTAGACACTTTTCTCTATATATATTGCTCCACTCCCTCTTTGTATCTCCATCGGCCAACCACGCTCAATATCGATTCATCCATTTTCAACTGATCGACTTATCCATTCCACGACCAATAAATTAATTGGTCATGCAGCAGGGATGTGCTTGAGTCGATCGGTAGGGAATTGATGAATCAATGTTGAGCGTGACTGGCTAATGGAGATACAAAGAGGGGTGGAGCAATATGAAGAAGAATATCTGATGTTGATGACAGAATACCAATTAATTTGTTATTTTAATTAGTATTATTATTTTTTAAAAACGTGACCCTCACGTGTCAATTTAGCGAGATAATTGACATAAATTCGACGGAATGTTATTTTTACCATCTTTTGCAAACATGTTGTACATTAAAAAAACATATTGATCATTAAAATCATATTTTAAAAATTTGTTATACATTTTAAAACATATTGATCTATAAAACCAAAATTTTCAAACAAGTTGCATGTTTTACAGAATTTTCCCTATTCACAAAGTTTGTTGATCATACATGTTCCGAATGTGGTGTTTTTGTAAACCTCTAAGTTAGTCACAATAACATATGGTGTAATTTGTAAATATTTTTAGGGCGTATCTATATATACTCGGGAGGTTTCGAACTCCGTATCATTTTTATATTCACAAAATGTTGGAACTTTCCTGTCTAAGTTGTAATTAAGAGCATCCACAATGCAAAGTCTCAACTCCTACTCTAATTTGTTGCCACATTTGTGCCAACTAGTTAATTTGTTAAAGAAAAAAAGTGTACAAGAGTTGTCCATTAATACTCCAGTGGTGTCTACATTTTTTAACTCAAACTTTAATTTTATTTTTATTTTTATGTATTAAAAAATTAAATCAACAAAATAAAAAGTAAGAGAGAAACATAATTAAAAAAATGAGATAGTAATGGTGGGATGATAGATACTAAATCCACCAAGAAGGGGCGAGACACTAAAATGAAGATTACTCCAATAGAAGAAGACAATACATAATTCTATGTGGAGGAATTGAATTGCATTGTGGATGCTCTAAGACGACGAGTTTAGGGCAATATCTTAGGCAAATTTAAGGTGTTTTGATTAATTAGGGTCACTAATTTGGTCACTATAACCCCACTGACAGCTTGATATAGAATGCATAATTTTTGGCCGAAGCTGATCCGATCCGTAGGAAAATATCATGTATAGGAAATGTGAACTTGTCCCAAGAACCAAATTAAAGGCTATGTTGTTATCCAGCGGATCACATTATATTATGCAGAAAAAAGGGACAGACCACGGCCTGATCATATAATTGGTCCTTACCATTGATTGATGTGCTCCATTTTTTATTTTTTATTTTTTAATTTCATCAATACTTGTAAGATTTCAGAGCTTCTATTTTCACCACCGTCATTAATTCTAGAGGAACCCAATTCAACCAAATTGTCATTAAATTTTAAGGTGATGACGAAGATTTGTTAATTTATTTTAACATTTCCTTTATGAGTGGATTGAAAAATGTAATAAAATTTTATGGTGATCAGGATGTGATTATTAGTTATATTTCAACATTTTTCATCACGCGTTGGTTGAAATTTTAAAGGGTCATTGCATGAAAATGTAATTAAATTGGGGATTAATTAGGTTGTTGCAGAGATTTGAACATAGAAACTCTAATTCCATGTAGAATTTCAGATAACAACTTGACCAACTGTTCTAAAATCTTAAGATAACTAGGTGCATTTTTCGCGCATAGTGACTTACCAAATATGTATAATTAACAAACTAATATTCGATGAAATTTATACTGACTAATTGTAATATGTGAAACACTATTTTTAAATAAAATATCAGTCTAAAATTTGAAAAAGTAAACGAAAGACTGGAAATTTTGAACCATAAAATACTATTGCGAAAATTCACAAATAAATTTTAGATGTCCGTACCGCATGCTACCTTTGGTCGTCGGATCCGTGTAAAGCGTTTGTTCTTCAACAGATATAGCTTCGATGACCACCGACGATATCTCGCAGGAGATAGAGATGGCTCTACCACTGAGACTGTCAGCCGCCCGTACCGCCTGGTATCTTCGTTCGCCGGCTCTGCGTCAAGCGTCTGTTAAAAATCGGCGAAATTTTAATTTCGTTAATTGCATACATTGAATCTTGAACGGTCTGAAATTTTAATTGTGATTAATTGCATACACTGAATCTTGAACGGTTCGAAATTAGGGAAATTTTAATTGCGATTAATTGCATATATTGAATCTTGAAGGGTCCGAAATTTTGATTGTGATTAATTTTATACTTTGAATCTTGAACGGTTCGAAATCAGTGAAATTTTAATTGCGATTAATTGCAACTTAAAAACCCCCAGCTCCCTAGTGCAATCAATGTTATGGAGTTAATGACTACAAAACCCTTAGCTCAATTGTTATAAATACATCGATTAACGTAAAAAAACAAAATTATCATCTCCACATTCACTCTGTTATTATTTTTTTTCTTCAGAATTTATAATATATATAGATATGTGTAAGTGGAGTTAATAATTTATACGTCAACATTTTGCAACACAATGACTTCCTTGGGAGGTCACCGATTTAGTACTGCTCTTTCTCAAACACAGTTAAACACGCTTAAAATTTGATTGATACATTAGTGCTGATATAATCGCGCGCGTATATATATATTTATATATATAAAAGAGCGTGTTGAAAATCTTCAATCACAAATTCTAACTTATAGAAAAGTTTGGTTAAGATACATATTTTATCCTTAAGATGTGATATCATAGCATCTAGATTCAAATTCTAGGAAAATATATTAAGAACATGTCCAAGCACTTCACTTATAAATTTGAGTTTATATGATAATAATTAATTTAGGCTGATTATTCTTCACACAGAAAAGGCAATACCAATTTCTATGCTATAGTGTGTGCTTTCTCTTTCACTCAATAATAACATCACTGGTGGTCCTGTCTTCTTTCAAGTTTCACTCTCTACAATTAAACTCTCTCTTATCACTTACTACTGATCCAATTTATAAATGCATGGTGGATTCTTTTCTTTCTTTCTATCTCTCTCTATCTCTCATTTCTACTCCTTCCTTTATCATCAATTCATCATTATATATATATATTATAGTACCTAGCTAGCTAGTATAATCAACCATTGAAGAAAGACCCCTCTTACAGTTTAGTGTCCACATAGAAATAATCAATCCTTAGATATCTTCATATATTATTGGACTATATATATATATATATACGAGCTTTAAGCCTTTAATTAAGATAGAATTAAGACAATGTCTAGCAGAAGACATGGAAGGCAGCAGTCGTCTTCTTCGTCATCGTCGTCTAGTTCGAGGATTAGCGATGATCAGATCATCAACCTCGTCACCACGCTACGCCGAGTCCTTCCCGAGATTCAGGAACGCCGCCGCTCCAACAAAGTACGTACTAATAATCTCACTATAGAATTAATGAATCTGTATATATACATGCATATACTTATTTGCATTCATTGCAGATATATAGAACTATTCGACGTTGATTGAACTAACTAGTAAAATGAGTTGCGTTCTCAGAAATTCGAATCCCGCCAGAAATCTAAAATTGTGGACGTAATTCTTATACATAAAAAAAGTTATTTTATCTTTTATTTGGAGTCAGTTACTGAAAAATATTTGCAAGTAGTCTTTTGCTAAAAACCGGCTGAGATGGACTCACCTGGTACAAGTAAGAATGAGTTTAGGTGTAAATATGCTACAAATGATATCCTCCTACAGAAACTCTTAAGCACCACGCGAGAAAAAAAAAATACTTTTGCTAAAAATATAATGACATTTGGGTAAATACATAAGTACTCTAGAAAATATTAAGTACGTGAAAAAGAGTGGAGAATAATTAATGGAGCCAAAGACATGAAATACAAAGTAGGGTTTGTTTTCACTGAACTCTGTTGAAGAGTGTATTCAACTCCACCACCGGTTAGGTGTGCGAAGATTCGAGCACTATATATGTAATTAATTGATTCACATGTAATTAATATATATTCATTAATTGATTCACATGTAATTAATATCTATTTATCTCGTTGTAATTTTGAGTTTTTTTTATTATGGTCTGAATTTTTTTTTCCAATCAGACTTGATGAATTATTAATGCATGCACTAAATTCGTCAACGAAGTCCCACGAGTAGTCTAATCAAGAGGCCGGTCTATCAAAGCATTCACAATGATATAAATATCATTTTAGCTTTCACTTTGAATCACATCATCTCAAATTATTATAAACATGTTAAATTTTACGATGAAACAACACTTACATATATAATCCATATTTTAATTCGTTGGGCTTGGCTAAGTAGCCCAATGCAGAATTTAATAAACTACTCATTTAAAGATAGATTATATATACAAAAAAAAAATGTTAATAAAGATTAATTATTAATGAAGAAGATGTTTTGGTGTTTGGACAGGTTTCGGCATCAAAAGTGTTGCAAGACACGTGCAGCTACATCAGAAGCTTGAACAAAGAAGTGGACGACCTGAGTGAGAGACTCTCGCAGCTGCTGGCCACCATTGATTCTGATAGTGCAGAGGCTGCTATAATTAGGAGCTTGATCGCCTAATAATATTATTATCTCTCGTCTAATCTATCTGTTTTATAATAATAATCTAGTATATATATATATATATATATAGGTACCACGTACGTACGTTTCGGTCGCATATATAGTGTTTCCTTAGGATGTTGATGCATAATATATGAATTTTTCACCTAAATAACGATTTTGTAATAGTCATTATATACGGAAATATCAGATTTGTAAATCTGATAATCAAAATATTAAAGTACGCGACTCTCATTTGCGTAATGGGCTCACGACTATCATTTGTGTCATGTACTCGGTTTAGAATTTTTTTTTTTAAAACTACCTAAAAAAAGCACCAAAAGTATGTGATCCGCATACATATGAAGATAATTTTTTATTTTCTAATTACGTTAATAATTCATAAATCGTATATGATGCGAATGTTAGTCGCATTGAGACCCACACGCGAATAAAAGCCGCATACTTTAATATTTGGGACAATGGATTTACAACTTCGGTTCGTATTTAGCTATCACAAAATTGTTATTTTGATAAAAAAATCTGTTATATATAGAATAATGATGTCATTCTATGCGTGGTTATAGCCATGCATTTGATCTGATCAACCGTCTTACCAAAAAAAAAAAAAGATCTGATCAACCGGTAGATTAGGTCAAATATGTTTTATATATATTGGACGTCCTGATCAATAGCTAGCTAGCTTGTTGTTGCCTTATGATGTAACCGTTTAGCTTGATGTATGATATTTTATATATACAACCGTTCTCTGTTGGATTGTGTGTTATAAGGTGACATTGATCATCATTTGATCGTAAAGCGTCTTACTATTATATATAAATATATTTAAAAAAGTCAGATATGATAGGGACATATATATAATAATAATAATAATAATAATAATAATAATAATAATAATCTTCTTAGTTAACACATAAAAATCGTGCTCAAATCAAGTTCAAAGTGACGTCTAATAACTTAGTTAACACGTCAAAATCATACAATTGCATGGTTCCGGCTTAGCGTTCTTCCCGCGGTTTGCAATATTAAGAACATTATGGACGGAGCCAGATTTTTTTAGGAGGCAAATGTAAGATTTTAAATGGCTAAACTGATAAAATTTATAAATTTTAAAGTGGGGTTGGGCAATTACCTCTCCGTTCTATATTAAATCCGTCGCTGAAAATCGTAATTCAATTATTTACCACGTTGAGTTTCTACTAGTGACAACATGTATTACCGCCAAGAGTTATTTAATGTCAACGTTAGTGGAGGATTAAAAAAACCCGCTATATATATGTAGGATTTTTGTACCTTATAAATATATATATTAAATTAAAAAGTCAGATCTGATGGGGACTTATTATAAAACTTAGTTAACACATCAAAATCGTACTCAAAGTGACGTTTAATAAACTTAGTTAACACATCAAAATCATACAATTGCATGGATTTGGCTTAATTAGCGCTTTTCCCTTATCTAGTAAGAAAGGTGGTGCTATTAGGAAACCAAATTGAACACTCTATATCTAAGCTAAGCTAGCTAGCTGTCGGCAACAAGGGATCAATACTTAAGGTCTTCCATTGCTTTCGGGATAGAGACACATTCATTGACATAACTAATTAATTATAACGATTTTATCAATTAGGGTGATTAAATGAAGTTGACTATAATTCTAGTCGATTACTCAGCACAATGGTATTTGTATAAGAAATGTTAATTGTTCTTGTTTTTCTCTCCTAAAATCTAAAACATTCTCTCTAGTTATTTAACGACTGAGAAATTGACTTGAATAACAGCCGAATTGCCCTTTCAAATATATATAACCAAAATTAAGCTAGGCTTGTACATATACATGATAAGCTAGCTTACACAAACTTATCAACTAATTATTCTCCTAATTGATAAAGTAACCGCAACCCGATTAATACTCGTGGCTTAGAAATCCGAACATGTTATTATTGTGATTAGGTAGCTAGGGTTTCTATATATATATATATATATATATGAATTGTTTTAAAAAATATCGTCGCATACGCGTGCATACACTACATACATGTTATATGACAATTCACAAATGTGTAACGTAATTAAGTAGATTATTTAGATATGAAAAGAAGTATTGGGAATGGACTGATCTATAAAGTATATGTATATATAGTAGATAAAGTCAAAAGATGAAGTAAAGGTTGGATGGGTTAATTAGAGTCAATTCATAGGGCTACATATGTCTCCTTCATGTACATAATTTGTTGAGGGCAAATAATGTCCTTCGACTTTAGGGGCAGCATCAATAATGGAGCTCTTTCTTGCCTCATTTTGCCTATCAATAATTAATGATAGCAAGGTCCACTCTCATGAGATGAGAGTTATAAAAGTGAAAACAATGCCAACCACCCTTACACTACAATTTCGTGTAACTTAATTTCTTTCGGACCCTAGGCCGCGATTTATATTCATAATTTTATATTTTTACAATTTAGTCTCTAAATAATTTTAATTGGACACTAGGCCGCGATTTAACTAGCTAGGATCCGACCAATGATTACATATGTAATGTGATATTAAATCCAAGATTACCGAGTGTTTATTATTATTTATTAAATTAGATAGAGTACTTTTTATGATATTTATAGTTTATTATTATTATTATTATCATCATTATTATTATTATTTTAACTAATTCATGACTCATTATTATGATAATAAATAATGCACAAATGTTCATACAAAATGAGTAAATTAATTTTTGTTACATTTTTTAATGAGAAATATCTTATAAAATTGTACAAAATGTTTCAGTTAATAGAATTTTAATAGATATTTGAATTTAGTTTTAATATTTTAATGTTTAGGTTTTATGGTTCATGAATAGACTATACGTATTACACATACAAAATATAATGTAAGGTCACATTAAATACTGTAATCTGGCATTACACTTCATAATACAACATAATAAAACATTGCAAGCTAACATTATATTACATAACTCACATAACTTATAATCTCATATTTTAAATAATTTCAGGTTAAATTTCATCCAAACGCCCCCTAAAAAGACTCGAACAAAGCTCAAAGCCTCAACCCGATATTACAAGAAGGAATCTGTTCATGGGCTTACAAATTAAGGCCCGAGAGTTAAAAAGAAACAATAAACAAACAAAGCCCGCAACGTTGATTAGCTTGATATACAAGACGAGAAGTTCGGTTCGATTCAAATAAAAATTATTGAGATCAGTCGAGTTCAAAATGTGTGGGTCAACTCTATGTCGGCTACATTCAAGCTCAATATGATCGAGCTTGATTCGGATCGCCTTGTAAGGTTAGTGGTCGGTTTCGAGAAGAAGAAATAAGAAAGGTCTTATAAGACGATTTGATGACTTGGTCCTCAAGTCAATGGAAGCTCGCATCATGTAGTTGAAAGTTGCGTGTGTGAATGACTTGGTCCCATTTGATCGTTGAGGGCAAGTACCTCAAACTTTAAGATGTATATAAGTAATATCAAGTGGATGACATATCTCATTTTTTCATTCAATTTGACGAAAAATGGTCAGCAAATCATTTATCAACCATTTGAATAATTGGAATATTAAATATCAATAAAAAATATGCACTACTAAATCATAACATCGTTCTTATTCGGATCCAATTTTACGTTCTTAACACAAAAATAATATAAATTTATTGTATTATTTATGAAAGGTGTACTAGTTATTTACTTTCATGTCGTACGAAATTTTATGTAAACTAAAACTCTTATATATTATACGCAAATAATACTTATTAATCCCACTTTATACGAAAATTTATTATAAATTACTATAATAAAATCAATCAATCTTAACTAATTTTTTTAAGTAAATAAAAAAAATATAGTATCAAATTTTAAAAAACTTCTTCACATATTAAAAAATAATTCCTAAATTAAAGAACCAAAGAAAAAAAATTATAATCCATAACTTCTCCATTGAACCGCTACACTTATTAATTACATGGTTAATTTTGTTGGAAAAAAAAACCATGACACTCTTAATTAGTAAAAAAATACATGAAACTTAAAACCATTTGTATGGACGTAACAAAACATTCACATTATTATTAATAACACCAAAGAACAGTACTTTTGATATGTAAAAATGATGAGAGAATAGTTGAAATTGCATGGGCAATGTTTATAAGAACACGAATAAATGCCATGAATGTCACGTTGGACCGTCAATTATACACGCTGCTAGATCAAGCCGCTTTCTCTTACCAGGACCATTTTATCCAACCAAACTTATTATTAAGCGCACTGTTGTATAAAAGCCCCACTCACAATATCTTTTGGGAGACTCTCATATCCATATCGAGTTATATTGTTTGCTTAATTAATTAATTTCTTGCTAATTATGGCACCAATAGGTCTTGATGAGATGAAGAACGCCACCCTGCCGCAGTGTGCTGCCGGCGGCCTTGCCACGATCCTCGCCATCGGCACTGCCACACCGAAAAACTCCATCTCTCAGGCCGACTTCTCCGACGACTACTTCCGAGTCACTAACAGCGAGCACATGACCAAGCTCAAGGAGAAATTGAATCGCATATGTACGTGTGCAGTGTTGCTAATCGTTATTCCAGATTTTAACTTTAACGTTTTCCAGGGTTAAGAACCTAAAAACATTCTGTCATATGGCTAATCGCGTTGTCTCAGATGTTAACGTTAACGTTTTTCTAGGGGTTAAGAACCTAAATACGTTCTGTCATGTTGCTAATCGTTGTCCCAAATTTTGAAATATTGATATTCAGTATCCCAACTTCCTGACAAGTTGATTCCCACTTTTTTCTACCGATTTTGACGTTTTAAGCAACAACAAAAATGTTTTTTAAGCAACAAATACCCATAAACCATGAGCAACAATTTTGATTTATTTTCCCATTTTTAAAGTAGCAGATAATTAATTTGTTACTCATGGTTTAAACTTATTTGATACTTAAAAATATAATTTTGTTCCGTCAATTTTAGTTAATAAAAAAAGTGGAAACCAATGTAATATATATACATATATGATATGTAATGGATGGTAAACCACAATCCTTTATATTTTTAGTTATAAAGTTTATATACTTTCTACTTCTTATTTTTACTTTTGTTAACTAGTAGGTAATGGAATAGTGAAACCCATTGTCTAATTGCTGGCTCTGCCACTATCGTATATCAATATTTTAAATCTAAAACCACAATTAGCAACGTTGGAATTTTTTTTATTTTTTATTTTTTAGATTTTTAACCTTTTTAAAGTGAGCAAAATAATGAATGAATGCATGCATGGCAGGCAAGAAGTCGATGATCAAAACGAGGTACGTGCACCTAACAGAGGAATTCCTTAAGGAGAATCCAAATATGTGCACTCATATGGCGCCATCATTGGACGTGCGCCAGAAAAGTGTGGTTTTAGAGGTTCCCAAGTTGGGCAAGGAGGCTGCCGTGAAAGCTATCAACGAGTGGGGCCGGCCAAAATCCGACATCACCCACCTCATTTTCTGCACTTCCTCCGGAATCGACATGCCCGGCGCCGATTACCAACTCACCAAGATGCTCGGACTCCGACCGTCCGTTAAACGCTACATGTTGTATCAACAGGTACCTAGTCAGACGTCGTAAAATAATAGTATATAATTTTAATGTCTATAAATATAACACTATTGAATTATTAAATATCGTAATTAAAGATATGGTAGGGCAGTAAAATCAGTCCGACCGGACCGGAATTGATCTGGAACCGGACTGACTTAATTTCTTTAAATAATCTTAATTTCTTTTACGATACTCTTATTTACGAACGAAATTTCATTAATTAGGGTTGTAGCGGAGGTGGTACAGTGTTGCGTATGGCGAAGGACATAGCCGAGAACAACAAAGGCGCGCGCGTGCTGGTTATTTGCTCGGAGATCACTGCTTTCTTCTTCCGAGGTCCGTCGGAAACCGACGCAGACGATACATTGATCTGCCAAGCGCTCTTCGGCGACGGGGCTGCGGCTGTTATAATCGGCGCTGACCCCGATACCACCAAGCTGCACGAAAGGCCCCTTTACCAGATCTTCTCCGCCGCACAGACCATCGTGCCGGATTCCGATGGTGCGCTCGTAGGTCACCTCGGAGAGGCCGGCCTTGTAGTCCACCTCAGCAAGGAAATGCCTAAGCTGCTATCGAACAACATCGAGGAGTGGCTCGTCGAGGCATTCTCTCCGATCGGGATCGATGACTGGAACTCGATCTTCTGGGTGTGTCATCCTGGCGGTCCGGCGATACTCGCTGGCGTGGAGGCTAAGTTAGGGTTAAAGGAGGGCAAACTCAAGGCCACGCGTCAGGTGCTGAGCGAGTATGGTAACTTGAGCAGCCCATCAGTTCTGTTCATAATGGATGAGATGAGGAAAAAGTCTGTTGAAGAAGGGAAGGGCACCACCGGAGAAGGTCTGGAATGGGGTGTCCTCTTCGGGTTTGGCCCCGGCCTTACGGCAGAGACAGTTGTATTGCGCAGCATGCCCATTTAATTGAGATTAGCCCCGAGTCAACAGAGAGCTATTGAATTTGTGATACATGTCATGTGTCATTCATTTTTTTGCCACATAAATTTAATGGCTAAAAGGCTGCGTACCTTCCAAACTGACGATTGACTAGTTGGCGTACATACGGACGCTTATACATTCTTGTGTGCTTTGTCTCTATAAGCTTGTAATCTATATATAAATAAAGCTTAAATTCAGCCTAAAGTTTATATATATGGGTTAAAAGGTACTTTTCATACCACATGTTTGGCCGAATGTGGCTTTTAGTACCGGATGTTTGGTTTTGTATACTTTTGGTACCAAACGTTTGAAAAAATGTGGTTTTTGGTACTTCCGTTAGTTGGCCGTTAGTTTTTTCCGTTAAGTGACATGTGCAAGTCACGTGACCGAACCTAAACTTCGATTTTGTTCAATTTAGTCCCTCAAACATATTTATAACTTTTAATTTGTTTAATTTAGTCACAAAACTTCAAAATCAATTCCAATTGAATCATCGAACCCAATTGACCTAGCCGGACCTAGCCTAGGGCTAGGTCCGAACCTGGGTTGGGGTCGTCGGGCCCAGCCGACCCTGACCCAGGGTCGGACCTAGCCCTAGGCTTGGTCCGGCTAGGTCAATTGGGACCTAGCCCAAATTCGACCCAAATTGGGCTAGGTCCCAATTGACCTAGTCGGACCTAGCCTAGGGCTAGGTCCGACCCTGGGTCAGGGTCGGCTGGGCCCGGCGACCCCAACCCAGGTTCGTACCTAGCCCTAGGCTAGGTCCGTCTAGGTCAATTGGGTTCGATGATTCAATTGGAATTGATTTTGAAGTTTTGGGACTAAATTAAACAAATTAAAAGTTATAAATATATTTGAGGGACTAAATTGAACAAAATCGAAAGTTTAGGGTCGGTCACGTGACTTGCACATGTCACTTAACGGAAAAAACTAACGGCCAACTAACGGAAGTACCAAAAGCCACATTTTTTCAAACGTTTGGTACCAAAAGTATACAAAACCAAACATTCGGTACTAAAAGCCACATTCGGCCAAACATGTGGTATAAAAAGTACCTTTAACCCTATATATATATATATATATATATATATATATATATATAATATTATAATAAATGAAAATAAATTAGCAATACACTGAGGTGCTACGAAGAATAACCGGTGTAACCGTTTAATAGTTATAATGGATCTTTTCCGACACGATTATTTACAAAAATACATAACAAATATAAATTCAGAATGATGATGCATCAGTAAAGTATGCAGTAAAGGATTCAGAATTAGATATTATATTTGTTCTATCTACTGAACAAATTAATCAACCCAAGAAGTCAATATATAATTAATTAATTAGTTGTTAGACCCAACCAAAGATTGATGGTGTTAGACAAAATAACTTTTATATATATATATTAGGATGGAGGAGATCAAACATTAGAACTATGAGGATTGTAGTTGGGAGTTGAGTCAAATAATGAGTTCCTTAAGTCTTTATTTAATGTTGTGATGTATTTGTTGTTGTGTGTTGTATTTGAGTTTTAATAATTTGATGAGGAGACTTTGAATTTAATGGTTGAAATGGCAGATTATGTAGACTATTTATGGGGTGGTAAACTGGTAGTATGTTATATATTATATTGAGGTTATTCAACCAACTTGCATTGGAAGTTGTATGCAATATTTTTGTGTTGTTATGTTATATATATATATATATATATTATATTGAGGTTATTCAACTTGCATCGGAAGTTGTATGCAATATTTTTGTGTTGTTTTTAACTGTCGGCCACCTGAATCGGTTTGAATCGGGTCAGACTGACCGACAATCATACTCATATAAGTTTTTTTTTTTCACATGTTTTGAAGGTTACATCCGGAGAATAACTTCATCTCTTATTGTAAAGACTTAGTATAAATATTTTTCATTTTTAAATTTGACACAAATTAAATTCGAGATCTATTAAGAAATTTAGAATACTACATCATATTAGATTGTTCACAACCTATGTGTTTTTTTGGGCCAGTTGCAACCTACGTATTTACTAGCTTAGTACAAATTTGCTCCTATAAAGTATGTACAAAACAACTAAAAATAATCGCCAAATTAATCACCCGTAACCTTTCAATCACAACAAATTCGACATCGTATAAGCCCATTTTCATTACAATCAGGGCACCTCTGAAACCCTAACTCACCTTCTTCTTCATCATCATCACTATATTCACCATTAAATACCTTGCAGCTCCCATAACAAGTCTCACAAGGCACAAAACTAATATCTCCACACGCCTCACAACCACCAACCTGTTCCACCACCTGACAACTCTCCACAGCTTTCTCGAGCTTCCCTTGATCGTGCATTGTCCGTATTTCTTCCGATCCGCCGATATACTTATTCCCGACAAAAACCCGCGGCAATAACGACCCGATAAAGTACTTTTCCCCTAACAACTCCTTGAGCTCTTCTCTAAACCCCGAATGCATCGAAACATCTCTCTCGTCGATCTTCACCCCTAGACCTTTTAATATTACCCGAACATTGCAGCAATCCTCGTACGTTTTCCGAACCCCCCGGAGGCTCGTAAAGTACAAGATCACCTTATCTTTATTATTACTTGGAATGCAAGTAACTGCTTCCGGGTCGTTATTCGCCATCCGAACCCAGAGAGGATCATTGCCGCTATCCAAGGTGGATCGAGCACGAGATAAATTCGGCCTCGGGGAGCTCGTTAGCCTCTTAGCGACATCGAATGAGAAGCTACGGACATAAGTCGGTGATCGGAACGGACTTACGTTGAGTCCTTCCATAATCTCCCATGTATTGATGGTTTCGGGTTCTTCGGGTGGGGTTGTGGTGGGGGATTCGAGGGAGATCTTTTTCGCGATTTTGTCCTCGATTAGGCTTGACCAAGCTCGGGCCTCGTCTATCCGGGAAAGGAACTCTTTATTATTGTGATCGGCATTGTCGGTTTCGATTTCGTCGTGAAAATGGTCGAGCTTGAGCGAGCCGAGGGTGGAGGAGGTTAGAGAGACGTGGTGGTAACTTTGGTTGCGGTTTTTCCGATCCGGCACGGAATGGGTCCGAGGAAAAGGAGAATAAGGGGCGTTGCAATGGTGGCATCGTTCTTTCTTGGAGCCCACGCAACCCATCAAATGAAATGTAGGTGGTGATCACAATGCAGAATTGGGTTTGACGGAATCTCATTGACTTGGACACCAAGTTTTCCAAAGAAGAGAACAGGGGGAGAGGAAAATATGATTGATTAGAGATATCAATGCTATCTCTTCGCCTCGGAGATCTAGAGGCACAAAGCTCCGGTCCCGGGTGGATGGTTGGATGTATGAGCCAGAGAAGTTTCCGTTGATGTCTGAATGAGGCGAGGGAACAAAACAAAGTCCTACGTATTTTTTGGAATTGTCCTCCAAGTAGTGTCATGTACCTGATTTGTCCTCCGACTCTTATTTCATTAATACAATTGATTTCGTTCAGTTTAGGGAGGGCAATGAATGTGGGTATCCGCCATCACCACAAAATCGCGGAGCTAATACAAATATTTTAAATAAATTTGAATACGATTTGATCTGTATACGGATCTCCATAATTTAACTAAAATAAATCACATTCGTACTTCGATCGGCAACGATTCGGATTGGCCGTGACTTGGATTGGCCGCTTCCACGACTTCAACTGGCCACCACCATAACTCCGGTGACCACCACCCGACTCCGAACTTGTGGGTGAAGACATTGGCACACTCTTATACTTCAACAGCATTCCGGCCGCCTCGGTCTTGACCAAGTCTGGGTCAAATACTTCACCTTTTTTTAATAGGAGGTTTAATTTTTCTTTAAAAGGGCGCCGCAAAAACTCGAACTTGTGCACTCTTATATAATGTAGAAAATAAGACGTATGCTTTAATCAATTGTCTAATAAGTCCGAACTTAACTTATGAGTGAAGACATTAGCACACTCTTAATCTCATATATTTCGACATCCTCTCGGCTTGACCAACTCTCGGTATTAGCCCAGCTACATCGGTCTTGACCATCTTTGGGTCAAATATAATGGACTTCACCATTTTTTAATAGGAGATTTTGATTTTTCTTTAAAATTGCGCCGCAGATACTCGAACCTGCGCACTCTGATACCATGTAGAAATAAGACGTGCACCTTATCCAATTGTCTCATAAGTAGGGATGTCAATGGGGCGGGTCGGGGCGGGTATCGCCGGACCCGGACCCGCCCCGCGGGTCAATATGGTCGACCCGGACCCGTCCCATGCACTTTCGGGTCGGGTCGGGTCGACCCGCGGGTCGACCCGTGTGAGGTATACTTTATCATTTTAAATCTAAAATTCTAAATTCTATGTTACCGTATCCAAATTCAACTCCAAATTTAAATCATAAATTATTAAATTAACTCATAATCCAAATATAAATCACCACATTCATTAGAATAATTGTTATTTTGACTATGTGTTATATTACCCTTATATTTTTATATAATATACATATATTAAATATATATGTAAAATAAAAGCTCGGGTCGGGTCGGGTCCGCGGGTCGCCGTGAACCCAAACCCGAACCCGCCCCGCGGGTCGCGGGTCGGCGGGTCCTCGGGTCAAAATCGGGTCGGGTACCCGCGGGTCGGCGGGTACCCGTGACCCGTTGCCATCCCTACTCATAAGACGTGCACTCTGACACAATGGGTTTTTACACCAGACTCATCCTCTGGTCTGTAGCATGGACTTCTACTTGACAACCTCGATCCTCTGAGAGGTTCAACACCCTCATAACTATGTTTGCAAACAACAATTTACATTGGACCTCTCACTAGGTCCGTGCCCATGACTTCGACCCGGCCACTCCGGCCGTACCCATAACTTCAACCCGGCACATACTATCCTTTTTTTTATGGGAGGTTTCCACTTCTATTCCCTTCACCTTTATTTCTTTTCACTTTTTTTTTCATTTTTTAATGCCGCTTCCGGGAATCGAACCCTCGGCTCTGATACCACTTGTTAGGAAATAAGACATACGCCTTCCTTAACTAATCAGCCATAAACTCAAACTTTTGAGTTAAGGCTTTCGGTATACACTTAATCTATTTTTAGGTATACACTTAATCTATTTTTTTTTATACCTAACAAACTAAATAATATTTTAGTATAGAATTTTGAAATTCACATTATCAAAAGAATAGTTTTTAATTAAAAAAATAAGTATGTAAACAATCTTTCAACATGACATATCATATATATCCTCGTGCCTAGTCTGATTAAATATTCAGAAAAAGTTTGTTTTGCTATATATCCCGATAAAGCAAATAAAAAAATTACAATTGGAGGCACATTTTGGTTAAGGATGAAATAATTATTTACTTTCTTCGTCATCTATTTCGGATATAGTTTGGTCTTTTATAACAAATTATTATTATATTATTATTATTAATCCTAATAGTAGTGGTAGTAGGTTGATGACCTGATCACTGCAAATTTAAAGAAATGGTTTTTTTATTCGATTAAATCAAATTATGAAACGAGTTGAAATCGATAATTCAGGTGTATAAAATTAATATGTAAGCATATGACCTCAATTTTTTAATATTTTAACACGTAACGTAACTAGTAATTTTAAATTTTAAAATGCAATAAAACAAATTATATAATAAAAACTAAAAATTATAGAAAAAAATTAAAACTAAAAATATTCAATGAATGTGGTTGGTTGTGTCATGTAGCACGACGATATATATTTAAATCTCAAAATTGTTAATAATGTCATGTGTTATTATCTAATTTAATTAAGCAAAATTATATTTATTTACATTTAAATATAATAGTGAGTGGATATTGGCTTTCCTTATCTATTTCGGCATTATTTTGATCCTTTTAGCGTAAGTAACAAAGTAGCAGGTTGATGACCGCGGATCATTGAAAACATTGTCAAAATCTTAATATTAGTGTGCATAAATGATTTTTTTTTGGGTTAGATACATCATCAGTGATTAATCATGTGTGTATACTTAAGAATATGTTAATGACCAGACAAACTTGAGTTAGCTAGCAACATTATAATTTTTTTTAGTAATAAAACCGATATTATTAAAAACCATGGACAGTATATAAAACCCCCTACACACATCTTTGGGAGACTCATCCATTGTTAATTTCTCTCTCTATATATATATGGCACCAACAGGCCTTGGGGAGATGAGTAACACGCCGCAGCGTGCCGCCGGCCTTGCCACTGTCCTCGCTATCGGCACTGCCACCCCAAAAACCCGATTCTCTCAGGCCGACTACTCCGACTACTACTTCCGGGTCACTAACAGCGACCACATGATCGAGCTCAAGGAGAAGTTCAATCGTATTTGTGCGTTCTGTTTTACACTACTAACTTAGCTAGCTAACTTCTTTTCCATTTGGGGCACTAATAAGGAAAAAAATACTGTTGTTTTGAACGTTAATAACCTAAAATACATTCTTTTAAAAAAAAACTATAAATCAGGTTGGTAATTGTTGTCCTAAATTTAAAACGGTGATGATATCCGGTGTTTGTAATATTTTATTAATTAATTTCTACTTTTTTTTCTCTTAAAATTGACGGAACAAAAAATTTATTTTTTAATAGGGCCGTCTCAAGGTAAGGTCATTAAAATAAGAGTTTTAAGCCTCAATTTTTAAGAGACCTCATATGTACTAATGACATTTTACATTTCTTTGTTCAGTATCTTATACAATTAATGTCATATTCATGAAAAATTGCAGAAATAAAAGCTCAAAAAATAAAAAATTAATTTTTTAGTTGTTAATTTAATATTTGGAAAAAAAAAAAATTACTCTTAACAAAAAGGTCATGAATTAAAATGTGGTTATGTGCCTCAAATATCTTGGGCCCTGTTTTTTTAACATTAAATAAGATTAAACCATAATAAACAGATTTGATATTTCGGAAAAAATGGAAAATAACATATAATTTTTTGCCTAAAATAATAATTTTAAGTCCAAAATCAGTCGAATTAATTTGAAAGCAATACATCTAATAGCTGGGACATTGATTGTCAACATTTTAAATTTGGAATAGCAATTAAGAACATGATTGTGATTGTTTTTAGGTTTTTAACACTTTTGAATATATATATATATATATATATATATATATATATATATATAAACTTGCATGCATGCTGCTAGGTGAGAAGACGATGATCAAAACAAGATACATGCACTTGACAGAGGAGTTCCTTAAGGAGAATCCAAACATGTGCAGTCATAAGGGGCCATCATTGGACGCGCGCCAGGAAAGTATGGTGGTCGAGGTTCCCAAGCTCGGCAAGGAGGCGGCGGTGAAAGCTATCAGTGAGTGGGGGCGGCCAGAGTCGGCGATCACACACCTCATCTTCTGCACTTCCTCTGGAGTTGACATGCCTAGCGCCGACTACCACCTCACCAAGCTGCTCGGCCTCCGACCGTCCGTTAAACGCTACATGATGTATCAGCAGGTAGTCAAATGTTTTATTGCCGGCGACTGTAAAATAAATAAATAGATAATCTATTCTATACAATATTTTGTATTTAAAAAAACTGTTTCAGTGTATTTTAGGATTAAATGTTTTTTTGTACTACGTGTTAGATTAAATTTCATTTTTAGTGTAACATTTGTTTTTTAGACTTTTAGTACAATATATGTTTGCAGTTTGTAAACTCTGGTGCATACGCTACTTGACTGTTATATTTAACTGTTATATTTGACCATTAAGTTGCACGTGTATTGCACATAACCAGCCCTCTAATTTTCATTTTTATCAGTTTAGTCCCCTAATTTTTATTCATAATTTACAAATTTGTCTCTAAACAATTTCAATTGGACCACTTAACAGATTAGAGGGCTGGTCACGCACGTGCTACTTAACGGTCAAAATTAACAGTCAACTAACGGATGTACCAAAAGTTTACAAACTAGGAAAGTACCAAAAATTCTAAAAACTCAATTATAATCAAACATCTATCTTATACCAAAAGAATACTTATATTTTAGTTTACAGATTTCTGAAGGATGATGACTAATCTAATCACATTATGAGTAAAGCTTAACAATCAAATTTTCTTAATATTATTTTTTGTCTGCATCCACTGCAAACACTAGAGTATTTTACTTTTGATATCATCACATAAAATCAGCAGCCTATTCAATTCTGGGTTTTAGGGTTTGATAAACTATTGTTGGTCTGTTTTCATTAGGGTTGTTACGGTGGTGCTACAACGTTGCGTCTAGCCAAAGACCTCGCAGAGAATAACAAAGGTGCACGGGTCCTAGTAGTTTGCTCAGAGATCACCGCTTTCTTGTTCCGAGGCCCCTCGGAAACTAACATAGACGATCTTGTAAGCCAAGCTCTCTTCGGCGACGGGGCTGCAGCGTTAATCATAGGTGTTGTAGACCCCGATGCATCGTCCATCGAGCCGGAACGCCGGCTTTATCAGATTTTCTCCGCCGCCCAAACGATCGTGCCCGATTCAGACGGCGCGCTCGTAGGTCACCTACGAGAGGCTGGCCTCATAGTCCACCTCAGCAAGAAAATCCCTAAGCTGATATCGAGCAACATCGAGGAGAGCCTCGTAGATGCGTTCTCTCCGATCGGGATCGATGACTGGAACTCGATCTTCTGGGTGTGTCATCCTGGTGGTCCGGCAATACTCAGGCAGGTGGAGGAGAAGTTGGGGCTGAAGGAGGAGAAACTGGAGGCCACGCGCCGGGTGCTGAGCGACTACGGGAACTTGACCAGTGCAGCGGTTTTGTTCGTGCTTGATGAGATGAGGAAAAAGTCTGTTGAAGAAGGGAAGCGCACCACCGGAGAAGGTCTGGAATGGGGTGTCCTTTTTGGGTTCGGGCCGGGGATTACGGTTGACACGGTTGTTCTGCGCAGCGTGCCCATTTAGGGTTAGCTAAGTCCAACCAACAGCTTCCCGGATCGATTAAATAAATTAGTGGGCACTGTGTGGCGTATTCCCGCATTTTCTTGTGATCTTGTTGTGCGTCGTCTACTATGTTGTAATGCTGCAAGATGTCCGGGTCATGTGATCTAATAGAACAATAACTTTTCGATGATCTCATCAAAAACTTACTTTGTGATCAAGGAGATTTTGAGCATCAACAACAGACAAATCTAGATCTTTTAACCATTGTAATATTGTGGTGCTCTTAATTTGCTTCTTACCTGCAGAATCAAGCCATACCTCAGCATATAAGATTGTTGCCTTCAGCTTGTAGATCAGTATCGCCTCGCTATGTCGGTTTTGACCCAGCCATACCGATGATACTAAATCTCAGTGCAAGAATTAAGAAGAGAAATGATTCTCAAAAATAAATTCCTGAATCTCGATTCCATTATATCGTATGTATTAAAAAAAAAAAAACTCTTACTTCTCAACAATAAATTCTTGAATCTCGATCCCAGTATGTCGAGCACCACCTTGAAGCCTCAGCAAAATTTCATCTCCAGCCTTGAGGGAGGTAACTGGAATGGCCTTACCTTGAGAAGGGCAGATTAATGGTACTGTTTCTGCATTTTGCAGAAAAATACTGTAAAACATATTGGCCTGGTTATCTGTTGTATCCACCTGCATTTGATAAACCCTAGAATTATCGCACAATTCCGGTTTTGTGGAAAACCCAGAAAGAGGAAAGTGGATCTGTTTCCAATTTGAAAACAAAGTTTTTGAAATCTACACTATTTTGTTTTACTTTGTGTAGTCAAAATAGTAGTAATGTGAGAAACCCACCTTTGCCTCCACGAGCAGCAGTGGCCGAGTCTCTATCTTCACCCGTCCAACAATCATTGTTCGTTGAAAACCTTGTTGATCTACAACAATCACTTCTTTCCCGGCTCTTAACTCGGAAAGATAGCATGTCTTTCCACCTGGAACAGCAACATAAGCATGCACAGGACCCTACAATTCCAAAGAAACTTTGAACAACTTCTTTGACTAAAAAAACTCAAACTTGAAATCAAGAGTGACTTCTCACCGCATTTACTCGGAATGGTCGGCTAGAAATGTAGTTCGACTCCAAGCATTCCGAGTGAACTAGGAAGAGTCCCCTGGCGAAAGATCCCACCTACTAACAAACAGCACTTCATGAAAACGAAGATACATGGAAGATTGATAAGTTGATGTGGGTACTCATTGGGACCAAACCAGAAGTCCTTCACCGGGTCTCATGAGGCTGCATAGATCAACACAAACACGATCCCCCATCCCCGCAGCGGAGATCTTAGTTACGGTTGCTTTTGTCAAACTCAACTGGTTTCTCACTTCATCTCTTCTGTCAAAGTAATCCTGGTATTTGCAGTCAATATCAGAAGCGAAACAATGTTATGCATTTCCACTAGTGTAATTCAGATGGTACTACTTTTAAATCAAGCACCGTGCTGACATCTCCAGCCTTCAGAACAACTCCACCAAGACCATGCTCCAAGGCCTAAAAATAAGACAGATTTTAGGTAAACAAATGGTAAGAACCACAACAAAATATAAAAAAAAATAAGTTTAGAAAACAATAACCACAACCTTATTATTACAGTGGAAGATATCACTCAGAAATGCATCATCCGTATCTAAAATGTGTAAAGGACGATGTGGATATTGCCAAGAAAAACCTATTATTCATGGTTCTAAGCACAGATTTAAACTCTAATTGTTACGAAACATTGCAGACATCTCTTGATCTGAATTCTTGTTCCTTTTAAATTTTTACACAGAAACAGAAAATACCTCGAGGAACACTTGAGCTTCTGATTGAGTTCTTGAAACTGCAAAGACCGTCTTCTGACTTCCTTGAAAAGTTGCAACAATGTTCTCTGCTGGTATTATCTAACAAACGAAAAGAACAGAATTGAAGACAAAACTAAAAAGCTGTCCTTCTTCAAAACAAAAAGGAAGCTTATGAAGTTGGACAGATACTTCATTCAAGTCATGAAGAATGCTTGGCCCAAAATGAAAGAATGGCAATATAATGAAAGAGTTCGATCATCAATGGCTTAGGAGATGACGAATTCCACCTTCGCGAGGACTCAAAATTCGCTTCAGAAGAATTATCCCATTTAGGGTAACTCTTGACGACACAGAAAAATCATCAAGATGGAGGTATACTTAAGCTCCATTACAATTTGTAGCATCTACCAGTGATGAAATATCAGATCAATTCTAAGAGCTACTCGCAAGAATTTCCAAAAGCAGGGTAATTACTTCAATGTTATACTTGCATTCAAAGAAGGAATCTGCTGGATGTTCAATGACAATGACGATGTAGAAAGTGCTCGCAGAGTCAAGTAATAGGTACCTGCCAATCTAATAAATCTATGACAACAATCTGTAGCTGCCCATCTTCGGGTTGGAGCTGCTGTAATTCTTCTGGTGATGAAATGTTAATGATTGTGGCAACTCTCCTCTTCTTGCTGTCCCAAATGCTCCCCTCTTCAATGAATAGGGGATTAATTAGCGCAATTGCTGCATTCGCAAAACCTCAGTAAGGATCTTCAGATTCCTGGGCTACGTAATTCCTCAGATGAGCAATGCTCAACAAATGGACTTGCTAAAACTAAAAATACTATGAAACTAACAGCTGAAAGCTCAACTCTCCAGTGCATCAGATTCGCCAAACCCTAAACGACCAACTAACTTAAATTTCGAATTTGCAGAAAATGAATTTTTTTGCAGAGTTGGGAGATTCAAAAACTTATCCTAAAAGCATCGATTGACAGATAGTGACTTTCTAATTCTAAGCAATAGCTAAAGCAGACGGAAATTGGAGAGTTGTAATGGCTTACAAGACCATTCATCGGCAAGTTGCCGATTCGAGAACAAGAAGGTGTTCCATCCCCTCTCCACAGCAGCCGTCATGACTTGCTTGTCTTCGGTCCAGATCCAAACGCTCTTCTTCCGCTCAAACGATTCCGAAGGGGCCATTGCAGCAGCAATAGGGTTCTTCGGTAGCTTAGTTCTTACAAGGCTGTTGTCAAATATCGCTGGACGAGATTTCCAAGACACTGATCGGCATTTACTCCGCTTATCTGCAAAAGCATTTCGATTGTAACGTAATTCTTTTAGAAAGAAGATGAGAAAAGCTTCAGATGGAGGAGCATTGATTGACACGCACAAGAGACGGAGAAGTGAGAACTAGATTAATTGGAGAGGAAAAGGAACCTGGGTGTAATCGGAATGAGCTGAAGCATGGGATGAGCTGACACTTCACAGTGAATAGAGAAGCAGAAATTGATTGCAGCCGATCAGCCGCCATTATCGAAAGTTATTCGGTCTCTCCCAAATTTCTGAATTACAAGTTACAAACTTACAACCCCTCGCTAGAAAGAGAGAGCTTAACGGAATAAAACGGTATAACCGAACTTTTTGTGAAAGTTCAATTTGTTAGCCGAACTTATTTTTGTAGCAATTTGCCAGTGTGCAATTTGCTAGATCCGTCAATTTTTTCGTTAATTATGGACGGAATATACTTTCTAAAGTTACTAAAAATATTCTAAAGTTCTACTATTATTGTAAAATAACCTCAAATTTTATATAAAATCAAATATAAGTCTCGAATAAAATTTATAATTATATATATTATACAAATATATATATAAGTTAAATATATAATCCCAAAGTTTAAAAAATTAAATATTTTTAAAATTGTATGTTTTTATAGAATTTTTAAAAATATTTTAATAAATTAATCTTTTGCATTTTTAATGTGCGTTTTTTCTTTAATATTTTTTTAACATTTATTATTTTGATTTTATATAAAACATCATGTCTTTATATTATCATACTAAAATTTTATGATATTTTTAGCAATATTTGAAAGTATTTTCCATCTAAAAGTAACAGAAAAATTGACGGAGGTACCTTTTTGCACAATATAGAAAGTTCAGCTAGCAATTTGCTACGAAAAAAATTCTAGCTAGCAAATTGCACATTCATGTAAAGTTTGGCTGGTAATTTGCTAATTAACCCTCTATTTTATTTGAGTCGAGGGTAAAGAAGTAAATTTCGGAATTGACTCGATTAAAATTCAAATTCATCTTGACAAAATTCAGTTCGGATTTTTTTTCTTCTCGAGTCCGAACTTGATAATACTAGGCTCGATATACTCGCGACCCTAAACAAACTTTATATTATACGTGATAGTCAATTTTAAATCGAATTCGATTTTTGTAATCATGAAAAATGCTAAATTATTATAACGTATTATGAGCTTATGTGTCGAATCGAGCTCGATTTTAGTAGTCATAAATACCAACTTATTATGATATATAATAGGCTTACAAGTCGAGTCGAGATCAAATATATTGAGCTTAACTGAGTCCGAGTGTAGTAAATTTCAGTTGAACCTAATAGAGCTTAAAAATACACTGCTCGACTGATGCAACATGATGAGGATAGATGACGTTAGAAGACACAAAAACTTGTTAATTCCGTAGAATACCGAGAATTCGACGTGATATCGAGAAAAATCTGGATTTTCTTTATATTTTAATAAATAACTAAATGTCAACAACGGTTAAACATAGCTTAAATACGGGAAAAAAAACTCTAACCCTAGCTCATATCTGAAATTAATAACTAAATCCAAACAAAACTGACAAATTGCAAAAAATACCTAAAAAACTTAAATTGTGAATTAGCCCTCTAAACAAAAAGAATTTGGCCGAAAAAATTGTATTATATGGGTATAGTCATGACTCATGGGTATTGCTCATTCCGTATGAAAAACAGACTCTATTCGCGAACTGAGAATCAATTCCGCCTTCACTTCACAAAACTGAACTAAGGTTATCAAGTTGTTGTGAAGTGAAATCTAGCTATTCCTATTTGCCTATGAAATACATTTTGGAGTAAAAAAATAAAAAAAATTATAGAACATTTTGGAATAAAGTTGAGATACTAATTTCGTTATTAATCATTCACTGCGACAAGCAACTGAAATAAGTGGTTTTGTTTATTAAATCCATACTCCCATTAATTCCCCAAATAATATACATACTAACCAAAACTCTCAACCCACATTAATACAAAAAATACAATACAAATGTTTTTAATTAACTATTTTCCTCCACGATTAAGTGCAAAATTAATTAAGCAGAGGAAAACCTAAAGAGCATGTTGTGGTGGTAGGTCTTTTTGACATCCAAGATCTCGGAAGGGAAGTTAGGGTTGTGAAGCGAGTCAGGAAACAACTGAGTCTCCAAACACAGCCCAGCATGAACCTTATACACGAACCCACCCTTCCCCTTGGTGTCCTTGAGAAGCCCACCCGTATAGAACTGTAGACCCGGCTGGTTCGTCAGCAGGTGCATCTTCCTTCCCGATTTCGGCTCATACACGATTACCGCCGTGTGGAGCCAATGATGGTCCCTGTGCTTGTCCAGCACGTAGTTGATGTCGTATCCATTTGGCAGCTCGTTTATTTTTTCTCCGACGGTGTGGGCATTGTGGAAATCGTAGGGTGTACCTGTTTAGAAAAAATGCGTTAATGGCATTATAATTTTTTATGATCAAATGAGAAATTTATGTTTTTAGTGCATTCAATCAGTTCAGTGTTTGTTTCGTCTATACTCATCAATGAATCTGATCTATTGATAGACTATAACGGCTTTATTATCAGGACTTAAGTCGTATATTCTTCACTTTTATGCTCTCAATTAGGAAAACTTTGACGTTGATCGTCAGTTTTAATCTTAGACGACCAGTCGTGTACCGGCTTTAGGAGCTGCTGGGTGACATAATTGTATATAGGAAATATGCGCATCTTGCCACTACACTCAGCAGAACAAGCCAACCTTCCCACAATCTCAATTCCATGAGGAGCCGTGTTTTGCTAGATAGTGTGAACCTCTAGCACAACCGATCAGTTGGTGAGGAAGCGAAGTTGTCTTACAGAAACCGTATTTTAATTTCTTTTCGTTTATTTGATTTGAATAATTCTCCTTTAAATTCTCCTTATTTAAGTGCTATATTTTCTAACCGTACCTGCGACCGGTTTGATCTCTCCGGTTGGGATCAGTTGGTCGTCGACTGGAGTGTATTTGGATCCGAGGATCTCAACTTCGTGGGACAGGATGTCACCGCTGTTGTGGCCTCCGAGGTTCCAGTACATATGGTGAGCTAGGTTCACCGGTGTGGGTACGCTGACGGGTTTGGCCTTCATCGTTATGGTGAGTTGATCGTACTTGTTGTGTTTCGCAAGCATGTAGGATACCGACACGTGTAGCTTCCCCGGAAATCCTAGAAAAGAAAAAATTCAAGTCCTGTTAAGAAACCGCTATAACTGTCTAAACAACAACTAGCAATTTGATAAATAACCATAAGAAGAAGCTCAAGCACTGTTAAGAAACCGTAAGAAATTTGTGTTCAACTGTTCAAACATCAGCTAACAGTTTGATAATTAACTCTAAAAAGCACTGAATCGATCGGGTTTATGAATGTGACCTTCTTCGCCGTCGTTACTCGTGTAGGTAAAGACAATGTAGGGAGAACTGCCTCCAGGGAAATACTTGTTCACCTTCCAAAGCACATCGCTGAATCCTTTGGGGCCGCCTAAATGTACATTGTTGAATGGAAAAACATTATTAGAGAGTGTCTTGTTTCTAAGGGACAGAGTATCAACTATATGTAGCTATATATTATACCATGAAGCATGTTTGGTCCATCATTTGGAGTCAATTTGTAATTGGTTCCATTTAAGGTGAACTCGGCATTCTTGATTCGGTTTGCGACCCGGCCGACGATGCTCCCAAAGTACGATTTGTCCGTCTGTGGATCAAACAATAATCAAGAAAGTATGAAGATAAAATCCAATGAATCGGGTCAAACTACGCAAAATGACGGATCTTAATAGTCTAATCTAGTCGGATTGAACCCATTATCCTCACGTGGACCGGAAAATGATTCGAAAAATCAGGGTTATCTTGTATAGGGTCATTGGTGGTCCAAGAATACAAATAAATCAAGAACATTTGAAGATAAAATCCAATGAATCGGATCAAACTACGTGTAATGACTGTTAATCATCTAATTCAGCCTGACTGAAGTTGTTGTTCTTACTTGAATTTGGATTGGAAATGATTAGATAAATCAGGGCTATATAGTATAGGGTCACTGGTGGTCCAAGAATACACAAATAAGACAGATCGTATAGCTGTGTAGACAATCCATCATCTTCTGTCAATGCAGATTCAATTTGTGAAAGGTGTTAAATTCCACGTTGGGCCGAGTCAAACCCAACGGGCCAATATAGAGCAACCATTTTCACAAGTGGGGTTCCATCCTAAAACCAATTGGTGATAGGAGGAGGTGGGCCCACCGGTGTGGGATTATACTCACGCCAGGCCCGACCCGGTAACTTTGTATGTGGAACCAACAAAGGGGACAAACCCAACACCGCCTATCGGAACCGGGCTCTGATACCATGTTAAATTCCACGTTGGGCCGAGTCAAACCCAACGGGCCAATATAGAGCAACCATTTTCATAAGTGGAGTTCCATCCTAAAACCAATTAGTGATAGGAGGAGGTAGCTCACTTGCTTATATAGTGTTCAATTATTCCACACACCACCGGTGTGGGATTATACTCAGGGTGCAAATCTATGGGACTTCAACAAAAGGGATATCATTGTTTATTAATTTAAAAACATGTCTTCTTCTTTACCCCTGATTTTAAAAGAGTCTTTGGTTGTCGTTTTCAATGCATAATAATTTCGTTGAATTTTCTAGTCTCTTGTTCAGATTAAACAAAACAAGAAATAATATGTTCCAAACTCAAATTTTCACTACAACGTTTGCAGAAATTGCTAGAAATCAGTGAACCAACTATAAATAATTTAAAAACATGTCTTCTTCTTTACCCTTGATTTTAAAAGAGTCTTTGGTTGTCGTTTTCAATGCATAATAATTTCGTTGAATTTTCTAGTCTCTTGTTCAGATTATACAAAACAATAAATAATATGTTCCAAACTCAAATTTTCACTACAACAACTGCAGAAATTGCCAGAAATCAGTGAACCAACTATAAATAAAACAGTCTTATTTAATTATAGGTTAGGTTGCTAATCGCTGACTCACATTTAAATTTTTAATATTCGATGTTCCAACTATATCAAATTTGTTATATTTTCCGCTTTTTTCGACTGATTTTAGCGATAAAATTAATGTTTTAACTAATAAAAACATGTCATTTTTCACTTTTCCAAAATATTGTATTTGTTGCTCATACTTTAAAAAATATGTTTTGTTCCATCAATGTGGAAATTAACCAATTTGATAGTTAGGACACTTACTATCAACATTACACAAGAACAATTTCAGAAAAAACACCCAGAAGGCTCAACGAAGAAAGGAGAAAACAAGAACCTTGTACTCGTCTGGGGTATCAAATCCAAGAACAACATCTTCATACTTCCCTGTGAATGCGAAAATGGAGACAATACATGAAGAAGAAAACAAAATGGAAATAAAAAGTTTGTGTTTTTATTATCCCGGGTCTTATTAAACTGACCATTCTTGTCGGGTAGAACCAAGGACATAACGGTGGCACCCCAGTTAGTTAGCTTCATGCTGACATTGCCTAGCTTGAGCTCGTAAACACTGATCTCGTGAGCATCACTAGCTTCGGTGAAAAAACCATGGTGGGTGACCACCGCAAGAAGAACGAGGAGGAGTGTTGGGATTCTGTACATGTTTTTCTTATTTTGATTGACAGGAATGAAAGAAAAGCTTCGGGGAAGGGAAGGTGAATATATAAGACGAAGAAGAAGAAGAAGGATTGAAGGAGAAGATGAGGGTAAGGTCAACCACCTTAAAGGGCGCGGGTTAAAAATGGTATGGCCTTATTATAGGATAGCCAGGGGCTTGCTTCATTTGGGAGTGGTGGAAATAAAAAAATAATAATAAAAAAAAGGGTAGGACTTAGTAGGTGAAAATTTCATTGATCTTAGGGAATATAACCTAAAAACTGTCCTAATTTTGACTCATGTGTCAGTTTGGTGTCTGAGGTTGAAATTCAATGTCCAAATTTTCATATGTGTTGCTTTTTGATGTCTCCGTTAAATTTTTGGGTTAAGTTGAACGGAATTTGGTCACGTGAGTGGTCAATTTTTAAAATTCCAAAAATACCCCTGACCATAATTAGGGTTCCGGCCGATTCTGGCCAAACCACCCCTATTTCGGCCGATTACGGTCAAACCCACCCCGATTCCAGCCTATTGCGGCCAAACCCACCCTGATTCCGGCCAAACCCATCCCGATTCCGGCCGATTACGGCCAATTCCGGCCGATTTTGGCCGATTTAGGGTTAAGTAGATCTTATTTAGGATTTAGGGTTTCCGGCCAATTTCAGCAGATTCCGACCGATTGGAGGTAGGTGGCTGGAGGTGGGTGGCCGGAGTCGGGGTGGGTGGCCGAAATCTAAGGCTTTAAAAAAAGGCAAAATAGTCTTTTCAACTTAATATGTTAAACTTAACCCAAAAAATTAACAGAAAACCAAATAGGCACAAAACTGAAAATTGAAACACCAAATCAGTTTAAAATTGAGACACCAAACTGACACTCGAGTAAAAATTGAGACACTTTGTAGTTCTATTCCCTTGATCTTATGCAGATTGCAGAAATAGAGATTTATGATTTGTTTATTTATAACCATTAATTAATTAGCTAGTTGTTTTTAATTGAAAAAACAAAAATAAAAAAACTAGATCTAAACTTATCTTAAAATTCGGAAAACTTTTATATTTGATTAGACCGATGATATCCACATTTTTCTGGAAAAATCACTGAGAGCATTTCCAATGGCAAAAAACATTTTGATGGACATTTGCAGCCACATCAGCGCCACATAAGCTATATGTCATAAAAGAGAGAGAAAAATGTAATTTGTCCAAAGTACTCACAATGGGCAAAACCCATTTTGGAAACATTAGACAAGCCATTTTGGATATATATGGTGTTTATATAATATAAATAAATATATGTATTTACTTAAAATTTATTTTTTAATTATTTAATCATATTATCATACATACAAATCAATGTTTTATTTAAATAATTATCTATAAAATATATAAAAAAATAAATAATTTAAATCATTAACAATATTAAAAAAAATAGAAAAAATTTCATTGTATTAAGTGTTATATTAATAATAAAGCTACATCATTAATCACTCATAATATATTTTTTTTTGCCAATCACTTATATTAGACTTAAACGGAATTAGCACAAGTATTATGAAATTTCCAAATATATTTAAGAAATATAATATTCTAACAAAAATTCTAGTTAATTACTAACTTGTTTTTTATGGAAAAAAATACTAACTTTTTTTTGGCCAAAGTAGTTAATATAACGGCTAAAAATCGGCTACTTATATGTTGAAGATAAATGTTATTATTTGTTTTGTAAGTTTTTATTTGTATTAAAAATGAATATATTAAGTAATTATCTTGGAAACACAAATGTCCTTAGGACAACTTAGAGGAAAGAGGAAAAAAATGTGGAGGGACAATTAGTGGTGAAGACAAATTTTGTCCTAACCTCTCACAAATGTCCTAGCAAATTTGCCCATTGAAAGTGCTCTACCCATATTTTGGTCATTAAACTAACATTAAATATAAAAAGTTTAATAATTTCTCAATAAAAGACATTGTAGTGTAGTGGTTAGTATTCATGTCTATTACCTAGATGACTTGGGTTCGATTCTTGGTAGTATTACTATTTTAGTGAATTAATTTCAAAAATGGGTAAATAATGCTAATTAATTGTGGCGCATCTCCAACTCGTTTTCCCTTATTTTTGTATTTGACTTCCAAAATATGGGTATTTCAGTGATTTTTCCCGTTTTTCTACCTAGGTTGGTTGAACATTTGTTAAAATTAAAATGAGGCATGTTGCAGGGGGAAGTAAGTATAATCTCGCTAAAAACACTACATTTGTGATACTCGGACTCGAAGAAGTTGCGGATGCAGTTTTATAAATTTTTTTAACAAAAAAAATTACATTTTAATTATTATTTTATTTTCCGCAAGGTCCTAACTCCTAAGGGTGGTTATTAGGATGACAATAAACGTAATATATTTCTTTCACACATAGATTAATTTCACTCGCGTTAGATTGTAGCATCTTCGCTTTACATGTAAACTAATCTCATTCACATCGTAAGGTCATGAATATTTTTTTCATTCTAAAGATCTCAGCATGGATAAGTATATGTTTTATAACGCAATATATATCGTGCTTGTTTTATGACGTAAAAAAAAAGCAATATAACGCAATATATATCGTATATGTTTTATAACGCAAAAATGACTCGATAATCATAGAAAGTTGTATTTTGAATTCATCAAAAATAGGAGTAATATTCAAAAGAAGAAAGTTTAAGGATAGTTTTACATTTTTCCAAAGAAAATAAGAAAATCGCTTTTCGCAGGCAGGCTCGTCCACTCCAGCAGCGCGGATCTCTGAATCAAATGCCCAGCTTCCACCACTGATCAGAGCTGGCTCAGCCGCTCAGGCAATCGGAACCTTAACCTCTCTCCTCCGTCAACCATCTCCTTTCTCCGCAAAACCTCACCAGCAGTGGCGGCGGTGCTGTGTCCGTCACCACTTGGCTGGCGCTGACTAATTCCATCCCCTCGGCGCCCTAATTCCCCAAAATGACCATCGGAAGCTTCCACCTCCTCACAATCGCGGCCTTCATCGCCGCCATCCTGCCGATCGCAGCCATCTCATCCCCAATTCTGGGCCTCGACACCTTCCTGACGCATCAGTACCGCCGGGATCCACAAGCCACCAACGACTCCTTCCTCTCCATCCCCTCCTCCGCCAAATCCTCACTATCTTTTTTCTCCCACCTGCCGTCGTTGGTTCCTTCTCTTCTATCCCTCAGCCTCTCCGTCTCCGTCCACGTCCGTCTAGTCGGCCCAAGCTTCCCATCGGGCTCCGCCGCGCTCCTCAACTCATTCATCGCCGCCTCCGAACCGTCCAATCACTTCCACGTCATCTCCCCATTCCCGGACCAGTCCCACCGTCTCTCCCTGAAGCACAACCTCCATCTCGACGTCTCCCACGCGCCGTCGCTCGCCTCCACCCTCTCCGATGCTCTCAAGGCCGAGATCGCCAAAACCACGACGTCACTCCGGTCCTCACTCCTCTCCGTGCCGCACACTGTCATCGACGACATCATCAAGCATGACTTCGAGAAGGAAAAACCAGTCGAAGGCGTATTCATATACTTCCTCGATCTGGGGTCTCAAGCCAAGCCGTACGCGTACAGCTACGCGCCGGGGGATCCATCCCCAGGCTACACGAAGTGCTTGGGGAGCGTCTGGACTGGTAAGGACCGATACTTGTGGATCGATCTAGCTGCGGGCCCTGTTGATTATGGTCCTTCAATCTCCGGCGATGGAGTTCTTCCCCAAGGCGAATTCCACCCATTTGCAGCCTTGCACGGCCGACCTAAGTCCCAAAAAGCGCTCCTCTCAGACCTTGCATCTGTCGTCTGGAGCGCCTACCAGGTACAGATTGTGCCCCCTTTGAGAATCCCTGTCCCATTTGAAAATTCATTGATTGTTCAGTTGATCCATGTTTACACTGGTGAGAAAGAGGATTTGGTTGGTCTGGAATGGAAGAACATTGAGAGAACTTTCATGGATGAGGTTAATGATGGTGCATTGCTGTTAAGTGATCAATCTCTGAGGTTCAAGACATACTCTGTGAACTTCAAGGACTGTGCAATCTGCTCTTTCGCCATTTCAAAGTCGATTAATTCCTACACATCACGATACTTGTTTGAGAACTATACACTTATTGTGAGTGAGTACTTGGACTCGAAGCGATTGCATCAAATATTGTCAGACTCTGCCCAGGACTTAAGAGGGTCTATCGGATTCCCTGAGGAGGACTTTGGTCGGGTTCTTCCCGTTTATGTGTTTGATTTAGACTACAATAACGTCTTGTTCCTCGACAGATACCACCAGACAGTTTCTTTTAAAGACATGGTGATTGCTATCCGGACAAAGAACACACAGTATGTGAGCGACTATAGCTGCAACAGCCGCCCTGTCTTTACTCAGACCCGGGAGCTCGAACGCCCTCTAGTGGGTTCGATTTTGCAAAGCATGTGGGGTGTTGCTCCAACCCATCTCTCATGGAGTCCAACACACAACGACACGATAGTGGACTACTCTTGGAGTATTGGAAACACCCCGTTTGGTCCTTTCTCAGAGATTTCAACCTTGTCCTTTGTCCAGAAAGATGCTGCACGAAGGAACGTTCTTGTAACTTCCTTAAATTACAGCATAACAAGTGTTCTCGATGTTCTTCAATCTGTTTCTGCGCATGGAGGGGACAGGAAGCTTCTGAAACGAAACCAACAAGCCGAGTTCATACAGAGGCTTAACTTGTTCAAGTACAAGCTGGAAAAGGCTATTTATGCATTGTCTCATTACGACTTTGAATTGGCTTTGTACTATTTGAGGTCGTCGGATCATGACCTGTACGGGATCCATTCTCTTGTGTACCTTGCATCGAAAGAATTGGAGGCATCTCTTGTTTGTTTCAAGGATCCGCCAATTCCGTGGATTACGGTTTCTAGATATGCAGCGTGTGTTGTTGCCTTTCTTTATATCTACAGGAGCCGGGAAAGGCTGTTTCGGAACAAGAGGAAGCAGTTTTGAAGGAGGATGAATCCGAGGTATGTATAACTTTACAAAGGAGTAGGATACTTTTGCTTGAAGCAAAAGGAAAGTCACACAAACTCGTTAGAAATCAACTCTTCTTGTGTTTCCAGTTTATCTATCTTTTTGACATTGTTTTTGGGTTTATAAAATGGAATAGATGATGAGTCTTGCATTTCTGCTTTGTTCAGTATAATTGCGCTATGGTTTCGGGTTTAGCTAACTGGTATTCAGCCGTATACTGGTTTAGACTGAAGAGAGGGTTTTGGTTCTGCTAACTACTCAGAACAGTAAAAAAATTGACAAAAGATTGATGATGTGGTAAAATTAAATCTTGATTGTGAAATGGATTACCACTTGAGGGTTCACTTTTATTATTCTGCTGTAGAACTTCACTGCAACTCATGGAGGTTTTGCTCAAGTACTACTGGCTTGAAACAATGTGAATTCATTGGCTTGGCTTAAATGATCAGACGTGTATGATTGTAAATGAACTTACTGGGACGAATAAAGTTCGAATGTAGCTAGAGATGTTTTCTTGGATAGAATTTTAACCCATTTTATAAAGCGTGTTGCAAACCTAAAAGTAGTATGAAATATAGACTATGTTACTATTTGGTGGATTTTTTTTCCTGATTCGATCTGACGTATCAAATATGTTGCTTTCCGCATTTTCGTCTTCAAATTGTCGGAATAAAAACAAATTTTTTAAGAATAAGATAAGCATAAAACATGAATTTGATATTTCGAAAAAGTGGAAAGCAATGTGTTTTTTTTTTTTGCCAAAACACGTTTTTGTTGGTTAAAAATAGCAATTTTAACGATAAAATCAGACGGAAAAGTGAAAAGAAAAAGATCTAATACTTTAATTAAAGAAAACTGAGATACCAATTTGCAAAATAGTTTATATTTCATGCTGGCGTTTTTAATTTGAATATATATATGCTCTCAACCTAAAATTGTACAAATAATTAGTTTTAAAAAAATGAACTTTGGAGTACAGTTAACAAAATTAAGTTATATCTTGGTTCACAAGGTATCCATCCTATCCACATCATAGAGAAAATATCGTGTAGGTAATGGAAAAATCTTCATATTAGCATTTTACATTCTAAATATGTAGTAAATACGGATTACGTTGGTTAGCAGATGAATTAAGATGTATTTAATCAGTGTATTGTATATGTATAGTATATAGATTAGCTTGGCACACAAGACACGTAGTATTATAATATACTGTTTCTTTTTAGTTGCCATTCATGGAACAACAGTCGTCCCTGTAAAGATATCAACAAGTTGACCAAAAACAAGCCACTCACTCACTCACTCCCACATTCATTTTTCTAACACTTCTGGTTAGGCTTACAGTTGAGCGCACCAGAGTGACGAGTCATTCTAGTGACAAAGCTTCCAGGCTTAGCCTTAATCAAGTCCTTGCCATACTTATTCTTGTTAAACGCCGGTCCCGACTCAACGAAAAACGCGCCATTCATCATCAAATCTCCCTGCGATTTCCACGTCCAGCTCTTCCATTTACTCTCGTCGGCGTGCCTGTGAGTAATCTCCTTAGTGGCCGCATTTGGCGGAGCGATAAATCGGTTTCCCTGGCTAATAACGGTCGGGGCCGAGCTTCCTCCGATAGCGTACATTAGCCAGTGAGTGTAATCGTTGTTCACGACGTGGAAGAATCCCCACCGGCACCTCGGCATTCTCTGAACGAGCCCTCGTCCGAAATGGTTAAACGCGACGGTAATTTGCATGTTCTTATCCTCGGAGTGAGAATCGCTCGCTCCGAAAAGCATAACATCGTTGTGGTGAGTGAAATGACTGTTGGAGATTGTGATGGCGGTGGACCCCATGATGGCATCGATCAACCCGTCAGAACAGTAGGACATCGACACGTGGTCGATCCATACGTTGGACGAGCTGTAGATCGAGATACCGTCACCGTCAGCTTTGGTTCGGGTTCCGATATGTTTCGCACTGTCTCGGATCTCGCCGCCTTCGGTCGGGATAATGTCGTGGATGCGGAGGTTGTGAATGATGACGTTTTTTACGAATTGGATGCTGATACCCGCGCCATACGCGATATGGACGCTGGCCCCACGGCCGTCGATGGTTTTGTTGCTATTCACGAGAAGTTCTTGCTCGAGGGTTATGATCATGCTCTTGGCGAAGATGATCCAGAGAGGCTCGTCACGTGTGACGGCGTAGCGGAGGGTTCCGCGTTTAGGGTTTACAACGTCGGAATCGGTCGGATCAGTGACTACGTAGATCTTGCCGGCTTTTCCTCCGGTAGTTTTGCGGCCGAACCCTTTAGCACACGTAGCCAGTGTCTTCCGGTTCTTTTCCCAATCGCTTTTGCACCTCCAGCACCGGTCGATCGGGTTTGTGGCCTCGCAGGGACCGGTGGCCTTCTTGAGCGATCTCCTAGTACTGTTGAACCGGTCGACGAACCTAAACGATGTTGAAGTACAAAGATTATACCAGACACTCACTTATCATCTTAACGTTTTAAGACAGTTGGTAAAATATTTAATCTAAAATTTTTTTAAAAAAAAAATACCACAAAATGTGAATAATTTTCTTTGCTTGTCC
This sequence comes from Clarkia xantiana subsp. parviflora, assembly GCA_036873135.1. Taxonomy (NCBI): domain Eukaryota; kingdom Viridiplantae; phylum Streptophyta; class Magnoliopsida; order Myrtales; family Onagraceae; genus Clarkia; species Clarkia xantiana. The sequence goes on from JAPTYO010000007.1 coordinate 25,337,744, forward strand.
AACAAGAAAACCCACTACAAGAAATTTTCTCGAAAAAATTCGTGATTTTCTCGAAGAAAAGCGATATTTACCTATTAACGACCAAGTTGAAGTCGTCGGTGACTTCTTCGGGATCGGGGACATAGGCCTCGAGAGCGGCGGCCTTGGCCTCTGCAGCTCGCTGCTTCAAGAAGTCATCGAACACGATATTGGCGGTTAGAGTCGGGACCAGAGCAGCCAAGAACAAGGCAATGCAGCAGAATACGAAGCTTGTCGGCTTCATTTTCGGTCAAAGTGTGTAACTTATTGGCCAAGCAAGCAACAATAAGTGGTGGAGTAAGAAGGAGGAAAGAAAGCCGATTTGGAACAAAGACGTCAGCAGTGGCAAAGGGATTGCCAAGTACTAACGAATTGAACCAAATGGAGGCTTTCAATGAGCTCCCCACTCTTTATTGATTATTGTTGCTCAACTATTGCTTGGAGAAGATGATGGTAATGACATCCTTTATATATTCCCTTCATTTGCTAACAATAGCTAGCATTTCCACTTTCCGTGGTGTTTCTGTTTCTCCATTCCCCATTTTTAGACTAAATAGTTTCAGGTGGATGGAATACACCATTTAATTACCTTCCTATCTAAGGGTTGGTTGACTCAATAAAGTTACCAGCAATAGCAATATTTTGAAAACCGGACAGGTGGTCGGAGGATCTGGAACTTGCCACACAAGCGGTCCGACTCTAGTAAAATAAAATAGTAGATTGGTAAGAATTGAGTTTGATTGTTGAGAATCGGGTTTGACATGATTGGATCGGTGTCAGTTCAACTATAATTATAAAAATTGGACTGTGCTGCATGTGTGTTTATAAAGGAAGATTGGGTTGGACTTTGGACTTGGACTTTTTTTTTTTTTTTTTTTCTGGAACCGGTCGGACATGATTGAAGTGGGTCGGATAGGGACCGAGTCACCGAACACCTTGTCGGTTCAAGGTTTGATCTAGTTTTCAAAAAATTGGTTATGAAATACTCATTTTTATTTTAAAAGTGTTTGTGTCGAAATTATTATATAGAGTAAGTCCATTAGGATGGGCGCGGGCGAACTCAGAGTGGTTTTTCTAATAAAATAAAACACGCCTATAATAAGTTCTTGGATTTTTATACAATACATAAATATATGAAAACACATGTTATAAATAAATATGTATATATATAAAAAATATGTTCAGTTTTGAAACCAATTAACACATTTGTCTTTTTTTTTTTTAATACCTAAATCATATACAATGTTTACACCATTAAAATAAGTACACATGAAGTTATTTATATCATAATTTTACATTGATTGTACATAATAAATTATCGTACAATATGTTCACATTAATGATTTGACTTCAGCTAAAATAAACTCGAGTATTTTTCAACTCGATTTCTCAACATCAGATTATGCATGTGTAAGAAATGTTTTTTTATCTATTCTGAATTCTGATTGATTCTCTCTCATGATCTTACGGTTGAGAAATCGAGTTGAAATAAAGTAGAGTTTATTTTAGCCACCCCCTAATGATTTTACTATTTATGTCCAATGTTAATTTTTCAAAGGGTTATTGTTTGATGTAAGCGGGCGGGGTCAGATTTTTTGAATTTTCCAAACCAAGTTCGAATTTTAACTTAGGACGGATTTTTCGGGAAGGTTAGGGACGATTTTCCTCAGATTTCGAATTCCCAATTTTTTATGTCCACTCTAAAGTCCACCGACTCATTTATAGACCGCTCGAAAATTTAACAACTCATTGTTAATGCAACAAATATTGAAAACTTTGATATAAAATAATAAAAAAATTATATATATTTGTTAATAGGAATTAGTAACTTGGACATACTCATAGTGTCTTAATTTTTACACTATGCATTAAAACTAAATTCTTTATATACAATAAATTCTTTAACAAAGTTCATTCTATTATTTTTCTTAATCTTAATAGTATAAAAAGATCATTGACTTGGATTAAAAGTTTGTTCAAGTGAATCTTAGAAAATAAATGTTTTTTTTTTCTTCTGAAAAAATATTAGATTGGATGAATCATAGGTCGAAACTTTACTTCAAGCTATTAATCTTTCGTGGGTCAGACTATTTTTCTGCAAGTCCGATCATGATCCATAGTCGGCTTTGATACAATTTTGTCACGTCCTCAAAACCAAGCGACTGTGCCCACTAATCCAACTTATTCTCTCATTTGATAAAAAGAAAAAATATTTCAAAAATAATTATTTTACTTATTAGTTAATCAACCACTTAAGATTAAAAAATGTGGTACAAACTGAGTGTCACATTTTTTCTTGAGACGACCCTGAATGAAATTATTCATGAGAGTAGGGGTGAGCTTGGGCGAGACGGGCGGAATTTTTTTTTTAAAAAAAATGTCTCAAACTCGAAATTTCGGGCTCTCTAAGCCATATCCTGAGCTCGAGCCCAAGTTTTGAGAAAAAGTCATGCTCGCCTCGGGTTTTTTCAATTCGGGAAGGGCTCAGGGCTATTCCGAGTTTACACCAAAACTAATATTAAAAAAAACTAAAAATCACATGTCATTACCAATTTCCAATATTTTTTAACACTCATCAAGTTCACATACAAATATCAAATTCTCATACAAACATCATTCTCATACAAACATCAAATTTTAAAATTTAAAGTTAAGATAATTAGAATTTAGTTAAAATAATGAATACTATAAGTTAAGATTAGTAACAAATTCGGGATGATACGGAACTTTCAGGATTTTGCCTAAAAACCCGAGCCATGAAAGTCTTATCCGTTTGGATTTGGGCACAACTTCGGGACGGGATTTTCAAGACGAGATATGTTAAAACCGGCTGGAGCTCGTCTTGAAAATCTCGTCCCGAAAATCCCGGTTTCAACCCTGTCCGGGCACAACACCGGCCGGAGCTCGCCGGATTTGGCCATTCCTGCTAGTTTTAACACTTCCGGTTGGGTCTACATGCAAGGCTACCGGAGCACCTCGTTAGTTCATTGGCGACTCTTCCGGCCATCGGACTGATCAACCCCATCCTCCTATAATCCCTCTTCAGCAACCGGCTTCCCGACTCACAAATAAAGCTCCGTTCACCATGAAATCACCCTCCGATTTCCATATCCAATTCTTCCATACCTCCGGCGGGGTGTTGCCTTCTCTCCCCGACGCCTGCTTTATCACCTCGGTGTTCGGCGCGATGTATCGATTTCCCTGACTGATGATGGTCGGGTTATGGGACCCGCCGACCGCGTACATTTGCCACATATGGTAGTCGTTGTTCACGATGTGGAAGAAGTGAATCCGTACCGGCATCCGTTGCACTAGTCCACTTCCGAAGTGGTTAAACGCCACCGTCACTTGAGTAGCGTGTCCAGAACATTTATAATGAAGGTTGGCGTTAAGACGCGAATAGTTAAGTTTACAGAGAATGAGATAGTATTTTGGGTAAATGTGGGTCAGTATATTTAAATATGTTAGATTTTCGGTGTTTACTTATCATATTTGTTACTTTTCACTTCTTTTTCGAGTGATTTTGGTTAAAATTGACATTATAAGTAAATAAAAATATGTTATTTTCCACTTTTTTGAAGTACTAGATTTACTGCTCATGGTGTAAGCTTATATATACTTAAAAAACACATTTTTGTTTTGTCCATTTTAAGATAAAATAATTAGCAATTCTGATAGTTAAGACAATGAATATCAACATTTTTAATGCGAGACAACGATTAGAAACATTGTATATACATTCATGAATGTATCTTCACCGTTGGTTATTTACCTGCGTGATCTTATCCTCAACGTCGATCGCGCGCCCACTGAACAACATCACGTCGTTGTGATTAGTGAAATGGCAATTGGAGATGGTGATTGCGGTGGATTTGAGAACCACGTCGATGAGTCTGTCCGAACACCGCGTCATTGACAAATGGTCGAGCCAAATATTTGAGGAAACAATGCTTTGGATTAAATCAGTTCCAATCTTATTTTTTTGCCAAGAAAAAAGAATGGACTAGTAGTGATGATTATAAACTCATCCCACTACGTAATGTTCAGACTCTCATGCTCACGGTCTGTGATTTTTTTTCTAACCAGACTTAGTGAACAACTAGCGCATTCACTAGCTCCCTCAATGTAACCCCACAAGCAGCCTAGTATAATTAAGAAGCCGACCCGATAAGTCTAACTCTACTCGCCACATCTTATGTCTGATACAGTATGTGAGGCATGCATATTATTTTTATAAATAGGTTAGTGTCACGTATCTGGAAAAGTGGTGCCAGTTGGATCACACCCAACGTCTACTACGTCCAAGAGAGTTTTGTTATATAAAGCTCTTTAGTGGGAGTAGTAGTTGGAAGCCAAACCATGACGTGATTAAGTTAATCTTGTTAGATTACGGGGAATAATCACTACGGAAACTTAAACATGGTATGTGCTAGTAATATCAATTACGCAGCGGAAAGTTTCCACATACCTCAAGAGTAACCGTAGTCCAAGATCCTTGCTCGAGGGAGTTCGCGATCCTCCGGTCGGAACCCGTAAAAGTTCTTATGAAAGAAGCCCTACGCGGTATAAGCTCCACAGCAAAGCCTCTGATCGATTCTTGGCACAGGAACAGATCTCTGGAGAGTTTGCTCAAAAGCAATTTGGCACACCCTTGGTGAAGTACTTGGTGCGGCCGAACCTATAGTGTGGGGAGGAGGATTTTTCTCTCTAAAACTCTCTTTTGAGGGGATTATGATTAACCCTAAAATTTCCCTAACACCTCTTATTTATAGGAGGAGTAAAGTGGACAAAAGTCCACTTTACCCCACCACAAATATTCGGCCGGCCAATGTATTTAGGGAGGCCCAATGGGCCTCCCATGTCAATTGGGATTTGGGTCTAGCCCAATTACCCTAATGTGACATTTACCCAAGTTCATTAGGTAAACTATACATATTATGGGCTACCAATTACGGCGCCCATCACCATATGCTTACAACTCCCACTCGCCGGAATGGGAGGGTGCTTGTTAATGTATTGTTGTCTAAATCCGCATCAACATTTCTCCCATTTGATCTGCTCCATGCTTCCGAATAGTTCATACGAGGTTTTCCGTGCGACCGGCGAATACGACGGGCATCATGCTACTCATCTGTTAGGAGTATTGTAGCGCTTGCGGAACGTTGATTCCCTTTTCTCTAATAAACATGTTATAAACAATGTTTATATATATTGTACCGCGTTGTATCCTAGGTCAACTGATAATTCTCCATTTACCTAGTTTCCACATAAGAACGCTTCTCCAAGGCATCCGTACAAGTACTCACAACCTTCAACTAATATCCGGCTGGTGGCCACCTAGTGAATACAAGAATCGGTGAATTACAGGTGAACTTGACCATCCCCATCGCTCTTACCCTTAGTCAAACCCAACCGGTTTCCAAGACGTGGTCACTGGGATTTTTTGTTCAGCACTACGCTCGTACGCCGGGAAGCGAGCATTGAGCCTGACCTTAGGTATGAGTTCTGAGTCCATGAGGATACTTCGGGTGCCTCTTCATAAGGCTCCCGGGATCAATCACACGCTCAAGGTGAAGAAGTTTGCGCCCGCCAGAATCACGAGGATTCATTCCTAGGAAAACCGAGCTGTGACCCCGTGGTCGAACGTGGCACGCGTAGTATGAAGCAAGCGTTGATAGCATACCTGGACCTTTTGGGTTGACAGGAAAGGGATGTGTCAATCATGCTATCACAGATTCTCATCTGGCCCAGAATGTGGTTAAATGATAAACGAATTTCATCACGACGATGTGCGAAACGGAGATCACGTCGAGTTACTTCGAAACTAGATAATCGTCTCGCTTAATCAGGTTTATCCCCCTGACTCTTAGCCAGTCTTGTTTGGTGGAGGCCTCCCTCCATCACAAAACGACCGTACCTGTGTGACTAGGTAAGGCCCACATTCGACATAGTTTGGCAGAGGATTGCGTCCTCCTACGACTCGGTTTATAAACCGTAAATCTGATGTAATCAAAACATTATGACGTCGATTGTTCATAAACTCGGTTGCAATTCTTTCGCTTACAAAATGTAAATTTCTAATATCAAAATGTTATCACAGATACATGTTATTTCTAAACCCTACGCAATCCAAGCAGTTTTACATGCTTTTCGAATATCTCCATGCGTTATGGCTTAGTTAATGGGTTCGCAATCATATTATCAGTGGACAAGTATTCCATAGTGATTATATTGTCTTCTACCATAAATTTAGCATAAAAATATTTCACATCAATGTGTTTGGTCCTACTATGGTACTTCGGATTCTTAACCGCCGCAATGTCTGCCTGACTGTCGGAGAACACCTTCACAGGTTTACTCTCGATGTCACCATTAAACAGCGTAGTAAGAAGTCTTTTCAGCCAGACTGCTTCCTGTGCATTCTTAGAGAGAGCTACGAATTATGATTCCATCGTTGACAGCACGACACAGGTTTGCTTCTTGCTCGTCCATGAAATTGCGGCTTTAGCAAGGAGGAACACTCCCCCTGTGGTGGACTTACGATCATCCAGATCGCCACCATGATCGGTGTCACTGTAACCGGTCAATTCTAACTTCCCGCCCTCATAGCACAGAGCATAGTCGGCAGTACCTTTCAGATAACGAATTATTCGTTTTACAGCCTTTAAATGTTGATAGCCAGGATCTGATTGGAAACGTGTTACTAGGCCTACGACATAACAGATATCCGGACGGGTGCATTGCATGGCGTACATCAAACTACCAACCATGCTTAAATATTCTGCACCCTTCATCTGTTCGCGCTCTGCCAGGTTCTTGGGGCTGTCACGTTTTGATAGTGCGCACCCAAATACCATCGGCGTATCCACGAGTTTGGCATCCTGTAATTTGAACCTTTTCAACAGCTTGTTGATATAAGATTCTTGAGATAGACACAATTTCCGGGTAGCCCGATCTCTAGCAATTTTAATGCATAAGATATACGTGGCATCTCCTATGTCTTTCATCTCAAATACAGATGCTAACCAGGACTTTGACTTATTCATGAAACTCATGTAGTTTGCAGCAATGAGTATGTCGTCCACGTATAAGGTTAATATGACATATTTGGACCCGGATGTCTTATAAAACACGCACGGATCCGCATGAAGATTCACGAGTCCGTTTCCTACGATTTCTTCGTGGAATCTGCGGTACCATTGCCGAGACGACTGTTTAAGACCGTAGATGGACCTTTGGAGTTTACAAACTTTACGTTCGTTACCAGGAGTAATGAAACCCTCCGGTTGCTTCATGTAGATTTCTTCCTCCAGGTTTCCATGGAGGAATGCGGTCCTAACATCCATTTGGTGCAGCTCGAGATCGAGACTTGCGACCATGACCATTAATGACCCTAACCGTAGTTTTACGCACAGTCAATGAGTTTCACTTATCAAAGTCCACTCCGTGAATTGGGTAAGTCCTTTCGCAATAAGTCGGGTTGTTCGACATTTTTCCATCAGTGGTGAGCCTTACTTCAGGGCTCACATTATCCTTGCGCTCCTGTGGTTAGCAAGTAAATCAACTATAGACTATAATGGCTTTCATTTAGGCGATCTCTCTTATTTATTATTTTCCTCCATTTCTCCACTTGAGGTCTTTCCAATGTTTGTCAACAGTTTAATACCTTACTTAATAGGATACTTGCCTTTGACTCTCGTCTAGGCATTGCGAGTCCCATTTATTAGTCTGATCTTTTCTCCCAGTCGGAATAATGCTTCTTATCGTAGCATCATTTCTGTTGGGAACGATCCTTCCACTCGGAACAATGCTTCCATTGTCTCTATTAGGAACAAGAGCAGTGCTAGGACCTTGATTTGCAACTTTCCTATGACAACATCTTGGTCTCGGGGTTTTACTTCCGAGATGCATTCCTTGATCACTAGGATCTGGAACCAAGTATGATTGGTTCACTCCCACTGGAAACAATGGATATTTTAGGTAGTTGTGTCATTCCTAGTTTAGCTATATGACCATCAGGTTCAACTTGATTCGTCTCAACAGCAACAGTGCTTACGTGTGGTAGGGTTTATTCCTCCCACTGGATTTACTATGAAAATGTTCCCATTCTCATTTACCATGTCATTCACTTGAGTTGCTGGTTCAAATCTCTCCCATTCTCATGAACTTCTAACACAGGCTCTGATACCACTGTTAGATTATGGGGAGTAATCACTACAGAAACTTAAACATGGTATGTGCTAGTAATATTAATTACGCAGCAGAAAGTTTACACATACCTCAAGAGTAACCGTAGTCCAAGACCCTTGCTCGAGGGAGTTCGCGATCTTCCGGTCGGAACCCATAGAAGTTCTTGTGAAAGAAGCCCTACGCGGTATAAGCTCCACAACAAGGCCTTTGATCGATTCTTGGCACATGGACAGATCTCTGGAGAGTTTGCTCGAAAGCAATTTGGCATACCCTTGGTGAAGTACTTGGTGCGGCCGAACTTATAGTGTGGGGATGAGGTTTTTTCTTTCTAAAACTCTATTGTGAGGGAATTATGACTTAACCCTAAAATTTCCCTAACACCTCTTATTTATAGGAGGAGTAAAGTGGACAAAAGTCCACTTTACCCCACCACAAATATTTGGCCGGCCTATGTATTTGGGGAGGCCCAATTTTGGGCCTCCCAGGTCAATTTGGATTTGGGTCTAGCCAAATTACCCTAATGTGACATTTACCCAAGTTCATTAGGTAAACTATACATATTATGGGCTACCAATTACGACGCCCATCACCATATGCTTACAGATCTCTCCCCACATACATGGGATGTCGTTTGAAAGGCAATGGCTGGTTTCCAATGTCCTGGTTATTATTAGTAAGACTTTGCATATCCTTCGGGATCCTGCTGGTTGGGAGCTAATGTCGCTCTCATGATGATGGTCAGGGCAGGCCGAAAACCAGTTAAGCTGCTCTCCGGAGCAAAGACCCCTAACCACGACATGTTCCGTCCGTATGCGCAGTGCGAGTTAGGCTTCGAGAACTGATCTTGAGAGAGAAGAGGGCTGATCCGGACGTGGGAAGGTCGGATGCCCCGCGGGCGTATTCCGCTGGGAGCGTGGAAAGCTCCAAGCCCGTGACAAGTGATATCAGTGCGGAGTTCTCGACCCAGGGAGATTCGAAGAAATATTTATTAACGCTGCGGACTCTGAACGATAGTGGTAGTTGCGAATTGCTTTACCACGAAATGCCATCGGGTGGCGTGGCTCTTAACGATCAAGGGCTCCGATCGAGGAGGCGTTCGACGACAAAGTCTGAGTCGCGTGACTGTGTAGAGCAGTGCAAAAGATTGGTGCGTCCGGGATCACTACTTGATGGGCGGAGGCAGGTTGCTCAACAAGCAATCCTGACCATACTCGAGCATGTTATATTGACTGCTGGAAGGGCGGAAACAAGTTGCCAAGTAGCGTCCCATGAGGTGGGAAATTTCTTAGGCGCAAAAGCGTGACTTCGTGGAGGAGGGGGAGATATTTCCACGGGCCTTACAACTGGGGGAGTCCGAAACGGAATGGTGGCCTGGAAGACCCAGCGGTGACCAACGTAAGCGAGATAGTGAGAAAGTTGATCTTCTCAGGAAGGAGGGGACAATATGCATAAAGCAACTCTGACCAAACCTAAGAAGGCGGATCATTGATGGCGTGGTGAAGTGTACTGTTGTGGAAGAACTGAAGTTTCTAGAAGCAACGGGTTCGCGCAACGAGGGTGTTGCGTTGGTTGAGTGGGGATGAATGTCACGTTCCTGGAAAAGTGGTGCTAGTTGGAGCACACCCAACGTCTACTACGTCCAATGGAGTTTTGTTATATAAAGCTCTTTAGGGGGAGTAGTAACTGGAAGCCAAGTCAGGACGTGATGGATGTGGATCTCTCCCTCCCCCATACATAGGGCGTCGCTTGAAAGTCATGGCTGGTTTCCAGTGTTCTGGTTGTTATCGGTAAGACGTTGCATGTCCTTTCTTGCTGGTTCAGGAGCTAATGCCGCTCTCCTGATGATGGCCAGGGCAGGCCGAAAACCAGTTAAGCTGCTATCCGGAGCAATGACCCCTAAACACGACCCGTTCCGTCCGTATGCGCAGTGCGAGTTGGGCTTTAAGAACTGATCTTGGGAGATAAGAGAGCTGATTCGGACGTGAGAATGCCGGATGTCCCGCGGGCGTATTCCGCTGGGAGCGTGAAAAGTTTCAAGCCCGTAACATTAGCGTGAGGTGACCCTCTAATGCTTTAATAGATTTCGAAGAGTTACAATCTCAACTTCTCAATTTCTAAAAAAGAAAAATTCAATAAGTTGGGCCTTACGAGCAAAAGTAATTGGGCCTTCAACACCTTATAGGCTTTCGTGAAATTCTTGTAAATTTTATGAAAAAACTTTGGCTTTATTATAAATAGATGACCGGTTCGGTCGGTGGCGGTTGGACGACAATCGACAACTTTCTCAACCGTCGATATTCATCGGGGAGGAGAACGAGAGATCGGCGAACCAACTGAAAATGCTGAGAAGGCTACTGTATCTCACTCCCACTTGTCGGCGAGCTCTCTCCGATGGCTACTTCGCCTCTCCGTTGCTCAGATCCTCATCTTCACCTCAGTTTCCATGGCATTCCTGCGGTTTCTCCTCTTCATCCTTCTCTACATCACCTACGTCTCAAGGCTCACATAGTTCTTTCGTCGAACACGTAGAGGGCGGTACTGATGGTTCCGCTCCCGAGGCTGAACCCGCTGCTTCGACCATTTCGATTGATCGGTCCGGTCTCTACAACCCTCCAGGTACTCTAAGCCATCTAATTTAGGCGCCTGCATTGGCAGAAGCTCGTTTGCATCTGATGTTTTCTTTCGACGATGGATGCAGAGCATTCACACGAGTCTTCTGGGGATTCGGAACTCGTCAAACACCTCAAAGGAATAATCAAGGTTCGAAATTTCCTTGAATTTCATGTATCTTAGTACGCTCTTTTGGGATTTGTCACTTGAACTCGTTATGTTCGTTGAAATGTCTTTTGAGGCTCAGTTACTTAAGTTTGAATTTTGAATTGGGATGTGTGTTAGTCTGTTAGTTCAGAGATCATGCTGAAGTGGTAGTTAATAGTGATGAGTTCATGAACTTAATCACCAGAAAGAAATGGTTGGATAGGAAAGGAAAGAATTGGAGTTTGAATTATTGTTGGTTTCTCAGTTCCGTGGCGGACCTATTTCAGTTGCCGAATATATGGAAGAAGTTCTGACAAACCCAAAGGCTGGGTTCTACATCAATCGGGATGTTTTTGGAGCACAAGGTGATTTTATAACCTCTCCTGAAGTTAGCCAGATGTTTGGTGAGGTAAAATGCTTTTAAGTTAGACTCGGCGTTGTTTTTCAGTCAGATCCTCTACCAGAATGTAGCATTTTCACTTTCTTTGAATGCCATAATTCGAATTGCTGACTGATTTCAGATGGTTGGTGTTTGGTCGATGTGTCTGTGGGAGCAAATGGGGCAACCAAGCAAAGTGAACCTGGTCGAACTGGGCCCTGGACGAGGAACTCTCATGGCCGATCTTCTTCGGGTATGAATGCTCAAACAATGGCTGTTGCTACAGTGTTTTGAATTAACATTGTTGTGATGGTTGAAGCCTTTTCTTGTAGGGGGTGTCAAAGTTCAAGAATTTCACTAGTTCATTGGATATACACTTGGTGGAATGTAGTCCAGCACTGAAGGAACTTCAGCATAAAAACTTGAAATGCATAGAGGAAGATGACTCCTCCGAGAAGAGAACCATAAGCACCTTGGGAGGAGCCCCTGTATCATGGCATGCGGCATTGGAGCAAGTTCCTGTTGGATGTATGAAACTTATCTTTTACTTATGTTTCAGTAAACTAGCCTCACTAAGTCTTTCTCATTTGCTTCTGTTAAATACACTAACTAGACAGCATATACATATCTTTAGCATCTTTTTCTAAGGTTATATTATATATACTTGGGGTCTAATTACCTTTGTCATTTTTTTCTCCAGCACCTACCATTATCATTGCGCACGAGTTCTATGACGCTTTACCAGTTCATCAGTTTCAGGTTCTCTCTATATTTCAAACAACTAGTTCAATACTAAATTGCGAGTGCTGTTTCTGCCTAGACCTAGCCTTTTGGGATTCAATTCGGTGGTGTTTAATTGACACCGATTCAGAGTGTAGAATTTCTAAGATAGCCTTCACAGTTGATATCATATTGAAAATCCTACTTGATTAAGGTGGCGTGGTTTCACCCATCACCAACAATTCAAGAGAGTATGAAACGAACAGTTTGTTACTATTAGATTTCATTGATGTGGTTAGTTAATCTCTTTAGTTCCCCGTTGCTGAAATTTTGAATTACCACCAAAAGATACTTTTTCAGAGTGAAAGGATATAATATAAATGAACAACCTTTAAGAATTCAAAACCGATCAAGAAGTAGCAACGGAAACATGATCCTCCTTGTGTTCTCTTTGGTTCTAAGAAGATTTGTTGTCTAGTTTCTTGAGCTCTCTTTTTCTTTTTTTGAACAGAAAACTTCTCGTGGCTGGTGTGAGAAGATGGTGGATATTCATGAAGATTCCTCGTAAGTGTCTTAGTATAGTTCTGACGTCAATCATTTCCCGATTCGTACCGGATAAGTGTGTGTACTATTGTGCAAGTCAATAAGTGCCTTGTTTACTGGATAGGTTTCAGTTTGTCCTGTCGCCACAACCAACTCCTGCAAGTCTTTACCTGATGAAACGCTTCAAATGGGCTTCAGCTGAGGAGATAACAAACCTGAAACAAGTTGAGATCTGCCCCGCAGCAATGGACCTCACTCAGAAAATTTCCGATATAGTCGGTTCATGTGGCGGCGGGGCCCTTATCATTGATTATGGATTGAATGGAGTAGTCTCAGATAGCCTACAGGTTTGCACCTCATTCAATCTATATGCTCTTCTGCATTTCAACTTAAAGCTCATTCATTATTCAAAGAATTACCAAGTTTGATTGTTATAAATCTTGTCTTTTGTCATCTCAACTCATTGAATCAGGCGATCCGTAAACATAAGTTTGTAAACATACTTGATGATCCTGGTACAGCTGATCTTAGTGCGTACGTTGATTTTCCAGCAATCAAACATGCTGCTGAGGAAGGTTCCGGTATGCAATGCACCATATTTGAGCATCTTTGATTGTTATATGTTTAGCTGATCCTCTCTGATACTGCATTTTGTGTATTGCCTCCTCAGAAGGTATTGCGGTTCATGGTCCGATGACACAGTCTCAGTTCCTTATATCTCTTGGGATAAATTTTAGAACCGAAGCGCTTATGGGGAACTGCAGCGAGGAACAAGCTGAATCGTTAAAGGCGGGATACTGGCAACTGGTGGGGGAGGGTGAGGCCCCCTTCTGGGAAGGTCCCGATGATCAAGGGCCTATCGGAATGGGCACGCGTTATTCAGTAATGGCCATTGTCAACAAGAAGCAAGGACCTCCTGTACCATTTCAATAACCTTTCCCAGTATAAATCTTCTCAGCACAGAAAATTTCAACTGCTGCATTGGAGACGTGGATTTTGAATCTGCTGTGTTATGCGGTAATGTCTTATCTCGGGTTTATTATAGGAGTCGCGAGTTGATATACTATTTATGAACGAACAGGAAAAATAAGGCTTTGTTGTTATCTTTATTTTCGACTACTGTGCTGCAGAATTTGTTAACGTTATAAAAGAACAGGGCAGAAAAGAAGCTCATGGATTTCTGGGGTTTTATTGTTTCAACTTCGACATGCTTTTTCGCTCTTTTATTTAGTAGTCATGATCATAACGATAACAGTACAGCTCAACTTGTATGAAATCAACAACACTGTTTATACTTGAAGCATCGATACGAACCCCGTACACAAAGACAGTTTCACTCCGGCTAGATCAACAACTAAAACTGCTCATTTCTTCATCATTTTCATGGATAGATAGGATACCATTCCATGGCTAAGACTGAGAGACTGGCTTTCATTACATACTGGATTTGAGGTCGTTGTACAGAATAGCATTCCAATTCGGATTCCGAGCTAGGTAAGTGTCCTGCATGAATTCCATAACAAGTAATTAATCTATCAGAGCCAGAGAGTTCTCCCCAGAAAAAAAAAAAAAAAAAAAAAAGGTTAAAATCCAATGTACTTTCAAGCTTAACATTATAGATCAATGTAAATTCAACATAACATGATATATAAGAGAAGAAAAAGCAATGCAGCAGCATGGACATATGAACTAAATCTGCACATGTTCATGAGTTCATGAATCGACCTCCTTTCAAGCTTTACGTTATTGATCGATGTAAATTCAACATAACATGATATATATATTGTTTATATTTATATAGTAAGAAAAGCATTAACAAGAGAATAAAAAAGCAATGCAGAAGCATGGGCATATGCACTAAATCTGCACAACTTCATCAGTTCATGAATCGACCTCCTTTCTCCAAAGCTGCTCACAGAGTCGTAACAGCATAACCACTGTAGACTTAAGTATAATCCATTTCATCATTTTCAGACACCTATACCATGTTACACTATTGCCTACCTCCCAACCTCAACTTAATGAAACTAGTAACTACCTATATACACTGCACTAACATCTACTTCTCCTACTTATGTAAGCTTTTTATACACCATGACTGACACTATACGCTTTGAATTATTGAATTTTCACAGTCTAATTCTACAACCAGCCTACTACTTTTCTGAGAATGCACTCTGATTCGATCCCAAAGTAACAATAAAGTTTAATACACTAAGATATAATGATGAACAAGGCCCTCACTTGATTCAGTTCAAAAGCATTTCTCCACGATTATATATATCCTTGAACAATATTATCCACACAAAAAACCACCACATCAAAGGAGACTCATTCAATTGGTAACCCTAAATAATATTACTACATTGATAAGATCAAGCAGTAGACTCAATTCAATTGGCAAACCAAGTATCGCTCTGCTATTCCAAATCGTGACCAATTGGTAAATTTCATTGGAAGACAATCAAAGAAGTGGAATTCATCAATGAACGAGACAGGAATTGATGAGCAGAAGAAAATATTATCAAACGGGGAGAAGGCACTGACCGATACGTAAGAACAGGTGGGGATGACAGACATGGAATGGGACTTGGCGTGATTAAAGGCTGCAGAGCAGAGATGAGATGCCAATCCTAAACCTCGCTTGGAAGAAGGGACGAAGGTGTGGATGATGTCCATTACTTGGCTGCCGTCTCTGTCTCTGATCACGTATTCCAGGTAAGCTTTCCTGTCCTCTGTCTCGAACCTCTGCTGCGTCTGATTCCGTACGATCTTCGGATCTTCTACGGATCCAACTGCAGCATCGCCCTTGGAAGCCATAATCGTCCCTCTTCCTCCTCTCTACTGTCCCCGTCGGATGGCGTTTTGGTGTAGTTTTTGTTTTTTGGGTACAAAATATTTTATTTTAGGGTTAAATAAAGGTTATTTTGGTATCTTATGTTTAACATGGTCGAATTTTGGTGTCATAATTTTTTTTTTTAGGTTTTTGGTGTCATATACTTAGGAAGTTGTATATTTTTTATTTTCTGTTAGTCAACCGTTAATTTGCTTAGTCAACCGTTAGTTTGACCATTAAATACTTTTTTTTTTTCAATTTACTTCTCAAATTTATATTCCTAATATTTAATTTTTAAATTCAGTCCCTAATGTTTGAGAAGTAAATGAAGAAAGGAGGTCAAACTAATAGGAATATAAATGAATAAAAATGAAGTACACTTTTTAAAAATGAATAAAAATATAAAAATGAAGAGTAAAACTGAGGCACAATACAATCTAGTCATCTAGGTTTTGCTCTCTCTGCCCACTTCTCTATTTGATTTTTATTAAAAATTAATTTTTATATTGTTCTATTACCTCTCTAACTTTTCAAAACACTGATATTGACCCCTCTAGTTAATTAAAGTATTAAAAACTACCTAATAATTAAGATTACTACAAAAATATATATATAAAATTGTAAAAAAAGAGGGACATTGGTCCCTCCATTTTTTATGCGGTTTTGTATACTTTAGGTATCAAACGTTTGAAAAAACATAGTTTTTGGTACATTCATTAGTTTTGACAGTTAAATAACATGTGCAAGTCACGTGACATACCCTAAACTTTTGATTTTGTTCAATTTAGTCCCTCAAATATATTCCTAACTTTTATTTTGTTTACCTTAGTCCTAAAACTTCAAAATCGAACTCAATTGACCAATCAAACCCAATTGACCTAGCTGGACCTAACCTAGGCCTAGGTCCGACCCTGAGTCTGGGTCACCAGACCCAGCCGGCCCGGTCCAGGGTCGGACTTAGCCCTAGGCTAGGTCCGGCTAGGTCAATTGGGACCTAGCCACAATTGGGTCTATGTCCCAATTGACCTAGTCGGATCTAGCCTAGGGCTAGGTCCGACCTTGAGTTCGGGTTGGCTGGGTCCGGC
Organism: Clarkia xantiana subsp. parviflora; assembly: GCA_036873135.1. Lineage (NCBI taxonomy): Eukaryota > Viridiplantae > Streptophyta > Magnoliopsida > Myrtales > Onagraceae > Clarkia > Clarkia xantiana. Next base: position 25,354,272 of record JAPTYO010000007.1, read on the forward strand.
GAACCCGACCCAGTTGGGGCTGGGGCTAGGCCTAAGTTAGATCCGGCTAGGTCAATTGGGTTCGATTGGTACAATTGGGTTCGATTTTGAAGTTTTAGGACTAAATTAAACAAAATAAAAGTTAGGAATATAGTTGAGGGACTAAGTTGAACAAAATCAAAAGTTTAGGGTCAGTCACGTGACTTGCACTTGTTATTTAACGGCAAAAACTAACAGCCAACTAACAGATGTAACAAAAGTCATATTTTTTCAAACGTTTGGTACCAAAAGTATACAAAACTAAACATTCAGTACTAAAAATCACATTCGGTCAACATGTTGTGTGAAATAATGTACCTTTTAAGTCTTCTTAATATCAAGAGTGGATCGTTCTTAATATCACATTAAGAACTAAACAATATTCATGAATACCGCTTTATCCCTTATGGGAAAACTATAAGAGTGGAGAATTAGTTTAATTTCTTTAAAATCCACAATTTTAACCATAATAAAGATTGCCCGATACAAGTGAAAAGTAGTCTAAATTCTTTAAAATTGACAATTTTATCAGTGTAACTGGAGGAAGATTAGTCCAATTTATTCAAAATTCATCTAAATTTTAGGGAACAAAATCAAGATTACATCTTTCAAAAGTAAAAATACGTAGCTAGTAAGTCAATATAATTATAAAGGTCGTCTTCTTTTTTACTTAATGTTTAGGTCACAGTTCCCTCTATTTTACTGGTCAGTTTTGGGCTGTCACTTGACGATTGGATCTATCAAGCAATGCATCCAATAAATTAAAGGAAACTAGGTCCTCTTTGTAAAGCCATGTAGTTGAAGCTGAACATAATCTTTAGTGGTATTGATAAAGAAACGCCACCCTGAACGTATACAGTAAAGACTAAGAAGGGTGGAGAGTTACATTTATGGGTACAGCAACAGCAGGAGGGGATGGATGGTTATTTGGCATTGGCAGTGCTGCCTCCATGGTGGTGCTTGTGAAACGGGCGCCAGAGCTTTACAAGGCGTTCTAGAACGGCCGCACTCTTTGAGAAGTAGCCCGAGAACCCGTGAGGCACCGGTGGCGGTGGGAAGTCTTCAGCTGGCATCGCAAACGGTCGCAGCATCTTTTCCATCTTTTCCAGTGTCAGGTAGGATCCAACTTCTTGAAGCCTCTCAGGCCCCATTATTGGTAAGGTGTGCTCTTTATGCAGCAACCCTGCTTCACCTTCATCCTCCTGTCAATACCAAACTTGCCGTTAGTTTACATTCCTTCCTCTTCACACTATCACAGCTTTTATCAAATTTATCATCTATCAAGCCATGAAAAAAATTTCGTTTTCGTTCTTTGTTTTTTCTGTTAAATTTGACGGTGTTTGGTAAATGCCTCCATAAAATTCAATAACAAAAACATTTAAAAAAGAGGGAAAAAAATTACTTCGTTTTAACTTATTCCAATTAGTGTGTACATATAGTTAAATTGAAGAGCTTATGCAAAATTGAGGTTCAACTTAACTTAATTAACATAAATATACATGAATTTAAGAAAACGCATATTCAAATCCATCAAATTTAACAATAAACGGATTAAAAACCAAAAAGCAACAAAAACGATACATGGATTGCCTATTAACAACAATTTATGTAAACTTGGGACTGTGATTAGGTTCTTAACCCAAAAACAAATCGGGTATCCGTTTTATGTCAAGCAATACGTAGATTAACTCCCGATATAGCGTAGAAGTAAGTGTAAGCGGATTGACTCATCTTTGTTTACTATACACACAAATATATATATATATATATATATATATATATATAAGAACTTTTCCTTTTTACTCTACTGAATTTACCTCAAGAGGCGACAAGTCTGCACCCCGACTGAATGTCATCTCAACACGGAACCTCTTTGGGTCCTCCAAAGCTACCTGAGGTTATTGTTGAGAATCAGGAATTATCGGATGCAATGTCATGTGTTCAGTGCAGATTTTGCAAATGAATTTTAAATTACATCCTGGGCTTTTTTTTTAAAGCAAGAATTTATAGTACTACTAACATAGATGACAAACCTCTGTATTCTCGAACATTCTTAATACGATATAGCTCATGTAATCAAGCTCCCTTGTGTTGTACAGCCGCTCCAAACCACTCGGGCAGACTAGACTTTCCTCTCCCTGAAGCGACTCATCCAGGTTGCAGTACCGGAGCACATTCATGAGAGAATGGATGTGAGATTCCTAACAGAGAGAAACACAAGCAAAATTCTCAGATTACTTCAGTCATGGCTACCAAGAGATAGATGTTGAACTTCTTCATTAAGAAACTTACTGATGTAAAATATAGTCTCGTTCGAACATGGCGTTCAGGGGTCCTGACATTAGCGTACCTAAACAAAACGAGCAATAACTTGATTAGAAAAGCAAAGCAAATGCAAATCAGAAAAGCTTGGAGATGAATTTACTTTGGGTCGAGTCGGTATTGGGTCTCTTTATCTTCATCATCTTCTTGATCCATTGACTTCTCGCTATTGAAGCTTGATCTTCTTCTGTCCTCATTCTTTAGTTGGTGGGGCTTTGTACGATAATCTGAAACTTCTGGTTCAGCCTTCTTTGAAGGCGATTCGTGGTCCTGATTGCTCTTGAGTTCAGCTACATTGAGAGCCTCTTCTTGAGTGTTTCTCAAATCGATCATAATTTTTCCCAGGAGCCGCCGAGCAACCTTATGCCAAACAAAAAGTTATGAGTTTGTGTGCAGTAACAGCAATCAGAATGATATACTCAGCCATTTTAAACAGAAATGTGCTCAACAGAATCTAGTTTGCATCTACACGCCGGGGAGATATTCTGAAAGCTATTTTACCTTGGAACCGATCTTTAACTTCTGGTGTGGGTTTATGCCGTATTCATTTGGGATGACACCATCAGCAAGGATCTGTCAAATTAGCAAAGATATTACGACAGTGAAAACATGTGTGAAACTAAACACCCTTACAATGCTCACCCTTTACAGAAAGCACCTCTGATCAATTATAGAGATTTTTGCATTAAAATAAAGAAAATGAAGCAGGCAGTCTTTTTGAAAGCAACTGGCTACCGGCATTGACAAAACATTCATTCAAAAGTTCAAGATCAAAATTATTATTTGCTCAAGATGCTTGATAATAGAACATTTATGGATGGTACTAATAATTTTACCTGAGCTACTTTAAAAAGCTCGTCCAACCCGTCTATATCAAGGTGCTTATTATGCAAAAGATCGTATCTGCATGAAAAGATATTTATATCAAGCCATTAATTTGTTTCTTGCAATGCACTGGGAAGTTACATTAGCCCCGCTTAAGCTGTAAGCCAGATAGGTGTTAAATAGCACCACTCACTTGCAAGAGTCATAAACATCAGGAATCTGGGTTATATCAAACCGCCTGCAAATCATTTGACGAGATCAGCTAACAATTTCACTACAAAATCTACTCTGAAGCAGCTGTCTTCAATCAAATCAAGATAAACCAAATGAAATCATTGAAACAATATAAACAGATGGTACGTAGTGGATTTAAAGATGAAATAAGAAACTTGCTGTTAAAACTTTAGAGATAAATAATGCAAACACTTACTCCTTGCGTTCGTTATACAAGTCTCTTTCAAGTTTTCTCCATCGCGCAAACATCAAGAGAAAACCCTCACTGCCGCAGGGTAATCCAGCAGCAATGCGGTCAACATCAATAGTGGTCTTCCCAAGCGCTCTTGCTTGGTCATAAGGAAGAATTATATCAAATGCAGTGGTTTCTGTAAGTTCCTCGTCTTCATCTAAGGCAAGCAGTTTCACTTGCTCAGTTACCTTCTTTGCCAATTTAACCTACTCATGAATATACAATATAATAAAAAGATATGATTATTAACCTTTGTAAGTATAGATAGAGCATGATATACTAGAATTCTGTAGCCATAGCAAAATATCAATCGAGCTAAGCATGCATAAGTAAAAGGTGAAACAGTTCTTTGCGATATCATATATATGTGATATTACCAATTTAGGAAGAAGTTGTGCAGCATTAGAGGGCAGCCCTGCACCATCAGTCATCCACGGAAATTCAGGGGATCCATTGTAATTACTGGACTTTGCGCCCGAAGTAATGATCTCGTTCAACCTAGCCTGAATGAAAAGCATCAGCCTTACTGAGATGATAGATTCAAAACCAAAGTAAAATTTATTGGTTAAAGAGAATCACAACTTTGGAGCATCAAATATTTTGTTAATCCGTAAGTAACATTATAATTCAAAAGAAAATTATGAAGATACAACTTAGAAACTGTGCAGCAGCATAAAACAAGAATAGCAATTTCAAAGGACAAACCTTAGATTCTTCCATCTCACTGCTAACATTTTCAAGTCCATCCAACATTGAAGAATCTTTGCTAACCAGTGAAACCTTGAAAAAGGTATCTAATCAGTCATCAATCAACCCTTAAAATATCTGAAAAGTTTTGCAGAAAATTTCACAAACCAGGATAGGCGTTAGCTGCCCTTCCAAATCGAGAAGGCCCTTTGCAAATGCAGCCGCGGACATCTAAAAGAAACAATATCTTGTAAATAATGGAGTGCCAAAAACAAATTTAAATCACTGATCTTATTATTGCTAGAACCAACTAAGAAAGAAATCAAACAAATGAATAAATTATGCCCAGGCACAGCTGTACCTGCACTCTACCCTCATCAGAACTGTATATCTTAAGGTCATGACGGTAAGTGCTATGAAGGCGAAGCAGACCTGTACCTTCACCTGCAGATAAGAAAAATAATAGCTACTTCAGAAGTATTCACATAGAACAAGATGTTCAGTTTTTTATACAACAAATTTACTCAGCTCTTTCTGCTCTAAATCTTAGATGTTCGTATAGCAGACAGAAGATAACAAACTAATCCATATTATTAAGTAGATGCCATCCATTATCACCTGGATACATATTATTTCTGAAGTACCTGCCTAGCTCTTCTGCCTGCATGTATAAAAAAAATATAGTGTTACTTCCAGGTTCAAATGCAACAGAATATAGAAGCTCCAATATTTACTAAAATCTAGAAGATATAAGAAATGAGATAACACCACACAATAGGTTTTAAAAACTCAACTCTATCATAAATTCTAAGACTGAGAAGGGGGCAGTATATAAACCTGTTTCCGCCCAGCATGAGTCAGAACTCCCCCATATTTGAGAATCATAAGAGCTTCGACAGGTCGTTCTTCTTCGCCTTCACCATCACTTTTTGCAACTGTAACCCAGTTCAGAGGTTTCAACTGGACCTTCCTGTAAATACCCGAGAAATGTCCTCCCTGGAGATTGAAAAATGTCCTAGCAATTGAGATAAGAAGATTGCTACCTCAATCAGTTTCTACGGCAACAATGTTTGAGATAGTATACAACCTCCTCCAATACAGCCTTAACTTGACGAAGCTTTTCAGCATGCTCCATGTCCTCTGCTTCACTATCACTTCCACGGCCAGGTCTGAGACATAATGCTCATATTGTTAGTTAAGAACCGCTTCCCATGTTTCTTTATCTTCTGTTGAAAATAGTAAACATATCCTTGATAAAAGATACCTATTACGGGGTACTAGAGCTCTTGTTGCATCTAACAGATCTTGTAACTGTACGGCACTTTTTAGTTTTGTCTGAAAAAGACAGAAATTGTATAGTCATAATTCGATAAGCAACTTAGAGTTTGAGATTTTGTGCAAACAAACAAGATGAGAAATTGAACCTCTGCTCTAGGCTTGCCACCATTGTACTTCATCATTAAATTAAGCAACTTTTCCTCTGTAACCTTCAACTTCACTTTCTGCTTAGGAGTTCTGTCACCACTGCAGACATTATCACAAATGAGATATGAAGTGTGAAGTGCAGCATCACCAGGTACAGTATCACTTGATGTAACTTACTGTCGAACAATAGCTATTACACAGCGAAGCTCCTCACACTGCCCAAATGTGCCAATAATTCCACTTCCTTGACGTGTTAGTCCTTCGGAAGGCTGCACAGGCTCGTTGATTTTCCAAGGTAATATTGGAGGAACTGTTGAAGAAAGATGAGGAGCTTTTGCCTCTAGAAACATCTTTCTCAATACGCAAGCAGCGTCATCATAATATCTGTTCCATAGACAGGATTAAAAAGTATCTTTTGCAAAAAAAAAATAATAATAATAATAATGAAAACATGAATCTGCCATCAGAAAACCGTGAACCCCAAGATGCGACCAAAGGTAACTTCAATATGTGTTTTAAGAGAAGTGAGTCATGGAGTTGCACACTCACAGATATCAATTACTATACAGGCAGATGGTGAACAAAGTCAACTTATTTCAGCAGGAGACTGTTCTCTAATATGGAAAAAAGAAAATCCTGACTAATCATAACGTATAAACTAATATTTTCCATTGATGCAAATTTTGATAGATAAATAAAATATACATGCATAACCAATCAACAGAACCAAACAAAACAAAACTACAAAAATAGGTGTTAACATTCATGCATTGGCAAGCTTAGGTCTATCTTACTATAGGAGATATGAACAAAGGAATGAGTAATATTACTTATGGGAGTTCTTCACAAAACTCCATCCATTCACATCACAGACATAGGAGCGTCCTTCACAACGCAGAAGATCAAACCCACAAACCTGCAACAATTGATATTTCTTAAATTGGCTACCTGAATTCTAAAAGATGACAGATTATTGTAAATATGAGCATACAAAATCTATTTTGGAAACAAAGATAGAGACAATAGCTTATCTTGAGGTGGCAAATTATGCTAAATACATACCAATTGACTAAATGCAAGGCAGACCTCTCTTGCTATTTGCTTCTCAGTCGGTGTCAACAGCACAGGATACCTTACCTGCCAAAATATTAAGAATTAACTCCCTTGGATACATTCATTCAGAATATGAATAGCCTAACTCAGTAAAAAGATTTGCCAAATAACTAGGTAGAAAATATTACCAACACTAAGACCCATAATGGTACAGATCATTTAATACTAGGTGCCAGGGCAGTCCGATCAATAAACATATAATAAATAAAAAAACACTTTTAAAAACAAAAAATAGATACTTACTTCTTTGCCATCAGGGTTTCTCATAACAACACCATCAACAACTGGCGACTTCCTTGCCTCAGCATGTGCATATGCAGGACCAACAGTATATACCTATAGAATAGAAGATAGGAAGTTCATTGACAAGCGAAAAACAAAAACAAAATAGAATCAGTATTTTGTTTTTCTTTTGGCCACTTACAGAATCAGTATTGACAATATTGTTTTGAAATATGCAACTGTAACACATAAAAAAAATTCACTAGCAACATGCAGAACCTGAAAGTTGAAAAAAGTGCTACCATATAAGTAGAAACCATTCTGGAGATGTTCGGATAGGCTTGAAACTTGTTGCTAGCTTATATCACATCGGACTACTTGATAATTAACTAAATTTAGAGACTGCATAAAAAGTAGTGGCAATCGCTATCTTTGAAAAGTTTATTGCTTAGGGTATCCACCCAATTATTCATGTAGCATAACAGCCAGACACATACATACCTCTATTTGTGGATCTCCCAAGTTAGCTCGTGCTAAGCACAACAAATGTGGAATATCTCACTCAAGAAACACAGATCTGGATAACCCCATGTTAATTAAGTATATGCAGTCAAAGCTCCACACATCAGGAAGTGCCAAATTGTTTCAAAATCGATAAGTGGCCACTCTTAACTACACAACTGCACCCTACTACTGTTATGGCTTATTTAGTTTTGATAGCTCATTGGGAGTTAATACTAAATGAAGAGATAAAGTTCATCTATCATAATGTATTAAGTGAGTATTATATGAAAAACTAAAAAGGTGCAGACATAAGTATGCGGATCAAATTGATAAATCTTTAGTAAATAACTCTTGATAAATCAATATACCTGCTTGACATATGAAAGCTGTTAGCAGGATCAAATTGATCATCTAAAATAAGTTCCAATTCTTTAGTTCGACAAGAAAACCTGCAACTCTTACTTAAACTTTACAAAAGAGAAAACCTACACTAAAGATTGATAGCGGAAACAGGAAAGCAACAATAAGTACTTTTCAAAAATTGAAATTAAAAAAAATGAAGTGGAAAGGTTGCATCTATAATGAGAAAATCATATGGTAGATATAGGATAGTTCCAAAGGCATCCATATTCATTAGTCTCCACTCTCAAATATTTATGCACTCTGATAAAGGTAAACTAACTTTATCATAGAGTGGGGCAAGCTTAACTGAAAGCAGAAAATCTTATAAAAGTGATTGAAACTTGGGAACCTTGGTCTATACATTGAGCAAATTATAAACTAAAGTAGGTTCAAATCGGTCACAGTAATTCCATAACATTGAAGCATTATGCAACTTATGAAGACATGCAATTCTCTAAAGAGAATTATATTTCACAAGTGAATAAATACAGCTAGAATTATGATTCGAGCATTAGAAAGACGTTAGAACCCTGGATACTATTAAGAATTCAGTCCAAATAAACACAGGTAAATAAAGGAATTCAAACTGTATGACCTTGACATCAGTTCCTCCTGTTGGCAAAAATTCTTCATATATGTAAGAGCCTTCCCGTCTAACCCGCCTGACATCAGGATGAAACTCACTTGACCGATTACCCACCTAGAGAGAAAAAAAAAATATATATATATAAACAGCTCATACACCACTTTTATATAAGTATATGACAGAGATCTTTTAATCTGCTGTCTGCAGATTGTTTGAGTTTGACGGTTACATTTTCTCATGAAAGGTATTTTCACCTTAGGTTAAGAATGAGAACAGTTCGGCAAATAGATTTACATTTCAGACAAGCCAATTTTTCCTCTCTTTATATATCATGAATGAAAATTACCTATGGATAAGGCTGGAGAATCTGATTCACAAAACTTATATTACAGTTTGCAGAACAACTCAGTTTTAGATGCTTTAAAGTGGAGACATTTACTACACTGAATCTAATTACAGGAAGCAAGTAACAACTCACCTTCCTAAACAACTCCTTCATACCTCCACCAGCAGAACTAGGGTAGTATATCATTATACTATGATCATCCCCTTCAACAGTAAATTTAAGCTGATTAATGGATGCACAGGATATAGGGCTGGCTAATAGCTAAACAATACAGCACTAGGAAACTTGGAAGAACAACCTCAGATAGGAAGCCTTCTAAATGAACAGAAAGTGCAATATAGATAGGTGAGGGATCCAGAACTACGAGAATTAATATCATAAGTTGGTGAATGTTTCAGTTTATGGTAGTCCCAACAGTTACCAAAATAAATGACCAGTTTATGCAATATTTCTTAACCCAAAAGACCTAAATTAAAGAACTTTTTCAATTCAAAAACTGGTCCGGATTCAATTTCACCAACCAAAGTAGTTCCCTACAAGTAATGGAGTTGCGTTCAAATGGATATTATCGAACCATAGAAGACCTAAATTGAAAAGGATCAGAATTTCCTAATAAATTTAAAAAAAACATACACAATACATGGGATTAAATGCAGATTTGAAATAGTCACTCATAAAATATGATAGCATTGTCTGTTCACACAAATAACTAGAGAAGGTAAAAACAATTCTTAAATAGTTTGTTGCAGCAGAATAAGTGAGTTGACTCACCATCAACAGGCTTTTCGACAAATGGCTTCAAGAAACGACTTCCATGGACCTCTACAAAATCTTCTTCCTCAACAAAATAATCCAACTCTTGATAGGGCTTTTCCCTATTGACAAGAGCATATCGCGGGACTGCAACTCCAAACATTTCCAGGCGCTACATAACAGAAATATATACATTTATCCTCCGGAGGTACATCTTAGAAAGGCTAAGACATTGTGCTTAGATGAAAAGAAAACAAGCATTTCTAGGAAGCAAATAGCTAGCTGAAAAATGCATTATTACCATAATAGAAGTATATCTTTCTGTTATTCTTATAGGTACTAAACACAATGCCTAATAAATGTAAATAGAGATACAGATGTTATAGGAACAGAAGAAAAACACCTACCTCGTATACCTTCCTTCTATCATGTAGAAGGCGCTGCTGACTAAGTTCATTTACTATAAAAGGCCTGAAACACATTATATGAAAAATAAAAACTAAATGAGCAGAGGAAAGATGATACTCTTTTAGTTCATAAGAAGGAAAGATTTCTGATCAAGTATATACGAGGATATGTATATATGAATCACTTTTTTCTTATAACTTATTGCTTAAGAGGGTGTGCCATGTGAGCTCAATGCTCTCAGCAGTATCTACTTTTCCTGAGTCAATTCGTGTCCAAAAGAGAGTAAAAAGTGGCAAGAAGACTTACTTCCTCAAAGCAGCATAACGCTCAGCTTTTTCAAGGGGATATCCAGTGGAATAAAATGCAATTAAGCAATCACATAGTGGCCAGCTGAGATGAACATTATACAAGTTAGACATGCTACTGTCAACTACATATCAAACTGTATCGATACTAATTCAAATTCACAAATTCAACTGAAACTTGATTAAATTTTTCCTCATATCAGAATCTTATTGTAAATTGATTTTGGCCGGAGCATTTGACACACTTTGCCACCAAACATGGAATACCACTATGAAGAACTTACAGAAGTACCAAAGGAGAAAATTTGTCTTTATTTTTCAACTTTTCAGTGATAAGGACATGCCTTGGAAAATTTTGGCCTCAGGAAATGCACATTAGATCCATGGACCAGGTAAGATGCAAGCTGATGCCTAGTGGATAGCTCAAATATGGAATCATTTGCCTCCTCTAAGAATGGAAATGATATAAAAGCACTCATATTCTTCTTCTTTTCCCTTCGAAGCCCTTAGACAAAAAGCATTGTTTAAAGAATATTCCATATACCCTAAACCCTGATCCTTCATGAACTATGGAACCTTAAATCAGTGTGGGCCTCTAAACCAAATCGCAAGAATATATATGAGAAATTATAACTCCGAAGTAGGAACAACAGAAAGGTCACCCTATCTCAAGTTCATCAACGACGTCTGCAGTTGTGAATCTATATACTAAAACACATTTTCCAGTGAAGCAAGAAAATTTACCTTTGAACTGGATCATTAAGAATAACCTTGTCGCCGAATATAATGATCTAGCACAAATGAATAATAGACATAAATAAGCTGTCGTGAAGCGGTCAAGGATGTTAATGTGGATGATAAACATTCTTGTCAGTAGAACCCAGTTAGAGATTTGTTCATGGAAGAAATACTGAGAAGAAAAACACAGTCGCTTTCCCATACAATGAAAGATGATTTGCATTAACGAAAATCACTTTCAAAGTTCACTAGCCATTGAACGTCGAGATTATCTTATAACATCTTGGTCAACACAAATAACAGAGCTCTAAGTTCGACACGTAATATAATAATTCACCTCAAATTCACCAAACGCCTCCAGTCTATGAAGTATATGTTTCATTGGACCTGAAAAGACCTGATAAACAGTACACGAACGCCGACTGTCAATAAACCTAGTTCATACACAAATCCAACATCATAGGTAAATGATTGCGCCAAAGTTTTCATGTATTATCAGTTATCACTGTGTATTGCGATTTACGATCCTGTCTATTTCAACTTCCAGACATCTTCAAAGAAGCAGCACAATCTAGAAGGTAAGATACAACTGACCTTCTTCTCCATAACGCAAATGCCAACTGTAATCTTCTTCTCCATCTCTCTCTCCTCTCTCTCCACACACTAAACAGTAAACACAGAATCGTCTCCTGAATCGCCTCGCCACTACAAAATATGCAGAGGCCATCAGTACCACCACGAAAGAAGAGGATCCACTCCAGCGCAGACAGCATTCACATACATCATCAGCCATGAAAACAGAGCAAGCAAGTAAGAAGAAACAAATGTAATCAGAACTGGAAGCATCACCGGAGTGTAGTGCAGAGGAGAAGCAAAAATCGCCGCCTGAAGTGGAGCCGGAGATGGAAAGTAAGTTGGATGAAACGGATTTCAGAGGGGGGATGGTGGGTGCTGCTGGGAGGAGGTGGAAGAAATGCTTAAACAATTTCTATTCTGCAGCAGCCACCGAAAAGTGGGAGTGCTTTTTGGGTTGATTGATATTATTTTAGATATATCCGTAATAAAATAATAAGTATAATTAGAAACAAAAGAAAAAATAATGACGAATATTGTTATGGCGTATTTGGCGGAGGGCAGAGATATTTAGATTCTAGAATATACACTAGCATTAAACAAGTCATCTTAGGTGGCTTAAGTGGAAAAGAGGCTATGAATTGTCAGGGATGTTTGGATTCTAACATGAAAGTGCTATTAGATTTAGACTTGGCCTTTCTATTTATTAAGTACTATAATTATTATATTATATATTCTGGCCAAAAAAATTTATAATATTATTTAATAATAATAAGTAATTAATTAATATATATAATATAATATATAAAAAGATCTTCCTTTTAGTTCAAACTTCAAAGCAAACGGACATCACGTGCATCGACCTGGCGTGGTGGAACAAACACATCTGTTTGTGGAGCCAAGAGCCATAGTATTCAAGAGAGTGGATAACCATGTAATATGTAGTCACTCGTTATTAAAAGGTTAGAGATGAACTTGAAACGCAACACTCAAAAAAAATAAAAATATTAATAATTAGATTTTAATCTTTAAAATATATATTAAAATTTAATAAATAAAAATCCTTTTTTTAAGACTCCTCTCTCGGTTGGTAACTACATTTACTTGATTGTAGTGCATTTTTTGAAATGTTTGGTATGTGAACATTTTGAGGTAGTTCAAAATTGTACGTTAGTTCGTGTGTCAAATTAATAATAAATGTCAATAATAATACTTAATATAAATAATGTATAAATGTTTTTTTTTTTGCCAAAAAAATATAATGCATACATCGAGTTAGTTTTTTTTAATGTAACCTACAATAATTAGCATTCTTAATTTTCGCATGTATTGGAAGAGTTTATATCATTATTAAATTTTTTTAAAATGTATTAAAAGAGTTTATATTTTTTTTTTGCCATTAAAAGAGTTTATATTATTAAATAATATTATAATACTAATCATTTAGATGCTAAACATGCATAATTATATTTCGATAAAAACTTATATAATAATAATGTCGTTACCTATATATCATCTAAAATGAAAATTTGTTTTCAAAATTAAAATACTAAAAAAATATTAATTTTTGCGTGTATTGGAAGAGTTTGTATCATTATTAAATTTTAAAATGTATTGAAAGAGTTTATATTATTAAATAATATTATAGTACTATTCATTTAGATGTTAATCGTGCACAATTGTATTTCGAATGGACTTTGATGAGACATACACACCGACCGTGTGTTACACCACAATCTGGGTCATCCTGATCCTGGTTGCTAGCCTCGATATGGAGCTGCACAAAATGGATGTTAAGATTGCATTCCTTCATGAGAACTTGGAGGAAGAGATTTACATGGAGCAACTGGAGGGTTTCATAACCCCTGGGAACGAACGTAAAATTTGTAAATCTCCAAAGATCGATCTATGGTCTTAAAAAACCGTCTCGGCAATGGTACCGTAGGTTCCACGAGGAAAACGTTGGCAACAGATTCATGAATCTTCACGAGGATCCCTACGTGTACACATAGACCTATGAGTCGAAGTACGTTATCTTGACGTCATACGTTGATGACATACTGATTGCCGCGAACGACGTGAGTTATTTGAATGAATCAAAGTCATGGCTGGCATCTGTGTTCGAGATGAAGGATATGAAATAAGCCACGTACATCCTAATCATTAAGATTGTTAGGGATCGGTCTGCTCGCAAACTATGTATTTATCAAGAAGCCTATATCAACAAATTGTTGAGAAAGTTTAATGTCCAAGATGACAAACATGTGGATACGCCGGTAGTGTTTGGGTGCGCGTTGTCGAAGCGTGAGGGCCCAAAAGGCCAGGCGGAGTGTGAACATATGAAAAGTGCAGAATACCTCAGTATGGTTGGCAGTCTGATGTACGTCATACAATGCACTCGTCCAGATATCTATTACGTTGTGGGCTCGGTAGCACGTTTCCAATCATACCATGGATATCAACATTTACGAGCCGTAAAACGGATTATTCGATATTTGAAAGGTACTGTCGACTAGAACAGTTAGAGGAAATGGTCTAACTATAAAAAAATATTCTTTTTCTAAACTTTCAAGAATTGATTTTTTTTCCATGAATAATTATTTTATTTAAAAATAAAATGTAAACTTCAATTCGGGCTACAATCTAATAACAAAAGAAAAAGTAAAGAAGATGAGGTACAGAGACCCAATTAATCGGGCACATCTCATTTATGGATTGTAAAGCAATGCAGTTGCCGCAACGATTTGTGTTTTAGCGAACAAAAGTACATTATATATCGGGCATTTAATGATAAATTGACATTGTGTTTTATATGAAATCAAATTTTTAAATAATGCATGTAAAAAATATTAAAAAAACATTTAATTTAAAAACACCAAAAGGAAAATTATAACAAATCTATCAAATATAATTTTTATATAGGGTTATATATTTAATCTATCTATATATATTTGTTATAATAAATAAATATATGTATCATTTGGATTTTTTTTTACTTTTATATAAAATTTACATTATTTTAAAATTATAACATAATTTTAAGATATTCTTAATAATATTTTAAAGTATTTTTCATCCTGAAAACATATTGTTGCCCCAAATAATACTGAAAATACATTGTTTGGCAGTTCCTATCCAAGATGGATTGGAAATTAGGTTTCTGATGAAATCAGAATTCGACTCGACTCATTCTGTAAACCCTGAACAAATTTTCATAATGCCACAAAAGGAAATAAACAATTGAAAATATGACACCTCAATTTCAATTTAACTACTGGTTGGATAGAGGTCACAAGAGGAGTTGTGCATAAGTTCATTTGTATAAAGAGGCTCGACCCAAGAGAAAAGAGTCGGCCAATGAACTTACGGGCGATCTATCGATATAAATATCTATAGATGGATGAGGCCGGCAATTGGCATGTCTCGCCATGACTGAACTTCAGAAATGAAAATAGAGTGACAAAATAATTCCCATTACCAAAAAATACAAGCTACGACTGAGAATGTCCGACAAGAGCAAAACCTACCAGACAATATCACATTTTGTACCTAATAAGGTATAAAAGGACATAATCATGTAACAATGGTGTGGTGATTCAGCGCATCATCCCTTAAAAAGAGGTCAGAGGTTCAATCATGATGATGGCACCCCGCACCCCTAGGGAAACCCCCCAAAAAAAGTATAAAAGGACATCCATAGGGAACAAAACGAGATATTTCATAACGGTAAAGTTAATTTGAAAAATCATGATTAAGTTGAAACACACCATGATAAATATTATAATTACAACATTATTTATAAATAAAGTTCAAAATCATTTTGGTATATCTGTAAATATGAATTGACAAATTGGTACTTGAGATAATTTGATGACTTTTAGGTACTTAAAAATTTAAAATAGTTACGTCCTCTTTTTAAGTGTTATTAATGATCGCACATACTAGAGATTTTCTACCATGCTTGTAGAGCATCATGCTTGTTTTTTTTATTACTATGGTGAAATGGTTTGGATTTCAAGGATAAAAGTTATAAAAATAATATCAAATATCAAATCGTCAATTTGTATTTACTCATAAACTAATTTTAAACTCTTTACAAATATTCATTTTACCATCTTCATAATATATTCTCTCGATAAAAATTATCATTTAAGTATACCGAATTACCCTTCTTTTGGGGAAAAAAAAAGTATACCGAATTACCAGATGATCAATCATTTTTGCAAAAGTAAGAATAAGTTAATTGTGGAACCTTTTTTTTTTTTTTTTTTTTTTTTTTTTATATACAGAACCTGACCTAGGTCTACTCACCGGACAATGGCTGGCGATGTTGAATGTATGGTGATGGTACCATTAATACCATAATCATACCATATTTTTCGCTTATACCATAACCATAACCATAATTATTGCGGTTATGATTCTTCGTACCATAACCATGACCATAGTTTTTCACCACGATTAAACCATTTAACTATAATCATTCAAACTAATAAACACCATTGTTTCATACAAGAAATATAAATTAAACATAAATTCATTATTTCATACACGAAATCCAGATTAAACATAATATCATTTTTTTCACTTAATTAAACAACAATATTCCAGTCGCCTATCACTTGCAATCCTAACAGGACGGCGACGCAGCGAGACTTGTCGGAGTAGAAGCTAATGCATGATTTGCTTTCTGTTGACCTAAGGCTAGGGCAGTGCAGCTAATTGCAAATGAAGTGAACTGAAACCAGTGTTATCAGAATCACACCGGACCGGCGGTCCGACTGTGTTCGAACCGGAACCGGTGCCTCTAACAGTCCGGTTCAAGAAAATCCGGAGGATGTAAGCGAACCCGGTTCAATAGCCGGTTTTTTGGTGAACCGGCCAGTTCTGAACGGACCGGGCGGCTCGGCGGTTCACCGGTTCGGACTCCATACCCAAAAAAAAAAAATTAAATGAACAAACTCCTCTTCCATGTAATAATATCTTTTCCATCATCTTCTAAGAGTATCCACAATGCAAAACCCCAACTCCTACCCCAACTTGCTGCCACATCAGCGCCACCTAATTTTTTTTTTTTTTATAATAAAAATAAGAGTTTCTAGGAGTTGTCCGTCACTACTCCGATGGCGTCTACATTTTTCAACCCAAATTTAATTATATATCTATTTTTTATGTATTAAAAAACTAAATCAACAAAGCAAAAGGTATGAGAAAAGATAATAAAAATAATGAGATAGTAATGGTGACATGAGAGAGACTAAACCCCTTCAAGAAGGGATGTGACATCAAAACGACAACTACTCTAATGGCAAAAGACAAGACATAATCCTATATGGAGGAGTTGGGGCTTTGCATTGTGGATGCTCCGAGAAACAAAAACATTTGGCAAAGTGCTTCTCTAACTCCTCCAAAAAAATCACCCACATCATCTTCCCGGCCATGCGGCTAATCAGGTCAATCGCCACATCATCCAACAAAGAGCCATATCTAAGGAAATACCAATTTGAACTCCAATCTGATTCAAAACAGTGACTCTCACTCCAACTCTGGATCTCAACGCTTCTCCAGGACGTTACGGAGGTCCAAGGCCGCCGTAATTGGTCTCCCGAAGCCACACAATTTCATGGACTCGTAGAACCGCCGGAACTGCAAGACGGCAAAACCTAGGCTCTTCCCAAAGCGATCCGGACCCGGCGGTGGAACTAATTCTCAGGTCAATCGCCACATCATCCAACAATCGCCACAAATCGCCACTTCCCCTAAAGTCTAATCAAACTTTACCTTACTCCACCTTCTAGTAGCTTCCAATCATTCGATCGACCCCCGGTGGAGGAGTCTGGGTCGCGGATTCGCAGAGCAAAACCGCAGCAGAGGACTCTGTGTCAGAAATCTCGACTTCTAAAGACAACGCAAGCTCTGATTCCTCTGATTCATCACTTAATTCAGTTTTTTTCGGAGCAGCAATGGTTATGACCGGAGAGGAGGTTGACTTTCATGTGCGGCGGCGGGAAGTTGATCTTAGTCGGGAGCAGAGAAATTTTTTTGAGGAGGGAAATAATTTGCTGAGGCGGCGGGGAGAGAAAACACCTTAGAGCATCCACAATGCAAAGCCCCAACTCCTACCCCAACTTGCTGCCATATTAGCGCCACCTAATTATTCTATGAGTTGTGCATTACTACTCCAATGGTGTCTACATTTTTCACCACAACTTTAATTTTATATATATTAAAAACTAAATCAACAAAGTAAAAAGTACCGGAGAAGATAACAAAAATGATGAGATAATAATGGTGGGATGAGAGAGTCTAAATCTCTTTAAGAAGGGATAAGACATCAAAATGAAGACTACTCCAATGACAAGAAATCCTATGTGGAGGAGTTGACTTTGCATTGTGGATGCTCTTAGGGTTTCCTAGCGGGGACTGACCTAAAACTACAGATTTGTAACATCATAAACAAACCCTCAAAACCGGTCGGACCCGGTTTGGACTGGGTCGGACCGGAAACCGGACACCTCTTCGGTTCGGTGTCCGGTTCTGATAACATTGACCGAGACAGTGAGTTTTAGAATATTAAGTTTTTCATATTGGAATAAAATGAATAAATTAGATATTTATGATGAAAAATCAATGGTCAATATTGAAAAGACTATATAGATCGAATGAATGATGTGAACCGAGAGTGAGAATAATATTGAATTAATATTTATAGTATAATAATAATGTATATATACAGACAATTATAATTGCGGTTATAGACTTATTAGCATAATTATAATTATAACAACAATTACGTTATTTATTCAATAGTATATCATCATTAAAACAATTTAACTTAAATTATGTAACAAATATTGCATTATATAAAAAAATAAAAAAAAATCTTCAAAATCTAAAGTAAAATGCTCGAAGGACCAGAAGATTTTAATAGGTATTTTTTTACTCCCGGTCCTTCGAGCATTTTACTTTAAATTTTGAAGATTTTTTTTAATTTTTTTATTTATATAATACAATATTTGTTACATAATTTAAGTTAAAATGTTTTAATGATGATATACTATTGTAACATGTTCCGAGTCGGTCGATCATGATCTTGGTGATCATGTTTCAAGTCGGGTCGATTATGATCTTGTATCATATTCAGGTCGTCCTAATCATGTCGTTGTAACATTCTTAGTAACACGCGCTTGCGTAGCGCGGGCAGGTATCTAGTGCAAAATCGTGCTTATTTAATTTTCATCCTAGCATTATTCGCAGTACACCTGACCCAACACTCCCAACTCGCATAAATAGAAAATAGCGCTCTGTTGATGACGAGGGTGAAGTTCAGTGTTCGGTTGAGTTATTGCAGATAGGAATATCTAAGACGATGAGCTTTGCTTTGCGTCGAGGACTTGTGAGAGTAGCCAAGCCACTGGAGTCTCAGTCATTTCCTCAGAAATTTGACTTGCATATTCCAAAATCCCACAGAAGAAGAAGGTGCAGTTTCACTTTCACCACCGCTGTCTTCCCCACAGCTCATAAGGTGACAATTTGGTCATTTTGCCTCTCCTTCTTGTCTACTTGGCCTTCATCCCAACCATTTACAGTTTCTAATTAACTGTCGCTGGATGTTGTTTTCGGGTGTTAGAGTAATGAAGAACTGTTGGTAGTGGTGGGAGGTGGAGCAGCGGGCGTGTATGGAGCAATTAGGGCGAAGACACTGGCACCTAACCTTAGCGTGCTGGTTGTCGAAAAAGGAAAGCCCTTGTCTAAGGTAATCCTTTAGTTGATTGTATTGAAGCTTAAATTAAGCCACATTTGTTAGGCAGGGGCCATATGGACTACGGAGCAGAACAAAGTTTGGTCTTTTTTAGTGATTTGAAACTTTGTTGTTTGTTTCATTTTGCAGGTGAAAATTTCCGGGGGAGGCCGATGCAATGTGACTAATGGGCACTGTACTGACAAAATGGTGAGCAAAGGTTTTTTCTCTAGGCATGCTATTGATTTTTCTAATCTTCTGGTGTTTGTGAAATAGTTTATTGGAGGGCTAGCTTGATTGATATTGAATGTTGAATTTACAATAAGTAATGCTCTACTTTGAAGAGGTTAATCAGTTAGGAATACGTAAGATCTTGATTTCTTATGACAGTTCAGTTGAGTCATTGACTAGTTCAGGTTTCATATATTGTTTAGTAGTGGAAAGCTGATGGTAACTAACTGCACAGCATTCTGCCAGTCACCATATGAGCTTCTTTTAATTTGGTTTTCCTTGTTATTTACTAGAAAGAACAGTAAACTCCATCTCCATGTTGAGATTTTGATAGTCATGTAAATTACATTCTTTTCCATTCATAGATTTTGTCAGAGCATTACCCGAGGGGTCACAAAGAGTTTAGAGGATCATTTTTCGACACGCATGGTCCTGCTGACACAATGACTTGGTTCTCAGATCACGGGGTGGAACTGAAGGTTGTATTTGAAGCACAATTAGTTACCTATTCTTATTTTGCTTGACCTTATTAAATATAGCTTGCGTTCATGTTCATCTGGTAGACTGAGGGAGATGGGAGGGTCTTCCCGATCAGTGATAGTTCGTCGTCTGTTATTGACTGTCTAATGTCTGAAGCTAAGCAAAGAGGAGGTAACCAGGTTTTACTATTGCATACTTGGATATCAGGATATGTGTTTTTATTTTTTTTAATTATTTATTTATCTTCCTACCACATTTTCTATGTTCATTTTGATGATTTCCGGGTCTAGAATAGGTGCTACACTATTTTACTCATTCTCGACCCATCTGAAGTTCTCTTTTAGTTTCTATACAGACTGGCAAAGTTGTGACAGCAGCTTCTGCAACTGGTGGTGGGAAATTCCAGGTCAAGATTGAGAAGCGTACTATTGATTATGTTGAAGATATCAAAGCTGATTACTTACTGATTGCTAGTGGAAGCAGCAAGCAGGTTGGATTTGAGATTGACTCAATTTGGCTCTATCCGCATGAGATAAAGACATGCCTTGACTTTAGAATCACTGATTATTGTTTGTTGCAGGGTTATGCTTTAGCAACTCAACTCGGCCATTCAATTGTGGATCCAGTACCAAGCTTATTCACTTTCAAAATCCACGATCCAGAGCTAGCAGAGTTATCTGGGGTATTTTGAGCCTATGTAGAACCGAAGTGTTCTTAAAATCAGTCATTAACTATTTTCAAGTAAGCTATTTCGTCCTTAAAATGAAATCTCTCCTTTTCATATTGGTATATATGAAACCCAGGTCACCTTTCCTAAAGTGTGTGCAAAGTTGAGGCTGAAGAATGTCCAGAAGCCTATCCCGCAACTTACACAGGTGATACATTTCCGACCGTTCTTTTGCCTAAGAGCAATGCTACAAGAAACTAAATGAGGGACTTTGTGAGAGAATAATATCCTTTACTATTTCAAGAAACTTATGGCCTTTTCTCTCAATAAACTTTATTTCTCAAAACGGGTAAGGCTTTCATTTTCTCGTAAAGTTCCTCACAAGGTTTTCTACTTTGTAGAACTTTGATTAGGATAATGGTATACATTATATTGCTTGGAGGCATGAAATCTCTATCTAACAGGTTGGACCCATGTTAGTTACACATTGGGGACTTAGCGGGCCCGCAATTCTCCGACTCTCTGCTTGGGGTGCCCGTTATTTGTCAACTACAGGTTATGAAGGTGGGGACAATTTTGGTGTCTCCTATTAACTGAATTTTCTCATCTGAAGTAGTGAAGTACCACTTTCACGAACATTTCATCAATGATGTACATGCAGGAAGTCTTCTCGTAGACTTTTTACCAGATGTGCATTTGGAGGACGTCAAATCTGCTCTTAGCCAACAAAAGAAGTTGTTTGCGGTAATAATTTTGTTTCACTTGGCATAGTATATCTTATATGGATGGACTCTATGAGATGAGATATTATTTCTTCCTTACTTAGTCTTGATCGCCTCTATGTCTTGGAGTTGGCTTTGTCTCTTGCATAAAATACTTCAACTTTGTCTTGCTTTTCTACTCAAAACTGGTGGATCAATAGTAATAAATAAAAATCTACCTTCATAGTTGACTGCAGATATTTAAAGTTCATGGCGAGGCACTATTAGAAAGTTAGATTGAAATCTAGTAGCTTGACTACATGATATTATTATTATATTTTGCTGATAAGAATCCGTTTGACGAAAAAAATCTTGCAGAAACAGAAGTTAGCCAATTCTTGTCCTTCATCATTCAGCATTGTGAAGAGGTTCTGGAAATACGTATTAGATCGCGAGGTTTGAACAACCTTCTACACCATTTTTTTTTAAATATCAGTGTGTTAGTAATGAGAGTTTACAACAATTTTCAGGGCATAGATGGAGATATCTTGTGGGCCTCAGTCTCGAATAACTCATTAATGTCCATAGCTTCTCTGTTGAAACAATGTGAATTTCAAGTGGCTGGAAAGGTAGAAATTCTGTCAAACCCGTTTTTCTTTTTAATCTTTCTATTGCGTCATAACGGGGTACCGTTGGATAACATTTTCTTCTTGTTTCCATTGAAGGGCCAATTCAAGGATGAATTTGTGACTGCTGGTGGTGTTCCACTTTCTGAGGTTCTCTTTTTCTCTCATATTTTTCTTTCCATTTCTTGATATGCAAGTAAAATGGTCACTCGAAAACAAAAGTCATTGCATTGCGATATTATTCAGGTATCATTGAGTACAATGGAGAGCAGAATACAACCGAATCTTTTCTTTGCGGGTGAGGTACTATTGTCGTCTCTTGACCAATTCAAACCATCGCCTCAAACCTAACTTATGATGATTCATTGGTATTTACTGTTGTTTTCATTCGGCAGGTGCTAAATGTTGATGGGGTCACTGGTGGATTTAATTTTCAGGTAACTATTTTATCGATATATGTTGCTAAAGTGAACTTAGCAGTTGATTTAAGTGATAAAGTTAGTAATTTTTGTACATCTTCCCGAAAAATTTAATAGTTTTACTGTTATGCACCACAGAATGCTTGGTCGGGTGGCTATATTGCAGGAACAAGCATCGGCCGACTATCAACAGCTGAAACCGGGTTGAAGAATGCCGAATACATTCAAAGAGCAGAACTGTCTTCTCCTTATCCCCACTCCACATAGATTAAAGGAAACTGCTTTGGTTTTGCCCTAGAGATGCCATTGGCTATGGCCATCATTCATTGAAGCTTTATACCATGTTGCAAGTTGCATCCCATGCTTATACCATGTTGCAAGTTGCATCCTGTCATTTAAAAGTGTTGCAGGAAACAGCCTTATTTGTTTCTTCTTCCGAAAATGGCTAATCGAAATTTACCATTCTCCCGCGGAGCAGGCTTCTAGTTTTCAACTGTAGAGACAGATATGTTCCGCTTGTGAAACAGTGGTATGGTGTGTAATTTTTAGCAACTTTCGGGGCAGTTAATATGTTATGGGTTTTGATAACCCGAAGAACTAGTCTAACACTAATCTAACTAAAAACTAGATAATTGAAATAACTTTTCTGCTTGTTTCTTATTCAAGAATTGCGTCCCTTATATAAGACTAGACCAGTACAATCTAAATAGATAGAATATCTAACGGATAACAATAGGAATTAAAATATATAATTATATCAATAATGATATATTTAATTATGAAACTAATATTATCTCTAATATTATTATTAATGTTATCTGTAACATTACTTCCGCCTTGGAAAACGAGCTTGTCCTCAAGCTCGAAGATCCATCTTCTTTGGATAATCAAATATTGATGACGGTTGTCAAGTATTTGTGCATCAGATAATGATTAGGAGTAAACTTGTTCAAAGAAAAATGGGAGGGGCTGACTTGCAATATACTTTCTTGGGGTCTAATTGGGTGTTTCTGAAAAGAAAATGGGGCAAAGGCCAAATATGGAAAATTGTTATGCTCTAGGGTTTCATATTTCTGGCGGCTCATATCAAACTTCATCTGGGGATGAATGCAGATGAATGGAGGCGGCTGAAGGGTAATCAGCGGCGGCAGACTGGGACGCGGCGGCGGTGGCTTGTGCAGCGCTGGGGCGGCGCTTCAGGTGGCTGTTGTACCAACTGTAGAGAAGGCTCTGTGGCCAGCAGTACCGACGAGGGCGGCCTCTGAAGTGGCTGCTCTGGCGACGGCGTCTGCTGGGTCGACATGGGTGGCTGCAGTGATGGTGGTTGCGAGGTCGGCTCGGTGGTTGGCTGGGCAGTTGTCTGAGCGGTCGGCTAATGTGGTTGCATCTCAGGTGACTGCAGCTGATGCATCTTCTCTTAACGCTCCTTAATCTCCTCGATAATCCTTATAATCTCTGTTCCTAGCTGATGGTCTATTTGGATCTTCTGCTGACGTGGTTCCACCAATGTCGAGATCTGCGGCTTGCTGGTGGCTGAAAATTCGGAGGCGACTGGTAGTGGCTGGATCCGACGGTGGATACGGATATTGCTGCGACATGTACAGCTGGTATGGCTGCGACATTGGTTGATACGGCAACGGCTGTTCCGGTGGTGGCTCCGGCGACGAGTATGACGGTTCGTACCGCGGGTACGACTCATGATTATGCGGATATTGTTGTGGTGGGTACAGCTGATACTGTTGTGTCTGTTCGTACGTCAGATATTGTTGTGGCTGTTCTTATGATGAATATTGCTGCCGCACGTATGGAGGTGGATATGAATATGGTGAGGGTTTACAATGCAGACACAAATTCAGATAATGCTGATACGGCAAACACGGATAGTGCTGATACGGCGAACACGGATGGTGCTCATACGGCGGATATGGCCCCATGGATCGTAGGCTTTGATACCAAAATGTTATGGGTCTTGATAACCCGAAGAACTAGTCTAACCTAAGAACTAATCTAACTAAGAACTAGATAATTGAAATAACTTTTCTGCTTGTTTCTTATTCAATAACTACGGCCCTTATATAGGACTAGGGCTGGCGATGGTGAAGATATGGTGCGAATACCAATAATACCATAACCATACCACATTTTTTTCACTCAAACTATAACCATAATCATTGCGGTTATGATTTTTCATACCATAACCATGGTTTTTAACCACAGTTAAACCATTTAACCACAATCATTCAAACTAATACAACACCGGATCAAGTTGGCCCTTGCGAATAGCTTGATGCACTATCCCCCTTCAACCCTTTGAGCGAAATGCTCACAAAAAAATCAAATAAAACATACATTCATTGTTTCGTACACGAAATCCAATTAAACATAATCATGTTCACTTAATTAAAAAAAACATTTCTTTAATCATTTTAAGGTTAGCGCAACTAATTGCAAAGAAGTGAACTGAGGCCGTCTTAATGAGAGTGAGAATTTGAGACTAAGTTCTATATTAGGTTTCAAATAGAATGAGTGCACTATATATATTGAATGGATGAAAAATAAATGATCTAGATTGAATGCATATTATAACATTTTATTAATATGTATATAAATATTAGTAATGTTACTAATGTATTATGTATATCAATATATATATAACGGTGATGGTTATAACCGCGGTATAGATTCTATACCATAACCGCAACCATAACCATTATGGGTACAAAACTCATCACCATAACCGCACCTCACCACAATGGTGTGGTTAACAATTGCGGTAAATGGTGCGAATAACCATGGTTATTTAATTTTCACTGCACCATTACCGGCCCTATATATATAGGACTAGACTAGTACAATCTAAATAAATAGAATATCCTAACAGATAACAATAAGAATTAAAATATCTAATTATATCACAAACAATATATTTAACTATGAAACTAATATTCTCCCTAATATTATTATTAATGTTGGCACTCGCGCATCGGAACATACAGATTCTGAAAGTCGAAACTTGTATCATCATTGCTCTAATAATTTGTATCTTGAATACGAATCAATTCTGCTTATATCTTTAGTATAAAAAATCTGCTTCTTATATATACATATACTTCTCGTGTCATATTCATCATCAATTGTAAACATGCCAATCCACATCTATAAATAAACCTTTACATTTTGGACATACACATAGTGTAAAAGACTAGGAGTACAATCAACTCAATAAACAAGATTCTAGTTAACAGTAAAGACATAGCACTGAGAAAAATAAAGTTTCTCCGGCCGATCACCAGAGATGCTGTTAAAGTTCTGCTGGAGTTGATAATGATCGACTACTTTCCTAGAACCTCAAGTTCGCTGACGACTGCAAAATTATAGACGTGATTAGTAGGGTTTACGAGTTCCTATAGAATTTCTTAATAATAGTTAGGGTTAAGAACCTAAAAAATGTGTTAACTATATGTAATTTTGCGATTACGTGTTAGCTTTTCTCCCTTTAGAATTGACAGTGCGACATATCAGACTGGTTACTTTCACTTTTTCCGTCCTAAAATAGGCATTAAAGTTAATATAACAAATCATGTGACCCATACGTGACAAATTTTTGTTGCGATTGGTTGTTTGACGTATCGATTGGTTGTCTGATGTATCAACTTCGTTGTGAAAAATATGTTACGTGTGGGTCACGTGATTTCGTTTAGCCAGTTTTAACACTGATTTTGAACGAAAAAGTGAAACACGACAAATTTCATACATTAGAAAGCCAACATGTCAATTTTTTCGTCAAATATACGTAATGCTTTGATTATGTGTCATTTTTTTGTTGCGATTGGTTGTCCGACGTATTATATTCATTTTGTTTCACTTGTCAGTCCAAAAATCAGCATTAAAACTGACAAAACGAAATCATATGACCCATACGTGAAACGTTTTTTGTTGTGATTGGATATCCGACGTATTAGTGTTGCAAAATAATATGTCACGTACAGGTCCAGCGATTTCGTTCATTCATTTTCAACACCAATTTTGAACGAAAAAGTGAAATGCGACATATATGATACGTCAGATTGTCAATCGCAACAACAAAATTGAGACACATACTCGCAAACTGACGTATACTAGAAACCGCTTTTAGAGTTTTAATTTTAACACTGGAATTTAAAGAAACGCGGGAAATTAAAGTAAAAGTTGATATTACCTTTGGAAGTTGGGGGAACCACGACGATGTGCATGGGCGCATTGTTGGGGGGAAGCTGTAACCGGAGAGGATAAAGCTTGTTATTAAAATGGGAGCAAAGGATGATATCTTCATGTCCGGTTTCTTTTTCGAGCTCCTCCACTAACTGTTCTAGACGAATCCCCTTGAACGTGAAAGAGACGGCATCACCGGTGACATCTCCGTTGTCATCCGCCACTCTATAATGGATCATCCTCCCTTCTGACCTCCCTTCTGATTTTACCGCCGCCGCAGGGGGCCAAGCAGGAGGCCCGACATCATCATCCACCTGATCCTAAAACAAAACATGTTTTCTTCATGAATGAGATCATCAACATTGTTATTTTTGGCTAGTAGTAGCGCTACTAATTAAAACTTGACTGATTTATAATTTATACTAAAAACTTGTTTTTTTACAAAAAAAATTAAAATAATAATAATAATAATAATAAATTGATATATAAGTGTTCAATTGTAAATCAAATTGCTATATTTATTATAATTTCATCCAATTGGATGAATATAATCATGTTAGGTCTTTTTTGCGATTAATGATATTAAATCGACCCCTGATGCAGCGAAATGCTTTCAGTGACACTCAATTGCGTAGTAATTGCAAAATTCGGGTTTGTATGACAATTATTGTGTAGTTGAGCGTCCAATAGAAGAAATGTCCCTGCATTAGTGTCCAATT
The DNA here is from genome assembly GCA_036873135.1 of Clarkia xantiana subsp. parviflora. Taxonomy (NCBI): domain Eukaryota; kingdom Viridiplantae; phylum Streptophyta; class Magnoliopsida; order Myrtales; family Onagraceae; genus Clarkia; species Clarkia xantiana. Next base: position 25,381,740 of record JAPTYO010000007.1, read on the forward strand.
TAATCCCATTAACTGCGAAAAATACTTCCATACTCATTTCCGCTCAATTTGATGGGGACTATAAGAAAGTAGCAGTTTTGTTGTAATTGAAGGTTTAGGTAGCGAATTTGAAAAAAAAAAGTCTAGATAATAATTTGTAAATCAATTAAAGTTGTGATATAATTAGGAGACATACATCATTGTCATCTTCATCAAGTCGATCGCATTTGGCTGCCCGTTGTAGCCGTCGACCCGGTCTTGAAGTAGTAACCGCTCGAGATGGAGAAGGAGCTCGAGACGGAGATGGCGATGGAGCTCGGGTTGTAGATGGAGACGGAGATGGCGAGGGAGCTTGTGAGGGTGATGGAGAGGGAGAGGGAGCTCTGGATGGAGATGGAGATGGTGCTCGAGATTGAGATGGAGAAGGAGCTTGGGAGGGAGATGGAGATGGAGGTTCCGAATATGGCGTCGTTCGGATGTCTACCACGTCCAATTCCCACAGTATCCAATCTTTCCTCGAAGGTCTGTGAGGTATGTCATGTGTCACCGAGTTCCTCAATGGCGGTATCCCCGCATTTGCTCGAAGATAGTTTCCGTATCGGGTTTTCAGTTTTACCTTTAAAACATAAAATTCATTAAAGTATGGTCTGGTTTTCAAAACGTTGGATGAACTAGCTATACTTCTGAAACATATTAATAATTAGATTTTCAAATTGGACCGAGCCAAGCATAAGGGCCAATGAGAGTAATCATACATAAGTGGGGTTCCATCCTAAAACTAATTGGTTAAATGAGAAAGTAGCACACTTGCTTGTATGGTGCACAATTATACACACCTCTACATATGTAACATTCACATTCTCACAATGGAGAGAAAGGGCAACTAATTGTCTTCACTACTAGGGCTGGGCATAAAAACCGGTTCGGGCGAACCGAACCAGAACCAAACCGGAACCGAACCAATACGATCCGGTTCTGACTGAACCGGTTCTTAAATGGTTCGGTTCTGATAAGGAATATATGGAGCGGTTTTTGACTGGTTCAAAACAGGTTCTGAACCGGTTCTGAACCGGTTTTTTCAGAACCACTTTTGTTAAATAAAGCCTAAATTGTTTGATAGTAATATACTATTGCATCCTTTTTTTTTTTTGGGTAGAACAAATGGCTATAAACGAACCGAGTATCTGGGAAACTCGACTCAGTTTACTCTAACTCGATCGAGCCTTAATTTTTCAAGCTCGACACGGTGTCATACTTGACATGTTCGAATTCGGCTCGACTCGGCTCGACTCGGCTCGATAAGGTTAAAAAATTCAATTAAATTATAAATGTTGCACCTTAGCTCGAGCTCGAACTCGAGTTCGAATTCTTCTTGGACTCAATATATACATATATAATATTATTACGTAAGGCTCGAAAAATTCAAATTCGAACTCGACTCGAATAGGCAAAACAAAAAAGCTCGATTAGGCTTGTGGGTCTTTCAAGTCAAGTACCAGTGAACTCGAACTCGACTCGGTATCAGAAAAATCTCTACTCGACTCGAAATTTAGCGAGTCGAATTTGAATATCGACCGAGCCGATCTCGAGCAACTCACGAGTAGCTTGACCTGTTTAGACCCATAGGATAGATCCTTCACTATTTGAGTTTGGTTCATATTGTATATATAGGTGGTCTTAGCATGTTCGTTTACTTATATATAGTTATTATATATTATGTTAGCCTAGATAATTCTATAATCAATTGAGTTCAGTTTTGAACTCGAAACTTAACTTAGAAATAGTTCTATATTTTAACTGAGATGATAGATTAGCTCACTTAAAATACAAATAGTTTGTATTTTTTCCAACCAGAGATTTGCTGCACTTTTGAAGTTTGAGTTACGCTTCTTGACGCCGTTTAAAGTCTTGAGATTTATGTTTTAAATATTTTGACTTTTTTATATTATTAGATTGTTTGTAATTTAGAATTTGATACTCTCTATTCTGAAGCGATCAATTGTCTTTATAGTTTGTATTTTTCAAATTTGTGGATTGCTTATGAATTATCAATTTGGGTGTGTATTTTGAATTTTAGTAATTAAAAAATAAAAAAAGGTTCAAAACCGGTTCGAACCGGTTTAGAACCGGTTCTGCTATGGTTCGGTTCTAGGATCTAAAATCCGGTTCGGTTCTTACGTGGTACAGGAAACCAACTGAACCTAAAATTCGGTTCTGGTTCGGTTTTGAACCGGTTCGGCCCAAAACCGAACCATGCCCAGCCCTATTCACTACCCCCACACCGTGAGAGATCTCTGATTATCAGACCATCTCATATGTCGCATACCCAACTTGAATTTTGATACCATATGTTAATTTTTCACATTGGGCCGAGCCAAGCCCAACAAGCCAATAAAAAGCAATCATTTATGCAAATATGGTTACATCTTAAAATCAATTTGTGATAGAAAAAGTCAATCAACTTGCTTTTAATAAGGTGATTTTAGAATCCATCAATGTGGGATAAACAGACTCGCGTACATGGAATATGAGGGGGGTTGTCCGTTGAAATTAGAGAGCCCTCACATTGTAGAGAAGTATTGAAGACAAGTAATTGTCATTTCCTTCACTGTCAGTACAGCACCGGTTGGTGTTTATATTAATTCATTCGAATGACCACGTTTGCAAATATAATAGTGCAATTTTATATTTTCCCAACTATTATATTTATGTGATGATGATAATAAAATACTAAAATTATACGAGGATCTAGGTGCACGTACGTGTATATGTTCTACTGAAGCGGTTCAGAATCGAACTGAATTTAAAAATACCAACCAATTCATGTCGGTTTGGTTTGAATCGGTGGTATTTACGCCCAATCCTTCTTATACCTTATGTAGTTAACTATAGTTTTAAAATGGTTAAAGAACACAATAGGGGTCTGAATATTTGCCATGTTGCCAAAAGGGATCTGAATTGAAAAATGATATTATTAAGGGTCTGAATATTCAGTTATGTTTATATGAGAGGTCTCCGTCTATTTTTTTCTGTTAAAAGTGACGGAAAGTGGTCACATGCTTGGCATGTGACCAAAAATAAACTAAAAACACGAAAATGCCCTCCGACCAAAGTGTGCCCCTCACATGCTTGACCTAAAAAGACGAAAATACCCTTTAAGCCACCACGGCTCCGGCGACCACCACACCACACCGACTCCGGCAACCACCACCCGGCTCCAGCGACCACCACCCCGACTCCAGCGACCGCCAAAAAAGCACCGATCGGAACTTTTTTGGCGGTCGCCGGAGTCGGGGTGGTGGTCGCCGGAGCCGGGTGGTGGTCGCCGGAGCCGGGTGGTGGTCGCCGGGTGGTGGTCGCCGGAGCCAGGTGGTGGTCACCGGAGCCGGGTGGTGGTTGCCGGAGTCGGGGTGGTGGTCGCCGGGGCGGTGGCCGGAGCCGTGGTGGCCTTAAGGAAATAATTAGTGTGCATAGGTATTTTAGACATTTCACATTTCATTAATTAAACTGATAAATTGTATAATAATTGCAAAAGGGTAATTTTGTCATTTCACGTGGTTCCGTTATATTTAACAGAAAATTTGGACGGAAACCCGAAAAAACACAAACATAAAAATTCAGGCCCTTAATAATACGTTTTTTCAATTCAGACCCATTTTGGCAACATGGACAAACATTCAGGCCTCTATTGTGTTATTAACCCTTTTAAAATAAAAAGTAGTTGGTGGTGAATATCTAAATAGTGGATACCTGAGATCCTTCACGAATAGGCTCCCATTCGATGGAAGAGTCGAGCCTCTTAGGAACGGTCTGCAATACCCTCTTACCGGTCATTCCCAGGAGGAAGGGGATGTTAGAGGCCGTAAGATACTTGCCGTAGCAACTCTTGAGCCGTACGATGTCTTCATTTCTTTTAACGAACTCCACCTCCCACTTAGCCTGCTTCACCGATCCATGCCGGTCCTGGATCACCCCCTCTTCATCGTCGTCCGCCAGGAGGTACTTTTTGTGGTGGCTATTCAACCTAACCGATTTCGCTGTTCTGAAAAACTCCATATTGTATAACAAAAATCTAACATATATGACTGACTATTGTTGATTAATTTGTTGCAGAAAATATGAATAAATTATAATTTGTTGCAGAAAAGACGAATGAATGATGCTTCAAAGAAAGAGAGGCAGGTAAGCTAAAGAGCATATTTATGGAACGGAAAACAAGGGTGACAAAGTCTTTGATCCCTTTGTTTTATTGGTTGGTTAATAAGATTGAGTAAATTATATATAACCGTTAGTTAACTTATCATCTTATTTTCTAACCCCCGACAGTGTGCATGCTCTGTTTTCACATTTGTTATTATTAATTAATAAAAATATAAATTTATATGTTAAATGCATATTTTTGATCGCTTATACTTGACATTGTTAGGTTTTAATATACTAATATTTTTCAGTTGATGAAAGATTACTCAAGTATCAGCATGTTGGTAATTACTTGGTTATTCTACTATTTTTTATCGAATATTTCGTCAAATGCTAACATGGTTACGTAGTGCTACGCAAACAAAAAGAAAAAAAATTGTTACCATGGGCAAATTTTTATTATTTTAATCATATTCAAGTTTTTTTCTTCTTTCTAATCTATGAGATGATCAATTGGTCTTATTGATCTCAAGGCCAAAATAAAACGTGTTTATGGAGTAGAACCAAACCGACAAGAAAATACATAGGCTTTTCTTTCCACTAAACACCTCACGTTTATGAATTGAATCAAAATCTGAAAGCTAGTATGAATTACAATTAATTAACAAAAGGAAACTAGAGAAGATGCCATATTTACTAAGAGTTTTATAATTAATTGACCCTTACATTTTAGTAGGAATCGGTAGAGATTAGATGTGGCAAACTGTGCATTCGGGCATCTTAATATTCTACCGTATTAAATTTATTGAACACGAATATAGCTAAATACGAAGACATACAGTAAGTTTATCCTGTCACGTTTTACGAACGCGAACACGACATATAATTTTATATGCATGTTTGTGCGTGCTAACGTATTATGTTAAATTATTTAGTTGTATATCTCTATACAAGATCTTTAAGCAAAAATTAAAATAATGCAAAAATTAAAATAATGAAACACTAATTCTTTTTAAAAATTATTAAATAAAATTTGTTAAAAAAATATTTAAAAATTAGACTTTATAGCACAATATTATCATCGACATAAAAAATATACCATATTAATTATATTCATCCTACCGTATATTTATTTATACAGACACTACATTTTTTTTTATCAGTTATAAGAGAGACGTTAAAATTATCCCCATGCCATTGGCCATGTCTTCCCCGGGAGATTTCCCTCTAATATATATAGAAATGAAATATGAATAGTTTCTTATATCCAGCCATATTTTCTTACTTAATTGGACCGACCAAATAAATTATTTATCCATTACCGGCTGTGGTCCCACATAAACCATCTAAACAATACACGTGTCAATACACCACTCGCCCTCTCAGGGCATTTATGTAATTTCTCCTCAGGTTTTTTCCATCAGCGTCAAGTTGTACAGCTCTCCGCTTTTCCTTTGTCGTTACTAAGTAGGACCCAAACTCAAAAATCATACGAACGAAGATTTCCCGTCAATCTTCTCACCACCTAATCATCCTACACGTGTCCCTTCTTTCAATCTAAACCTTCCTAATCGCCCTACACGTGTCCCTTCTTTCCATCTAAACCATCCTAATCATATGGATTTCTCGTTCTCGTCGTCGTTATAAAACTGCCCATTTTGTCTCTCACTCCGTAAGCAACCGTTTCTTTTCACTCTCTTCTATACTCTCTAAACTAGTCCACCGTCGGTGATTTCAAGGCAGATTCTGGCTCTTCCGGCGTCTCCATCTGCAGAAACCAAGAGATTCAGTCTCCGACTCCTCGCGATTTCGCTTCCGGACGCTAATTTTTGTAGATTCGGCTCAGATGTTTGTGAAAAAGCTCGTTGAGATAGCTTCGAAGAAGGTACGTCACCTTCACTTCGATCTTCTTTTGATCTACTGTCATGCTCCAGAGCGGGTACTGGATCGAGCGGGTACTGGGTCATGTTATTACAGTAAGTTGGTGAGAGAATCAAGTTTGAAATTTGAATTTTCTGCAGTGGCTTTTGCTGCAGTTATTGCGGGTTGATTTAGTTTCAGTGAGATTAGGTTACTGAAATTCCTTGGCACTTTTCTGTGAAAGGCCTGTGCGTTCAGATCAACTTCGCCAGATTGGCTTTGTTTTCGCGAATTGATGGTCTGCTTCCATTTTCGTCTTTAAATCAACCGACAATATGATTTTCTTGGGGTTATGAAGCAAATTTAATCTGAAATTGACTGAGCAAATTATCCATCATTCAATTCGATTGGTCTTGATTATTCATGAAATGGCCTCTTGGCTTTACTTTCTGAAGTTGGTATATCTCGTCTTAGTGCGAGTCTGATTTTAGATTATTCCTTTTAAAAAGTGAAAAAGTAAAAATAAGAATGTTATTGGCAAAAAAAAAAAAAAAACAAGAATTTTATACAAATAAATGATAAAAGAAGAAGATGAAATGGACGTGGATAGAGGATTTGGTGGGATAAGAAAAGTTGGTTATATTTAAGTTTATTAATATTTCATAATTAATATACACAAACTCATACTCGTTTCTAATTCCCTTTAATAGTCCTAAACATTAAATTCGAACGTTTAGTATATAGATACTTACATTTATGATCTTAGATAGATATATACACATGTAATTTTTTAGTGCTTCATTAAAAAGAACAAGTTTTATATACACCTGCATTTACAGATTATCATTCAAAAAGAAATTTACTTTATGGCTTTTTAGCTGGATTTGCTGGACTGGAGTTGAAGTTGTTATTGTGACGTGTTCGGTGAGAGCAGCTGAGCTTGACTAATGAACACGCAATTGATAAACCTCCGGTTCTCCCGCCACGTAAATGGTCGGGCAGAAGCTGAAAAATATATATTGCATTTATAAAGACCAAAGCAACGTTTTGATTTTAAGTAACCACCAATTAATTGTAGTAGTATAAATAATATATCGCCAACATATCCACGAATGCGTTTGTTCCATGTCTCTATAATCCAGAAACTATCATCAGCCACATCTTATTTATTTTATCAGGGCCTTCATTTCCATCAATGTCAAATCATTAGACTAATGAAGTTCTACTTACGCCCCCTTTGATTAGCAAAAAGATTAAAAGTTCTAATTCAGTCAATTCAGTTAAATGTTTAATTCGCATACATAATATCTTCAAATATTATTTTCGTAGATAATGGTTGTTGTAATCACAATATTCAAAACACAAAAGCAATCTGGAAGACTCCAATGTCCAATCCTAACATTCTAAGTTCTAAGTTCTTTTCAAAGTAACCTTTGTATAGAGTGCTGATGTTGCCATGATCACCTAACACTTATTTTGACATGAATCATTGCATTACAGTAATGCAGCTAAGTTAAGAACAATCAACTGGATAGTGTCTAGTCTTTGCATAGTTGCATCTTAACTAACAAGTTGATTATTTAGTTGTGTCTTTAAATCGTAAGAACTAACGTGTGATGAACTGATGAGAATTGTTACAGTTGATATTCATGGATGATCACTTTCTCTTTGGCAGCCCGGTGGTAATTCAGATGGTCTGAAGTCTAGTGATGTGGATCCTGCTCTGGTTTTTCATTTAGGGGTACCATCTGGATGTATCAAATTCACATATGACTCCATCCAAAAGATACTGGCAGCCTCAACAAAGTGAGGTTCATTTGCATAATTGTTAGAAGTCTGTTACATTTTCCCTGCCTTGTTTAATCTGGAGTTTAAGTAGGTATATATGTGTATGTGTATGTGTATGTGTATGTGTATGTTTATGTTTATGTACGTATCATATCCTGCACTTACCTTAGTACATTCCGTCTTATTTTTACTATTAGAAGCAGATGACATCAGTTATGTCTAGTGCTTGTAATTTGCACATGTCTTCAGCTATAAATAATAATTGAAAAAAAAAAAAAAAAGATCTAAGCTTCAACCCTCTGAAATTTATTAGTGTCATACTGAATAGTGCCATTCTAATTTTTGAGATTGTAGGGATGGCCAGATCAAGTTATTCGGAATTGACAGCACCCAAGCTGTTCTTGAATCTGATGACATGGGTCCAAGCAAGTTTGTACAGGTTTTCGTGCTGGTCCATATTGATATTACCCTTTATTCTAAGTTATTCGGTGAATAAGTTATTGATATTCCTATATATTTTGCTAGTTCATCGAGAATCAAGGGATTCTTCTTAGTGTGACTTCAAAGAATCAAATTGAGGCAAGTGTTTTGCTCTTTCCACGTGTTATTATACTATTTACCATATAATTGTTCTTATACATTCAAATGATAATGAAGCTAGGTCTGGAATATAGAGAAGAAGATCTTGTCTCACGTGTACAATTTTGAAGATGCTATTACCTCTCTTACAGTCTTGCAACAAGGGCTTTTCGTGTACGTGTATCTCATGCTGCGCTTGCTTCAAATGTCTATACGCGACATTAACTAAGTGTCTGCTCTTATATCTTTGACAGGTATATTGGAGATTCTGCTGGTAACATTTCAGTCTTGAAGCTTGATCAGGATACTTATCATCTTATACGAATGAAATACACTATACCTTTTGCGGTATCACATGGTAAATGTGCTTCTCAAATCTTGATTAAGTGGTTTGTTTATAGACCCAACAAAACGTGTCAAATGGATTTGGTTTATGACTACTAGAGTTTTCAAATTTGCACCATCATGGTTCCGGTAATCAAATTGAAGAGTTATGCCAATATAAAACCTTAAGTCACTAGTGTATTTTTTGAAAACATGAACCTTTTTAATTGAGATGGTATTTGACGCATAATTGATATAACCGTATAAATGACCTTTTATCATGCTTCACTTGCATTCCTTTTAAGTCAAGTACCATGGTTTTCAAACTGTCAGGTAATGTAAATCAACCATCCAATGATACATCGGTGATGAATATCTTGCCACAACCTGTGGCTGAAAGTAAGAGGTCAGTCACTTCCCAATGCCTGGTAACTTAAGATGCAATAACATATTTTACTTGGGATGTATTTCTACTATGAGCAGGCTCTCATGTTATTATACTATAACATTGTTTTAACTGTTACACTTAGTGTATTTTCTCACATCTTCCAATCGTATTGTTCTTGGCCAACTCACATCTTCGAATAATTTTATTTTTGGCCGACTCACTTCTTCCAATCAAGCAATCACAATAATTATTTTGCATAATCGGTTGAATGACAGGGTCCTGATCATATATAGAGATGGCACTATAGTATTGTGGGATCTACAGGAAAGCAAATCCATTTTCAGGACTGGTGGAACTTCCCTGCAAGTCCTGCATGCTGAAAAGAAGCAAGTGACTTCTGCTTGTTGGGCATGTCCTTTTGGAAGTAAAGTTGCTGTTGGATATAGCTCTGGTGATATCTTTATCTGGAGCTTACCGCTCTTGAGTGGAAGAACTGAACCTGCCTCAGAACATGCATCACAAACTGGCCCTGTTCTAAAACTCAATCTTGGGTATAAGTTGGACAAAGTAGCAATATCACAAATGAAGTGGGTTTTTGCTGATGGTCGGGCTAGTAGAATCTATATAATAGGAGACTCTGGTGTTGCTTCCACAAATTTGATTCAGGTATTTAATTTTTTGAACACGTGTTGATATGAATACAAGACATATCAAACTTTCATTCCTAAAACAACTTTCACTTTGACTAATGTATTGGTTTGTAGAATATCTGAATTGATCTCAGACCATATTATTAATGCATGTTATCATATTAAGAAGAACTACTTCACAAGGAGAAAGCGATAACCAGAGCAATGATCTTAACCAATGTTTACGGAAACTTTAATATGATTGGCAGGTTGTATTACTGAATGAACATACAGAATCTCGGACGATCAAGCTTGCGTTTCAACTTCCTGAACCATGCATGGATCTGGAGATTATATCAAGCTCCATTGAGCAAAGCAAGCATAATCAACAAACACTGTTGGTGCTTGGGAAGAGTGGACGTGTATTTGCATACGATGATTCTTTAATAGAGAAGCATCTAATCCACTGCCAAGCCAAATCCTCTACTCCCTCACTTCCCAAGGAAATTACAATAAAACTGCCTTATGCAGATTCAAGCATCACTGTGGCAGAATTCATTGTGAATGATAATGGAATTTGGAGTTCAGATTATGAGGTGATCTCCATGTCACTGTTATTTTACTATTACTGTACTGTTTTATTTGAATTTTTGGTTTATTCTTTCTGTTGTTGGATGTCAACAGGCAGAAAATATTCCGCCACTTTTCCCATCAGAGAAAATTGCAAAAGACCGCTCAAGTTCAGAGGCTTTTTCTGGATTATCCAAGGTTAAATATATATATATAACCGGACACAGCAATGGATGCACAAAGTTCTGGGATGGAGCATTTCCAGTTTTTCCTATTCTGTCACTAGAGCAACAGGTGATGGTACAATACTTAAATTTTCATAAGTACCACCTCTCTAAATGTAGTGTTTTCCTTGTTCATTACCATGCAAATGTTATCACCACTAAGATTTGAACCTCTGCAGAGCGAAGATGACTTTTCTTTGAGTGGGGTGCCAATAACAGCCTTGTGCTTCGATGAAAAATCCCAGTTCCTTGTCTCTGGAGATAAAAATGGGACGGTGAGAATCTTGATATATTTACTAAGATATGCTGAATTTAAATTAAGATTTTTTAATCATTATTTCTTATTTATTTACTTATACAATCTCCAGGTTCGCATTATCAAATTTAAGCCCGAGCCATATAGCTTAGGTAACTGTTTTGCTTCTCCTACACCGTTTAATGTTCCAGATATGTAATAATCAGTAACATGTTTAGTTTAGTGCGTATCCTTGGTTATTCTATGTTATTAAGTGGGCCAGGAATTAAATCGCATTATAATGGTACTTAAGATGATTTACTGTTACCTGCAATTTGAAAACCATCTGAGCAAGATTCTCATATTAAGAACCAGCAAGATATAATACAGGAAAACACATACATGTTTAGTAGGTAATAATAGGTGCAAAAAACATAGTTGATGTGACTTTCTTTTCACCTAGAAATGAAAAAAAATAGAGTGGTGATACAAACTGTGAAATATGGTGTGAAATTTCTATAGAAAGTGGTTTAGGGCCCCACCAATGACCAATACATTTGTTCCATTACATTCTCTTTCATACTTTCTCTTGATTTCACTGGAAATTTCACAGGTAGAGAATTTACTCAAAAAAATAATACCTAACAGAGAACTCTGTTTTATGCACTGCAGGCATTAAAAAGAAAGGAAACAGTCATGTCATAGATGGCGTGAAAGTAATCAAAGTTGACGGTTCTGTACTTTCTATAAATAGAAACAACAGCTCAAGACACATAGCAGTTGGGACTGATAAAGGAAATGTACGCCTTCTCTTTTCTTTTAATATAGACAGCTCTTCTAATGTTTTATGTATCCTGTTCTCCTCCCTTACGGATCAATATATAGCCAATGTGCTGGAATAATCTTTCCTTTGCTTATGCCCTCTCTTTTCTTATGTCCCTGCATTCTCTAGTAATGTTTTTTAATCTTACACTAGTAAGTGGAAAATCATCTTTAGACTGTCTTGTACAGATATGGAACTAAAGAGATTACAGAACTTATTTACCCAGAAGATGATTTGGATAAAACCACAACAAATCTAATGCACAGTTGTCATGTTTTTCAGGTATTACTGATTGAAATAGAAAGTCAGACCGTTATATTTACAGAAAATATTCAAAGTGCTATTTCTTCTGGAATCATCTCACTACAGTTTGCTACCTGCTCGTTGCATAATTTTGAGAAAAATGTATTAGTCATTGCAACTAAGGATTCATCCGTCCTTTGCCTGGAGAGCGATACTGGCAAAACACTGAGTTCTAACATGGTTCACCCTAAAACACCTTCAAAGGCATTATTTATGGATATTTTGGGTAAGGCAATATTATTTCAAGTATAGTTTTGAAAGCTCTCCATTGCTGTTATTCTCTTGTTACTAGATCGAGCTAATTTTGCACAGATGGTCAGACAACAAGCCCTAGATCCACAGCATCAAGTGAGGCAGGTTCATTCAAAGGTTCTTCAGTAGAGATCTTGCCTAAGCAAGGTTTAGTACTGGTTTGCTCAGAGAAAGCAGCATACTTGTACTCCTTGCAGCACGTAGTTCAGGTAATAAGATCATGCATAATTTTTATTTTCTGGCATGTGTGTTACAATCTGTTTCCACGATAGGGTGTTAAGAAGGTAGTTTACAAGAAGAAATTCCATTCCTCCACTTGCTGTTGGGCATCAACATTTTATGCTCCCTTCCCCGGTCTCTTACTTTTCTTCACCAACGGGAAGATGGAAGTAAGGTACTATACATTTCAAGCTACCATAATCGAACATTTGGTCTACAACTGTTTCTACACTTCATCCACGAGAAATTAATCGAATTGAAACTGTTGATATCCAGTTCCCAAATGATTCGTCATTAATTTTGCATGACCATCATGCTGGACAGGTATTATGTTTCTGATGAACTTTTTTATATAGGTCGTTGCCTGAGCTATCTCTGCTAAGGGAAACTACAATAAGAGGATTCACATATCCGGGTAAAATGACCAATTCATTCCCTGAAAGTTCCATATGTGCCTCCAAGGATGGAGAAATCCTTATGGTATAGCTACCTTATTCATATGATTTCCTTACCTCCTCACGCAGCAGTGTTGTTACAATTCATTTTCATTTGGCGCAGGTGAATGGAGATCAAGAAATCTTCATGTTCTCAGTTGCACAAGCAAAGACCATGTACAGGTACGTATGGTTGCTCTTGTCGTGGTAACTGTCAGAGGCTTGTTTACCACATTAGAGTAGATGTTAACATTCTCTTTTACTTTTGTTGCTTATGTCTTCTAGGCTTTTCGAATCTGTAACCCGAGTGTACAGGAAAAATCTTGATGTTTCAGGAGCACCAGAATTTGCAGCTGTCATCCATAAGGAAAAGAAGAAGGTAATTGTCCCAACCTGAATTGTTTGAAGCCATTATCTTATCTGTAGACATGGTTTGACTATATCATCTTGTGTCATATACATATACAGGGTCTATTTAGCTCGGTATTTAAAGAAGCAAAACCTAGTAAAGAGAAGCCTGCACCCGATTTCGAGAGAGATGATTCTCCGGAGAGCTTTCAACGCCTTGCGGTGATTTTTTCAACTGAGAATTTTCCCTCTGACGTTGCGGTTGGATCAAAAGGTGTAAGCGCTGATGATGATGAAAGACAAGTTCCGCATGAGGATGAAAAAGATGATGATGATTTAAACATAGGTAGGAATCAAGTCCACTCGATTATTGCAGTTTTGAAATTTATGATACCTAACCACTTTTTATTTTTATTATTATTTTCTTTCATGAAGATGACATCGACCTTGATGATATTGATATTGATATCGAATCAAAACCTAAAGCACAGAACATGTTTGCTGGTCTCAACAAGAATTTGACTAGCAAACTGAACTCTTTCAAAGGTCAGTGAACAACTCGTTTCCCAAACTATGCTCAGTTTTCTTTTGGAAAGCAGACTTATGCTATCATCGGAAATGTAACTTTGATCATAATATAACTGAAAAAGCCTGGTAGCCCTTACTTGGAACTCTTTGTATTTTCAGGTAAGCTGAAGAATGTTAAGATGAAGAATGACAAGACCAGTGCGAAAGAGGAGCAGCAAGATGATAAGATTGGCACAATTGATCAGATCAAGAAGAAATATGGATTTTCGTCGTCCACTTCCAGTGTAAGTATCTCTCATCTTAGGTTACATGCTCCAATCTGAGAAAAATATTGTTCCTCAACATTCATTTAAGAAGTAGCTTACGTGTATAAACTAGAAGTAGAACTTGTATGATGATTTACTTGTGGTCGGAACTGGAACACGGAATGACATGGTCGGTTTTCCTCCACAGGAAACTAGTAGTGCTGCTAATGAGGCAAAAAGCAAGTTGCAAGACAATATATCCAAGTTACAGGTATGGTTCCTTTATGTACTGATTAATGATTGAGACTTGAAACAATTAGTTTTGACGTTCTTATGCTTCTTCGGGGAAAAAATACAGGGAATAAGCCTGAAAACGACAGAGATGCAAGATACAGCACGTTCATTCTCAGCAATGGCCAAGGATTTGCTGCGTACGGAACAGGACAAGAGAAGTTTATGAAACCGATTACATTTGGTTTGTGATGATGAGCAACGCTATTGGAAGCATTGCACTGTTTGATGTTTGTTCTATTTATTTTTCCCTGTAGATATTATCTATCATATTATATATGAAGGATAATTGATTTTTTTTTTTTTTTTTTTTGGCCCAAAAAGGATATCGTTGATGATGTAACAGTACTACAGAAAGTAAAATGCAGTGTAAGAAGTAAAATATGCACAGACAGAAGTAAAATGCAGTGTAAGAGAAAAAATATAATGGAGATACGGGGACTCGAACCCCGTTCTCTTGCAGAGTTGCAGCTACGCAAGTGCTTTTGCCATTTAATTAAGCTACATCTTCGATAAATAAATACCACGCAGATTTATTATAACCTAATCCTTTGCATTAAGACCAAGATTACGGAAATAGTATCTTACGAACAGCTTTATTATCCAATAAAATCGCATCATGCAAGTTATCCATCATCTCTGGATTTTTCTACTATACTTTGGGACCACCATGCTTTTGGTTTTTTTATTACTACGGTGGACTTAATTGTAACATATGTAAAACTTTAAAAGTATGAAAAAATATGAATTTTTTTAACCACACCTTATATTTGCATCGTACTATTAATAATATCAATTTCCCTCTAGGGTTCACCTTTAGGGCAATATAAAAATACAATTTTTTTTAACCAAAAGCATGGTGCTCTTGGAGCATGATAGAAATGTCCATCATCTCTCCATAATCGTTACTTTCTTCGTAATTAAATTCGTAAAAAAAAAAAACAAAAAAAACCTAACTTCATCTCTGTTATTTTTTGGCCATCTTCATCTCTGTATAAGGATGATACTATTTGTCCGACATCGACACTAAAACAATACAATATTGGTTATACTCTCTACAACTCTTACACATGACATAAGGATCCTATTCCTTCCAATTTAAAATCCACTCTTCGTTTTCTTCCATCAACAATTCGTAGTTTCACCACCCATACCTTTTTTTTTTAATACATTGAGAAAAACTTTTTGATCTCTTTTATTTTATTTTATTTTATTATAGGGTTAATAGCCTATGAAAGGTCTGAAGTTTGACAAATGTTAACCGGAGAGGTCTGAAGATTCAACTTTGTTGAAATAAGAGGTCTCCGTTAATTTTTTCCGTTAAAACTGATGGAAGTTGGTCATGTGTTTGGCATGTGACTAAAAATAAAATTAAATTTCAAAAATGCCCTTCTATCTAAATGTGCCCAAATCGTAGCGCGATTGTAGTCGCCGGAGTTGGGTGGTGGTCGCCGGAGCCGGGTGGTGGTTGCCGGAGTCGGAATGGTGGTCGCCGGAGTCGGGGCGGATGTCGGAGCCGTGGTGGCTTTAAGTGCATTTTCGTCTTTTCATTCAAGCATGTGAGGGGCACACTTAGATAGAAGTGCATTTTTGGGATTTAATTTTATTTATGGTCACATGCCAAACACATGACCAACTTCCGTCAGTTTTAACGGAAAAGATTAACGGAGACCTCTTATATCAACAAAATTGAAATCTCAGACCTCTCATATTAACATTTGAAATTTCAGACCTCTCCGATTAACATGGGTCAAACTTCAGAACTTTCATATGTTATTAACCCTTTATTATATATATATATATATATAACTTATACTAATCTATATTTATATTATATAATTAACTAAAAATAATGTACTGTTGATTTATTTATTCTTTATAATACATAATTTATTTTATCATATTAAAATAAACTCAATTAAAAATATTTTTTAATGATCATCATCAAACAATAAAATTATTTTTTTTTTTCATTTTTTTACTAACTTGTATATTCTATTTTAAAAACTTTGATAATTAATTTCTATTAATTTTAAATTTAGATTAATTACTTTGAGGCTCTACACACCGGACATACTACGCAATTAGAGCATCCACAGTGGTTTTACATAATTTGTATTCTTTAAAGTTGTCACGTAGACATTTATGTACACTTTAAGTAATACGTAAATTTAATACACACGTAAAAAATATTTTCTCTGCAATCGTATTACTTAAGCATATTTCTTAAATATATTTTATTATTAAATTTTCCAACAACCACCAATAAGATATTAGCATTAATTATAAAATGAATTAATTTATAATAAAAAATTGGTTACGTAATACATAGTTCATTACTTAAATTTAAGGAATGCTTTATGTAAAAACATAAATTAACGTGTGGGTCCCATCTTTAAGGAATGCTATGTAAAACCACTGTAGATAGTTTTTGTTATTTTACTTAAATAAACATGTAGGACTCATGTTTACGTAATCTTTACGTAATACCACTGTGGATGCTCTTAGTATACATGATAATTGTATATATATATATATATATATATATATATATATATATATATATATTTTTTTTTTTTTGACTTTGAGTTCTCGATATTTTGTCCGTTTATTTTTTCAAATTAATATTTTGATCATATATTCTAGTAGAATAAGAATTTTTTTAAATACGGAAAAAATAACAAAATTATTATAAGGATGATTGCGTATCAATTAGTTATGTAATCATTTATAAATATATAATAAATTATTTTAAAGTGGAAAATAAAAATAAATAAATTTAACACGATGAATTTTTTTACATTAATTTTGAAAACCGAACCTTTAACAGTGGCCGATTCGTGGTCCGGCCAGTTTAATCTGGTTCAACCTATGGGTGTAAAAGAGTCAAATTACGCGTGAGTTAATTGAGATCGGCTCGATCGATATTAGAATTCGACTCGTTAAATTTCGAATCAGCTCGGACCGAGCTTTCTCTAGTACTGAGTCGAGTACGAGTTCACTAGTACTCGACTCGAGCGGCTCACGAGCCTAATTAAATTCTTTTTTCCTTTTCAAGTTGCGGTCGAGTTAAAAAATAAATCAATTTTCTTAAATATTTATTTATATATATATCTCCTCCTTAAAATTAGAACAAACCAAAGTTTTTTTTATTATTATTTAGTATTGTTCACTTACATGCCGAACATTTTGTAACATGAACCGAATATGATAAATATTTGAAGCCCGGTAAGAACCCATGGATGAAGCCCATGAAGAACGGAATAGTAGAGTTGAAATTGAAACGTTTTGGCGTCATGCAATGCTCCGACCTCACCTGGCTGATTTCATCCGTTCCGTTGCAACCAGTCTCCTTCCCAGACAACATGGATGGGGTCAATGGAGATCGATAGATCTTTGTGTGGTTGTGTGTGGTTCATCGGTTTCCACGACAGCTCCTCCAGATAACGCACTACTCACTCATATTTGGCAATACCCACCAAAATTCTTTCCATTTCCAACTGAAGCGGAGCCATCCTTTTCTCTTCATTGATTGGATTTGAATTCTTCCTCTTCTATCCATCAATGGCGTCGTCCATGTCTCGGTTTGTCCTCAAAGGCTGCAAACTAAAGGCATCGGACGCTAGCTCTAAACCCAGTACTCGTTGTCCCAGTGCTAGACAACCACTGCAGCATCTTGGTACGTTTGATTTCTGGGTGCTGATCGATCGATGCACGTCCCTGCTGAAAATACATGCTTTTTTTTTTTGTCTTTAATCGATGTGGTTGAGATTCAAAGTGAAGTGTTATCGTCAATGTGCTTCTATCTTGATTGGCTATATTAGATTTCAGGAAAGGTTTTAGTGTTTCTGAAAATAGGAAGAGTTTGTCTGTCAAGAACACGCCGAGAAGCTCTGTTGTTGCTCTTGCTGCGCCTCTTCCTTCTAATCGATCTTCAAGGTAATTTCTTTTGCTTATAGCTCAGTGAATCAATATACCATATCCTGTGTGCATATTATTATAGGTGTAAACTAGTTTAGTAGCCAAATATTCTGTTAGTTAAGCTTAAGCTTTTGTAATGTTGATAGAATGAATGACTGTGTTTCAGCAGATTGACTTAGTCTTTAAAATTGATAAACAATATTGATTTGTTGTTTAATTGGCTTTCTAAAGAATTGGAGTTAAAAAAAAAAAACAATCTGTTTCTATTGTCTATTCAGTAAAATTGGAAAACATGAACTGCAATCTTAATCAAAATATCTTTCTGTAGATGATTAGCAAGTTTCAACTCATCTCAGCACCATAAAAACTGTTGTGCTGTTTTTTTATCTCTTACTGCAAGATTTGGGTGATCTTGTGTAGGAACTCGCTAATTCTGTGCAAAGCTGCCACAAATGCATCTGGGGATGTTCCAGCTGCCCCTAGTGGGACGAGCCAATATGAGAAGATAGTCGAGACTTTGACTACTCTTTTTCCTTTATGGGTATTACTGCACTTCTCTAAATGTTTATTAATCTGTATTGTTGCTGTCTACTCTTGCTAATAATCCATAATTTCTTCATAACCCCCTCCCCTACCCCAAATTTCTTCGCATTTTTGAATGGATCATGATAACACGTTATATATTTGCTCAATCAGGTTATATTGGGTACGGTTGTTGGAATCTACAAGCCATCTGCAGTAAGTTCATCGACTTCTCTGTTCTGTGGGACCTTTGTTTGAGTGTTAAATTAAATTTTCTAATTTGCATATTTTACTTCAGGTTACTTGGTTACAGACAGACCTTTTCACAGTTGGCCTCGGTTTCCTCATGCTCTCCATGGGTTTAACCTTGACATTCGAGGATTTCAGGCGATGTCTTCGGAATCCTTGGACTGTAATTTTCAAACTTTTCTCGTTTACAATTTAGAATCATACTTTTCTTTAAGATCCTTGTGTGATCCGCCACAATACCTTTGCAGGTGGGAGTTGGCTTTTTGGCACAATACATAATCAAACCCTTGTTAGGATTTGTCATTGCTTTGGTATGTACTATTTCCCTTTCGTTGACCCAATCCTTAAAGAAAAAAAATCAAGTAGCTTTTGGAACACATATTAATTGGATTTTGTGTTGCAGACATTAAAATTATCTGCGCCTCTTGCCACTGGTCTTATCCTAGTCTCATGCTGCCCTGGTGGCCAAGCATCAAATGTTGCTACTTACATATCTAAGGGAAACGTAGCTCTTTCCGTTCTTATGACAACGTAAGTTTCAGATTCAGTTGCCATTTAACTGTTTCATCTTTTTTTTTTTCCCAACAAAGGAGCTCTAGTCTTACTGCATGTATCAAAGAAATTCTACATGCCAAATGTTGTAGAAAGGCCTAAATTTTGGGTATTGTATTTCAAGACCTTTAATTTTGAATCTTTATGGTTTACTGAACTTAATATATGGTTTATTTCAGGTGTTCAACAATTGGAGCCATAATTATGACACCTCTCCTCACAAAGCTTCTTGCGGGTCAGCTTGTCCCTGTGGATGCTGCTGTAAGTGTTGAAAACTGTCATCAATGTTGATTTTGCACCATTTCCAATCCATTATCTGCAGTGAAAATTGCTCAAGAGCTTTTTGATCATTATAACTTTAGAAGCTCTAAAGACATGATGGTGTGAACTGATGGTAAAAAAAATTCCCACTTGTTTATTGCAGGGCCTGGCCCTCAGTACTTTTCAGGTCGTGTTATTGCCAACAATTCTTGGAGGTAACTAAAAAAGTGTTCATTAGTTCAAACTTACATGCTATTCAATTTCATCTCAAAATTGTTGACAAATTGCCAATTTTACCTGGGTTATTTCATGGCAGTACTTGCGAATGAGTTCTTCCCTAAGTTCACTGCAAAGATAGTGACAATTACCCCACTGATCGGAGTTATTCTCACTACACTGCTCTGCGCGAGCCCTGTAAGTAAAGTAGATTAAAGCAAATGATTGTTTAGTCCATTTCACAGCCAGAATTTGTTTTTGGTATAAGAATGTGATTAATGGATGTCACAAACTTTAAAACTTAAGTTACCAAGAAAGTTGAGGTGGCAGAATCTCATTTGTTGATTGTACCCATGATTCAATCCTGACGGTTCCATTTGAACAAACTTTTCTCCAGATTGGTCAAGTTGCAGACGTGTTGAAGACTCAAGGAACACAACTTCTGCTGCCAGTTGCTCTCCTACATGGTGCAGCATTCGCTATTGGTTACTGGATCTCAAAGACATCCTTTGGAGAATCAACTTCTCGTACCATATCTATTGAATGTGGAATGCAGGTATGTACACGCCAAATGGTTTTGGAAAAAATTATACATATTTCTGTAATACTGAACTGTTTTGCAGAGCTCGGCGCTAGGGTTTCTTCTTGCCCAGAAGCATTTCACAAACCCTCTTGTAGCTGTCCCTTCTGCAGTCAGTGTCGTTTGCATGGCGGTAAATACTCTATAAACTATTCGACCACTTACTTATATACCAATTTTTGTGTGGATATCTCAGATTGAATGATTCTTCTAACATTCCATGTTATGTGTTTGTATAGCTTGGAGGGAGCGCGCTTGCCGTGTACTGGAGGAACCAGCCAATTCCCATTGATGACAAAGATGATTTTAAAGAGTAGATGGTGGTCTTGATGAATTGTTTGGGCATTGAGTTTTGTCGACTTTTTGGTTTTAGTACTTGTTGATTAGTGTTAGTAGTGTGTGAATGGACTAGGAGCAAGACTGAATTTATCTTCTTCTTTTTGGTAGAAAGACTGAATGGATGTTACTAGTATTATTTCTTCTGGATGGTGTTAGTGCCCTAAGTTTCATGGGACTTGCTACCATCATATGAAAGCAGCAATGCTTTTGCAACAACAACAAAAATTAAATAATTAAAGTCGGTAAGGTATAAACTGAAACGGTTATCCGACATCAAACAACCAGACAATGTTCTGTAACAAGAACATTCACACCATCAAGTTTGAACCACCGTAGTCTTTGTAAAACCCTAAATAGCTTTGCCCACAGTTACGCACAGTGAAAATTATGGTTTGTTAATCTCATATATTAACAATGATGTGTTATTCGATTGATTGTGCAGATAAGTCAGGGAATTCGGGAGCTGCCCTAAGTGAGGGTATGTCGGATCTCTTTTGGGAACTTTTTGTCTAAACTATTGCTTGATTGCATCAAAACTAGAGGAAAGGTTCTATTGAAATTGAGAATTGATCTCATACTTGTTCAAAAATGTTATGTTGATGCTTTGGCAATTCCCAATGCGTTGTTATTGTCTAAAGCTTAGCCTCTAGTTCTACTGTCTAATCAACTATCAAGTAACTTTGGTGAATTTGTTCTCTTCTCTGCACTGATTATGAGTATTTGTGTTATCGAGTTGAGTCGAGCCGAATATCACTGAGCTTAAGGTTTGTTAAGTTGAAATCTTGTGAGCTTCTGTTTGCTTGATTCCCTTCCTCAAGTTCACTAGCAGCAAAACAAAAATGAGAACATATGTGAACTCAATCATAGACGTATGTTTATTGTTGTTTTTTTAATCAGTCGTGGATGCTGCCCATACCATACCATACCATACATTAATTTATATTGATGTTTCTGCAGATTTCCACACCGGCATGAATCATCTAGTAACTTGATCATTGGTATAAACTTGTACAATCTGGTGACGGTATTCATCAAGTTGCTCCTTCACAACGACTTAAAGATTGGGCTCGTCAATTTTTGTGGAATCTTAGGATTCCAGGGTTGGGTTCGGATATCTGGTGTTGCGTAAGAACAAAGAATCTTCTGCTTCTTAAAAAATGTTGACATTAACAACCGAAGAAAATGAAAACTTTTGAGTATATATATGATATGAGGAACATCATGAGTATATTAGCATCACCTCATATGGCAAACGCACTAAAATTATTTTTGGCTCTGTTCAATGAAAGCTCAACACTCAAGAGAAGCAAAGCTCAAGGTAAAAGAGGCACAACTTACTAATCCATGTGAAGGTTGTTTATCATGATATTCGGGAACCTCAGCATTCTGTTTCTGTTCAAAAAAATATATTAGAACATGGTGGATCATTACCACAGCACAACTTCTTTATCTTAATAAAATTTTGATAGACTACCAAGGAAGGAAGATGTATGTACTTTTCTTGGTGGTGTACTATTATTTTCTTCTTCAATGAACTCCCATTGTTTCTTTGGGAGGTTGAGTCTTTC
Source organism: Clarkia xantiana subsp. parviflora (assembly GCA_036873135.1). Classification (NCBI taxonomy): domain Eukaryota; kingdom Viridiplantae; phylum Streptophyta; class Magnoliopsida; order Myrtales; family Onagraceae; genus Clarkia; species Clarkia xantiana. Next base: position 25,404,107 of record JAPTYO010000007.1, read on the forward strand.
TACATAGTCATCAGTGCAAACCACCTACAATGAAATATGTTATTTTTAGCCACAACAATATCCTCAACACAAGTACCACATGAAGATGCAAAATACAGTGAAATGTGGTAGTTTGTGTACTCTGGAAATAGCTGGACCGTTGTTTAGTTCAAGTTTGTTCTTCTGTGTTTAAGTTAGGCCTAGTTTTATATTTGGCCCGTGTTTGTTTTGGGCTTTATTTGTTGTTTGTCCACTTTGTGTTTTGTGGGTTCCTTCGGTTTTGGGCTGATAGATTGTATTGAACAACTTTATATTTTAGTCTAGGATTGTGGTGGAGGTTTGACCGAGTGAAGGAACTCAAACCTACGAAGCCACGACATCATTTCTCCTTTCTTTCCTCTGCTAGGGTTTCGTCTCCCTCATGGCGATTCTTGAGTGATTTCTGCGATTCTTGTGAGAATTTGTCATGGTATCATAATGATAAGGTGTTCTCCACTTTGTTGGTCGATTATGTCAGTTAGCTGCGGTGTGTTTTCGTTATGTTGCTCAAACCGACGATTCGGTTCGCGATTTGTGCGATTCATTTCTCGGCTCGCTTGGAGGTTTTCATCGTGCCTGAAGCCTTCTCTTGGTTCATTAACGCTTCGACTTCTTGGATCTGGTCAGATCGAGGCTCTTAGACTGTATTTCTTCTTCAAGTCTTTTCGTCTTCGATTCTGATGTCGAACAACGGCGATAAACCAGGAGATGGTGAGAACTCTGGTACGAAGGTAGCACTTGGTGCAACTGACAGGAGTATCGTGACGCGATGGCCTTGGTAGATGCTTTTCACCCTCTTTACTTGCATGCAAATGATAATCCTACTGCTCGCATGACTTCTGTTGTTCTTACTGGTTCTGAAAATTATCCTAAGTGGAGCCATGTTATGAGATCTCTGTTGATTGGGAAGAACAAATATGGTTTTGTTACTGGTGCTTGTATGCGTGAAAAATATAGCCCTGTTTATCATGATTTGTGGGATAGGTGTAACGCTGTGGTATATGGTTGGATCATGAACTCTATCTCCGATGATCTTGCTAGTTCTGTGGTGTATTCTGAGAGTGCTATGCATGCTTAGGAAGAATTGAAACAACAGTTTGACAAGGTTAATGGTTCACGAATTTACCAGTTGCATAAGGAAATTGTGTTAACTCGTTAGGGTTTGGATTCTGTTTCAACCTTCTTTACCGCTTCGCTTGCTTTGGGGTGAGTTTGATTCTGCTTGCTCATTACCTCAAATTGAGGGTGAGCTTTTTGATAAGCATCTGGAGCACAAAGAGAACATGAGTTCTGTTAAATTTGATAGAAAATTTGGACGGAAAACCGAAAAACAACAAACATGATAATTCAGACCCTTAATATCAACATTTGAACATTCAGATATCTCCCGTTAACATATGTCATTATTCAGGCCCTTCTTATGTTCTTAACCCTTTGAATTGTAAGACAACTTTTTATCCCAATATTGCCATTCTGCAGGACCTCTCAAGTGGGAAAATCTTGGGGATTGAGAATAAGCATTCAAGTCTTTACTTTTTCAAAACTGGCTATCTGTCTTGTGGTGCTTCTCTTACTAGTATAGAAGATAAAAATAAGGTGTTTTTGTGGCATTTGAGTTTGGGGCATGCCTCTGTTCAAACTATGCACCATGTAGATAGTCTGGATTTACACAAGAATAAAGCTGATGCTATTCATACTTGCCCTATTTGTCCTAAAGCAAAGATCACCAGAAATCATTTTCCTTTTTCTGATTACAGAGCTAGTAATCCTTTTGATCTTGTACATTGTAATGTGTGGGGACCCTATCTAAGCCCAACATATGATGATAAAATATATTTTTTGACTATAGTAGATGATAATATCAGAGTCACTTGGGTTCATCTCATCAACTCAAATCTGATGTCTCTAAAATGGGTTAAAGGTCCTTTTGGTACCACATGTTTGCAAAAATTACACTGTTCATACCACTAGTATTTTTTCGTACCGAATTGGTACCATATGTTTTCAAACCTTACTGTTTTGGTACCTCCGTTAGGGTTCTGTCAAAAACAGCCGTTAAATGGCATGTGCCATGCACGTGACCAGCCCAAAACTTTCAATTTTGTTACAATTTAGTCCATCTAATACATCCCTAACTTTTATTTTGTTCAATTTAGTCCTAAAACTTCAAAACCAAACCATTTCCCCAAATTGACCTACCCGGACCTAGCCATAGGCTGGTCACGTGCATGGCACATGCCATTTAACGGCTGTTTTTTACGGAACCCTAACGGAGGTACAAAAACAGTAAGGTTTGGAAACATATGGTACCAATTCGTACGAAAAAATACTAGTGGTATGAACAGTGTAATTTTTGCAAACATGTGGTACCAAATGGACCTTTAACCCTTGTTTTAAATAGTTTTGTTGCCTTGGTTGAAAATCAGTTTTCTAAAGGGTTAATGGTACTTTTGGTATCACATGTTTACACAAAATCCATTGTTCATACCATATGTTTTTTTTTTTGTACCAATGGTTTCCATTTTGCACTGTTCATACCTCCGTTAGTGTTCCGTAAAAAATGGCCGTTAAATGGCATGTGCCATGCACGTGAGCAGCCCAAAACTTTCAATTTTGTTCAATTTAGTCCCTTTAATACATGCCTAACTTTTATTTTGTTCAATTTAGCCCTAAAATTTCAAAACCAAACCCTTCACCCAATTGACCTAGCTAGACCTAGCCATGGGCTAGGTCTGACCCTGGGTTGGGGTCACCGGACCCAATGATCTAGCCGGACCTAGCCCATGGCTAGGTTCGGCTAGTTCAATTGGGTGAAGGGTTTGGTTTTGAAATTTTAGGACTAAATTGAACAAAATAAAAGTTAGGCATATATTAGAGGGACTAAATTGATTAAAACTGAAAGTTTTGGGCTACTCACGTGCATGGCACATACCATTTAACGGCCGTTTTTTTACGGAACACTAACGAATGTATGAAAACAGTGCAAAATGGAAACCATTGGTACCTAATTTGTAAAAAAAAAAATGGTATGAACAGTGAATTTTGTGTAAACATGTGGTACCAAAATTACCCTTAACCCTTTACTTTTTATGTAGACCTTTAGCTCTCCCTTTCATCTTCAACTTCTCTACAATGTCCTTGAATCATGATACAAATTTCGATTTTGAAATTATGAAAAGTGCCGACTATGAGTAGGGGTAAATGAGCAATGATAGTCATTCTGACTATCGGAATGCTAACATCCGAACTCTGTCTAAGTGGCAGATAAGTAACAAAATATAACACGAGAAATGATCTACGATCCGACTTTTGCATTCCTATTAGTTCCGAATGTGTGTATGATATAAAAGGACCTGAATTTGATATTATTTACCTGCTATGCTACTGTCTCTGAAGTCGGAACTTAACGGAACAAACACTCGGAACGTGTATCATAGTTCAATATAACACTGAGAGCAGTTTTACGGAAATGATTGGGAGTCCGAGACCCCAACCTCCGAAGACCTCCGACTGTGAGAGGGATAAAGTTTGCCCTAAAAAGTTGATCAAAATTACATCAACTGCCATTGTCTCTATAATCGGAGGTTTTCGGAAGTTGGTTTCGAACTCCCTATCACTGCTCCAGTTTTATGGTAACAGAATTGATAAACGTTCCGACGTTTAACCTCCGACATGTTCCGAATATTAGGGGAACTAGAAATGACATAGAACTTGTCAAAATTTACAAAGCATGCCATTAACACTGTGTCGGAGTGTGTCGGATTGTTTTCATCGGATTGTATATCACCGCTCGTAAAGCCCAAATCGGAATGATTGTCGGAATGTTAATCAATTCCGGGGTAAGAATGCCCTTAAATTACCCCTACTCACAATCGGAACTTTTCATGATTCCAAAATCGGAATCTAGAACGGGCGTCCTCTGCTCAGCTTTCCTCCTTTTAGTCTGCACTGCACCGTTACAAGGAGGACTGGAGGTGTCTCAACCACCACCGCAGTGTACTACTTATTGGCTTTGAAATTGAATCCCTTCGATCATCCCTGTCTTCTCTCTATGTCGGCTCAAAAGCTGGCCAACTGCTTCAAAGCCGTCTCTACGAAACTCCTTTCTGCTTCCGACAAAGAAATCGCCGACCGGATCGCCAAACTGCTCAACAGTAAAGGCCAGAAGTCTCTCCTGAACAACCCGCAGTTGCTCTCCCACCTCAACCCTCAGGTAATCCACCTCGTTCTCTCTAACCCTAGACTGCCACCAAAAACTTGCTTGAGCTTCTTTAAGTTCTTGCAATTCAACCAATCTATTGTTCCTCCGAAACCCGACCTTCAAGCCTACACAACCCTCATTTTCAGATTATACGAGGCACGGAAGTTTGTAGAACTTAAGAACCTCTTGAATTTAGCAATTAGAGATAAGAATGTTGGATGCTCTGTTATGCCGGTCGTCTCTTCGGCTCAGGAAATCTGTGATGATGCTAAGTTTACTGGAAAGTTATGCGACTTGCTTTTTAGGGTGTATTCTGATAATAAGATGTTTGTGGAGGGTCTGGAGGTTTTTGAGTACATGAAGAGTTCCGGGATTGAGATTGATGAAAGGTCCTGTATGGTTTATTTGCTTGCTTTGAGGAAATTCAGTACCTTGGAGAGGTCTTTACTTTTCTTCAAGCAGATGGTTGAGGTGGATTTGGTTACTGTTTATTCCCTCACACTTGTGGTTGATTTGTTGTGTCGGAGGGGGAGGGTTGAAGATGCTAGGGTACTGATCGATGCATTGCATAGTAAAAGCTTGAAGCCTAATGTCATCACTTATAATACATTGATTAATGCTTACATCAAGAGGGAAGATTCCGGGTCTGTTGATGAGATTTTAAGATTGATGGAGGGGGAGGGAGTGGATTACAATGTAGCTACTTATACACTGTTAATTGATTGGTATGCAAGATTTGGGAACATTAGCAGTGCAGAAGCTCTGTTTGAGGAAATGAGCAGGAAAGGGATCGATGCAGATATCCATTTGTACACTTCGATTATCAGTTGGAACTGTAAGGCAGGAAACATGAAGAGAGCTTTTGCACTTTTTGATGAATTAATGGAAAAGGGTCTCACTCCGAATGTGCATACTTATGGGGCTCTCTTAAATGGTGTCTGCAAGGTTGGACAGATGGAGGCAGCTGATTTCTTAGTACAGGAAATGCAAAGCAGAGGAATTGACATGAATTTGGTGATCTATAATACTCTGATAGATGGGTACTGCGGAATAGGGATGATTGATGAAGCCCTAGGTGTACAGTTGGTCATGGAGAAGAAAGGATTTGAGGGTGATGAATACACTTATAACATGATTGCAGGTATCTTATGCGAGTCAGGTAGGCATGAGGAGGCAAAGGCTTTATTGGTCACTATGGAGGAGAAAGGTTTGGCACCTAACTCAGTAGTAACCTACACCACTTTGATGAACATTTACTGCAAGGAAGGCAACATGGTAGAAGCTCGAAGGATTGTTCAGGAGATGGAGGGAAAGGGAGTGAGAGCAAACACAGTTACGTACAATGCTTTAATCAACGGGTATAGCAAGAAAGGGATGATTAAGGAAGCTAATATGCTAAGAGATGAAATGGAAGATAAAGGGTTAATACCAGACAGTTACACATACTCAACTCTATTGCATGGGGAATGTGTCCATGGGAAAATAGAAAAGGCTTTGAAATTGTTCCGGGAAATGTCTGAAAGGGGATTATATAGGAATGTAGTCACTTACTCAGCGATAATTTCGGGTTTGGCTAAGAAAGATAGATCGGAAGAAGCCTTTGCATTGTATGGATCGATGATTAAAGTGGGGATTACACCTGATGACACGGTGTACTCTTTGCTAGTGAGCAGCCTTCAATAGTAGTCTGTAAGTTGCTTAGTCTTTATTTCCTGGCTAGAATTATGATAGTCTTGCTGCTGGAATCTTTTCATTACCCTTTGAAGGGTTTTTTTTGAGGAAATGTCATGCATTAATTTTTACATAGTGCTTACTCAGAATTAGACAACATTTGAACCAACTTTTATGAGTTCACTGGAAGATCTATGAAATGATTTCTTAACATAACATGTCTAAGTCGTTATTGTGGGGTTAGGAATCGGTTCCATGTTTGGGAAAAGCATATATTGAGGATGTATTGATGGGACTATTTGGTGCTCCTCTCCAATCACATGTTGAGATTTAGATAGAAGCAACACAATGAAGTCCACGTAACGAGGATCGTGGAGTAAGTGAGAGGTGATCCAACTCCATCAAGATTGCCAAGTTATCACGGTTTTTGGGATGAGCCGGTGAGGCGATCCAACTCCATGAGTAAGTGTCTATCTAAATGAAGCCCATATCTTCATGCATTGGATTAAGTTGGGGATAGTGGTGCTGCTTTTTGTCACTTGGGGTCCAAGTTTTCATTCACTCAGCCTCCCTTGCCTTCTTTCAAGAAGATAGCAGCAGGTGAGTTGACTGTACTGGGCTCAAGAGACCGAACGGTGAGTTAGTTGGTCCGGTCCGCATCTCCCGACTGGAGAGGTTTAGTGTTTAGAGTTTTATGATCCTCTCCTTCTTGTGTATCTATCACCTTATTATCATAGAATGAAGCTCTGATTATGACTCTTGTTATTGTATCCCACCTCACATTGATCACAACTATAGGAATAATCTGTAATTGGACTGTGTGTGTATATATTTTTGTTTATTTAAATTTAAATTTCGTTATTGCGTCCCTTCATGATTTGTCTAGTGGACATTGTATACATCACACCAGCCTGAACATGACAACTAGCAAGAGCCAAAACCAGTCTGACATCTGTAACATAGTGTATCGGACGAGGGATTATTGCCCAAAACTATCATATCTTGGTAGAAGAAGTTTTGTAAAATGAAAATTATCATGATTACTTATTAGCCTCTTATCTCTTAACCTCGGTGGGTGTTCTCTTACCGCACTTACAATGTCAAATTTACTAGGATAAGAGTGTGAGATACATCTAATGTACTTGCCACTAATTATTCATCTAAATTTTTATTCACTTTCTTTTAAGTTATTCATGAGACATTTTGTACATTTTCATATTTTGCTATAATTTTTATTCTCTCCATATTATATTTAATGTTTTTATTATATAATAATAAAATTTGAGACAAAAATTGTTTTTGCCATTGTAGAAGGTTAAGCCATTTCAAAATAAAATAATATTTTTATAACAATTGATGATGTGGAGGTGATGTGGCTCAAAATGGGAACCAAAATGTCTTGCACCACTGTGAATGCTCTTACGACTCCTTAATATACCTCGTGAAAAAAAAAAATTCACCTTACTTTTTTATCTCGGCGATCCCGATGTGGTCCTTAGGGACGTCCGGTGAAAAAATGAGTATTGTTAGTATAAGGGTTAATAACTAAATTATTACATGAATTTTGATAATTTTACAATTTTTATCCGATCTTCAATTTTTTAAAATCAGTTGTTCGAATTTTTAATTTTTGAGCAAACTGCTATTCTATTTCAATTTCCTTCAAATTGAATAGACACGGAGTATGTTGATCTTTTTATGCGTACTAAGATGAAATCCGATATAAATTGAAAGAATTGTAACAAAATACATTTAATTGGACGCTCAATTGAAATACATTGTTCTAATTGGGCAGAAGTTTAATTGAGATTTGTATTTTGTTGCAATAATTTAAATTTTGGATATGCATGAAAAGACTACGCGTAGCTGAAACATGCTCATTTTCTGTCCAGTTTGACGGAAATTGAAATAAATATAACAATTTACTTAAAAATTAAAAGTTTAAATAACTAATTATAAAAATTTAGATATCAATTTGTAAATTGATTAAAATCCATGCAGCAATTTGAATGCACCACTATGTTTTGACCATGTTGCCAGATGCACCATATCGTTTTCTTGTGTTGCCAAATACACCACTATTATTTGAGATGTTGCTAGATGCACCATTATATGTTAGTCCACCGTTAAATACTATGTACAAAATGACGATGATCACATGCTACTAACGTGAAATATATTTGGTTTTTTATATTATTTTTAATATTACCAAAATTAAATTTATTTCAATATTTAAAAAAAATAGCTTATTTGCAATTTTTGTGGTTTTTTAGTTTTTAATTTTTATTTTTAGTTTATTGTCTATTTTTTAATATTTCAATTGTCATTTAACATTATCATAGTGTTGTAGTCTGTTTTACGCGAACAACATGTGCATCATTAACATTTTTACATTAAAATGTAATGTTAGATTGGTAGAGTGGTGCACCTAGCAATATTTCAAAATATATTGGTTTATTAGATAACATATATGATGCATTGGGCAACATTGCAAAACATATAAGTGCATTGGCTAATTAATCATTTGATTATTAATCAAATATAATTAACATTTGAAGAAAAGAAAAAAGGAAAACAGAAAAAAGAGTACACTGATGACTGACGTCAGTCATTATCTTCGTTCTCCATTCATCCATCACGATTAGTCGATTACACAGACAATAGATACTCCCATTCTGATCGTCGCTCTCCCAACTCTCTGAGAAACTACTTTGGTGGAGGAAGACGCAAGGACGATCGTCCTGCATCGCTGCCGGCGTTGAAGAAAATGCCAGGAATCAGGGGACCATCCGACTACTCCGATGAGCCACATCGACATCCGTCTCTCACCATCAATTCCAAGGTTACTCTGTTCAACACATCACTTCCTAGTTCTCGTCTCTTTTCTCTCTCGCCTGTTTGAGTTGGACATAGCATGACGAGGCTTTGAAACACTGTAGTGTTCGCATTGATTTTTTTTTTTTTTTCAATTAATCCTATTGTGTATTACTTTCACCGTTGCTCCGATGAAGTGCCTTTGTGCTGTATATATGTCCGATTTATCTTGATTAATGGCTTTCTCCGAGTCTTAGCTCCACTTTCTGTAGATTTGTTGGTTCTTCCTGCTTTATCGTGTTACGATGCTGGACCAGCATTGGTCAGATAGCTATTGAACGTTTTCTGATAGTCAGGAGAATCAAAGCTGCGAAACTCTCAGTCGGCGCCCATATTTTTCTTTCATGCAGGCCCCTTTTAATGCCGAGCCACCTCGATCAGCTCTAGTTCAATCTTATGTGACTCCCGTGGATTTGTTCTACAAGAGAAACCACGGACCTATTCCTATTGTAGATGACATAGAAAGGTAGTAAATGACTTTAGTGTCTTGATCAACAACAGATGCTACAGTTCCTGCATCTCTTGGGTATTTAATGAAGAACTGAGCTTGTTACTTGTTTACTTATGGCAGCTATTATGTCTCGATCAACGGCTTGGCCGGAAATCCAAGGAAGTTGTATATGAGAGATATCAAGTGAGTTTATACCTTATGCTTTTATAGCTAGATATTTGCTAGGTTATGATCTTAATGATAATATAAAAAAATGTTCATACATCATGTTCGAGTTGGGGAGTTTGGTCCTCTTGCATCTACAACAGCTATTTGTGACTGTCTAAGCTCAGTAATCTACTAGGTATTCCAAAATTGTAGAATAAGAACTGACCATTCACTGTATTTTATAATGACAGAATGCTTCCAAAGTACAATGTCGCTGCCACTTTGCAGGTATGGTTCTATTCATGAACGTTCTTTCAGTCTAGCCTTCTGTTGATTACACTGACGATAGTGATGCCATTCTATATTGGGCTTGTCCAAGTACAGTGTGCAGGCAATAGAAGAACAGCAATGAGCAAGGTTAGGACTGTTAAGGGAGTAGGCTGGGATATCTCTGCCATTGGAAATGGTATGCTATCCCTACTATAAACCCTCTATTTCAAGTGGTTGCATATGCTAGCATATTCTAGAGATGAATGTCTTTGCAAGGCTGTGGATTGTACTATGATTGATGGTAAAGTTATGCTGAATCCTCAAATAATGAAAATGGTATACGAACGAATGAAATTGAAACTGGATGCAATAGTTTCAAATTTAAATACTGGCAAATTACATCACTGCTTTTGTCTTGAAACTTCCTTTATTATTTGGGTTTCAACTGTTATGGAATTTGTGTCGACCATTATATCTGCTGTTGGCATGGTGGTAGTCAGTTGGCAGTAAGTAATCTGATGTTGATTTCCATGCAAGAGAAGGACACCTGATAGGCTGATAGGTTAAAACTTACAATAGATTGAGCTGATGACATCTGCAAACTGTACCTTCCTATATTCTTTTTGGCTTTATTTCTCTATGTCGTTCACCCTTCCCCTTACATGCCTCTAGTGAAGGATGTTCCAGAACTCTGCATTACTGGTTTTTTTTTTTTTTTTTTTTTGCCTTTGCCAACTTTTTTTTTCTTAAAGCTATCTGCAGAATCTCTGTTGTTGATAGAATCCAAAAGCAAGTCTTTTGACTTCTGCTCAGAAATTTCTAAATATTTAAGTTCTTAGATATTAGTAGAATTTTCTTCATGTGCAATAAACAGTTTTCTGGAGACTATCGTAGGCGGAACTGGTCTATGGACAACTTTTTGATTATTTCTAGTCGAGATTCTGTCTTCATTGTGAAGAATTTAATGCTTCTAGTTGCTCAGTCTAACTTGTAATTTCTTTCCTCCAGCTGTATGGGGTGGCGCAAAGTTAGCTGATGTTCTTGAACTTCTTGGAGTGTCTAAATTGACTGCTGTGACTAAATCAGGTGGAAAACATGTTGAGTTTGTTAGCATTGACAAATGCAAGGTAAATAAAATTAAAGCTAGAGCTTTGGAATGCTCTGTCATCCTAAGAGTAGTGTTACTAGGACCACATAGTGATGAGGCATTTCTCACATTGCTTTCCCTTCAAAATACTGAATTTTAGGAGGAGAATGGGGGACCCTATAAAGCATCAATTCCTCTAAGCCAGGCTACAAACCCAGATGCTGATGTTTTACTTGCTTATGAGATGAATGGTGAGGTTGGTAAAATAAAACCTTTCTTGGTCCTCATCAATCTAAATGATCTATTTCAGGCTTTATATGATATCTGCCTTCCTCTTTCTTATAAGAACATTTTGTTTTCTTTATTTAAGATGCAATACTAACATAGTTACTGCCTTACTGGTTCCTGCATAAAGCCTATTAACAGGGATCATGGCTATCCATTGCGCGTTGTCGTCCCAGGTGTAATTGGTGCTCGATCTGTTAAATGGTTGGATCAAATTAATCTAATTGCTGAAGAGTGCAAGGTTAGGAAAAAGTTACCTCTACTCGAAACTATAAAAACTTTCTATAATGTTAGTTTTCAAGAAAACTATCATTTATCTTCTGCTTTCTGAACGAGTGGGCTTAATGGTGTCTTGTAGGGTTTCTTTGTGGCCAAGGATTATAAAATGTTTCCACCTACTGTGAATTGGGATAACATCAACTGGGATACGAGGAGACCACTAATGGATTTCCCTGTTCAGGTAAGGTTTAAAGTTCAAAGAGATTAGTTTTATTCCTGTTTCTGATCTAACAGAAAATTAAAAAACATAAATTGCTCCTAAAAAATTGATGAAAGGCTGGTGTCAGAATCTGAGATGGATGAAAACTATTTTGAATAGTTTTAAAATGAACTGATCTGCAATCTGAAGCTCTAGTTTTTAAAGTATAAGTTGTGTCTTTTTATTCTTTTTTTTGTATGTCTAGTATCCTGATTTTGCTTTTACAATTTGCAGAGTGCAATTTGTTCCTTGGAGGATGTAAATACAATAGCACCTGGGAAGGTTGGTTGGATGGGTTTTCTTATTTCTCTAGACTTTTCTGCACTAACTAGCTCTAGTTGATAGATGTATTGATATATTATGTGACACGTGTACAAATTTCGTAGTGTTCCTCATCTTAACAGGTCAAGTAACTATGATAGCATGCAAAATTACTAACTGATCATTGTGCCTTACATAGAGAGGTTTTGTGCTTATTAGTCTCACATGCAGTTCAATAAGAAGTATTTTATTGAGTAATAGCTTAATCTATCTGCTAACAATTTTTTTTTTAACTTATGTTGTTGCAATCCCTTGGTAAATTTGATAAATATTTTATTGACCTTTAACTTTTAATGAGAGGCTTAATTTCCTTCGACTTTTGATATCTGGGTCTCTTTTGCTCAAGAAGTTGGTTGAATAATCAAAATAGTGTTTGTTGCATATACTCTGCCTGGATTTGTATTTTGAACATACTTAAAACCAGTATCTTTGGAACGAATTGCTTGGAAGTTGGAACTGGCGCTGTTTTTTACCTTTCTGTTTAGATAAATATAATGTTCAACTGTTGCATCCCTGCAAATGCAAAAAAAACCTTTGGGCTTTGGCTACACCAGACACACTCCCTTCTCCTAACACAGAAAATTGAAGCATGGTCAGAGCAGTAATCCATGTTAATGTCATCTGTTCTGTGATGAAGAAAGCAAACTAATTTGGTGTGAAAATACTCTAACAGGTAAAAGTGAGTGGATATGCAGTATCAGGAGGCGGGCGTGGTATTGAGAGAGTCGATGTTTCAATTGATGGCGGCAAAACTTGGGTAGAAGCCTCAAGATATCAGAAACCTGGAGTCCCTTATATTGCAGATGACATTAACAGTGACAAATGGGCTTGGGTGCTTTTCGAAGTCATAGTTGATATTCCTTTCAACACCGAGATTGTCGCAAAGGCGGTACGATATACTCTCTTAACATGCTAAAAAAACTGTTCTCTTAACAACATAGTTGACAATTATGAAGAAATGCAGCTAAACAGTATCCAGTTTTTGAACTTAGTTTTCATTTCTAACTTAATTATTTTGGCTGCTTATTTTTGAATGCAGGTGGATATAGCAGCTAATGTTCAACCAGAAAACGTGGAAACCATCTGGAACTTGAGAGGCGTTCTGAACACTTCATGGCATCGGGTCCAAGTTCGGGTTGGTCACTCAAAGATGTAGTAAGGTCAGCCAACTTACTGAAATGAAATGTATGCCTTGCATAGATTTATGAAACCCCATCCAGACTTTGCTTGTTGCTTCTTCTGTGTTAGTCTGAATAATCCCGGTCTGCTAAACGATGCAGATTGATGTCATGACAAAAGCTTTTCTCATTCTTGTTGGAATTTGTTTTCTCAGCAAATATTATTTGTGTATAGTTATAGTATTATTCAAGCAATAGCTTGATGACGAGACGTTCCGTTCATCGGGTTAACTTGTGCCGACTGGTGAGTTTGCATATAGTCAAGAGCTTGTCTCATTGCAAAGTAAGGTGCCTGGAGCTCGAGTTGGAGCTCTAAGTTTTCCCTTTATCTATCTATCAATAGATGGGAGAAATAAATCATTGGAAGATATCTGGTAACAAAATACAGCACATTTACCCTATTTTCCCACCAAGTGTAGAAGATACTAGATATGCAGGACAGAGCATGGTTTGATTACATTCGATTTTGAGGGACTAGATTAAACAAAATAAAAAATTTAGGGTCAGTCACGTAACTAGGGTTGGACCTAGTCCTAGGTTAGGTCCGACTAGGTCAACTGGGTTTGATTGGTTCAATTACGTTCAATTTTGAGGGATTAAATTAAACAAAATTAAAAGTTTAGGGTCGGTCGCGTAACTCGAACATATCATTTAACGGCCAACTAATGGTTGTACTAAAAACCATATTTTTTCAAATGTTTGATACTAAACATATTAAAAAAAAAACTAAAATTCAGTACTAAAAACCACATTCAGTGTGAAAAGTAATTTTTAACTCTATATATAATCTATGCTTATTTATGAATTCCTATCCACGTACTGCTTGCCTAATGCCTATGAGGCTATGAATGCAATTATGCATGCTAGAACTGATTAAAGGCTCAACCACCTTATATATATTTATTATTAAAACTATACATATAGTTTCTTCTTAGGGGCTGTTTAGGTAGATGTATTCTTATATTACATTCCAAATTATATCACACTGCGTCATTTAGTTTAATATCAATTGCATTGTAATATAAGGTTATGACAAATCAGTTAAAATCTGTTGACTTAACCCATGTTATATTGTCCCGCCTTCTGTTAGACCTTAGAAATCAAAATATTATTTAGTTAGTGATTTAATAATCACACCACTAAAGGGAGTTATTAAATTAAGAAAGCAAAAGCTAACTGAGTTGTGATATATAAAATATATTAAAGTGATTATTGCCTTGTTGGAGTGCAGTGGACCACATATAGCTTGTTATACTGAGAAAATAAAATAGCACTCTATTATAGTAATCTATACTATACATCTATTCGATTAACTTACAGAGGCTAAGCTGAGCTGATAATAGGTCTCTTTTTCATTGAGACTTTTTGACGTCAAGAGTACAATTGTTATATATATTGGCAGGTGTGCTTTTTAAGCATTATTATTTTACTATAAATATTAAAAAAAAACAGCATAGTGGGGCGTCCACATTGCCATCCTTTTACATATAATATTATATATATATAGTGTGCTTGGAGGATGTATTATTTTGTTGAAATTTAATCTTATATAATATAATGATTTAACACATCATTTATTAACAAGATCATGCTTTAAAATTTATTAAGATTTTAAAAATAAAAAAAATATTTATCATAAACACTTTATCTTTTAAAGTTAAGTATGGAAATACGATGTTATTCTCCTAAAAGGTCCTTTCTTAAATTCGATGTGTACAAAAATTCGTGACAGATTAACAATCGGTGAGTGTATATTTTTTAAATTAATATACCTAAATAAATTTGGTTAGATCAAATACTATTTCGGTATGATTTTTTTTTTTCAAATGAATATGTGATAATAGAATTATATATGTTTGATGAATTAAAAAAAATAAAAAACATTCATGATAACTTGGACGAGCTAAGTGGTGTCCTCAGATTCTATATAAGAACGGATCCTTCCTTAACAAAAACAGTGAAGTTATTAACCATCAAGTCGAGTTCTTCATTTCAGTTTATATTTTGTGAGATATATATGTATTTATATATGTCGGCACAATGGAATATGAGAGAAATAAAATAAATCCTTCAATTTCCCTAAATTTAACCCTATTTTGTTTGGAATTCAAACCATATATTTGATTCTCTTCTTCATTTAGACAAAATACTAATTTTAACCAAATATGAAAAGCTCACGTTACTAAAAACTCTTTTGGTGGTTAGGGAAGACAGAATATGTGAGCCCCACCCCACCACCACTGCCATGACTAATTTCATCACGTGGAGAATGTTGATTCTTAATTTTAAAAAATAAATTTAACTCAAAATGACAAATATAAAACCAAGAGGGTAGAACCTAAAGAGGAAGTCGAAGTTCTGTTCAATGGACAAAAATTAATTTGGAGTCAACTAGTTAGTATTATTAAAAAAAAATCAAAATGACAAATATAAAATTTTAAAGAGTTAAATTAATAATTAAAAAAAAATTGAAAAAAAATTGCACATTAAAAAAAAATGAAAAGGCATTCACACATGAGTAAACATTATCTTACTTAAAACGCTATACTATGTTTAATCACTTTCTTTCATATCATCAATTGATTTCAGATTAAATTCCACTAAATTTGTTTAGTTAGCAACACGTAATAGAATGGTGACCTTTTGGTTAAAAAAAAATGGTCACCTAAAAATGTAATGTTTTATAAAGTTAAAACTACGGAAAAGTTATTTTCTAAAATTGGAATTTGTTTGGTATATACTTGAAAATCAAATTTGGTAAACCATGAGAATTTTTATTTAACCCAGAGAGCCACTCAGTTTGCTCGAGCAAAGGGGACCAACCAAAACAGGTCAGCCATGTAGGAGGTCTACTTGTGGTCCTATACTATATACCCGGCATTAGACAATCGAAACCATAATCAAAAACTTTTTTCAAGTAAAACTTTTATTTTTTGCAAAATAATAAAAACTAATTAATAGCGAATAGCCGAATATCTTAAATCCATCGTGTTACGTAATGTTCGAATCCTTATTCATCTATAAACAAATCATTCATTCGAACAACAATATATTATATACAATGAGACCATCAATAATATCATGAGCAGTAAAACTTCATTTCATTCCACTAAGAGTTTTAAAGTAAGAATATATTATTAATTAAAATATTAATAAATCAATTAATTATTAATGGAAGCTTGGAGAAAATCACATTCTTAATTATTATAATATGGGAAAAGCATTTTGGTTTTGTCGAGAAACGGGGACACCAACTCATGTTCAATAATCAATGGTCATGTGGGCTCTTGTATCATCCATAGATTTTGATTTGTCTAAACAAATATTGAAAAAACAATAATTCTTCTTATCTTAATTAACATGGACACTCAATAAGACGTGGACATTTGGCTCCCCAAAAATAGAAAATAATTGGACCCACCAGCTATTTAGTAACTTGATTGAGCCATGTCTACAACTTAATCATTCACATGTCTATCTAATTTCTCTCTTTATTAATTAAAGTAATCTAAATGTAAAATTAACCACATTTCTTTATCATCCAAAATTTAATTGGACCAACCGGTAAAATAACTTATATTTTTTTAAGCGAGTTGAGTTTAAATTCTAAAAATATCACCGTGATGAGAACTTTAAACTTAACGTTTATGGCCCAAATTATGAAAGTAATTTTGTATATAAGAAAAAAGAAACTGCTTTCCATTATCAAAATCAAATAAAATGTAGCAGCGCATATATCGTGTGTGGGCGCGTTGCAGCTGATCATCACCTCCAACGGCAATCCACCAAACATTCCTAAAAATGGAGAATACACCCGTAATGCCCTCCCTTCACGACTCATGGCTGCACAAGCAAGGTGCCCCTTTTGGTTCCCGCATTAAACAAGCATTTTCCATGTTATTTGTTTCTATATTAGAAATGCAGCACACCACATCAACTTGTATATGTAACATATTTGCTTAGTATCTAAATTAATTATCATCAAATGAACTTGTAAATATATGGTGTTTGCTCTACATTTAGACTAATTCATTCTTGTAGCGATTTAGTAGGATGTAAATGGCAACTGACTATGAATATTTTCCCATTCCTAATTCCTAATGTTTCAGCGGGATTGAATGCATGATGGTTCTAGAGGATTTATCAGGAGTGCAACATCCATAACATGCTTTTCCACATCTAAACTAATCCACACTAGTACCAGGTCAGCCCGTAAATAATCAAGTGTTAACCATGAATATTTTCTCATTTTCAGCGTCTCAGCAGTGTTTGAATATCTATCCATTAGTTAGTGAATGAAATATTATACCACTACACCAATACTTAGTTTAATACTTATAGTTTATTTATCATTTATTATGGTTAATAACTTATGAAATATCTAAATTTGACTCATGTTAACCGGAAAAGTCTGAAGTTTTAAATGTTGAGTTGAGAGGTCTGAGGTTTCAACTTTGTTGTCATAAGAGGTCTCCGTTAATTTTTTCTGTTAAAACTGACGGAAGTTGGTCACGTGCTTATCATGTGACCGAAAATAAAATTAAATTAAAAAATGTCATTCTATCAAAGTGTGCCCCTCACATACTTGAAAAGAAAAGACGAAAATGCCATTAAAGCCACCACGGCTCCGACCACCGCCACCCCGGCTCCGGTGACCACAACACCGACTCCGGCAACCACCACCCCGGCGACCACCACCCCAGCTCCGGCGACCACAACACAACTCCGGCAACCGCTACACGGCTCCAATTGGGCCCAAATCGGAGCAACAGAGCTCCAGATCGGAGCTCTGATTTGGGCCCAATCGAAGTCGGAGTGGTGGTCGCCAGAGCCGGGTGGCGGTGGCCGGAGTAATTTGACTTCATGGGTAATTTTGTCATTTCACATTTTCTCAAAGAAGATATTAAATAAAACAAAATATTAAAAGGGGCAAGAATGTCATTTCACACAATTCTGTTAAATTTAACCCTGAAAATGGATGGAAAATCAAATTTCAACAAAGTTGAAACTTCAGGCATCTCAAATTAACATTTGAAACTTCAGACCTCTCTGGTTAATATGGGTCAAACTTCAGACATTTCATAGGTCATTAACCCTTTTTAAAGACACGTTACATAATTTTTTTTGAATTAAATTGTGATGATTAATTAGGTAGTGCGAAAATCCGAGCATGTGTGATTCTCAATATAAATACTCTTGTATTCACATTGAACACACACACTCCACCACCACTATAGTAGAGTAGTTGAGAGAAAGGGCTTCACTTAAGTGCGTTGGTGATGCTGCTTCTTCAGCTATTCTTCTTCCTTTTCCTCTTGCTCCTTCTTCATGAAATCACCACCAAGTTACGTCGAGCTCTTAAGCTCTCAGATGGAGGACAGTTTGTCCCACAAACATACCCTTTCGTAGGGTGCCTCATCTCCTACCACAAGAACCGTCCCCGTCTGTTGGACTGGTACACCGAGCTACTAGCCCGGTCTCCATCCAAGACCATCGTGGTGTGGCGCCTCGGGGCTCAAAGGACTATCATCACCGCCAACCCCGACAATGTTGAGTACATTCTCAAGACCAACTTTAGGAACTACCCCAAGGGGAAGCCCTTCACTGACATCTTACAAGACTTCCTCGGTCGCGGGATATTCAACGTTGATGGCGAACTCTGGCGAGCCCAAAGGAAGCTCGTGAGCCACGAGTTCAGTACTAGTTCAATACGTGACCATACCATCAACGCATTGAGGATGGAAGTCGAGGATCGGTTGTTGCCCGCTTTGGAAGCCGCTGCCGAAGCTTCCAAGCCAATTGATTTGCAGGTAGTAGTTATATACGTCTGATCGTGTTTATGTATCATTTTTGAGTCAGTCTGATCATGTCATTTGTAATAATGCGCACACGCATAACACGTGTCACCTTGTTGTAGGACCTACTCAAGCGAGTATCTTTCAACTTGATATACAAGGTTGCACTGGGGATCGAGCTAGGTTCTCCATTGGACAACACATTGCCCGACTCACCACTGGCAAAAGCCTTTGACGTGTCATCGGAGATATCTGCAAGGCGAGGCACTGCCACCCTGAGCATGTCGTGGAAGATCAAGAGATGTCTCCGCATCGGGTCTGAGAGGAGGCTCAGGGATGCAGTCGACGAAATCCATCGACATATAGGGCAAATCATTGAGGAGAAGATCAACAAGTTGGAGAATTGCAAGAGCGAACGCGATCTTGTATCACGTATGATAGTAGCGGGGTACGATAAAGAGATGATAAGGGACATGGCAATAAGCTTTGTCTTGGCAGGGCGAGACTCGACCTCCGCAGGGATGACCTGGCTCTTCTGGCTTTTATCCCACCATCATGAGATAAGGGAAGAGGTCATCCGCGAGGTTGAGATGATTTCGAATGGAAAGGAAGATAAGTTGGGCTACGAATCACTCGAGCAACTCAACTTTTTAAAGGCGTGTCTGTGCGAGTCCATGAGGCTATACCCGCCCGTGGTGTGGGACTCCAAGCATGCCATTACCGACGACTTCCTGCCCGATGGAACTGTGGTGAAATCAGGCGACCGAGTGACATACTTCCAATATGGCATGGGGAGGATGGAAACTTTGTGGGGAAAGGACCAGTTTGAGTTCAAACCGGGCCGGTGGTTCCACCAAGATGGCTCGGAGAGAGGACCGGTCAAGAAGGTGAGCCCCTTCAAGTTCCCAGTGTTTCAGGCCGGTCCGAGGGATTGCATAGGGAAGCAGATGGCCTTCATTGAGATGAAATATGTGGTTGCATCAGTTCTTCAGAGGTTTGTCTTCAAACCGGTTAACCAAAGCCAGCCGGTTTTTGTACCACTGCTGACAGCACATATGGCAGGTGGTTTCCCAGTTCTTGTTTGCAAGAGAGAGAACTGCTAAGTGAAATCATAACTTATATTATGCACAAGTGGCTGTGCTTAACTTTAACAAGGCATCTAAGTTTTTGTATTTTGTACGAGGTAGTGGATTCTGTACTTAAATCACATGCTCAAAAAACAAAAGCCTGGACCTACCCTACCAGCACTATCATCAATGGCATGTGGAGAAAATGAAATATTATTAGCAAATTTAAAACAGAACACACAAGCATAAAGAGAAGAGATCGTACCAGGTTGTTGTCTGTTAATATCCCTTTCCAGACTGGTCTTAGTATATAATATCTTTAGTGTTTGTCTACGATATACGAAATTACTTTAGGAAGGATACTAGTTGCAACCCCGTGCATTTTTAACTTTAACACCAACAGGCAACAGGTCAATGCTGGACCTATAATTTCTTTTTCAATAGCACAAATGCGAGAAATGTTGATCATTATAAATTTATAATGGATGGCATGACAGATGCTTAAGATTAATTCTTACCAGGTGCAGTTATGGATGTAACCAATCTCTACAGTGACAAGCTCCCGAACTGTTTGTTCCATTCCTCATAGATACCGAGTTCATTCAGCGATACTGAGGGTCTCACCTCTTGCATTGCATCCTCAAAGTCCTGATAATGTGAACCAAATTCTATCCATAAATGAATTCCTCCTTCACTCGTTCCCTTTTTAACTTCACGTAAAATTCCTAACTACTAAACATGATTGTTTTCATAACTTAGTTACCTGAAGTTTTACGGGACGCAAATCTTCCTTCTTTAGGTGAGTGATTTCTGTTCCTTGTTTGAGGGCTTCCCTTAATGGACCCATGGATGCATCCTTCACAAGGTTCTTCATGTCTGACCCTGAATATCCTGCATAATAAATAAGAGGGCAGCTATATATACATTAAAAAATGTGAATCTAGGTAAAATGGTAAGGTCCAGATTTTGGTATAGAACTGATTAAAGCAAATACCGTGAGTTATGTTGCATATGGCATCAATATCCTCCTTCGATAGCTTGAAAAGTCCATCTTTCTCTAGAAGATTGCGAATTATCCAGGCTCTTGCTTCTACAAATGAAGCATGAGAAAAGAGTGTAAGAGGCATTCACAATTCTTTAGATGCAGCAATAAAGGGCTTAAGAAATCTCTGTGAAGCACCATAAGCAGTTTTACCTGATGAAGGAAGGGGAATATAAAGTCTTTTAGTGAGCCTCCGCCTTGCCGCTTCATCAAGTTCTTGAGGTCGATTTGTCGCCCCTGTTGAGCATAGCGAGTACAAAATCCTCATATTTGGATCAGTGAAGACTATACAGTCATGGATTACAACTAGAA
This sequence comes from Clarkia xantiana subsp. parviflora, assembly GCA_036873135.1. Classification (NCBI taxonomy): domain Eukaryota; kingdom Viridiplantae; phylum Streptophyta; class Magnoliopsida; order Myrtales; family Onagraceae; genus Clarkia; species Clarkia xantiana. The sequence goes on from JAPTYO010000007.1 coordinate 25,425,304, forward strand.
TCCATATGAAAAATTAAGTAAATAACATAACTAAAATTTCTCTTCAGTGACAAGCACGAGGTTCGGGTTACAAGTTATTATCTTTTACTTTTCTGCACTGCAGGTACTTAAATTATTGATGGCTCTTCCTCTACTGAGTGGCTGGGCTAAGCAAGCTCAAGACAATGAAAATAAATCATAGGAACTAAAATGAGGAGATGACAGTTATATCCAAGACAAAATCTTAAGAACTCCCAGCAAGTACATCTCAGAAGCATCTCTATCATTGTTTCACAATTGATAATAAGAGCCTAAAGTACTCCAAAGTCCTAAAAAAAGGCATTATAACTCGACAAAATATTTTGTGTTTGAACACTTGAAGGAGAATATTAAACTCAAATATGCAAGCTCTAATACACAGTTTAAAGTTCAAAAAGTAGTATGTTTGTAGTCTCTGAATATTATCCACACACTAGTCCAACACAAATACTGATAACGGCTCTAAGTTTTAAATTGAAATGACTTCGACCAACTGATATTACAAGGTTTACTTTCTAACGCACTCAAAAGATTTTACCCTTACAAGTGACGTGGAAACTGAGGTGGTATACTTAATTCATTTAACAAAAAAGCTCAAAATCATCATCCTCTTGGCTCAAAGAATCTGTTTAAATGCGCAAGAAAATAGCATAGGATGACGTCACACACCTATGAGAAGAATTTGCTCACTTCCACTATCAAAGCCTTCCATTTCAATGAGGAATTGTGTCTTCAGACGTCTACTTGATTCATGTTCACCGTCTGATTTCCGCTGGACAAGTTATCAAATTTCTGTGTCATTTCACTATTTTGTCATATCTTCATCAACTTGAGAGGATAAGCTTCTAGCTAATGAATAATGATTTTAGGACATCAAAGCTCTTGCCCAACAAATACAAAGAAGCAAGGTCAGATTTTTCAACAGGAAAAGTAAGTAGTAACCTGAGACAGAAGAGAATCAATTTCGTCTACAAATATTACGGCAGGCTGACGACAACTAGCAACTCCAAAAAGGGCCCTCACCAGCTTTTCACCCTCTCCAATCTAAAAACACCAATATCAGGTATCTTTTCTTGGTTCCACCATCTTAACTCAAAACAGAATAAGGATTGAAGAAAATCATCCGAATCAAAGACATCTTGAAAAAAATACACACCCATTTGCTTGTCAAGGAGCTCGCTGATATGTAAAAGAACGTCGCTTTTGCTTCTCCAGCTATAGCTTTGCCAATCATAGTTTTTCCTGTACCCTATTGTAGGACACACCCTTAATTATCAGAATCATCGAAGATCCCCATGTCATAAATCAAACGCAGTATATTAATAATACCGGGGGACCAAAGAGAAGCAGCCCTCTTCCGGGAGCACGGCATCCTTTAAATATGTCTGGTCGCAACAAGGGCCATATCACCATCTCTGTAACACACTTTTTGGCATGTTCAAGACCAGCTACAATATCAGTCAGCAAGCAGAGAATTAGAAAAGTCTCATGGGCGACAAAACATGGGAGATAATTTCTGTTGGAGCTCGAAGCATATCAAATTACCTATATCATCCCAGCGAACATTAGGATCTCTATCCATAATTTCATTACTGACATGTTCAATAAGTCGTGGTTCCAAATTCCTTAACTTTTCTGGTAATTCACCATCAGGACCACATAGCATTTCCATACTGTATCATACACAGTACGAGGTATTAAAACATGATTCTGTACATCACATAACACAACCAAATAAAATGGCCTTTCAGTACTCTTAGAAAACAGATTTGAGGTGGCATCAAAATGTAGTAGCTACAAGAACATTTTTTGTTAGGAGCCACTTCTAAAGCCTAACATAATAGCAAAACATAAATCCTTTCACCAAATGGAGTTTATCATTATCTACTAAAAGATGTAACCAAGGTTTATAAACCACCTGTCGAAACCACTAGATCATGAAATGGCTTTAGACTTACTTACCATTTGCTTACTGAGTCATCTAATCCATCATCAGATTTGCCTCCAATTCGAGAAGTCACATTTCCAGCTCCATTACCATTGGACCTAATGGGAGGAACAAAATTACCACGAACACCACGGCGTGAACCATATTGTCTCAAACCATATCCCCTGCCGATAGACTCATTTTGTGGAGATACTGGTGCATTTTGTGATCCTGCCATACCCTGCTTCTGCCTGGCATCAATTACCTAGAAGCAAGATACATACAACATAATTGTGATTGCTAGTAATAATATTCTATGTGAATGGTATTTGCAAAATACACACCATAACCTCCATACAAGTAATTCAGCTAACCATTTACCTGCAAACCAACGACTTGCCCAGTTTGACAATCAAAAGAATGGCATAACTTGTACAACCAAAACACTATCTTGCTATTACATCATTCTGGACTGACTGTATACAAGCTACTCCTAGATTTTCAGGGAATTAGAAACATGTAATATGTTTCACATGGCGCAAATAATACTTGCAAGAAGCAAACGAAATCACTATCAAAAGATACCGAGAAGGAAATGGAAAAAATTACCAGCTTTGTTTTGGCAGTCATAAACCCATTGCTTACATCTGCAATAGGTTCTTCAGTATTCGATGGTAAACCTTCATCACCGCAGCTTGGGCTCTTAAATTCGAAATGCATGCGCTTTGTCCCTACGGTATTATTGTGAGAGCTATCTTCTTCGCAAACTTTTGAGAATGGGGAAAGAGGTGATCTTTGGTGACTGAAGGATGATTGGACCCTCCTTGAAAATATCTCTTGGGAGGTGTTGCTTTTGAAGTTTGCAGAATTTTTTGATGGGATATTGCTTCGCTTGTTCAGGTCATTCCCATAAAGAGATGCCAAATTTACTGGTGACATAGTTTTGGGTGTACTCTCACCCGAATTGTCTTTCCTATCTAGTGGACCATTCTGAAACAAAAAAGTTAGTCAGAGAGCTTGATGACAAATTCGCAGCTCTTGTTTCCCAGTCTAGCAAGACATCATAACAGTACAGAAAAAGGCAGTATCCACTGATTATAATATTTGGCGAAACAATGTAAATACTGAATAGCCAGCAGAGTATCCATACCATTTCATTATTAATGTTTCTTTTATATTTTTGATGAAGAGCTTGGAAGTATTTAGATTGCATGATCTTCTCCACCTCAACGCCCTCATTCATGCTAAAAACAGAGCCATGAGCTTTATTTGCCTGTTCAAATGCATGCCTGAAGGAACCAAAAATCGTGAAAGACACATAACATTAGCTGCATAGCTGATTGCTGAATATTGACATAAATTTTCATTCGAAGAGAATGAAAGAGAAACTCGTATTCTATTATATTGATTAAGTTCAACAGTAATCTGGCCAAGCAAAGAGATTTCCTTGTTACACTACTTATGTTTATCTTGGACGTTTTAGTGAAACGTCCGGATCGTAATAGTTTAGTTAGATTATAGTGAGCTGAGGACTACAAATTAGGATGCTGTCCATTACCAACTAAGAAGTTCTTAATTGCTTAAATCACAACATTAAAGTCCATCACAAGCCCAAATTTGCTACCTCATATCCAAGTAGCCTCCAGAATTTGCTAGATCTGATTATTTGATGAAGTTTGAACTTCTGCTAAATAATTCATAAACTCCTGTAAAGCTCGAAATGATCTCTTTCATGTTTACTACAACAACCTCCTAGAGAATGCTAAGCACCACCGCATAATTAGTTCTAATCAATAGAGCTCACATAGGATCGTAAGCAATCTCCATTGACGAATTTCCACTTAACGCAACTCAATCGACAGAGAGGAGACAGAAAACTGAAGTTTACCGGTCAGAATCAGGAATAAGTGACTGGCGAGCTGAATCGAGCATAGCGACGACGTCGCGGCGGATTGGGCGGATGAAGGCTTCATCAACGTCTGTACGAGTCTGAGAGTCGAGGAAGCCGAGGAGGCGAAGCCCTAGGATGTGAGCCGTGGTGAAGTCGCTCCTTTCGGCCGCCAGCTCGGCACCGAAGAGGAGGGACTGGAGGCGCTTTAAGTTTTGGTCCACTTCCGTCCGCCAGCTCGGGTTGTCGTGCTCCTCAGGCCTCGCCATTGTATGGTCGAGTGATGGAGATGGTGGAGCCAAAGAGGGCTGCTTCCTCCGGTTCCTTCCCGCCATAGACTGATGAAATGAATATTTTCAACTTTTGGTCATCCGCTCAGCAGTTAAATGAGTAACATAGAGATTTTTTTTTTTCTCGGAAAAAAATATAATCTTAATTCTGAAAGGTTTATGCGAATATAGCAACTAATACGACGTTTCTTTTAACAATTTTTTTTTCTTTGGGCAAAAAAAAAAAAAAATTATCATCATTTACTTTTTATCTAAATTTCTAACCAATTAAAATATCAGATTCCACTTGCCAAAAAAATATATATCGGATTCAACCAATTCGCATATTGTCATGCATAACAAGAGGTGAATAGAACTACATTTAAATGACTGATCTCTTAATTAAATTAGGTTGTTTGTGGGATAAGCCGATAATGTCAGTGTATATGCTAATTGTTCACAAAATTTGATCGGAAAAATCGCAGACCGTGAACAAAAAAGCATGAACATTATCTAACGGGATGAACTAATGGTCGCCAGTACGGCAAATCCATAAATTATGTTCATGGGACACTGATTAAATTAGGTGCAAATAACTAGTATATAAAAAAATTAAAGAACAAATGTAAAATTTTAAATGGTCAAACTGACAATAATTACAGAATTAAAAAAAAAAAAAAAAAAAATGATAGCGCAATTGTCTTCCTCATCTCTCGGTGGCTACGTCCCTGGTTGTCACTACTAACTTATTTATTTTAGTGGCAACATGCACAAAGCATAAATTTTCAGCCAATATAATGGATTCAAATCTCCTACCTTTTCACGTTAAGATTTTGACATGTGTCCTTAGATTTAGTATTTTTCTTTTATGGTTCACTAATCCTAGTAGAATTTTAGAAAAGAAAAGCCACAATATTAATTACATCCAGTACACGTGTCAAGATCTTCACCCCGAGGCATTATCTAGGGCATGAAGAGTAGGTCTGGAAATCTGTATACAAACAAGAAGTATATGCTTATATCGCTTCATATTGAACTTGATCTGTTATATTTGTTACTAAAAATGCTCATGAGTATCTGATCCTAAAACCCATAATCTCTGATCGCATCAATCTTTAGGAGCACAAGATGCAGTATTAAACACACTTACAGAGAAAACAATGTTTACGCTTAACATCAACTCACTTCATATTGAATTAAATACTTAAATATGCCTGTAAATTTGTCACTAGGATACTTTCACTAGGAGGATACTCATGAGTATTTAGCTCTGAAACTCATAATCTCTAATTGCAGAAAACTTATACTTGTGTTCAGAAGATACAGTTGTTTAGACACGCTAACAAAGAAGACAATGTTGTTGTGGGTACTCTGCAATGCCTAAAGATGTGTTTGTGGCCAGTCTTGCGAAAACATGGAAATGATTTATGATGATCAACAAAGCTGAAGCTGTTGGAACTTAAAAGATAAGGTGCACACTCTGAAGTTACAAAGAAAGACAAATAATAAATCTAAGTAACAAGCAATCTAGCAACATATCATTCTTCCGGCGAAACAAACACATACAACTATTCACATTAGCATCTTCTAAAGTAGTTCTACTACATTCAGGAAGTTTGATGATCCTACCGAGCAACACTTCTGAACTTCACCAGTGTTATGGTTAACAAGTACATAGTTGAACCCTGCAAATCTGAGAAGCTTCTAACCATGATCAGCACATCGATCCATTAGCCACTTCGAGCAACTCAGCTTAAGAGATCGTCTATAATGCCACAAGCTCATGTGCTTGGAGGAACATCGCTTCCTGTCACTGGCTTGCGATTCAAATAACGAATAACAGCATCCTCAACCCTATCAAATCACAAGAATCCGATTTAGCGAATCCTACTAAATCAAATCATTAGTTTGGCAGGCAAGCTCATGACAAATTCTTAAAATGATTCATAAGCAAAATTGTGTCTAGGCATTGATATGATGTCATCTATGTGCCTACAGTCCAGTTTACTAAACCTATTTCAGTTTAAAGAAACACAAAGAAAAGAAAGAGTGAGTATATAGAACATGCTCACCATGGCTGACTGAAGAAATCTGACCGCCTTTCTTTTTCTATGCTGCGACTCCCTTCCCCAGCCACAATCTTAAGATCCTTGCCCTGCGATTCTATCAAGGCATTGATGAACTCAACTGGGGACTGACTGAACCCAAGGAAAAAAGCACGTCTCTTGCGATGCTCGTGTATCTTCCTAATAGCAGAGTGTATTGCTTCATCACAAGCATCAATCTCCTTGTTCTTCTCCACATTGGCTAAGAGAGCACTCAGCTCTCTCTGGATTGGGAAGGGCACATCCACCAAAACATCATAGCATGCAGTTCCAGCTGGACTGCTCCCTGAAAGCTTGATCTTGTGCTCCAAGTGTATGGGTTGAGGAGGAGCTAGGTGAGGAGTTATCTTCTGGGAGACCATGGTGAATTTCATCTTAGTTTCCCCAAATACTTTCAGTAGAGGAGTATCACAATTGAAAAATGATGGATCATCTGAGTTCTGCAGCTTCCTAGCCTTCACATAATGCCAGACAGCAGCAATGATTCTCGGGCGGGTATCGACTTCAATACCCAAAAGCTCTGTCAGGGCAGGTGAGAGCTTGTACTTTTCCGGTGAGTAATTCATCTCCAATCGTATCGTGGCAGTGAACTCCTTGTCTCCTTTCCGCTTCACCTCAAACCCCTCGTGAGCAACAGGTGATCTAGCACTTTCCCATAGAATGATGGAGTTCTCAGGATAAAGCCTCTGATCCAATGAAATGCTTACTCTCTTGAAGAATGAAGAGAACTTCGGGATAGTTGGGTTTTGATTCTGGGCAGCTCCGGGTTGATCGGGGTCTACTCCATCTTCCAAGATCCTCCCTACAATCTTAAGGGTCCAAGTGGGAGGCTCAGTATTCGGCTTCTGGGGAACTGCCCTTACCTGATTAGCAAATGTGTTGAAGACATAAATCCGAAGGACCTTCTGAATGGATGGAGGGTTCTTGAGGGCTTCTTGGATATCAATCTTCTTACGGGCAAGGGCAGCATTTGTACGAGCCTCAAACTCAAGAAGTTGAGTATAAAGAGGGGATTCAGGGAGGATGGCAGCCACCCTTTCTTGGAGCTGCTTCTCGGGCAGCTTCTGTTTCTTCTTCTTGGCTGCATTAGCAAGCTCCAATTGCTTGAGGGGAGACATAGTTGAAGTCATAGGGATACCAGAGGGACGAACCGGAGGCTTCATGGGCGGTCTTTTTGCACCGCTCATGGCAGCAGCCATGGACATGGAAGGAGAGCCTAAATTGGCTAACCCACTAGCTTGGGAAGCTTGGAGCTGAGCTTGGAGCTGGGCATGGACTTGTGCTTGGACTTGTGCTTGGACATGAGCAGCCTGAGCTTTGGACTGTGCTGCAAGGGCTTGCGCCTGTTGAGAGAGCTGGAACTGAGCAGCAAATCCACCTCCTCCTTGCATCTGTGGCTGCCCAAATGCCGGGTTTCCGGACAACGAAGAGTTAACGATCCCGGCATTTCCAAAGGGAGACACAGAAGCACCAAGGCTCCTTTGTGGATTATTGTTGTTGTTGCTGTTATTATTCACCGACATCACCTTCCTTCTAATTTAAGCCGCCTTCACCCAAACCACTCAACAAAACAAGCACGGAGAAGAAAACCCACCGGATAGAACCTTAACCTAGATAAAAATCAACAAAAAAAAGCTCTAATCTTCAACATTCAAACCCTATTCCTCCACAAACAATTCTGGATGTTCACTTGCCTCAGAGAAGCTCAATTAGACGACTATTTCAGCTAGAAACATACAACGAAACCCTAAACCCTAAAATATCAGAAACCGGTTGCAAAAGTACGTAATTACCGCGCGTTAGAGCTCCGTATAATGATAATTAGGTCAATTCTTGATGGGGATTCTTAAATTGGGGACACAAAACCTAACCAGAGAGCGAGAAGTTGACGATACAGCGATCTGGAGTAGCTAGCAGCACCGGAAGCTTCAAAAGTGTCCTTCTACTCCGCGAATCTGCAATCAAGCTCGGACAGAAGATCGATACTGTCGGATCTGCAGTTGAAACGCTCCACTCAAAGCTCTCCTCTCCTAATAGAGAGACTGAAACCCTGAAATGAAATTGAATGCTCCAGTCCTGCTAGGCCAAAAAGAATAGTATGATCCTGGACTACAATGCTCTCTTTGCACGACATGAGCCCGGTGTAGAATGCAATACTCAAACTCACCCACACTTGATATTTGTGGGCCTTGAGGCCCATCACGAGTTTGTTGGACCATATCATGCCAATTTTATGGTTCGATCTATATACATATCAGGAAAATAAAATTAAAATTAAAAAACCATTAAAAAAACCAGCAATCCTTCTAGTTCTCACAGTCTTACTCTCTTAAGGTTCCGCAAACTACATAATATGATCTAGGTTCAGCGTTTTAGATTTCAAATTCAAAACCCTTGGTAGCAAGTTTATAACATTTATATGCAATAAATTATTGTAAAGAGTTGAAACTTAAAGATGAAGAAAGGTTGTTAAGTTAGTTGATAAATGAAGATACAGTCCAATAATTTGGTCCATAATCCTTGTTCAGCAACATAAGTGAAGCTCAACAGATTGCAGATTTCTTGTTATTTGGTTAGATTTGATTGTTAGTTGGTTAAATTATGATCCTAGATTTTCTAGTTTGTTAGTTGTGTTACAATATCTCACTTGTTAGTTCCAGCTTTTAGCTATTTAAAGCTTTGAAATATTGATTTCTTATCAATCAAGTAAAATAGTTCTATTTAAAGCTTTGTAATACTGATTTCTTATCAATCAAGTAAAACAGTTCTTTGTTCTTCAATACTACTTGTACTACAAGTTATCTTTCGTTTTCTGTTATGTTTTGAGTGTTCGACAATTCTGATCGATACCCAATTGAGCGTGAGAGATTGTTACTGAGTTAGGAATTCAGAAGATGAACATCAACAATCATACATAGTGATCTTCCCACACATAACGGATCCAGTAAGAAATTATTACAGGCAAAACATCCTGAAGCCAAACAAAAAGGAAAAACTATATCCTACCCATCAAATATCCAAAACATTGACAGTGTTGCTTAGTGTCAAACAGTTGCAGCAACTCTTAATGCAAAGCCAGCTAGTTTCATGGAAACCCATCAGAAAATTCAACAAACACAACATAGAGGGAGCGACATCGAAGAATCAGTTCTTCGGGAGAAGAGCCCTGCAAGTTCCACTGAGGCCACACACCAGAAACCGATACAGAATCACGACAACAGATGGAAAACACGAAACTGGTACCTGGATGTCTTTATAAAACCTCAAAATGATCCCAAGAAAAGCTCATCATCACGGAGATTCACCACGGTCTAGCAATTCCTTCTACAGAGAAGCTCATTCTCCAGACATATGCTAAATTTTCCGACACGAACTGCACCCTTCTTTATTTGCATAAACACATACAACATGTAGATTATTAAGCCAATCTATTCAACATCAAGCAATCATGACACAACAATTGAGGATGAAATGACTGGGTCGGTTCTTGCGGCAGTCAAGGGGCACCCAGTGCATTTCCTCGCTATTCGGGTCAGGGCAACAAGTATAAATACTCATACCATGGCTCGTGTTAGAACCCAAGGAGGCACCAATCACAAGTAACTCGCTCCCCAAGGACTTAAAAGCCACTCCCCAACCTTTGTTGGAATCCGCCCTTATAGGGACTGGACCTAGGGTCTTCCAGCGGTTGGAGCCCTTCATATAAACCTTAACCTCGTTTGAGGATGTCTGGAGCCTGTAAAGCTCATTGTTCACGACGGCAATAAGAGGCGGGGAATCAAAAGTTGAAACAGGTGTGTCCTTCAAAATGTCGGGTATGTGGTCCCACTTGTTTTTCTCCACATCAAACGCTTCCCCGCAAGTAAGTGTTTTTTCCTCTTCGTTCTTCCCCCCAATAACGAAGAACTTATTGTCCATGTAGCATCCCGAACATGATTTCCTCCTTTGGTGCATCCCTGGGAGGCTTTCCCAGGATTTAGACACGGGGTCATACCTCTCAGCAGATCTCAGGACTCGTCTAACCCCATTGTTTCCTATTCCACCAGCCACAAACGTGTAGTTTCCACATGTTGCAGAGGCAAACATGCACCTAGGGCTCATCATTGAAGGACCCTTGAACCACTTGTTTTCCAGCAGCTCGTATCTCCATATCACCAGGCCGCTTATTTCGTTCCCTGAGACCATCAGATGGGTTCCTGCATAATGAGGATGAGTTTCCTGTTAGAATTGAGATACAGGTTCCAGAAGCCGGAAGGTTCTGACTCAGATAAAGTGGCATGTGCTGTATATATTTCTAACTTGTGGATCATTTCCACAGTCCTCTCTACATGGCCTTTTTTCAGTTGGTTTTATTCAAAGCTTTGACTGTTAGATTATCAAAGATGTGGTTTCTCCATACGGTCTCATCATCTATCGCAACTTTTGAAAGAGATCATGCATGATTGATTGATCTCTTCGACTATATTAGAAAAAAGGCTACCGTGAGGATTTACCCAGACAACCAAAAATTGGTTTCCTAAAATATAAGCAAAGTATGACAGTTGCATTATAGCAAAGGAACTTTCCTGAAATTGAGATGCATAATTATCATTGCAGAGTCAGCGGGTTAGCAACTACACCTTTATGTAGACAAATAAAGCAGTGTAGGCCTAATTTGCCTGTATTTGGTGACTCCTCACCGTAGTGTATCCTATTTGTATAATCCTGGCAGTTTCTTATTCATGTCTCTGCATATAAGAGCTTCTTCTTACATGCCAATCCCAGGAATTATCAACTTGATTTTTTTTATTTTTTGTTGTTGTCATTTTGGAGAGATGGAGATTCATCTCTAAAGAAGGGGATAGTAATTTACACTGTCCTAATCATGCATTACACTTATGTTAGGTGCTTTAACCTCAACAGTCATCATGCAGATCACAAAACAGAAAATATGGGTTCAATGAAAATTTGTTATGTGTACCCGCAGAAAGGGTCTCCTTGTCTCCAGCAGCGAAACACATATCGGATGGCAATACAGGGAGCTTCCTACATAACTTGAACTGTTGATCAAATCCCCACCAGTTACTTTCACCGCTTGCCAAAATAAACACCGAAGGCTCTCGAAACCCAATCTCTTTCCTAATCTTATAGAGGTCCCCATTCCTGATAAGAGATAAGAAACGCTTGTTCACCGTAGACAGCTTCCAATGCTCTGATCGAGGTACTCGAGCCAATATAGAGACTTCTAACTCATCACTAAGTGATGGAGTGTACACGTTATTATAATCTGCATCCTGAGGTTCCGAACGTGAGGAAGAGGATCCACCCACGTTCATTTTCTTCTTGAATTTCTCAAGGATGTCCCCTCTTTCTTCTTCAACCTCCAGTTCCTTTTCTTTGGACATGTGCTAAGGCTGGCCTGAAAGTAGCAGCAAATTGTCTTATTTCAATGAAAACATGGAATCTTTGAATCATCAAACACTTTGAAGATCAACAGAAATATGCTTGTGCCTTTTATCGAACACGTTATGTGCATTTGAAAGAAACCCGGGTGTCCAACAGCGCGAACCTTTAAGCCAATGGATGGATCAAACCAAATAAGAAGAACTAGGCACGAACTCAAAGTGACGAATCAAAATGGTTAAGTACACCTTGCAAGAAACCCAATAAAGAATCATGGAGACAATCAGACAAAGCAGAGCTCTTATAAAGAGCATAAATCCTCCAAGCCATACTAGTACATGCATGCTAGAAGTAAAACACATGAATTCGAACCAGTAAAGAAGAGACTGAAAGTAGAACGAGGAAGAAGACACGGACCATACCAGGGGAAGTCAAAGTCAAGGAAGGAGAACGATTGCAGAGACTTAAGTGAGTAGTAGCAATGGAATTAGAGAATTTGGTCAATGAAAACAGCGACTTTGTCTGGAGTAAAAAGAATAAAATCTTGATTTTCGTGCAGAGGATTATAGAAATCCAACTTGGATAGCAAGGAAATGCCATTGGGGAGGAAGAGCTGCTGATGCTTATCAAGAGAGACAGGAGAGAGAGAAATTGGGGGATTTTGGTGTTTGTTTAATCGTCGTACCCAACAGAATATGACTTGTTTTTGGGATTCAGATATTGCCCAGAAAAAAAAAAAGTAATCGTCTAATTGTGTAAACGTAAATTTGGGGTTAATTTTCTTAAGTCTTTAGCATTTCTACCCTCGGTACGGGCGAAAGAAATTTATTTTTCTAATACTATATGTATTATATTATTTTTTTCACAAATAGATTTCGACAAAGCACGATTAGATCAAAGTTATATAAACAAAATATATTTAGACAAACCACAATATCAACACTACCATATGTAGCTTTGATTTAATTGTGGTTTATTATTTAGTGTCTAATTGAACGTATTTTGTTATAATTTTTTTTTGACGAATCCATTTTGGGTACGCATCAAAATACTTTATATGGGTGGCAAATGTTTCTTTTATGTACAATTTGACGAAAATAATAATAGAACTAAATCGATTTGCTCGAGAACTGAAATTTTAGATAATCAATATTTAAAAATGAAAGTTTTTGAGTTAAAATTCGGTTAGAGATTTGGTTATTAATCTTAATAATAATATTCGCGAAAACATGTCTACAAAATTATAATTTTGCTTGATTAAGTTTCAAATTTTTTTAAAAAAAAAGTCTTAAAAAATATGCTGAAATCAATTATTTAATATTTAAAACACACTAGAATTAACAAATATGCTACACCAATTTTTACGTTATTATAAATAATATTTTAATTTTATTTACTCAGTCACGTGATTACGTCTCTCAATTACCATAATTTTTTACGTAAAACACAGGATATTATATAATACAAAGATTTTGAGAACATCAAAAACTTTCTCGAAGGTTTAGGGCTAGTAGCACTTAAATAAATAAACAAGAAATCTCTCTGCAAATCATCCCTTTACACATTATCAATCAACCCTATTGATGCGAAGGTGACTGAGCTCTCTTTTTAAGGTTTCTAGAGAGAGAGAGCCCCACAAGTTAGATAGATCTCTTCCTCTGTACAAAATATTCTGTAGAAAGCCAATCAAAAGCAGAATTAGTGGAAGTTAATGATAATATTTTTTAGGGTTAGGGTTAGGGTTTTATCTGTCCATTTCATATAAATTTCCCGAATCCGTGGGCTGCACAGAAGCTGATTAGATAGTTCATTATGGAGCCAACCAAATATCCTGCTTTTGGAACTTAAAAAATTGCAGTAATTTAAAGTGCATATAATTTTAGATTATAGTGTTTAGAATGAGTAATGATGTAATAAAATATTTCAACTTTATATACAATTATTTATGAATAATAATTTCATTTAATTAAGTAGAGTTATATTTTAACAAAGTGAATTTGAACAACTTATCCCTAATATATATATATATATATATATTTGTGTTTTCAGTGAATCTAATAATATATATATATATATATATATATATATATATATATATATATATATACTACTAAATGTCCAAATATAATAACTTCAAATACTTACTATTTAAATTAATAATAATAATTCATATATGATAACATTAATTAAGATGATATAAAATTAATATTGTTTCGTAATCGCACATTAGAATGGAGAGTGGAGACTTGATTTGATGAGATTTCTTTGAGACGATATTACATTACAACTGCTAACATTTTTTTTTAAATTTACTAAATGGTATAATGTATAATATAATATGGAAATAATTAATATAGAATTACAACTCACATTAAGACGTGTCGAACACCCTTAAAATTAATCATAATTTATCAAATCATTTAGTTAACCCTTTTCAAAACACTTGTCACTTTTCAAGAGAAATATGGAATGGAAACAAAAAAAGACATTAAAAATATAAGTGATGAAAAGAAAACCCTAAATAAGTGATTAAGTGAAAAGGGTATGAATCCAATTCAAAGACTAATTTAGCAATGCATCTTTCACTCATATTATAATATCATCCAATAAAAATTCATCATCAAACTCCACCATTCTATATAAAAACAAAAGATTGGAGCCACATCAATTTTCTTCTTCAGTGGAATCATCAAGAAATAAAAAACAAAAACAAAAATACAGAAGAATCACGAAATAGTGGAAATATTATTGGAGATAATTGGCCAAAGACTTGAATAGTTGTTGGGAACTTGTCTACTTGTTAGCCATGCAATATAGTGTACGTAGCGGTTTAGCACAATCACTTTTTAATCAAGAAGTAATTAGTTCAAATTCTATTAAAATCTTACAGGCACTCGGCGATGGATATAGGTCCAATGGAACCTGTTTTAATTCGGACTGTCTTATTCTGATCACCCCACTTGTGATTGTAAATTGAAACTTTGACCCGAATACCCCACCAATAGTATTAATGGCCCGGACGGACCGAGCTACTCGTCCGGGCCCCTCCAACAGTCACACCTAGGTGAGATCGGGTGGCCTCACCCGGTCTCTCCTAGGAGAGATCGGGTGGCCTAACCCGATCTCTCCTAGGAGAGAACGGGTGGCCTCACCCGATCCCTCCTAGGAGGTGTCGGGTAGGCTACCCCACCTCTCCCATTAGAGGTTGGGCAGGCCTACCTGATCCTAAGCCTCAAGTTCGGATTTCTCGTCCGACCCCAAGGGCCGCGGCATCTCTTCTCACTCATCCCACACTTAGATTATTTCGCTTACCTCTCCATACTTTAAGGGTATAACCCTACGGTTATGAGTTAATTAAATACGTTTAGGGGATTAACGATGTCATTAAGCCACCTTAATCCTCCCGAAGACTATAAATACTGCTCGTATCCTATTCATTTCCATCACGTTGATTATTCACTAGCTTTTGCTCTGTCTTCTCTCTAGTTTGTCTCTCTAGAAATATTAGACTGACTTAGGCATCAGAGAGGGTTCACCAAGCACCACCCCCCTCCATGCTTGGTACTGCCATTATTGCAGGTCCGTCAGAGGAAGGAAGGAAGACAGAAGATAAGAAGGACACATATTAGATCACCCATCAGATAGAGTATCAGATCAAGCTTTTTACCCGTAAGGAGTGGAACTTGGATCAACGACCTGTTGACTCGAGTCACGCGACTTAACACTTGGCGCCGTCCGTGGGTTTTCAAGCAAAAAGCCTGGCTATCACAAGAGCGATGACGAACAGTCTGTCGTCCAAAGACAACCGTCAACCAGGGGCAACATGCCAAACAACCAAGCAGGACAGCCTGCACCCTCGGCAAGACAGCCTGTGCCTCCACCAAGGGAACCTACCTCTAGAGGCAGCATGTACCCCCAGGACATCAAACAACCCAGCAAGCACCTCAGGCAAACAATGAAGGAGGACCATCACGCCCAGCTGAGGCAGAGTCTTCCACTTCCTCAACCCCCTTTGTTCAGAGACCACGAAGGCAAGGTGTACAACAAGGAGTGCCATCTCAGGGGTACCAGTACACGACACCTCCACAGGGATACCACTATGAGACGCACCCCAAGAGCACCCTTACGGAATGCCAAGGCAAGGCATACCTAGGAACAAAAACAGAGCTCATACAACCAATACAAGGCCAATGAATTCACAAGGAGCACAAAAAGTGATTCCTGGGTTCATGAATACTTTAGACGAGTTGTTGGCTTATAGGGAAGCGTTGAGGCAAGGGCAAGGAAGGCAACACCAACAAGAAGAACAGAATCCGCATGAGGAACAGTATTACGAAGAAGAACAAGTCTCAGAAGAAGAGCAACACCCCCCAGCAGAACAGAGAGAAGGTCGAGGAAGAAGTGAGCAAGGGCAAACCCCAGTGGGGAGGCAACCATCTGTGCCTTCAAGGCAATATCAAGCTCAGCCAGAAGCAAGGGCATACACCCCACTGAGGGATGACAGGCAAGCCCGACCTCCAAAAAGAGAAGAATTCCAGCATCCACCCCAGTAGGGATACCCAAGGTACACATACAGTCCGTTCATAACGAACAGGGGATCCCCGCAATACCGGTTAACAATTACGATGGGCACCAGAGAAATTACAGCCCGTCTCCGGTAATGCTGACCCATGAAGAAATTGAGGTCATGATCACAAGGAAAATGAATGAGTCAAAGAAGAGTGAATTACATTGTCTGACTGATAACACAAATCACCCATTCACAAGGGAGTTGGAGATGAATCGAGTGCCAGACTCATTGCATTTGATAAAGATCGAAAAATATAATGTTAAGGGTGACCCCTTGGAGCACATCCAGCAACATGAAGCTTCCCTCCTAGGTAGGACAACGGAGGATCGCTACAAGGCACTTTTGTTTCCAAACACCTTGTCAGGGGTAGCATCGCACTAGTTTTTTAGCCTACCTACTGAGAGCATCCATTCATGGGCACAGCTGAAGGAAAATTTCTCCAAAGGTACTTGGGAGAAAGGAAACTACTCAAAGTAACAGGCTCACTTGATGATGTGAAGCAGGAGAATGAAGAGACACTGGCTAATTACTACACAAGATTTAACCAGAACCTGGCTGACATACATGGTGACATTACCAAAGGCGAAATCATAAGAGCCTTCATAAGAAACTTTGGTCGCTATGGCACTACCTTAGCGGAAAAAATGGCCAAAAAACCGCTAGCACCCTAGAGGAGCTGGCAGGAAGGGTGAAGACACATATAGACCTGGAGAGACATAAAATGAGCAAGAGAGCAAAGGTCCAGGCAACGAAAGAAGAAAATACAAATCCAAGTAAAGGAAAACCACCTCAGGCTCCCCAACCCATAAAGCAACAAGACTGGCGTCTGCCCCAGCCAAGGAATCAGACAGGGGAATCACTAAGACCAAGGGATATCAATGTCATTAAGTTCATACAACTAAATGCAGCCGCAGCCGTGGTCTTGAGAGAAATGAGGAACTTGAAGATATGTTCACCCCCAGGAAGATGGAGAGCCCCAATGGTGGGAACGGATAAAGAAAAATTGTGTGATAATCTTGAAGCACACAACCATGATACAAACGAATGCTTCAGTTTAAAGTTAAGCATAAATAATGTCGTGCAAATGGGAGAGCTGATGAAGTTTGTAGATCATGGATGCAGCAGTACACCCGCAAGACCAATGCAAAAGGATAAGGGCAAAGAGAAAATGGACTATGCCCTATCTCACAACAAGAGAGGAACGATTAACATGATACATGGTGGTGTCGCGGCAAGCGGACCATCTGCAAATGCGAGAGATGTGTATGCCTCCAAGATAGACATGACAACAAAATAGAGGAAGAGGCCAAGAGAGAATGAGGAGATGGTGATTGAATTTTCAGAGAATGACAAGAGTCACATCGTCTTTCCACATGATGATGCTTTAGTGATAACGTTAGACATCGATAACTTCGATGTGAAGAGGATACTGGTCGATGGAGGGAGCTCAGCAGATATACTAAACCCGCGAGTCCTAGAGCAGATAGGCAAATCCAAGTCAGATTTGAAGCCAGTCACTTTTCCTCTAGTCGGATTCACTGAAGCAACAAGCTACCCTCTGGGCATGATCACCCTGCCAGTTACAATGGGCCAAGAGTGGACTCAGCTAAGGATCAAAGTGAACTTTGTGGTGGTGGAAAACCTAGGAGCCTATAATGGGATCTTAGGCAGAACAACCATAAATCCGTACGAAATAGTCCCCTCAACAGTTCACCAGAAATGGAAGTATATCACGGAAAGCGGAATAGGTGAAGTCTTAGGTGATCAGCGCACCGCAAGGCAATGCTACGTCAATTCCATGAGGCGTAGACCACACCAATCCGACTTTGTGGCAATGGTGATGATAAGGGCTAGTCAGAATGAGAAAGAAAAAAGGAAAAGGCCAAGCTACAAGAAGGGGAGGACATAAGTCACACTCTGCCTAAGCAAGCAGGTGTTCAGAAATTTGGCAAGAAGGTCGGGGATTGACAAGGTTGTAAAGGTAACAAACATACCTTGGCAGCCAGAAAATGAGAATGGAAGGAGAACAAGAGGAGCAATTGAAAGAGGCTTCAGGTATATTGAGGATGTCAAGCAAACGCAAGGAGAATCCCTTACAAGTTACTTCAAAAGGTTCATGGAATATGGAGCCAACATAGAGGTAACAAGAAGTGAGGTTGTAAGAGCTTTCCTTAGAAACATGCATCCAACCTCTTTCGAGGTCTTTGGAAGTCACTACGAGGTAGTGATGACAAACACGATGCGAGGGCTTAAAGAGAAACTGGATGAGGTATTCGAGAAAGAGAAGGAACAGCATGGCGAAAAATCCAAAGGAGAGGAGGAAAACTACACACAGGAAGGGGGTGTGAACTTCAACTTAATTCACACCTCTCAAAGTGCAAGTGGAGGAGATTTTTAAGGAATACTTAATCAAGGAGCTGCCAATGTGAAAAGAATATGGCAAGGCCTTCCTATGAAGGGATGCAACAGGATGGTGTGATTACCATGGAACATGGGGGCACAAGACCAATGATTGCATGGTACTGAAAATTGAAATTGAGGAGATGGTCTTCAAGGGAGAACTCAAGAAGTACATAGTACCAAGGGCACCCACCATGACCTAAGGAGATCACGCCAGATGAACACCATATCCTTAGTTTCATATTACGTATCTTACATGTTTACAAGTTTAGTTTTAAAACAACTCTTGAGGCGGAAAATTCACGAAGTTTCTCTAACTCTTTAACCATCTGTTTTTTCCTAAAGGATGTCTTGGACCACCCAGGACACCCCCGTTTGTACATATGGCATGCATGCCCTCAATGAAGTAGATGTTCATCAAAATATTTTCTAAGTATGAGATGAGACAATCATCATGTTCTCCTTACCCAGATATGACTACCAAGTCTATGACTCTTTCAACGCCCCCAAGAGTGTATTTTGAGAGTAGTTCTAAAATACGAAACTCTGCGCCATCCGGGAGCCTATCCCGCGAATAGATTCAACGCCCCCAAGAGCGCATCTTGAGAGTAGTTCTAAACTGCGAAACTCTGTGCCGTTCAGGAGCCCATCCTGTGAATAGTTATGTGCCCTTCCGAGAGCCAATCTCGTGAAAAACTTCGACCCCCCAAGAGCGTATCTTGAGAGTAGTTTTTAGACTACGAAACTTTGTGCCATCCAGGAGCCAATCCTGTGAAAAATTAGGTGCCCTCCGAGAGCCAATCTCGTGAAAAGAATCGACGCCCCCAAGAGCGTATCTTGTTGACTAACACTGTGCCCTCCGGGAGCCAATCCTGTGAAAAGTTCTGTGCCCTCCGGGAGCCAATCCTGTAAAAAGTTTTGTGCCCTCCGGGAGCCAATCATGTGAAAAGTTCTACGCCCTCCGGGAGCCAATCCCGTGAAAAGATTCGACGCCCCCAAGAGCTTATCTTGTTGACTAACAATGTGCCCTCCGGGAGCCAATCTTGTGAAAAGTTCTGTGCCTTCGGGAGCCAATCCTGTGAAACATTTTGTGCCCTCCGGGAGCCAATCCCGTGAAAAGATTCGACGCCCCCAAGAGCGTATCTTGTTGACTAACACTGTGCCACCGGGAGCCAATCCTGTGAAAAGTTCTGTGCCCTCCGGGAGCCAATGCTGTGAATAGTTCAGTGCCTTCCGGGAGCCAATCTCGTGAAAAGATTCGACGCCCCCAATAGCGTATCTTGTGGACTAACACTGTGCCATCCAAGTGCCAATCTTGTGAATAGTTATGTGCCCTCCGGGAGCCAGTCCCGTGAAAAGATTCGATGCCCCCAAGAGCGTATCTTGTTGATCAACTATGTGACATCCAAGAGCCAATCTTGTGAACAACTATGTGCCTTCCGGAACCTATCTCGTGAAAAATTGCATATGCCCATAGGAACATATGATAAAATGATCTTTACATCACCCACAAGAGCATGTCATGAGAAATTTTTTACAAGGCAAGGATATATTATGTGAAAAACATACAAGTTGGTTAATGATGAGATTGCGGGAATCATAATATTCAAGGATATCAAAGGAAGATAAGTAAGGAGAAACATAAAGAGTCAATGACCAAGGGAACACATAAACAACCACAAGAAGTTATAATTGAATGTAGCAAGTTACTCTACCATCCATACCACAAGCAAGACGGATATCTCAAAGAGAGCCAACACAACCAAGAAAAGCAGCAAGGCCATAAAAATCTCAAGTACAAGGCTCACAAAATAAACCCGACCCATCAAAGGGAGAAGTCGCTCAACCCTTCAAGGGAAGGAAAAGTAAAGAGATATTTAAAAGGATAAGGGTATCAGGTAGTCAACTGGATGCCAATAAAGAGTCCTCGCAGTCCTGAAATTCTAAAGACGAACCACTGACAAGAACTCGAGAAAGAGGAAGAGAAGCCCGAACATTAGGAAACCTCACAGGCACCTCAACCAAACAACCAAAAGACACCATCATGCCCAGCTGAGGCTGAACCTTCCACTACCCCAACCCCACGAGCTTAAAAACCACGGGGGCAATGGGTACAAGATGAAGTATACATGAGAAGCAAGGTACGGACAAACACAACAAAGAATGTATGAGACACTTAGCAACTTTTATGGGCAACTTACATCGCAATCCAACAACCTACAACCAGCCTCTGTGGACAAACGTTCAAAAGACCAATATAGAAGAACTGGACATGCGAATACCCAAAACACAAGAAGAAAACACCCGCATAATAAAAACTAGATGGCAAAAACAAGACATACACATCGAGCAAAACAAGTCTCATGTGACATACCGACGTACACTATAAATGAAAAGAAGTATACTATTTATTCAACTTGGCAACATACCTAACGACAAAGTCAGACACATCGCCAAGTTGAGGAAATGGAAAATCAGGAGCAACTGCGTAAATTCGATCAAGAATCATCTTTAGAGAAATACGCTTAGCCACAGAACAACGAACATCAATAGCAGCTCGATAAGAAGACGAACTCTTATACTCAACAATAGCATTCTCTCTTTCCTCCATACGAAACATCTCCTCAAGAGAGGCCAACTCAGCAGCCCGCAATACCCTATCACGTGCAGCTTTCTGTCGTAAAGTGACAACTTCAGCTTTAAGAAGGGCGATGCGATCTTCCAGGTCACGACACTCCAAATCTGAGATACGAATATACTTCAAACAACTAACGAGTTCAGAACTAAGGGAAACATAGGCACCTTCATGCGCCTTCTTCTCCTCAGCCAGGTCAACAACAAGTGAGGATAAGTTAATGATATCAGCAATACCCTGGAGCAAAGACAAAGTATAAAAATAGCAGAGAAGGGATATATATATATATGAAAAAGAAAACAAGGATAGAAGAGGAATACGGGAACATAGCGAGACAGTGCCTCATGCACTAAACAATGAACTGCCTTCGGCCCATCAGGGAGAGACACACGATTAGTAAGAGGAATAGCAGATTGCAAAAATGCGAACCCCAACCTCAAGAGTACGCAAAGATGATTGACTGTCAAAACGATACCCACGCCCATAATAAGGAGCCACTTGGTCCCAACAATACCGTCAAAAGGAGGACGAGACAACTCCTTCCGGCTTAACAAGGGAAGACGGATTCTACCTACAAAAAATAAATATTAAGTAACTCAAAGTACACGTTAAGAAGATACCAATTTTCCAAGACTCACCAAACAACGGAGATGGGATGACCGGCTCCCGCACCCTCGATTCGAGGGCATGAACAGGGAGAGAAGACGACACCATAACGCAGCATCAATCCCACTTTCAGCAATCCCACTTTCAGCCATGGGATGACTCCCCACACCACAAGAGAAGGGTTTTTTGGCAATCGAGGGTCCGGTCCCGGAACCAGATACCCCCAACCGCATCGGTCTCTTACTCCTCATCAGGGACTTAAAAGATTCACCGACTGCAAGAACACATTTTAGTTCGAAAATGACAAGGAAAGAGCCACACGAATAAGATTTTCACTCATTCCTCTTAAACAATGAGTGGACAGCTAAGAGCAAAGGAAAAAACACCTAGAGAGAGAGCCCTACCACACTTAAACGAAACACTTGAATAGCAAAGAGGCAAAAGCAAGGGGGCAAGGATAGAAGCTAAGCATAGTCTTATTACTACAGGGCCACACAAGTCAGGAGGCAAGATAACAAGTAAGGCAATCGAGAGGAAGGCGAGAATCTAGAGTGGACCAAGAAAAACAAAATCACGCTCCCAAGGAATGGCGTTTAAACTAAAAACAATTTACGTACCTCGCCGTGACAATCACCCCAAGAAGTAGAATCGACCAAAAGACCCAATCGCCGAAGGAAAAAAGGATAAGGACAATAAAAATGAGGTAATCATCTATCCTCTTTTTATAGTAGAAGAAGCTAGAGTTTTTCAAAACCACCAAATCAACACCGTTTAAATCTAAAGAGGAAACATCCAAGGGTCAGATTTAAAAGATAGCGCCCTTAGTTATTTTTTTACTATGGTTAGGCGTGTTTTTACTCAAGTTAACACCCTATAGGCATTTATTCAATTATTCTATACTTAGAAATTTTTGGACCCAATTCAAATACTTTTCCCGGCATGTACTAACCCCGTAGGAAATTGAGGTACATAGACTCATATCCATAATTGCATTGCATCCCCATGCACGTACATATTTTTAAAATGCATACTTAAAGGGATCATATTTTTTTATGATTATATACATATTCCGCGGATACGTGTCTAGGACACGTGTACACATGCTCTAACGTTTACAATTCCTCTATTTTTGAGAATCAGAGGACAATGCTCGAAAAACGCGCCTACGGACAAGCAAAGGTTTCGCCAAGAGGTAAAGTCACGGTTTCCAATTACGCGTATCATCCCATCCTAAAATAGAGTCAACCAAGGGTCACACCATTGGTTAACTCGGGGGCAAGTGATGGATATACGCCCAATTGGAACCCGTTTTAGTTTGGACTGTCTTATTCTGATCACCCCACTTGTGATTGTAAATCGAAACTTTGACCCGAATACCCCACCAATAGCATTAATGGCCCGGACGGACCGAGGTACTCGTCCGGGCCCCTCCAACAGTATCACCTAGGTGAGATCGGGTGGCCTCACCCGGTCTCTCCTAGGAGAGATCGGGTGGCCTCACCCTATCCCTCCTAGGAGGGGTCGGGTAGGCTACCCCACCTCTCCCATGAGAGGTTGGGCAGGCCTACTCGATCTTAAGTCTCGGGGGTTGGATTTCTCGTCCGACTCCAAGGGCCGCGACATCTCTTCTCACCCGTCCCACACTTAGATTATTTCACTTACCTCTCCATGCTTTAAGGGTCTAACCTTACGGTTATGAGTTAATTAAATACGCTTAGGGGATTAACGATGTCATTAAGCCACCTTAATCCTCGCGAATACTATAAATACTGCTCGTATCCTATTCATTTCTATCACGTTGATTATTCACTAGTTTTTGCTCAGCCTTCTCTCTAGTTTGTCTCTCTAGAAATATTAGACTGACTTAGGCATCGGAGAGGGTTCACCAAGCACCACCCTCCCCCCCTCTGTGCTTGGTACTGCCCTTATTGCAGGTCGGTCAGAGGAAGGAAGGAAGACAGAATATAAGAAGGACACGGATCAGATCACCCATCAGATAGAGTATCAGATCAACCTTTTACCCGTAAGGAGTGGAACTTGGATCAACGACCTGTTGACTCGAGTCACGCGACTTAACACTCGGTATAATTAAATAGAGATTAGTCTAAATGTGATATTATGTACAATTGCTGTCTTTTTAATAGTGCCCTTAGGAGCATCGAACAAAAAAAAACTTGTCTACTGTCAATATCGGGTTAATTATCAAACTACTAGCCCACGAACAAATTGCTAGCTCATGTTTCTTTTCAGACAAATAGCTAGCTCAGGTTTCCAAAAGTTTGCAAATTACTATAGCTCCTTTACTTTTTCTTTGTTTCTTTTACGGAATCTGTACGTTCACGACACATGATTACATAATAGTAGTTTCATTTGAAGATATGTTCATTTTGTTCTCCAAATTAGTTTTAAATATGCTGTATTCAGAAGAAATTTTAATATTGCAAGAGGTTGTAAAAGTTGAAGGAAAGTCTCGACTCATGTTTCTATTTCAAGAGGTAAGGTTAGCAATATTAGAAGATGATGATTGAGTATTTTGATCACTTTGTATAATCATGTGTCGTGCACGTGCCGATTCTGTCAAAAAATAACACAAAAGTAAACATAGCTGCTTATTTGTTCACTGTGAGAAACCCGAACTAGCTATTTGTCCGAAAAAAAACTTAACTAGTACTTTGATAATTAATTCAATATCCTATTTATAAATGAACGCAGTAAAGTAATAAGTGCTGGTTTAGTGGAAAAGACTGTGTATTAAATTAAAAGACTAATTCGATACACATATAGTAGATATAGCAAACAAAAATAATCATTCAACATATTTTAGGCTTATTGCTAGGCCGATCTGGGCACGGCTCATCAACTTACATACAAAACTTATTCTGGTGACACACCTTTTAATTAGAGATGATCTCATTCAAAAAATCTTCACATCAACACTTATATGGAGAAAAAAATTAATCGCATATTATTATTATTTTTATATATATATATATACAGGTTGCATAACAACTATAATAAAATTGAAAAAAAAAAATATAGTTGCATGATTTGTTCTTGTTGAGAGTGATGACATGAAACTGATCATGGCAGTTTGCGTCCTCCAGTCTCGTCTTCCACAATGAGTTTCAGTATGACAACATTAGGGTTTTTAATAATTGATATTAAAAGGCAAATTCCCCACCACAATAATCGATGGCCAAAAAGACATCAACAATTGGCCGCTCCTGCTTAAAATATTGATTAAGGGACAAAAGCGCTCATGAAAAAGCAAAGCCTTGTCCAGTGGCCATCCACTTTCTAGGGTTTGAGCGTGGCATCTCCTCGACGAAGACGGTTGATGTAAATTAATATGATCACATTCTTTTGGGTAACGGAAAATATACTTAATTATTAATTATGGAAAATACAATTCAGTGATTCTCAAATATCAACTCTCTTGCATTAGTTTCCTGAAAAAAAAAAAAAAAAAAAAAAAAAAAAAAACTTCCATTAGTTTGATTTGGATTTTTGTTTTGACGAAAACATTTGTTTCGATGGAGAGAGTAATTAATGCAATCATATATACTATTATGATCAATTTTCTCAACACTCACCAACGATTAAAAAAGAAAAGAAATTGAATATGCATGAATTTACGTGGTTCGATCAATTTAATATACGTCCACGGATAATAGAGACTGTCAATTTATTAATTATATCTACGTTACACTTTACAGAGAATATATTGAGATATATATAGCTCTGGAGAATAAAAATAAACCCTAAAAAATCGGACGATAATCATAATCCATAACTTAGCTCTTCGTTTGAATTTTTTGGGGAAAAATAAAAAACTCTTCCATTAGTTTGAATTTGGATTTTTGTCATGCCAAAAACATTTGTATTGGTGGAAGGAGTAATTAATGCAAACATCTATATATATCTATATCTATATATATAATAAGGCAATGAGAAAGAGAATAAGAGAGCTTCTCTCAGGCTGCCACATCATCATCGTTGGCCAATTACACATTTATTGTAATAAAGAGATCTCGATGAGTTATGTTATTAATGGAAATTTATGGAACCAGGCATATCAAGTTGTCGACAACTGTTTTGAATATTATTCATGAGAGAATTCATAAAACAAGATGAGGATCGTGAGCTCAATATGTCAAAGAATCATTATGATTGGCCAAGACTTGAAAAGACACAAGTAATAGCATGAAAATGCCAGAAGGTGAAATCCAGTGGATATAAATAATTTTATGCGTACATAAATTGTTTCGTAAGATAGGCACAACCCATTATTATTTCAGAAGAAAAATGAGAATTATTATATATATGAATCATTTGGTGGAGCAATAACCTTCAAATACATTATTATGTTGGCAGTACCTACAAGGTTTTAATATGCGTCTCATGATATGAATAATTTTATAGCATATTTGGGTGGCTAGTGATGGATATACGCATAATTCGGGCTCGATTTTAATTATTCGGACCTCATACACGCGCGAGACCCTTTACGAAACCCGATTTCGAGCTAACCGGGGGAAACCGGGCAAGTCGCGAACTTGCCCGGCATCCCCGGGGGACTTACCCGGAAAATTCCGGGTAAGCTCAACACCCGGGGGGTGTCGCGCACACCCCCCATTTCGTCCCGAATGTATAGGAGACCCGATTTTTAACTAACTCCTATGTGTCCGAGACCTATGTTTCAAAGGCGCGCGCGTCCCGCTCGTGACAGCCGCCTGAGACGCGCGTCAGAGTCCTTTTCTCAAAGCTCTCCCCTGCATCCCGGTTCACATTTCCACATTGAACCGGGTCAAAACCGGTTTATGGTCCAAGGTCGCCTATAAATAGCCACCTTGGGGGTAAACATTTTCAGGTCACTTTCGGGGTGAGAATCAAGAAAAGCTCTGACCTCTCTCTAAAAACTCTCTTTCTCTCTCTAGAAACCATCTGATGTTGATCGTCGGAGCGAGCGCACCAAGCACCCCCCCCCCCCTCTCCACGGGTGTTGCTTGGTAATGCTCCTCTCGCAGGTGCAGAAGGACGGTGTTTTAGAGAGCCCGAAGGACTTACCGCTGTTCTGAAGACGAAGTTAAGGCCCGTACCCGACTCTAGAGAACGGACTTGGCTCATACCTACCCCGAAGACTTCGACGAGTTATCCAGCGGGCAACCCGCAGTAACTTGGTCGAAACACTTGGCGCCGTCTGCGGGCTTCGAACAAGAAAGCCTGCGTTACTCAAACGAACAAGCAAGATGGAAAACACATACACCATACACGGAGGCTTCAGTGCAGGGGGCGAAACCTCTTACGCAAGGGAGAGGTACGCCGCCAGGAAAAGTGAAAAACCACAGGAGCCAGACGGGGAAGACACAATCATGGAGGACGTCATTGGCTTCTCAGCCAAAGACAGAGAACACATAACGTTCCCCCACAACGACGCCTTAGTCATTCAAATGACTATTGATGACATGGAAGTGAGGCGAATTCTGGTAGACGGAGGCTCCGCCCCAAACGTGCTAACAAAAGACATTGTCCTAGCACTCGGAAGAAAGAAGGCCATACAAACAATGAACTCACCTCTAGTGGGATTCATGGGAGATGCTAGCTACCCGCTGGGCACCATTACCCTTCCGGTAACTTTGGGCGAAGGAGAAAGACGTCTGAATATCGATGTACTATTCATAATAGTCGAGAAGCTAAACGCCTACAATGGCATCCTCGGATACACGACCATGAACGAATGGAGAATGGTGCCTTCAACGGCCCACCTAAAGATCAAGTTCCCAACCATTGCAGGTGTGGGAGAAGTTAGAGGAAACCAACAAGTAGCAAGAGAATGCCACAATGTCGCGCTACAACAAAACCAAAGGGGAAACATGCCAGTAATACCCACCATCGACGAAGACCCAAGAGATGACTACGGGAGGCCTACAGCGATGGACGAACTTCGTGAATTCAAAATCGATGAGCCAGAAAGAATGGTGCGCGTAGGAGCATCATTATCAGAAGACGAAGTGATTGAAATCACAGCGCTCCTAACAGAATACAAAGACCTATTCGCATGGTCCCCAAAGGACATGCCAGGAATAAGCCCTGATGTCATTTGCCATAAACTCAACATCAACAAAGATGCTCGAGTAGTGAAACAAAAGCTAAGGTCGATAGGAGGAGACAAGAAGTTGGCCATTCGCGAGGAAGTTAGCAGACTGCTTGATGCAGGTTTCATTGAAGAATCCAAGTATCAAACTTGGGTAGCCAACCCTGTAGTTGTTCCTAAACCAAATGGCAAGTCAAGAATGTGCATCGACTACAGAGACCTCAACAATGCATGCCCAAAAGATTCATATCCGCTCCCACGAATTGATCAATTGGTAGATGCGACTGCGGGCCATGAACTGATGACAGTTATGGATGCATACACGGGATACAACCAAATCCCAATGTTTTGGCAGGACGCCCCACATACGGCATTCTACGCTGACAGCGAAATTTATAACTACAAAGTTATGCCTTTCGGGTTAATCAATGCGGGGGCAACCTACCAAAGAATGGTCAATCTCATTTTCGGAGATCTGATTGGCGACAAAATGGAGGCGTACGTGGATGATATGGTCGTGAAATCCAAGAAAAGAAAGAACCACGCAGATGACCTACGCATAATCTTCGAGAGAATGCGTAAGTACCAAATAAGACTAAACCCCGCAAAATGCGCTTTCGGGGTACGGTCAGGAAAAATACTCGGATTTATGGTGAGTGAAAGGGGCATTGAAGCAAACCCTGAGAAGGTGAAGGCAATTGAAGAAATGGCCTCTCCAACAAAGCACAAAGAAGTACAACAACTCAATGGGCGCCTCGCAGCCCTGAACAGATTCCTGGCCAAAATCGGAGACAGAGCCCTCCCTTTCTTCGAAGTGTTACGCGCAAACAAAAAGTTTGAATGGACAAATGCCTGTAAAGAAGCATTCCAACAACTCAAACAACACTTGAAGACGCTCCCAAGACTAGCAAAGCCACTTCAAGGGGAGCCTCTTTTTCTCTACATATCAACTAGTAACACGGCAGTTAGCTCTGTACTAATAAAGGAAAAAGGAGGAGCGCAACTCCCGGTCTATTACGTGAGCAAAACTCTGGCCAAATATGAAGTCAATTACGTACCAATTGAGAAGCACTTGTACGCGCTTGTGATAGCCGCACGCAAGCTAAGGCCTTACTTCCACGCGCATGAAATAACGGTCCTCACAGACCATCCTTTGAAGCACATCCTTGCAAAACCAAACATGTCAGGGAGATTGACGAAGTGGTCTGTAGAGTTAAGTGAATTCCGCATTCATTTCGCTCCACGGACAGCCATCAAAGGGCAGGCCTTGGCAGACTTCATAGCAGAGTTCACAGGAATCGAGCCCGAGCCACAAGATGAAGTCCAAACAAATGTCCCACCCGCAGAAGTTTGGGAAATGTACACGGACGGATCATCCAACACCGGAGGCGCGGGGGCAGGATTACTACTAATCCCACCCGACGGCTCAGACCCCTTGAAGTACGCTTTGAACTTAACATTCAGAGCGACGAACAATGAGGCAGAATATGAGGCTTTGATAACAGGCCTCAGGATAGCCAAAGGAGTTGGAGTGGAACACTTACGAGTAAAGTGTGATTCACAACTGGTCGTCAACCAGGTCAAAGGAGAGTACACTGCAAAGTCCGAAAACATGCAGAGATACTTGACACAAGCAAAGGAGTTGGTAGAAAGTTTCAAAACTTTCAACATAAGTTCCGTTCCACGAGAAGAAAACCAGGAAGCCGATGCTCTAAGCAAGTATGCCCAAAACAATGAACAAGGCAAAGAGACACACTTTGTGGAAAACAGGATAATATCCGTCATAGACCAATTCGAAGTATTGGCCATTGACGAAGAGGAAACCTGGAGGACACCAATCCAAGCATACCTCGCAGGAGGGATCCTACCGCGAGACAAGACTCAAGCAAACAAGATCGAAAGGGTAGCCATAAACTACGCCTTGATCGAGGGACAGCTCTACAGAAAGGGTTATTCATGGTTCATGGTTTCTCTTGGCTATATGGTTCATCCGGGGGGGAGATCGAGCTTACACCCTACCTAAAGTGTATCACAAGCACAGAAGGAACAACGGTACTAGAAGAACTCCATGGAGGAATGGCTGCCTCGCACGAAGGAGCTCGCGCGTTAATCCGCAAAGCCTTGAACTTGGGTTACTATTGGCCAACAATGAGAGCTCAAGCAACGAACATGGTGGCGGAATGCGAAGCATGCCAGCTTTATTCAAGGAACATCACAGCTCCAGCAGCAGAATTAAGCCCAATTGCAAGCGCATGGCCATTCGCACAATGGGGCATTGACTTGATCGGTCCACTCCCAAAATCAAAGGGCCAA
This sequence comes from Clarkia xantiana subsp. parviflora, assembly GCA_036873135.1. Lineage (NCBI taxonomy): Eukaryota > Viridiplantae > Streptophyta > Magnoliopsida > Myrtales > Onagraceae > Clarkia > Clarkia xantiana. The sequence continues at coordinate 25,455,511 of JAPTYO010000007.1, forward strand.
GCAAAATTCATAGTCGTCGCAATCGACTACTTCTCAAAGTGGATTGAGGCTAAGCCACTGGCGCGCATCACAGATACACAAATCATGGACTTCATCCGAAACTACATAGTGGCTCGCTACGGTGTCCCGAAGATACTCATTAGCGACAATGGTGCCCAATTCAGAAGTAAAAATATGCAAAATTTCTGCGAACGTCTCAAGATAGACCACCGTTTTGCATCAGTGCATCACGCACAGACAAACGGCCAGGTCGAGTCAGCAAACAAGATAGTCCTGGATGGACTAAAAAAGAGAGTCCATGCTCTGAAAGGAGGTTGGGTGGACCAGTTAAGCAGTGTTTTATGGGTTGTGCGCACAACACCCAAAGAATCAACAGGTGAAACACCCTTCAGCCTAGTCTATGGAACCGAGGCAGTGGCACCTGTCGAAATCGCCGTCTCTTCATACAGAACGACGCATTTTGACCCCCAAACCAATGAGGAAGAAAGACGCCTCGACCTTCAGTTAACAGACGAACAAAGATGGAAATCAGAACAAGTTCAAGCAAAGATGCGCCTAGCTACATCCAGATACTACAACAGAAAGGTCAAGGCGCGACAATTCCATGTGGGAGAAATGGTGTGGAGAAGAAACGAATTCTCACACCTGGACCAAATCAACAAGATGTCCCCCAAGTGGGAAGGCCCCTACAAGATAGTAGCGGTCCCATACATTAATGCATACCGCATCCAGGATGTTGACGGGAACGAATTACCTAACACTTTCAGCGGGGGACACTTGAAGAAGTTCCATGCATAAACAAGAAAGGAAACCATAGAACTAAAGGCCGTCGTATCAAGCTCTTTAGTATTCATTATTTCAAAAGAAGGAGATGTGTAACTCCATACTTGCGCATCAAATGAAGTTATGTCGTAAATACTAACAAAATTCATGTCTCTTGTAGGCACACTATTAACTCACATACAACGCCTAAGCTTACAACCAAGGCATCAAAACAACAACAGTGACAACAAGCCAACCTATACAAGGCTCATCACTACAAACCAAAGCAAAGGACGCACGACGCATCCAAGGAGTTGGAATATCTTCATCAAGGATGTGAACGTACTAATCTATTTACATCCTTGCAAAAAGTCGGGGGACAAGCGGATCATTAGGAATCCTCCTTCGCAAACAAATACAAGTGTCGGACGTACTAATCTATCCACACTTCGCCACAACACAAGGATGTGAACGTACTAATCTATTCACATCCTTGCAAAAAGTCGGGGGACAAGCGGATCATTAGGAATCCTCCCTCGCAAACAAATGCAAGTGTCGGACGTACTAATCTATCCACACTTCGCCACAATACAAGGATGTGAACGTACTAATCTATTCACATCCTTGCAAAAAGTCGGGGGACAAGCGGATCATTAGGAATCCTCCCTCGCAAACAAATGCAAGTGTCGGACGTACTAATCCACACTTCGCCACAATACAAGGATGTGAACATACTAATTTATTCACATCCTTGCATTAGGTCGAGGGACAAGCGGATCATTAGGAATCCTCCCTCGCAAACAAATACAAGTGTCGGACGTACTAATCTATCCGCACTTTACTATCCTATGTTATGACTAAAATAACAAGGAGAAATTCAGTTATCACATCTATCTAATGCATTCATGACAAGCATATATATATAAGATCAAACAGGTCTACGACAGCAAATCCAAACATCAAACGACAGACGAGCCCTAAACAAGTCCTTCGCCAAAATACTACGCATGCAAAGGAACAAACAAACACACAAAGGGTCCATATCGACCTAGTCAAGGAGATGGCGCACATCAACATCGCAGTCCTCAGTCGCAAAGGGATCACAGGCAGGGGTATCACCAAAGATATCAGCATCCCGCTCAAAGCTAAACATCGGCTCACCATCTGCACTAATGGTGTCCTCCACCTGAAGAGAGGAAGCCCCCCCCAAATCACTCAAACCAATCACACCAGGAGCATCCAATTTCTCAAAGGGAAACTGGGGGGCAAGACGATGCATTAGGGGAACGAAGTCATCGAGAAACTCCTTCTTCAAAGACTCATAACTCGCCTGGACGGCGGAAAGGAAAGGCTCGCTCTGAGGATACCGCTTAAAAGCGCCGGCCTTGCCTTCCGAAATGCCGTCCTCCCTCGCCTTTTGCAACTCGGCAGCCCGCACCCCCTCCCGAAGGGCCATCCGACCCTTCACAGCAGACAGCTGATCTCGGATCTCGGCAACGCGAACCTGACTCGAGGCAAGCGCATCAGATAATATGAGAAGCTCCCCAGCATGGCCTTTCGCATCCTCAGTCAAAGAGACCTGCTCTTTAACTAGCTCCTCATGGCTCTCCAGAAGCTGATCTTTCTCATCAGAAAGCTCGATGACAAAAGATGATAAGTTGGCAATATCAGCATTAACCTGCATCAAAAAGAGTATAACTATCAAAACAAATGCAACAATGAACGAATCAATTCTAAGAAGAATAAACATTCACCGGAGCGAAGACCCCGATGTTCTCCTCCACAAAGGCGCGCGCACTAGCAGAATTCGGGGGACACTCCTTCCGGTCAGCAGGAGGAACAGACCTCTGCACCACCCGAACGCCAACTTCAGGAATGCTCAAGGACGCATCCTTAGGAAAACGAAGGCGCGTACCCGAATAGGGCACCCACACACCATCTGTGACGTCGCGTTCAAAACGACGAACAAGATCACTTCTGCGAAGCGAAGGAAGTGGAGGGATATCTGCAAAGCACAAACATAAGCAACCATACAAGCAAAATATGCTAAGTACATAAAAAGAGACTTCGCACACCTGATACAGGGAGAACCTCCTCTGCCGTCACATGCATCGGCTCGGGGACAGGAGGGACGCGCTCACCAACATGCTTCCTCTTGTCACGTGAAGACATACGTGAACCTGGGGGGACCTCGTCCGCCGTCCCATGCCTCGGCCCGGGGGCAGGAGGGACGCGCTCGGCAACTTGCTTCCTCTTATCACGAGAAGGCAAGGCAGACGTTCCCTCAACTCTCGAGCGCTTGGGATCACCCGAGGCACGCGCCGCAACATCGGTCCTCTTAGTGGATGGGCGCCGAGAAGAGTCAACAACGGGTTCCGCCCGCTCCCTCTCAGCAGACGTACGACCTACAAGCAGGAAAAAGAAAACATTGGAACTACAAACAGAATACAGCCGAAAACGATAAAAAGGGAGAAGTACTTTACCCATAGGTCCTTTTCCTCGCCCATGACGAGACCCGTCAACAGGGGCCGGAGCAGCAACAGGGAGCCCTCGCGTAGCATCAGTCTGCAAGGCCGGCTGCTTGTTAAGAAACCAACCTACAGGATAACATAAGACAAGGTTATAAAAATTCGAAAGCATACCAAGACACCCTGGGAAGAAGATACGATGATGCCTGCGGCAAGCAACTCCTCTTCAGAACCCTGAGTCAAAGGGACTATAACCCCCGCCTGATTGTCGCGAAAGATCTCGCGAAAGGCCTTCTCATCCTGAGGGGTATACTCGGATAAGGAAGGAACAGGGTCACGCTCCAGGACATGACACGTCTCCCACTTAGTCCCGACGTCGCTCACAAAGAAATAGTGATTTTGCCATTCCTGGGAGCGAGGGTAAGGGGTGGCGAACCGCCCGCTCGGCTTCCACTTGGCGCCCCCAAGGTCAAATGAGGAAAGGCAAGGCCACCGACTGCAAAAGGTGGACAACCTCGATTTGTCTCGTCGCTCCAGGCGGTAGAAGGTCCGGAAGAGAATCAAGGAGTAAGCCCATGAGTAATTGTGACACTGAATACGAAAACAGGTCCACGCATGAAAAGCAGCAGGGGAGAGATTAAGGGGCGAGATGCGGAAATGACGACATAAGCGGACAAGATCCTTGCAGTAAGGAAAACGCAAGCCCTCCTCTATCTGTCCCGTGTAAACTACATCTAGGTCCACAGGAGGGACGGTAACTGAGCCGACTTCGACATCTTTGCATACGTCAAACGGGAAGAATGCTTCAGAAAGAGGACAGACCCCCGACTTATCTACGCTCTCCACAAACTCCTCAGTCGTGATACGATTGGGAGGATAGGTCTGAGTCATCGCGATGGCCTCATGGCTAGCACCTGTCCCGGGAAAATCGAGTCGGAGTAAAAGGGGGGTGTCCTCGCTTATCTCCAAACCATCATAAGAAAAGTAATATGTGCAAAGAAGGGGATCGGGAGACTCACTCATTTCAGCGGTTCGGGGGTGACAGTTTCTGAGAAAATTCCTAAGTATCAAAGTCGCGCGCCTGCAAGCCCGTCAACCAAGCCCTACAAAAACCATACACAACTCAATCAAAAACCAAGGCAACACATCAAGCACATTCATCAAGTCCCTTGCAAGGACATCCAACCCAACGGGCCAACTGTCCGCGAGCAAACAGCTAGGGACCCTCCCGCTCGGGAGTCAAAAATCCCTACGCTCATCAAAGGCCTAGGCCACCTACTAATCAAATTTTCATATATTTGTGCAATGTGACACAGGTATTCAAGCACTCCACAAAGCGATGAGTTCGAGAGCTAAAGAAATCAAAGACATGCAAAGTTGGTTATAATTACCAAAATGCCATCCGACCACATTTCGATCAAATTTTATCCCCAAAACGGCTCAAGGCTCCGGGGGCACATACAAGCAGCTCAAATGCACTTAAGCATGCCCATTACATGTCACGGGGAGACTTACCTCTCACCGAACAATCTGAAGAGCACTCGGGTCAACTAAGCCACCGATAAACGCGAATTACTAAGCAATCACCTAAACTCCGGGGGCATGGCTATCCACTCACAAACAATCAAGGAGTCATTATCACAATGGGGGGCATCATATCAAGCCACCCATATCAAGATACAAAGGGTCGAACTTTTCGCTCGAATAAGTCCGATTTTGAACCTCCACGATTCCCCCTCGGTTGATCGAAACCTAAAGGCCTCTTCACAAAGGGAGTTCACTATCCTTAACTCTATCTATCTACATTTAGAGTTTGGCCAAAAACGAATTTTGAAAAATCAAGCCAAAATTTCACTTAGGCATTTCATCAAACACCTACCATGCACCTCATTGAAATTCAAAATGTGCAGCCCTAAAGGTCCAATTAACATCAAGAAAAGGAAGGGGAGGACATTACCAATCGATACCCGACAAGAAGGACTCGAAAACGGGTCGAATTGAGCCCGAAATCGACCCGTGAATAGTGCAGCCGCCGCCCGCCTTGCGCCGCCGCTCCCGCCGCCTCGCCGCCGCTGGGCCGCCGTGACCTCGCCGGTGGTACTCCTGGTGGTGGCCGGCCGAAATGGGGTCTCACTAGCACCCTAAAGTGAATTCCTAAAATCACTACCTTAGCCCCTCCAAAACTCTCACAACAACCAATTCAAATGTTGATAGTTTTATAAACTATCATAAAGGAGGTGGACTACACAACCTAGTAAGTACCATACATCCAAGAGGTACACTCACATCCACCCTTCATTTTTTAAAGATGTTGATAACTTGGGTTTTCACCATCAAATGACTTAGCTAAATTTAACTAAGTCATTTCAAATGGTCTCAACTTTTTGAAAACGTTATGTTTATGACTTTTCATACCAAGTCCATTACATGTGATTTTCCAAACCCGGCATTATTTCATTCACTAAAACCGTCGTCTCGCCGTCAAGACGGCCGTCTCGGACGACGGGTTCCCGGAAACCATCATACTGCATGAAAAACGTTTTGTCAAAACTTTCATGATTTATTATCATTTTGATACAATTAGTCGTGGCATGAACGTTCCATATTTATTTGATCATCTTACAAACCCGAAAGATTTCATGTGCGCTCACGTCTTACTTCTTCTAAAAATCACATTTATCATATTATTCGTAGTCCGTTGTGCTACTAACCCTTTGTGCAGTTATCAAGCATGACCATCTCAAAAAAACTAAGGCAAGGAACTCGTCTGAGCCGCGCGTATCCACCCTTGGTAGGTCAAAACTCAAGGTGAGCAGACGACCCGAATCACGCGTATACCCTATCTTAGAATAGAGTTAAACAAAGGTCAAACCATTATTTAACTCGGGGGCAAGTGATGGATATACGCATAATTCGGGCTCGATTTTAATTATTCGGACCTCATACACGCGCGAGACCCTTTACGAAACCCGATTTCGAGCTAACCGGGGGAAACCGGGCAAGTCGCGAACTTGCCCGGCATCCCCGGGGGACTTACCCGGAAAATTCCGGGTAAGCCTAGGCTTACCCGGAATTCCGGGTAAGCTCAACACCCGGGGGGTGTCGCGCACACCCCCCATTTCGTCCCGAATGTATAGGAGACCCGATTTTTAACTAACTCCTATGTGTCCGAGACCTATGTTTCAAAGGTGCGCGCGTCCCGCTCGTGACAGCCACCTGAGACGCGCGTCAGAGTCCTTTTCTCAAAGCTCTACCCTGCATCCCGGTTCACATTTCCACATTGAACCGGGTCAAAACCGGTTTACGGTCCAAGGTCGCCTATAAATAGCCACCTTGGGGGTAAACATTTTCAGGTCACTTTCGGGGTGAGAATCAAGAAAAGCTCTGACCTCTCTCTAAAAACTCTCTTTCTCTCTCTAGAAACCATCTGATGTTGATCGTCGGAGCGAGCGCACCAAGCACCCCCCCTCCCCCTCTCCACGGGTGTTGCTTGGTAATGCTCATCTCGCAGGTGCAGAAGGACGGTGTTTTAGAGAGCCCGAAGGACTTACCGCTGTTCTGAAGACGAAGTTAAGGCCCGTACCCGACTCTAGAGAACGGACTTGGCTCATACCTACCCCGAAGACTTCGACGAGTTATCCAGCGGGCAACCCGCAGTAACTTGGTCGAAACAGCTAATTCGATAGTGAAATCCACGTAAAATAAACGGGTTACTTATGGTATATTATCCCCACTATATCAACATTTGAGCTAAGTTGTAGCGAATGCTAATATAAGTATACGAATAAAGCAAAATGATATTTGATAAGCTGAGTTGATCACGCTATAGCGAAAAGAGGCATCGCGTGAGGGGGAGAATTCGAAGATATTGAAACTCCTGAAGATTTTTAAATATAATCAATTTATTGATATTAAAATTCAGACGAAAGAATTGAAAGGACTTAAGAGATTGATAAGATTATTGTCCTATAATAAAAATGTCTTGAAGCTATAAGATTGCTAGATGTGGATAAATATAGTTTTCGTCCTCGTGAGATTTATGAAGAACACAATGGTCCAGAAGTACCTTATATAATGCTACATGAGCTCTATTATATCTTGTTAATTAAATTGGACATGATATGTTATTGGTTATAAGCAAGATTTAGTTCTTCTCAAACACAGGAAAATTTGAATGAAATTAAGAAAATATTTGTGTATCTCCGAGTGACGAATTACATGAGTTTATTATCGGATAGAATCAAGTCATAAATCAGCTGGCTATGCAAAATGCAAGTTAGATTTTGAAATGTACCATTATTTTGTATATTTAAAGATAATGCAGGTTATATAGCTCCAGTTGAAGAATAATGTTACATCAAATGAGACAAGACGAAACATATTTTCCCAAGTTATTTTTCATACACGATGTTAGAAGAATGCAACATAACATCCAACAAGTATGTGCGGATTTATTACTGAAGGTTTATCGACAGCGAAATTTGAAGATTGGAGAACAATACTGAATTGCGTCGATTTAATGAAATTACGCGATGTCAACATCATGGGGAGAATCTACACCGCTGCACTCTTTTTCCCTTAACCAAGGTTTTATCTCACTGGGTTTTCCTGGTAAGGTTTTTAACGAGGCAGCTTAGAAAAGGGATCCATAATTGTGTGCTTTTTTTCCTTCACTAGATTTTTATCCCAATGGGTTTTTTCTAGTAAGGTTTTAACGAGGCACAATTCCCTTATGAACATCCAAGGGGGAGTGTTATGAAAATATATATTATGGATGTTCAATATTATGTGTATATATCATATTCCTTATTTAGATCTTCCTTATATTGATTTTACTTCCTCTCCAAGTCTATGTAATCCCTATATAAGGGCCCCTTATGTGTGATAATAAAATCACCCCCAAGTTCTCATTCTATTACCTCTATACTTTCATAACAGTTAATAGATTTTTTATTTCTTAAAGTCTCAGCCCACACTATCAATTCACAAAGCAGACAATCAATTCTGATACATAAAATTAACTAGGTGGTTGACTCGCGCGTTGCGCGATATGTATATATTTTTAATTAATTGCATATTGTTAAATTTTAAATTTAACATAAATAACTAATTTTACTGATTATTATTATTTGAAATATTGTAGCCATTAGAAAATAAAAATATGAAACACTGCTACACAAATTTAAGGTTTATATAATGTTTAAACTTATACAATTCTATCTTAATCAAACATCGTACATGCGTAAAGATTTCATGTTCATCTGATATTTATTTTAGAAAAATAAAATATTTTTTAATAGTTGTTTTCATATTTATCCTTTTAATTTTAGAAGTTACAAATGTTCATATGTAAGTCATAACTTTATTTTAGTTTTGGGATTGAGATATATCTATTTAAAGGATTCATGATTTAATAACCTCTCATTAGTTAAATACGTTTATTTATAGAATTAATTTTTTGCCAATAAATTTAGAACTAAATATAAGTTTTTTTTCATTCAACTAAATATAAATTAGCAAACTGTCATAGTAAATTAAAAATGAATATATATTATTAAATTAATGTTAACTAATATTATTTAATTATTATTAAGGATCTATATTTTTTTTATTATGATGATAATTTTTTCTGTATGCCTTAATAATTTTGCTATAGAAAATTCATTAGTAAAATTATTTATTTACTTATTGTCTATATTGCAAGTATATTACAACTGTTTTTCTATACATCATAGTTAAGTACATAAAAATAAATTTAATTTCAAATGCAATCTATAAAATGCATACCGCTATTGAGTTTCGGTAGTTAAAAAATCGTTATATGTATGTCATAGCATTTGACATATACTTATTAATAAAATATCATTTTATTGCAAAAACATTTTTCTATATAAATAAGTTTATAAGTAACAAAACATGTACAAATATTAGTTGATCAAAAATGAAATATTATAACAAACATATTAGGTTTTAAATTATATTTTCTTCTTATATTCTATACATATATTTAGCTTTAACTAAAATCTATATGTAATCCTATTACAAAAATGATTTTTAGGTAATAAATTATTTTGTTTTAGAGGATAATTATTAATTATTTTAGTACTAATTATAACGAAACGTACGTACAAAATTGAAACAGTTTCAACTTGCATTTTAGTTGCTTGGAGCTATTCTAAGTGCATTGACTTGCCTACATGCCATTGTCATGTTACTAAGAAAAAAAATATAAATTTATGTGGACAATTAGAATAATTTCATTTAACTATGTAATTGGTCTATTTTAGTGCTTGTAAACATTCTATGAATTTCATCAAAATTATATTATATATAGACATATATAATATAGATACAGATATAGACTTTGCATAAAAATGAATAGTTATATATATGAATAATATATTTTACTTTTAAATTCAATTTTTATGTTTCTAAAATTTTAAAATAAACCAATTATTATATAGGAGTAACACAAAATTATTATTATATATATACAAATATATTCGACAATTCATAAAATATTTAGTACAATCTTTTTCTTTTATTAAATTACTTAATATCATTTAATTGTTTTTATAATGCATTTTAACATTGGGAATTTTTTTTAGTTGTTCTTTCTTATCTTAATTTATTTATTTATCAAATTTATGGAAGTAATTTTTATTGATTATGTAAGCTAAAATATAAACCAAAATTTAGTGCACTTCTCCAAATTAATTTGTTATGGTGAAAGTTTGCATTTTTATTTTGTATGGAGTTCAAAACTCAAATTTACTAACTTGAAAATAAAACGATTCTTGAAATACAATATGGAGATTTTCTTAATTTCTAGAGTTACATGTGGAGGTGAGATGATGATGTAATTTATCTGAATTTAATATGGACCAATCAAATGTCATGATTTTAACATATATGAAAGATAGAGTTGTGTTAAAAGCTTACTTGTCAAGATTGTATAAGAGTTTTCAGAATTATATTATACAAATAAATATAAATTCGAAAAATATTAAAGTAAATTTAAAATGAATAAAAAAAATTATTAATTTATTGCTAACTAATACACTCTAGCTAATTTACTTTTAAGGATTTGTATTGTTTATTGTGATGATAAATTTGTTTCGTATGTGTTAATATTCCTTAAATTTGTTATAAAAAAATCATTATTAAACTAATTTATCTACCCATTGTCTTAATCGTAAATATATTATGACTGATATAATTTTCTCTTTACATAGTTGATTAAAAAAAAAGTAAAAAGTGAAGTGAAATCTATAAAGTGTACTATTATGTTTAGTTTTTGTAATTAAAAATGTTCATATGTAAGTTATAACATATGTACATATACTTATTTTCTATGAAATATTTTTTTATTTTTTTTAAACAAATATATACATTAATGAGTTTATATGAAAGAATTGTACAAATATGAGATTTTTAATTTTTACTAAAACCAAGGATAATCTTAATAATAACATAGTATTACTACAATGAATTATGAGTAGTAAAATGTTTTATTGTTTTATAGATTATTATTAATTATATAAGTATTATTGTAATGAAACTTATGAAAAAATCGAAACGGCTCTCAACTTGCATTGTGGTTGCTTGGAGAAATTTGAAGTACATTGATTTGCCTACATGTCATTGACATGTCATTAAGGATAGATGTAAGTTTATGTGGACCAATGAAATTACTTCATTTTTCCACGTAACCGGTCAATTTTAGTACTTGTCAAAGTTATGTGAGTCTCATCCAAATTATATTATATATAGATATAGATAGATAGATTGGCAACCAAAACGGTTCCATAAATCAAAGATTCATTTTATACACAATAAATTTAAGATGCACACAATAATCAATCTCCATACATAAAAACAGTTACAAGAATCAAAAAGACATTTTTATTGAATTCAGTGTTACAATTAAATGAAAAATTGTATGAAAACTTCTCTCAGGCTGCCACACCATCATCGTTGGCCAATTACACATTGACAAATAAGCATGTATAATGTATAAAACAAATAATTTAATGGATTTTTTCTTTCTTAAAGTCCCAACCCACATTATCAATTCATAATGCTGACAATAATCAATTCTGGTACATAAAATTAATTGGCAACCAAAACGGTCCATACATCAAAGAGTCGTTTTATACACAATAAATTTACAATGCACACAATAACCAATCTCCATACATAAAAACAGTTACGAGAATCAAAAAGTCATTTTATTGAATTCAATGCTACAATTAAAGGAACAATTGTATGAAAAATTTGTGTATTTCTACCTTCTCTTATCTATATAAATAGAATTATCAGGACCTGAGAATCATTCTCCGTTCATTTAGAATTATTTTACAATTCTCAAGACCTATATACATAAACTACCGAAATACAGTACATAATACTTAGTATGTGGATGAATGAACTTAACGTGTCTCTAAGCCAACCATTGTTCAAGGTTGAAACGGAGGTTAGAATCGTAGATACCACTGCTCGAAGGTTGACGGATCTTAGTCGGAAAAGGGATGAAGGCTTCGGGGTATTGTGGGTCAGCGACGAAGTGGTCGGGATCGACTCTCGAGTCGGTGAGAAAGCCTTTGGTGGTCCAGATTGGGTTCGAGGTGGACTTTCCCACAATGATGGACCATAGCATTAAATCGAACTCATCGACAATTTCGTGAACCGATCAATTTATTCAGAAATGGCAAACATTGGAGCTACAAGACGACCAAAGGATGACAAGTAAACGTCGGAACGACAACCTCTCTCTCTCACTATTTTCTTGTGACGCTCTTCTATATCTCCAACTTAACCTAGACAACTCTGACCATATAATTTTCATTCTCTAACTATGTAATTTACTCTATCAATCAAGTCTTGGCCTACTGATACAGCGTGATGGGGATATATGTGATCAAAAACTCGTTGATTCAAGTGGAATGCCGAGAATTTGTTGGATAGAGGCGCAATAATTCATTGATTCAGAATCAGAAGAATACCGAAGAATTGACGCAGAGTTGAGGAAAATCTCGATTTTTTCATATATAATTCAACTGCTGTAAAATTTGGCTAACAATGCATTTAATACTGAAAAGAAAACCCTAAGACAAAATACGAAATTAACAAAAAAATTCAAACAAAACCGACAAATTACAAAAAAGACCGAAAGAAACATAAAACTGCAAACTTGACCATCTAAACGATAGAATTTTGCCTAAAAACGTCAACCCTCATAATATACTATGAGTCTTGCTCATATCACCGTTTCTGCATGAAATTATGTACTCACGCGCCAAAATCCAACGCTTTGCCAACTTCGCCCACGTCATCATCTCCGAGGAAGAGAAGATTCGCCCTCGAATCTTGCGCAATGAAGACAAGTAATAGGAAGCATGAAGAAGGACACTAGCCACATCATCATAAAATATTTCATGGGGAGGGTCACGTGGTAAGAACTCAGGAAATACATTATCAAATTCTTGCGGCAAAAATTGAATTCCAGCCGGCACTACCTTCTTGTCATGAAAGACAAATGAATAAGTATTGGAACGATCACCATGCTGCACATCAATATCATATTTCCATGGGCAATCAATAATTAAATTACAAGTATTCGTAGGAACCACCGTAAGACTCGATTTCCCAACAGCCAGATCTGAAATCACATTCTCACATGAGCTGCCTGAATCAGTTGTGAAATTGGTATCCCAGTGATAAACTCCTCACTCACTTCATCATCGTCATTGTAATCATCATAAACAGGATTATAAAAAATAACAGAATCTACCTCAACATCATCATAAACAGGATTGTCGAAAGGGTGCACATCTGAGTCATCCTCCTCAAATTCGAACTCATCCTCTTGAAAATCGATTTGACGTTTTTGTTCTTCGATTTGCTGTTCTATGGACTGACGTAGCCGTCTTCCATTCTCACGGTGCAGTTCGTCGAGCTGACGTCGCAGTAGTTCTAAGATCGAACGCCACAGTTCGTTATTCTCTGCAGTTTGTAAACGTCTTCGGGGTGGCATCGTGTAGGATCTTCGGCTCTGATACTAATCTGATGCAGCGTGATGAAGTGGAGGGGATCAAAAAGTCGTTGATTCAATGGGAATGCCGAGAATTGTTTGGATAGAGGCGCAATAATTCGTTGATTCAAAAGAAAACCAAAAAATTGACTCAAGGTTGAGGAAAACCTCGATTTTTTCATATATAATTTTTTTTGCCAACATATATAATTCAACTGCTGTAAAATTTGGCTAACAGTGCCTTAAATACTGAAAAGAAAAACTCTAACCCTAGACAAAATACGAAATTAACAAAAAATTCCAAACAAAACCGACAAATTACAAAAAAGATCGAAAGAAACATAAAACTGCAAATTTGACCTCTAAACGATAGAATTTGGCATAAAAACGTCAAACCCCATAATTTACTATGTTTCTTGCTCATATCGTCGTTTCCGTATGAAATTATGTACTCACACGCCAAAATCCGACACTTTGCCAACTTCGACCACATCACCTACCAACACTGATTAAAAGCACACCAAATATTGTGTTTTATGGATCGAAAGTTTTGTTTGAAATTTAGCCTATAATCTAAGTGTAGCATTTGTTTTTTGTAGTTATAATCATCACCAATTTCTTTGTTAATTTTTTTAAATTAAATATATTAAACCACCACGCACACCGTACGGGACATCACTCTATTGAAACTATAGTATCCCGGTTACTATTCTTAAAGATATCATTTTATTAAATAGTCTTTCTAATAATAATAATAATGTTGATTATACAAATTTATATTTATTAACATGCAAATTCTTCGTCTATTTTTATATCAATGTACACGATAACGAATATGCCTACAAAGAGAGTTATTGTTTTAATATGATATATTTATTTATAAGTTATGGTTTATCAAGTCACCTTACTCTGCGGGGACATACCTATATTCTCTTTTTAAACGTATATAAAAAGGAAAAAATTGTAAATTTTATAATGCATTTTTTATTTTTATTTTTTAAATTATTTTAACACATTCGCTAGGGCTGGCAATTTGTGACACGACACGATAGCACGACACGAACACGCACGAAAAAACCCGTGTTCGTGCTAGCATATGGCAGTACGATAACACGATAGCACGAACACGACTAACACGATATAACTTCCGTGCCGTGTTCGTGTTTGAGTATCCTAACACGACACGCACGATAACACGATAAAGTTGTGCTAATAAGACTAAATTTGAAGTATTTTTTGAGCAAATCTTATCTATTACCTCCAATTAGTGGTTTATTATTTAGTGTTTTTAAACTATATAATACTAACTTATGAATAGTGACATATTAATTCATGGTTTTTTAAATATGAAGTTAATTATTTTGATTTTTGCTCAAAGATCTCGTATATATATATATATATATACAACCGAATATCCTTCACAACACGATAGCACGACACGAACACGCACGAAAATATCCGTGTCGTGTTCGTGTTTGTAAAATGTGGCACGATAAGCTTATCGTGCGTGTTCGTGTTCAGTAAGTTTAAGACGACACGATCACTGATGCGCACGATAGCACGCACGATAGCACGAATTGCCCCCCCCCCCCCCCCCCTAACATTCGCGTTGCGCGGGTTTAGCACCAGTATATATATAAATTTAGCATGGGGAGGAATTGTGATCAATGTAGAGCTTTCACATTAGCAACTTCTGCATTCAACAAGAGCTTGCCACCTCACACATTCGAACCGGACCGGTCCACAATTGAACCATTCAAGCATTTATATATCTCTATATAGATTCAGCTTAAGAGAGGAATTGTGATCAATGTAGGGTTGTCACATCAGCAACTTCTACATTCAACAAGAGTTTGTCACCTCACCCATTCGAACCGGACCGGTCCACAATTAAACCGTTCAAGTAGTTGGACCTGTGACAAATAAAAACCTTAACATCTCCAACGCCACACCCCTCTAACATCTCCAGCGCCTCTCTTCCAATCACCTCCGCAACTCCACACCTCTATTCTCAATCGTTTCATCTCCAGTCCGTTTCCAATCTTTAATTTTTCAATATGACCAACTCATTCAATTCCATTGAATAATGACTCAATGCATATTCAACGTTTCGTTTTCAGAGAAGGCTATTTCAATGCTGATTTTCTTCAGAAGTTGGTACACACAAATCAGTTGCCTTGGTATTCTTGGTTGATTTGGTTTCATATTTGTTGGATCTGGATTTACCAGGTTGGTTTCCGCGGTGTCTCCGAGCTCCTTAGTCTTCGAATTCGGGCACGCACCTGCAAAAGGGGACAATGCCAGGTTGAACCCCGACGATCCCTCTCCGACGGTCAAATTAGTCACCATTCATGAAAAGAGAGAGATAACTATTTTGTATATAATTTATCAAATCTATCCAATGTTAATTAGAGGATTCTTTATATAAAATAACATAATAACTATTATGGTATATAGTCATTTATTGATGATGGCCGTTATGGTAACAGAATATTTAGGCAATTACTGATATGGTAATTGAATATTAATAGTTGATTACCGTTATGGCATCAGACTATTTATAGTTAATACATATTATGGTATCAAATAAATATGTTTATATAAATATCCATCAATATTGAGTTTCTCATTTAATTGGTTTCATCTAATATTGTGTTTATACATCTAATATTGTGTTTATACTTTATAGCTATTTAGTTCTATACAGATCACTTGCTCAGTAATGTTGTAGATTTGTGTTATGTGGTTGAGTTGAAATTAGAAACAGGTGTTCGATAAACCAAAAATATCATATAAGATGTAGTGTGCTTATATTGTTGATGTTTAATGACTTAATAAGACATTCAGATTCAAAATTGATTATGCTAGCCGCTAATGCATTTTTTATATACACATTAACATTTACAGTTTAACAGTTTGTCCCGCGCGTAGCGCAGGGTCAGCATCTAGTATTACTAGTGGTGCATACTATGTATTTTCATCTTTTAATTAGAAGAACAAGTAATTTGACCTAAATAAACATTTTACTAGTTAAAACGATATAATATTAACCATGTAATATTATATAACAATTTAACACTTCATCATTAACTAGATGTTGAGGCTAAAACTCTATCAAGACCTGAAAAGGAAAAAAATATTATTGATAAGCACTCTATTACTCCTTACGGATTGATTCGATGTAAGCGTGTTTATAAAACAATCATACTATAAATGTTGTCTCTTGATAAGACGAACCGCATAATTTTTGTAATACATAAATTAAGAATTAAGGGTTGAAATTGTAGAAAATAAGACGTGCACCTTAACCAAATATCTCATAAGTATGAACTTATGGATAGAGGCATTAACACACTTTTATACTTCAACATCCTCCCGGGCACCTCGACATTGACCAACTCTGAGTCAAACTATGGATAACGTAGAAAATAAGACGTGCGCCTTAACCAACTGTCACATAAGTCCGAACTTATGGGTGAAGGCATTGACACACTCTTATACTTCAACATCCTCCCGGCCACCTCAGCCTTGAACAACTCTGGTTCAAACTATGGATATTAGCCCGAACCTGCGCACTATGATACCATGTAGAAAATAAGACATACACCTTAATTAACCGTCTCAGAAGTCCGAACTTGTGGGTGAAAAGATTGGCACACTCTTGTACTTTAAGAGAAATTACCACATGAATATTTGGGAAATAATAATAATAATGTTATAAATATTATTAAGGTGTGTTATTGGGTTGTTAGCAACGGCGACGAGTATAGACAAAACTAAATATATCGGACACCACCTGAATCTTGCCTGTCAAATGCAAAGATCAACCGTCACATGAAGAATCAATCGCTAGCAAATTAGTTGGCTATTATTCTCTGTCATCAATAAGATACAGAACCAAAAAGCATTATAATCTTGCATAGATCTAATATTTTCTTTTTCATAACTCTGTTTTGTATATGCCAGTAAATTAACTTAATTAAATACATTTATTTATTTACCGATATAAATATATATGGAACGTGTCCTCATCCCAAAAGTGTTAGTGTCTTCTACAGTTATACTTACATTTATAAGGAAAAAAATATTACTATGGATTGTTACTTTTGCATAATAGATTATTTAATCTCTATTATATTTGACAAATATTTAGTATATACATAATAGATTACTTAATCTCTATTATTTTTATGCATACATAAACTTTACATGCATCGCCATCATATAACAATATATGTTGTACTAAATACTAATTACTCATTAATATCATAGTGGGTATACTTTAACGATATGGAATTCATTGCTGTATTCACATTTTGTTTGCTACTTTATATATATATATAATATGATAGGTATGTGTCTGCAGATTCTGCATAACAACAATGTGGAAATCAGTACGGCGGAGCACGGCCAAGGCCGACGAAGAGTCGCCGGAAAAACTAGTGTTCGCAGAGAGAGGAAGAAGACGGAGAGACAGAGTGTAAGGGGTTCATTTGTGTTATATTATTCCACTGTTCACATCTCCCCTTAAATACTAAACCCTAGTAAAGAAAAAGAAGATTGCACCGCAACCTTTACAAGATGTCAAGTTTAGTCCCAAAAATAAAACAAAGGATCAGATTGATCCAAGGCCACAGCAATTAAAAGAAGCCCAAATACAAAATACAAATCCAGGCCAAATACAAACACGGGCCGAAATCTTGGGCTTTAATACTGGGCTTTAACACTCCCCCTCAATCTGGACTTTGCTGAAAAACATCCACCAAATTGAGCTTCATGAGCAAGCGATTATGTTGAGCCTTGGGAAGTGCTTTAGTGAACAAATCTGCTGGTTGATTTGCAGTCCTCAAATGTCTTAACTGAAGAAATCCTGCAGAAACCTGATCACGCACAAAATGACAATCAACTTCGACATGCTTAGTACGCTCATGAAAAACAGGATTGTTTCCTATTTGAATCGCAGCTTTATTATCACAATACAAAACCACAGGTTTTGAAAAATCAAAACCTAATTCAACAATTATCCCATTCAGCCAAATCAATTCAGAAACTGTTTCACGCATACTACGATATTCAGCTTCTGCAGAAGAACAAGAAACAGTAGGCTGTTTTTTTACCTTCCAGGAAACTAAAGAATCACCAAGAAAAACACAGTAACCTGTAACAGATCTTCGAGACTCAATGCAACGAGCATAATCTGAATCACAAAAAGCACTAATGGTGTTCTGTTTCTTTGAAGATAAAAGAATTCCCAAACCAGGCTGCTGTTTTAGATACCTTAAAATTCTAAAGACTGCATCATAATGGGATTTTTTTGGGTTTTGCATATACTGACTCAAATATTGAACAGAATAAGCAATATCAGGACGAGTAACACCTAGATACAACAACTTACCAATCAACCGTCTATAACTAGTTGGATCAGAAAGCTTAACATCATTTTTGTTCAAACCAAGAGCTTCATCATATCCAATCGATGTAAATCTTGCATTTTGCTCCATAGGAGTATTGCAAGGCTTACAGCCCATCAAACCAGCTTCAGAAAGCATTTCGAGAACATACTTACGCTGACAGAGCACAAGACCTTTATCAGATCTTGCAACTTCAATGCCAAGAAAATATTTTAAAGTTCCCAAATCTTTCATTTTAAAACTAGTTTGTAAAACCCTCTTTAAATCAGATATCAAGGCAGCACTATTACCAGTAATGAGCAGATCATCCACATAAACCAAAAGAACAACAACATCATCACCTTTCTTTTTTACAAAAAGAGAATAGTCAAGATGACTTTGTGTATACCCATTACTAATAAGAGCCTCAGTAAGCTTAATATTCCACTGCCTTGAAGCCTGTTTTAATCCATAAAGGGATTTGTGTAATCTGCAAACAAGCTTAGGATTAACAACACACAACTCCCCCTGATTACCAAATCCAGGAGGCAAGTCCATATAGACCTCTTCAAACAAGTCACCTTGAAGAAAAGCATTATAAACATCCATTTGATATAAAGGCCAAGAATTCATAGCAGCTAGGGTTAAAACAACACGAACAGTACCAATCTTAGCTACAGGAGAAAAAGTCTCTTCGTAATCAATACCTTCTCTTTGTTTAAAACCTTTAGCCACAAGACGAGCTTTATAACGCTCAAGAGAGCCATCTGAATTATATTTAACACGATAAACCCATCTACAACCAATAGAGCTTCTACCATGAGGCAAAGAAACCAATGACCAAGTTTTATTGTTTTCTAAAGCAGCAATTTCTTCCTTCATGGCCTCTATCCAATGTGTATTTTTGCAAGCTTCAGAAAAAGAATTAGGCTCAGGAATTTTATCAATCATGCTCAAAAAAGACTTGTGATCATTGGAAACTCTATCATAACTCATGAAAGAAGAAATGGGATGACGTGTAGAACAATTGGCAGACATATCATAATCATGAGTCCAAATGGGTGGTCTAATTTGTCTAACAGGCCTAACAGATGGTTCAGAGACAACTGGAGCATTATCAACCAAATCAGGGGTAGAGTCATTTAAGTCATCATCATTACCATTTTCTAAGGATACATCACCTGCAGAATTAGTATCATCGAGATCAGAATGAGCACCACCATCAGTATCTGAGGGGACATCAGTATCATTAACCATGGGAACATGGACAGAATCTGCAGGTTCAACAGATAAATCATTAGAAGAAAAAACCGGCAGATCAGTATTACGGGGAAATTGGAAAGGAAAATGATGTTCAAGAAACTTGACTTCCCTGGATACAAAAAAAGTCTTAGAATGTAGATTGTACAGTCTGTAGCCCTTTTGGTTTAAGGAATATCCCATCATAACACAAGCAACAGATCTGGTTGCAAATTTATCTGTCAACGGTAAAACTTTGGCATAGCAAAGACAACCAAAAACTCTAATATGTGTTATAGATGGAACTTTGCCATAAAGTTTTTCAAAAGGAGAACAGCCATGTAAAACATTAGTGGGCAACAAATTTATTAGATAACATGCTGTAAGAATGCATTCTCCCCAAAACCTATCTGGAACAAAACTTTGTAACTTCAAAGAACGTGCAACTTCTAGTAAATGTCGATGTTTTCTTTCAACAACACCATTCTGCTGAGGAGTATAAGCACAAGAGGTTTCATGAATGGTGCCATGATTCAAAAAGAAAGAACGACAATTATCATTGATAAATTCACCACCATTATCAGAACGAACCTTTTTGACCTTTTTAGAAAATTGAGTGCTGATCATAACAAAGAAATGTTTAAAAATCTCAATAACATCAGACTTCAATGTGAGTAAGTAAACCCAAGTTACCCTACTAAAATCATCCACAATGGTCAAAAAGAAACGTTTATTATCATGGGTGGGCTTATGGTAGGGTCCCCAAACATCTACATGAATCAATTCAAAAACATCATGAGTAATAGAGTTGCTATTAGGAAAAGGAAGTCTAGATTGTTTCGCCATAGGACAAATATTACAATCTGAAACAACATTATTCTGCATGCTAAGGGACTTAAGAACAGGAAATTTGCTCATGGTTTTTAAAGGAGGGTGACCTAATCGTCTGTGCCATAGAATGGTTTGGGGAATATTGATAGAGGACTGAAGAGCTACAGGAGCAAAAGGCTGTTGTTTTAAAATGTAAAGCCCTGCAGCTTCATGTCCACTCCCCAACACCATTCCATTGCAATGATCCTGCAAAATCACAGAATTAGTATTGAAAACAACAGAGCAACATAAATCTTTAGTCAACTTAGCAACAGATAACAGATTATATTTGAAATCTGGCAAATAAAAGACATTGCTTAAAAACAAGTTTTTTTGTATCTGAATGTCTCCAATTCCAGCAATTCTAGACTTAACACCATTTGGAAGTTGAACATGAGAAAGCATCGGTTTAAAGTTAATCATCCAATTGGAATTGCAAGTCATGTGATGGGTGGCACCAGTATCAATAATCCAATCAGAGCAATTAACCGAATTAGCAACAGATAGGGTTATACCTGAGGTGGTTGAAGCAACATTGGCATGAGCCTCAGTTTCAGAAGTATGATGAGATTTTGCCATGCTGCGAGCCAGATGCTCCAGCTGCTCAGTAGTTATCATCATTGGTTGGCTCCTGGGGAGATCAAGAGGGGTTGAGACTGAGTTGCCACGATTATCACTGCAAGGGATCTCAGAATTAGCATCAACAACATTATTAGCTTGAGGATTCCTGCCCAGACCCTGATTGGTACGGAACTTCCAACCAGGTGGATAACCATTCTTTTTGAAACAGTGATCGATATCATGACCACGAGCTTTGCAAAAGTCACAAATCAGATTCAGATTCCTCTTTTGGCCTCTTGTTTTATTTGAAGAATTGTTAGAAGCAACGAAGGGTTTTGAATCAACAATATTGGCCATAGAGGTTGTAGAAATGCTTCGCTGATTTTCTTCTTGTATTAAAACAGAATAGGCTTGAGAAACAGAGGGAAGCACTTCTCTCATGACTAAATTGGTTCGAACATTTGAGTAAGTATCATTGAGTCCATTCAAGAACTGAAAAAGTTTCAGATTGTTGGCATGCAAAATGTGCTTCTGAAATTCTGGACAACCACAGTTAGGTAGGTTGCATATGGCCTCAAATTCCTCCCACATTGTTCTCAGTCTCGCAAAGTAGGTGGATATGGAATCCACACCTTGCTGAGCTAAGCAGATATCTCTGTGCAGTTGGAAAATACGGGAACCATTGACCTTATGCAACCTTTCTTTTAAATCATTCCAAACAGAGAAAGCACTTTCAGTGTAGATATTGCCAGACATAAGCTCACGAGAAACCGAGTTCATGATCCAGGCCAAAACCAAAGCATTGCAACGGTCCCATAAGGGATGGAGACTAGGATCAAAGGACTCTTTCTTACAAGCTCCTGTCACAAAACCAAGTTTGTTTTTCGAAATCAAGCAAATTCTCATGGCTTTACTCCAAAATCCATAGTCCTCAGAACTGGTGAGTTTTTCAGTAACCAAAGATAGACCAGCTGAGTCTGAAGGATGAAGATAAAGAGGATGGTTGTGATCAATTTTTGGCATCGCTTCGACAACCGATATAGTTGGAGCATCGCCTGAATTGAGACCAGAGTTTTCCCCAGGATTCTTGTCCGATTCATTTGCCATTGTAGATACGGCAAGAAAAGATCAAAAAATAAGAGATGATCTACAAGAATCGGAAACAAGATATCGTGAGAAAGAAATCAGAAAAAACTGATCACAACAAAAATCAATTTAATGAAAGCATCACAGGACTATGGTGTTTATAAAAGAAGAGCAATCAGAGAAGGAGTATGATTCGTTTATCATCACAGATCTACAGCAATACGTCAAAAGTTGCGAGATCTATGAGAAACAGGATGAAAAAAACACATGCAACAAGATCAACTTATTATCTATGGAAAGGAGATGAAGCGATGTCACATGTCATCATAGATCTACAGCAATACATATAATCGTTGCGAGATCTATGAGCAGAATGATATGAACATTACATGCAAACCAAGAAAATCCTGCAAAAAGGTTTGAAACAAAAGAGCGAAAGAAATAATAACAGATCTGAATCTTTTTCAAGCAAAACAAACAGCAAGAAGCAAGTAATGGTCACTATTATGACAGATCTACAGCGATAACTCAAAAAATCGCGAGATCTGCGAATAGGGATACAGAAAGTCACATGCAAAGAAGGTTTGCTTGTAAAGGAAAACTTCGAAAGGAAGTCAAAGAAAAAGAAGAAAGATGCAGATCTGAAATTAATAAAGTGAAAACGCAGGAAAAAACGGAGAGTTTGCAAGAAATCAGAATGATGAAGGTCACCGTTAATCGATCTACAACAACTATGATGAAGTTGTGAGATCTAGAGGTGGATGAACACAAGCATCACATTCAAGAGAAGAAGGATCGTCAAAAACACTTTGAAAAGCGAAGAAAAAAACACGAAAAGATTTT